>OX243855.2:18977844-20477844 GCA_945859575.2 Herminia tarsipennalis
TTAAAAAGCCAAAGACGAAATTTTACATATCTAACTTAAAAACTAACGGAGTTTCATACCAACTTGCAACACCTACATATTTTACCCCTGAGGGGTTGAATTTTTATAAACACTAAAAAACTTGTTTATTTATTTTAACTTAAAAGCCAAATAAAAAAATCACAGATCTAACTTCAAAACTGATGGAGTTCCATACAAACTTGCAACCACTACGGGGTTGATTTTGCAAAAACGCTTATAAAGGTCATTCAAAACAAAAAAAGCCAAATTATAAATTTTACAGATCTATCTTCATAATTATGGGAGTTTCATACAAAGTTGCAAGCCCTAAGGGGACGAATTTTAAAAAATCCTTTCTTAGTACAATATAAAAGGCATCAACTGCCAAAATTTCAGGTTTGCAACCCGAGCGGTTTAGGCTCTGTTGATGATTCAGTCAGTCATTCAGAACAAGTGATTATAATATGTATAGCTAGTAAAAATTGCTACAAGAAATTAGATATACATTTATGTACAACATTATCTGTAAAAGCTACTTATACTTAATTTAATTTATTAAATTGTAACATTGTGTGTTAACATTAGGTCAACACTGTCAATGAAATTGACATTTCACAATTCACCTCATCATCCAATTAGGGTGACTTTGCGAGAAAGCAGTGATCGTGAAGTGAATAGTAATAATAATTTTTATTTGTATCACTCGACATTTAGCCTCAAACATTACTACGAAAAATTGATCATGACCATTTATTCTTGTAAAGTATTTTTCTGCATCTGAGTCAGGCAAGAAACTTGATTGCACTGGTTTTTTATTAATTAATTGACTACGGAACTCTATAATACTTTTAAATTTGTCTATGACCATGAGAACTTCTTTAATATTGTATAAATTGTTACTAGATTGTTGTGTCTGCTACAGTCAAACGGCATTCACGTTTATGAAGTTCATCAATAAACTTCAACAGTACTTATCAACATATTATTTTACATTTTACAAGTTTATATTCTGCCCTGTCCGTAATGTACATAGTTTTAACATTGGGTTTACTAACCTTAGCCTATGGGCTATATAAATGGCTCAAGCTGATTCTATCCGGGCATAAGTTACCGCCGGTAATGCCAGTAGGATTGCCAATATTTGGACACATTCATGTAGTGTTTCTTTGGTCAAACGGTAAATTTTACTTTTATTGTATTTTTTAATAACACTAACTCATACAATCACTTATCAACCCTGGGACGTAGAGAGCTGAACTTTTACAAAACAGTTTCTTTTATGATGTAACTAGTCCAGGCATTGTTTCTGAACAATTTTAACACAAGCGAAGGCGCGGGCCAAAATCTTTTTCTACAATGTGTTGTAATTTTGTATCGATACAGCTAACAACGATTAACAGGTTTGTGAATAAAATTTAATACATACATACATGTATTAGATTTTATTCACAAACTTGCCAACCCGCTCGCCAAGTTTGGCGATTATGGCAATTACCCCCAGGAACTATATTAAATAGGTTCTACTTATTATAGTGTAAATTTAAAACAGTGCGTACTTATACTAAGTTGGAGATCATTTGGTAAGTATTATAATTATTATTTTACTGTGTATTGGGATTATATTTATTATTATTATTTTGAGTATAATTTAAAAAAATAAACTTTTGAAACATTTAAGTTAAAGGGGCTGACTGGGTAACTAGATGCAATTTACGATGTTTGTTTCTCGGCCTGCACGCCGAAAATTAAAAAGAACTGTGAAATATAGTATAAGTATATAAAATATAGTATTTACTTCGTCTTGTAATCTGATTTCGACATCTACTACAGTTAATATTTAAAAAAAAAAGGTAGCACTTGAACATTAACGTTGTGCATTTTTGAATATTTGGAATGGTTAGGGATTATTTTTATTAGTATAAAAGTACTATCATTTATATGGTTAAATATTTGTTATATTCATCTATTGCGTACACAAACATGACAATTTAAAAAAATGGGTCCTTCCGTATTCTACCCACATTTTCTACCCACTAGTAAAAATTAATTAATATAATTCCGTTTTCTACCCGCAGCAAAATATTAAATCCGTTTTCTACCCAAATGAAAAGTAAAATACATATAAAGCTATAGAATATTGGTTTAGTAACGCCAGCAAAAGAAAACAATGTTATTAATTTTCTTAAAAGTATTTATAACATTTATTACTTTTATTATTTTGTAATAAATTAATTTAAGTTAAACTGTCATATAACAATAGTTTTTAAAACTTCTTATTGATTAACAAGGCGCGGGTCATAGTCACTTGTTAAGGGCTCTGATTGACTATCCTAAGTTTACAGTCGGCCAATTAGGACTCGTAAAAAGAGATTTGATAACTGATTAGTTTAATTTATAGTTGAACGGCTTAACAAAAACCCATGTTGTAAATATACAATAACAGATTATACAAAATACCTTAAAATTTAAACCATTTCAAAACAAAAAGACTAAATGTATAAATCTGTACCTACTTATAAATTGTTAATCAAGATTTATGTATCACAATGTAAAATAGAATAATATTAGACTTATTTTCTACTAAAACAAAATCCTGTAGGCATCTATCTACGTTACCTTAACTTTAGTAATATCACAGATTCGTTACAATTATAAAATATCACAAAGAAAATCACATTTTTGTGAATAGGTATATTGATGAAAGCTTAAGTTTAAAAATCTCTGCTAATGAAGATATTTTTTACAAACAATGACCAATGCTTATTTTGCTATCTATACATATACTTTAGTAAAATTACAGATTACCCCTTCTTCGACGCAATGAGATAGACAGAGAAAGCAAAATGATATTATAAACCCTATTTCGGTTTGCCTGACTGCTGTGACCTGCTACTTACGTCAAAGATATAGTTACTCTAGACATTTCGTAAATATTTTTGTAATTTTAAATAGTTTAAATTATTGTGCTGTCTGTACCAAAAGCTTAGTTAATTGAAGTGGGTAGACACCGGAATATATTTTAGGTATGGAAAGGTGGGATGGAAAGGTGGGTAGAATACGGAAGCACCAAAAAAAATGACAATGACAACGACATGGCAATTAAAAAGTCTATCTCTCAGAAAAAAATACATACCTACTGATTAAATTTGAATAATTAAAATTACAGTAAAAAAGGGAAAAAATAATAGTTACTCGGACTCGAATGTTTTCGTCTTCTGGTTTCTGGACCGCCCGATTTCTAACCTGAGCTATAATAACATTGTAGATGGTTGCGAAACCTTCGTATTCTAATGATATTGTAGCAGGTTTTTATTGCTCTCCCTCCGTCTAACGAATTCTCGATCAGGGTCACCTGATCTACGAATTTTCAAAAAGGGTCACGTGATCCTGACGCGAGTTTTAACATTTCTTACCCATATCAAAAAAAGTGCACAACGCCGCTAAATAAGTTTTCATTTCAAAAACTTGAATAATTGACGGCCAAAAATATGAGCTGTAAAATTCATGGGACCGAAAAATAATAAAAACAGTAGTCAATTACAATAATTGCATTTTTGAAAGATAGAAAAATTTGAATCCAGACTCAGGAATCGAACCCAAGACTTCCGTAGCCAAACCGGGGCCAGAAGCGAACCACCTATCTGGACTATGTTACTAGATATCAAATTCTTCTATCTCTTAATGCTTTTACGGGTTAGGCCCCCGTAGCGCCATCTAGTCGGAAGTTAAAGAACTATCACGGCTTTTGTTATTGCTTCGTTACAGAGAGCATTTTAACAAATTATGATGACGCAGGCCGAATATTGAAGTAATTTTTATAGGCATTTCTTGCCAAAGACTTTACAAATACAATAATTGCATTTTTGAAAGATAGAAAAATTTGAATCCAGACTCAGGAATCGAACCCGAGACTTCCGTAGCCAAACCGGAGCCAGAAGCGAAGCTACGGAGGCCTAACCCGTAAAAGCATTAAGAGATAGAAGAATTTGATATCTAGTAACATAGTCCAGATAGGTGGTTCGCTTCTGGCCCCGGTTTGGCTACGGAAGTCTCGGGTTCGATTCCTGAGTCTGGATTCAAATTTTTCTATCTTTCAAAAATGCAATTATTGTATTTGTAAAGTCGTTGGCAAGAAATGCTTATAAAAATTACTTCAAT
The DNA here is from genome assembly GCA_945859575.2 of Herminia tarsipennalis. Lineage (NCBI taxonomy): Eukaryota > Metazoa > Arthropoda > Insecta > Lepidoptera > Erebidae > Herminia > Herminia tarsipennalis. The sequence goes on from OX243855.2 coordinate 18,982,003, forward strand.
AGTCAATTATCTGATCCTCGGCCAATAAAATATAATGCATGTTGTGAAAAATCGCATATAGGTTTTACTTCCTTTATACAAAAATAATAATACTGGGTGGCGCAAAAGTAGTGGCACTAAAGAAAATACTTTTTTTTTTTTATATGACATTTTCTGTCATTCTGTTGTTGAAAATTGTGTAGTGAACAAATGTAAAATACACTGAAAATAAACATGGACCGTTTTACTCCCCAAGAACGTGGAATAATTGTGTCAATGTTCTTACGGAATAATTCATCAGTGATAAGAACACAACGTGAATTTCGTCGACGATTTCCCCACCGTCCGGCACCGATTGGTCGCACAATTCGACGCTTTGCCACACGCCTTGAAGCAACTGGCTCAACATTGGATAGACCTAAGTCTGGGAGACCAAGAACAGGCCGTTCAGCTGAAAATATCGATGCTGTGCGCGAAGATGTGGAAGAGTGTCCAGAAACATCAACGAGGCGACGTGCCACGCAATTGGGCATTTCCAGACGGACCCTGCAGCGTATTTTGGTGAAAGACTTAAAGATGTTCCCGTATAAAACTCAAATGACTCATCAGCTGCTGCCTGCTGACCACCGAGCTCGTCTAGATTACTGCCAGCGCGTCATAACGTCCTTGAAGAGGATGATTTTCCTTCAAAATTGGTTATGAGTGACGAAGCGCATTTCCATCTCTCAGGGCATGTCAATAAGCAGAATACTCGGTTCTGGGGCACTGATAATCCGCGCATTATTCAAGAAACACCTCTACACCCACTAAAAGTTACTGTATGGTGTGGCATCTGTGTTGACAGAGTGATCGGACCCTATTTTTTCGAAGACGCTGGAGGCAATGCGATAACTGTCACTGGAGAACGCTACAGAACCATGTTACGTGAGTTTTTGATACCCAGTTTGGACGAATTGGGGCTGGAGCACATCTGGTTTCAACAAGACGGCGCTACGGCACACACAGCGCGCGACACTATGGACTTAGTGAGGGACGCTTTTCCAGGCCGAGTTATCTCTCGTTTTGGCGATTTGCCTTGGCCTGCAAGATCACCCGATCTGACCAGTCCAGACTTCTTTCTTTGGGGTTTTTTGAAATCTCGGGTGTATGTGAACAAGCCACAGACTCTCGCAGCTCTAAAAGAAAACATTCGTCAAGAAATAACGAACATATCGCAGGAAGTGTTACGGCAAGTTATGCAAAATGTCATAAATAGGGCTCAAATGTGTATCAACTCTGGAGGTCACCATTTAAAAGACATCATCTTTAAATCGAAATTTAATGGCACAAATATACATTTAAAAAAATCTAAATCTAGTTTTCTAATTTAGAAAAAATGTTATAGCTGAACCAAATAGGGTCTTTACTTTTGCGCCACCCAGTACTTACCTACTTGAATTCAGCACAATCGAACTTGAGTCTATTTTTTTTTAATGTAAAGTGCTTGTTAGAAAATATTTTATATTATTATTATTATTATACATTTTAGGCAAATATTGCGAAAAGTTATTTACCTACGTCTATTTACGCATGTACAAGTGAAAATTCTGTAGGTACCTACACGATGTCATTAAAATGAAATCTTGGTGAACCCTATCATAAACTACAATAATTGTTAAGGTAATTTTACTGGAGTCTTTTTTGTTAAAATCTTGACGAGATATTGCAGCATTTTAGATAAAATAAGAAAATAAACTTGAACAATTAACGCCTTCCAAAAAATATATAGTAGCAATAATTTGTTTACGAGTATTATTTTTATATACGTTTTATTACAAAATATTGTAGGTAAGTAATACTCGTAATGGTAGGTATCGTTACAAAATTGTTACTAAGACAATTATTGATGATAGTAGTTGTATACATTCAATCTCTATTTATTTATTTATAAACATGGATAACCTGAAAACAAATCGTGATTTACCTATAGTATATTTTTTTAAAACACAGTTGGTATAGGTTACTAAATCTCAGCAGGCAATATCAAGTGTATTATCTGTTTTTGATAGAATAGTCACTGCTATAACTAAAATGTAAGTAATGTAATTAAGTTGTTTACATGTAATGTAGTTTCACAGTTCAGTTAAATTAATTACTGTCTCATTAGTAAGTAGGTATGGCATTCTTTGACATTAACATTAGGTACTTTCACCGTTAATTGTAATATAAAAAACCTTTTTTATACTTTTTTCAGCATTGATACTGCTAAAAATAAAATTGAGCTGTTTATTGTGATGTTATTTTTTCTACTAAGACGGATTGATTTTCTTACTCCAACTCGCACTTGGCAATTTAAATTATTATCTGGAACTCAAATAATTACGAAACCTGTTGCACCTTATTGTTATTTACTTACATATCAAGAGAAAACCCAAGTCATCACTACATTTTTACCCGACTGCACAAGAAGGAGGGTTATGTTTTTTGAGTGTATGTGTGTGTGATGTATGTGATATGTATATTTCATTGACACGCCCTGGAGCCTAAACAGCGACAATGAAGAGTGTCCAGTACAAACAAAATGGGAAGCAATAGCCCGTGCTTCTGTTCGTGACGCACGATGGATAAACAAAAAAAAACTTTACTATACTATTTAATATTTAATTTTAAACGTGCAAAATATTCCAATGCCTCCATAAAGGACTTTCTAATTTATTCGCAATTACTTTCAGGTACCTGTTGAAATTGTCACTAACCCTGCGCATCAGCGATGCGGTTCGCTTACATTATATAGCTGCAAAGCCATCCACGTTAGCTTCCGCAAACATTGCTGATGCGCTACAATACCGAGGCAGTCCCATCAAGAACCTGAAAGCATTGTTATATTGCACTCTCAGTGCATTGATAGCCCGCTGCGTGTGGCTAGCCCATAGGCTGCATGTGTAAAATGACTGGGCATATGCCCAATATAGTGTGACTTTCACATTAGTGGAGCACCTAGTAAACCTGCAAGCCAGCATATTGCAGCGAATTGCCATTCCTCTACGCTCGCGTTCAATGTCAACATCATCGGTGAGGTTTTCATTGACAATGTGTCCAAGATATTTAAAATCTTTCCCCCTGATTAGGTGTACGCCACTCTGCGTAACGGGTGGAACGCAGATAGGACTTAAGTTTCCTGCCTTAAAAACCAAGAGTTCACTTTTCCTGACTTTGTACGAAAGCCCATGTTCACCTGCATATGATTCACAAATACTAATCAGTTTCCATAATGCGCCAATTGATGGGCTCACCAATACCATATCATCAACACAGCTGATATTGACAATCTGTCTGAGTATTGAATAGCCTACTGGGGTGTTGCTGAGCTCATGGATTACCCCGTTCATGTACATATTGAACAAGGTAGGAGAGGTCAATCCTCCCTGTCTCACCCCACTCAAGTCGATACGAATCAGATAATGAGCCTCTCCATCTCACATAGTTTGCCTGATGACCATATTAATATATTTGTAACTTCATCAGGCACGCTAGTTGCTCTGAGCTTGTCCCACAGCTTCTCGTAATCAAGTAGATCAAATGCCCTAGAGAGGTCCAAAAAGGCGACGACGTACACGTTAGTCTTACAATCCGTGTAGTACTTAACGGTATGCTTGAGTACCAATACAGCACTTTCTGTGGACAAATTTGGCCTAAAGCCAAACTGTGCGTCCTCAAGTTTGATATGAGCACTGAGGTATCCATCAAGCACACTGTCTAGACCTAAAGACGTTGCCTGTCTTATTTTTCACGATAGGTACTTCAACGGCCTTTATGAGATCGTCAGGGATATATGAATGTCTTATACATAAATAGTGGACATAGGTGAGGATCCGCGTGCTTCAGATGCTCCACGCTTAACCCGTCGTGTCCAGGCGATTTTCCTCTGCACATATTACGTAACACTCTCAAAACATCGTTAGCAGGTAACATCTATTATTGGATTTAAAATCAAATATAGAGCCTGACTTGGGCTTACCGCTCTCGCACAATATTTTGAATCGGGGGGACACTTTTTGACAACACTATTCACATTGTAACGATCTTTTGACGCCTTTACAGTTATAGGTCATGAAGTTAGCGTTATTAATCATAATTATAATTAAAGGTATCAATTTACATGTCTCGTGTCATTATCACTCTACTGTGCCTGTCTTTTGCTTGTACTAAATGTTATAAATTGTCTAAAGGATATACTCGTACCTTCCGGCCATGTTCTCGTCGAGAAATACTGACTATATATATATATATATATATATAACATTATATATACAGAACAGTGTTTTGATATTAGCTACAGCTACTTTAAAACTTACTATCAAGTGTCGTTATGGCTTTCCCTTTGTTCCCAATAAGTCTGTTATTTATTTTCCTTTTAAAGACAACCTAAAAAAGGAAAATAATTATATATATAATAATATAGAGTATCAAAACACTAATATATATGATTTTTTATTCTCACGCAGCCGAGTTGTTTGTTCACAATCGTAATGCAGTCGTCCAGTTCGTTGTCGTTGCACGCTTACGCCGCGCCGGCCTCTTATTGTGCATTCTGTTGGTTGCAAACAACATTGTCCGTCGGCGCTTGCGAACGTTACCTGCACAAGCGAGACAGGTAGTCGTGAGTTCCCCGCTAGAGCGAGAGGTTGCAGTGACTATGCAGCTACTTGGCCTTGAGTTGCACCTGACATCTGTGGGCTCGGCTCGGTCATGATCTGTTGTATATTTCAACACTGGTACCCATTATTTTCTCTTTCTGCAACGGTTTATCACAGTCGAATCGCACACATATTTATATAAACTTTCGTCTAACATAAATCCACCTTTCTAAATTTCTATATGTGAATGTCCGCTATTCCTCGTATATAATTAAAAAAACTGATTCTGGGTCACATAGTTGTCCTTTATATATTTTAACGCGTCTGCAGTATCAATATGTTTTTTAATAATGCAGTAACATCCACATGATCAAATGTAATCGGGGGTAGTTTTTGGAGATCGCGCCATAAATAATGGGATGACATCAGGATCAGTTTGCGAGATCTTTAACCTGTTTCCCTTTGCGTTTTCGGGTTATCATGCGCTTACTATTAGGAATGGCTTAATAATAAACATTTCGCATTTTGAACTTCTTCTTCGGAGAAAGCAGACTTACATATTAGGATCAAACTTACATCGTTCATAACATCTATTTTGTTTTGGATAAAATACAGTACTTCACTTATTATTATATTGCACTGATTGCACTTCACAATATTAGGATTCATGTTCAACCGGTTGGGGTCAATGACCCCACTGCGCGTTACTGTGCGTAAGTACGTCTGTTCGCAGTGGAAGAGACCATCAGAAACAAAACAATATAAATGACTTCGATTCCGAAGAAAGCAAGTTAGAGGACATTTTTCCCGATGTAATATCGGATTGTAGCGACGCGGACTATGAAGATAGTGACAACGATACTGAAAGTGAAGACGAAGCGGAAAGTGACTCGGAAAACAATGAAAACTTGGAAAATATAGAAAACAGTGAACAACAAGACTCTAGCAGTAACGCATTTTAAAGAAAAAAACATATTTAAATAATCGAAGATAGCGATCACGGGTTCCGGCTCATAACATCATTGTGCATTTGCCTCGTGATTTTAGATGTCGTAGTATTTTCATAGATCTTTTTACCTGTTTTGTAGTTTGTAAAATAAAAGTAATACAATACAAAATGGCGCGCCGAATTGAAAAACACGTTTTAAAATAATGTGGCTACCTCACGCTCAGTCGGATTATGGTGACGATTCGTTCTACGAAGCGGCGTCCATCATTTAGCCACGGACAAAATGTTGGGGTGTCCATGATGACCGTGTTTAGTGATATAAGTCATAGATGCTACAGTGATAAATTGTAAAGTAGTTTCATTAATGCCATGACTGATGCATCGATTCAGAGCTGTGAACCTCGGAAGGTGCGAAGAGGTGTATGTGTGTGTCCGATTCAAAATAGAGTGTGAGAGCGGTAAGCCCAAGTCAGGCTTTATATTTGACAACACGTCTCTATCTAGAAAAAAAATAAAAAATAGATTAAAATATTTGCAGAATAACCTTGAACAGATTCGTATGGACGTTTTAGTTACTTACCATGAAAATAAGTCTTTTAGCAAGTTCTGGAAAGGTACTAATAAACACAATCCGAGATCTAGTCTTCCAGTGACTGTTCAAGGTAGGTCGGCACGGTAAGTTTCGCGAACATTTTATAGTATACTCACTCCTACCTGTGCGGGACCGGATGCTCCAAGCTTCAAATCCATTGATAGACGTTACCTGCTAACGATGTTTTGAGAGTGTTACGTAATATGTGCAAAGGAAAATCGCCTGGACACGACGGGTTAAGCGTGGAGTATCTGAAGCACGTGGGTCCTTACCTATGTCCACTATTTATGTATAAGACATTCATATGTCCCTGACGATCTCATAAAGGCCGTTGTGGTAAAAATAAAACAGGCGACGTCTTTAGCTCGCACTTTAGCTACTATAGCGGCCAAGGTGCTGGACAGTGTGCTTGATGGATACCTCAGTGCTCATATTAAACTTGAGGACGCACAGTTTGGCTTTAGGCCAAATTCGTCCACAGAAAGTGCTGTATTGGTACTCAAGCACACCGTTAAGTACAACACGGATCGTAAGACTCCGGTGTACGTCGCCTTTTTGGACCTCTCTAGGGCATTTGATCTACTTGATTACGAGAAGCTGTGGGACAAGCTCAGAGCAACTAGCGTGCCTGATGAAGTTACAAATATATTAATATATTAATATGGTCATCAGGCAAACTATGTGAAATGGGGAGGCTCATTGATTTGTATCGACTTGAGTGGGGTGAGACAGGGAGGATTGACCTCTCCTACCTTGTTCAATCTGTACATGAACGGGCTAATCCATGAGCTCAGCAACACCCCAGTAGACTGTTCTATAGACGGACAGATTGTCAACAATATCAGCTATACTGATGATATGGTGTTGCTGAGCCCATTAATTGGCGCATTGAGGGTAGATTACGTGAAACATGGTTCGGCTCTCTCAAAAAATTATATAGAAAACCTAAATATTAGGACACGAAAAAAATTGTGTCACTAGTCAAAGAGTTTTTCTAGTAGATGAAATAAAAAAAATAAGGATATGTCTTAATATGACCCCGCAAATTAATCTTGAAGTTGGGGAAAAATGCAAAAACAAGCATTTTCGTATTGTCATTGTCATGGCGTTCGTAATCTAACATTATGTACGAACGAATATTCTACTTTATTTTGACCTGCGCTCCTGCGCACTGTGAAGTTATGGTTGTGTGCGGAAGAGCGAGGCCGGCGATCGTGTCGCTATGTACGTAGCGCTAAATAAATAATTCTCCCAGTGTAATGCCCCTTAAGGAAACTGATTAGTATTTATGAATCATATGCAGGTGAACATGGGCTTGCGTACAATGTCAGGAAAAGTGAACTGTTGGTTTTTAAGACAGGAAACTGAAGTTCTACCTGCGTTCCACCCGTTACGCAGAGTGAAGAAAGAGAAATATCTTGGACACATTGTGAATGAAAACCTCACCGATGATGCTGACATTGAACGCGAGCGTAGAGGAATGGCAATTCGCTGCAATATGCTGGCTTGCAGGTTTACTTGGTGCTCTACGAATGTGAAAGTCACACTATATTGGGCATATGCCCAGTCATTTTACACATGCAGCCTATGGGCTAGCCACACGCAGCGGGCTATCAATGCACTGAGAGTGCAATATAACAATGCTTTCAGGTTCTTGATGGGACTGCCTCGGTATTGTAGCGCATTAGCAATGTTTGCGGAAGCTAACGTGGATGGCTTTGCAGCTATATTATGTAAGCGAACCGCATCGCTGATGCGCAGGGTGAGTGACAATTTTAACAGGTACCTGAAAGTAATTGCGATTAAATTAGAAAGTCCTTTATGGAGGCATTGGAATAATTTGCACGTTTAAAATTATATAGTATAGTTTTCTTTTACTAGCATAGTTTTTAAGAACTGGTCTGAAATAATTTATTATTACTATTAAATGTTTATCCATCGTGCGTCACGAACAGAAGCACGGGCACGAACTGAGGCACGAACCTACAAAAAAACAAATAAGTAAGAAAATGACGAAAAAAAAACATACATACCCTCGTAGCTATACGTACCTCTGAAACTTCGCACAGCGAGCCCGGCACCTTATGGTAGTACTGAGAATAGATGTACGCTTAGCCGCGTCACGGCCAAAACACTTAAAATATTTTTGAAAACATCTGCAGTTCAAAAAAAATTTGGACCATGATATTATATATCATGGTCCAAAAAACTACTGATTCTGAGCAAACAACTTTCAGGTTTGCACTATATACTATATACATATATATCCCTTAACAACACAGGTAGCGGGGCTAGGTAACTAGCCCCGCTACCATTAATACAACCAACCATAAATACCGCTAAAATTTGGACCATGATATATAATATCATGGTCCAAATTTTTTTTCGATTAATTAATCAATCAATTAATAATTAATTCATTAATCATTCCAACAGTCCAAATCCTGTTTACAATATGATGTGAAATGTAATCATCACTTATTTTTCAATAATAACCATGGATTACGTACTACGAGACGCAATGAGCACGATAGCGCGAAGAACACACTACAACCATAATGGCATAAAACTCTGCAAGTTTTCAATATTTTCATTTTGTTTTTTTTTAAATGATTTCTTGTTTAACGTAAATAAAAAAAATATTTAAAAAATAAAAAAACCCGCCTGCAAAAAGGCGGGAAAAGGATACCCTTCACATTTAATATCATGCAGTCGAATCTTGTTGTGATATCATGTTTCTGTCTTTTAATTAAATTTTTAAGGTTTTTTTGAAATGAACAAATTCGTATCTAATATTTTACGGTTTGTTTGGGCTGTTCCACTGTAAGACACAAACAGAGAAGTATTTAATAAGTTTAACATTTTATGTATTTTTGGCTTCGTAGCTCCCGAATGAATGGACCGATTTAGGTGCGAATTTATTTTTTAACCGAATTTAAAGAAATTATGTACAAGCAAAACTTTGTAATATTAGAAACTAAAACTTTATAAAAATAAAATTATTTTTTGTTCGAGAGATTTTTATAAAGATCCGATGATGAGTTTCGAAGATAGACAATGATACTTCTCAATAAATGCCAGTAAATCAACCGTGAGTGCTGTTATCGCGTACATATACATTATTTATACAATCACACAACATAACATCACGCCTGTACCCTCTAAAGGGGTACAGAGATGTGTTCAGTGCAGCACGTTACAACCTCATTTCTTTCAAAGCTCTAATTGTCTATAATATAACCTTAGGAAATAGGTTGGTAAATTCGGGTATAACTTTTTTGTTTATGTTTATGATAAATTTAAATTACAAATCGGTTTTTTTTAAGCTAGATTATTGGAACTAAAAGTTTTTATATAATGCATGTTTAGGTAATCGTAATTGTAGCTAGCTTGATATAAATACATTCCATGGTTTTAAATAGATATAGTTATTTTTATATGTTATGTGTCAGGCGGTTTTTAATGTTTACATATTTTTAAGCTATTGCATAGCTTCTATCGCGGGCCTTGAGCGCGGGGACCGAATCCAGAAATTCCGTAACGAAAAAACCTCACGCTCCCCACTCCGACGGGCACGGAGGTGTGGCTTGAAGGCCGTGCATCGTCTAACGTCGTTTCATTTTGTATTTATGATTCTGGCTGCAAAAATCATAATAGCGCGATTCAGACCGTAGTACATTTTGTATTGAATAGTAAAAAAAATAAATACAGCGCCATCTATTGACATTATGTTACCTATTGTCATTTTAGTCTTCCCCTTTCTTGTTGTTTCTATTATAAAGGCCACAGCAAAGGGCCACACAGGAGTTGTGGTTATGTTTTGGTTTTTTTTTTTTTTTAATTGCTTAAGTTGATAAAAATGCTATGCAATAGCTTTACCGCGGCAGTCCCCGAGTGCCACACATTTTTTTTTAAATCATGATGGTCATTTATTATATTTTCAGATGCTGTTGGCTTTATAACGCATTGCATTGATGTTTGTAAAAAGTCAGGAGGCGTTATATGTGGTTATTTTTTGGGCGAGATATATTATGGTAAGTTTGTTTGAAAATAAACCTAACAACAAAATAGCCAAGAAAATGTAGGTAGGTACTTGTGACGTCAACGAACATTTCTTAGTTTTTTTTTCTCCAAATTGAAGGAATAAAAAAATGTGAATAAAAATTGAATTCAAAAACTTCATAATTATTATTTATTTTGCTTCAGGTATTACTGATTTAGATGACGCTATGACTGTCACAAACGCATTATCATACAAACACCCCTACTACAGATTCGGAGAACCTTGGCTTGGAAAAGGACTTGTCACATCTTCTGGTATATAAAAATCATTATGATTCCATACTACGTCTAACCGAACATGTTGTTTAATAATTTGAAAGTCATTAGACACCATATTAAAAAGATACCTATACCAATAATAAAGATCTTTGCTTTTATAATGCAACCGGTTTTTACACCGTCTTAAGAATAGTACCATAGATGATATTATACAGAGATGTCATGGTACTATTCTAAAATACTATTCAAGGCTACTAAAGGATGTCACACCGGAGGACGGGTAGTAGCGTTCACAGCGTACTTTGAAGCCTTACTGCGATCGCCAACCCGCTCGCCAAGCATGGCGATTATGACAATTGTCCCCGAGATCTAATAAGTTCTAATGGAGATACCCGTGCCCAGCAATAGGACATCATATTGGTTGATATGTAGTTTTTTCACCACTTATGGCGTTTTCTAAATGTTAATGAATTTGGATCACATTTTTCTGTTACACATAGCATAATCTCTCTCTAGGTATCTCCTCTTGCTTTTCTGCTCCACTCTTTCTCACCCACTACTCTCTCTTTCTAGTGTGGACACGGAACCGTGTGTGTGTGTGAAGCTGTTATATAAGGGCCCGTTCCCACTTATCGTGTGCCGGATCCGACTCGTGACAATTTAAACATCTTGCAACAACACAACATCAGATAAAAATTACACCCATTAAAAATCGGGTGCTCTAGTGAATGTTCTGCCACCAGAGCACCCGAGATTGTCGCGTGTCGGATCCAACAAACGACAAGTGGGAACGGACCCTAACGTAAGTAACAATACTTTTTAGTAACTACTTTCCTTTCCTTTTTCAGGACCTACGTTTCAATCTCATCGCAAGCTATTATATCCAGCATTCTCTTTGTCAGTTGCATATGGATTCCTTAATGTGTTTAACGATCAGTCCAGGCAACTGACGGAAAAATTGCATAGTTTCGTCGGGCAGGGTCCCGTTGACCTTAGTGAAGTGTTCAGGGATGTCACTCTTAGGACTTCCTGTAGTAAGTATACGTTATGTTATCGAGTACAAGTTTCGTCATTTAATCACAATCAAACAAAACGCTAGTTTCGTTTGCTCTAAATGGAATTGTCAACTACGGGACTAATCACTGTCACAATAAGAGCATTCATTTATTTTGCATGGAAGAGCTATCTTCTGTCAAGCTTATTTATACAGTGTTTTGAACCTGTAACTACACAATTTCAGCTCACCAAACACCCAATCTCATATTCACGTCGGCAGTTTACGACTAATTGAAAATCTCCAAGACCATTTTTCCTTTGCCTTTTGAGCCTAATGTGCCCTTGTACGTACGTTGTAGTAAGCCTCCCAAAAGACCGGGGTTTTTTCTTGACACACAGGAGGTGACCGAGTGTTGTAAAATTACTGTAAACCTTTTTATCGTTTCAGTTACAATTTTCGGAGCTCACGATGAAAAGGATAATGATTTTATAAACAAATACATCGTAGCGATTGATACTTCAATTGAACTACTCAGGAAAAGACTTCTGAATCCTTTACTTTACACTGACTTCATGTATAATTTTTCTAAACTTAAAAAGAGGCTGGACGAAAAAGTTAAATTTATTAATGACATAATACTAGAGGTATTCTTTGAGACTACTAGTAATAAACTACATATTATATTAATAATGTTGCCATTAGATTTTAAAGACCTATTGAGTTAAAATAATAAATTTAAAATTCCATAATTACAGACGATACAGAAAAAAAAAGAAGAATTAAAAAATATGGTACACATCGGATCCGAATCAGGTAAATATTTTTTTATTGAAGCAGCCTAAGCAAAGTTGTTTTTTTTTATGCTAACGTTAGCTCAACCGTCAGGAGTACCAATCGAGACTTTTTTGCAAGCTTAGAAAAAGTGTTACTGTTGTTTTCAGATACATTTAGAGCTTTTTTAGATATAATGTTAGAATTAGCAGCCGGTGGTGCCCTGAGTGATAAAGAGATTATAGATGAACTAAACACAACTGCAACTGCGAGTTACGAAACAACTTCTCAGCAACTCGTTTTCATAGCTGTGTTGCTGGGATCATACCCCGATGAACAAGATAAGATATATGAGGAGTAAGTGCTTATCAATTTTATTACAAATGGTGGAATTTGGTGAAATGGAGGCACTACTGAATAAATCTCAATAAAATCTCAGAAGTATATTTAAGTTAATTTTGAAAATGCCAGTTTCATTAAACAACCACAATCTTGACTAATGAATAGGATGCTGGTCTTATTTTTTCTTTTGGTTGATATGAATTCGCGGTTTAAAATGTTACCACAAGCATGCTCAGTAATATTAAGACCAATTTTCTACAAGTGCCATTAATTACTTCTAGGATTATGAAAGTGGTTGGCGATAGAGACATAAATAAACACGATATACCCAAACTGGTGTATACAGAAGCATTCATCAAGGAATGTCTTCGTACAAAGCCGGTTGGGAACTTACTGGCCCGATATGTAGACAAAGATGTGAAGCTCAGTAAGTATATATTAAACTAATCTTCCGCCATCTCTTCCGAGAAAATCGTACCTCTGTCTGATTTCTCTGAGAATGTACTGCAAAACCTGCTAGGCCATTTACCTACCAATCTTTAAAAACCCAAAAAATTATAATTATTCACAATTTTGTGAACACTTACAATTTTATTGTTAGACGGAAGTGGGCAGTACGTTAGACAAGTGATTGCATGACTTATTAATCCGGAACTCAAAAAATTAAGATAAATTATAGGATTGAAATCGGATATTCCTTATTAGATATATTTCGGGACTTAATCGCGTGAATTATTTAAAGGTACAAACCTTTTATTTATCCGAAGTTTCGATCGAATTGCACCGATTGTGGTCGCGGATGAAGTCAGGAAAAACAGGAATAGATTTTAGAAAAAATCATTTAAACTGATTTGTCCCAACTTTTTAATATTTAAAACTATTAGAATATGTTTTTTTATTTGGAACAAATATTTTTGTAGATTTGTATTTGACTAAATAAAAAGATTAGGTACCTCTATAATTTGTTTTGTGTTTTAACCAACCTTGACATTAAATTCAGATAAGATGTGGATAACAAGGTATTTACTAGCAATCCTAGTCGATAGTATGAAGAATTCTATAGATCAGGGGAACAAGTATCCCAAAACATTGAACACATAGTAATTTCACAAACCTTACGTTTTTTTCTCAATAACTACATTATTTTTTAATTAATGTCAAAGGTTTTTTTCGTAGGCAATTCCGGGATAAATTCTGCATACATTTAAAAAAAACTTTTAAGGCTCTTTAAGTACTTTATGCTCGAAACCAAATAATAATAATAATAACAAAAAATCTTAATTCACTTAGGAAGCAAAATACTACACTTGTGAAAAGTCGATTCTACATTAACATGTAATTTTCTTTCATTTCTTTTTTTTTTTTTTCGCAAACAATTGGGAAAGTGTTCCTTGTCTTCCATACATGGGCATTACCCCTCGCTGTGTGTGCAGCACAACAGTACGTTCAAAAGGCTTACTATAAACTGTTAAAGCAAGTCAATTTTAAACAAAAATGGTGCCTTACGTTTAGGATACTATTTCTTGAGTGTACTACTAGTACACAAAGCATTGCGCCAGTTGCAAAAGTTGTTGTTTAAAGATTAACACTGCTGTAGTTTTGTTTTAGACTTTGCCTTTAGCTAAATCCCGAATTTAACATTTTCAATATTGTATTGGTAACAGCTCTCTACGTGTTCCATGATGGGTGTGGTGGTCTGAAATTATTTTTTTGTCTGTAGTTCTTTTTTGTTTCAGAAAACTATACACTTCGAGCTGGTAATATTGCCGTGGTTTTAGTAGATGGCTTAAACAATGAGCCAGCTTGGGGACTCGACGTCGATGAATTCAAACCAGAGCGGTGGCTGGACAAGAGAAAGCCGCTTGATCATCTACAGTTTTCATTTGGTTACGGTCAGAGAACATGTGTGGGTAGGTATTTTTAGGGTTCTGTACCTCAAAAGGAAAAACCGGAACCCTTTAAGAATCACTTTGTTGTCCATCCGTCCGTCCGTCTGTCAGCCAAGACCGTTTATCTCGGCAACAAGTGGAGGTATCGAGTTGTCATTAACCATATACTCAGATCTACAGTCCCTTGAAAAAATCAAACTTCTATGTTAACGTAAAAATAAGATACGGTCATTTATTTTTTGAAAACTGCGAAACTCGATTTCTGAAGAAATAATAATAATGGTCTCCTAACCGATTTTGGTTACGGCATCTAATCTCATCAGAGACTAGCCAACTACGCAGGAGATATTAAAGTGCACAAGTGTATGCGCAAACACAAGTTCACTCTCTATTCCTTCACTCTCAAAGCCCAATGAGACGGAAATCCGACACGACCGGAGATAGATTGGGTGCAGGACCGACGGCTTAACGTGCTCTTCATGGCACAAAGGGGTGTGACAATATTTGAAAACGTTCACCCATCTACAACGTGTAACATACAGGTGTGGTCATATTTCATCAATGGACAGTATTAGATATATGTAAGGAATAAAGGCAGAGTTCGTCTCACCTGGATAAATCCCAATGGATAGTTTACTTAGCTTCGTTACAAAGCTTTATTGAAATACTTATATACTAAACTCAAGCTGACAGCGGGTCCTAATTGGAGGAGGGTTGCCCGTGATAGGCAACAGTGGAAGTTGTTAGAGGAGGCCTATGCCAAGAGGCACACCGAAACCAGAGACATTTTGTAGTTTTTAATTACCACACTATTAATGTAACTATTTAATTTCGGAATAAAGGGCTTTATTATTTTTATTATAATTATATACTAAACTAAAATTACGGTCAAACCACTTACCCAAGCTCGTAGGCGGGTGTTATGACATCAAGGTGATAGTTAATACCCTAACCTAAACTCAAAGATACAAGAGAGATGTATGTGTTTTGAAAAAGGAAATTTATAAAACAAACGTATTTAAAAAAAGCCGTGTGGTGCCGGCTTAAGAATAGTACCACCCCATCTCTACCCGTGGGTGTCGTCAAGGCGACTAAGGGATTTTACCCCGGAGGACGGGCAGCAGCGTCCTCTGCGTACTTAAAGCCTTACTGCGATCGCCAACCCGCTCGCCAAGCGTGGCGATTATGGCAATTACCCCCAGGATCTACATACTAGTAGGTTCTACTGGGGAGACCCGTGCCCAGCAGTGGGCCATCTTATGGGTTGATATGTATGTATGTATGTATTTAAAAAAATGCTCAAAGCTTTTCTTTTGGAGAAATGTTATTATTCAATAGATGAATTTGGTTGTGTTAATGATAATGTATAAACTTGACATAAATAATATATAAAATTGTGAAAATTAATTGTCATTTTTTCTTTTTGTAAACATTAATATGTGCAACTATTTGTCTTAATTCTATTATTATTATTACTTTCTTTTTTTTTTTAATTTGACATACCTACTCAGAATTTTAATCATATCGAAAACTAAGTGCCGCTTCTCCCGCTGCAACAGAAAAAACGTTCAACGCGACGCGATACGCCACGCCACACGCGACGTGCAACGCCCCGCGTCTCTGTATATACGGTCTAGTAGTACTATTACGCTAGAGGAATAAAACGTTTAATGACTAGATAATAATTTAACATTATAAGTATCAACATTTTAATAAATATTTATAAGAATGATTAAATATGACGTGAAAATTTAAAGCACATGTATTTGATAAGATTAGATATACATGTTATTTAACAATTGTGTATGTTTTGACCCTTGAATATGATCACACCTTTCTGTTACACATTGTACGTAATATGTAAAATAGATATGAAATAATATATTTTATTAAAAAGTAATGGGCAAGAACTGTCGAAGCCGTGATGTTCATAAAAAAAAACCAACTCGCAGGAAAGATAGGAAAAATTAAGGTTTAGCAACATAGTACCGATATATGGGCTTGACTCTAGCCCCGCCATGACATACGAAAGTCTCGGGTTTGATTCCTGGGTCTTGGCTTTACTTTTTTTTAAATCTTATTTTTATTTTTTAAGATAAATAGCAGTGTGTGATTCTAGGTCCCACATTACTAGCAATCCTGTTAACCCCTCCAGCTAAACTCAATGTCTTGTGTAGGGGTGGGTTTACGTACGTACGTACGTAGTATAATGGGTAGGATTCGAACCAGCGACCTCGCGATTGCGAGTCTGATGCTTTAGCCTATAGGCTACCGCCGCTTTTAAAATGTTGAAAATTGCAATTATTTCACCTTTTTGCAACATATTGTAGAAGTATTAAAGGTATTTATATAGAATGTATAAATCCGGTAATCCATGTGGTTAACAATCCCGATCTAAATAATATTTATGTTTCAGGTAAAAAATATGCAATGATTTCCATGAAAATCACCGTGGCATACATTGTAAGATTGTTCCGATTAAAAGCTGACTTTAACAAAATGAAGTACAAATTCGATCTTGTAATACGACCAATATCCGGGCATGAAGTCACATTCGAGAGAAGAAATCAAAAATAGGTAAAAAATATATTTTGTGAGTTATTTTTTTAGAAATAAAATGAAATTTGAATATTACAATTGGAAAACAACCAGCGTTTTTATATAACTAAATGAAGAAACGAACAGCTCGTGAGCCTGATAGTAAGCGTCACGCTAGCCAATAACAATAAACAGCATACTGATGCTGTTTATTGTTAGCAGTGCGCAGAGCGGTGACATTTAGATATTTGCCAAATAAAGATTAAGCACTGGCTTAATCTTTATTTGGCAAATATCTAAATGTCACCGCTCTGCGCTCCTCATCCTTGAGACATTAGCTCTTAGGTCTCATTTGCCCAGTAATTTTACTTACTACAATGCCTGTTTCTTATAAGGTTCTTTCTGTATATGGTGTTATGGAATTAAAACGAATTGTTTTGCGACGTCTATATTATTTCTCAAGTTAATATAACACTGAAGATATAATAAAATATTGACTATTATTTACACTATGTACAAGATTAGTAGACAAAATAAAATTATAAAAAAATCGTGTTAAGTAAAGTCAGCAGGCGTCATAAAATTCCTCCGCATCGCTATCGACCGGTACCACTGCTAGAAGATTGGCAACATTGCCACGTTGTTTAGCAATGCTGATCGAGGTACAGGCTGGCCACGTGAAATATCATCCAGGAGTTTACTTATGAGGCATTCACTGCTATTTGCGAGTAATCTATTTTTTTAATGTTGTGAAACACTTTTACACTATTAAATAGATCAATCCTTTGTATTGACAGTTAATGTACCACATTTTTAAGTATAGTTTTGTTTCTTTTGTAGTGATCTATTTCCCATACCTTGTTTTAAGGAAAAAGGTCATAGTGCCACTTTTAAACGCCTAAATCTTTTATTTATACTTTATAAATGGACTGTAAAAAGTAGCCAAATTATCAGTTACTAGCGGATGCCTTGCGGTTTCACCCGCGTAGTTCCCGTTCCCGTGGGATTTCAGGGATAAAAAAATAGCCTATGTCACCAGGGATTAGCGTAGGTTCACAACGATGAAATATTTTTTCAAATCTGTTCAGTAGTTTTGGAGCCTATTCAATATAAACAAACAATCAAACAAACAATTAAACAAACAATCAAACAAACAATCAAACAAACAATCAAATCTTTCCTCTTTATAATATTAGTATAGAAGTATAGATATAGATATAAATTTTTTGACACACTGCATTAGAATTAAAAAAAAAATTACCACAATAAATTGTAAAAAAGCATAGAGTTCCGTCAATTTTTGCAAAAAATTTAACTCCAGTTTACGACGTTTTTTTAATTTAATAAACCGAAGTTACATACAAAATTAACGATAAAATAAAATATTACATGTAAGTAATTCGTTTCTGATTTTTAAATATCATATATTAAAACTCTGAATTCACAGCTCAAATAGAGAATTTCATTTATACATAAATGCTCGTATGTCCTTGTTATAAAAATATTAACACTGCAATTGTGTTTATATTTAAAAAAAAAAATAATTCATGTTTTATTAGGTTGTTTTTCATCTTGTCCAGTCGTTGTGGCGATCCTTTGGGGAGGCCTTTATTCAGCAGTGAACGTCTTTAGGCTGAAACGAACGAACGAAAGTTGTTTTTTGTCGCTTCGCACACTCACTTTTACACATGTTTGTTGTGATAAGCAGTCACCATATACATCTTTACAACACTTTAATGATTTTCCATTTTCCAAACGCCCGCTTCTTCTCATCAGGTTGCGATAGGTATTTGAGTTGGGAAAGACTCGCTTCACTCGCTCGTTTCTTTCCCCTATAAAGTCTTAAGCCTGCTTCTGCTTCTGCAAGTCGTACCTCAGGCGAAACAGAACCGTTCTGGAGAGAACTTTTTGACGATCGCGATACATACAATATTTGTTATTTAAATGAACGCAAGGAATTAAACAAATATGAAAAATCTTATTACAATACTGGCGAGTGTTATCTATCTTTATTATTTTTAACCGACTTCAAAAAGGAGGAGGTTCTCAATTCGACTGTATGCTTTTTTTGTATGTTTATTCACCGATTACGCAAAGACGGCTAGATCGATTGGAAAAAATATTTTTGTATTTAACGTGCATTTACTCTTAAATGTAATTTTACCAAAATACACATATCAAGCTATTTTGTGATTGTTTTAATTTTATAATTTATTATAGACCTACTACTAACCTCAATTTTGTACGCCAATCTCTGGCAGAACACTAACAAGAACTGTACTATACCTATGCTCACAAATAAAAAAATGATTGATTGATTTAAAAGCACCAATTGGTGAAGTGAAACTGATGATGAAGACCATAAATGACGAGTTACTTTAATATGGTATTAAATAGCACTTTATTCTCGTCATCCTACTATTATACAATGTAATAGAGCTGATGGTAAACTCCTCAAGAATTAACGTCCCTGCATAGAGGCAAGCAATATTTTGTAAAAGGATTTGAACAGTTGACAGCCTATTGTAACTTAATGTTAATTACATACCAACCCATTAAAAAATGAGAAATAAAAAACTTATTTACAAAAAAATATTATCGACTTCAAAACTAAATACAAAGCAGCTAAAAAGCAAGAAATAATACATCTAGAATAACAAAAACAATTTAAATATTTTGAAGTTGGTGCCATGAAATAGTAGTCTTTATGTTTTATTACGGCACCAACTTCAAAATGTATAATATATTTTTTTTCTTTTTTCCAATTTACTCGATAAAGGAGGATTTAGCCTTTGAAAATAAATAATAAAATGTTTTTCTTATTAAATTAATTGAATAAATGCTTAGAATTTTATTTTATTCTTACAAATAAGTCATTGCAGACTTTAAATATATTTTTAAAACATTTAAATCGAGATTAATAGATTATGTTGTGAAATAAATTTTGTCAATCCCTAGCTCGTCTAAGAAATAGCGACGAAAGGACGATCGTCGTCGAGGACATGGATACTTGGGAATACCATTTGTAACAGCGCGGGGCTATAGGTCGAAGTCTACGCTGTTTTGTGTGTAAATTTTGGTGATGGGCATAGAATAGCTGATAGACGTTGAAAGTTGATTCTGCGCCTATGCTGCGGCTTCACTTTTGCCATATATGCACTTATAATGTAGGCACAGTATCTTTAGTAGTTGTTGTTTTCCTATATTTGTGCGCTAAATATCATAGAGATACAATAATTGCATCATAGAGATAGATTTAAATGAACAATAATTGTACAATATTTATTTATGAATAGTGCATATTTGCATAGTGTAAGATTGCAAAAGTGAGTGGTGCCATGAATGTGGACTCACTTTTCAGTTACAGTTCTCTTTTGCCAGAGCAAGCGGGGTGAGCCCGTTATCCACGGCAACTACATCTTGGTGCATATCAGCGTCCACGTAAAGGAAATATTCCCTGAGGTTTAATACCTCGCTGTTGTGGAAGGTCTTGGCATTTAGGAAACCACAACCCCCACACTTCCGTGGGATATACAACCTCATCACAGACGAGCGCGGATGATGCATTCGAGATGCACTCAACAGTGACCGGACTCTCCTATCCAAGGCGTCCAATTCGGTCTGAGTCCACTTAAGTATGCCGAAGGAGTACATTAAGAGCGGCATGAACCAACCGTTGCGGGCGCGCACCTTGTTGCCGCCTGAAAGAAGACTGTTAAGAACTTTTATAAGACGGCCGAAGAAGCGCTCCTGCAACGCTTGTTTCATTTCCGCATTATTAATACCCAAAGCCTGCGACATACCTAAGTATTTGTAGGTGTCAGTCCCGGAGAGTGATCGAAATTGAGTGGAATCCGGAAGCTGTATTCCCCCGGATTCCACCACCCTCCCTTACTTTACATGCATAACCGCACATTTATCCACCTAAAATTCCATCCTGATGGAGCTGCTGAAGGTTTCGGTTACCTTCAGCAGATCCTGTTGTGTACTGCTGGTGGCAAATAACTTAAGCTCATCCGTACGTACTACGTATAGCAAGTGAGATATCCCCCGACTACCTCTCCGCAACTTATAACCTAGTCCTAAATCCTCCAGTAGGGTACTGAGTGGGTTCTGAGCCAGACAGAACAACAATGGGCTAAGACTGTCGCCCTGGAAAATTCCCCGCTCGATCCTCACAGGCTCACCGTTGCCCAGAGTCCGGCGACACCCTGGATAGTGAAGGACCGTTGTCCATTGCCCCATACACGACCTCGAGAAGGTACACAGAGTTGAGTTAACTTTGTACAACTCCAGCATCCTCAGGAGCCATGTATGTAGCACAGAGTCATAAGCCTTCTTATAGTCAACTTGCGGCAACGGTGAGCCTGTTCACTAATGGTCATGAATTTGTTAAAATGCTCTCTGTAATGAAGCAATAACAAAAGCCGTGATAGTTCTTTAACTACCGACTAGATGTCGCTACGGGGGCCTAACCCGTAAGCATTAAGAGATAGAAAAATTTGATATCTAGTAACATAGTCCAGATAGGTGGTTCGCTTCTGGCCCCGGTTTGGCTACGGAAGTCTCGAGTTCGATTCCTGAGTCTGGATTCAAATTTTTCTATCTTTCAAAAATGCAAATCCATATTATCTAAAATGATACTGTCTAATTCACTTGTCGTACTATCAAGTTGTTCCGTTAATAATTTAATTTCTGTTTATAACTGAATGACGCTGAGTTGGTGTTATCTGACGGATCTAAGCTTATAGTTAAAACTTTGCACGTAGTAGGACTCGGGAATGAACGATCAAGAGATTCCATCAATCTCGCTTGAGGTATGCGATATTTACGAAATGTGATATTGTTTACCACATCTTCCATTACATTGGCATATCTGGGCGAGTATTTATTTTTGTTACTGTAAAAGTAGTTAACACATTTTTATTCTCAAAACTCATTGTAAGAAGTTTGAAACATTTACTAAAAGGCGACTCCGTATCCACCGGGGTTCGAACTCGAGTTGTTGTATTGAAAGGCCGTATGTTTACTCCACGGACTAAGGCAGTAGAAAGCTGCATCATCAGCAAGTAACATAGGTTATATTTTATTCCTCAAAAAATATAACCCACTAGAGTGGAGAAAAATCCGTGCGAAGCCAGAGCGGGCCGCTAATTTTATTGTTGGCATAATCCATACTGACAATCTGCTGCTGCATGGCCAGTACGCAAACAATTAGAGCACAATATACCCTTTTGAGAAACGAATTTCAACCTATCTTCTACAGATAAGTTCGTAAATATATTTATTTATTTCATTTGAATCGTGAATTAACGATATAAATGTGGTTACGATATTCTAACCAGTTTTCAAAAGAACCATCAAAAGATGGCTTTTGATGGTTTTTTTACAGTGGGTGATTTTATAATGTTGTTTGTGTTATAATAAGACTTTGTATTCAATAAGAATATATATTAATATATTTATTACTATTGCACTTGGCTGTTGACATAGTTGAGTAAAATTGAGACTCAATATTCCCCCTAATTTCTAATTGTTGTGTTAAATCTGAATCCTATATTCTCAATATTAGTTTGTACATCTAATAATTCGGTAAAAACTTATTTAGTGTTTAGTAAGCCTTTTTCTAACGAATAATTACAAGTTTTGCAAACAATGTAATGCTACATCTTGAACTACCTCGTTTTCTATCGAAGTCGCGAAATTCGGGATTATATCCGCTAATATCCGCTTCTACACTAATACAAGGAGACTTTCATCCCTTTTGATCTGTCTTGGTATTCATTTTGGTGGCTATGTAGAAAACAAAGGCAGGCACTTACAGGTATCGCCAAGAAACAGCTGATGGCGGCTGGCAAGTTCATGGTGTGCAGGAAGCTCAGGTAAAAAAATAAAATAAAATAAGATGTGCTTTGGTTAAAGAGAATTGGAGAATTTTAATAGTGTCCTTTACATATGGGTCGAATATGCGAATAAGATTCACTTTTCAAAGTAAGTAGGCTAAACTTATATCTAAACTTAACACTAGCACGCATCGTTTAACAGAGAAGTTGCCGTAACATTTCCTATAGGCGTTAATGAACATGCCCCCGGGCGTTGGGAGCATTGCTCCCAACGTCGTCGAAACGTCGGAGATGATTGTAAGAACAATCTGCGTAGCTTCGCTCTGGTAATCCTCCTCAAAAGCCTCCCAATCAAAAAATGTCCGGGTGTTATAACGGTCAAGTTGTCGGGGTCCGAGGTAATTAGTGTAAGCGGGCGTGAATTTAAATAGGGTAATTTCCCAGCACTGGAACTAAATGGGATTAAGTTGACTTGCCACCTGCTTCCTATAGCCCTCCAAAATGCGGAGCCTAAACCGGGATTAATGATAGTTTATACCCTCATTAACTACATTTTCTGCTGTGTGTGATGACCATTTCCAGGCACACTGTCACCCGACAATGTGAAAATAAAGAGTTCAAATAGATAACTCATGGTCTAATTTAACTTACCATATCACTTAAGGTATATATAATGTTCCATCTCTTTTCCAACGGGCAAGCACATTGTTACACAACGATGGGGAAACTATGAGTTTTAACTTCCAATACATAACTCATGGTTTAATATAACTTATAATATTCCAACTCCTATGCAACGCATAGGTACATTGTTACAAAGCAATGTAAGAATAATGACTTTCCATAGAGAACTCATAGTTTAATATAACTTATAATAATTCTCCTTAGGTGTACCTGTATAATATTTCATCTACTGTGCCACGTATAGGTACATTGTTACCCAACAATGTAAGAATAATGGGTTTTCGTAGATAACTCACGGATTAATTTAATCGATTTCTTTTTATATGACTTATATTTGTCAATTGGTCCAGTAAATAGGCACATCACAAGAATAGTAGTTCAAGTAGGTTATTTCCGGGCTTTCCAGATATTGGTATATCTAGTTTCACACATAGTGACTTCAGAAATACAACAGTTTTAGAAATATGGTGATTTCAAGTAGGTAAACTCATCGACTTAAAATTTACTATTACTTCAATACTTAAGTTGATCGATATGACTACTTACATGGTGCAGCAGGAGTGTGTATAACAACAGCGCAAGACGTTGTGGGTTCATTTCCACATAAAAAAACACTTCAGATGATCCACAAATTATTGTTCTGAATCTGGTTGTACTTTAAGTTGTTTGCAAAGCATGTGGGAACATGATATGTATTAAGCTTGTACTCTTAAATGGGAATGGTCTTTTTCTAACTTACAGAAACTGAATATAAATATATTTAAAGGTTTAAAGTTATACTTAAAATATGTTTGCTATATGAACCTAAGGTTTAGAAATGAGATATTAAGGATATTATTCTTAATATCTCATTATACAAGTATAACTTTATACCTTTAAATATGTTGTAGATATAGTAAATCAAGTAATTTATTTTATTTCAAAACTTTATGTATAGAGTGATTAAAGGTTTATTAAATTCTGTGAATAGGGGACATTTTACAATCATTGGATAGATATACCAAAATACTTATAAAGAACACCTCTAGGTGTTATTTATAAGTAATTTATGTGGATGTTAATAATTCATGGTTAAGTGTTTAAAACATGCCAAGACTGTATGTACTGTACAAAAGGAATGATTCCTTGGTTTATTTACTTTCTAGTTGGATGTAACTAGTAATTATGGCAGGAGGCCATAAATACATTTACTTATTTTATTTTTTTTCAAAATTTTATTACTTTGAATTTTATTTGGAACGTGTTTATTATTTTTAAAAGTTCTTTCTATTTCGCGCCATTTCAAATATTTTTTCACGTTTATTATGAAATTACAATATGAATTGGGGTGTTAAAGAAAATAGGATTACGGTGATCGCCTTGCACAAAGTGGGTATGGAGCCGTTGGTCATATTCCAGACACTTCAAAAGCTCGGTAGGTATCAGTCGTATATCCCATAAAAGATCGGGGGGGCCTCGAGCTGTTAGAACTATAAAGGCTGTTAATGCTGTTAAAGCCAGAATTCGTCGAAAAATAATCCATTAGAAAGCAAAAAATCTTATCGTGAGAAATAAAAATTGCCGCTAGGACTCTGTCGCGTTTTATAAAACAAGACTTGAAGCTCAGTGTTTATCGTCGATAAGCACCGAGGACATGACCTAAATCAATCTTTACAAATAACGAAACGTCTTCTGTCGCGATACGCAGGTGAAGCGAACAGAAATATCTTCTTTACCGATGAAAAAAAAATCACTACAATAAGCAAAATGATAAAGTGTACGCTCAAAGTTCTAATTAAGCTGCTCAAGTGGTCGGAAAGGTACAAGGTGTGAACATTATCCTGCGTCAGTGATGGTGTGGTGGGGCGTGTGTTATCAAGGCGTCACAAAGTTACATTTTTGTGAAAAAGGAGTGAAAACTTCAGCCAATGTGCTAGCTTTAAAAGAGCTGAAGACTGGCCTTCATCTAGCTCAGACTACAAATTATGGTCAGTTTTAGAGGACATAGCTTGCTCTTAACGACACGGCGACATGCAATATGCGTATAACAGGATTTTTTGTAATAAAAATTACTTCACTGCTTTTTGAGTCTCTTTGAAAGATATAGGTTTACAGTTTCATCCATAAAGTTACTTATTTACGAATTAAAAGGAATTTTGATATTTAATTAATACTTACAGTTTTTCAAGTAAACTAATATAGTTTACCGCAATTCCCAGCTCGTTCGTTATTTGCCTGATGATCCTTTTACACGCCAAAGTCGTCACAGAAGCAATTAATCAGTCCAGGATACGAGTGGGAGGTCAACGTAAAAAAAACAATCACTAAACACTATAATTAGTAATTTGCATAAAAAATAAAATTTCAAACACACGTCATCGCTCTCTAATGAGTTCAGTGCGCGAGAGGGTGTGTCGAGAGGGTGGAGCTTCTCACAGCGCTTGCGATCGCAAGCGCATAGGAATATTTCATCAAAAGGGTCAGTCGTAGAGGGCCCTGATTGTACATGTAGAATCGACTTTTCACAAGAGTAGTATTTTGCTTTTTATTATTACACATATAATACCTTTTTAGCATAGCTGCGAGTACCTGTAATTGGCTTTATGTTACATACTAGCTGACCCGCGCAACTTCGGCTGCGTACATTTTGCCGTTTATTGCTCCGCTCCTATTTGTCGTAGCGTGATGTTATATAGCCTATAACCTTCCTCGATAAATAGACCAGTAGTTCCTGAGATTACCGCGTTCAGACAAACAAATTTTTTAGCTTTTTATATTAGTATAGATTATATTTTCCTATTGTACTTGTTAACGCTGTTGGTCTTCCAATTATTTAAATAAACAAATAAAAATTTTAAATTACAATCTGTGTTTTTTCCTTTTTATATTTAATCGTTTACCTGAAGAAGATAATGATCATTTGTAATTGTTTAGAATATTAATTTGCTTGTTTAACTACAACAGCTAATCGTTTCACATGTAAAATAAATAATTGATTGTAATTCTCATAATTATTCATCAAACGTATATATTGCCATACCTACATTTGATGAAAACTATAATGTAGGTAAGGTATATGTAGGTACGGCGGTGGCCGTTTGTGTGGCAGGCCATCGCTCGAAAACGTATAATCAATAGTACACAGCGAGAGTGCATGGAAGTGCTTGCGGCTTTCTACGAGTAAGCGATATCAAAAAAAGAGGCTGCGGAAAGAGAAAGGGAGAGGACCAGCATTGTTCCATACCGCAGAAGCCGCACCGCTCCTCAAAGGGCAGAAAACGGTCTCCGTCCCCCTTGATCGTTGGCTTGAGAGCGACGGGTAGAGCAGCCTGTCGTTTTCAAACTAGAGATCCGATTTGCGACCGAGAAAACAAAGCAGCAACGTGTGATTGTTTAATCGGTTCGAGTCCGACATACCCACCTGTCGTGACCTCAACGGGTTTTGATCCGTGGGGATTTTGACACACCTAAAAAAAAACAAAAAGGAATGCCTCTGTTCAAAACTATTTTCGATAGCGTAATGTTATTTCATGTTTATGGTTCAGGAGTTGTACGGTTTCAAGGATTGTTTGTTTTAATATTAATTGTTTTTTGGACAGATTTTAACTAACTGCCTAATTAATTGCCTCTGGTTTAGATATTATTACCCGATTGCGGTTATGTTTTTCGCGCGTATCTTGTATGTATGTATGTAATATTCTTTATTACTTCATATCTTTCAAACCACTAGACGGATTTAAACTGTTAAGACGACCGTCGTTAGATTTGTCTTGACCGCCCATGTGTTCATATTTAAGTGACGTTTGAAAAAAAATAACGTGGCAGCTGTGAGATGTCAGAAACAAGAGGTGTGAAAAAAAAAGTTTTTTTCAAATACCGCAATATGGGTATCAAATGAAAGGGTTCAACAAGGTATAACATGATTATGACTGTAATACCAAAAATTCAATTAGAAACCATTTTTTTTCAATTTTCAATACTTGGCAATAGCTGTGATTAAAGTTAGTTGTTACATCGGTTACTTCCTTAAAAAAAAACTAATTAAAAAATAAAAAACCAGCCTGCGCAAAAAGACGCAAACAAGATCCCCTACATCATATAATATCACGCAGTTAAAGGCTTTAATGAATCTCGATGAACTTAGTATTATGCCTACGACAGCGTGATATAACGTATGTAGGGGATCTTGTTTGCATCTTTTTTTGCGCAGGCGGGATTTTTCTTTTTTATTTGATTTTTTTCAATGATTAATTGTTGGATGTTTAGATATTATTCCATAATGATTTAAAAACTGTTCATATTTCCGATAAATCGTTTACTCGTTGTTAACGACAAGTTATCATAAGACTGCTTACGACCGATCTCAATATCTTATCTATCGTCAACTGTCTGTTAAAAAAACCTTACTATAGTAATTAATCTGTTATTTGTGCCGTCTATAGATAGAAAAACTCTTGGGTTTTCTACCACGGTTATCAAAACGGTTCGGTACTAAAGTTAGCTCTATTTTAGCAAATAGTTAATAATAGATAAGCCATAGGGCTTAGCTGTAGACTCCTCCAGCTAAGCCCAATGGCTTGTGTTTTTTTTTAAGTTTAGACTGTGCTATTTCATATACAGTATAGTCTTGGGAGCTATGTTTTGTTAAAAGATTTCAGGGTGTTTAGTATTATCGTTATATGGTTCATGAAGCTATTTACGGTGTTTTCAGAAGATATTATTTCATGGAGTTTATACGGATGTATATCGTCGTGGCGGCAAGCTCATGTTCATGTTAAAATTTTGTTTTTTTTTTTATTTTTTTATTGTCTGTGGTTGGCAGACGAGCCAGCGGCCCACCCGATGGTAAGCGGTAACCGCCGCTCATGGACTACAGGAATGTCAGGGACACACCCAAGCCGCTGCCTACCGTGAAGTGAAAACTCTCTTTAAACCTCGTTTGAAGAAAGACATGTCGTAGCGCTCGGGACACACCGCATCAGTAGTTCATTCCAGAGTCTACACGTACGTGGAAAAAAAGAACGCCGGAATCGATCCGTACAGGATCGTATTGTTTCCAGGTGAAATGGATGAATCCTACTACGATGTCGAGTGGTGCGGTGGTAGAAAGGTGATGGTGGCACCATGTCAAACAGTTCCTCAGAGCACTCCCCGTTGAACAGACGGCCGAGTACGCAAAGTGCACTAAAGTTACGCCTCTGCTGTAAAGACAGACAGACAGACGAACAGCTCGCCTTTGGAGGGAGTCAAATGGATCGAGCAAGTATTTGGGGGCACCCGCCCAGAGATGAGAGCAGTACTCTACGTGCTGTCGAACCTGCGCTTTATAAAGCACAAGTCGCTGTGCCGGCGAGAAGTAACGCTTCGTTCTGTTGAGGACACCCACCTTTTTGCTCGCCAATTTGGCTTTATTTTCCAAATGACTCCCAAACTGGACTTTGCTGGAGATTTCGACACCGAGGATCCCAATACTCTCGGTGACTCGGAGCGTTACTCCTTGGAACTGTGACACTAGGATAAATGGGTCTTTCTTCGCAGTGAACGCGCATACTTGTGTCTTTGTGGGGTTGAATCGAACCAAGTTCCTCTCACCCCATTCGGATACTCGCCCCAGAGAGTCCTCGACTTCTGACACAACCAACTGAAGTTGCAACCGTCTCTCCTGAACAATGCTCCGAGGAACGTTCTGGTGGCTGGTATATCGCGCATCACCCGTGCTGTCATCTGCATAGCAATGTATTTTCTCTATGGACAGCATATCATAGATATGCAGAATGTACAGTGATGGGGAGAGCACCAAACCTTGTGGAACGCCAGCAATAATGGTTTTTAGACTGGAACAAGCACCGTCAACGACGACCATAATACTCTGATTGTCCAAAAAGCTAGCGATCCATCTGCAGAGCCCCTCGGGGATTCCATAAGAAGGAAGCTTTAATAGAAGGGCCTTGTGCCAGACCCTGTCAAACGCCTTGGCGATGTCGAGGCTGACAGCGAGAACCTCGCCCTTGCCTTCCAAGGCTTCACTAATAATGTGGGACCCATCCCACATTATTAGTAATCCTGTTACCCCCCACCTAACCCCTACTCCTGCGTGTTAATATTAATAAAAATTGGTGCTTTGAGTTTATGAGCTGACTGTACTTTTCCTCGATTCCGTTCAAATTTCAATGAAAATAACAGAAAAGGCAAATATGTACACCAACATTTTTTTTTAAATATAAATGTCCCACTCACACAGCATTGAGGGGCGAGTGGGTCGATGAAACCGGCATTTTAATAGACGGGGCGTCTTATCCTAGGGGTGAAGAGGACCTACACTGATTGTGGGCAATTATTGTAGGTCCCCAATGTAATGCTCAAAGCAAAAAATAATATACCGCAAAAAATAATATGCCATGAAATAGTAGTCTTTATGTTTTATTCGGCACCAACTTCAAGATGTTTAATTTGTTTTTGTTATTCTCGGTATTGTTAATGTTAATTTTTGAAGTCTGTGATATTTTTTTGTAAAAAAGTTTTTTATTTCTCACTTTTTTGTGGGTTGGTTTGTAATTTACTTAAGTTACAATAGGCTTATGTCAACTTCTTAAATCCTTTTACAAAATATTGCTTGCCCCGATGCAGGACTGTTAATTTTATTGTCGATTTCACTATTAGCTCTATTACATTATGTAAATGTAGTATGACGAGAATAAAGTGCTACTTAATACCATATTAAAGTAACTGAATCGCAAACTATGATATATTGAATAGGTCCGCTTGTCATTTGTGGTCTTCATCATCAGTTCCACTTCACCAATTGGTGCTTTTAAGAGTAAATGCACGAATCACTTTGAAATATACCTAAATCACTGTAGGTGTACCTTTAATATTTTAAGAGTTCCATCGATTTCTCATCATATCGATGGGATCATCCGTATACTCTTTCAAACACAAAAAATAATTTTTCAAATCGGTCCCGTCTTTGCGTAATCGGTGAACAAACATACGAAAAAAATAAAAACAAACAGTCGAGTTGAGAACCTCCTCCTATTTGGATTCGGTTGAAAACAACAGGAATGGGCAATATATTCCGTATGCAGAGCAAGGCAGTAGATGCTGCAGGCACAGTCTTGGTGGAATTTTCATTACTGAATATTAAAGAGCAATTGGAATGCTGGCTTCCTAAAAACAGAACACCCCTTCTTTAACTGGTTACAACTGCCATACGACCGAAAAACATCTGATACAAAATGGTGTTGCCGTATACGATACTGAAGCACTAAAGGTTACGGTTTAGGAACCCGCATTCTTAAATGCCAATTGTCTTCAAATATTTATTGACAAAAATACAATACTATTGGCAATATACTGACCACCGGGTTAGAAGGATATTTCTTGTCTCATTGCATAACGTCTTGACCAATATCACACATTATAGAAATATAATAATTACCGGTGACATAAACATTAATATACATGATCAATGCTATGACATAAATAAACACGCTTACCTTAATCTGCTGCTGCTCACATGGGCTATTACCTGCTCATACTCTACCGACACGGCAAAAGGCAAGCCTTGATCATGTCATACTTAAAACTAAATTACCAGCGTCAACGTTAGTGGCCCACTCTGCTTTAACCGACCATGATAATAATAATAATAATATTTTGGGACAACTCACACAACGCTGTCTGATCCCAAACTAAGCAGAGCTTGTACTATGGAAACCAGACGACTGATAAACATACTTATATATTTCTAAATACATACATATTATAGATAAATAACACCCAGACACAGAATAAACCATCGTGCTCATCACACAAAGTTTTATCTTGGGTGGGGATCGAACCCACGACCTCTTGCGTAGCAGTCGGATACACTCCCACCGCGCCACAGAGGCAGTCAATGATGCGGTATTACTGTTTCTTTCGAAAAGAATAGTTAAAGACCTTGACAGAAAATTTGTGGTAGGTACGAGTAAATATAACCAATTATATGTCGATTTAAAGCAAATATGTAGTTGATATGAATGAGATTGATTGATAGTTGAGATTAAGTATGTAGTTGGTATGAAGTGTGTGTTTAGTTTAGTATACGAATCACAAGATCCTCTAGAAGATAACTTGATAATGCTTATTAAACAAGCAATTTAATCCAATTCCAAAACCATTAAAATACCTTACCGTAAAAAAATAGTCAAAGGATGGATCACTCCTGGGTTACTACATTGCATTCGCCACAGAGACATTTTGCATAAAAAGTTCAAACAGGCGCTAACAACTAAAATATTAAAGCTGACCTGTACTAGGTACAGAAATTACTGCAACAAAATACTACACAAAATTAAAACAGAATATGACAATAACGAATTAAATATAGCTAGAAACAATACAAAACCAGTATGGGCAGCCATAGATAATATAACAAACAGACCTAAAAATATAAACACTAATATACACCTATTAACTACAGCAGTAACTCCACAAGTGTCGGTAAAATCGGTCAATAATAATTTTGCTAAAACGGAAAAACGCTCGCAGAAAAAATTGCAAATATACCCATAGAATCATCTTACCCGATCATTGCAAATAGCCCACGGTCCATGGTCATGTTACGCATAGATGAAATAGAGATGGCAAGACTGGTGATGGATTTGCGCAGTGACTGTGCTGTAGGTTGGGATGTGATCTCCAGCAACCTCATAAAAAACCACAAGGAAGTACTTGTTCCTCCTCTAACCTACATCTGCTATCTTGGTTTTGTCACATGTATTTCCCAAGGTTTTTAAGATTTCCATAATACATCCGATATTTAAGAATGGGGACAGTAACCGTGTCGACAACTATAGACCGATGGCTGTGCTACCTGTCTTTTCGAAGGTGCTCGAACGGGTTATGAATAATAGGCTAATGGATTACCTGAAAAAACAAAATCTTATAAACCCGTCACAGTACGGTTTCAGATCAGGTAGATCTACTTCCGACGCAGTACATGACCTCACGAACTATGTAGTAACAAGCATGGATAGTGGGTAAAAAGTCCTAGGTATTTTTCTAGATCTAGCCAAAGCTTTCGACATTGTGTCTGTACTCATTCTAATCCGTAAAATGGTGAAGCCATAGCCACAGAAAGCGAAGATAGGGGAATAGAGGGGATATGAGCATACACTTACCTACTGTACGCCACAAGGCAATGCGATTGGCCCTACTTTATTCCTCATATACATCAATGACCTTGGTAAGCCGCCTATACCTAGTGGCAAGATCATTACAGTTGCAGATGATACGGCTCTTTTAATTACGGATACGTGGAATCAGGTCTACGATAATGCTCAATCCGGGTTAAAAAAAGGTGTATGAGTAATTTATGCAGTTATGTTCTCAGCCTAAATGCGGACAAAACAAGCTATATCGCATTCTCCCTTAGAAAAGAAAAACAAACTGCAACCATAGTCCCTAACAATGTTATAGCGTATTCTTATTCTGCCCCACACGGTAACAATTCTAACTGCACCCGCCTTGGTAAAACTGCAAGCGTGAAATACCTAGGAGTCATTATTGATAGTACACTACGATTTGAAGAGAATATCCCTCAGTAAAATCCATACTAATATTATAAATATGAAAGTACTTTGTCTGTCTGTCTGTCTGTTACGCTTTCACGCTCAAACAGCTAAACCAATTTAAATGAAATTTGGTATGGAGATAGTTTGAGTCCCGGGGAAGGACATAGGATAGTTTTTATCTCGATAACCGATATCCACGTGGGCGAAAGCTAGCCATTTATATTTTTAAGACCCCGAGACACGCAGCTGCCGAGAAAGAACTGAAATCTGTCTATTTCGGTCACACCCGGTCTACATTACTTCCTGGGGAGGTGCTACAAAAACTGCAAAGTTAAACCTGGACAGAACGCAGTAAGCTATCTTATATGTAGCATATTTCCGACCATACCGATATCCGACAGCGCAACTATACAGAGACACAAAGGTGCTAACAGTACGTCCATTTTTCATACTAAACACAATAATCAAGCAACACTTATTTCTGACCTACGAACCCTAACTCTTCCTTGGCAAAAGGAGATTTAATCCCATTGATCGACATCCAATGAAACTAAAAACAATGTTCTTAAACGCTTATTTTCTATCTAGGAGGATTGTTATAACGAGTAGTTTTTTTTTATTATCTAGAAAACAAAAAGTACTAAACAACTAACAATTAAACAATTAAATAAAGTAAGAGAAGCTGAGGGTTTTTCATCAGATACTTCAGACCTTCGATTTTTTTCAAATGAAGAAGCAAACAAAGTTAAATATTTTTTTAAAAACCGGTATGTCGATCTTTACTAGTTTGGTTGGGCTCTTGTTTTTTCAAATAAGGGTCACTATCCTATAAGGATCCTATTTTTTATGGTTTTTCCTTTATGTGGCCATTAAACCCTAACTCTGTACCAAATTTCAGCTCTCTGAGTGTATGGGAAGTACTAGTTCTATTTTGATGATCATGAGTGAGTGAGTGTCATAAATGCGAAACTTTCCTTTGCTTAACTTCGGAACTAAATGACCTACAGACATAACTTACTTATTTTGCAATTTTATTAATATTTGATGTTATGCAAATCATTTTGGTAAAATAGTTTTTTGTCGAGGTTGCTAAGCATGGTAATTTTAAAATTTGGTCCTCTAACCGTCTGGCGCCATAAACTTTGTCGCCCTTCATTTTGCTGCACTGGGCATTCGCCTGGCTTGCCCTGCCATAAGTTGGCCCTGATTAAAGCTAGGCCCTAATATCCATAGATGCCACAGAGTATTGTGGACCATGTTTTCAATATGTTTTACATAGAAGTTATATTGTAACATAAACTACCTTAATAAAAAACCGACTTCCACGCGAACGAAATCGCGGTCACAGGTAGTCTAAAATAAATACAAAGCAACTAAAGAGCAAAAAATAATAAACAAATTTAACATTTTGAAGATGTTGCCATGCCATAGTAGTCTTTATGTTTTATTGGGCACCAACTTCAAAGTGTTTAATTTGTTTCTGTTATTCTAGGTATAAATAAGTCTTTCCTAATTATAGTTTCATTTTAACAATCTTAATCTTTTATTTCTCACATTGTAGTGGATTGGTTTGTAATTCACTTATGTTACAACTTATGTTAACTGCTCAAATCCTTTCACAAAATATTGCTTGCCCCGATGCAGGTATGTTAAATTTTGAGGTG
Source organism: Herminia tarsipennalis (assembly GCA_945859575.2). Lineage (NCBI taxonomy): Eukaryota > Metazoa > Arthropoda > Insecta > Lepidoptera > Erebidae > Herminia > Herminia tarsipennalis. Next base: position 19,016,684 of record OX243855.2, read on the forward strand.
TTCACTATTAGCTTTATTACATTGTGCAATAGAAGTAGTAGTATGACAAGAATAAAGTGCTACTCAATTCCATATTAAAGTAACTGAATCGCTCGTCATTTGTGGTCTTCATCATCAGTTCCACTTCTCCAATTGGTGCTTTTTAAGAGTAAATGCATGAAACACTATGAAATATACCTAAATATATAGGGGTGCCTTTAATATCTAAAGAGTTTCCTCGATTTCTCCAGGATACCATCATCAGATCGTGATCTGATGACAATGGGACCAGCTTAGAAGTATACCCTTTTAAACACAACATTTTTCAAATCGTCCAGCCGTCCTTGCGTAATAACAAAACAAACATACAAAAAAATACAGTCGAATTGAGAACCTCCTCTTTTTGAAGTCGGTTGAAAATGTAATTGTTGTGTCACATTGTTAGTTATTTTTTATAAAAAATAAAACAAAGAGCAGCCGCGAACTTGGCATTACATGTACATTCGTGGAACGAAAATGTTCGTCAGTTTTCAAATACACTCATTTAACGCTTTGCAAACACATGTTACCTTACAAACTATGTATCACATTAGACAGTTGTAAACTCGTATGTTCTAAATTGTGTTAACTGTATGACAACAGAATTTAAATGTATTCAAACAAATATTCTTTGACTATGAGTAGTTGAACTAAAACCTCTCAGATTATTAACTCAATGAAAATGAGATAGAACGTATATATCTATCTCATTGTACTCCTATCACTCTCTGCCACTGATTGCAATACGCGAAAATAATTTGTTAAAATAAGATAGATATTTTCAGTGTTTGTTCCTTTGGTTCTCTTTACGCGAATCGAAAAGTAGTCGTATGTTATTAGTTTCCATTGTAGGTGCGACATTTTAAAACAGCCGATTCGTGTCTATTACCTTGAAATAAAAACTTTTTCGCATGTGGTTATGTATATCTACGTTCTTAACGAAAAATGTTTTATTTCAAGGTTCCATTTATTGCTTTAAATGGTTGAGTTAATAATCTGAGTAAAACCTTATTTTTAGTTATTATTCCTTAAATTGGACTTTAAGGTGACGAACATTCGTTCCGCGACTGTACCTACTTACATGTAAAATCATGACTTATCACAAGTGTTGCTTTTGTTTCCTAAGTTATTTTTTTTTAATACTGTTCCACTTTTGTAGGTGACTCACTTTATATAATATTTAGAATAAGACATTTAGAATTGGTAACAAAAAACAAGGTATAAATTGAGTCACCTACGGCTATTTAGCTTAGTGACCTAATACTTGACACGTGCATTTTGAACATAGATTATCTATACATAATAATGTGAACTTCGTAGACATCAAAGTAATATTTTTCTATTACCTGATTATATTTATTTTATATTATGCTGTGTTGTTTACTGTTTATCAAATCAAAACAAAATATTTATAAAAAAACTAAAGCTGTCGGAGGCACAATACATCACTCATCGAGATATAGCTCTTTGCGCTATTATAAGTTCCCAAGTGAGTCCACAATTTAACGATGCTCAACATGGCTTCCGGGCGGGCCACAGCTGTAACTCAAACCTCTTGAGTTTCATGAATGTAGTCGCACCTACATACGTTCGATTCTGAGGCAGGCGCGCAACTGGATGTCGCGTATTTTGACTTTCGGAAGGCCTCCGACAGCGTCGACAATGACGTACTGTTAATTAAATGTTCAAGCGCTGGATTTATGCCTAAACGTTTGCAGTTTTTTACAGTGTAAGTCAAGGCACTTGAAGTATATACTTCAAGTGCCTTGACTTATGCCTGTACGAGTGTGATACACTCATACAGGCGTAAGTCAAGACAGCAATTTCAGCCTGTACGAGTCTCATACAGGTGGAATGGAGTATTAAAAACAAATTGTTTTCTTATATTCCAAAATGCAAGGGAATGTCTTTTACTCGAGCAGTAGTCGCATTACATTAAGATTACTACTTGAAGGATGAGGTGATTCCTCGTGTTACATTGGTGCGAGATCTCGGAGTTTTATTTTCTCCTAACTTATTGTTTCAACAGCACATTATTAAAATGTGTACAATAACTTATAGGAGCTTAGGATTAATTATGAGACCAAAGACTTCCAAAACACCGTTGCTGTTAATTCGTTACATAACGCTCTTGTAAGGGGTAAGTTAAAAACTAGATCGTCATGATTTGGAACCCTCATAAAAGCAAATATACAATGAGAAGTTGCAAAATAAGTTTACTCGCTATGTCTACCTCAAAACAAATGGGGTATATTCATTTTACCTCCTTATGTATCCTATCGTCTTCGTTGTAGAGATGGTGGAATATTATAAGATGGAGGTTACACGCAGCTTAGCTCTTGTTAGGTACATATTCTTGGTAATCCGTGGAAATTTGATTAATCTCCAAATTCTGGAATCGTTGAGATTGCTTGTTCCTGACACGAGACTGCGACAGGCATCTAGAAACAGGTTATTTGATTAAAGGTGATATTTCATTTTTTATCACACTAATAATTTATGGATTTTGTTTATGTGAAAACACAATGTCTGTTGTTAAATAAATAAATTACATACATTCATACAAGAAACGTGCGAAAAACATAACCCTTCCTTGCAGTCGGGTAATAAACATGATATCGTAAACTTCAACCACTTTTTATTCAACCAAAAAGTTGTCTAGAAATATTTTTTGATAGTTTTCTTGATATATTAGATAATTTAGACGTGTGTAGTTCAAAATCATTTTTTAATTAACAATAATAATAAATTTAATTAATAAATGAATGAAGTTATTAAGACGAATAACTATCGGAAATATATAATGAGGGATGGGACGGTTGACATCTGTCGGGCATGCCACCCCCCGGAGAATCCCTCAGACATATTATTTTCGATGGTTCTCGTGTTGCTAATAGCGAATAGCCAGAATTGTCCGCCAGCAACTTGCTTTAAAGTACAACCTTGATGGAACAGAGGTACCGTATTACAGGTATGCACCCGACCCAGTTCTCGAAAATGACCGTGCCACATTGTCCTGGGATCGATCTTTTATTACTGACAGGACTATTGTTGTCAATAAACCTGATATAGTGATGGTAGATCGATTAGAGCGCCGCGCAATTATTGTTGACATCACCATTCCACATGACAATAATCTCGCCAACATCCGGTCTTCTGATCACAAACTAGGCAGAGCCTGTACTATGGTAAAATATATATTTGGGACAACTGACAAAATATATATTTTAATAATTACAAATGTATATACTTAGTTCATAAAAAAATATCTAATATAGGGATTACAACAGGGTGCCTGTACAAGGGTAAACCTGTGCCATAGGTGTTAAGGGCACTTGTAGTATACTATTAGAACCTATGTTATAATTTTTAACAATACTAATCAACTAAAACATGTACATAAAGGTAACAAATAAAATATGATTTATAGTAAACATCAATGTTTGTGTCATATTATGACGCTTTTAGGTGTCCGCATTGTTTTGTGATCGCTTTGTTTTTTGAAGCAGCGTACGCAAGGGCAATCATTTAAAATATTCTTTAAATAGAGATTTAGTGTCGTCTCTGGATTTTTGTCCATCTTTCGGATATATTGCTATTAAGCTGAAACTATTAGGCCGCAAAATATTATTATTACGGGTCTTGACCATTTTGGCAAAGGACAGCTTGTCTTGACTCACTGGTTTATTGCAGTTTTCTTTTATGGTTTCCCTGATAGATTTTTTTAAAGTCGTTAAAGCATTCAGCTTTGTCATGGTTTTCCTTCAAGGATTCTAGTGAAGTATGCATCAAAATTGATTTTTCCTTTAATGATTTATAGTGCACAGCCATTTGAGAGGCTCCATTTCCCACCTTCTGCGCAATAGAATTGATCCTTAGATTTTGGTCTGAGTTCAGTTTCCCGTCTGGAGCAATTTGGCATACCTCATTAAGACATTGTTTAATTGATGTTATCCAATGCTTTATATCGCTGGTTCAAGGCTTCAACGGTGAGGTTTTTCTTCTGTAGATACTGAGATGTGCTGGGCGCAGCGAGGGCTATTTTCCATGGTAGTCATAGTTTGATTTACTCGATTGTCATACTAACATTTACTTATTCACTATAAATTGCAAGTGTTTAGTAATTGTAAACTTGTATAATAAATGCTAATATTAAAACGCACGTATTTTCACTACAAGTGTCAATTTAATAATAAATAAATTCTCAGTAAAAAACGTGTTGTTGATTAATATCTTTATTTTGTACAACGGCATTTAACGAACAGAAAAAGCTATGCGCTACATCCAAGTACAAGGTGTATTGTATATGACTGTCGTTATCGATTTTAATTCAAATTTCAAGTATCAAAATCAACATATTTCGTTGTCAAATTTTATTAAGATTACGGTTACAGCGGCCTATCTCATCAGATACTAGCCAACTAAGCGGGAGATATTATAGCGTCTGCGCATACACTTGTAGTTATACAAGTGTAGTTATACAGTTTATTAGTTGTAGTTATACAAGTGTAGTTATACAGTTTATTAGTTGTAGTTATACAAGTGTATACGCACACGAGAGTTGACTAGACACGAGAGTACACACTCTTTTCCCTCGCTGTCTTAATCCGATGATACGCAGAGTCGACAGCAAAACATGCTTTCTGTGGAATATAGGGTATGACGTTTTAAGCTATTGCATAACTTTTATCGCGGGCTTTGAGCGCACCGAATCAAGAAATTCCGTAACGAAAATAAAACCTAACACCGGGGAGGTGTTACTCCGCCTACAATGTAGATCGGCCGAGCGTTCGCTTAATGTATATGTATATGGTACGACTGTACGAAGCTCACACGGATCGAGACGAGCTGCTCCGAAATGAATTGTAAAGAAAAAAAAAATGCATAAATTAAAAAAAATCTATGCAATAGCTTTACCGCGGCCGTATAGAATTCTCAGATCTTTATACCTTCTTGATGTTTTTGTTACTTACTCGTTATGACTATTGTATACAGACAAAAATAAAAGGTTTTCCATTGCACGGCCGGAAGTTTGTATGCGTCTGTTTCTAGAGACATTAGTGCAAAATATCATTGACTTTAGAATAAATTAACATAACTTTGGCGATAAGTGTCATAGATCTAGAGTACCTACTATGCATCAAAACAAATATATTTTCTTAGGGTTTCATTTCACACTAGAAATCATTACCAATTATTGTTATGCTTTTTTTCGCTAGCAATAGGTAGAACCGGAGAGGTGCGAAGGATGCATGAAAGCTGAAGAAACGCCTAGGCACATGTGCACGGCAGTGTGACTGAACACCGGACTGAGGTCCTGACTAGCTTTGAAAATTCTGAGTATTTTTATTTCCACGAACAAACAAAACGTGTTTTATTTTTCGATTTTTTCATATGTTACATTTATAACATTTGCTACGTTGACAAAAAACCAGATTCTTTAGTCTCGCATATTTTCTGAAAATTAAAAGAAAACATTCAAAAGCACATTTTTTTGCGAGTATTTATTTGGAAATCATTTTCATATAATAGCTATGTGATACCGTATATGTGACAACTAGATATCTGGTTAGTTCTTAGTTTCATGGATAGTTGTACCCTTACCTCCTCGACGACTCACACCTTACCCTGCAAAAATGGGTTTTTCCCGTTGGACAGATCGATGGCTAGATTAGTCTGTCCAGTGGGAACTTTTTGTCCCATTGTCCAGATCAGCTCGGCTTTTTCCGTTGGTCAGATCAATGGTTAGATTAGTCTGTCCAGTGGGAAGTCTTTTTTTTATTATTCAGATAGATTACGAAAGTACATTTAAAGTGAAAACTGTTCATGGATGGTTAGATTAGTTTGTCCACTGGGAATAGTGAAAGAAAGTAGATATAAAATGAAAACTGTTATTTTTATTATTAATAATAAAAGACAAAAGATCCTCGCATTTTAGTCGAGCAAGCGAAAAGTTCTAAATTAGTAATTAATTTAGAACTCTTCGCTTGCTCGATTAAAACTTAATTATTACGTTTTAACAAAAAGAAAATGAAGCACGCGAAAAATTTAAAAAAGTTCACTACTCTTTCCGACGTAGTGGGATGAAAAATATATGTTTTATCTTAGACGTTCTAAAAAATGACCTATAGTCAATTCTCCATTTATCAACATCATTTGTGAATTTTGAATGAATTCATCTTTTTTTATATTTTCTTTACTTCGATTACCGGTTACTTTAGAGAAAAATCATCTTTTAGTAAAATTTTTAATAAATTGACTAATCCAGGACCTTTTCTAGTTATTTTTTTATTTACCTCTTTATGCCAACTTTCTAAAGAGTTGGTGGTTCTGTGTCTCTGGCCAAAAACTGACCAAGTTTCTTTAAAACTAGATTTATCTAACCACTGCTTTTTAAAATATTTTATGAATTGCTGTAAGTTATCAGGAGCATCATTAGTAATATATTGCCAGCCTTCATCTATTAATTGTGGTGGCAGTAGTGGAAGAATACTCGAAAGTGCAACTATACGTTTTGATGATTTTGATTTGGTCAACTTAAGTTTTTTTGCTTGCTTCCAAACGTTATGAGAAAAATGGTAATAACAACCTTTTATTTCTGCACTTGGGTATACATTTTTTAATGCATTAGAAGCAGCAGTTTCATAGTCCAGGGTAAACTTTTTGGGTTCCATATATGGTAATTGTGATCGTAACATGCTAAAAAGACTAATGTAACTTCGTTCCGTTTTGTCGGACATCAATGCATAAATTAATGGAATGATATTAGTGGATTCGATGCTACTACCGATATCACCATGGATGGTATATAGCTGGGAAAATGATGTAAAAGACACACTCTTAAATGTTCCGTCGCAAAAAAAATGTTTCACTTCCTTTAAATATTGTCTCGATTGCGGCGTACAAAAAACAATTATACGATTTTTATGATCAACAAAATCAGCCAAAATAAAATTTCTAAACTTTTCAGGGATCTCCACATCGACAGGGTTGTCGTGAAATAGTTTAGTAACTTTAGCCGCTTTATTTCTCTTCCGATATATAGTACTTTTGACAGATTGAAAAGATGGTATATTATTTGTTAGATGTAAGCCAGAATCTTTCAACTTGGCGACACCCTCTTTATACACTGTTGGCACTGGTTGAAAATCTTTGCATGCTTGAACCTGCATATTATGCAATGCAAGTTCTATTTCATTTTTGCCAAAATCTTGAACACAAGTGTGATCTTTGGCCTTAATAATTGTATTGCGGTTCTGAAAACATAAGGCACTTATTCTCAATTGATACCATAATATTATATGCACCTATATCCTAACATAATTATACCTACACCTGTCCGGTGAAAAAAAGACAGAAACATTTCTTTTGCAAAAAATATCAGTTAACCAACCCCGTGGTTATTAACTATTTCGTTCACTATATTTTGTTTAGTATTTGTTTTTAAGGCGACTTACTGCTGCTGACCGTGTACTCAAGAACCGTGATAGTAAGAAATAATATCACAGTTTGTGAGATTCACTCTGGTGACAGATGAATAGACGGGCAGTGAAATCTAGTAATAGGATTTTGTTTACTAAAGACGACACTAGACAGGCAGGAATTATACTTAAAAACTAGTGACAAACAATATTGTCGAACTATTGTACACGTAACAGGGGATAGTAATAACCACTATACGTACTTGAGCAGTCACAGATCCCACGCAACGATTTTTTTTGTATTGACTGCAAAGCCAAATTTCGTTTCCATTTCTGTAATCTTTGTTTTTGTGAAATTGGTACCCGTTATATAACAAAACAACTCCACCCTTTCTATTAATAAAATAAAGATCCATCTCTACTAATCCTTGTTTTCAATTAAATTATTTAGAATATTAATGAATTTAAGTTGGTAGGTACCTATTACAAATGACATTACATGACACATAGGAAAATTACTTCATAAACAATAATAACACAACTTGTCACATTAAACATAAAACCTATTTAATATTAATATACCGTATACTTATCCGCTAGACCTTTTTGTGTTCAATGGTACTTTCATACACCTACATCACAAGCTGATCTGAACAATGGGAAAAAAATATTCTCACTGGACAGACTAATCTAACCATTGATCTGACCAACGGAAAAAGCCGAGCTGATCTGGACAATGGGACAAAAAGTTCCCACTGGACAGACTAATCTAGCCATCGATCTGTCCAACGGGAAAAACCGGCAAAAATTGATCGAGGCGATTTCCACAGTAAATCTATTATTGTAAAGTATCTGTTTTAAATCTTAGCCTTAGATTTCAAAACAGGATTCAATCAGCTGGGGTTTTTATTAGTTAATTGACTACGGAACTCTATAATACTCTCTAATATTTAATAACACGCCTGTGACCATGAGAACTGCTTTAATAATGTACAAATTATTGTAAATAGATTTTTGTGTCACCACAAGCAAACGGCATTCACGTTTATGAAGTCCAACAACAAACTTCAACAGTATTTACCAACACATTTATTTTACCTTTACAAGTTTGTAATCTGCCCTCTTCGTGATGTACATCATTTTAACATTGGGTTTAGTGACCTTAGTATATGCTTTGTATAAATGGCTCAAGCTGACTTTATCTGGGCATAAGTTACCGCCTGTAATGCCAGGTGGATTGCCAATACTCGGACATAATCATGTAGCGCTTATTTGGTCAAACGGTAAATTTTACTTTTATTTTAATTTTTAATGACACCAAACTCATTCAATAACAACCAGTCCAAACCCTTGGACCTAGAGAGCTGCTCTTTTGCAAAATAGTTTCTTTTGTGATGTGCCTAGTCCACGGATAGGAAAAAAAACAGTAAATTCGATTTCTGAACAAACTTAACAGTAGCACAGGGGAAAAACAATAGCGGTTACTGAATTTACTTACGAGTATACTATCTGATTTTCTGACTATAGTCAGAAAATCAGCCGTGTAAAGACAGTATTAATTAAAACCTTTCACAAGAAGTCATCTAGATGACTCACCATAATTTAGAACTAAATTTCAATATACCCAAAGTTTTTGAGTTTGACGCGGCTATTTCTATAATATGTAGTGATTTTGTATTTTGATACAGTTATTGTACAACAATAAACTAGTTGTAGAATAAAATTATGAATATAAAATTCATCCAGCGTATAGCTACTTCTTAATATTAAAAAAACTTTCCAATTATAATTTAGAAATGAAATAATTGTATTTGATAAAATTGTGCTACTACGTACGGCTCGTCAGGCCTCCGAAAATCAAGCACGAGTACCTCTGCGTCAAATAATGTTAAAAATAGTGCGTATACATATTATTTGCAATATTAGTACTAAGTTGGTGATTGTTTGGTAAGTATTATATTCTTCTACTGTGTATTAAATTAATATTATTTTAAGTTTAAATAAATAAAAGTTGGATATTTTAATGTTAAATGGGCTGACTGGCCTGTTGGTCTAGTGGTTAGTGACCCTGACTGCTAAGCCAGAGGTAGTGATGAGCACGATAGTTTATTCTGTGTCTGGGTGTTATTTATATATATGTAATTAGAAATATTTAAGTATGTTTATCAGTTGTCTGGTTTCCATGGTACAAGCTTTGCTTAGTTTGGGACCAGATAGCGTTGTGTAAGTTGTCCCAAGATATTATTATTATTATTATTAATTTAAATGTATGAAATTGTGTATAACGGCGAGCATGCCGAAAACTAAAAATAATGTAAAATTTTGTCTAAAAATCCTGAATCAATTTAAAAACTATGTTAAAATTATACATATTTACGACGAAATGATCTCGAAGACAGTCACAGATAATTCACATTTTCCCTACCTTTGACAATTGATTGACAATCATACGTTCAGGTATCACCACTTTGTCGATATACAGCTTTCTAGTACTAAGGGTCTCTGAGCTAACTGGGAAACAGACAGACAGACAGATAGATAGACGGACGGACATAGCGAAACTTAAGTTTTTATATAAAGCATGTTTGTTTTTTAGGTAATCGTAATTATTCTAGCTAGCTTAATCAATCGTTCAGTGGTTTTATATATAATATAATTTATATCTCATGTGTCGGGCGGTATTTAACATCCACATATTTTTGTAATCATTATGTTCATTTATTATATTTTCAGATCTTTTTGGTTTTATAACGCATTGCATCGATGTTTGTAAAAAGTCAGGAGGCGTTATATGTGGTTATTTTTTGGGAGATATATATTATGGTAAGTTTGTTTGAGAATAATCCTCCTATTCCAGACATATAGCAAAAATAACCAAGAAAAGAGGAATAAAAAAATGTGAATAAAAGTTATTGAACTCACGAAATAATGAAACTTCCTAATTATAATTGATTTTATTGTTTTGTTGATTAATATTGTATTGTTTATTTTACATCAGGTATAACTGATTTTGATGACGCAGTAACTGTCACAAACGCATTACCACAAAAACATCCTTACTACAGATTCGGAGAACCTTGGCTTGGAAAAGGACTAATCACATCTTCTGGTATATATATATTTATTATTAAGATTTCATATAACGTGTTTAAGAACATGTTGTTTTATTCAAGGATCATTATGATCTATGCCATTATAATGGAATCGGATTTAACATCACTAATAAATACCATTACACTAACCGTTGTTTATTTTTATCATTTTTTTTTTCACACATCATCTCCTCTTGTTTTGTGTCTTTCACTTATCCTGATACCCCGCTCTCACGCTATGTGTGTATGTGTGTGAGTGTGGAAGAGTGTGTGTGTGAAGCACATTCGGTTTTGTACATTTTTAGTGGCAGTTGTTCATTTTGTACAAATGAAAATAACAGTAGTTTCTAGTAACCACCTTCCTGTCATTTTTCAGGACCTACATTTCTATCTCATCGCAAGCTCTTAAACCCAGCATTCAGTTTATCTGTTACATATGGATTCCTTGATGTTTTCAACGATCAGTCCAGACGACTGACGAATGTATTGGATGGTTTTATTGGAAAGGGTCCCGTTGACCCTGGCGATGCGTTCAGAAATTTCACTCTCAGGACTTCCTGCAGTAAGTACACTCCACTTGTCTAAGTTTAACAATCACAAATAAAGCCTTAATTTCATTTTATTCAAAACGCTAGTTTAATTTGTTATAAATGGTATCGTAAAAAACTGATTTGTTGATTTGTTGATTTTTGTGTGTTCGTCTCCGGATCTAATAACTGTAACAATAAGAGCAATAATTTGTTTTACCTTGGTGAGTCATTTTCGGGCAAAACTACTGATAAAATCTAAAACCACATTGGAAGTGAGTGAGAGTTGTAAAATTAGTTTTTATCGTTTCAGTTACAATCTTCGGAGCTCATGATGAAAAGGATAATGATTTTATAAACAATTACATGAAAGCAATTAACACTTTAATTGAACTGATTAGAGAAAGACTTACAATGCCATTGTTTCACAACGACTTCCTGTTTAGTTACTCTAGCATTAGGAAGACTACGGACAAACAAGCTACATTTATTAAGGATATCTTACATGAGGTATTTTTAGATCACTGGTAAAAAAATCCTGACGAACACACCCACCTTCCGGGCCGATTCCCTCCTAGCGACCGTATGCTGGTATTTCCCGTAGCACCCGTGCCCGGAAAGAACCTGCACCAACCGGAAGGAAAGGGTCCCGTGCTGCCACCCTGTTTACTCCTCGAGGACCAGCTGGAGCGCCTCCACGGTTCGAACACCTGCCCTGGAGGGGCATCCATCCGGCCTTGCCCGGTGGGCCTCACCACGCCAAGCACGTAGCTCCTCGGACAGGGGCACCGAACCCCCTGCCTGAACAGCCACCGCCCGCAGATATACTTTGGCGAGCACTTCCCACGGGGCTGTGCCGACCAATGCGCACGCCGCCTCTGCACATACCGTGCGGTATTCGCGTATGGCCCTGACCGCCATGGTCCGCTGGGGTCTCCCTAAGCGGACCCTATTCTGGGCCGTCAAGGACGCCGCCCACACGGTTGCGCTGTACAGAGCCATTGACTGCACCATCCCCGTGTACAACCGTCAACTCGAAGCACTAGGCCCGCCCAGGTTCGGCAACAGCATCCCAAGCGCGGACGCAGTAGCCTTGAGTTTAGGCGCCAAAATGTGGGAGTGCTCGTCGAAGAGCCACTGACCGTCTACCACTAAGCCTAGACACTTCATCTGGGCCCTGACCTGTACGAGGACCAAGCCGACGGCAATCGAAGCGCCAGCAGGTGGACCGCGACAGGGCCCATTAAACAGTAGGGCCTCCGTTTTGGAAAGGGCCACCCTAAGCCCCATTGTCTCGATGCGCCCGACCATTCAGGAGATCCGTAGGTTGACCAGGCACGCCGCCTTCTCAAAATTCCCACCGTGGGCCGTGACGAGGGTGTTATCCGCATAGCAGATGACCCCTATCCGGGGGAGAAAGCACACCACAATTCCCAGTCGTAGCCGATGTTCCACAGGAGGCACCCCAAGACAAAGCTCTGTGGAACACAGCACGAGACGTCCCTATGGATTACCTCACCCTCTCGGTCCTCCTGCCTTTGATGTAGTCTGCCACTAGCTGTCTTAGGTACGTGGGCACTCCATGATACCGGAGCGCCTCTCTGATACAGCTGAATGATAGAAACTCGAAGGCAGCGGTATTGAAAGATATGACCAACATCACTCCTCCACCGGTGACGTCTTCCTCCGATGCGGCCCTCAAGCGCAGGACGGCTCCAGTCATCGCCCAGAGCGAAAGCCGTACTGAGGGTTCGACAGATAGAGGCCGACTTGGTACGATGCGGGTAGCGAGAGCTGTCCAATGCACCCACAGCCGATCGCGGAAATCGAGGCGTTCTAAACGCCCTGTGCCCCTACCTGGGTCCTGGAAGATCGGGAGACCTACAATCAGATATATAGGTGATCCGGGAGCGTTTCAACCTCATCCAGGACAACCCAGTTATGCAACCTTATTCGCGCTTCGATGGCATGGGTAGCAAACGAAAGGTCCACTATCGTCCCCCCCCCCCCTGCAGCCGAACAAACACCGACAGAGACCCACCAACGCTGCCTACTCCTCAACCGCCGAACCGCGAACGTCCGTGCTGGGCGACCCCTACACCATAGATTTGGCGTTGAAGTCGCCCAGCACCAGCACGTGGCGAGGTCTCCAGGTTTGAAACGAAACCTTGAAATCGGGAAATCTACGGCTCGGCGAGAAGTATACGTCGTAGAGCGTGACTCCCCCTAGTCAGCAGCAACATACCCCAAGCCCTTGTTTCTAATCCAGATGGGCAGGGAATGACGCGCATTGGAGCTGACGATTGCGACGAAACCGTCCCGGTCACCCGCTCAATTCCAACATGACCTACAGGAGTAGGTCCTGGGCAGCGGCAGAGTGGTTGAGGTTCGTCTGAAGGATGATAAAGGAGTTACCGAATATGGCACTACATTCATCCCCTCTACCTCAGTCGGCACGCGAACCCACTCCTAACACAAGCAATGGCTTGTGTTAGGAGTGGTAATAAAAAATAATGACTCAAGCCACTCCTAACATAACTAGTAATGTGGGACCAACAATCCTACATTGCTAGATATCATTAAAAAAATAGCAACACATAGACTTTGAATGACAGATTTAAAATTTCATAATTACAGACGTTAGAGAAAAAAAAGGAAGAATTGAAAAATATAGTACACGTTGGATCTGAATCAGGTAAATATTTATTTGATAAAAGCAGACTTATTTTATTTATGGACGTTGCCGCGTCGTATTCCGAATGCTGCATGCAAAGCTTAAATATATGTTGTTTTCCTTGCCGTTCCGCAAGTGGCTGTGTACACCTTAGGACTAGGTATAGCCTGTTGTTATGTTAGGTTAGCCACCGATTATTCGGTGCCTATAAAAGCTTTATTAGGGTGCTTTTTTTCTTATGGTAATGTTAACGCATCCTGGTTACCAAATGAGACATTTTTTTAAAGCTAATAAAAAGTGTACCAATTTTTTTTTCAGATACCTTTAAAGCTTTTTTAGATATAATGTTAGAATTAGCAGCCGACGGTGCCCTGAGTGATAAAGAGATTATAGATGAACTAAATACAACTGCATCTGCAAGCTATGAAACAACCTCTCAACAACTCGCTTACATGGCTGTATTGTTAGGATCGTACCCCGATGAACAAGATAAGCTTTATAAAGAGTAAGTGCTTATCAATATTAGGTAAGTGGTAGTATTCGGTGAAATAGAGGCGACCCTAAAATTAATTTATGTTACCTTTAAAAATGTCTGTTACATCTCGATTATTGAATGAGATACTAGTCGTATTTTTTTATTTGTTAAGATAATTAAGTCAATTATTACTTAATTTTGTGGATTAAAACGTAAGCAAAAGCATACTTAGTATTATTTGCAAATTCAAAGTATTTTGTCTACAAGTTATAACTTCCAGGATAATGGAAGTGGTTGGCGATAGAGACATATCCAAACTGGTGTATACTGAAGCATTCATCAAGGAAAGTATTCGTATGAGGTCGGTAGTGAACTTACTGCCCCGATATGCAGACAGAGATGTGAAACTCAGTAAGTAGTAAATTATTAACTGATCTTTCCAGTGTCTGATATATTTAATGGATAGCATTAGTTGTATGTATCATATTAGCGGCTATCGAATGTTTACAGCCTTGCAAAAGTGTCGTAGGGGTGTTGGTATCATATTATACGTAAATAGCAAACACAAATGTAGCTTAAAAAATGTTAAAACTAAACACTTTGAAACAATCTTATGCACAGTAACTACCCCAACGAACAATTCCGCGAGCCTGTGTGCCGTATATTTTTATTAACGGACTACAAAATACACTCGAACACTTCACCAAAAACGCTGAACTATACTTGATAGGGGACACCAACTTAGACTTGAAATTAGATATACCTGTAACGCATAAATACCTATATAATAACATGTTATGTGAATTGGTCCTTTTGTGCGGGATCAGTGAACATACTAGAATTGAAATATCAAATGGAAGGAAGTAAATCTTGTATTGATCATATATACGCTAGATCCCGCTCATAAGACCTGTTTACGGCAGCAGTGGCTGACCATCGTGTAGTGATACTTGCCTGTGGTGGCATGCATGTACAGGCTGTTTCAAAAACTAAGTTATGCATAAATACTCGTAATAAAAAAAACTTATACACTTGTTGGAACAAATACCATGGGAACAATCCTGTAACTTGGTATGATCCTACAGATATATATAATTATATACATACACAATATAAAGATTGCTATGAGCAATCATTGTACAAAACGAAAGTGAAATGCAGTTTTTCTCGTAAGTGGCATTACGAGAAAAACTGAATTTCACTTTCGTTTCGTTGAATAAATAAAATAATTATTCAAGCTTGTGAGCAAAGGGATAAACTATTTAAAAAGTGAGTAAAGCATCCTAACGATCAAGTTTTAAAATTAAATTATAACAAATCTAGAAATTATGCAAATACACTAATTCATAAAACAAAAAATTATAGCACAAAATCGGCAATTATATCGAATAAGAAAAAATTATGGGAAATTCTAAATCGCATAACTGGTAAAATAAAGCATTCCATTGATGAAGTGTTACATAATTCATTTATAAAAGCTGATGACACTTCTGAGCGTATTGCAAATAAATTTGCACAAATTTTTGATGAAAATGTGAAACTAATAATTTCCAAATACACAAAACCACTGCTAAATAGCCAAACACATAAGAGTCCAGCAAATGTAACACTACGATTTAAGCCATCAGACACACGTTCTGTTAAAAAACAGATATTGTCCTTAAATTGTAATAAAGCCCCTGGTGTAGACAGAATAAGACCAACGGATTTAAAACTAATGAGTACAAAAGTTTGCGCCGCTATTGCAAACTTAATAAACAGAAGCATAGAAACTGGCAAGTACCCATCTGTGTTAAAAACCGGGATAGTACGACCTATTCATAAAAAAGGAAGTCGTTCTATTCATGATAATTATTGACCAATTACTGTATTAAAATTATAAGTTTTATGACAAAAACGATATCATAACAAATAAACAGTACGGTTTTCAACCTCGTAAAAATACTACACAACCTTTGTCAGCATTTACAGACAGTATGAATATCTGGACAAAAAACAGCACATTCTGGTAGTATTTGTCGATTAGGTAGGTATAGCAAGGCTTTCGATACGCTTAGGCACAATAAATTAATTGAATGTCTTCATGACAACGGAATGAGAGGAAAGCTGCTAGATTGGTACAAAGAGTATCTCAAGGATAGAAAATATATGGTCCAAGTAGGTGAAATGACAAGTAATGTCGTCAGAATAATTGACGGAACGGCACAAGGTTCGGTTTTAGGACCGTTGCACTACATCACATATGTGAATAGCCTGCCAAATGTTATCACAAAATGTGAAATTTACCAGTTCGCAGATGATACATGCTTTGTAGCCGCAGGGCGCAGTATAAGTGAAGCACAAGACCAGCTTCAAGAAGATTATGATGTTCTGGCAAAATGGTCGCATGACCATGGTTTAGTACTTAACGAAAAGAAGACAAAACTGATGTATATTAGTTCCAGCCAAAATCGCATATTCTTTACACCGAAGATAACAGCGCACTCACATAAATGCTTTCACAATAGTAACAAAGAGTCAGTCACGCCTTGTGACTGCAACACATTAGAGACAGTTGATAAGCAAACATATTTAGGACTTACCATCGATAATCGCATGAATTGGAAAGAACATATTAACCAAGTGTGCTCTAAATTAAGATGCATTTTAGCAAAATTTTCTATAATAAAATACAAAATACCTTCTTCTTCTAATGCTATATAAAGCGTTGGCCGAATCAATTATATCTTATGGATTGTCGAGTTACGGAAGAGCATATAAATCTCACATTGACCAAATATATGCCCTTCAACTACTTATCCTTAAAACAATTATCCCACACAAAATTAAGAACTCATTTAAAAATAAATAAAATGAATTATTTGACTATTGAAAAATTTTACCAATACATCAAAAAATTAACTTAACATTATAAAACGAAGAATTCTATAACGATAAATTAAAAATAACTAGACAAATAAGATGGAAAGGTGTAGTACTAGTAACGCTAAACTTTTAATACCTAGATACACTAATTTGGATGGTAAAAAAACACTCAAATATACCAACCTTATTTAATAAACCAACTACCTAAACCCCTTAGGGACAAACTTAACTAGAAAAAACATAAAATCTAAATTGAAGCAGAATTTTATTCAAAATATAACTTAACAAACTTGAGAACAACCTGTATATATATACTGTAATATTTGACTACCTACTTACTAAAAATGATGTGTAACAAGGCGCCCGGCCGGTGCGGTGCGCTCTTTGTTGCTCACTTGGTTACTTTTTGTGCCTACCTTCTTCTTTATTATTGTGGTTTTATGCGCTTTTATATGTGTTGTGATATGTTTATAATGTGGATTATATAAATTATAATACCGAGGTTACTGACGTAGACAGACGACACTGATGCACGTTAAAATTCGATTGAGTTTATGTTTGCATCTCATCTTGCATGGGGGCAATATACTATACACCATGTTAAAGGACTAATGCAAATTGCATTATCAAAAAGTTAAAACATGAGATAAACCAAAATCAGCCTTAGTGGGAACAATATAGTAGGCAAAAGTATATAACTTTAGCCGGACATGAATTTAAGGAGCTGGTTGTATTTATACGTATTTCAGCAAAGAAATTATTAAATGTTTGCGCTAGATCTAAATTGTTAGTTACAATTTTATTACCAACACATAATTCAAAATTATGATCACGTGGGATGGCCCGCCCAGCTTCAACATTGATTATGTTCCAAGTGGCTTTAATTGTATTCCACTTAAATGTAAAGACTTGGCAGCAGCACAAGTCTTTTTAAATATTTTGGAATAATTTTTAACATATTGAACAAACGTAGGGTCAAAATTATATTGCTTCATACCATACAATTCATACAACTTAGCTCTACTTATTTGTATGCCAGTTGTTGCCCAATTACAAAAACTAATTTTTCGATTTTTATAAAAAGTCTTAGTTGTAAAAATATGATGAAATTCATATTTGATAATGTTAAACAAAGTCGCGTAAAGGTAGTTCGGATCATCCTGACTAAAATTTATATTAGCAATACGGACAGAAACATTTGTATTAAATTTGTTTAGGCGGATTGTACTCATTGGCCTACATGTGATCTTGTTTACTTTAGCCACTGTATGAATAGGAAAAGTGACTTTCTGTCCACAGTGATCGGAAGTTAAATCACTCAATATGACATCATTATAATAGCTACAGTTGAAAAAAATATTACTTAAGCATGTGGTAGAATGTGATGTGATCCTTGTTGGTGCGCTAAACAAATTCTTCAAATTAAATGAGTTAAATAAAGTACATAATCTAATACACATAAGTGACTGTTCAAGTATATTAACGTTGAAATCGCCACATGCTTTTTACCATAACTAAGAACTTTTAGTACATCTTTCATTATAGTCTCGAATAAATTAAAGTCACTCTGTGGTGGACGGTAGACACAAAACAACAATATGTTTCTTTAATTCTACGCAAGAGAGTTCTACAGTACGATCGACAGAACGAGCTATAATATCTTTAAGTTCTTTACTATTCTTACCTTAGAACATGCTTACCATACTATAATATTCATTAATAAAAATCAGTTCATATTTTTTTAACCAGTGTTCTGTGACACAAAAAATATCAACATGGTGGGTTTTTAAAAATAATTATATTTCCTGAATCTTGCCTGATAAGCCCTGAATATTTTTATGTACTATCATGTTTGCTTATCTGTTGTCTCATTAATTAGTATAAACCAGAAGTTACATTAATGATCCTTGAAGAATTGGTAGAACTAACTGATTGCTGTGATACACTAATTGTACCAAAGTCAGCGTATATATTAAATGCTAATAATATAGCAACCCGTCGCATAAATATAGTTGACAAAAACATAATATATTTTGTAAAATAAAGTTACGAATAAATTAATTCGTGTCGAAAAATAGTATAAACTTAACATACTTATTTGTTGCATTGTAAAGTAATAAGTTCAAGCTCTGTATGTGTTTTGTTGTGTATATCAGATACTATCTGTGAGTAACATAGGCCACATATAATAAATTTACTACCTACTTTTTCATTAATGGATATCAAAGACTCTGTTAAATGAATTATATCTCTCTTGGTGACTGAGAAGCTGTCACCATATGTCTTCTTTCCGGTGGTAACAAGGTGCGCGACTCCAACGGCTGGATCATGTCATTATTGATGTACTCTTTCGGTATACTCAAGTGGACCCACACTGAATTGGTCGCCCTAGACGAATTCAATCTGGGTAGACACAATAGCATCGGTGTCTTGGCTATGGTTCGGTGGCCTATTTGGAGAAACCGAGGGCTTTGTCTTTGCAGTTATGGATGACGTTATTAAGACGAATAACTATCGGAGATGTTGACATTTGTCGCATTTGACTATTGTCGCCAATAAACCTGACAGAGTGATGATAGGTCGATTAAAGCGCCGCGCAATAATTGTTGACGTACCGCATGATAATAATCTCGTGAAAGCAAAAAGGATAAAGAAATTAAAACTTTGGACTTAGCTCTCGAGATAGTTGACATGTGGGATGTGAATTCAGCAATCATTGTGCCGATAGTCGTATCTAATTGCCTAGAACCTCGACCAACATCTTCAGAGGCTCGCGTTGGGTAGCTGGGTTATGGGCCTGATGCAGAAGGCAGTACTCCTTGGGACGGCACATATTGCGAGGAGGTTTTTCTCTCTAGAGCCACGTGCCACTGTGTCTTGGTCCTTGTACCCGGTGCTGGTGGAGACACTATTTTTTATTTTTTTTTATATATATGTTTTTTTAGTATTATGTATTTAAAAATGTAAAAAATAAGAGAAAGTAAACATTTATTTGCGTAAAAACATGGTAAAGGTGTTACAGAATTGTAATAACATCTTTTTGCTGTAACAATACACAACTTGCAAAAGTGTCAGTTTCAATTTCTTATCTAACTCGTAACAAAATATATCATCATTATTATTTATAAATTCCATAACGCTATAGAAATTACAACCAGTAAGCCATTTGTAAAAATCTTTTAAGTTGCTGGGTATGTTATTAAATAATAATATACATTGATAAGCAACTTTTATTATATTTAGTTGGACTCGGAAAATCAGTGACTGTTCCGAGGGCTTACTTCACCTACAGTTTTAAATAATTTCGTATTCTCCTTAACAAACATACATATTTTACATACATAGAGAGCAGGTTAACACAGATCAAGTTTCTTGAATACTAGCTGACAAGATTCATCTGGTTTTAGCAGATTGAACGTATGCATGTTTTTGGCAATAAATGCTCTGCTGCATTACCCTACAAAACGTACTGTCCCACTTCCGTCTAACAATGCAAGACTTATTGCAAACGGAGTCAGTGTATACTTTGTTCCAGAAAACTATACTATTCGAGCTGGTAGTTTAGTTATTGTCTTAATTGACGGCTTAAATAGAGAGATGGCTTGGGGACCTGAAGTCGGAGAATTCAAACCTGAGCGGTGGCTGGACAGAGGAAAGCCACTTGATAATCTACAGTTTTCATTTGGTTATGGTCAGAGAATATGTGTGGGTAAGTATTTTTACCTATATCTAATAATACTCTGGCGCGCTCTAATTGGCCGATCATAGCTAATATTTTTAGGAGTGGAACTTTCATTTGTAAATAGATAACTACAAGGAAACATGGGATAGACTTGTGACGGCAAAACACACTTTCATTCTTGATTTAATTTTAGCAGCAGAAAGTGTATGTCTTATGTATCTCACCTACTGTAATTTATTTTAGTCGGATTGTGTAATTACAAATAAGCAAGTCCTAATAAATACCTAATTTTCCACCTTTGTTCAAAATGTATAGAAGTAACAAAGGTATGTAGTAGTATACAATCGGGTAATACCGATAGTTCACCATCCCAGTCTAAATAATATTAATGTTTCAGGTAAAAGATATGCAATGATTTCCATGAAAGTCACCATGGCACACATTGTAAGAATGTTCCGGTTGAAAGCTGACTTTAGCAAAATGAAGTATAAATTCGATATTGTAATACGACCTAAATTTGGGCAAGAGGTCACGTTCGAGAGAAGAAATCAAAACTAAGTAAAAGAATACTAAAATATATTTTACTATATGGTTTATTTTTAATAAAAATAAAAGAATAAGCACATTTTATTTTAAATTTGAATATTAAAATTGGGAAACTACCTACCTACCTATTTTTTATTCTACTAAATGAAGAGACGAGCAGGTCGTGAGCCTCGTGGTTAGCGTCACACTACTCTATAATAGTATCAGTGCCCACCTTGTTTGGCTAAGATCTGAGGGTCACCGCACTGCGCTTCACAATAAATTGAGACATTAGTTCGTAATACTTGCCACAATGCCCTTCAACTGAAACACAGTTATGTGTTAACATCACTGTTTCACGGAAGGTACCTAGATTGCTTATGGATTATTAGACCTACTACCAATGGATCTAAACCATAAGTCGTGCCTGCATCTGGTAATGCTTCCCAGCACAAACCGCACGGCTTGCCCCCAAGAAGCTGTCGTATTAGGTAATCAACGTTCGCCAAAAAAATATAGTATATGGGTGAATTTCCCGGGGCCAAGATTTGCGTGGCATCGATGAAATCGGTAATAAAGAACATAGTTTTAATGTCCTAACGTTTTTTTCTGGTTAGGTGAAATAGTAATCTCTGTGTTGTATAAATATTTTATTAAATACGATAAAAGGTACTCCAAAAAAAAAACTGTGGCACTCGGGGACTGCCGCGGTAAAGCTATTGCATAGAATTTTTTATCGACTAAAAAACAACAACAAAAAATATATATTTTAATGTTTTTTTTAATAAAAAAAATATATACAAAAAAATATATTTATTTAAGTAAACTAATAAAAAAAAACTAAAAAGTATCACCGCTGTGCCGATCGGAGTGGGGGTGTTAGGTTATTTTCGTTACGGAATTTCTGGATTCGGTCTCCACGCTCAAGGCCCGCGATAGAAGCTATGCAATAGCTTAGAAAACATTAAACCTCGAAATCTTTCATTGCCGTGTTTGTCCACACGTCACCTAATGTGTCATGATACCTCATTGATAAAAATCTATTGATTAGATGTATTAAAACCTAGTTTTATTTGAAACGTGAATAGTTAAAGTATTGTTACAGAATACATTTAATTTTCAAATATTTAAATAATTTAACGAATGATTAATAAAAAAAAAAAGTTTTATTAATCATTCGTTGAATTAGTCCCAGAACTACTTTCATTGCCGTGTCCTAAACATATTTAGGAATATTGTTTTATCTAACGACTTGCGTTCTCCTTCCTGAGCGCTAAACGTTGCCTAATAGTACCGCCTATGTGCTCGACGTAGAAGGACATACACACGTGCCTGCGTTTTTACGCCATAAATGTAAGTATCATACTACAGTCTGATTTTAATAATAGATTGTTTATTTTTTGGATGCCAATATGCCTAAACCAAAATTATCTAAAGAGAAGAGAAAGGAGAGGAAAGGATTGACCGAACAAAACCGACGTCAAAAATAAGAAGTGACCCTGTATTACGAGAGGAGTATATAATAAAAGAAAGAGAACGCTAGGTTAAAAAGAAGGCTGCAGGACTAATTGTTCCTCGAAGTGCAATGACTTCGCAAAAGTTAAAAGATCTTCGCAAGAAAAGACAGAATTTTTTCGTAACCAAATGAAACGTTTTTGGGTTATCTCAAGTAGCTCCTAATGCAATGCTTTTCATTGCTCCTAATAAAATGCCAATGACTCCTATAACAAGACGTAGCTCGCGTCTTAAATCTTCAAAATCAAACCGACGCCGCGACGTCGCTGTGACAAATTGCGGATTGACGCTCTAGTAAGTAGCTCAGATTTTCTGGCCACAAGTAGTCCACAACAGTCACCCCCAGGATCACCTCAACTAGCATCAAACATCAGGTATAGTATCTACATCACGTCCTGATAGTCCAGCATCAAACCCTTCTATTGCAACTTTAAAATTTCAATTGTGATTTGTAAAAAAAAATCGTAGATATCAAAAATCTAAACACTCCCAGCTCATTCCGTTACAAAAAAATTAGCTCAAGTTGCCCGCGAAAGGAACTGGGGGTAAATTCACGTATTTCGCATTTGGAAGCAAAAAATCTTATCGCGAGAAATGAAGATTCCCGCTAGGACTCTGTCGCGTATTATAAAATAAGACCTGAAGCTCGGTTCTTATCGTCGATATACAGATCATGCCCTAAATCAATCTTTACAATTAAAGAGAGTGGATCGATCAAACGCCTTCTGTCACGATACGCAGGTGAAGGGTACAGAAATATCCTCTTTACCGATGAAAAAAATTCTCGATTGAAGAGCACTACAATAAGCAAAATGATAAATTGTACGCTCACAGTTCTAAGGAAGCTGATCAAGTGGTCGTAAAGGTACAGCGTGGTCATCCTCCTGTATCATTGATGGTTTTGTGGTTTATCACGGCGTCACAAAGCTACATTTTTGTAAAAAAGGAGTGAAAACTTCAGCCAAAGTGTATCAATAGACAGTCTTGGATCGTGTTGTGAAACCTCTCAGCAATACACTTTTTAAAAATGTACCGTGGACTTTCCAGCAGGACTCTGCACCTGGTGTATGTATGTATGTATTTATATTCCTTTAGCACGCCCTGGAATCTAAACGGCTTGATGGATTTTAGCCGGCATTTTTGTCAGGTGTTCCTAGGTGTCCCAGGTTGTCTGTGTACCCAGTGTAACTCTCACAACTAAGACGAATCGTCTTAGTTGTGAGAGTTACACTGGGTACATGAAGTAAATTAATAATTAAACAAAATGGACGATTTTGGGCCACAAATTGTCTTAAGTTTTAAAGTATGTTTATCTGTCTGGTTCCCATAGATAGTAAAGGTCATAAAGGGCATTGTGTGAGTTATCCCAAGCCCTTTTTTTGTTTTTTAAATAAACCGGTAACAGATTTGCGTTCCTTGACTAATACTTCTATATACACCATTTTCACCAAGTCCCGCCTACATTTATAAGAAAATTTAACAGTACGTTTTTTTATTTTTATCTCTCATCTAAGAATCTGAAATTAAAGAAAGAAAATTCTTACTTTAATTTCAATTCTTAGATTAGGTTAATGAACATTACGTTAATAAACACGTTAATGAGCTTGAAAATTAAAAATTGCAGTACCTACCTAAGCCGAAAAAACTATTCTGAGTAATTACGTTGGAGAAACGAATTAAGTAAAAACCATTATTTTAAACGCTACCTTTTTTCCGCGAGCAGCTTTTCATTAAGTTATAAGAATTGTTCAGTGGCAGTGCGCGATATTTTCGTAGTGTATACAGATGGAAACATCATTATTTTTTTGTGAGTGCCAAATGGTTGAACATACAGTATATTAATGAATTGCAATTTAAATAATTATTATCTTATTGCGAGATCAAAGTTGAAAAATTACAAAAAATCGGCTCGTAAAACAACGTTCATTATACTCGTAGCTGTTACCATTTGTAAAACAGACGACAAACTGCACAAACTATGGCTGAAGGTTGTTCAGATAAAGTAGTTAAAAAATATAAGATAATAGTGAAAACATTGCTTTATTTTTACCGACTGCGCAAGAAGGAGATTTCTTATGTTTATGTATATTTGATGTATGCTCATGCATTTGTATATTTGATATATGCATTGATGTCGCGCACGTAGTGAACGTAGCGCGACTGTCAATGTGTATATACTAGATGTCTTGAGCCAAACGGTGTTTTATTGTCCTATAAATATATATTATTAGCAACGAAATGTAACAAGAGCTCACAAAAACGAAGATGAACGCATAAATGGGTAATCTGCCTGTATTTGACTATAAAAAAAGCTAATGGCAGATTCACAAGGGCAAATAAGTGCAATTTTTGAAAATCAACAGCGTTGAAGAAGAGAAAAAAGTAATATTTTCTTGTGTCATCTGTCAGAAGAGACGTATTGTTTAGTTCTTTACCTTGCATTTCCAAAGGAATTGAAAACGTTGACCTATGAAGACTTAGTAGGATTACTCAACCGCCATTTCAAACGTAACCAGTGTACATTTGTGGACTGGGCGATTTTTTTTAGCGCTAGCAAGCAAACAGGCGAAAGCTTAGGAGAATGGACGGCCCGCTTGAAGGTTTGGCAACTTAGTGCAACTTCGGCACCGCTCTTAAAAATAACTTGAGAGATCGTTTTAATCGTGATCGTGACAAGCTATTTGAGCAGAGATTAGTTATCGCGGCCTATCGAGATGGCGGAACAGGCAGCGTGTGCTAAAGGAACAAAGGCTATGTATGGTATTAGTGCAGAAGTTGTTTCTACAAAGGAGGAACCAGTACACTGCAAGATTCCGAAGTCTAGCTAACAAGGCGCGTGGCGTAAGTAATCGCTGCGAAGTAAACCCATGGTCGTAATCGTAATGGTTATCACAGGAGTTATGAATTTTATTTTTATTATTACGATTTTTTTAACCTTCAAATTGTACCTATCTGGTTTTCTTTTTTTTTTTAATTTGTTTGTTTAAGTACTTGAATGGTCTTAGAAGTAATAATGCAGAATAATGTATTTGTGTTGAATAATAAAATTTTGTATGTATTCTATATTCACAGAGTAAGATATAATTAAAATGATTAGTAAAGGCAACTAGTGATCGTACTTCATTAAATTACAGGTTATTTTCGTTTCTATGAGTTGTAATGTTCGACTCATTAACTCATTGTGAAATTTAAAGTTTTAGTTCCAACATTTTATCAATAGATGGCGCCAGTAGCCAAATTAAAAGTCGCAAGCGTTTTGTTCCTTGACGATTATATGGGCTGAGCATACCGTTCTAAAATTGAGTGTTCTTATGAATAAAAAAGTGTGAAACTTAGTGTGTGAGTGTTTTAGTTAACCAAATGGTCCTTCGAACCGGATTAACAGTGAGTAAAGTGCAAAAAATATAACTTAGTGAACAGTGTTAACGGACTTAGAAAATTCAGTGTTAAAAAAGACTTAGCCGAATTCGTGAGTAAAAAACACTTAGAATATTTTCGTTTCAAAAAAGACTTAGAATATTTCGTGGCAAAAAAAAAAAAAAAAAAAAAAAAAAAACACTTACAAAAATTTGGAGTAAAAAGAACTATTAAAATTTACAAGTGAACAATAATATGATTTGTGGATAAACATTGAGTGAGGACTTGTAATATTGTTATAGCTGAACTTAATGTGTTATGGTGAACATTACCGCTACTTAACCGTAATAGTTTGCTGCAGAAGAGACTACTCGCGACACAATTTATTTGCTACCTACCCGCAATATACTTTCTGAATTTTTTACCATGGCTGATAAGAAAATCAAACAACAAGTCACACAAATGATACAGAACTCAAAGAAGATTGAAAAGCTGCTTGTCAATTCGAAAAAATGTGCTAAGGATAAACGAACAAGAGGCTTTTTGAATTCACGTTTGGAGACCTTGCATGATTATTGGACAAGTTATACCAATACTTATGAGACACTGTCTGGATCGATCGATGTTGAAACTATAGAAAAAGACTACAACTTTGTTTTGGAGGAAAACTTTGAACAAACTGAGGAATATTATTTGGAATTGATGACTTGGCTTAAGGATAAGTTATATGAGCTACAACATGAACAAGGTGAAACTTCCAAGTCTAATATTCAGTTGGAACATCCAAAGGTGAGGCCAAAGCTTCCGCCGATAGCAATACCTCAATTTTCTGGCGATTATAATCAGTGGATGAGTTTTAGAGATTTGTTTCGCTCTCTTATTCACAAGGATGAGCGTTTGACTAAAATCGAAAAACATCATTATCTAAAGTCAAGTATATCTGGAGAAGCTGAACAACTACTGAAAAATTACTCACTAACTGAAGCTAACTATGATGACGCCTGGAAAAAACTGAATGAGAGATATGAAAACAAGAGAATGATAGTCAATAATATACTTAGTCGTTTTCTAAGTCAAAAGACATTAACCACGGAATCTGCAAAAGGTATTAAGGATCTTTTAGATACCTCAAGCCAATGTCTCACCTCTCTAACAAATTTAAAAATCGACTCCTGGAATGCCATAGTCGTGCACATCCTGGTCTCAAAGTTAGACATTGAATCTCACAAACTTTGGGAGCAATCATTAGAAAATTCCACAAGCATTCCTACCTATGAAGATTTAAACAGTTTTCTCGAAAAACGATTCCGTGCCATGGAAATGATCAATCTTTCACAACCTTCACAAAGAAATGCTCCAAAAACCGTTCAACAATCCCCTAGAGCAAATACTGTAAAAAGTTTTGCTACTAAAATCGAAAGCACTTGTACTTACTGCTCACAGAATCATTATATTTGCCACTGTAAAGATTTTGCTTCACTTTCCGTTCCTGGACGTCAAGATTTTGTTAAGAAAAACAACATATGTTATAACTGCCTCGTGAAAGGTCATTCCGTATTCAACTGTAGACAGAGTACCGTTTGCAAAAAGTGTGGACGTCGTCATCACACCTTACTGCATCTGAGTTCTTCTAATAATGATCAAGTTATTGAAACTATCAAGGAGAAAACTCCCTCGAAAGAAAACATTACTGCAACTACTTCTTGCAACACCAGTGTTAATGAATCTGGAACAAAAAATGATCTGGTGATTTTAGCGACTGCTGTGATTCATGTGGATTCAAAAAACAGTGGTACTTATGCAGTAAGAGCTCTGATTGATCAGGGTTCCCAGGGTTCTTTCATCTCCGAAGCAGCTGCACAACTGTTAAATCTTAATCGCACTCCAGTTACTGGCAAAATCTCTGGAATTTTAAACTCATCGGTGGTAACTACAAAGTCTATGGTCACACTTACAGTCCACTCCACAAAAGATTATGCATCATCCTTCAAAGTCAATGCATATGTTTTAAAGAAACTCACTTCATTGTTGCCTTCACGTGAATTTCCACAAGATACTTGGCCGCCATCTATGCAGTTGGATCTGGCTGATCCAAACTTTCACAAACCAGGATCTATTGATGTTTTACTTGGTGCCGACGTGCATGCACACATTCTACTGGAAGGCTTACACAAGTGTAATTCTCTTATTGCACTCAACTCTCGCCTCGGTTGGTTAATCTCAGGCAGAGTTTCACAAACTGATTCAACAGCGATCGCACACAATATGGTCGTTATGCAAACTAAGATTGAGACAGATCAGTTACTCAGACAATTCTGGGAGATAGAAGAGAATTTACCTCACAAAAAACCGATGACTGATTTAGAAATACAATGTGAAGAACACTTCAAAAATACTCACACCCGCAATGATGTCGGTCGTTATATTGTACGGTTGCCATTCAAAGATGATCCACCCACAAACCTTGGTGATGCTAAATCTCTTGCCATCAGCCGCTTACAACAAATGGAGAAACGTTTTACCCGTAAGCCTGATTTCAAGGAAGAATATCACAACTTCTTGAAGCAGTATGAATCACAAGGGCATATGATTATGATACCTGAAAAGGAAACAAACACACAGAAAGTCTATTACTTACCTCACCACGCGGTTCTTAGACCGACGAGTCTAAGTACGAAGCTTCGTGTAGTATTCGACGGAAGTGCTGCACCTAAAAAAGGAAAATCATTAAATGATGAACTTCTTATCGGACCACCTCTTCAACAAGACGTCAGAGATTTAATCACACGATGGAGACAACACAAAATATGTTTAGTCGCCGACATTCGTCAGATGTACAGATGTATATTAGTCTCTAAAGATGACGTTGACTATCAAAGAATTTTATGGCGAGAATCTCCAACCCAACCGATAAAAGAATATCGACTACTTACCGTTACGTATGGAACTGCTTGTGCCCCATTTTTAGCTATTCGCACACTTCATCAACTAGCTGAAGACGAAAAGAAGGATTTCCCCACTGAAGCCGAAATTCTAAAAAATGATGTTTATATGGATGATTTGATGACCGGCGCGCCCACTACAGAAAAGGCTGTGAGTTTGCAAAACGGGTTGACTGAACTTTTGTCGCGTGGTGGATTTCCGTTACATAAGTGGTCCTCGAACAGTAAGTTGGTGTTATCACAAATCCCAAATGTTGATAAAGACAGTCAAAGTGCTGTAAACATTAAAGTTGAAGATACAGTCAAAACCTTAGGTATTACTTGGAACTCTGAAACAGATAATTTTGAACTTAATTTTACTTTAAATTATTTTTACGACACAGTTACTAAGCGAAATGTATTGTCCACTATTGCCAAGTCTTTTGATCCACTAGGTTGGCTGCAACCTGCAATTATACTACTTAAAATATTTATGCAAAAGCTCTGGTTAGCTGGCTTAGATTGGGACGAAGAGTTACCCACAGACCTTAAAGAGGAATGGTTTACTTACCTTGATCGTTTCACGCACATTGAAAACATTCAGTTCCCACGATGGCTTGGAGTTTCTGAGGACACAACTAAACGGGAGCTGCATGGATTCAGTGATGCCTCTTGCACTGCCTATGCTGGGGTGGTGTACCTCAGAGTTTTGGGAGAAGATGGTGATATAAAAGTCTACCTTGTTATTGCTAAAT
Source organism: Herminia tarsipennalis (assembly GCA_945859575.2). Classification (NCBI taxonomy): domain Eukaryota; kingdom Metazoa; phylum Arthropoda; class Insecta; order Lepidoptera; family Erebidae; genus Herminia; species Herminia tarsipennalis. The sequence continues at coordinate 19,046,511 of OX243855.2, forward strand.
CTAAAGTTGCTCCGGTGAAACAGGTTTCTCTTCCACGCCTTGAACTCTGCGGTGCAGTACTCTTGGCTAAGATGATACAACATGTTAAGATAGTTTTAAATATACCTGATGATAATGTATATACATGGACCGACTCTACCATCGTTTTGGCATGGCTACGTAAAACCCCAACGACATGGACTACCTTTGTTGCCAATCGCACTGCCGAAATTTTGACACTCACTAATAGTAATCAATGGCATCATGTTAGTTCCGCTGACAACCCTGCCGACTTAGCCTCACGTGGTATTTATCCGTATGATCTACAGAAGTCAGAACTATGGTGGAGTGGCCCCACGTTTTTGTATAAGTTGAATAAATTTGAGCATTCTTCTGTGGAAATTCCTTGTACAGATTTGGAAATGAAGAGTACTGTAAAGATCCTATCCAATGTCAACTTTGTCGCAAATGATGATGCGATTTCCTATCTGAAACGATTCTCCACCTTGTCTAAATTAATACGAGTTACTGCTTATTGTTGCCGTTATTTTAAGATATGTAAATCTAGGACTACTAAGAAGCCGTTTATCGAACCCACTTATTTGAACACTACTGAACTTGACGATGCTTTTGATCGTTGTATTAAATTGTCACAATCCATTTCGTTTCGAGATGAAATCTATCGCTTGTTACATGGTCAACAAGTTCATAAATCGAGTAACATTTATGTGCTTCATCCATTTATCGATTCTCGAGGTATTATACGTGTTGGTGGTCGACTTGCTAATGCAGAGATTCCAAACGATGTAAAAAACCCTATTCTCTTGAGTAGTGATTGTGCCTTGTCTAAACTTATCGTTTCTAACGCACATTTGAAATCTCTGCATGGAGGACACCAACTTACTCTAAATTACGTTCGACAGAAATTTTGGATTGTACGAGTCAAGAATCTTGTAAAGACTGTAATTAGCAAATGTATACCTTGTTTTAAACAAAAGGCTAATCCACTGGTACCTTTTATGGCAAACTTACCTCAATATCGAGTTAAGCCTAGCCGTCCTTTCCTCACAAGTGGAGTAGACTTTTGTGGACCTTTCACAATGAAATTGTACCCTGGTAGATGTAAGAGAACTTGTAAGTCCTATGTTTGTTTATTTGTTTGTACCGTCACAAAGGCCATTCATTTGGAGTTAGTCACCGACCTTACTTCTGCTGCGTTTATTGCCGCATTTAGGCGTTTTACTGCTCGACGTGGTCACTGCCAGGAGGTTTGGAGTGATCATGGAACGAACTTTGTAGGTGCGTCACGTGAACTTGATCTAGCGTTCAAGGATTCACAATCTCAGCTTGTCACTGAGATTTCTGAACTTCTTGCCAATGATCGCACACAGTGGAAATTTATACCCCCTCGTGCTCCACACTTTGGAGGTATTTGGGAGTCCGGAGTAAAAAGTGTCAAAGGGCATTTGAAACGTGTCATAGGCCAATCATGTCTTACTTACGAAGAGCTAACAACCCTTTTATACCAAATTGAAGCTTGTGTGAACTCACGTCCACTCACACTTCTCAACTCCACTCTAGACGACCCCCCTTTGACACCTAGTCACTTTCTTGTCGGAGAGCCCCTAATCGGTGTTCCTGAGCCGTCTTTAGTTGATGTCAAACTTAGCCCATTGAATCGCTGGCATATAATTCAACGTATGGTTCAATGTTTATGGCGTCGTTGGCAAAACGAATATTTAACGACATTGCAACATCGTTACAAGTGGAATACTCACAAACCAGAGCTACCGATTGGTACTGTTGTTTTAGTAAAGGATGACTTGCTCCCACCGGCAAAATGGCTTTTGGGACGTATTATTCAGAAACACCCAGGCACAGATGGCATCACAAGAGTTGTTACCTTAAAATATAAGGATAACGTTTTCAAGAGACCCATCTCCAAACTCTGCCCACTGCCCCTGGATGAGTCTAACTCCCAGTGAATTAGGTCTATTTAAGTTTTGTTTTTATTATTAGTTGAATTTATTGTTTTATCGCACATGTTCTAAAAGGACATTAGTCGTCCTTGGCCGGCGGTATGTTCGACTCATTAACTCATTGTGAAATTTAAAGTTTTAGTTCCAACATTTTATCAATAGATGGCGCCAGTAGCCAAATTAAAAGTCGCAAGCGTTTTGTTCCTTGACGATTATATGGGCTGAGCATACCGTTCTAAAATTGAGTGTTCTTATGAATAAAAAAGTGTGAAACTTAGTGTGTGAGTGTTTTAGTTAACCAATCGTCATGCTCACTAAAATGTCGTTGCTTGTGGTGGCGGTGTGGGTCGGTTCGTCTTCCTTCCCTCCAATATGGTGCAGGGAATGATGGCTGAGCCATGCGTCATACTCATGAACGGGTTGCTACTTGAGTGACTAGTCGACCTTGTCATTATCAGCTTATAGGATTATTTTTAATCAATGGTTCATAAATATTTCTATTTACAGTAGTTTCTCTTACATTATTCGAATTGCTTAAATAAGTTGATGCTCCCATCCACACCCTAGGAGGCTAATTCATTTAAAACTTGATTATACCCACTTTAAGTAGTATGATAACTACTTACGTGAGTTTCACGGTGTAATGCTTGCAGTACCTTACTGGCTTAACTGTGCATATTGTAATAATTGGCATTTAAAAAAAAAACGTGGTCATGGGTTTTTATTGCCAAGTTCTTTTCTCACGCCTTAACTCTTGTGAAGTTGGCATTAAATGTTAAATCATTTTATTCCAAATTAGTGTGACGTTCATAAGCGTTGCATTCTGTAACCTAAGTGAATAAAGTACTTAGGCTACAGAAGAGTAATCCTACTAAATATTGATTTTCATAATACTGCGACTCAAAAATGTTTTCCTTTATTTTTAGGGTTCCGTACCTCAAAAGGAAAAAAGCGGTACCCTATAGGATCACTCGTGTTTCAGTCTGTCCTTCTGCCAATTTGATCCGAATCCACTGGATCGATTAAGTTCAGATTTAGTATACTTTTTCAAATTCAAATTATTTACTAATATTTAAACTTTCGCGTTGCATAATCACAACTATTTATTAGTTTTGATGATTGGATTTACTTAACGTTTCGACCAGGTTGCACCGGCCGTGGTCACAAGCAGACTGTACTGCGTGTGACCACGTCCGGTGCAACCTGGTCGAAACGTTAAGCAATTTTAACGTAAACAATGCGCGTTAATTCCCGTATAATAAATAGTTCAAATCATTTATTGTACTCACAAAAAAAATACAAACAATAGTATATCATATCCAAAAAATAATATGTACAAAATTGAGTTTTCTCCCAGCAAACCTTTGAATGGTAGAGAAGAATATTATATTTTAGAAGAGTAGTTAGTGTAAGTACAATAGATACGAATAAAAATAAACCTACACAAAAGATGCTATTAATTTATTTTTTAATAAGTATTATTAATTTAATGACAACATTTAGTATTACAAGTACTTATTAATATATCTTGTTACTAACTATTTAAAAACTATATTTAAACTAAAATATAGCTAAAAAATTGGGACCTCTGGGCATGGTTCCACAGATACTGGCAGCATTTCCTCGCCGAATAGCAATGCTGATGCGCTGTGCGAGGAAGCTGCCTGCTCTACGGTCACCAGTGGAGTCGACCATTTTTTTGGCCAAGGGTCTTGACGCCGAATGGTACACATATATATTTTTGTTAGCCAAGACCCATGTATTAATGGGTTTTGTGATCTTCAGCCCCTTTAGCCGCTGCTACAGCTTGAACACTGGTTCCGTGGAGGTGGTAAGGGGCAAGTGTGTCTACACACGTAGCGTCCCACATAAGCACTCTTCAGCTTCAGCAGTATCAGGCTCCAGAAATGTGCCAGTGTTTGGCGACGGGTAAGCACGAAGCTATTCACCGGATTCCCTGGAGCTGGATACCAACAGTCTAGCGTGCTCAAGACCAGAGCTATCGTCAAGCAGAGTGTTGTACAAAAATTGGGAAAAAACATCATCCCAGCTTCCTTGAGAATTTGAATTGGTAAATCTTTACCTGGGCATGCTGATGACCAAGCTTTTTTTAGCTTCCTCCAAGCCTGCAGTCTTATTGTTTGAGTGGAGGATTTTATCAATATGACTAGCAGAGCTGTAGACAGACGACCTTATGAGGTCAACTTTAGACTAATTTTTTTGTCTTCTGGCTACAGCTCTGCTAGTCTCTATCCACCATGGCGGATGGGAAGGGATGCTTGGCTCCAGGCCTTATCACTGAGCTGTATGTTCAAAATTGAGTCTAAAGTTGACCTCATAAGTTCGTCCAATGGTGTCAAGACAAATTTTGTAATTTCCATAGGTGACAGCAGCGAAGTATATAAGTTAATTGTGGTACGAAAAGGCAGAATTTTAGTAGAGTTAAACCGTAATGCGGGCTTATAAAATGATAAATTTTTAAATTTTGAAATGCATTACTGCAAATAAAACGAAAATGAATCTTCAAAATCGGGGGATCTGAGGAGGAAAAGTGAGACTTTGGTTTCTATATTGATGTTCGGGGTTAAATTATAACTTTTTTGTATGATTTCATTAGAATTTGGAAAAGAATCATGAAAGTATAGTTCGCATTTGCCAAAATTTAATTCTAAACCAATATTTTGAAATTTTGACCTCCTGGTTGCAAGATCTGAATAAACAGTATCAAGGTCCTAGGGTTCCGTCGTCCAAATACCATACATTGAATTTCGAATTTAAGTTTTGGATGATTGGATTAATTGCCAAACTGAAAATAGCTGGCCCGAGAGGATCGTCCTGCTGACAGCCTTTTTCAGAATAATAAACGTTTACACGGTAAAGCAATTTCGTAGGGTCGGCGTAAGATAGAAGAAGATAATTGTAAATTTCAAGAATGTGTTGTTTAATTTCCGTCAGCAGAGCGTCCCTATTTACCGAGTTAAAAGCGTTTTTGATATCAATTTTGATCAAAATTTCAGACGTAGCACTTGTAAGGAATGAACGCAGGTGGTGAACGGCTGCTTCACATTAATCTTTTGGTTCCGAAACCGAATCATACAGGTTCAAAAACAGACAGTAGTTTTGAAAAGATATGAAAAACAGCAATTTTGGAAGCAAGACGACGAAGTGTGGAGCGGCTATAGGCCGCATCCCTCCATCTTTTTTTTTAGAGTGTTGTTTTATAAATGGAATATTTATCGCGACTTTCTTATGCTAAGAAGAAAAATTGTGTTTTTACCGATGCTCAACAGGGTTTTAGAAAAAATCACACCATCAATATGGCAATCTACAAATTTTTAGATAATATAATTAATTGTGTAGATAGCAAAACGCCTGTGAGTGCAATGTATATGGACATGACCAAGGCCTTCGATTATGTTGACCATAAAATTTTGCTACGTAAGCTAGAGGATTCGAGGAAACGTGTTGGATTTGCTAAAATCATATATACATAATAGATATCAGCTAACACAAATCAGTCGAATATCGTCTAGCACTAAAACAGAATGTTTCTATTCGTCTAGTTTAAGAGAAGTTAATTACGGAGTCCCTCAGGGTAGCGTATTGGGTCCCCTGTTGTTTCTTGTGTACATGAACAACCTGCCACAGTGTACCAAGCATCCAATGATTTTATTTGCAGATGATAGCATGATAATACTTCTTTAGCAGATATAGTGACATGGCTTAGGCATAATAATTTAATTGCAAGTCTAAATAAGAAAAATATTATGACATTTACAACTCGTCAATATAAAGCTACGAGTAATAAAGTGAATGAAATTGATTATAATGGTAAAAGAATGGAGCATCTTGGTTACACAAAATTTTTAGGTCTACATATAGATAAACATCTAAGCTGGTGGGATCTAAGTGGTAGAAAGTGTATGCAAAAAATTTAATCGATGCTCTTACGCACTTCACGTGCTACGCAAAATAGCCAGTAAACATGTTGTCCTTACAGCATATCACGGTTTCGTAGACTCAATCCTAAGATACGGAATTATATTCTGGGGAAATTTTAGTGGCAAAGATATGCTTTTCAAATCTCAAAAAAGATGTGTACGTGCGATGTGCAACTTACAAAAAACTGACAGTTGTAAACCACACTACAAGGAACTCAGAATACTTACCGCGCCTAGTCTTCATATTTATGAGCGCCATCTTTGTCAAAAGTAAAATTAATAATTACGGAAACTGTAATAATAGGAGGTATCCACATAAACTACGAATACCCAGCTCCCGCACTGCGCTATCTAGCAACAGCGTCATCAGTATGGCCCCGAAAATTTATAATAATTTGCCCCATTCAGAGTAAAAGACATCACAAATATTGTCAAATTTAAAAAAACATTAAAACTTCATTTATTAGATAAAACTTACTATTCCGTATTAGAGTTCTTAAATGAAAAAATGGTTTGAGATGTGTGTTAATAGGTAATATTTATGACATTTTATTGTTTAATTAAAACTATGAACTTTCTAATAATAGTTGACTTTATAGATATTATTATTACTATTTTTATGTTCAAATTGATTAATGATGTTATGTACCAAAATAATAAATTTATGCACCTGATGCATAGCGAAACCTACACTTTATATTATCAACTAATTGTAACCTATGTTCCACGAATAAAGATGATTTGATTTGATTTGATTTAGGCTTAGCAGCAGCGGTTCTTGACGGTTGGCTGTCGGTGCTTCTTTCCTTGCACCGTCACAAAACCATCTTCATACACTATAGTAATTTAGGCCCGTATTTAATCAACAAAACACAGATGGCGTCTTCAGATTTATTAAAATCATTTTTATGTAAAGGAACGTTTTTCGCGGCTCACCGGTTGCTAAGTAATATGTAATACTTGGTTACTTCGCTCTAGTAAGTACTTACTAAGTATTTACTTTAAGTTGTTATTCTAAGTAATTACTTTAAGAACTAGCTGTGTCTCAATGAAGTAATTGCTAAGTAATATGTAATGACTCGTTTATAAATACGGGTGTTAGTGTTTGATAGCCCATTTATCAAGGAAGGCTATATATACCAATAGGAGCAGAGCATCAATAAAAATGTTGCGAAAACGGGGAAAAATAACGCATACGAAGTTGCAAGGGTCAGCTAGTGGTCTATTAACTGTAATTATACTAATAATACTGGGGAGACCCGTGCCCAGCAGTGGGCCATCATATGGGTTGATATGTTATGTATGTATACTAATAATTTGATTAACTGGATAGCTCATTTATCGAGGAAGGCTACAGGCTATATAACAGCGGAACAGCAATGAGAAAATTTACGCAGATGAAGTTGCGCGGGACAGCTAGTCCAAATATAATTCATAACTCCTGTGTGAGCATTACGATTGCGACCATGCGTTTTTGTCGTCTAAATAATATTATATACATAATAGCTTTGAAATAAGGTCGTTTTTAATTTTAAATATGAACAGTATCTTAACTGTAAATAGCTTATTGTAAGAATGGACACCAAGTCCCATAAATGAACTATGAACCTTTCGCAGATGAGCGTAAGGAACACACAATTTATGCCTATTTCTAGTATTGATGAAGTGTACAAAAGATTTTTACTATACTGTTGGATGTTTTGTCGCACGTAATATATTGTCATACCTATTCCCTAAAAAAAAAATTACAATGTTAATAAATACAAGCTAGATAACCCTACGAACGAACTATATACATACTATTAACATTATTTACAACTTATCTAGTAAACTACAAAAAGAGTTAGGCGTCGGAGAATTCCTCCCCATCGATGCCATAGACCCTTTGTTGTTATCAAGATATACAAATTCATTGTAGCCTGTAAGGGTTAAATATGAACCTGAAGCTTGGAGATTATTCGTAATTTATTTCAAGAAAAGAACTGATTATCCTTAAGCCTTGTCTTGTTGCTACAAGTTTTAAAAATAAAATTCATACTAATATTATAAATGCGAAAGTAACTCTGTCTGTCTGTTACGCTTTCAAGCTCAAACAGCTAAACCGATTTAGATGAAGTTTGGATGGAGATAGTTTGAGTCCCGGGGAAGGACAAAGGATAGTTTTTTTCGCGAAGCCGCGGGCGAATGCTAGTAGTATTAAATAAAATCAATAAAATCTTAATAATATCTAAAAATAATTTACTTTAAATACACTTATTAATAAATATCGACTAAAACATTAAGTAAACATTATACTATTCTCTATGGCCATCTTAATTTTTCTTTATTTTCGACTTTCTCATTGGCATTTAGTTGTGCAAGTCTTATAATTATAAGACTTGCACGATATTTTGTAGGTATACAAAATTGTTGTACGTATGAAAATGTACTATGGTCAATTTTTATATAGTAAGCGGTGGTAGCCTAATAGCTAAGGCGTCCGGACTTGCAATCGTGAGGTTGCGGATTCGATTCCTATCCAATAAACTACCGCCATTGAGCTTCGCTGAAGGGCTTAACAGGATAGCTGGTAATGTGGGACCCAAAATCCCATATTGCTAGTTATCTTTTTAATATACACAAGACAGTACGTATTTTTCATTTATTTTCATAACCTTCAAATTAAAGCTACACAATTAATATTCAATTATTTCTTCTCTCTAATGTTATATCATGACCAGATTCTGCCTCCATTATGATATCGAATTTCAATTTCATCTTGCTAAAATCAGCTTTTATTCGAAACTTCCTTACAATATGAGCCACTGTAACTTTCATGGAAGTTATTGCGTATTTTTTACCTGTGAAATAAATGCAATAAATAATTCATTTGTTAAAATACCTACTATAATATAGTAGCTGTCAACATAAAAGTCCTGAAATTTTACTTTTTGGTGATTTTTTTAATGCCACATCGTTGCCTGATCAGAAAATACAAATATCACCTCTGCCATAGACGTGATATTTTTTTTTAAATAAAGGTCAATGAGATGGTTTCAAATATGTACCAAATGCGATTTGAATTCGTTGCAACGGCAGGCGTGTGTTCTTTTAATTTTCTAATTATGTTCTTACAATATACACAATATTTTTGTCAATTTTTACAGGGATAACTTTTAAAATATGAAAGGTTACCACGGTTAAAATAGTAAAAAGTTTGATTTCTAAGAGTAGTTGCGATTATCGTTGTACATACCCACACACACTCGGTGACCATAACCAAATGCAAAGAGCAGATTATCAAGTTGCTTTTCCGTGTTCAGCCACCGTTCAGGTCTGAACTCCGAAGAATCAGGTCCCCAAGCTGGGTGTCTATGTATGCCGTCATAGAGAAGGAGAACATTAGATCTAGCTCTAAGTATATAATTTTCTGTAACATAACAATAAAATAATTGTAGAAACTAAAAATGCCGCCATAACAACTTGGTTTCGTTATAAGGGTACCGACAGTAAAAAATATCAAAATTATTAAGACCAGGCGAGGGTAGTTACAAAACCCCTCGTCTCACGGAGACATCGCTAAGCTGCAATCAGTCGACCTGTGACCACGATCGGTGCAATTCGATCAAAACGTCGGGTAAATAAAAGGTTTGTACCTTTAAATATTTTATGCGATTATGTCCCGATAATATACTAATATGTGAAAAAACCGCGAAAACTTGAAACAGTTAAAGCAAGGCCATTGGCTTATTTAAACATTGCCGCCGAAAGGTGGCGTGACTGTAGTTTGACGTTTACATTTATAGTGCCAGTAGTGGGGCAGCTAGTCCCATTCAGTCAGTCTTAATCGAACGGACGTAGCGACAACACGTCTTCCGATAGCCTTGTCGCTATTTTTATAGTCGTGTGTGCAAAGTGTTAGTATGTTTATAGTGTCAGTGATGCAGTGGCATTCGTGTAATCGAAATAATTAGAACAGTAGGCGGATTATACCTTGCACAAGGTATCCGCGTTCATATGATCGATTACCATTTATCATAATGTTAATTCGAATATTGAGCCGTTAATAGCTCATACGGTCACCCTGGCGCTTCGACTTCAGAAGCGGAATACTGGACCCCCTCGAGCAAATGTAAAGTTAACCGAACAGAGGCGCGTGTTTGTAGTTGTGAACATTTTATTGCGATGATTTTTTACGATTTTAAATGTGGCCTACAACCTCATTTGATCGACTTCAAATGGCTTGTTGATGAAGGACCTTCAAAGGCAATCATCCATTGGCATAGCGAGTTCAAGCGCGGTTGCCTTACTTTGGGGGATGACCAAAGAAGTGGTCATCCTTCATAAGGTTTTACACGAGCACCTTTGCGTGAAGACAACGACAGGAAAAACTTTGATCGCTAGTTTCTTTACTTTGACTGGCTATCTAGTTTTAGTTCCATTGCGAGACCAAAGCAGCATCAACGGCGAATAGTATTCCACAAAATGCCTAGCAGAAGCTCTGTCTGCAATGAGCAACAAGACAATGACCGAACACCGGGCCCCTCGGGAAACTGCTTTATCATGACAACGTGCCTGCGCACTCAGTGCTCGAAAAAATTAGGGTAAATTAGTGCTACTGTTTATGCTCCCAACGTATTCTCAATTAGTTTGGTCTCAATGCTCACAGAGACCCTGATAAACTCGAGAAGTCGGTAAGGTTGATGGAAAGAGAACACGCGGACGTATACCTATGCGATGGACAAACCAAAGTGAAATCCCTTTGAGACATCTTAATTGTGAATGCCATAAGAACTGCAGCAAATAGGTTATCTTGGTATTAGGTAAAAAATACTCACTAAGTTTTACATCTCTGTCTACATATTTAGGTAACACGTTTACGACTGGCACCACACGCATACATTCCTTGATGAATGCCTCTGTATACTTCAACTTGGATATGTTGTCTTTCTCCAAGTCCCTATCACCAACCACTTCCATAACCCTAGAATTCAGTAAGTAAAATAAGTTCCGTGTATCTGGGGACTTCAACAAAAATGATACTGTTATAACAAACATGATACTGTTATAACATTCCGACTCGTAATAATAAAATTTGTAGATCATTTAAAAATAGTAAAAGTAGCTAATTTATTCGCCATGGTTACAAAATACAACTCTTAAAAACATCTAACAAAATTTGAAATAGTAGGTAATTAACGTTATTTGTATCTTGGTCATAAGTTATATTTTTATGATAAATATGTATCGATACTTACTCTTTAAAAACTTTCTCTTGCATATCGGGGTACGTTCCCAATAATACCATGATATAAACAAGTTGCCTAGAAGTTGTTTCGAAACTGGCCACTGCAACTGTGTTTAGTTCATCCTTAATTTCTTGATCATTCAGGGATCCGTCGGCTGCTATTTCCAACAATATATCTATGAAAGATCTGAAGCCTGCATCTGAAAAATATTCCGCCTAATTAATCAATTTCAGATGGTTTTCCGTCACGAAACCCCTAATTCAATGTGTTAGATGAATATTTGAAAACGCTTTGTCAATTTTATCTGTGATTATAAAGAGCATATCGGACCATGCTCCATGTAGGCTACCGGAGCCGTTGCCGTATGAAAGAATCCGATTTGATTAATTGCATTAGAAGGGTGTATACATATTCATGGCACTTACGCCCCTTTTTTAAGAAACGCAGTTTTTCAGCATTGACTAAATGACGGTATATCCGACCATGTCCGAAATAATTTTAGTTACTATTTGATAAGGTGGGGCGGGGGGGGGGGGGGGATAAATTATGCAACTTTCCTAGCGATCATTTCCAATAGTAAAAAAAAGTTTATTAAAAACCTTAAAAAAAAATTTAAAAGACCTCTCGAATGATCTACCACCCTTTGATAATTGCTTAAAATTTGCCATTTTGGCTACGAAAGCCTAAAAACTACTAAAGAACTAAAGCAAAAATTGAAAAAGTATATAATGTAACTGTATCCCTGATTAATAAGAATAAACGAGAGCAATCGGTTGTAGAAATATAAAACAAAATGTTTGAATGTTTAAATACCTGACTTAGATATATTCTCGACTTTTGATTTATTTTTCATTTTGTCCTTCCTTTTCTCTATTGTCTGAAATTAAGATGGAATACGAGTTATGGTACGCTTATTTTGATTTTAAGTATCAATTAGAAGGGGCATTACCTCTTGTATCATGTTGTTAATTAAAGAAATAAGCTCATCCTGTTTCTTTTTAAGACTAGAAAATTTAAACAAGAAGTCACTATGAAACGCAATGGTCAGCAGTCGGAGTCTAAATGTTTCAAGGGCTTCGTTATTTGCTTGTGTGTATGTATTTATAAAATCATTATCTTTTTCATCATGAGCTCCTAAGATTGTAACTGAAATAATACACTCATACATAAGAAAAATACATTAAATCTAATCGAACGTAACTTTACTCAAAATTAAGCGGTTATTTGAGCTATTGAAGGTATCAATTCGCATAAATTATATAATTTCCAAATAGAAACAGCTGTGTACACACAACATAGAATGCTCACGTGAGTATCCGCTTCCTGTGATTGATTTGAATTATATAATTTATACAACAAGGAAAAAAACACCTAGTAATCAAAAATAACACTGAAGCTACATTGTTACTCGAGTTGGAGTAACCATGTATCTTCAGAGTTATTTTTGATTTCGCCAAAAGAACTAATTAATTAAAAAACTGTAATAATAAATAAAAAATAACTCTGAAGCTACATTGAGAAACACATTTGTCTTAAATATTACGTCGTGATGACTTCTGACGGCTCACAGCAGAAGAAGAATCGGAATGTGAGAAGCATCAGTGTTTTGCTGTGACAAGTCGTAAGCCTAGTTTTGAATCAAAATATCATCAGAGAACAAAACAAAAAACACAACACGTGTCCTCACGTCATATAATTATAAATTCGGCTTAAGCTAGGAATGCTGTATTTTCATGATTCTCCGGACAAACTTTCTTTAGGCTTTCAAACCCTCTCAAGCATACTTACTACAGGAGGTTCTAAGAGTAGTATTCTGGAAAGATTCCCTGGTGTCGACGGGACCCTTGCCGACGTAACCGTCAAATATATCCGTCAGTCGTCTGGACTGATCGTTGAACACATCAAGAAAACCATATGCCACAGACAAAGTAAATGCTGGATTTAACAATTTGCGATGAGAGTGAAATAAAGGTCCTGAAAAATAACAACAATTCTAAAATCTCTTACGCAGTGTCTGGCAGATTCAAGATATGGCAGAAACTTGATGAGGCAGAAAATAAATTTGGCAGAATCGTGTTAGGACAGAAGTACATGAGTGATCAGATTAGGTCCATGCTACTATAATATTGCATTATCATCAAAGGTACACTAGTGTACCAAATTTGAGTCCAATCAAACATCAGGAAGTGGTTCTTATTTAGATCCCTAGATTTGATCAAAACAAATTTACAAACGAACTAACTAACATACACACAAAGTAAGTTAAATAAAAGCTTTTAACAAAGGGCAATATTCGATGTACAAACATATAATCTACAATAGCAATACTTAATATAACTAAAAAAACTTGTAGGGGAATGATAATACTTATTTAACTTTAAAATATTCAAGCATTGGTAACAGTCTGTAAAAAATAATTATAATCAGGTAATGAAGTTCCAGACATAAAACAATAGGGTGTTTACCAGAAGCTGTTAGTAATCCTTTCCCTAGCCAGGGTTCAGCTAATTTGTACAAATGATTTTTCTGTGAAGTTACATTGGCGACAGTAGCAGCGTCTTCAAGATCTGTTATGGCTGAAAGAAACCAAAGCTGCTGAGTTATTTTTGACTATTTTAACAAATGCTGTAATTAGTCTCTATCCTTGTAGTTGCCGTTTTACAATACTGACCATTTGTAACGTAATTTATGAACGGCTGTCAAAAAATTCTAAATACAAATAAATTTTATTTTCAAAATATTAAATTCAAATTTAGTCATTTAGTCATTTGTTCATTGACAAATGTTTTGTTTTCACTACATTTTAGCGACACTTTTAGCGCGACGACGTTGAGGTATGTCTTGCGTTGCTTAAGGGCGTTTTCCCACGAGGCCACGATACAACACGATAAAATGCGGTGACGACTCCGGGCGTCATATATTTCTATGAATCGTTTACACGCGCAACGGCACCGCACAGTCTGACACACGGTTTATCCGTCTACAATTCGCTATGACTTTAGATGCTGTTAATTTGTTAGGTTTTTTGCGGTGACGATAAAACCACTATCCAGAACTATGTCCACTATTCAGCTTGTTTGTTTTAATTAAGAAGTGATAACACGACTACTGCGTCGCTGCTGAAATCGTCGCTCGTGAGAAAACGTCCAAACGACAGGTGTGTCGTGCGTTTCGTAAATCGTGTCATGTCGTGCGTCGTGGAAAAACGCCCTAACAGACACAGAAGACAGAGATTTTTTATCCGCTTTGCCACTTGCAATGAAAAAAGAATTCTTTTTGATAATCGTAAGCGGTCATCATGTTGATGTCATCATGTGTGAGTGGTTGAACACCGGCAATGCCCTTAACAAAAACATACCTCTAAAAAGTCATGGTCACTGTTTGGTGCTCTAGTGCCGGTATAATTAATCACAGCTTCTTAACAAATGGCCAGCCAGCATTACTGCGAATGTGTACAGTGAAGAACTGGACACAACGATTGAGAAACGTGCAAATCGCCAGCCTTGTTTAATTGTCTTCGCTGCTCCTTTACGACGCGTAGACAATTAAACAAGGCTGGCTGGCGGTTAGCGATTTTCTCAACAGACAGTTTCTAAGCTACAAGAGCTAGGGTTGAAAGTTTTGCGTCATCTACCGTACTCACTAGACTTTGCTTAGTTAAAATATGACAACTTCTTGTCATCAATACCCGAGAAGCCGTGCAAAATGCCTTTAAATAGTTTGTTGGCTCACGAATACTTGATTTCTTCAAGAAAGTCATTAAAAATTATCAGTGGGCAGTGGCAGGGATGCATCGGTAGCATGGTAGCATATTTTGACTGATAGAAAGAAAAATATTTAAAAAAATTACTTTAACTGGGTAGGTAAAGACCTAATATTGCCATTAAATTGAATAATTGTAAGTATAAATGTGAAATAAAAAAGTAGAGTACCACCTTTTTACTACCTTTTTCTTTCACTTGAAATTGACATTTGTTTTGACGGAAAATAAAGTGACGTTAAATAGTTTCATTCACACTTACCATAATATATTTGGTCCTCAAAATAAAAACAGATCACACCCCCAGACTTGACGCCAAAATCGTTAACGTATTTTAAAAGAGAAGCAAAGTCTGAAATTATACAAATTAAGACATTTTTTTATAATAATTCTCATGATATGACTACAACATTTGATTGTCAAACGTGTGGTATTTATGTTTGAATTTTAATAAAATATTTTAATAAATTGTTAGATCATGGATTGCAATCGACAAATAAAATTTAACAAAATATAAGTTAAATATAAAAAAAAGTGGAATAAAATGAGTGGGTTGCTCAATAATAAATTAAAATTATCATATTTCTCGTAAATTAAGTGTCGTAAATTATGAATTCTGGAAACACTAGAATTCATATTTTTATTTAACAACAAACATTCGGGAGACCACTAGCTTCAGCCCGCGGCTCCGCCCGCGTTTATGTCAGTTAAAATGTAATGCAACAAAGTAATCTTCCACAGTAACATGAACTTTCAAACAAATAACAAAATGTCACCGTACGTAAAATAAAGTGTCAAAAGGTTTTTTCATTTGTTCAAACTTGTAGGTTTCCGTAGACCTAAATTTTATAACAAATAACCAAATAGCAGCGCACGTCAAATAATGACTTTTAAAAGGCTCTAATTAAAAAGAAATACATTCTATATTACTCGCTGATAATGTAGCTACCTATTGGTGAAAGAATTTTTAAAATATATTTAGTGATGATTGCGTGAAAGTATAACAAACAAATCAGCACAATCACTTTCGTATTTTTAATATTAGTTAGGATTAGGATAACTGTCGCAGCTTCGCCAAATTATCACAGATTTAACTTTAAAACTGAGGAACTTTCATACAAACTCGCCACTTAGAGTTTCATACAAACTTACAACCACTATTTTACCCCCTCAGGGGATGAATTTCTAAAAATCTCTTCATATTGGATAGGTACTGTGGCAGGTGCGTCGGAAACTCGACCGGCCACTCGCATAAAGCCTCATTAATTGTGAACTGTTTGTCTTGACGTTCCAAAACTATGAAATAATGACGAAGAAGAAGATCAAAAAACAATTGAGAGAATTGGACCAAGCGTCAAGACGAATGGTCAAGGAAAAGAATTAATATGTAAAGAAATCATAGTACAAGTTATTCAATATATAATATCGTTCTGGGCTTAAGAAGTTGTTTGATTCCTCATCCTCGAGAGCAATAATCCCGGCTGCGCACCCCAAAGCCAGCAAGAGGTTCACGTCACATGGTGGAGGCGCCGAACTCTTCAGAGGAAGTCATTTAAAGAGCTAAGTCGTATTTCTATGTAAAGTTAATTAAAAATGAGTGCATTCACGGGATTGTATGAGTCCGTAGATGATTTTATCAACCAATTCCAGATCATCTGTGTGATTAATAAAATCACTTCGGATGAAGAAAAAAAATTATTTGTGGCGGCGTATCTGGCTGGACCAGCGCTACACCTATACAAAGCAATCATAGAAGATTGTGATAGCTTCGAGAGCTTCATCACTGCATTAAAAGCAGAATTCCCAAACCGTACTAATTATACGGAAAAATTCTATGAAAGAATACAGGCGCCAGAGGAGAATATTGTTTCATTTTACTACGAGCTTTCAAATATAGCCAAAAAGGGAAAAATTGACGACAATACGTTCGTAAGGAGCTTTCCAAAGAAATGTAATAGTTTCTACAAATCAAAGCTCGCTGCAGTTGTATGTGCTGATAAAAATATTTTAAAGGCCACAGTTTTACAATTACATTCAGTATATGATAAAGAGGTTGAAAGGGAAATCAATCTTAAGGTTAAGGTTGAGAATGCGGTAGCAGTGAGGTCTGGGCAGCAAGGAGACTCCAACAGACCGACCAATAGTCCATTTCGGAGCAATCAATCGACTCCGTATAGTAAATACCGATCCCCGGTGTCTCGGGTTCCACCCAATGATTCACCAAGCGGTTCGTTAACACCAAGGCGGGAGTCAAATCCCCGCCAGTACTTTTTAAGGAGCAGAGAAACTCTGCCGATGCCGGTTCAATCAGCTGGTGATGCAGCGTCGTCGACAACGAGAGTAGGCGAGCATCACGTCGCAGCAATGAGTACGCAGCGGCGCTCAAACATAGAAGACGTCAAGAAGAATAATTATGGTCAGTCCGAACCAGTAATTTTAGTAGAATTAAGTTCAGGTGCTATTCCTGCTTTATTAGATATTGGGGCTTCAGTGTCCTTGCTATCGAAGAAAGTAGCATTAATGAACAAAGTAACCTTAGATATATGTGATAATATTAATTTAAAAACGGCCAATGGTAAGATTATACCAGTCGCAGGCAAAACATATATCAACGTTATGATTAATAATGTGGTGTATAACACACTTTTTTATGTGGTAATAGATGTCAGTTGGCCAGTGATTTTGGGTCAAGATTTCTTAATCAAAAATGGGGCATCCCTAGATTTTGTGAATAATAAAATAACATTGAGAAACTACAATGAAATATGTTTTGTTGCTAGACCAGGCAAAGTTTCTGTTATCGATACACAGGAAATAATGTCTGTTAATATTTTTAAACATAATCATTTATTTGTTAGTAATATTTGTGAGTCAAATAAGAATAACACTTGTATTCTTCCTGATTTAAATGTGTCAAAAGATAAAATGAATATTAATAAAAATCTGAGTACAGGTGATAATAATAAATTACATGACTTAGTGGAAGAATACAAGCCACAATTCTCATTTGGTAAGGTTAGGCCAGGTGGGTGCCGAAATAACCCAATTAAAATAAAAACTTCGAACGAGGTTCCTGTGAAAAAACCTTCATATCGGGTCTCACTTAAACAGAGTGAGATCAGTCGTCAACAAGTGAGTGAGTTAGTGAATGTTGGTAGCATTCGTCCTTCCTGTAATGATAGTTCCTCTTCAGTAATTGTAGAACAGGATTCGGATTCGGATGCGGAGTTCGTGAGTCGAAATCCGTTAATAAGTCAAGATGATCACGTAGTCACTGACGGGTTACAAATATTTAGGATGAGATGTACAGAGAATAATGAGCAAATCTGCAAATTAGAAATAGACCCAGTAATAAGGGCTCAAATGAACGATAATTTTTGTTCATCTTTAAGAAATAAAATCATAGATGAAAACTTACAAAGATATAAAGGATTCTTTATACACAACGGCATGTTATATAAATTAAATACAAAAAATAATGTTATAAAAAGATTGCTGGTAGTTCCGGATGAACTGTTTCCAGTAATTATGCGTGAGATTCATGATGATCCATTATATGGAGGTCATTTAGGTTTGATGAAGACAGTAGAAAAAATTAATTCAAGATTCTGCTGTCCAAAGTCATATAAGAAAATAGAGAATTATATCAAAGCATGTAAAGTATGTCAAGAAGTGCGCACGTCAAATAGGGTGGCGCCGTTGCAACCGATTGTTACAAACAGGTTATTTGAAAAGGTAGAAGTAGATACGATAGGCCCGTTAAATAATGCGATGGATGGAAGTAGATATATTATATTGGCAATAGATTGTTTTTCAAAATATGCGATTAGTAAGGCAGAAAAACAGGCCACAGCGATTGAAATAAAGAACTTCCTTATTAATAATATTTTTTCAATACATGGGGCCGTAAAAGAAATTATAACGGATAAAGGGTCAATTTTTACGTCGGCGCTAGTTCAAGAAACGATTACAAACTTCGGGGCGGTGCATAAAGTTGCAACTTCGATGCATCATCAGACATTAGGGTTGGTAGAACGATTAAATGCAACTATGTCGCGCATGATGGCCAAGTACGGTCGAGATGATAGGTCAGATTGGTCGGTATATTTACCTCAAATTACGTTTGCATATAATATTAGTAAACAAGAATCGACACGGGTGTCACCGTACTTTCTGGTCTTTGCAAGACAACCAGAATTGCCATCGGATACGGGAATTAATTTAAATATTAAAGTGAATGAGAATACCGCGAGTAGAATAGAGAATAGAGAAAACATTTTTACAAGGGTCAGAGTAAATTTGGACAAGTCGCGAGCGAAACAAAAACTATTATTTGACAAAAAAGCAACTGAAGTATCGTATGACATAGGTCAGAAAGTTTTACTTTTTAATCCAAAGAGAAGGTCGGGGATATCGAAGAAGTTATGTAGAAAGTTTTTAGGGCCATTTCGAATTGAAAATAGGTTGAATAACAATAACTTCATTATAAAGAAAGTGGGTTCAAGACAGAGGCAGATTGTTCATGCGAATAGATTGAAACCGTTTATTATGAGGATGGACGAATAGATATCGATATCTTAGTATTTAATTTTATGTAGTTGAGAATTTTTATTATATGAACATATGTTATAATTAAGTCATGATAAACATGAGTAGTTGATGAGAATTATTTTTTTTAGGAGTAGGTGATGCCAGAAAAGAAGTGGCGACGTTGTTAATAGTCTGACGTGTAAACAGTTGTATATTTAGGGATGGTTAATGGTTTTAGATCTGATTCTAAAATGTTGTTTGTTTTTGCATGTACAACCACACGGCGAAGAAATGTCCTACAATGTTAATGCCATAGAGCACTAGGCAAACAAAAACGGGTGTATTATTGTTTTGAATTATAAATATAACTCTGTGATTAAGCAGACAGTTTTGCATTTGGTTCAATCGAACTTGGGAAGTTCGTTTGTGATTATTTTATCTAAATAATCAATAGATGTGATCAGATGGTCACCGATAGCTTGATTGACCAATTATTTAACTGATATAAGATTAATACTTAAAGATGAATTTTCTTCCAGTTACAACAAAGCAGGACTTTCACCCAATTTGTTGCCTGGGGTCAATTGGTGTTTAATGATTGATTTAATTTAGTTATACATAAGTTTAGCTAGGTAATGAATCTGATACTGGTGCTTCTTTTAATGGCGTTTTTTGCCCAGCATCATCGTATAACTGTTATGTAAAGTGTTTGTTGACATAAATTAGACAAACAGTTCACAATTAAATGAGGCTTTATGCGAGTGGCCGGTCGAGTTTCCGACGCACATGCCACACGCCGCCGCCTTGTGTGGCAGGTGCGTCGGAAACTCGACCGGCCACTCGCATAAAGCCTCATTAATTGTGAACTGTTTGTCTTGACGTTCCAAAACTATGAAATAATGACGAAGAAGAAGATCAAAAAACAATTGAGAGAATTGGACCAAGCGTCAAGACGAATGGTCAAGGAAAAGAATTAATATGTAAAGAAATCATAGTACAAGTTATTCAATATATAATATCGTTCTGGGCTTAAGAAGTTGTTTGATTCCTCATCCTCGAGAGCAATAATCCCGGCTGCGCACCCCAAAGCCAGCAAGAGGTTCACGTCACAGTACCTACATTATTTAAAGAATACGTCTTCGAAATTTCACGTATTAACGGTCAGCGGTTTCGGCTGTGCGTTGATCCATCAGTCAGTCAGTCAAGACAAAGAATGTTATATATGTAGATAATCTGTATTGAAACATTCGCGATTTTATACATATAATAAAATTATATGCCTATCAGTACTTATTCGAGTAAAATAACTATTTAAATAAACGTTTTTTTTATTTATCCGATGTATCGCTCGAATTGCACCGATCCAACCGAGTTACAGGTTGACTGATCACGATCGATGCAATTATTGATTACATAACATAATCTGAGTTTGATCAAATAATATATTTAAATAATTCTTACCGTTTCTGTACCGATAAACGATATAATTGTGTCCAATAATAGGCAATGCACCGGGCAAAGCAGGCGGTAACTTATGCCCGTAAACATTTCGTCTGTGCCAAGAATACAGGGCATATAAGAACAACAGGACACACAAGGTCAATATAATATACATTACGAAAAAGGCAGATTTCGAAAAGTGACAATAAATGACATTAGCAACTTGCGAACGCCGAATATATAAATGAACTGACAATTTTTTACAATAACAGCCATAATAGCTAAGTGAACCTCGGAAAAGAGTTCAGTAATTAGAAATAATATAACAAAAAAAAACTGTCAAGGGTATGTCGGGCTATGCTTAGTGTAGGGTTCCGTAGCCGTAATTACAATACATGCACTACCATCTAAAAAAATACAAGGCAACTAAAAAGCAAAAAATAATATATCTAGAATAACAAAAACAAATTAAACATCTTGAAGTTGGTGCCGAATAAAACATAAAGACTACTCTATTTCATGGCACCAATTTCAAAATCTTAAATTTGTTTTTGTTATTCTAGTTATATTATTTTTTGCTTTTTAGTTGCCTTGTATTTTATTTTTGCAGTCGGTAATATTCTTTTATTTCTTACTTTTTAGTAGGTTGGTATGTAATTCACTTAAGGTACAATAGGCTTATGTCAACTGCTCTAATCCTTTTACAAAATATTGCTTGCCCCAATGGAGGGCCGTTAATTGTTGAGGAGTTCACTATCATCTCACTTGTGAAAAGTCATGATTCTACATTATGTCCATGTATATATGCCTGTTCGCGTGCAATAAATAAAGCTGGCGAAAGGAACAGGGCAATAAAATCTCGCGGCCACTTTTTCATATTGCCGATGTTTAAAATGTTTGTTTGTGTATAAGCTGTATATATGTAGGTAAGGTGCTGCCACCATTATATTATAGGAACACCATATGGTGATTGGTGCAAAAGTAAGAGATTTATCATCATCAGCCTATCGCAGTCCACTGCTGGACATAGGCCTCACCAATAGCACGCCACTTTGTTCTATCTTCGGCTTCTCGCATCCAGCTCCTGCCAGCCGTTTTGCGTAGATCATCACTCCACCTGGCCTGAGGACGTCCTACACTACGTTTGAGAGCGAGACGCGGTCTCCACTCAAGAACTCGTTTACCCCAACGGTTGTCGGTTCTTCGGCTAATATGGTCAGCCCACTGCCACTTCAAATTGCTAATCCTGTAGGCTATGTCGATAACTTTGGTTCTCTGCCGAATCACCTCATTTTTGATTTTGTCCTTGAGAGAAACTCCGAGCATAGCCCTTTCCATAGCCCGCTGAGCGACTTTAAACTTGTGGACCAGCCGTACCGTCAGTGTCCACGTTTCGGCTCCGTATGTCATGACGGGTAGGACGCACTGATTGAAGACTTTAGTCTTAAGGCATTGTGGGATCGACGATGAGAAAACGATGAAAGATAACCACTAGACCAACAGGCCAGTCGATATTCTTTCAAAAATGTAGGCTCAGAATTTTAAAGAGGGCGGAAGTCGATTGAACTTTCTTAAATAACTTAAAAAAAATATTTATTTATCCAACTTATACTAACAGACAATCCAACCATACAAGTTTTGTATAAATATACAACTTATACTAACAGACAATCCAACCATACAAGTTTTGTACAAATATATAGTTGCGACCCTTACGCACTATACCTTTTGCATAACGGTTTTTATTTTGATCCTAAAACGACCCTCATGTTTAAAAGTCAGATTTCTAATAGGTTTTTCTGTAATCTGTAGATTAAGAATTATCTCTTGTATTTTTTTGCAAAATATTAGGCCCAGTAGTTTCGGAGATGAGGAGGGGGAATGGAATGGTCTATTTTCGTGGTTTTTCCTGAATAACTTTTAGATACATTATTTTTAAATAAAAATATATTTAACAGCCATCTTTACAACAAGCTCTTTCATTGATATGTAACATGATACTGTTAGCGAAACCTTTTTTAATTTTTTTTATTTGACTTCCCCAGAAATGGCCCCTATGTTTAAAACTAAGACTTCTTGTAGGTTTTTCTGTAGTCTGTAGATTAAAAACTATCATTTATTATCCAAAATATTAGGCCAAATAGCTTTCAATATATATTATATGGTATATTTTCATGATTTGCCTAAATAAGTTTTAAAATAACGATATTAATGTTATTAAGTATCCTTAGAGCAAACCCTCTCATTTAATATGTTACATGATACAGTTCGCGAAACTTTTTCAAATTTTCTTATTTGCCCCCCAAAAATGGCTCCCAAGGTTAATTTTTTTTCTTTATTCGTTATGCGTCCGTGTTTTGGTTAAAAACACATATGTGTATTAAATTTAAACTTAATCAGTCCTGTAGATTTGGTACAAATTGGATGTGACAAACGGACAGACAGAAACACGAGTGATGTAGATAAATCTCCAAAATATGTGCCAGGTGACATACTTGCTAAAAAAAATAGCTTCGGTTACGTAATGACAATTACAAATAGGCTTAACTCCAACCTTCTCACCCTAAACCTTAATAAAATCCGCTATTTTCCTTTTGCTATTCGCCAAACAACGCCTTCTCTTTCTCTCTCTCTCTCTCTCTCTCTCAACAGCACACACATGCGAACAAGCATTATCACAGTGCTCCTGTTCCAAACTCACAAGAGCTGGCGAGGTAAAGTGTCTGGGTGTGCGGATTGATTCGGGACTACGATGGGATAAACAAATATACATTTTCACCACTCGATCAATAAAACTAATCCCTATCTTTAAGTCTCTCAGGCACTCTGCTAACCCTGATATCTTAAAGATGGTTTTTCATTCTCTATGCCAATCGGTAATTGGATACAGTATTCCGGTTTGGGGAAGAGCTGCTAAAACCAAGCTTTTTAGAGTTGAGAGAGCACAAAGAGCCGTTCTTAAAAAAATACTTACACTACTATCCTTGTATATTTATGAGACAGCTGTATTTGTGAAAACTAATCCACATCTTTTTTGTTAGATGTCGGATGTTAGCATTCGAGACCGCCGTGACAATCATAAATTATGTATGCACACAGCAAACACAATGCTCTTAGGCAAAAGTATATTCTGCATGGCACCTAAAATATTTAATAATTTACCCAATACCTATAAAGACATGAACGTTAGTATGTTTAAGCGTAAGCTTAGAAACTTTTTAGTACGTAAATGTTACTATAACATTAATGATTTCCTTAATGATAGACTGTTCTAACTTCTAATTGTACAATTTAGTATTTATATAGTTGCTAATATTTTCCATTTGTACGTCTTAACAGACAGAACATGTTGTCCCATTTATATTGTAATTAAATAAAGGATTTATGATTATTGTAACACCTGATTCTACACATGTTACGACAAATAATTATATCTTCATCTTTAAAGTTATGACACGGAAACCCTTCCGCTACGTTACGAAGCAATTTATTTTTTATTTATTTCATTTTTTATTTTATTTTTTAAAAAGATAACTAGCAATGTGGGATTGATCTTGTTAATCCCTCCAGCTAAGCTCAAAGGCTTGTGTTAGGAGTGGGTTCACGTGTCGAGTTCCCACCGCAGTGGTCGGAAGTGACCTCTCGTTGCCGGCCGTGGTTCTCTTCATGGTCAGGGGCGAGGGGGCGGGCAATGCGATCGTATCCTTCTGCGAGGGCGTCATCTCGCAGAAGAAGGCGGCGGAGCGCGTCAGCGAAGAGAGCTTCCAGGCGGATTCGCTCCGTCGGCGGCGAACCGGGCGGCGTCGGCGCGCACATCTGCGCCTGATGCCGCCTTAGGTGGGGCTGCGGGCGGGCGTACGAGGTAATCAGCCCCGCCCGCGGCCTTCCGTGGAGGCGCGGCGCCCTGAGGGGCCGCGTAGGTGTGAAATGCCCGGAACGCAACAACATCGCTTCCGGGCATTGCCACTGGGCGGGCCGCCGACGGTATAACAAATTCCGGCGGCCCGTTCGCGAAGGTGGCAGGTGATACACGGCGGGTTTTTTAGTGGGATCGAACCCCACACTACCTCCACCGTCTTCCCCGGACGGTGGGGGTGTTCGTAAGGATTTTTTTCTGCCACATCAAAAAAAAATAATAGGAGTGGGTTCACGTCGGTAGTATAATGGGTAGGATTCGAACCCGCGACCTCACGATTGCGAGACCGATGCCTTATCCATTAGGCTACCGCCGCTTATCAGGACTGCAGGGTTTAAACTGTCCGACAGCTCTATGTGCTCCACGCAACACTTAAAAGGCACGCGAGTGTTCCCCGTTCCAACCTCACATACACACACACACACACACACACACGCGAACACGCAAAATTATAAATATAGTGGTAGAACGACACAGTCTACATCTCGTGAAATCTTTTTGTAAGTCGTCATATAGCCGAAAACTGTCTCATAAGAGACAGGGTTTAACATTTTATTAATACGTTGCCGTTTAGCAAGACACCTTCACCTACTGCAATATTTCATCAATATAAATTGTGTAAATTTTGAGTAAAATGTCTGTGACATATAGACGGACATATTATTAAGAACATAACAAAACGATAAAGGTTCTAGTTTTGCCGTTTTGGCTACGTAATCCTAAAAATAACGATTAAGCTGTAAACGTAGCCTTGCGTTTACTAAGAATAATTGATGATACTGTAATACCGCAATTAACTTAACAAAGATCTCGACGTCTCACACGATTATAGTACCGTCGCGACGGTACCATCGTACCATCTTATGTATACCTATGTACATGCTTTTAGATAAAAGCATGTAGGTACATAAGTATACAAATGATATCGAATTATTTAATGATGCTCTATCTACCCATTTAGGCCTGCACGTATGATAAGATGAATGTCTATGTATGATGTATATAATGAAATATATTCCACCACAAACCGAAGAGGAAGAATTGATGTTAATGTTTAGTATTTTAGAAAAAAATGTGTGTTAAGTATAGTAATAGTTTAGTGATATTATTAGGAGATTTTAATTTATGTTCGTACAATATTAATGTTCGTAATTATTATGAATATTTCATGGCCTTCTGTGAATTTACTCAGTGCAATGCTATACCGAACTGCAACGGCAGGCAGTTAGACCTCGTGTTGAGCGCACGTGGTGGGGTGACGGTGGGTGCGCGGCGGACGACGGCATGGAGCCCGTGGACGCATATCATCCGCCGCTTGCTGTGCGTGTCTGAGTTGGCGCGTCGCCGCCGCTGCGCTATGTGACGACATCGCCGCCTGCGTCCCCCACTGGACACCACACTTTCATATTCCAAATACACACAAACAGTGGAATTTTCACAAAGCTGATTTTTTAAAATTATATGACAGGTTAACCAAAATAGATTTTACTGAAATGTGTTCTTTAAGTGATCCCAAGGTAGTACTTAATTTATTTTATGAAAAGATTTATTCCGTAATTGATGAATGTGTTCCGCTAAAAAATATTAGTTCTAGCAATAAAAATACTTACCCTGTTTGGTATACCTCTGAAATTATTAGAGAAATAAAACTTAAATATTTATTACATAAAAAATACATAGCGAGTAAGTCTGCGAGTGACCATAAGGCTTTCGCTCTTGTGCAGGGCGAGTATAAAGGCTAGTACTGCTCGAGTACTAGCTCAATATAGCGATCGCGTGCAAAGGCCTCAATATAGCGATCGCGTGCAAAACCTGTCAACGGATCCGCGAGCATTCTGGAGCTATATGAGATCGAGAAAGTCCAGTTCGAACCAAACAAAGTTGATACTTGACGGTCAAGTTTTATCAGACGACGAATGTCTATAGTTCGAAACCAGCCGCTTTGTGGCGGCAGTGAGCGTGGCGCAAGCGCCCGGTGTCGCCACCGGGCGCTTGGGCGCATCTCGCGCCCCTCCGCCTGGCTGACGTTCGGCATGCTCTTGCTTGCTTGCCTCCTAAGCGCTCTGTGGGGCCGGATGGTATCACTGCATCGTTCGATGGAAGCTCACCCGAGTGGTACCCATGCCGAAGGGTGGTGGAGGTTCAGCACCGAGTAACTACAGACCGGTGGCGGTACTTAGAACTTCGGCCAAAGTGTTCGAGGCAGCCATTCACAGCAGTATGTACCCTTAGGTAAGTGCTCAATTGTCTGACGCGCAGCACGGATTTCGTCTTGGGCATGGGACAAATGGGAACATATTGCATCTGATGACGCTTCTGGTGCCTGCTGTGGATGCTGGCTTGCAGGCGGACGTAGCCTACTTTGATTTTCGGAAGGCATTCGACACGGTCGTCAATGACATACTTTTATTAAAACTAGCCAACGTGGGCTGTACACCGCGCACGCTTGCATTTTTTGCAAGTTATATACGAGACAGATGCCAGTATGTGGACTGTGGATGAAGTATTTCTGAACCTTATTTCACTTGGTCTGGCGTGAGTCAAGGCAGTAACCTGGGCCCATTATTTTTCATTTTGATAATCAATGCTTTACCGGACGTCGTCAGAGAGTCGATACCTTTGTTATTTGCTGATGACTTGAAATTAATTCGTGAGGTAAAACAAAATGAGGATCCTGACATTCTGCAGCGTGATATAAATAATGTTGTAAAGTGGAGCCATGCAAATAAGCTGTACTTCAATATAACAAAGTGCTCCGTACTAACATTTAGCCGCGCGCGTAACCCTCACCAATATGAGTACCTGATGGAGGGAGTCCCAATGCAGCGCGTCACTGGGGCCAAAGATCTGGGAGTTCAGTTTGTTGCCGATCTCAGCTTTCGGAAACACGTTACCAATGTTTGTAAAAAAGCATTCTGGAATCTAGGATTTATATTACGCCAAGCTAATCAGTTCACAAATATTGGTGCGTTAAAAGCGTTATATGGAGCTCTCGTGAGGAGTCATTTAGAAGGCAATATGGTCTATCTATGGTGGTTTATAATAGAACGTATCCAGAACAAATTTATTAGGTTTCAATATTTCAAACAATTTGGGATGTACCCAGGATATCCGTTGTTATACCCTACTCTATTTGTTTTGGGTATGGTGGGCTATAACAAGTTGGACGTAAGAAGAGAAGTGACTTTGGTCACATATTTATTAAAAATCTTACGTGGCACCACACAAGACCCAGCTAACTTACAGTTAATTAAGGTAAGTGTCCTTAATAAGTACACACGGCCGCCACTACTGGAGTTACCACGAGCTCGCACTAACTTACTTCAGTTCGCACCACTGACACGCGCGCTGCGTGTTTTTAATGCGGTTTCTGTCCAAATAGACATTTTTTCGTGTTCACTGAGCGAGTTTCGCAAAGGTCACTTATTTTTGGGCTGTAATTAGTATTAATGATTTTGTAGTAGGTATTTATGTTTATATAATGTATATAATTGCAAACCTACAACCATTGCAGTAGGTATGTACCTACCTGAAATGATGGCTGTATTTGTTAAATAAATAAAATAAAGTAAATAAATGTCTAAACGAATCGATGCATCGGGGTAAACATAAAGCACCTAACCTATTTCAAAATTCAGAGTTAGTAGGTACAGTGGCAACCATAGGGAGTCTACCCAGTTTAGGTAGTTATTTTCGAGAACGGCGTTACTGCTACTGTCGCCAATGCTTGTTCACAGAAAAAATATTTGTACAAATTAGCTGAACCCTGGCTAGGGAAAGGATTAATAACAGCTTCTGGTAAACACCCCATTGTTTTATGTCTAGAACTTCATTACCTGATAATAATTACATTTTACAGACTGTTACCACTGCTTGAATATTTTAAAGTTAAATAAGTATTATCATTTCTCTACAAGTTTTTTTAGTTATATTATGTATTGCTATTGTAGATTATGTGTTTGTACATCGCATATTGCCCTTTGTTACAAGCTTTTATTTAACATGCTTTGTGTGTACGTTAGTTAATTCGTTTGTAAATTTGTGTTGATCAAATCTAGGAATCTAAATTAGGACCACTTCCTGTTTAAGTTCGATTGGGTTTAAATTTATACAACACTAGTGTACATTTGATGACAATGCAATATTATAGTACCATGGACTTAATCTGATCACACATGTACTTCTGCCGTAACACGATTCTGCCAAATCTATTTTCTGCCTAATCAAGTTTCTGCCTTATCCCAAATCTGCCGAACACCGCGTAAGGGATTTTAGAATTGTTGTTATTTTTCAGGACCTATATTTTACTCTCATCGCAAACTGATAAATCCAGCATTCACTTTGTCAGTGGCATACGGTTTTCTTCATGTTTTCAACGATCAGTTCAGACGACTGACCGATATATTTGGCCAGGGTCCCGTCGACACCAGGGAATCTTTCCAATATACTACTTTCAGAACCTTCTGTAGTAAGTATGCTGCACTATGCTGGAATAGAAGGTTTGAAAGCCTGAAGAAACTTCGTTCGGAGAATTATGAAAATACACCATTCCTAGCTAAAGCCGAATTTATAATTACATGATGTGACGTCACGAGTTGTGTTCTTTGTTTTATTCTCTGACGATATTTTCATTCAAAACAGGGCTTACGACTCGTCACAGCACAACACTGATGCTTCACACATTCCGATTCATCTTGTGCTGCGAGACTTTAGAAGTCATATGTTTTAGTCAATCATTAGGATATTTCTTTTGTAAATAACATAGTATTTGAAATGAAAGCGAACGGTATTTTATTCTGTAAAATGCAAATTGGCACACTCTTAAGATCATATTTGTCGGTTCACTGATATTTGCGTAATAAATAATTGAAGAATATGTTTAAGTTTATTTTGTAACTTGAAATCATCATAAATACAAGCAGAAACCGCTCCACACTTAACTGAATTTGATAATCTATTTTATTTTTTATTTTTCGTAATTAATTTGTAAATATCATCAAATGGCTAACTTGTCATTGAAGTTTTTTTTTTAATAGATCTCTGTTACATAATATTGACATTTTAAACTACATATATTACTGGAATGGAAATTAAATAAAAAAAACTTTGATTTTTTTATTTTATTTTTATTTAATCTGCGTTTTACCTGTCCCCATTTGAAAAATTATTTTGTATTTCTTCTTTCTATTGTGACCTCTTGTCCAGATTTTGGTCGAGTCACTATATCGAATTTGTACTTCATCTTGCTGAAGTCACCTTTAAACCGGAACTTTCTCACAATATGAGCCACGGAGACTTTCATGGAAATCATAGCGTATTTTTTACCTGTAATGTAAATTATAATAATATACGAACTATTATTTTCCTGAGAGTTTCGCTTACGTGAATCGAATCCTTGTCTAGTCTATGTTTTACGTCTAAGTAATTCCCCAAAATCTAGTTTCTCTTTAGGTCCATTTCCCCGTATGTCCAGTTTCCCATACCAATATTTAAGTAGGTCGCAGAGTGGTAATTGCTAGTTAATTTCCAATAACGTTAAATAACAAATGTATTGATTCATTTGGCAATGGCCACCGACAGATAACGTGACTTTCTTGTCACTATCAGTCTGAATTATTGAGAAGGCGAACTGAAAACACTTTTCCGGTGGACTTGTCAATTAAGCGTTGTTATATTGTAAAAAAGCATTGCTTTAATCCAATTATGATAAAAAAAGTCAATTTGCTCTGGACCATATTATATAAAAGATTTCGTCAGTTACAAATATGAGTAAGCAGTAAAAAGTAAGTACTAGACCAAAAATACATACCCACGCACACTCGCTGACCATAACCAAAAGCAAAGATCAGATTTTCAAGTTGCTTTCCTTTCTCCAGCCATCTTTCAGGTCTAAACACATTCACGTCGGGTCCCCAAGATCTCGGATCTCTATGTAAACCGTCTACCAGGGAGATCACATAACTTCCTGCCCGAAGCGTATAGTTTTCTGGAACAAAACACCAATTTATTTATCATTACACAAAAAGTCTATAGTACCTACTGGATAGCATAGCAACTAGCACTATTTATGCAACATTACCACTGTCGTTTCATAAGGGTGACCTTTTACAACCTTTTTTGTAACTTGACTTGTGTATTGTGTGGTCAAAATAAATAAGTTAGAGCCTCTTTCTGACCCTATTTGATTGAGCTAAAATTGGTTCACTAGTGTATCTATGATGACAAAGTCAATATTATGGTACCATAGACCTGATCTGATGATATAGTCAGAAGGTGGCCATGGGAACTCCTAAACAAAAAAAAACAGAAACAACTTCACAACTCAACTTTTTAATTACTTTGAATTTGGAACGCGTTTATTATAAGTTCTTTCGTTTTTAGCCATTTCACATATTCTTTCATGTTCATTATCAAATTACAATATAGATTGGGGTGTTAAAGAAAATAGGATTGCGGTGGTCGCTTTGCACAAAGTGAGTATGGAGCCATCGGTCATATTCCAGACACATCAAAAGCTTGGTATCAGCCGTATGTTCGTATATCGTACTATCAACAGATACAACAACACTTCCTTTGTCGAAGAGATTAAAAGATCGAGGCGGCCGCTTGCTGTTAGAACTACAAAGTCTATTAATAATGCTGTTATAGCCAGAATTCATCGAAATCCCATTAGGAAGCAAAAAAACTTATCGCGAGAAATGAAGATTCCTGCTAGGACTCTGTGGCGTATTATCAAACAAGACCTAAATCTCGGTGCCTATCGTCGATATACAGGACATGCCTTAAATCAATCTTTAAAATTAAAGAGAGTGGATCGATCAAAACGTCTACTGTCGCGTTACACAGGTGAAGGGCACAGAAATATCCTTATTACCGATGAAAAAAAAAATACGATCGAAGAGCACTACAATAAGCAAAATGATAAAGTGTACGCTACAGTTCTAAAAAAGCTGCTCAAATGGTCGGAAAGGTACAGCGTGGTCACTATCCTGCGTCAGTGATGGTTTTATGGGACGTGTCTTTTCAAAGCTACTTACTGAAAAAATCAGCCAAAGTATATATATCATTGCATTGTGTTGTGAAACCTCTAAGCAAAATTTTTTTTTTAAATGTACCATGGAATTTCTAGCAAGACTTTGCACCTGGACACAAGGCACGAACTACTAAAGCCTGGCTTGAAACCACCCTTCCGGACTTATCTTGCCCAGACTGGCATCTAAACGACACGGCGACATTGAGTCTCTTAAAAAATCTTTGGAGCAAGAAGTGGCGAAATTTCCTATGGAAACAGTGCGTAAATCCATAGATTCGTGGCCAGACAGATTAAAGGCCTGTATAAAAGCCAAAGGTGGTCATTTTGAATAGAATATTGTTTTTATTTTTTGCTGACACTTTTATAAATTTGTACATAAAAGTGTTAGTAATATACATTACTTCATTAAAAAAATGCATATTCATTTGTAACAGAACTAGGTAGATAAAACAAAGGGCAATGCAACTTTTGCCATACATAGCTGGCATATATTTTTTTGTCTAGTCGCCAGAAGTGAAACCTGGGGCATATGTTAGAGAACTGTACGATAAATCAATGGCAAAAGAACTAGGTCTACCAACCGTAACCGAAACAAGTAAGAGAGTATTTATGTACGGTGCAACCGTACACCGCAAGTTATATTGCGCTATCATCAAAATTGCCTTATTCATTTGCAAGCATTTTATTATAAATCAGAGCACATCCATCAATCCTACCGCGTACATGTTACTCATCTAAGTTAGTTGCGTATCAATAAATATCCGTTAATACTATCAGTGTTTATCAATAAATATCAATCTATTATTCCTAAAGCTGTGCGGTTAACAAATCGAACAGTTATTTCTTCTAAATTAAAATACTCGCGTTGCTTTAAGTTTATCGTTTTTACTACTCGGCAACTCTAATGAGTCATTTCGCGTCCCCCACTACCTTATACGTATAGTTTTCGATCATACGGATTGCGCGCGCAACGGCTGGAGGCGCTGCGTGTTTCTAGAAATCTCCACACCGTGAAAGAGTAAAGCATATTGTTGTCATTCTCTATCGCACGCATGCTGGACTCTTTGTTTGTGGTGTCGCCGGCTCACTCGCCTGTCTGCCTTCGGATTATGGGCGTACCTAGTTTCTGTGTAATTACATTAATGATTTTACCCCACAACTTGGCTTCGATAGATTGGATACTGTTTCTGTTTTAACTTGTGATTTGGCTGTGCTTTAAGGGACTTGGTTTGTGTTGTGACGTGAAGCAACTTGTGCTGGCTATAATGTCTTAAAGACCATGTATTATTTGCCGGAGAAGAACACTTATTTGTTGTAGCCACGTCATGTCTGTATTGTGGTTCATGGCGTGGGCTATCATCATCATTAAAATCTTAAATTCTCCAGCTGAATTTCTCGCATTTATAATAGGGCATGATGTAAGAAGAGAGACAAGTAGTGATGATGAATTTTGCTATTTTAGCTACGGAACTCTAAAAACAACTTTGACTGGTATTAAACATCACGGTGAGTACTACTGGTCAAGTTTTGTTGAGGCATAAGTCGCAGATATATAGTTACCTCAGGAGAGTCATGCCCAACACACTCAGCCTGAACCCAGAAACTCCACAACACACTCCCATACCACAGATCGTTGTCTATACTATCGTATACTAATAATAATTTATAATAATCATATAATATTATAAAAAGAAAAGATTTGATTGTTTGTTCCTATTGAATAGGCTCCGAAACTACTAGATGGATTTAAAAAAATCTTTCACCATTAGAAAGCTACATTATCGGGGAGTAACATAGGCTATATTTTATTGTCAAAAAATTAGAGAACCCTTCGAAAATTACAATAATGTAACTCAAAATATAAAACATTTTGCTTAGTTACATTCAACCAATGTTCTACATATTTATAATACTCATTATTTCCCACAAAAAAGTCCGATTATTTGAGCGTAAATTCCTTTTTAAATTAGTCAAATCGGACCTTTTGTTTAGAAGTTACGACAGGTATAAGAATGATAAAAGTAAGAAAAACCGGGCAAGAGCATGTCCGCAGCCATTATTACAAATAAATGCACTACATATAAAAAAACCTGGCAAGAGCATGTCTAACCATTCTCAGTGTAGGGTTACGCAGCCTTGAATAATTTGCATCAGCGGAAGAGCGTATGTTATTTCAGCCATAATTCAATTACGGTATATCCGATCATGTCCGAAATAATTTTAGTTTAAAGTATTCGTTAAGCGCTACCTTTGTTTTTTTTTTCATATTTTTTGGTTGCACGGTCCAAAAGATAAGGGGATAAGGGGGGACACAATTAAGAAACCTTCGGAGCGATTATTTCCATTTAACCTATATTCACTTAATCAGAAAAGTTTATTAGAAATCTTAAAATGTTTTTGAAAGACCTGTCGAATATGTATCTTATATAGAATAAGAAGAATAATGCCATTTGCTAAAAAAAAACAGTTTCTGTTACATGTATGGAATGCCCCCCAAAAAATATTTATTTTTATCATTTAGCTATCAAACTAAGATAATACTAAGATAAGAAAATCTTGCTACGATATGACACCCGTGCGAAGCCGTGGCATACAGCCAGATGTAAATAAATCTATAATCTGCGCTGATTAACAGGTCCTATTAATCAGCCCAGATTACAGATTTATTTTCCAAGGTTTCAGAATATTCATCTACTAGTAAGTGTTTCATTTGAATTACTGAGTCATAAGAACTATTATCATTCTTATCATTGTCTTGACGTTTGTCTAATCTTTTTCATATCGGTTTTCATTCAGATGATTCTTAGTTCTTAGTACAAATGTATTTGTGTGTTGAAAGTTAATTTCAGCCAGTTTTAAGTCCGTTTAATTCCATTTTCCAGTATTATTATGCATTGAGTAATAATAATAATAATAATATTTTGGGACAACTCACACAACGCTATCTGATCCCAAACTAACCAGAGCTTGTACTATGGAAACCAGACAACTGATAAACTTACTTATATATTTCTAAATACATACATATTATAGATAAATAACACCCAGACACAGAATAAACCATCGTGCTCATCACACAAAGTTTTATCCTGGGTGGGGATCGAACCCACGACCTCTTGCGTAGCAGTCGGATACACTCCCACCGCGCCACAGAGGCAGTCACGACTCTGAGTCTAACCAGGCTATCATTTATATCCTTATGTTTAAAATTAAAATTGTATTTTTTAGATAAATACTCACTCAGTTTGAGATCTCTATCTACATATCGGGGTAAAAGGGGAAATACTGATCTTATTCGAATACATTCTTTGATGAATGCTTCTGTATATACCAGCTTCGATAAGTCCTGTTTGTTTAAGTCTCTGTCACCAACCACTTCTACAATCCTGAAAGATGTACGAACATTTTAAATTATTGACAATTTTGATGATCTAGTAACAATTAAGATTTTTAATCATCAACACAAAACAAAATAAATCAAAACAAAAGAGAATTGTTGTTTTAACAATATTATTAATTTGTATAAAACTATTAAAAAAAAAAAAGTAATAACAAATACCAGTGCCAGCACGCGTCATAAAATGTGAGGCTGGCCGCATGACCTCATTGAATAGCAATGCTGATAATTATGGTGAGCAAAATATCTACAGTCCAGCTTTCTGGTCACGTAAAGCGTCAATCAGAATTATGGTTCTGCTTTGACTTCATTATTATTCGTATTGAATCTCTTCCAATTATATGTAGTATCATAACTTCAATAATTTGCAAGCACTTACTCTTTATATACTTTATCCTCTTCTTCCGGATACGATCCTAGCAAAACAGCTATGTAACCAAGGTGCTGAGCGGTTGTTTCATAACTCGCAGATGCAACTGTGTTCAGTTCATCTATAACTTCTTTATCACTTAAGTCACCATTTGCTGCTAATTTTACTACGATGTCTAAGAAAGCTCTAAATGAATCTGAAAGAAAAAATACACTTTCTGCATTCAGACTATTTGGCGATTGATACTCAGGATGTGAAATATAACCATTGAAAAAAGTAACTTAATGAAGTTTCGATAGGTACTGGTTATTTTCAAACAACTCTTTCACTCTTAATGATCATACAGACTAGTACTTAGCACTTTACTTTACTAGTTAAAAGCAAATTTAGATTTATTCTATTAAAAAAAATCACCTTTGCCCGATTCAGATTGATTGTCAACAGTTACCATATTTTTCATTTCGTCCTTTTTTGTCTGTATTGCCTGCAAATACGAAATATATAGATATTTATATGCAATTATTTGTGTCCTTGATAAAGTATAAGGTCTGGGCAAAAGTATTTTCGTATATGTAACGTACACAATCATAGCTTCCCTATACAATTGTTTATAAGTTAAGACCTGTAATTAGCTTTTTGTTTGTACTCTGTCAATTTCTTTCACAAATGTAGCTTAGCTGGTGATCGTTAGCTGTTGGTTTTCCGAACCAAAGAAAAAAAAATAGGTATATGTTTTTATTTATTGCCGTTTTGATCGATGCCTTGTTGCCATCTTGTGGGTTATGCCATGATCCCATTGCAGTAAAAATTTTGAGATTTTTGATAAAAAAAAACTGACAGGTAGTTATCACAGTGTTGAGGTTAACTTTATGCTTCCTAAAGAGTTCTGAAATGACCGAAACAGGTGGAAATCTGATGGAGCAAGGTCAGGGCTATACGGACATCATAAACACATCCCAGCCAAGCTCTCCCCAAGATAAGTGCGGTCTGGCGTTGTAATACCCCGCCCTTCCTGTTCACCAGCCCCGGCCGGTTTTTCTCAATGGCTTCTTTTAACCTCATCAGTTGCTGATAGTTTTACCCGGCGGCAAAAGCTCATAGTGGATCCTTTCCAGTTCCACCATACACACAGCATCACTTTGTTTCGAGTCAGGCCGGGCTTTGCCACAATATACACTAGAGCTTTATCTATGCTTCGACCACGATCTTTTTCGGACATTCGTATCCTAAGTGACCCATTTTTCACTACTCGTAATCAACCGTTTAAGAAATGGGTCGGAATTGTTACGTTTCTACAAAAAATCGCAAATGGAAACACGTTGCTTTAAGTTTCTCTCAGTGAGATCCATGTGGTACTCAAATTTATTGTACCCAGACTTTTGTAAATTACGTAAAACTTTTGTAATCAACATTCAGTTCTTCAACATTATCGTAACAACTAATATGTCGATCTTGCTCCATTTTTTCAAAGATGGCACTGATTTTATCCTCAGCCTCGTCCTTCACACTAAAATTTTCAGACTTGGAAACACTTAGATACCGCATTAGATCCGTAAACGGCAGAAATTTTATTCGGGGCATTCGTCGCATTTTTCCCTTTTTTGTAATAAAACTTTAGTATGTACCTAATTTTTTCGTCACATAC
This sequence comes from Herminia tarsipennalis, assembly GCA_945859575.2. Classification (NCBI taxonomy): domain Eukaryota; kingdom Metazoa; phylum Arthropoda; class Insecta; order Lepidoptera; family Erebidae; genus Herminia; species Herminia tarsipennalis. The sequence goes on from OX243855.2 coordinate 19,083,729, forward strand.
GTTCATTTTGCTTGCTTGAAAAACAATTGAAAAATGTCGGGAACTAGTTTTTTTTTCTAGTATTAAATCCAGCCAGTTACATTTAGTACAACAAAAGATGTTTAATTACTAACACTACATTCAAAATACGAAAATACTTTTGCCCCTACCTATTATGTCCTAAACTTATTATATAATTACCTCTTGTAAAATATCGTTAATAAATTTTATGTATTTGTCTTGCTTTTTCTTAACTTTAGAGTAACTAAATATGAAATCGCTGTGAAGTAAAGGACTCAAAACTCTTACTCTGACTAATTCAAGTAAAGTGTTAATTGCTACCATATATTTATTTATAAAATCATTATCCTTCTCATCATGAGCTCCAAAGATTGTAACTGAAATAATAAAAAGTTTTAATTACCTTACTTAAATTTTCAGCCGCCAATATTACGAGGTTTTTATTTAACCGTCGAAATCAAGATTTATATTTGAAATAAAACAGCTTCTTGTTCAAATAAATTAACGACACAATTTATCACTTATAACTAATGCAGCTTACTTACTACAGGATGTCCTGAGCGTAACATTCCTAAACGTCTCGCCAGGATCAACAGGACCCCGTCCAGCAAAACCGTCTAACATATCCGTCAGTCGTCTGGACTGATCATTGAACACATCAAGGAATCCATATATAACTGATAGACTGAATATTGGGCTTAACAGTTTGCGATGTGAGAAAAACGTAGGACCTGAGAAGGAATATTATATACCAAATATTATAACTTGTTTTTAAAAACAGTGTCCAGTCTAACTAGCACAAAGTGCAAAACCATTCAACTAAAGGATCTAAAACTTGATGACTAATCATTAAGAAAGAATGATAAGTCACAACTTTTAAAATGGCTCAACATTGATATATGTTCTAACCTAACCCAACATTAATGTGTAAATCAATGTTAAAATAGTTAAGGTATTAACTATTTTAATACTTAAAACATACCAGAAGCTGTAATTAGTCCTTTTCCGATCCAAGGTTCTGAAAATCTGTAGAAGGGGTGTTTCTGTGTAAACGCGTTGGCGACAGTCACAGCGTCATCAAAATCCACTACACCTAAAAAAATTAGGTTTTTGTGATCAACTTAGTTTCTAATTTGATAATAAAGCACTAGTGTATATTGTTATTACAATAATTTGTATGATTGAAGTTTAAAGAACATTGCTAATTACTTGTATAAATGTTACTCGTCGATTGTGCAATATTAACACCGTTACTTGTGAAAAAGTAAAATTTTTTGACATCTCTAACAGCTGTACAGACTCACGCAGGACAAAAAAAAAGTTAGGAAGTTGACTGCCAACCTTCATTAGTGAAGAGGCACTGGTAAAAGAAAAATATATCTCCAATTAATTTCAAATCAAAGCGTTCAAGATACAATTTAGCAGATCCAGATCTTATTTTTAAAGCCGAGCTGTGTCTGTTAACCTTGTTAATGACGTGTAGTCGGTTCATCTATCTACTAATGACCATCGACTCAATCGGCTAATCGCTCATTGGCGATTCATGAATCCAAAGTTTAAGATTGAAAGGTATTTTCAACTAACTGTTGCTGCGGCGTTATTTGATGGGGAGCGTCAACGCGGGATAAGTGCTAAACGTAACGTAGGATTATTGTAATCTACGTAGACTTTTAAACAACTGTATTCATTGTAGAAGCTTCATTGACATAGAACTCACCATAATATGTACGTCCAAGAAAATAACCACGTGTGACACCTCCAGATTTTAAGTTAAAATCTACCAAGTTGTCTATGAAGCCTGCAAAATCTGAAAAAGAATTAAAAAAAATACTAACGCAACATAATATGCAGTTTTATGTGTTTAATCATTTGGTGCAGTAGTTCAGTTACATCATAAACTCGAGAAGCACAGAAATGAAGTTTACATCCAATGGGATGTTAATGCATATATTTTGACATCTAATTATATATATCGAAGCACCAGGGTGGCCGAATGAGCTATTAGTAGCCCAATATTTGACTTAATTTTATGGTAAATGGTAATCGATCATATAAACGCGGATACCCCGTGCAAGGTGAAGTCCGCCAACTGTTCTAATCATTTCGATTACACAAATTCCACTGCATCACTGACCCTTTAACGGGACTAACACTTTGCACACGCGACTATAAAAATTGTGACAAGTTGACGTGTTGACACTTCGACCGCTCGATTCAGACTGCCGAATTAGACGCACTGCCTCACTAGCGGCACTTCAAATGTAAACGTCAAACTAAAGTCACGCCATCTTGCGCATTGAAATGAGTCAATAGACTTTTTATTTAATCAAAACACGATGTTAGGTCAAAGGATATCAATTAGCAATTTAATAATTCTCCGACACGCCCTTCCTGACCTTCACCCCTTCTTAGGTGTATATCTGTAGCACAAAAGGTTTAACATATAAATGAACTTCATACTTATATTTGATATCAAATTTGATTTCATTGCAACGAAACTGTACGTAAATAATCCTAATTAAAATTATAGCCAAGTGAGAGCAATCAGGGCATTATTGATTACTTTATTCAAATCATCAAAACGCAAACTAAATCAATCATTTAATCTGTTTGGCATGTGATTCACTTATAAACCAGTAACCTCCAGTTACTCAACCATTCAAAGGCACATCCCAACTGGATCGCAAGATCTCTGACAACTTCATTTCATGGTTTCTTACAAAACTCAGACACGCACTGCAGTTGATTGCAATACCGCGTACTCACGGACTACTGTTACCAGCAGATACTGATTTCTACTGGACTGCGGTTACAAATCAACCTGTGGTACCGTTCCATCACAATATGAACTTCAACTTACTCGTCTATTGTTAGACTCTCAGTTTGACCATCAACACTTTGATTTCTAGGCATATTTTAAATTAATGGCTTTTAACATTTACCACCAGCGGTTTTTCCTGTCCCCTGTATCCTTTTCACGTGAAATAAATTATAAGCCCGCTCAGCTATCCTGACGCAAACAAAAGTATTACGGAAAATTATTACACTAATTTAATCTTGATCGCAACTTCAGTCATAGTCATCCCCGTGACTAACACATAATCATAGTTATCCTGTGATTATACACAAACATAGTCATTGTGACTATCACACAAACATAGTCACCCTTGTTACTAATATACAAACATTCATCCCTGTGACTATCACACATACATAGTCATCCTAGTGAATATCACACAAACATGGTCATTGCCACACAGATATTGTCATAGCCACACAGGCTAGTCAACATCACACAGGTCAAGTCAAAACCACACTCGTTAAGTCAATATGACGTAAGTTAGTCCAGCGCTTAAATCCTAGTAGGACTGAGCAGCACCTTACCACCTTCTACCATACACCCCAAATCACAAACGATTGCTCCCATTCTCCTACCCTATTCACGCTAAACACTGGGTTATTGACTGTAGCCCACTATATCAGGTTGAATAAACCTATTCACAATACCAACAAACAGTGTTCTACTGTGTTCTATATTACTGCTTAGCCACGAATAAAACTATCCAGGAAGTACTGAACCAGCACTAACACAATGTTGCAACGCCGTGTGGTACCGGCTTAAGAATAGTACCACCCCATCTCTTCCCGTGGGTGTCGTCAAGGCGACTAAGGGATTTCACACCGCAGGACGCAGCAGCGTCCTCTGCGTACTTAAAGCCTTACTGCGATCGCCAACCCGCTCGCCAAGCGTGGCGATTATGGCAATTACCCCCAGGATCTACATTCCAGTAGGTTCTACTGGGGAGACCCGTGCCCAGCAGTGGGACATCATATGAGTTGATATGTATGTATGTATGCAACAGCTATTAACCAACGCTATTCAACCCATCACATAACTAGTAACAGATCCGTACTGTTTAATCAATACTTAAACAGCATCACTTCATCACTTAAACCAGTGGTATCATTATCGCTTAACCAGCAATACCATCTTAGACAATATAGTGGACCTCCACAGTTGACCCCACAGCTGACCCACTGTTGATTCTACAGTTGGCCCGTACGGTGGACCCCTCGATGGATCCCACATTGACCCCACATTGGACTCCTATGTGAACCCCACACTGAACCTCTCGGTTGTTTCACCGACCCATTAGAGGTACTAGTACTAGCTTGGGACATTAGTAAAGGCTCAACAGCCATTAATTAAAATTTCACGTCCGATCACTGTCGTTCTGAAGGTTTTCATTAAAAAAACTATGTTCAGAGAGACGCAAAATTCACACAAGTTATAATGTTTATATTACTATTAAAGGTTGATTGGTTCTATACCAGTCATAACGATACTATTAAAAAAAAAATCGGAATTTACGCCCTCTATCCATATATTTTATTTAATTAAAATTACCATTTTGTACTTTCTCCTATACATTACTTAAATATCTATAAAGCATCGGCGCACGTCATTTTTGTTTTTTCGCATAAAAGTCCTTTCTTGCAAAATTCGCTTTAATCTCGAAAACGGCGCGTTATACAAAAAAAAATGGAAATTTTGGGCCCCTTTAAGGAACCGTAGTGGGGTACATCGAATACTATCAATTGACACATTTTTTTTTATAAAAATAACTATTTCTTACTTTGCCGTATTATTTCGTACAACTGCAAGAATTTTTCGCGCAAATCTCACATCGCACTTGTTTTATATAGCATCCGTTACAAAATCATACTACCGTCATTATGGCTTATGACTCTCATTTACCCATTTATTGCACAGTGCAATGGCTAATTCTTCGTGACCGAGACAGTACTAGGGTTCAAAATCATAATAAAACAAGAACGCTTCACCTGTGTCAATGAAAAGTCCCTTAGGACAAATCACATACCAGAAATCTGCGATGAAACCGGATACGCCAGATCCATCAGCACAAAACGGCCAAAATGGACTAAGAATAACGTCCAGCACATCCACACACAAAACACACGAATATCACACGCGATAAAAAGTTTTGTTTAACAACTATGTTTGGTTTACTCTACTTTGTTCGAGGGGATCCAGTATCCCGCTTCTGATGTTGAAGCGCTATGGTGGCAGTATTAGCGGCTCAATATTTGAAATAACATTGTGGTAAATGGTAATCGATCATATGAACGCGGATACTTCGAGCAAGGTAAAGTCCGCCAACTGTTCTAATCATTTCGATTACAGAAATTCCACTGCACTAACCCTTTAACCAGTCTAAGAATTTGCACACGCGACTACAAATATAGTGACAAGTCTATTGGTAGACGTATTTTTACTTCGACCGCTCGATTAAGACAATTAGACTCACTGCTCTACTACCGGCACTTCAAATGTAAACTTCAAACTAAAGTCACGCCATCTTGCGGCGGCCATATTGAAATGAGTCAATAGACTTTTTATTTAATCAAAATTGATGTTTGGTCAACCGATATTAAATAGTAATGTAATAATTCTTCGACGTCATATATTTTTATAAGAAAATAAATTTATAAGAATTATTATTGCTCGTTCAAAAGTTTTATATATATTTATATATTATAAGGTGCTAAATAAAACATTAAAAATAGCAACTGCTTCATGGCAACAACTTCAAAATGTTAAATATTTTTTTAGTTGTTCTTTGTTAATCTTAACTGACTTCAAAAAAGGCGGAGGTTTCAAAAAATAAACGTTTGAATTTTCTGGCACCCACCTATCTCATTTTCTGCTTTTTAGTTACTTTGTTTTTATTTTTGCAGTCGGTAACTTTATATATATATATTTATAAAAATGTTTTTTTTTTAATCGTGAGTGAAGCCGAAGAACCTTGATCTTAGTTATACATGGTCAGTAAATGATCTGCTATATATTTTTACCCAACTGCGTAAGAAGGAGGGTTATGTTTTTCGAGTGTATGTATGTATGTATGAATGCTTGCATGTTTGTATATTTCTTTGGCACGGCCTGGGGCTTAAACGGCTTGATGGATTTTAGCTTGAGATGTTTCGTAAGATTCGTCTTAGTTGTGAGAGTGACACTGGGTACTTTAAAATTAAAAAAGTCGAATAGCGTAATTTTGGCGCCATTATATACTTATGTTTAAAAAATATATCTTCAAAACCTATCGAGTGGGGTATCAAATCAAAGTATTTTAAGAGCTGATAACAAATATATATATACAACATATATATTTAAATGTGATTTGGAATATTTTGAATAAAAAATGCTAAAAAAACAATGTAAATAAAAAAAAAACCGCCTGCAAAAACACGGAAACAAGATGCATGCGTGTATATTTATTTGCATGCATGTATGTATATTTCTTTGGCACGGCCTAGTGCCTTAACGGCTTCATGGATTTTAGCTTGAGAGGTGTCGTTAGATTTGTCTTAGTTGTGAGAGTGACACTGGGTATTTTAAAATTAAAAAAAGTCGAATAGCGTAATTTTGGCGCTATTATATACTTATGTTTAAAGAATATATCTTCAAAACCTATCGAGTGAGGAATCAAATCAAAGGATTATAAGAGCTGATAACAAATATATGTACAACATATTTAATTAAATGTTATTTGGAATAAGAAATGCAAAAAAAACAATGTAAATAAAAAAATAAATTAAATTTAAAAAAAAAAATGTTTTTTTTTTCAATGTTTTGTTAAGAATAAGCTTTATAATAAACTGTTGGACCTACATAAAATACTAAACAAAACTTACCATTTGCCCAATAAAGCACTAAAAGAAAATGCCCGATAATTGGTAGACCGCCGGGCATGACGGGCGGTAACTTATACCCGGCTACATTTCGTCTACGCCAAGAATACACCGCATATACGAACAACAGTAAACACAAAGTCAAAACCATATACATCACGTAAAAGGCGGATTTAGAAACTTATAAAAAGTAAAGAAATATTAAAGATTATTTGCAAAAATAAAATCTCGTTCAATCAAAAATCGTTGTTTAACTGCATAAACGTAAATACCGCTTGCGTGTTTTGGTTGGAGTGATTCAGTAAGAACATTTGAAATTATTATCAAAACATCTCATGACTAAGAGTGTCTTGAAAAATAAACAGAAGAGAGTTCCGTACGAAATCAATTAAGTAGGTAATGTAAAAAAGGAATAACCTGTCAGAGTTGCTACATATATATGTTCGGGTCGGCATTATTCAGCACAGGCCGGTAGGTACATGTGGATGAATGTTCTGGAAAAAAACCACTCGGCTTCGCCGAACGGGGGTTTTTGATCTATCCGATCAGCAGTTAATGAAGCCGAAAAATTGTGTAGTAGTTGCTTCGGGCTGCCTTTATTTGGTTTGGCAAGTGTGAATCGAATGTCCCGACCCGCTTATGTGTGTAGCCTCCCTAAAAGGCGAGAAATATCCTTAGGTATATTCATACAACATTAAATAACACCCTCTCCGCCTTATCACTGAACCGACCCATCACAAAACTCCGAGCTTGACTTGAGCTTGAGTAACTATTGTAGCAACAAGCAACTAGCTGTTTACACATATCTCAATGGAACTGCGCATATGCAGCAATTCAAATCGGCGATTGACAACAGTTTTCAGTAGCTGCAATCGATGACTAATTTAGTTTCTATTAGAATGTGTACCGGTTGTGTAAAGTTGCTGGTTTCCCCAACCGACCATTGCAACGCGTCGTGCGATTTCACACCGTCCCTCACTTTCCCTGTCCGCAGCAGAGCCTGTATTGTTCAACATTACTCACAGATTGCCATAAAATTGCGGCAACCGTAAACCGGGCTATTTGTTGAAGCAACTTGCAACCTTTATATGAAACTAGTACATAGTTGTCATAACTAAATTTGCTTCGACTGCTTTGCGTTGTAGATAATATATTATCACGAATAGACACGGCATCTCAGACCACTTTGTTCCAAAAGTGTTCACATATTGTTTCTGTACCTACTCTTGGTAGTTTCTGATGAAAGCGGTTTTACGGTGCGATACCATTTAATATACGACATTACAAAATGGACAAAACAAAAGGAAACTGTAAGGATTTTTCGTCTTATCTTCAAAGGAGACTCTAAAAATATTTTTAACGTAAAAGCTTATTGTTTTATAAAAAAAGGTAGCTAAGGCAATTAGGCCCCAATACCTACGTACCTACTAGTAATTTAGATTTTAAATGTGTTCGGAATGAACAACATCACTAACTATATCTTCACTGTTCCAATACGGCACGTATTTTGTCGGGCGGTTAAGACTAGAGTTTTATACGCGCGTACAAGCTTGTTTTTAAAAACGCATGCTGGCGCGTACCTATAGGAAAAACCGAGCGGCTTTTTTCCTATAGGTACGCGCCAGCCTTGTGTCAGTCCCCCGTGACACAAGGATTGTAACCTACTGCAGAAGTAGTCTTTTTTAAAAAAGGCCTTTGCCGAACGATGCCGGCCCGAAAATATATATGTGGCAACTCTGACAGACTATTCCTTTTTTAAACTATTAAATATTTTTAAGTTAGTGTGGAACCTTTAGTGCGCGAGTCCCACTTGCACTTGGCTGATTTTTCTGTAGCCAAAATGGCAAAACGGAACCCTTATAGTTTCGCCATGTCCGTCGCATCTTAGCTCAGTGCTAGAAGACTGTCATTTTACATGGATATACATATTATTTACGCCGATAAAGTGAAATAATAAAATCTTGAAATACATTTTTTTGAGGGTACCTCCCCCATATAAAAAGTGGAGATGCGATTTTTTTTCTCACCTACCCCATTGTGTGAAGTATCATTAGATAGGTCTTTTAAAAACATTTAGGGGTTGTAAAGATCCATTTTAAAAAAGAATAATAAGCTTTAAAGTGCAAATTTTTGTTAGAGTCAAGTGTCCCCCCTCCCTGCCAGCTAAATGGTTGATGTGTAGGGCATGTGAAAAAAATCACGGCAGTAGTACATATAGTGAAATTAAAAAGAAAACTATCACAGCTTAGTAGGCTTTACAATTTTACGAGTAACAGCTGATGAGAAGTAACAAAATTTTCGTAGAAATTCTATTGAAAATTATTATTAAGTAGGTATAACGTTGTAAGTATGAAACAAAAGCAACAGAAAACCCACTTCTTAAGCCGCCTTATTCGGAATTGACTATGGAACCCTACATTGTGCGTGGCCCGACATGCACTTGCCCGGTTTTTATACTACAATATGATGAAGAGACGAGCATGTTGTGCGCTTGATGTTAAACGTCACGCTAGCCTATAAAAGTATCAATGCCACCCAAATCCTTGTTTGGAAACGATTGGAATGTCACCGCATTACGCTCCTTATTTGAAACATTAGTTCTTGAATGTCATTTGTCTTGTAATTTCACTTGTTACAGTGCCCTTCAACCGAAACACAGTGATATGTGAACATCACTATTTCACGGAAAAATAACTGACAATATTGTGGTAGACCTACCACAGGTGGCGTACACTACCTGTGGATTGAAATGCTTTTGGTAACCACGCCTAGTTAATCACCATTACGCAACCTGTTTGACATAGTGCGGTGTGTCTATATTATAGACTCGCTGATCGAACTATTTACACCCCTTTAAGTTTGTACGGAACCCGCAATGTCCGAGTCCCACTCGCACTTGACCAGTTTTTTTTATTAAAAGTTTTATCTCTACACGCCCTTAAGGTTCATTTTCGTGCATCGGGACCGACCGCAGCCACGCGCGTCAGCCGCACGTCGTCAACCGCGCGCGGCTGCGATCGGCCGGGATGTATGGAAATGAACCTTACAGGTTTACTTTGTTTATTGTAGGCACACATATGAATAACAATATAAATCTTATTTATGGAACTAATCGTTAATAGAGAAGATTAGGTTGTTATGTCGTATTTGTTGATGCACTGACTCCAAAAACATCATGAAAAAATATATAACAAAAAACAACTTCTTTTTTGTGAAGTAGAACAACAAAAAACAAGTAAACAATGAATATTTTTAGTAATAATATTGTTAGTTATCTTCCACTATAACTTGCTACTCGTATGTTCGTATATAACTTGTTGCTTTCAAAATTATCAAAGCATTTTTTCAACATTTCTTGGTTATACTATTGAGCTGAATTCGGCGATTTTTTGTAACTCCGGTGACATCATCTATGCTATTCCCGTAAAACAAAAGATTAGATTGATTTGACACATTAGTACTGAAGGTCTTGTGTAATTAATACTGTCAGAACTAATCATTTTACTTGCTGCCTAGCTAGCTATCTAGCTATCTTTACTAGATTTTATCAAATCGCTTTAGTGGATGCGGAAGCTACCATCATCTTACAAATTTTATCTCTAACATTTATATATCTTACTAGCCGAACCCAGCCAAGCCTCGTTCTGGCTTTTTGGAGCAGAAGTCCTCGGGGGCATCCCCAGAAAACTCTACCAAAGTTGCATCAAAATCTGATGAATATATTCGGAATGCATAGAGAACAAACATTGAATTTTATTTAAATACCTAAAAAGATTAGAAACGTGTGTAGTGTAACGAATGTAGTCATATAGGTTTCAATTTCATTTTAGTTTTTATGTAGGTAGGTAACCTATGCTTGCTGTTCTTAAAAAAGCTGATATAATCATATATTCAAACTCTGAATTCACAGTTCAAAAAGAGAATTTCATTTAAACTAGCTGTATGCCCCGGCTTCGCACGGGTGATATATTAATAAGATTTTCAAATAATATTAATATACGTAATAAGATTTTCAAACAAATCTAATGCCTACACGGATTTTATGCCCGCTGCTTCATGGTGTATTAGATCCCTCAGGTATCTACCACTTTAGATTTACTTATGACCATAGCCCAAAACTAAAGCCGTTTTTTGTGCGTTATTTGAACCCCTTTAGCGAGTATGGAGTCACATGAAATCAAAATGCTACCTTCGTAATCGTTAGGCGAAAAATTTTAACATTTTCGGAATTTTAAGTGTTTACAGTTCAATTTAGATTTTTTATCACTTTGAAATTACGTAGCTGTAATACATGGGCGGATCCAGGGAGAAACGCTATTTTTTCATTTGCCTCTTGTACTGTGCCCCACTAAGAAAGGTTTTTGTATCAAGCACCTCCCCCCGTCGTGCGTGCTCACAATTTGGCTTATGGAGCGAAACGATATATATATATATATATAGTGTGCGTCCCACGTTCAAAGTGGGGGGAGGGGGGCGCGTTGTGCGTGGGACTCACACTTGTCTGAAGTCATGTGAAATGCATACGGGTTTCGTAACCAAAATAGTAAAACGAAACCCTGATGGTTTCTTCATGTCCGTTTGGCTGTCCTTTCGTATCGCCTGTGACAGGCATTTTACTCGAAAACTACACAATGAATATTGATATAGATGCGTTGTATAAGCTGCTACTTAGTTTGATGGTTAAATAATTTTAAAAAAATTAAAGGAGGGCACAGGGTCATACAAATACAAATCATTTCTTTGAAAAAAACAGGTGGGTACAAGCTGGTAGAGACGAATATTAAAAAGCGCTGTATTATTACCCTTTAAGGGTGTGGAAATTTTTCATACAGTAATGGCTAGGTACATTTAAAATACATACATCACTACATAGTATAAAATAAAGTCGCTTCCCGCTGTCTGTCTGTCCCTATGTATGCTTAGATCATTAAAACTACGCAACGGATTTTGATGCAGTTTCTTTTAATAGATATTGAATAGTGATTCAAGAGGAAGGTTTATATGTATAAAACATGCATGTTATTTTAGATAAACACTGATCATTATAGTAGTTTCTAATGTGATGTGGTAAATAAACACATTTTTTTGAGTTTACGTTGCAAACGCTGACTGAACCCTACGATAGATCAAAATAATGTACTACAGTATTGTACATCTTAAAAGGTCTACAAAAAGGTCCGCGATGGTATATATATAATTTTTATCCTTTACTTTTTACGAGAAATAATGGCTTATTTACGAAGCGATTTTAAGCAATACAGCATTAATAAAATATGTTACTTAAAGCTGCATTATCGGGATGCAACATAGGCTTTATTTTATTCTCAAAAAACAAATTAGATCCTCACGAAAACAGCGTTTATTTATAGTGGAGAAATGTCCGTGCGAAGCCGGAGCGGGCCGCTAGTTATAATTATAATACAAAATAAAGAGAATTGAATTATAATGTCCCAATTAAAATGTCAATGCTTCATGTAACAGATGCTGAAAAAAAACATTTTTCAGCAAACACCAACATGTAGCACATCATTCGACAGGGCTTTTAAATATAAATTTTAAATCGATACTTATACCAACAGAAGAAAAATTCAAATATTTATATATTTCATTGTACGCCACACAGTAAGCAGGTACAAGTGAAATTAGTCTCGAGAAATTTTTGCATATGTAGTGGTGTGTATTTTACTTAGATATTAGAGCGCGTTTCCACTATATCGTTCTGGCCCTTACAAAAATGTTTCAATATCCTAACATTACTATTTAATTTAATACTTATCCCTAGCAACACTCTGATTTTTGTTTTCAATAAAAACAAGTTTTTATTTTAAAGAAAAAGGTTTTGACTTTATTAAAAAAAATATGTCATTCAATTTCACGTCCTTGAGCAAACGACAAGGCGACTACCGTGAAACAATAAAATATCGTGTCGTTCTTTAGATGATAGTAGTTTAGCTATAGGTAAAAAGTTTTGACCATAATAATTACGAAACAAAACAAATAAATAAATCGTCACTTGATAGTGGAAAGTGGAAACACGCACAAAACCAGAATAAACCAGTTCACTCTGTCCGCAGGTGCCACGTGCAGTCTGACGTCAGTCGCTTGATACCGTTAGAACATAAAGCACGCATTTCATTAAAAAATTATAATTATTAGATACGTAGTAGTTTCATTGTGAAATTTTTTATTTGTTGATTGTTGTTATTGTTTGTTATTATTGTTAAAATATTTGTTGAAGTGTTTAATTTCAAGTGTGTAAGTGTTGTAACTTTATATTGATAATTCAAAATGGCTCCAGTGTTAAAACATGGTCGAGGCAAGCCTTTGACTTCTCAAACTAAGGAAGTTTTGTACTGTTTGTACAAATATTTCGAAAATGAGTGTAATAACAACCCGAGCAGTATTATGACCCCCACTCAATTAGTTGCTAAATCAACAGGAATTTCAATAGCATCCGTCAGAAAGGTAGTATCAGAAAGCAAATGTCGTCCTTCAGATCAGGAAGTAACATTTAAATCTCCTAAAAAGAAACCGAATCGTAAACCTACAATAGTAATCGATAACTTTGATCAGCAAGTTATCAGAAGAACAATTCATGACTTCCACATCACAAATAAAGAAGTTCCCACTTTAAAAACTTTGCACTCAAAATTGAAAGAAGATATCGATTATAAAGGTTGTGTCAGCACGTTACGAAAACACGTCATGTCATTAGGTTTTAATTGGAAGCAAACAGAAGATAACCGGAAACTTCTTATGGAAAAACACGAAATTAGATACTTGCGAATTAATTATTTGATGAAAATTGCTGAATATCGTGAACAACGCCGACCAATTGTTTACACCGACGAAACATATATACATACATCACATACCCTCTCGAAATCTTGGTCAGATGGAAGCACTTCAGGTTTGAAGCAACATATATCGAAAGGCAACCGCTTAATCATTGTTCATGCCGGTGGTATCGATGGCTTTATACCAAATGCATTGCTTATGTTTAAAGCCGACCAAAAAAGTGGAGATTACCACAACAATATGAACTATGACAACTATTCAAGGTGGATTCAAACTCAATTAATACCCAACTTACAACCAAATAGTGTTGTTGTTGTTGACAACGCACCATATCATAACTCAATACAAAATCCTGCACCGAATAGTAATTCTAGAAAACAGCAAATGATAGACTGGCTGACATTTCGAAACATTGAGCATTCATCCACGTTGCTTAAGCCTCAATTATATGAACTGATTCTGCAAAACAAGGCGAGATTTATAGAGTACAAGATAGACGAAATATTACGACAGCACGGTCATACTGTGCTGCGTTTACCACCATACCATCCGGAGTTTAATCCTATAGAAAATATATGGGGGATAGTGAAAACATATGTCGCAAAAAAGAATGTCGCAATGAATATGAAGGTTATAATGTCATTAGCTGAAGAAAAAATGAACGCCATAACTGTAGAGGAATGGAGAAAAGTTTGTTTGCATGCTATTGAGGAGGAAAGCAAATATCAGGGTAGAGACGCAGCTTTAGACACAATATCAGAACGAATCATAATTAATTTAAATAATTCATCTGATGAAAGCGAGGATGGGGATGATTGTGATATGCCTGGGGTTGATGAATTATTAGAATAAAACATTTATGGCCGGAGAACACCTAATTCATACACGTCTTCACTGAAGTGAAAACCGGCATTCAATGCTTGTAATGTTTGGAACTGGCTTGTCTGCCTCATACAGTTCCATAGATTACAATGCGGTGGATACACATTTTCACGACCGTATTAGTACGTAGTGCGTATGCGTAGACGTGCACGCATTTGGTGTGCTCCAGCCACAAACGTATATTACCTTTAAAACAATAAAAACTAAAAATAAAATGTTGTTTTTTTTATTTGCTGACCATACACTACTACAAACGCAAAAATTTCTTCAAGCTAATTTACCTGTACTTGTATATAAGTTTTGTTGTTTCAACTAATGCATGTAGATACTTCAAAAGCATGCAGTAGGTCACCTTTGGCAAGTTCCTACTATCACTGACTTGAAACCCTTCCATTACCCTCAATAAGATTATTACTAGAACTAGAATAACAGTGAAACTAGAGAAATCAAAGCTTTAATCAAATAAGGTAGACAAACCTTATTAGACCGAGAGCTAGTGCACATTTTTGGGTAGTCAAATCTTTCAAGCTTAATAGGTCCCTTTTGCCTTGGTTTATTACCCAAGAAATACACAATGTTAATTTAAATAAAAAATTATACTCGAAAATTCTATAACTGTAACAGAATCTTTTTTTTTTTTCAAAAAACATGTAGTTACGTGTGGCAAATCATTCGAGAGGTTTTTAAAAAAAAACGATTTTGGAGCGATTATTACCGAAAATATTCACTTAATCAAAAACTAAGAAACTTTTTTGATTAAGTGAATATTTTCGGTAATAATCGCTCCAAAGGTTGCAAAAACTATGACCCCCCTTTATCTTTTAAGCCGTATGGCCTAAAAATATGAAAAAAATACAAAGGTAACAGGCATAATTATTTTACCGTCTTTGAGTTATTTGCGAAAAACTACGCGTCTCAACAAAAGAATATAAGTGCCATATAGATATGCCACAATATAGTGGTTTTGCTGGTGCACTTTTTCAGTTTATAATAAGTAATAGAATTTCTTCATTATTTGTAGAAACAGCGGCGGAAAACTCTTGCCCGGTTTTACATGAATCTAATAAACAGGGTTTTTGTAATAAATACGAATACTTTTATCCTCTCACTCGTTGCTTCTTTTCATTACAACATTTTAATCCTTAACCTCCTATTTTTGTCACACAAACACCTACCTATTGTCTGTTTTCCTAGGAAGGTTTAAGTGTATAAAACGCTTTCCTAACTCATAAAACACTAGATATATACTATATCTCTAGTGTTTTATGAGTTAGGTTAGGAATGCTTTAGACTACTAAAGCATAGGACTTAATCAGCGAAATTTGTATTCGGTGATGTGTATTAAGTCAGTCTTAGTCATCCGGTATAAATATCTCGTGTCATGATGTTTTTGGTCGCACTCCTCCGAAACGGCGCCACAAATCGATTTTAATGTTTTTTTTTTTTGTAAATTGGCAAGTATGCGAATAGGTTGTAAAGTAATTTTCCCCCTCCTACCCCCAACCATCATATTTTAATCGCGGTTTTGGTATCTTGAATAAATTGAGTCAGCTAGTATTTTATTAAAGTAATTAACTTAAATAAAACACTAGCTGACTCTGCATAAATACAGTTTCAAAAAACGACATCTATTTTTAATTATTACCATTTAAATTTACATAATGTTACGATAGATGTTGCTCACTTAGTATTATTTTGTTTTTTGCATAACTTTACATGTTATTTATTGTTATAATAATAATAAACTACATATTTTAATTATCTCTTCGAAATAATAACGAAAAGTCAGTCTTGATCATTAGGGATTGTTTTAACATCTTTTCAATCGACTTCAAAAAGGAGGAGGTTCTCAATTTGACTGTATGTTTTTTTTTTCAGTATGTTTGTTACCGATTACGCAAAGACGGCTAGACCAATTTGAAAAAATATTTTTATGTTTGAAAGGGTATACTTCCAAGTTGGTTCCATTGTCATAGATCACGATCTGGTGATGGGATCCTGGAGAAATCGAGGGAACTCTTCAAATATCAAAGGCATACCTACAGTGATTTAGGTACATTTCATAATGATTCGTGCATTTACTCTCAAAAAGCACCTATTGGTGAAGTAGAACTGATGACGAATACCACAAATGACGAGCAGACCTATTCAATATATCACGGTTTGCGATTCAATTACTTTAATATGATATTGAGTAGCATTTTATTCTCGTCATACTACTATTACACAAAGTAATAGAGCTGATAGTGAACTATCATGTGAACTCCTCAACAATTCGGACATATCATGTGAACTCCTCAACAATTCTGAATCGGGGCAAGCAATATTTTGTAAAGGGATTTGAGCAGTTGACATAAGCATATTGTAACATAAGTGAATTAATTAAAATCAATCCGCTAAAAAGTGAGAAATAACTTTAATTGTTGAGGAGTTCACATGATAGTCGACGACCAGGATAGAACATCTTGGCAAAGAGCAGTGAAGAGACCCGACCCCTAATAAAGGGAGCAAGGACGGAAATTTAATTTCCTTTTCATTACAATTAGGGACAAGCAAATAAAGATAAAGTTAAAAAAGATTGCTACTAGTGTTCCTTCATACAAAGTATGTAATGAAAAAATAGGATTAGAGAGAGAGCTATAGAAATTAATAGATTAGGTAAATATAGGATAGATAATGTAATAGACTAGCTCACCCGCGCAACTTTGTCTGCGTAAATTTTCCCCATTTTTGCAACATTTTTATTGCTGCTCCGCTTCTATTGATTGTAGCGTTATGTTATATAGCCTAAAGCCTTCCTCGATAGATGGGCTATCCAACAGTAAAAGAATTTTTAGCTTTATAATATTAGTATAGATAAATAGATGAAATTTTAATACAGAAATAAATGTAAAGCTAGTTCGAATTGTTTACAAGGGCTTAAACTAGTAATAGATTAAAGATATCTGCCTCTGTGGCGCGGTGGGAGTGTGTTCGACTGCAACGCAAGAGGTCGTGGGTTCGATTTCCACACGGGACACCACTTTGTGTGATCCACAAATTGTTGTTCCGAGTCTGGGTGTACTTTGTGTCCGCGTGACTTATATGTTTGTAAAGTCCCCCGCGACACAGGGCTTGTACCATAGATTATATACATATTCTGGTATAGATACACCACTCTATGATCGAAATTTGAAACTCAAGGGTGGCCTCCACCGATAGATGGCGTGCAACCATTATTTGTTTTTGTGCGGCTCCTATAGGTGGCGCTTTGATGTTTTTAACTTAAATATATTTAGTGTTATTTATAATCAATAAATTATTTAAAGTACTTACAAATCATATAGACATAAATCATAAGTCATAAGTATTTACAATCATTTACTGATTTAATAATGTAATTTAGGGTGAAGAAGAATATAAAACACAGTTATTTATCGTTTTCTTTTATTATAATATTCAAATGCTTGTCTTTTTATTTGATCATTCCTATCAAAAATAGCAATTTTCCCATTTAATAAACTAATTCAATTTTGATTCACCCTTAGATAGATTACAAATATAATCATCCAAATCAGCATTATGCTTAGCACAGGATATAAAATTAAAATTATAATAATATGCACAATCAATATAAAATTGAATATAATATAAAAAAAATGTATTTTAATCAGCTCGCATGCATGCAACAATTACGGATTTATTGATTAAATTAATAATGTATTTTACATACATTATTCATTAAATCAATAAATCCATCGCTTGGGTGAAATAGTGATTTTTTTGTGTAATCAATTTCGTAATTAAATGCCTCAAAAGTAGGCCTAGATTTGCTTCACGTATTTAAACAAATAAGGCATTTTTTTTAGTTTTGCTTTTGATTTTTTAATCACAAAACCGGTAACATATTTTTTTGATACAGCATGTAAAAATATACATTATTTTTTATTTTCGTCATAGTAAATGTGTACTACATATGATTATTTATTGAATATTTATTTAGTAGAATTAATCAAAATCGTATCTAATTGTAAACAATCATATTGTTTACAATTAGATACGATAATGATTGCATAGCAGTATTATAAACATTTTCACAATGCCCCTGTTGCATGGGGAGAATTATAATTATTGATAATCAACGTTTTAAAGGCATTCATAAATTTATTCCAATTAGGGTTAATATTTCGCACACCATCACTTCTAATTCTACTAAAAAAATATTCAAGAGGGTCTTGATTGAAATTTCTAGCTACTAAATTAGTTATATTACAATTCATTGATAAAATAATATTCCCACATTGACTTATATGTTTTTATATTCGAAATCCATTTTTAATTGATGGAATCATCTCATATTTTATTTGATCAACATCACCACTTCTACTAAACAAATCATCCCACAGTTGGAAGTTCGGGGAATTATTTTTTATGTAACTTTTGTATATCTTTGCTTTATCGATAAAGGAATGACCAGTTCAGTCAAACAATTTATCAAACAATAAAATTCCCTCACACTCGGCTGTTAATATTCCATGTCCTGAAAAAGGTTACAAACATTAAATGAGATGTAAAATTAATTTGAATTAGTCCACTACTTTACAAATATGATACAAAAATAATTTAAAGACCTATTTTGGAGAAATCTTTTGCACTAGCTTTCAATCACAGCACGGGCACTGGGTATTAGTTATCCTAGAGTAAAGAAAAGTAGTTTAGGTTTAATGAATTATTAACAATATGTTAATTTAGCTTAGTCAATGAAAAAGAACTAGAAATACATACAAAAAGACTAGAACAATGTTTTACAAACTAAAACCTTCTCAGATAAACATGCTGTAGAATAATGAAAGCTTCATTCAAATCGGATTAGTAGATAATGGGTGGGATTCAAACCCACGACCTCGATTGCGACTTCGATGGCTTAACTGCTAGGCCTTTGGATATAGTTTAATGTGTTTTAGAATTAAAAAAGTACACTTACTTGCTAAAAATCTCATTGCAGATGAAACTCGTTAGCTAAAAACTTGATCAGCTAACTTTACCCAATTTTTTTTTTAACTTTTGTTTGTTTTAGTATAAGTTTATATTATACTTTCGAACTTTGTTTTAAAATAGATAAGGTCATAATTTTCTCTTCAGTTGTATATCGTCTTCCTCTAGGTCTTTTTTTCACTTCAATTGCAACTTAACAAAAGTTTTTGCTGCATATGGATTTTTTTTTATTGTTGATAGGAATGATTTAGACATTGTTATTTTTTTCTCTGCAAGCAGTTTCTTAGACTGTGTTCTACATTTTAGATGGCGCTAATTCAGTTTTTGTGTCAGTTTATTTATTTGTGTTGTAGTTTTTGAATAAGATCCATGTCCCAAACAGCGTTTTTTAGGAGCTGAAAAAACAATACAATGTAGGATTTTGTCTCACATTACTAGCAATCTTTTTAACCCCTCCTGCTAAGCTCACAGGCTTGTGTTAGGAGTGGGTTCACGTCGGTAGTATAATGGATAGGATTCGAACTCTCGAACCTCACGATTGCAAGACCGATGCCTTAGCCTAATGGCTAAGGCATCGGTGCATATTTGCTACCGCCGCTTTTTCTTCTTTAATTTTGATAGGCAATTTAAGAATCTACTTTGTAACTTCTGTTAGGTAGGGCTTGCAAAGTCTCTAAATAGGTATAATAATATAAATGGCATTCTTGTATAGAGAAATCTGAATACCTAAGTATTCTCAATAATATTCCTGAAGTCTACCAAATTCACATTCAACACACTGTCTGCAGTTGCTGCAAGCTGAGTTATCACGAAAGATTAATTTTAAAAATAGACATATTTTTATGTTTTACTCTATCTCTGGTGTATTATAACTTAGAAAAATGTTGTTTACTATAACCTACCCAGAAAAAGTATGCCGTTGAATAGTGAAAATCCCATCCAAATTGGTTTAGTAGTTTTTCAGAAAATTATTTTAGAGAGAATCAGTCAAACAGAGAACCTCCTTTATTGAAGTCGGTAAATAATAAAATAAACTTATATAAATACTTACGGTTGAGTTGAAGTAGATGCGGGCTCATGTGTTGTCATGTGGGCTTGTTGTGATATACCAGAGGTTACTGCAATTTAAATTTAATGATAATATACAAATATATAATGCACTTTTAATTTAAAGACTGTACAGCTCACAAGGGCTGTCAAACTGAGTACCACCGCAGTCAATCGGGATGCTGACTACAATGAATTAATTCATTTTCAGTAATCAGGCAATAGTATGTCATAGCGAGATCTGAATAAATGTGTTATTCCACAATGTAACGCCCGTAATCATCAAATCAAATACTGAAAGTAATGATTTAAAACATCCTGAATTGTGAGGTCACGCCTCAGAACTCTATTCAATTACCTATCTATAGAGTGTAATTTTGACATTTTATAAAAACCACCATATCACTAGATAAGGACAAAGTGTTATTATTTAGTCTGCATAGAAATACATATATTCTAAATACATACTATTTAATATAGTGACAGCTTTTTGCAGAGGTCTGCATTTAATAAATATCACTGTCTGTAATGATCTAAGAAAATGATTGAGGCAATTTAAATACAATGTTGTAGTGATAATTCTTACCTCGTATATATATATATATGTCCTTGTAGAGTTATTTCGTAGCATTGCTGTATATTTCCCATTGTTGTATTTCGCCATTTATAACATATCTCTTATTATTATATAAACATTATTTTTGATACATCAAATCTGTCATGTCGACAAATATTTTCTATGGTTGCTATGACAACAAGATAAGCATAGAGTTATTCGTAAAGTATGTACTACATTGTGAAACTGGCTATTCTCAAAATTCTAAAATAAATACTTGCACAAGTATCCACCGCTCTGAGCGTAATTTGGCTGCAACTTTGGAAGACTCATCTCTCACCTCACCGCTTCTCATTGTAGTCTCTCATCGTAGTCTCATGCTCTATCTATATATTTTTCTTTCCTTGGCTTTTAGTTTTAGTTTGTAGTTTTCTAGCTTTTAGTTTCTTTTACTAGGTCTGAACATTTTTCTCTTTTTGTCCTACTGTCTCTAGCCTTGTTGGTGTCACACCCCTTTGCTCTAAAGCAACTTGTCTTTGTCTTCACGAGCGGGTTATGACTCGTAAAACAAGCCCTCATTCTCTCTATTTTTACTTCTTTGACTTGTACACTTGGCGGACTTTTAGGGCTCTAAGCCCACTGTCTCTAGCCTTGTTGTCGGGTCTCTTTACTCTAAAGCAACTTGTCTTTGTCTTCACGAGCGGGTTATGACTCGTAAAACAAGCCCTCATTCTCTCTATTTTTACTTCTTTGACTTGTACACTTGGCGGACTTTTAGGGCTCTAAACCCACTGTCTCTAGCCTTGTTGTCGGGTCTCTTTGCTCTAAAGCAACTTGCCTTTTCTTCACGAGCGGGTTATGACTCGTTAAAGAAGCCCACATTATCTCTTTTACTATTCCTTTGACTTGCACACTTGCGGACTTTATTGTCTCTAGCCTTGTTGTCGGGTCTCCTTGCTCATGAGCAACTTGACTTGTCCTAACTTGGAACGGCGCAATACTTCTTCTTCTTCTTCTACTACTGAGCTTCTTGTGCTCAAAAGGTACTAAATGTACTTCGTAATTTTGGAGACTCTTGAGCTCCGTTTCATCTTTTGCATTTCTATTGCATCTTTGTGACATTTCCCTGGAGTACGCGTCATTGAATGTGAACGCTACCTCGCTTTTGTTTGGTGATGGATGCTAGGTTATTTATGTTAGTATGAGTATGTTTGCTGTGGGATTTTTATCTTTCCAACTTCAAAGACAAGGAAATTTTCGTAAGTCGAAAATTTTCCGGGTTTTTGGGGTAATGTAGTGATAATTCTTACCTCGTATATATATATGTCCTTGTAGGGTTATTTCGTAGCATTGCTGTATATTTCCCATTGTTGTATTTCGCCATTTATAACATATCTCTTATTATTATATAAACATTATTTTTGATACATCAAATCTGTCATGTCGACAAATATTTTCTATGGTTGCTATGACAACAAGATAAGCATAGAGTTATTCGTAAAGTATGTACTACATTGTGAAACTGGCTGTTCGTAAATTCTAAATTAAAAATAAGTTAAGCTTTAAAATTTTAAATTGCTTCTAGAGAGTTTTCTTTATGAATACAAAACCGAAGAAGAGGCAGTGAATAACCAGCTCTCTAAAAGAGAAGCAGTGAAGAACGAGCTCTCTAAAAGAGAAGGAGTGGGAAATTAAGAGAAAGAGACCATCCATACCTACCGGGCCGCACCTCTACGACGAGTCGCACCTCTACCTGCCGACGTCGCGCCACTACTACCTGCCGACGTCGCGCCACTACTACCTACCGGCGCCGTGCCTCTACCTACCGGCGCCGTGCCTCTACCTACCGGCGCCGCGCCTCTACCTACTACCGGCGCCGTGCCTCTACCTATCGGTGCCGCGCCTCTACCTACGAGTGCCGCATCTTGACCTACCAGCGCCGCATCTCCGCCTGGACGCCGTACCTCTACCTACCAGCACTGCATCTCCGCCAGCATCGGTTCTAAATTATCTTTAATTTTAAGTAGTCTTTAAGTTCTTGTAAATATATGTTGTCCCATCTTAAACCTACCCTTTCATTTCACTACAATGTTTCCAACTAAGTCCTTAGTTGTGTGAAGTTGGTTTTTGTTAAAAACTACTTACTGTCAGACAAGGTTGAAGGTGAAGGCTCAAATTGAAATACCAAATGTTTAAGGCTCTATCAAGGCAAATGTCTTATTCAGTTGATGAGTTTTTGAGCAATGGTGTGAAATATTCAATGTTAGAATACATTTTGCTGTCAAATGTTTGTTTACTGATATAAAGAAATTCTCAAAATGTCTGTGACAAATTCAAACAGATGCATAAATGTAGCTATTGCCTCGCTCTTGAATTTCAAAATTACACACAGTACCTACCATTGGTTTAACTTTTCCGCGTTAGGATAATCCCATTTTGGAAATCTGCGAGAGCGCGGGGGAGACGTTGTTACAAAAAAATCCCATCGTCTCCCCTGGGGGAGCAGCTCAGGGGAGCAGACGGTCGGAAAGGAAGAGGTCCTGTAAATTAAGTTATATTTTATTGCTTAGTTTATTGCGGTTTATTGCCATTAGTTTACGAGCCAGAGGTATACTTTTATAAGTCCATTAATTAGTAAAAATATGTTCTTAGCAATTGTAAAAGTGGCAATAAATAAAAAGACTCACTGAATCACACACAAGTATATTTTCATTAATTCGTATCGTTTCAAAAATGGCAAGAGATTATTCTTTCTTCCAGTCGGCACCATCGACATTACGAGTTCCTCTCCCAATAGACAATGCCCAGAAATGAGTTCAAAACACATTATGTCGACTCCTTTCACCGAAGGCATTCGGTAGCTCGGGTAGTGGCTCGGCTCGGCTCGGCATGGCTATGATTGGCTATGATTGGCTATGATTGGCTATGGTTGGCTATGATTGGCTATGATTGGCTATGGTTGGCTATGATTGGCTATGTTTGGCTATGATTGACTATTATTGGCTATGATTGGCTATGTTTGGCTATGATTGGCTATGATTGGCTATGTTTGGCTATGGTTGGCTATTATTGGCTATGATTGGCTCGCTATGGCGCTCTGTGATTGGCTGGGGCGTTGTGATGTACCACAATATTGATATGTAATTTAACGTTGGTATAAACACATCCCACCCACACTGTGTCTCCTGTACCTAATAGGCAAATATTAGCAATAGAAACCTTAAGTTAACACCGGGTGTTGGGTTATGCCGAGGCATACATATATTTTCCCTTATTTTTATTTTTGTGTTACAAAAGTGAAAAAAAGTCAAACAATTGTACTTTTACTTAAATTAAATATTTATTTAGTTTTTGTTTATATAAATAATGAACAATATTTTTTCAGAACCTAAATTGATTATTATTTTAATAACTTTCAATTTGTTTGTTTCTGGTGTAGTCGACGGAATTAGCTGCTGCCATCTATTAGCACAATAGTCAATCTATGATGATAAATGCGCGTCCTCCACCGCTTGATAGCGTTCATTTATATGATTTCATACAAAATATGCCTATGTAAGGAAGTTTCACACCCCTGGCTTGTACCCTACTGCGGGAGTCTTCTTTATAGTGTCGTTCTTCGCCATAAGCACAATTTAGATGCAGACGTCGGTAGTTCAGCAATAGTGCACTTTAGATGCAGGCGATAAGTAATGGGAATACTTATGGCTATTTACGTAGATAATTAAACCATTAAACTAATTAATTGAGATAGTTATTACACCTGTGTACTACGGAATAAAGATGTTTAGCTTGTCAATAAATTGTTGACATAAAGACCACTTTAATGAGGATTACTAAATACCAATGTAACTTACTTATGGGCTTAGTAAATCTGAAGTAAAATCACACTTAATGCGGACGAAGCCGCGGGCATAAAAAACTGTGGTAGGTCTGTTTCCCTGTCCTGGAACTGCATCAGAGCGGCGCTGGTACATCATGATGTGCCTCTCTACCTCCGTCGTATTATCGAAGCTTATTTAACGGACAGGGCGGTTATTTACCCGAGTAGGCAGGGATATTGTCGGCGAGTTATGTCGTGCGGTGTTTCACAGGGATCGGTATTAGGACCACTCCTGTGGAACATCGGTTACGACTGGGTACTGCGCGGCGATTTCCCACATGGTACAACAGTTACGTGTTATGCGGACGATACCCTAGTTACAGCTCGAGGAAAGACACACCGTCAAGCGTGTTTATTGGCCACGGCCGGGGTGGCACAAGTTATTGGTAGGATTCGGCGACTAGGTCTTGAGGTGGCTCTCAACAAGTCCGAGGCACTATGTTTTCACGGCCCTCGAAACAAGCCACCCTCAGGCTCCAGCATAATGGTGGGAGGCACTCGTATCGGCATGAAATATCTTGGCCTCGTTCTCGATAGCAGATGGGATTTTGGACCTCACTTTCGCAGTTTGGCCCCGAAGCTCATAAGTGCAGCGACGGCACTATCGAGGTTACTACCCAATCTAGGAGGGCCTAATAATCAATGCAGAAAGCTGTATATAGGGGTTGTGAGGTCTATGGCTCTCTATGGAGCCCCAGTCTGGGCACTAACCCTGAAGGCCCGCAACATCGCCATTCTGCGAAGGCCGCAAAGAGCGTTGGCCATCCGGGTTATACGTGGATACCGTTCTATCTCCTTTGAGGCAGCAAGCCTTCTTGCTGGAACACCGCCTTGGGATTTGGTAGCGAAAGGTCTTGCGTCACTGTATCAGTGGCGCAAGGAGGCACTGGAACGCGATATACGACCGACGCTTCGAGAGACTAAGGTACAACTATCTCAGCTCTACGATACATTGCTGGCAGATTGGGCAACAAGGCTTGAGCACCCAAGCGCAGGGCATGCTACAATAGCGGCAGTAAGACCCATTATGACGGATTGGCTGAACAGAAAACATGGCTGTCTTACATACCGGCTGACGCAGGTACTCACGGGGCATGGTTGCTTTAGAAAGTACCTGCACCGTATAGGCCGGGAACCAACTTCCGAATGTCACCACTGTGGGAGTTGTAGCGAGGATACGGCACTGCACACCTTGACGGAATGTCCAGCTTGGGCCGAGCAACGCCACGACCTTGCGGTAGCCATCGGAGTCCAAAGCCTCTCGCTAGAAAGTGTAGTAACGTCGATGGCACGCAATGAAAGGGAGTGGACATATGTCGATACCTTCTGCCAGCAGGTTATGAGCGCCAAGGAGGAGGTGGAGAGAGAACGGGAGAGAACTAGCTCACATCCATCCCGTAGTACACGAACGGGGCGTCGAAGAGCACTAAATGATCTTCGGCCCCCATAGGCTCTGACCTGGGGGCGACAAGGAGGGCAACTTGTCGTCCTTAACGAAGTAAGCCCGAGAAGGTGTTGCGACGTGTTCCACGCGTCCAGTCCAGTGGTAATGAAACCACCCACATGTCGTAAAAAATTGTCGTTGTAACCACCAACGACCAAGCCTGCTAATGGTGGAGGCACCAATTCCGCAAGGGACACCCTCACCTTTGGCCATAGGCTCTGCGCCGGAACACCGTGTGATTTTTAGTCGGTTCGACTCCGACATACCCCCTCCTGCGTGCCCTCGTAGCAGTGGAATCCGTGGGGATTTTTGCACACGATAAAAAAAAAAAAAAAAAAAAAAGGTATTAGGTCTGTTTGAAAATCTTACTACGATGTAATACCCGTGCGAAGCCGGGGCAAACAGCTATATATTAATTAATTAAAAATACACACGAGTCCGATAGGAAACCATCCTTTTGAAGCGAGTTAAAAACATTCAATGTTTTATTGTGATTTGTTTTTGTACATTAAGAATGTTATTTGTTTTTTAATTATTTTGTAACGCAAGCTCTATGAATTTTTATTACTTGTTTTTTGTTACATTTTAAACGTTTTGTTTGTAAGACCGAGCAAGACTAAAAATGATTATGAAAACAATTATGTTTTTTTGTATTTCCCCATATACACAAGAAGAAGAATTTTTGCTTGATTTGTTGGCCACTTTTTCATAATAATAATAATATTACCAAAACTAGCATTCCCCCTCGTCTTCGACTGCGTTAAGTTTAGTTTTAATTTTTTGTTGCTAATTTTAATACTTTGCGGTCCAAACAGCAATCCACTAATTAACTTAATCTCAGTGGCAATAGTTCATTAAGTCATGTTTAATTATATCACCAAAAAATTACAAGTCAGTTCACAATACCAAGTTTTTGAGAAGCGTTTTATATGAAGGCTACTGCTGCTATTAGTCATTCCAAAAAGCCGGAAAGAAAAACAAAGCAACAAAACAAAAATCCCATACACGTGCTCATAATGTTGGTCAAAGTAATTAATAAGTGTAAATCGTAAATACATTAAAAAAAAAAACTTTATTTTATCGCAGATAATCTTACAAAAGTCAACCGTGTTAATAATGTATTTCTATGTCAATTTGACGAGAAAAAAAATTAAAAAAATTTATAAAATGTTTATTGTGTGAGCCTTCTTTGTCATTTACATTAACAATGTGAAACCGGAAGTAATTACGAGTTTTATAATAGACATTTTTCTGTGGATTTTACAAGTAAATTTTGTACATAATAATGATCGTTATACAGAATGTAGTCGTTAAGTATGTGTAGGCAATTATTTCGTAAATATAAGAGATATCAAAATACTTTAAACTGATATTGAAAGTACATCACCTAATGTGTAAAACGACAATAATAACTTTTCAAAATTGATACGAGAAATATCCCAAATGTTGACTTGAAGCACTTCCATACACTTACCTAGACATTAGTAAAAAGGTTTTAGTTTCCTTAATATAAGTAGTTTAAACAATGTTAGAACTAAAAAAAACTATCTTATTATCGTCTTTATTTATCATTATCTTTACAAATGTTGATTATTGTCACACACCACTTCAAATGATTAATTCAAATTTTCATCCCAATAATCCTTCAAACTGGCTGAAACGCTACATATCTACAATTAAAATAATGAATAACTGTTATGTTTATTCATGTAATGTATATTACTAAGGGTCTCTGAGCATAAGCGGGGACAGACAGACAGACGGACGGACAGAGCGAAACTATAAGCGAAATTATTTCATTATTTAAAACAGCTGCTTTATTTCGCAAAACTTCGGTAAGCTTGTTGTTAACTAGTAAAATCAAAAACTTCTTTAGTAATGTACAGACAGGTCTTTCAAAAATGGTTTAAGGTTTCTAATAAACTTTTTTGATTGAGTGAATATTTTGGAAATGATCACTCCGAAAGTTGCATAAATCGTGCCCCCCCCCCCCTTAAAAATCACAAAGATAGCGTTTAATAAATACTTTAAACTAAAATTATTTCGGATAAGATCGGATACACCGTCATTGAGTTATATTACAAAAAACAGCGTTTCTCAAGAAAAGGGTGTAAGTGCCATTAACACACGCTCTTCTACTAATGTAATTGCTCAAGGTTGCGGAACCCTACACTGCGCATGTTCCGACATGCTCTTTCCCGGTTTTTTGGCAATAACTCAATGACGGTATATCAGATCTTATTCCAAATAATTTTAGTTTAAAGTAGGTATAGGATATAGGTATTTGTGTGGTGGCTTAATCAGGCATATTCCCCCCTCGCCTTCCCCTCGGCGGTGATGGTTGGTGTACTGGCGTTAAATTGAATACCCCCCCCCCCCACCCTTCAGTCATGCGAACAACTCACACTTGGCCAGTTGAGTCAATAGTTGTCCCGCTTAAACAAATTTCTGGTAAAATATTCATTGAAATCAAATGAAGTAGATAGTATTTGTGATGAATAACGTATTTATTTAGAAAAGGGTTAATGTAATTTTAAATTACTATGAAAAGGTAATAGTGGGTCAACCTAAAAGACAGGCATTTGCTGTCGCGGACTTTAGAACTTTTTAAGAAGAATAAGTCCATCATATATTGTTTACGTAGCGCACGTGATAGATAAGGGATATATTAATGGCTATTTACATAGATAAATATCAATCGTAATAAATAAATTCAGGTAAATATTATACCTGTGTACTAAGGGATGAATATATTTGATGAATTTGTTTAGCCTGTCAATAAATCGTAGACATAATGACCACTTTAATAAGGAATCCTAAATATCACTGTAATGTTGTTAACTGTAGAATATGTGACAGTATTTGTACATTAGAATAACAGAATACGTTATGGCAGAGTAAATTGACATTATAGAAGTAGCTACAGGTTGTTTATATTATAACAATAGCCATGGATATGCAAGTAGCCATGTCTTTATGTCAATTGTATTTTTAGTAACCTGAACAATAATTTGTATCACGGAATAGGTTATGACAAAGTACAAGTACTTACAGTTTATGTTGTAATTAACATGTAAATTACTTAAGATGATTATAACACATTATAAAAGCACCACACAGTATTATAAATGAATTAAAACAATAAATATCCACTGGTCACAAATGTAGGTACTGCTTGAAACGTCAAATATTGTTGTTGTGATATTTCACTTCTTTTATGTGTGTTTTATCTGTGTAATAGTTTTATTATTATTCCTTTATTTAAATAACATAATTCTGTGTATTAAATTATTTTATGGGTTAAAGTATAATAATTAGGAATATTTGCGAAGTACCCACATGTTCTTTAATATTCAGTGTATTTGTTCTATAAAAGGACTGACAGATTGTGATCGAGGCTCAGTCTGATTGCAACATTTGTGGATACAGGTACGATCCGATTCAGATTATACTTATTGCTGGTTCTTTTGTGCTGATGTCCTATTATTGTGTATTATGTATAGATATTGACTAATAACAATATATTGCAATGTGGTATGATTTAATGAATATTGCCTGGTGTAATACTTATCAACCGTTCTACAGCGATATGGTCGTACATTGCAATAATGTTGTGAATTGGTTATGTTAGAAAGTATCTGTGGTATATTGTATTTAGGAAGTATGAAATGTAGTACGGCAAATGTTTATTAGGAGACTGGCTGTACAGAATTCGGTCATAGCTTTGTCAGCACTTTACCTGCGTCGCCCGGCCTTACATTCAGTGCAATTACATCATTCATACTGTTTACTTGTACTCACTATTATATCAAACAATAAATAACATTTCAATCTTCCAATCAGTTCTATCATTCAATAATCTCAAGTTGTGTGGGCAACAAACCATACATCTTTATGGTCCTTCGAGCAAAACAGAATCAGATACAGTGGTATACTACGTAACTTCTGTGTTTGTTACTGAACGTGCGACCAGTGGAGTGGAAACTAAACGTCTACTTGGATCGACTGCAACAGCTGAATACTTAGCGGTAAGTGTGTTGTTATTCTTTTTGCGGTAGCGAATCGGTTTGGCTGGCCTCCCACAAGCGGGTCTCACCAGTTGAATTGAGAAGGCGCACATATCGTTGAGAGTCTAATAAAGCACTATCTGCCAAGTAGCAGTGTATCACACACATCAATCAATCAAACATCAACCAATCAAACATCAACCAATCATTAAATCAATCATTATGAGCGCCAACATGGAGAACCTTTTTCAAAACCAAAACCAAATCATAGCAGGTATGGAACAACAACTGACAAACTTCAAGAAGGATTCATCAGATCGTAAGACGCTACCTTACATCAAAAAACGTATCCAAACATTGGATTCCTACTGGGCTGAGTTTCAGTCCAATCATTTGCAATTATGTGAGTTTGAAGATCGTGACTGTAGTTACTTTTCAGACAACATTTATCAAAAGACCATGTCGTTCTACAGTCAAGCAAGAGAAACGATATCACGATATTTGACCCCTATTGATCCTCAAATGACAGGTCTATCAACTAGCAAACAATCAGTTCAAGTATCTCAGGATCAAGCATTAGAGGATCATTCGACATTGCCAGTTGACCCGGGTCAAGGAACCAGCAAGACGGTTTCTAAAGGAAGCGCCAGCAAATTGGAAGAGATGCTGCGTAAGCAAAAGAGCAATTTCAAAGCATTATCTCGTACAATCGCAGATGTGAACCTTGAAACCCTTTCAGAAAAATGGGAACTGAAAGACCTTCTGGTAGCAATTCAATCGCGATGGTCCATTATCGACAGCTTACACTGGGAGATCGATAGCGAGTTGTACGATGAAGATGAGGAGTATGAAAGATCATATACCAAATACGAGCGGCTATATAAAAATTTGAAGAGGTCTATCAATACGAAGATGGGCTCAATAGCACATCGCGAGAGCAGTACACCACAAATGGACATCCCTACTTTCAGTGGAAATTACAACAAATGGACATCATTCAGAGACCTGTTCATTGAAACCATCCACAACTGCAAGTCTATGTCTAGTGCGCAGAAAATGCAGTTTTTAAAAGGAAAACTGAAAGGAGAGGCTGAGACAATTGTGAAGCATTTAGACATCAGCTCAGAAAACTACCAACCATGCTGGGACATCCTTAGCCATCGGTATAGTAATGTCAAACGCATATTCAACTCGCATGTGGACGTTTTATTATCTATACCGACAATACATACTCCATCCGATACAAATATCAAGAACATATTCGATACTGCCAACGAATGTGTCAATGCCTTGAAGAAAATTAGCACGTCGCCGTGGGAACCGCTGATAGTACACATTTTAGCTCAGAAACTGGACGATCAAACAAACACAGAATATTGCCAGTCCCTAGCTAAACCTAAAGAACTACCTAAAATGGAAGATTTTCTAATTTTTTTAGAAAATAAATACACTGCCCTGGAATCATCCCGGATTAAGAAATCCTTACAAAAACCAACAACATCAAGCTCTAAGAAAGATTTTGACCATTCCAACAAACAAATCAAAACATCATACAATTACAATAAAAATGATTTCAAACAACCATTCATACGCAACTCAGCAATAAAAAGTTTCACAACAAGAATGCAAAACTGCCCACTCTGCAATGACAATCACGGACTGTATCATTGCAAGGCGTTTTTAGAATCTAGGTCAGAAGCAAAACGCGACACAGTACAAAGGTTGAATCTTTGTAAAAATTGTCTGGTCGATCACAAAGACAAACGATGTTATTCTGCATCAAAATGTCGTGTATGCAATGGTACTCATAACACCTTGCTTCATGATGCTTTCCAGAGTTCAACACCGTCTACGTCACGCGAAAACAAGTCTCGGAATAATGTCTCCCATATCGCAAAAGAAAATATTGCCGAAGTTTTACTCGCTACTGCTCTCGTCCGAGTCAAGGGAGCCAACGGAGTGTGTCACACAATGAGAGCGCTCATAGATCAAGGCTCTCAAGCATCCCTTATAACAGAAAATGCGGTACAAATACTTTGTTTGCCACGACAGGCATGCAGAGGTGTCATATTTGGCGTCGGATCGAACCAAACAAATTGTAAGGGCGTAGTCAATATTGTTGCGTCATCAATTTATTCAGAATTTGAATTTCACACGGAAGTAGTGATAATGAATACTCTTATCAACAATTTACCCAATCAGACGTTCCTAAAACCATCGTGGCCATATCTACAGAACATTCAGCTGGCTGATCCGGAATTCCACTTGAGTCGACCCATTGACTTATTACTGGGGGCGGACGTGTTTGCACAAATTTTAATGGGCGGAATCATCAAAGAAAATGAAACCCTACCAATAGCGCAACAAACACACCTCGGTTGGATATTAAGCGGCAATGTCAAATCATACCATTGCAATGTCGTGATGAATAATATCGAGGACATACAAAGATTTTGGAACATCGAGGACATTGCAGATGAAAACGTTGATATGTCTGCAGAGGATCTTCAATGCATTCAACAGTACAATACCGAAACAATTAGACAAGAGGACGGGAGATACGTCGTCAGATTGCCATTGAAGCCAGACATTAACGAAAAGTTGGGAGAATCGAGGAAGAAAGCTACGGCTCAATTTTATCAATTAGAAAAGAGATTATTGCGAAACCCAGAAATTGGCGAAAATTATAAATCTTTTATTGACGAATACATCAAACTAGGTCACATGCGTCCGTGCACTTACAGAAAACAGCAAGATTGCATACTACCGCACTTGTGTGTTTTAAGGCCTGAGTCAACAACAACCTCGCTACGTGTGGTATTTAACGCATCAGCGAAAACATCGACAGGTTACAGTCTAAATGACTTAATGTACAGTGGCCCAAATTTACAACAAGATTTATTCACTCTTATTTTGAGATGGAGACAATCTAGATACGTGATCACAGCCGACATTGAAAAAATGTTTCGGCAGATTTTCTGTCATGAAAAAGACTTACCATATCAGAAAATTATTTGGCGTTCATCACCCAATGAACAGTTATCCGAATATGAACTAAGAACGACTACGAAGTTACTTACGGTGTCAAAGCAGCCCCATTTCTAGCTATGATGACCTTAAGGCGATTAGCAGAAGATGAACGCTCGACGTATCCCGTTGCGTCAGCAGTCCTCGAACAATGCTTCTTTATGGATGATTTGTTGGCGGGACAACACAGTCTCAAAGAAACAAAGCAACTCAAGTCGGATCTCATTAACCTTTTGAAGTTAGGAGGTTTCAACTTGCGAAAATGGTCATCGAACAAACACGACATACTGGGTGACGTCACGACAACCGCTGAACAAGCATATGAATTCAAACACCAAGAATCAACCAAAACATTGGGATTACGTTGGCATCCATTTGACGACCAGTTCAAGTTTCAAAACAAGGTCGAAACGACATCGAAACGAGCCACTAAGAGGTCATTACTATCAGACATTTCAAAAATATTTGACCCTCTAGGTTGGCTATCACCCGTTTCTATCAAACTGAAACTTCTTTTTCAATGCGTTTGGTCGCTGAATCTTCAATGGGACGACCTAGTTCCAAATCATGTCAATGAAGAGTGGCAAAAAATCAAGATTGATCTACCAAAAATTGAGCAAATTACAGTACCCAGGTGGATACAAACCCACAGAAATGCCGAAATTGAATTACATGGACTCTGTGACGCATCAACTAAGGCTTACGCTTGCGTAATATATTGCAGGATTATCAGACAATACAATCAGGATCAACTACCACCTGTGATTATAGCAGGCAAAGCAAAAGTTGTGCCTCTCAATAAAACAATATCGTTACCGAGATTGGAGCTGAGTGCGGCACTTCTATTATCAAAACTCACCAAAGTTGTACAGAACTGTCTATCAAGCTATCAAATCAAAGCATACGGTTGGTCAGATTCAACAGCTGTTCTAGGCTGGATTCAGGGAGATCCAAGCCGCTGGCGTCCATTTGTATCCAATAGGGTCAAACAGATCGTCGAAATTGTACCAATCAGTAATTGGCACTACGTGAAATCGGCTGACAACCCAGCCGACTGTGCGAGTCGGGGATCTTCGGCAGAGGAGCTCAAACAGCATCCATTGTGGTGGCATGGACCAACATGGCTAGCATCATTCGATAGAAACAGGCGCAAAAATCTGAAAACTATTTACACTACAAATGAAGAAAGTAAGATTGCGAAACAAGCTTGTACTACTCAACAAAATGATTGCATTGCATTAAAATTATTGCAGAAATTTAGCGACTTCAATCGTGCCACACGTGTACTTGCTTGGACTTTGCGAGCTATTTCACGAAGTCAACAAAAACCAAAGTACTTAACAATTGACGAATTGAAAAAGGCTAAACACATTTTGATCAAACAAGTACAATTATCGGAATTCACAGAAGATATTATCAACCTACAAGAACAAAAACAAATCAACACAAAAAGCAAGTTACTGAATTTGAACCCTTTCCTGGATCAAGAAGGTTTATTGAGAGTTGGCGGGAGACTTCGAAACGCAAACATCAATCAAAATATGAAATACCCTCTTATCATACCCAACAATAGTCACCTCAGTGATTTATTAATTGATCAAGGTCATCAAATGACATATCACGGTGGAGCACGACTCACTCAATTTTTTTTGCGGCAACAATATTGGATCTTGGGAGGAAATCGAGCTGTAAAGAAACGCCTTCGAAATTGTGTTAAGTGCAGGCGACACGACCCAATCAAACAAGAACAATTGATGGGAGATCTACCACAAGCACGTACCAATCCAACTCGTCCTTTTTATCACGTTGGAGTCGATTTTACTGGATTTGTCGACATCAAAACTAATAAAGGGCGAGGAGTCAAGACCACGAAAGGTTATATAGCGGTATTTGTGTGCATGGCCACGAAGGCAGTGCACCTTGAACTGGTATCAGATCTGACTTCTTCATCATTCCTATCTGCATTGCGAAGGATGGCCGCACGTAGAGGTATACCAGGTCACATTTACAGCGACAATGGCACAAATTTTGTGGGAGCAAGCAGAATTTTAGAATCAGAATATCTTGATCTTCAATCAATTTTGGACGTTGAATTTCACAGCGCTATCACTGACATGAACATCTCGTGGCATTTTAACGCTCCATCTTGGCCAAGTGCAGGTGGACTTTGGGAAGCTGCCGTGAAAAGCTTAAAATACCACATCAAACGAGTAGTCGGCGACCAGAAATTGACGTTTGAAGAGTACTCAACGGTGCTAACTCAATTGGAAGCCTGTTTGAATAGCAGACCTTTGTGCGCACTTACTGAAGATCCCGAAGATTTAGATTGCCTCACGCCGTCTCATTTCTTAGCAAGCGGTCCCACACTCACCTTGATCGAGACTGAAAGAGACTTACGAACAAGATGGCAACTCACCCAAAAAATCTTCGATGACATATGGAAAAGGTGGCGAGCTGAGTATCTAACCCAACTATCAACTCGCAGCAAATGGCGTTTACCACAAGCAAATTTGAAAATCGATGATATCGTTATCATCCATGACATTAATTTGCCTGCAGGGAAGTGGGCTTTAGGCAGAATCATAGAGTTACACCCTGGCAAAGATGGATACATTCGGGTAGTAACTGTACGTACAAAAAATGGTACAATCAAAAGGCCAATTTCAAGAATATCGTTGCTGCCGATTACAGAATATAATACAAAAAAGAAAGAGGCCGAAAGTCAACATCAAACAAATCTTAATCGCAAACCATTAAAACAATCGTCATCAAAATTATGCAACTTTATTTATGCGCTTCTATTAGCATTCCTGATATTTGTTCCCGAGGTACGGTGCGATTACAAAATATCAAATCTTAGCGAAACCCGAAGCATCTATTTCGACAAAATTGCGAACATGAGATTAGAACGCGACGAATGGAAGCTCATTGTTTACTGCGATATGACTCCATATTGGCAAGGAATAGATCTACTCAACAAATATGTCAAACACCTTGATAACAGATGTGAATCGGATCATATACCACAATGTGACGTAGTCCGATTACAATTACGTCAGAGCTACAATGAACTTGAACATTACAACACCATTTTACTTGGTCAGCAAAGTGACGTACGCCGATTACGTCGCGGACTTATCAATGGCATAGGCTACGTTGCCCACGGTTTATTTGGTATCTTGGACGATGACTTTGCACAAAAGTATGAAGAAGATATTAGGCTTATCAAGGAGAATCAGAAGCACCTTGCCACGCTGTGGAAAAATCAAACCTCGATCGTAGAAGCAGAGCTAAATGTCATCAAAAGGGTGGAGGAGACTTTGGAAAAACAACACAAAATGATTCACCAGTACATGATTAACTGTACTTTGAAAGTTAATCAAATTGGTGAGCAGCTGCAAAAAACAGATAGCAAAAGCGAGTTCACATTATCTGCTCTAATCGCAAACAATATCATGAGTAGCCTAAAAGACATTCAAGAGACATTGGTGGATACGGTGGCTGATATATTTTACGAAAAGTTTAATTTTCACCTGCTGACACCTGCGCAACTGAGGGATGAACTGAATATTATAACAGGACAACTGGCTAGGGACTTAACCTTGCCATTAAACAATATTCAGACAGACTTAACCAAATTATATCACCTATTGAAAGTGAAAGCAAGAGCGACCAAACAAAACCTGATTTTTGAAATAAGAATACCTCTTGTCAGTTGAGAAGACTATGAGTTGTACCATCTCATAGAAATTCCTCAAAAAATTGGCGAAAACCTGGTTACCCTAAAGCCGATATCACCTCACATAGCCATAAAAATACGCAAAGATTTATACATACCGATGTCCATTAACGACTTACAGACATGTGTCCCCCACGACTCAAACGATTTTATATGTACATTGAAAGGGGCCGTTTATCAGATGACGTCCGATAACAGCCTGTGTATAAAAGACAATTCATCAAACGAGTGTCGAGCAGAAAAGGTGGGCTGCACAGACAAATGGACGGAGCTAAATACACTAAACACGTATTTATATTATTGTTGCGGACAATGCCCCGTGCGGATCATATGCGACGATCAAGTTACGTCCGTACGACTCAGCAAGGTTGGCATCATTTCATTAAGTGATGGTTGCGTCATCAAAGGCTCAAAGTTCACTATTTATTCACATCGGCGGCAGACTAATACTATCAGCACCAAACTTGACATCGTAAAAGGAGACATCCCGGCGATCAACAACATTCTAAACCTAACAATGGCACCTGTACACTCAAATGATTCGGTGGAGGCCAACGGCCGACAGAAGGATTTAGAAGCAATTCATACTTCTATCCAAAACATGAAAGCCAACGAAGCAAGTGTTCTAGCAGACCGAGTATCATATCACGATATTCATCACTACGTCGTTATTTACGTACTGGTAGCAATCGTCGCACTCGGCAGTATCATTTACATATGGCAACGCCTGCGAGTCCGTTACCAACGCGAACCTCGACATGAACCCGAACCATCAAGACTACAGGGTCCTGAGCAATCGATGCCATCGACACCCAGTGTGCATTACGTCACCAACGAAACACAACCTACGAGCACCATCCAACACCACTGCACCACAAACATTGTGGACAGGGCGTCGTCACCGAACATTCGAAGAAAATATAATTCCGATTAATTTTATAATTTCATAGTCTATTGCATTATATAAAATTAGTATTAAGTTAGTTTTCATTATAATAGTTCATGATTCATCTCATTGCAGCATCCCTTCATCTCGGGCCCCGGAGCATGTACAGTGCAAGCAATGTACAGAATTCGGTCATAGCTTTGTCAGCACTTTACCTGCGTCGCCCGGCCTTACATTCAGTGCAATTACATCATTCATACTGTTTACTTGTACTCACTATTATATCAAACAATAAATAACATTTCAATCTTCCAATCAGTTCTATCATTCAATAATCTCAAGTTGTGTGGGCAACAAACCATACACTGGCTATTATGAAACCTTTGATACAAATAGACCAAACAAGGTTGAAAATATATGATACTTGTCATTTATACCTTTGTATTATTTACCTCCCTAATTTATTATATTTCCTATTGATACTATACTGATTGATAAGGTTAGATTGCAACTGATTGGGCATATGATCCAAATATCCTGACACAGTAGTAAGTGTAGTTCTACGATGAGTCGTAGTGGTCTACAATGAGTCGTAGTACTACTACGATGAGTCGTAGGACTTCTACAAGGAGTCGTAGGACTTCTACGTAGTTCTACAATAAAAGCT
Organism: Herminia tarsipennalis; assembly: GCA_945859575.2. NCBI lineage: Eukaryota > Metazoa > Arthropoda > Insecta > Lepidoptera > Erebidae > Herminia > Herminia tarsipennalis. Next base: position 19,122,353 of record OX243855.2, read on the forward strand.
TTAGTATTTTATTACAAATCGCTACGACCCCTATGTAAAATCTAACACACGCAACGGAAGCTCTCAAAAGGAATATTTTTATCCCAGTTTTTGCGACATTTTTAAGCTATTGCATAGCTTTTATCGCAGGCTTTGAGCGTGGCTACTGAATCAAAAAATTCCGTAACGAAAATAATTCCGTAACGGAAATAAAACCTAACATCCCCCACTCCGCCTACCATGTAGCTCGGCCGAGCGTTCGCATAACGTATATGTATATGGTACGGCTGTACGAAGCTCGCTCGGATCGAGATGAGCTGCTCCAAAATGTAATAAAAAGAAAAAAAACAAAAAGTTATTTAAATTATGATATTTTTTTTTTTTTTTTTTTTTTTATTCACTTGATAAAATATGCTATGCAATAGCTTTACCACGGCAGTCCCCGAGTGCCACACATATTTATTTATTGCTGCTCCGCTCCTATTAATCATAGCGCGATGTTATATAATCTATCGTGATGTTCCTAGCCTTTATCCTTTCTCGATAAATGGGCTAATAAACACAAAAATATTTTTTGAATTCGAACCTGTAGTTCCGTAGATCATCGCGTTCAAACCAACAAACAAACTCTTCAGCCTTACAATACAAGTATAGATAATATTTAAGATCATACTTTGACATAGAAGTATCTGTAAGTAAATATTTTGTGTTTTACCCCGGACTAGACGTACTAAGTCGGTCAACCAGTGTAATTATTGTAAATATATAAATATTTAACAATAAATTTTGTTATGCAATACTTTTGATTTTTTAAGCGTATAAGTAGCGGATAATCAATACTAATATCATAAAGCTGAAGAGTTTGTTTGTTTATTTGAACGCGGTAATCTCAGGAACAACAGATCCGAATTGAAAAATTCTTTTACTATAGGCTATATAAAATCACGCTACGACCAATAGGAGCGGAGCAGCAATGAGAAATGTTGCAAAAACGGGGAAAATTTACGCAAACGAAGGAGCACGGGACAGCTAGTATAGTAATATACAGGTCAGTGTATAAAACGTGTGCGTAGTTTAATTAAATAAAAATACAACGCTAAATCCGATTATGATGTTGTTGGTAAAATATTTATAGCCGCGGGTAGGGTAGTTAGAATTGTGTATGTCAGAATGACAGATGTATTGTATATTAGATAGGATTCTGTGAATGAGCAGCTACTGAAAAAATCATAAGAAATCGATTTTGAGGACATCGTCTCAGGAATCAATGTTACACAATAAAACAACAAGTCCTAATTCGAATAAAAAGTCTTTCAAAGGTCAAATAAAACAAGATGAAGTAGAGTAATACCCAGACACTGTTGAAGAAATCCCATTAGCAAAATGCAGTCACGAAGACATCAATAGTGTAACAAATAATCAAAACTTACTTTATTTTTTTAAAGAAAACGAAATATCCTTAAGCTCGAGTAACTCAACTTTCAAGAACAATGACATAGAAATTCCACCGCGATGCCACGACAAGACTGGCCATAGCTTCCGGAGACAATATAGCATACAATTATCAAATTTGCATATCAAACGCGTTATCGTCTTAGAAATAGACTGCAAAACTACGTAAGAGACTCTAATGTGGTAACGTCAGTAATTAAATTGAATGCGCCTATGAATTAAATATTATCAACATTTACCTGTAAGGACTTTACTGACTAAGATTATATTATAATAATGGCAGGTACAAATGACAAAATCCCCTTCTTAATTATGATGTTTCCTGTCTATCAAACAAATGTTAAAGTTGGCAAAGTATATTATAATAAATATCTTAGCGTATCAAAACATGAAATCACAATCACACTGAAATTGATATGTAGCAATTGTATAAACTCATAATTTCTATCTTTTGACATCAATAGCGTTTTATAACTATTTATTATACGGGAATTAACGCGCATTATTTACCTTAAAATTGCTTGACGTTTGGACCAGGTTGCACCGGCATGATAATAGCCTTTAATTTTATTAAAAATACCAATTCAATGTATTGTAAGCATGTCAGTTTTTACTCAGAGAAACATTACACAAATTAAAATACTACAGATACATAAACGAATTAAAAATGAATAATAATAATGAGAATATCTTGGGACAACTCACACAACGTCTTCTGGTCCCGAACTAAGCAGAGCTTGTACTATGGCAACCACGAACTCTAGCTTAGCAGTCAGGGTCACTAACCACTAGACCAACAGGCCATTCAACAAATGATACAATAAATGATACATTGTTTAAGCAATTTTAAAATGCAGGTACGCAAACTAACAGTAGCTGTAATTTATTTATGCACTCTGCAAGAAGACTTTTTTCGTAAATAATGTTATTATTATAACTTTAGCAGTTATAATAAATGTATGCAATGTGATCCTTTGTCATTGTTACACCATTATAGTTCTGTGAACATATTTCACGGTATTAGCAATAAGCAATTGGAACTAGAATTAAAATTTATTATATTCTGTCAATTAATAAAACCTTAGATTATGTATGTCTTACAGAGCATTGGTTTAAACAACGCTTTCAACCTAAGTAAATATCATTTAGCTTCGTACAATACGAGAACAAACAAAAAACGTGGTGGTGGTCTTATCATGTGCCACAAAAACAGAGCATTTGAAAACACTGAGACAGTTATTAAGTTATGTTGCGTGACGGATATTGAGACGGATTTTTATTTGTGCTGTTGCTACAGAGCAACTAGCAAGTCTATATAATAAAAAAAGAAGAATTAATGGAGCAATTAGAATAGCTTTTGGAGAAATTGTTTAACAAAAAGTGCATTATATGCGGCGATTTTAATAATTCGATAATAAAAAAATCATTTGAATTCATTATTTTATTGAATCATCATATTAGTTCATTCAAAAATAAAATCAAAATTCTTTATTCACTTAGGATGCAAAACAACTCTTGCGATACGTCGGGATTCTACATGTACATGTAATGCCAAGTTCGTAAACAATAGGTAAAGCCGGAGAACATAACCTGGCAATAAAAATATATGTATTAAATCTAATTCTGTTGGTAACGATGGTATTTGCCGTTGCATGGTTATACCTATTCTTGATCATCTTCTTCCTGCTTTAACAAACATCATATTTTTTTTTCTTTAGATTCAGGGACATACGTGTGGCGGTAGCCACATACATATAATAATATAAATAAACTGACACTTGACAGCTCGCATCAAATCCTGAATCGCGATATAGAAGTTTTCACAACTGCTGACTATAAATACAAGTTCCCACCACCACGTTAACCGTTGGGCCGCGACCCGCCAGGCATGATCACCTCGCCTGGTCGGAGGATCCTCCCTTTGTGTTGGAGGGAATTAACACCTTGCCCTCCATAAACCTATCTTCATGGCAATATGCTTTTGTTATTCCTCTCGCTAAAATTTCAAATTAATATTAATATATTGCATACAAACAGGTTTACCTATAAATGGACATTGTTGTACATTGTTTTATCTTGTAGCTAATTTAAAATCACAGCTGTAATCGATACCAACACCCTTGCTAAGTTATCGTAATAACTTGTATAAAAGTTGTTGGTAAGGTGCTGGTTTTTACCCCTAAGGATATTCAAATTTAATATTAAAGTTTATACTTAATTAATAATTAAATTAGAGTGAGATTTGAAATTTACCTAATCATTTTTAAACTATCTCTATTCTTCCTTTTTTTCTCAAAAGTGCTGGACGCCTGTGTGTATAACACAAATGACACATTTTGTGCTTCGAAACAATTTGTTGAGCCAGTTTCAAGCAGGCAAAGACATAGCACCACCACTGCTCTTCTCAAAGTGACTGGTGACATTAGAACTGGCTTAGATTAGACCTAAGTTACGGTTTTAGTTTTGGTTGATTTTTCCAACGCTTTTAATTCTGTCAGCCATGATATTTTACTTTCTATCCTATCTCATATGATGTTCTCGGAAGGTTTTCTGGATTGGTTCTCATTTTATCTTCGGGGACGCCAGAAGTCCGTGCGCGTGGGCGATACTTCATCGAGGTGGCGCGATCTTGACGCTGCTGTTCTTTATGGCAGTATTCTTTCTCCTCTATTATTTTCTATTTTTATCGATTTTATTACTAAAGTCCTTCAGTATGCGTTTCATCTTACGCGGATGACTTGCAGTTGTATGCCCATGCCAGTGTGTCAATAACATATCTAAGTTTAATGGGGACCTTAACGCTATCAAGACCTGGTCAAAAAAATTTGGTTTGACTGTAAATACCTGTAAGTGCCAGCCTTCTAACTCGATTAAACACTGAAACAATACCACTGGTCATATTTAACGGCTTCATTATCCCGTTACATTCTTCGGTTAAGAATCTAGGGATTTAGTTTGCCAAACTTCTTGGCAGTATATGATTAGGTATAAATGAGACAAAAGATGTAGTATAGTCTGGTTATAATTATCCAAAGGTGCATCTTATATACTAACGACTTCGTGTTGATAACAGATAGTAGAAACATTTAATAGATACTGAACGTGTGATAAGGAACATAAGATTGTGATGTAGATTGTAGATACAGCACAAAGATATTGTACTGTAACAGTACACCCCCCTTTAAAAAAAAATTTATGGTAATAGTGTTTACAATATAAATTTGACCTAGACCTTACTAGTTATTTGCTGATGTATATAAATAATAATGCTATTGTACGCGGTGGAATTTGATGACGCCTGTTGTGGTGTGATTTGCTGACGTCTGTAATTTTGACTTAGCTGTTGCACGAGTGTTTATTATTTTTTTCCGTTAAACTCTTCATTCTTCTGTCCAGTGTTTTCATTATGCCGTAAATTAGGATCACGCCGATTGTTAAAATAATCTGTCCCATTGCAACATTTCTTGTCCACCGTAAGTCCTCCTGGATCAGGTTACGGAGTTGGTCCGCTTCGTTTTGATTGAGGCAATTGTCCGTATTGTATGTTATCTGGTCCTTAGAACTTTGATTTCCCATTTTAGATGTCTTGTTGTTACGAGTAGGTGTGAATTAATGGTATATGTTAAGATCTATGTTAATATATATACGAATAGCTTGCTTATATCAGCGATTTTTTATAGACGTACTACTGGCTTTACTTTACGTCCCGATCGTGTAGTGTACGTGTGTGAATGCCTGTCGCAATCCTTTGAATCTGGCACGTAGTTTGATTCGTCATTGATCATGAAAGCTGGTTTTAATCTATCAATTGATATCACTGTCTCTTTATCCCTAATTTTAATGCAAAATGTTTTATCTGTTTTACTAATTACTGGGTAGGGTCCTTCATACGGCGGTGTCAGGGCTTTCTTAATTCTATCACACCGAACAAATACGTGTGAGCATTCTTTGAGTTCGGGATGCACAAATATAGCTTGATTGTGTTTTTTTCTTTTCGGAATTGATGTCATTTGTGTGATGTCCTTTTGAATTTGTTTTACAAACTCTTCGTACGTTGATAACTGTGCTGCTGATGACTCAAAAAATCCTCCAGGGAGTCGTATTGGCGTTCCATATGTCATCTCTGCTGAACTATAACCTGTGTCTTCTCGCAAGCTACTCCGCAACCCGAGTAAAACTGTTGGAATTTCTTTTAACCAATTTTCGTTGGATTCTCTTGTCATTAACGCCGCCTTTAAAGTTCTATGAAATCTCTCTATCATTCCATTGGATTGTGGATGATAAGGTGTTGTCCTAATTTTATGTATTCCCAAAAATTGTGAGAGTGACTCAAATATTCTTGATTCAAACTGTCGGCCTTGATCCGTAGTAATGCGCAATGGACATCCAAAACGAGTAATCCATCCTTCGAAAAGTGTCTTGGCTACTGTTTCTGCAGTTATATCTTCTACCGGAAATATTTCGGGCCATGACGTACAACGATCTATGATTGTGATTAAATATCTCTTCCCTTGTGAAATCGGAAGTGGTCCGACGATGTCAATATGTAAATGTTCAAAACGTTGCGCTGTCATAAAATGTACCAGGAGGTGATATCGTATGTCGTTGTATTTTTGATTTTTGGCAGGCTATACATGATCTACACCAATTATTGATATCTTTGTTCATATACGGCCATAAATACCTTTGGGTTATCATTTTTCTCGTAGTTCTTTTTCCTGGATGGCTCATACCATGAATGGTATCGAAAATTTGTTTGCGAAAATGCTTTGGTAAGTAGGGGCGGCTTTTTCCAGTAGACGTGTCGCAGGTGATGTTTATTGTGGAACCCGGAAGCGTAATGTTTTTGAATTTTAATCTTTTATTGTCATGTAATTTACTTAGTTCATTATCTGTTGATTGACATTTTTCCAATTCAGCGTAATCGATAGGTGATGGCACGTATATTTCCTCTATTGGAATTTCGTTTTTTAGGTGTAATCAGATGATTCGCAACGCTAAACGCCGTCATATTCTTATTTATATTAATTCATGTTCTCCCAAGGGTATTTGGCAGTTCTTGGGGACTCTAGGAATTGGCAAACATGGAAGTGTTGATCCTCCGTTGGCGGTTGGTTTAGATGAAATCAATACTCATTTCACCTCCTTCGTACCTATTGATCATCTAACCAAGCGTAGTACCTGTGAGTACTTAGCTAACCTTCCTCGCCCCAACATAGACTTCTTTCACTTTTCTTCAGTTGAACCTGGCGAGATCAATAAGATAATTATTTCTATCAAATCTAATGCTGTTGGTAATGATGGTATTAGCCGTCGCATGATTATACCCATTCTTGATCACCTTCTTCCTGCTTTAACACACATCATAAATTTTTCTTTAGATTCAGGGACTTACCCGTCTTCGTGGCGAAATGCTTTTGTTATTCCTCTGCCTAAAATTACAAATCCCACTCTTCCCAATAATTTTCGACCTATCTCTATTCTTCCTTTTTTATCTAAAGTGCTGGAGGCTTGCGTGCATAAACAAATGGCACATTTTGTGCATTGAAACAATTTGTTGAGCCAGTTTCAATCAGGCTTCAGGCCAGGACATAGCACCACCACAGCTCTTCTCAAAGTAACTGGCGACATTAGAACTGGCATGGATGATACCAAAGTTACGGTTTTAGTTTTGGTTGATTTTTCTAATGCTTTCAATTCTGTCAGCCATGATATCTTACTCTCTATCCTATCTCATCTGATGGTCTTGGCAGGTTCTTTAAACTGGTTCTCATCTTATCTTCGGGGACGCCAGCAGTCCGTGCGCGTAGGTGATACTTTATCGAGGTGGCGCGATCTTGACGCTGGTGTTCCTCAAGGCGGTATTCTTTCTCCTCTATTATTTTCTATTTTTATCGATCTCATTACTAATGTCCTTCAGTGTGCGTTCCATCTTTACGCAGATGACTTGCAGTTATATGCCCAGGCCAGTGTGAATAACATATCTGAGGCCATCACTAAGCTTAATGGGGACCTTAACGCTATCAAGACCTGGTCAGACAAGTTTGGCTTGACTATAAATCCGTCTAAGTGTCAGGCCATTGTGATAGGGAGTCAACGCCTCTTAACTCGATTGAACACCGACACATTACCACCTGTCATATTTAACGGCTCCATTATCGCGTTACATTCTTCGGTTAAGAATCTCGGGATTTTCCTTGATACCACCCTCAACTGGCATACTCAAATAACAAATGTAAGTCAAAAGGTTACGGGTACTTTGCGGGCTTTATATCGTCTCAAGAACTTTCTTCCGTATAAAACTAAAGTAATGCTTGTCCAAACGCTAATATTCCCCTTGATTGATTATGGTGATGTATGCTATCTTGATCTGAATGCAGAGTTCCTTAATAAACTTGACCGACTTCTAAATAACTGCATTCGATTCATTTTCAATCTTCGTAAGTTTGACCATGTTTCTTCCTACCGTTCCGAACTTAAATGGCTCCCGATTCGCCAGCGTCATAGTTTACGCGCTCTCACTACACTCTATTCTATTCTTAATTCTCCTACTACCCCTTCTTACTTGACTTCCTACTTTCAGTACCTGCACTCAAATCACAGTAGAGATCTTCGATCTTCCGACAATCTACTTCTTTTATGCCCTGCTCATTCTTCTGGATTCGTCGGATGCTCTTTTATAGTTCAATCTGTTTCTCTCTGGAATGCCCTGCCCCCCGAAATTAGGATGGCACCCAATCGCCTTAATTTTAAATGGAAGGTACGCACTTTGTTCCTTGATGGATCAGCTGAATCATCACAACATTAGTAACATAAATATTTGTCTGTATCTATGTATTTATTTGTGTATGTATGTATGTATGTATGTATTGTTGTAAGTATGTATACTATTGTATAGTTATGTAAGTAGGTATATATGTATGTATGTATTTTTGTAAGTATGTATTTTAGTATTTATTTTATATTCTCTATCTAGCTATTTTTATTTGTGTATTATGTAAGAATAATAGGAAGTTTTTTTTATTTTACAATTAGGTTACTGCACCTACTCATTCCATTTCTACATCACCCTAAGGTAGACTGGCAGAGAATGCTCTTAGCATTAAGTCCACCTTTGTACAACTTTGTGCATAAAGTTTTAAATAAATAAATAAATAAATAAATATTCGAGATAAGGCATCGGCGGTAATATTGTCACGTCCGCTTATGTGTTGAATGTTGGTACTGTATTGTGAAATGAAATCTAACTGCCGGACCCGTCGCGGTGTATCGTTTGATGATGGTTTTTGGGAGAATGCGTATGTCAAAGGTCGGTGATCCGTAAATATTGTAAATTCTCTTCCCTCGATTAATCTGTGAAAATGTTTGACGGCCATGTATATTCCTAACAGCTCTCTGTCAAACGTAGAATATTTTTGTTGAGTTTCGCTCAATTTTTGTGAAAAAAATCCTAATGGTTCCCAATTGCGTCCGGATTTTTGTTGTAAAACTCCACCAACGCAAGTAGCACTAGCGTCGGTCATGAGCGCTAGTGATGCGTTGCGGGAAGGATGCGCTGTTAACACTGCGTTTTTCATGCTTTCCTTGCATTTTTCGTAAGCTTTGTCTGCTTCCGTTGTCCAAGGAACAGGTGAATTATCGTTCTTTTTTGAACCATGTAGATATTCGTTTAAAATTCTTTGATTTTCCGCTGCGCGTGGAATATTACTTCTGTAGAAATTGACCATGCCCAAAAATCTTCTTAATTCTTGAATTGTTTTCGGTTTGGGAAATTCCATGATTGCTTTGTAATTTTCTTCGGTAGGGTGTATTAGGTTAATTTTAGTCCCATTTGCAGCGTATAGTGTGTATTGTTCATTTTGTAAAATTGAATGTCTCTGTTGCTTGCTAATGACTGAAATATTTGCGCCCGTGTCAATCAAAAACTTCATACCACTTTTTCGGTCGGTAATGGTGAGGCGATTGGATGGGTGGATTGCACAGAGTTTCGCCGTTGTCTGTGCTCTTATTCGTTTCCCTGGTTCCGTACGTAAGTCATTGGTTTCCAACCGCATGGTTTAATGCAGTTCTTTGCATATTTTCCGAATCTTTCGTGGTAGTAACAAAATCGATTTGCTCCTCTATAGTTTGTTCTCGGCCTCATAATCGGGAATTGTTGACGTTTCTTGAAATGATTGTGCGTGTTGGGTCGATAGCCATATTGACCCTGCTGAATTGCGTCAATATCTATCTGTAATTTTGCTAGCTGGGCTAAAATGCATGCTGTATTGTTGTCGTTTGAAGTGTCGTTGCTAACAGCTGATATTTCGGTTACTTTTGAATTCATTATTATTTTGTCTGCAATTTGGCTCAGTTTGTCAATTTCCATGTCTTCCGTAACTGCTAGAACCGTAGTAACTGATGTTGGTAAAAGCCTGAACCATAGTAGTTTAATTGTTTCGTCACTGATTTTTCCTCTCCCGAGGACTCGCATTTGACGTAATAACTGCGAAGGTTTTTGATCACCGAGTTCTGTCTCTGATATTAATTTTTGAAACTGTCGCTGTTCTGTTTCTTCGTAACAATCAATTAAACGTTCCTTGATGTTTTTGTATTTATCTGTAGTCGGTGGTGAAGTGATTAGGTCACTAACCTGTAGTATTTCTTCCTTGGATAACTTTGCTATTACTGTACAGTATTTGTATTCGTCTCCTTGCTTCTGTGGTGCTAATATGGCTTCTAGTTGCGTTAACCATAATCTTGGTTGGTCTTTCCAAAATTCCGGAATGCGGGATAAAACCGAGGTGCCAGCAGCTACTTCAAGTGTTCCTTGCTGATTTATGTTCGCCTTGCACGGTGATTGTGCCATGTTTCTTGCTGCGTATTCGTTCGTCGGGTTCACCAGTTTGCCAAACTTCTTGGCAGTATATGATTAGGTATAAATGAGACAAAAGATGTAGTATAGTCTGGTTATAATTATCCAAAGGTGCATCTTATATACTAACGACTTCGTGTTGATAACAGATAGTAGAAACATTTAATAGATACTGAACGTGCGATAAGGAACATAAGATTGTGATGTAGATTGTAGATACAGCACAAAGATATTGTACTGTAACACCACCCTCAACTGGCATTCTCAAATAACTAATGTGAGTCAAAGGGTTACGGGTACTCTGCGGGCTTTATATTGTCTCAAGAATTTTCTTCTGTATAAAAGTAAACTAATGCTCGTCTTAACATTGATATTCCCTTTAATTGATTATGGTGATCTTGACCTGAATGCTGACTTCCATAATAAACTTGACCGTCTTTGATTTATTTTAAATCTTTGTAAGTTTAACCATGTCTGTTCTTACCGTTCCTAACTTAATTGGCTTTGGAACTTAATTCGCGCTACACTCCATTCTATTCTTGATTCTCCTACTGCCCCTTCGTATTTGACTACCAACTTTCAATACCTGCACTCCAATCACAGTAGAGATCTTTGCTTCTGGATTTGACGGATGCCCGTTTTAATTCAATCTATTTTTCTAAATAGGTCTAAATCCATGTAGGTATCAGGTTTGTTTTTTTTTTTTTTTTTTTTTCTCTTTATTTATTATTAGGGACTTTTATACTATAGTATATGTCAGTCCCATCGTACCTTATTACATTAACATTACATATTCATACACAACTAAAACGTAACATTGCAAACTTGGCTAACATATAAGCAGCTTCAGAGTTAGGTTTGGACCAAATCTGATGAAACATTCCGACATCGCGTACATTTATATGTAACTCGTTCACAAGATCATCTCTCGCAGATTGAAATCTAGCACATTCCGATAATAAATGAGTGACATCTTCTAGAATTCCACAACTATCACAATTTGGTGAGTTAATTTTCTTAAATAAGAATCCAAATTTGTTGAGCGGCATGTGTCCAGATCTCAATCTGTGTGTGATCACAACAAGCTTCCTGTTAAGCTTAGTACTGCAGAACCACGGTACATGAGGAGGCTCCGATACTATAGACCTATACCATATCCCTTTATCTTTTGATCTTTCGTTAAAATATTCTTTCCAACATTCATAGCATTTATTTTTAAATTTAGGCAGGATTTCCATATAATTCATTTTAATATTTAATTCTGTTCCTCTAGTACTTCCCAATTTTGCAAGCCGGTCAGCCTCCTCATTACCTTTTATTCCAATGTGTGATGGTACCCACTGCAATTTCAGATCAATCCCGTTATTAATTAAGCTTTGAATTTTAGAGAGAATAACATATGCTATCGGTGTACCTCTGCAACCAGAGGCGCATCGAGCAATATGTTGCAGTGCGCTTCTACTATCCACACAAATTAATGCTTTTTTAACATTAATATTTTGTACATGACTGAGTGCTTCTGATATTGCAGCGAGCTCCAGGGACAAGACTGACAAATTAACACTTATTCTAAAACAACCACTTCCATTATTCCCCTGCGGCAACGGGGCATAGTAAGCGGCACCACTACCACTGCCATATTTAGACCCATCAGTATATATTATATAATAATCGTGATATTTATCCCAAAGTTCTTTCAGCGTTTCTGTTCTCATTAAATTGAAGTCATATGACTTTTTAGGTCTTTCAATAGCATCTAATTTATCTTTTATAATATTTTGAACATTAATTCTAGTTATCCATGTTTCTAAAGAAAACATTTCCGGTATTGAAGATGATGTTATATTTTCCACCATAGCTTCTTCACAAATATCTACAAGTAACGGAAACTTTTTCTTTGACCAATATCTGATGGGTCTAAACGTGGCAAGTTCTGACAGCAGTTTAATTGTAATGTTATCAGACAATGTACATGCCTTTAAACAATATTTATAAGCTAACCATTTCCTTCTTAAATGCAGTGGAGGAACACAGAGCTCACATTCCATAACATGGATCGGAGTGCTTCTAATAAAGCCTCCTACCACCCTCAGTGCCTGATTTTGGACCTTAACCAATTTGTAAATATTTGAATTTGCACTGTTATCATATAAAAAACAACCATAGTCTAGCCTGCTTCTTATTAAGGCAATATATAACCTACGTAAATGTATTTGATGAATACCCCATGAAGAGCCGGTAAGAACTTTAAGTAGGTTAATAAACTTTTGAACCCTTTCCACGACCTCGTTAATGTGTTTAGTCCAACGTAATTGTCTGTCTAACCAAACTCCTAGATATTTGTAAGTATGTACTGCTTGAATTTCACAATTATTGATGCACAATTGAAACTGTTGTTGCCTAAATCCCCTACTAAAATTACAGTATTTTGTTTTACTTATAGACAGTTCTAATCCTAATTCGTTCAATAAGGTAATAAAAACATTTAAAGCATTTTGTATAACTTCCTGTCCCTGTGAAACATTCTGATAGGTTGTATATAAAATAAAGTCATCTGCATATTGACATATAAACACATTAGTAATATCCCGACAAAACTTAAAAGTAGCTATGTTAAAAAGCAACGGAGACATAGGGTCACCTTGTGCTAAGCCCTTTCGCGCATATCTAATCATATCTGCTCCTACAATAGATTCATCAGTAACTCTAAGGTGACGCTCAGTAAGGAAGTTCCATAGATATAGGCAAATACGTTTTCCTACACCTAGATAGTCTAAAGTAGAGAGCAGCTTTTCTATCAGGATATTATTATATGCACTTTTAACATCTAGAAAACAAGCGAGCGTTGGTAAATCCTTTGAAAAACCTATTTGCACTTGCGTCACTACACGTGTTAAACAGTCCAAACTAGATTGTCCCCTCCTAAAACCAGTTGTATATGGCGATAGAGTTTGCTTTCTTTCCACGTACCACTCAAGTCTTTTTGCTAACATAGCATGAAAAATTTTGCATGTACATGACATCAAAGATATCGGTCTTAGTTTGCTATTTAATGTTAGACCATCGTTCGCCTTCGGTATAGGAATAACTTTTATGTCGCGCCATTGGTATGGGACAGTACCTGATTTGTATATATAGTTATAAATTTCGAGTAAATATAATTTTGCAACAACAGGAAGATGTGAAACCATTGAATATGTTATTTTGTCCTCACCAGGAGCTGTATCTTTTTTCTTTAAACACTGGCTCATTTCATTTAATGTAAACTCGGATTCCAATAACATATTTCTAGACGTAAACAGTGGCATAGGTGGAATAACATAATCTGGTGTAAGGTCACATAACATTTCTTTAGCTAGATCTTGAGACACATATGTTTTAGACTTTTTGTAACCCTTAACCCAGCGCAGGCGTTGCCACATATCCGAAGCCGAAACTTTATGATCCACATTGTCACAAAAAATTTTAAAATCATTGGATTTAGCTATTTGTATAGCTCGCTTAGCCCTATAGGTTTTCTCTTCTAGCAAGGAGAGATTTGCAGGCGTTGAATTACGTCTAAAATTACTCAGAGCTAAGCGACGCTCAGCTACCAATTTAGAAAGATCCGGACTCCAATAACTTTTCGGTTTAAAACTACGCTTAGGATTATTACAAGTTCTATATATGGGTATATTCTCATCAGCTGCATAATTCATTTGACGGACAAAGTAGTCATACATAACTTGGACTCCATCGTTGTTGTCCGGTAGAGAACTTAAAGTAAAGCGATCTAAAAGATATCCTGTATAGCCTTTCCAATCAGCCAATTTATAGTTTCGGTTTTTACTAGCTCGATATTCCTCACTATATTTGACTGTAAATTTAATAAACAGATGGTCGCTACCCAAATTTTCATTCATAACAAGCCAGTCGAAATTAATAGCTATATCAACTGATGCAAAAGAGATGTCGGGAGAAGATCTCTGTAAAACATTATCAACTAATTTAATCCTAGTAGGCTCACCGTTATTAAGGGAGGTGAAACCAAACTCTAATGCTGACTCCAAGATCTGTTTTCCTCTGCTATCATTTTTGTAGGACCAATTCGTATGGTGGCCATTAAAGTCCCCTGCTATCACACATTTCTTAGGAAACAATGAAAAAATATTGTCCCAGTCTGATTGAGTTGTATGAACAGAACTAGGGCAATAAATTATAATTACATAACGTAAGTAACTAGAGTTGTTTATCCTAATACATAGCAATTGAATACCTGTATTATTTACATGTACTTGTACTTCCTCAACATTTAATGAGTTATGCGTTATAATAGCTATGCCCCCGTACGAATCATCCCTATCACGTCTATATATATTATATTGATTAAAACTAACATATACCTCCTCTCCCAGCCACGTTTCACTTATTAGAGCTAAATGGACTTTTTCTTGCGCTAGCAGACATTTAAACTCCTCCATTTTGGGTCGCAGGCTCTGTGCATTCCACTGTACAATGTTTAACGTAATATCCTTATGTAAACAAGCCATCTTTAAATATGTACATAAATTTACTAACAACATCTCCCTCCTTAATTAGCTTCCAAATGAACTGAAATAATTCTTCACAAATGAAACTACATACTAATTTAACTTTAACATCAAAAGTACATTCAGATAACCAAACTTCTTTCAATTTATCTAATAATTTTTTAAAATCTACCTTACGTTTAGTGGGTTTCTCTTTGTTTTCTAATAGTGTCTGCTGTCCAAGTGATTCTTCTTCGTAATCACATTCGATTTCATGACTCTGACCTTTCTTCTCTTTCCTTTTCTTTGACTTCTTATACGGTTTGCCCAAAATGATTGAACTAACGGAGTCCTCTGTATTCTGCTCTCCTCTACCCTCATTGTCTATATTATGCCCATCTTTTTCCAAAATTTGATTTTCTCGCGACTTAGTAAGTAATATATCCCTGTACGACGACTTATTATTTCCGATATTATTGCTATTGTTGTGTGTCATTTCCTGATCATTCTGACGACTAATATGAAGTTTTCTTTCCTCTAAGTATGCCGATAGAGCTTTTCTGTACGTAAAGTTCTTCTCACACATAATTTTTCTCACTTCTTTTTCTTTTAAAAACAGTGGGCACGATTTGTCCAGTGCCATGTGTGAACGTTTACAGTTTATACATATAAAATTGGTAGTATCACAGTTATTATGATTTCCTCCACATTTTGGGCAACGTATCAGCTTTGTTGGGCACGCCTTTATTAAATGGCCAAAACGCCAGCAACCGGAGCAATGCGTTACAGGGAACATATATGGTTCTACTTTGAACCTACACCCATACATAGACACGTATGGGGGTAAAGTAGAACTTTTAAAGCACAGGCGGATTGTTTCGCTGTCCACCCAATTCCTTGTACTGTCTAGCCGTTTCAATCTTCTTATAGACACCACCTCATATTGGCACTCCAAACTCTGTTGTATTTCCTTCACATCTGTATTTAAATCTATTTGTTTTACAACCCCATAGGATAAATGAACCTCATCTGCTAGTTGACATCTAAATCCCAAATCTAGGAGTTTTTGACACTTAATCAGTTTATCAACGTTCTCGCTGTCTCCAAATTCTAGGACAGCTTTGTACGCATTTTTGTATTGGATTTTTTTTATGTTATTAATATTTTCTGCCCTTAATAGCTTCGCCAAGCCGAATTGTTTCGGTAACACGGTAGCATTCCCTGTGATACTGACGACATTTACCTGTGATTGTAAATTACTGTCATCTCTCCTTTCGCTGCTCTCGCTTCTGTCGGAATATCTAGATATTCTGGGTAATTTCTTTCCATTTCGCACGGTTATAAATCCATCTTCATCTTCTATAACTTCCTCGTTATCTTCTCTGACTCTTTTCTCTGATGCCCTCTGGGATTCATTCAACAAACTGCTACTCCTCTCCTCCATTATGTCCGGGATAACTTGTTGCTCACTTACATTCAATATTTCTTCACTTATTACATCACTTCTCTCCGACTCACTAATGTCATCCCTCACTTTATCCATTATCAACAAAGGTAAACATTGAACTTAAAATGCGGGTAGATAAAAAAAAAGGTTAGTAAGAACGTAATGCGTGCGCTCGTCTCGGCGTCTCGCGCGGCACTGATCAGGTTTGTTTGAAAATCTTACTTTGATATGAGACCCGTGCGAAACAGCTAGTTCCTAAATAACTTTAAAAATTATGATATTAAAATTATCAAAAAATATATATATTTCACATCCTTACAAAAAGCCCGTTTATAAAAATTAAATTTAAGAGCCAATCAATCCAGTCGATTCGGAGCAAATGGGCTGTGGCTGTGACAGACGGACAGACAAAAACGCGAGAGATGCTTTTTTCTCCTTATGAGGTACGGAACCCTAAAAAAGCTCGAAATCGAAATCTGATTTTTAAATTAGCGGAAATATTATTATTACTGTTAGATACAAGTACCTATTTAATTACCTATCTGGTATAATAACCATTTACTTATAAGCTTCGGTAGGCTTTACAAGAAAGGTAAGCAATTTAGAAGTTTTGATTGTGTAGTTATGTGCTTTTTCAAATTTGGTAGTTTTGTAGATTGGGTGGTTTTTGTATTAATTTTTTAAATAATATTGTTATCGATTTCGGTTATGGCGATCAGTGTGAGGCACTGACGGATGAAACATTTTTAACTGACTGCAAAAATCTACGTTCTTAATTCGAGCCGTTTCGTAGTATTATTGAAATTGTGTTGTATATTATAGCTTCCGTATAAAATTTCCCATTTTTTGACCACCATTGATCAGTTATGTAGTACATAATGTACTATATACTGCTAAATTTTGGGGAGAAAATTAAACAAAAACTTTAAAGAAATAAAAATATTAACGGTAAAACAAAAACAAAATTGTGATAAACGGAAACATGAAGGTTCTCTGTCTGTCTGTCAGTCAGTCAGTCGTCAGTTTTATTTTTTTTATTAAATAAATGTATTACTATTATTTTAATATTTACATTATTTCGGACATGATCGGATAAACGATCATTAAGTTATTGCCAAAAAACTACGTTTCTCAACAAAAGGGCGTAAGTATCATGAACATACGCTGATGCAATTATTCAAGACTACAGAACCCGACACTGAGCACGGTTCGCAATGCTCTTGCCCGGTTTTTAGGGTTCCGTAGCCAAAATGGCAAAACGAAACCCTTAAACGGCGCAGGATCAACCAATCAGTCCTGCATCTAGTTGCAGACCTACAGTACGAAAATGCATCACAATCGATATGTTTGAAGAGGCAATAAGCGCAGGATCAACCAATTGGTCTTGCGTCTAGTCGCAGTCCTACAGGACTCAGGACGAAAATCCATCAAAATCGAAATGACGACGAATCGGTCCTGTGCCTAGTCACAGTCCCACAGTACGAAAATGCATCACAATCAATATGACCGAAGAGCGAATAGGAGCAGGATAGATCAATTGGTCCTGCGCCTAGTCGCAGTACTACTACAGGACTCGAAAATCGGAATGACCGAAGTAGGACTCGATCTACCAGTCGGTCTTGCGCCAACGCCAAGTTAATAATAACAAAATTTATTATTCGATACTTACAAATCTCTCGGTAGGCACGCGGCACGCCCCGTAGATGCTTCAAAGAGGCCCCGCGGCAGGTAGACTGCCGTGCGTCGTAAATATGCAATTTTCAAACTTATGTCGACTACAAATATTTTATGTTAAAATGTCTGAAGTCGGAAAGGCTAACCTTTTACCCGTTCAAACCGTGTTACAGGGTATTTTAAGAGGTAACACCTTCGAAAGGGGTATTGAACCCTTTCAATGTGTAAGCCGTATGAACGGGTATATTTCTTAAGCGCTTCAAAAAACCCTATCAAAAACCCTTTCAATATCCGAACTGGTCATATTTCAATATCACTGGTCCTTATACACGATCTTCTTGCCGTGAACACGGCGACGCGCCATATGAATTCTTCATTTACAGTCTTGATGGTTTGTAAATAATTATTAAATAAAAAAACATGTGATTTACGCTCGATATATTCTAATCCTTACTTTAATAAACGAGCATAGAATATTAATATTCTAAGTAAACGAGTATTAAATGTGAAAATGAGTTTGTTTGTTAAGCTTTCATGCCTTCAAATTTACATATTTTACTAATAGAAAACTACATTATCACCAAGTAACAAAAGTTGTATTTTTTTTTAATTAGAGATTTCTACGAAAATTACAATAATGTAACCCAAGACACCAAAAATTTATTTGACGTGCCTTTTTGTACTCCAAGCTCGCTCCGCCTGTTTCTCTAAGCTCGCGTTTCTCTAGATCAACAAAGAAAAGGGGAGGAGTCTGTATATTGACTAAGAATGAAATTTTATGTAGTAATCTAGAATTAACATCAGACTATGCAGTTGAAAAACACTTTGAATGTTGTGGAATTCAGTTATCTGGTACAAACTTAATAATATTATGTATTTATAGAACTCCAAACTCCGACATAAATATATTTTTTAACAAATTAGATGCACTACTCACCAAGCTTACTCGAGGGAACAAAACTCGTATAGTGATAGCGGGGGATTTGAATATAAATATGTTAAAGGTCACACCACACTCAAAATACCTTTCTGAGCTTATTTTGAGCCACAACATGTTTGTTCACATTAAGGTTCCAACAAGAAAACAAACATGTATTGATCAGATAATTAGTAATATTCCATCAGCAAATAGCGGTGTTCACCAGCTATGTCTCTCTGATCATAACACAGGACAGATCATAGAAATAAAACAAAAAGTCAAACAGGCAAAGCTGACGTGGTATGAAATAAAAAGAGATTATAGTCAAGACAACATAAGAAAGTTTAAAGATTACGTTTCCTGTTTGAGTTTCACAGAGGTTTTTGCCGAAATTGATACAAACAAAGCCTTCGCAGAATTTCATGACATATTATTGCTAATTTTTAATTTATGTTTTCCTAAAATTAAAGTAAAAATAAACAGAAAATCAAATAAAACCAAATGGTTAACGAAAGGTATAAAAAAATCATGTGTTACGGAAAGAAGGTTATACTGTATGCGTCAATTTACCGCAGAAAACAAAATTACAGCCAATATTAAATATAAAAACTATACTCGCGTTTTAAAACGCTGTATACAAGGGTCTCAAAGCATAGGCAATGCAAAGATTATCAAAAACTCGACAAATAAGTGTAAAACAGTTTGGAATATTATAAAAAATCATACATTTGATCAACATAATTTAAACAATATTAATGAGCTGAGCTGCTAATTTTTCCCTCATATAATATGAGGGAAAAATTATAAATCAACCTTACGACATTGCGAATTTCTTAAATAATTATTTTATTGACATAACAAATCTAAATCAAGTTAATTTGCCTAAAAGCATACCGTTTGATAGTAGTACTACCAGTATGTTCACTAACCCTACAACCCCACATGAAGTCTACAGAACCATTATATCACTGAAAAACACGAGGTCTACGGGTTATGATGAATTACTAGTCCGGTCAATTTAGACCAAAAAATGAGAGTGAAGTTACATAAAGTCCCAACAAGCTGAATTTCAGTGAAATTGTTCAAAATATAATTATAAACAATGTCTAGAAGTTCCCCATCATTCCCCTGTAAGGAAAAAAATTAATTCAAGGTCAAAGGTCAAAAAAATGAGTTTTTCGCGATTTTCAGCAAAACGGTAAGTTTTATCATAAAAGTACCTCAGACAAAAATTGTAGATCATAAAATTATCAATAAAAAATGTATCAATACTTTTTTTCTTACGAGCCATCGTTTCTGAGATATAACGATTCAAAAAGTTATAAAAGTAGTTATCGTCATAATATGCATGAGTACGCCACGTATATACACCTAGAGTTGTAATATTTTATATAATATATATATGTGTGTGTATATATATATATATATATATATATATATATATATATATATAGTTGTTACTGTTGAACGTGGTATGAAGGCATTAATTAATGCAAGTATCGAAAGAGCTGATGATTTTTCGGAATATCTCAAAAATCACAAATCTGTGACAATACATGAAAATTGCCGTAAAAATTATACTCGAAAGTCTTCTTTTTTATTGCTGCAGCTAATAAAAGACAACGTGAAGAACAAGAAGCCACTACATCCACAGCAAGTCCTCCTCGTACTAGATCACGTATCAGTGAATCAGCTTTTTGTTTCAAAGAACTATGCTTATTTTGTGGCGAGAAATTAAATGAAGAGAGTCATCATCAACCTATCGCAGTCCACTGCTGGACATAGGCCTCTCCAATTGCACGCCACTTTGTTCTATCTTCGGCTTCTCGCATCCAGCTCCTGCCAGCCGTTTTGCGTATATCATCACTCCACCTGGCCTGAGGGCGTCCTACACTACGTTTGCCGAGCCGCGGTCTCCACTCAAGAACTCGTTTACCCCAACGGTTGTCGGTTCTTCGGCTAATATGGCCAGCCCACTGCCACTTCAACTTGTTAATCCGGTGGGCTATGTTGATAACTTTGGTTCTCTGCCGGAACACCTCATTTCTGATTTTGTCCCTAAGAGAAACCTAAATGAAGAGAGTGAAAGAAGAAAATCCTCAGATTTTAGAATCTTCAGATTACACTATCTCATAGGTGGCGCGTGGAAACGTGTGCATATTATGACGATAACAACTTTTATAACTTTTTGAATCGTTATATCTCAGAAACGGTGGCTCGTAAGAAAAAAAGTATTAATACATTTTTTATAGATAATTTTATGATCTACAATTTTTGTCTAAGGTACTTTTATGATAAAACTTACCGTTTTGCTGAAAATCGCGAAAAACTCATTTTTTTTACCTTTGACCTTGAATTATTTTTTTTCCTTACAGGGGAATGATGGGGAACTTCTAGACATTGTTTATAATTATGTTTTGAACAACTTCACAGAAATTCAGCTTGTTGGGACTTTATGTAACTTCGAATGTCTAAATTGACCGGACTATACCGACGCATTTAATAAAACAGATAGCCACTTATATCTCATCGGCCTTATGTCACATTATTAACATGTCATTTACACAAGGAGTATTTCCCAAAGGACTAAAATACTCGGTGGTTAAACCTTTATTTAAAAAAGGGGACATAAAAGACCCCCAAAATTATAGACCAATTACCCTTATACCGATTCTCTCTAAAATTATAGAAAAAGTCATGTTAAAGAGACTGGACCAATACTGTGACAAAACAAATATAATTAGAGCAGAACAAAACGGGTTTCAACAAAATAAATCTACCACTTTGGCCATGTTCAAACTAGTGAAACCTATTCTAAAGTGTATTGATGACGGCATACCAGTGGCTGCCCTGTTCTTTGATATGAGCAGGGCTTTTGATTTTGTCGACCATAACAGGCTAATAAACAAATTATATAAATATGGGTTGCGAGGGGTTGTAAACAACTGGTTCCGTAGTTATCTTGATGATAGATTCCAATGTACTGAAATATCTTCATGGACCAAAAGCTTATTAAAAACGAAGTGCTTATCGGAATATAGAGCAAATAACTTTGGTATGCCACAAGGTAGTATACTCGGGCCTAGATTATTTCTACTTTATATAAACGATCTACCCGATACAACACTACACGAGTCAATTTTATTCGCAGATGACACAACAATTGTAATCAAATGTAAAGATAGAGAATCCTATGAAGCAGAAATAAATAACACTGCTAAACAAATTATTGAATGGCTCGCAAGTAATAACTTGCAGGTAAATGTAAAAAAAACTACGGTTGTTCAATTTCAAAGCCCTAAGTTGGAGCCATTAAAACTTAATATAAATTACGACGGCATCCCCTTACAAGAGGTAACATCAACGAAATTTCTAGGCTTGATAATAGATAATAACTGCAACTGGAAACTACATATTGATGATGTGTGCTGTAGGTTAAACAGATTTGTTTTTGCATTAAAACATCTTAGGGAAATATCTTCAGTAGAAATTGCATTAAATGCCTATCACGGATATGTTGGATCAGTTTTACAATACGGTTTGATTATTTGGGGTAACGCTGTTGAGTCGGATAGAGTATTTAAAGTTCAAAAGAAGTGCCTAAGAGCAATCGTTGGGCTACATTTTTGGCAATCTTGTAAACCATACTTTTTGAAATTTAAAATTTTACCCCTACCTTCTTTGTACATCTTGCAAATCTGTCTATTTGTGAAAAAGTATCCTGAACACTTTAAGAAAATGAAAGATGCATCCAACAGAAGACTTAGAGGTGCGGTACAAGAAAAACTGGTTGTTGAATACTGTAGGCTTCAACTAGTAAAGAGAAATGTGTTCCAGATGGCAATACAAATCTATAATAAGCTCCCTAATTCGTTTAAATATCTACCAACAAATCCATTTAAAACAAAACTACGCGAATGGTTATTAGAACACTGGTTCTATTCAATTAAAGAGTACCTGGAAATGAATGTTTCAAATTAATTAACTAACTGTATGTGACGAAAAATAGAATTTTAGCTGTATTATTAATTTAGGTATTAGTATTATTATCAAGACATTCAATATTACAAACATTTTTTTTTTTATTATTTTAATATAATTTAATGTGACATCTTATCAATTTTTGTATTTAATTATTTTATCAAATGTCAATTTAATTTCGTGTTATTGTTATTTTATTAATATTTGTACACCTAACGGTAAGACATAAGAAACAGAATGTAATTGTATAAAAAAACCACAAATGTAATTTTACATGTAATTTTACCTATGTCTAACAAATAAATAATTCTTATTCTTATTCTTATTCTTGTTATTTCTTAGAAAGTTTTTGTTACTTATTATAGAGATCCCTTTGACACTTTATTCGATAGGCGCTGCCATTTCATTATTTGTTTGGAAATTTAGGTTATTAATTGCCGACTTTGGACAAGTGTGAGCTATGTCACATATAAATGCCAAAAAAAACATAGGGTAGTTTTTATCGCGATAAGCGACATCAACGCTGACGGTGCCGCGGGTAACAGCTATTCTATTTTATTCTTTTCAAATTTCTTAAAAGAGTTCACTAAGGCATAGACTATTCATAGTATCTAGATGGCAGGACCAAGTCTCGGATTTCAAAACTACACATACATTTACAAATGCAGTACCTTTTTGCAACTATTTGCTACATACGTTCAAACTTTAGCTACCGCAAAATATATTTAGTAATTAAACAAACTACGTGGTTCCGCCATCTTGACGTCAAGATGACGGGACCAAATTGATAGCCTGCTTAGAGGCTTATCCCTCCTATGCACAAATACAATACTTTATTGCTACCTCACGATTTAAATTTGATTTCAATTTCTTCTTACTGTTACAAAGTATCAAAACGTCAGCACTTTATTTTTGTGGAAACACAAACTTTCTATCTTTTACATCGCGGGTGTAAAGGACCAACAAATATTAACAAGTTTTGTAGGAAACAATTATATTAAATTTATCACTATTTATCAAGTAAAACATGTAGTATTTGGTGTTGGTAGATATGGTAATTGCATTTTACACCGAATCTTCGTTAGATATATAACTTAAGGTTAACATTTATTTTCTGTTTATAAGTATAGTCCTTCGATTTTACATGGTTATAAAAAAAAGTACCAAATATTGTAATTTAGGAATCGAAGTTGAGAATCGTCTATACAGGAATCGCCCAGAAGCAATTTTTTTCTAAAAAAAAACTTTATTAATATTTTTTAGCTAAAAGTAGAACCTTATTCAAATTTTATTTCAACCATTTTTTATGTAGGTACAAGATATACTTAGAATTATTATCTGGCAAGTCTTTGAAAAAATATAGCGGCGGGATGCTTAATGTTTCAACTTTTTAATGTTATAGTCTACACTATAACATTAAAAAGCTGAAGATTTTGTTTGTTTATTTGGTTGAACGCGATAATCTCAGGAACTACTGGTTTTGGTTGAAAAAATATTGAAGGCTATATAACATCACGCTACGACTTATAGGAGCGGGGAATCAACGAAAAATGTTGCAAAAACGAGGAAAACTGACGCAATCGAAGTTGCGCAGGTCAATACACACAGGAAGTATTAAACATCTATACATTTAATAAAATTGAAAATTTCACGTGTCTGTACATGGCTGAACATAGTAAAAAAAAATATTGCACATGTTCGAAAAGAGTATTTAAAGTTTTAAACACACTTTATAATATAATATGAGTGAATATGAAGAAGAAAATGATAATAATGTTTCACATTGAGTGATAATAATGTCATAGTGCACGAAGAGATGGCAGAACATAATAATTCGACACAGCTTGCGTATTGCAGAAAAAAGATTGAGTGAGGAGAGTGAGGGTAGAGAAATTATAGAGGAAGATGGAGAATATACGACTGTAAGAAGAAGTACAAAACGTATAAATCGAAGCGCGTCAATAGACGACCCAAGTAATAGTACTTCTAAACAAATATTGCCTAAACAAATAGGCTTAGCAAAGTTACTTATGGGAGAACAAATCCAAGGTATAACAAGAATCAAATATAAAACACCTTAAAAAGTATTAGCCGCAAACCTAATTATCTTTAAAAAAAATGGAAGACCTAGATTAACGATGCCAATTTACACACGAAATTAGCACATGTTATGGCATTATTAAGAACATAGATCTGGATTATTGTTTTTAAACTTTCACGATTTTTATACATATTAGTTATATTTCGGGACTTAATCGCGTGAATTATTTAAAGGTTTCGATCGAATTGCACCGATCGTGGTCACGGGTCGACCCGTGACCACGATCGGTGCAATTCGATCGAAACGTCGGGTAAATAAAAGGTTCGTACCTTTAAATAATTCACGCGATTAAGTCCCGAAATATAACTAATAGATCTGGATATCGAGATAACAGAAATACAAAAAGTTTTTTCTAGTGATTACGTGCTGATATCTATCAAACGTATGAAAATATATTTTGAAATTAAGTGAATTGACAGTGAATCGATACGAGTATGTTTTAAAGGCCCTACTTTGCCCCGTATGTATTCGGATACGGGTGTAGATTCAAGGTGGAGCCATATGTGTTCAGTTCCCGTTACTCAGTGCTCTGGGTGCTGGAAATTTGGACACTTAAAAAATCAGTGCCCCAATAATAAAATAATATGTCCAAAATGTACTGGACGACACGATGTATGCGATACCACACAATATGTATGTTCAAACTGTAAAGGGCGGCATATGGCATTGTACAAAGGATGTCCTATGTTTCTAAAAGAAAAAAGTATTCGCAACATTATGTCATAGGAGAGTTGCACCTATAGGAAGGCGTTGAGCATATACCTACAAAAAAAACAATCTGAAGGATTTATAGCAGATAAAAATGTTGAGGACAACACTATAAATAATACACAGATATCTGATATAAATAAGTCTAATAGGTCCTACAGAGATATACTAGTTACAAATGTACAAAACGAGATAGGTCTGATGGACACGATGGATGGAGGTAAACACAAACAAAACGTCGAGACATACAAGAAAACAAGATAAGACAAGTAGAAAGAAGAATTATAAAAATACTACTCAAGAATTCTTGCAAGGCGACTCTAACATGACTAACGAAAGTAGTGAAAAGTTGTAAAAAAGAGAGAAGATTCGAGTAATAAAACGGCTAGAACCTACCTTAAAATTATATTATAGGTATAAAATAAAAGAAAAGAAGAAAAGAAAAGAAAAATCGTTTATTTGCCACAGATACAATACGCTTCATAGAAACAAGTAAAATTACAACTGAGTTTGTGCTTGCACGTCGTATCTGCGACAAACGAGGTTTCCACTCAGCTTAAATGCCATATTGTGGCATGAGCCACAACACAGCGCTGGTTTTCAGTGTGAACCCCAAGTGACGTCCGAAACCATTAAGGTATATCCATAATTAAATAAATAATATGAAGGTATAATACATTGCAATAAATATGTTAGTAAATTATAATAAACATTTTTTGTTATAATTGTATATAGATGATAAACATATAAAGGCACAGAACATAAAATTATATTACATTAAAATATATAATAATACATGACTACAGTCTTTGTACTCATCTCCTACGGAACGAAAACTAGGCATCCGTAGTGGCTTTCGACTATCAATGATACAATGCCGTGCGTGACCTATCTATGTGCGGAATAGCGCTCTGTCTCACTCCCACACGGGGTTCGCAATGCGCTTGCACAGGTTGCGTCGTAATAATAATAAATTAGTGTCGAGATCGATACATGGGGGACTGTGCTGTGCTAGTCGCGTTACAAAAACAAATACCAAAAACTATGAAGAAACGGGCTAAAAGTCATTGCTGAGTGTCCTGGTTTAGTGTTCTGCGTCAGTGTCAGTCAGTGATGTGTTATTATGTGAGTGACTTGGTTTTGAGAATAGGAGTGCATATAGTGCAGGAATGTGGAAGTGCTTACGCGTCTCTTGTAAACGGAGTCTACATATATATATATATACATATACGCCGCCTCGCTTCGCTTATGGGCCAGTTCACCTACATAACCTACAGGATCTGAAACTACGTAAGTAAATAATATGAATAATGTTACTATGAAAAATGTTAGACATAAAAAGAAAAAATAAAAAAATATAAAAAATAAATAAAAATGCTACTGATAATATAGTGTCTGTTCATTTTTTTGATTAGTTAATAAGTATCTTTTAAAGTGGAATTTGAAATTTTCCTTTGTTTTCAGGTATCTCATGGGAGGTGGGACATTGTTCCAGCAACGCGTGGCGGCATATTTGAAGCAACCCCTGAAAGCTGTAGTTTTGTATTTTGGCATCGACAGCGGATTGGCTGTGGAGCGAGCGGAATAGCTGTAGTGCTCCTGCTTCCAACTTAGTTTTGTGTACAGGTATTGTGGTTTCTGTGTGTCAATTAGTCCAAACAGCATACATGCAAGGTGTAGATTCCGGCGCGCAGCCATTTTCAACGTGTTATGTTCATTTAAGTATGGTGTAATATGACTTCTCCGAGGTATACTATAACAATATCGGGCACACGCATTCTGCACTCTTTGTATTAACCGTTCTGTCCGGGCTAACAGACACGGGCCGTAAACATTGTCGCAATAGTTAAACTTAGAAAGGACTAGAGAATCGGTTAGCTTCTTCCTCATTTCGACGCTAAGAAACTTCCTTATTCTATATAAGATCTTCAATCTAAAAAAACAATTTTTTACTAAGTTTCGGATGTACTCCTCAAAACGAAGTTCCGGGTCAATGATCAAGCCAAGGTTACATGCCGTTGGGACTCTTTCTATGGCGGCTCCCAATATCTTAATTTTAGGGTCAGCGGATGCAATTAAATTAATTTGATTTTTGCTGCCCATAATAATAAACTTTGACTTTTGAGAATTTAATACTAGTGAGTTTCTTTTAGACCACTCAGCTACCCTATCTAATTCTTTATTTATCGTTTCCACGGCGGATGTAATACTGTTAGCCTTAAAAGAGAATGACAATTGTGTATCATCTGCGTATATATGATACTTAGAGTTATGAAGACACTTGACCATGTCGGCACTGTATAGGATGTACAGGATTGGACCGAGAAGAGATCCCTGGGGAACTCCTCTGGAAACAAGTCGTGGAGGGGAGGCATGCACAGAACCATCTTTTTTACGTATTTCAACTTGTTGGTACCTATCTGTCAAGTAGGAATCAAACCACTTTACTGTCTCCCACTCAAAACCATAGTAAGAGAGTTTAGACAAGAGTAAGGAGATATTCAAAGTTTCAAAAGCGCGGGAAAAATCTAGTAGCGTTAGAATAGTACCCTCTCCACGATCTCGAGCCTCTAGGATATTACCCACCACATCCATAAGGGCGGTAGCGGTACCACGTCCTTTTCTGAAACCTGACTGCAGGTCGGGTAGGATACCGTTAGATTCCAGGTAGTCGACAACCTGCTCGCACACCACTCTTTCCAACACCTTGGACAGACAGGGTAATAAACTTATAGGGCGAAGGTCCTTAAAGCACTGCGGGTTGTTATTTTTAGGGAGTGGTCGCACGATCGCCCTCCTCCACAGGTTAGGGAATGTGTAAGTTGTAATTGATTTATTTACTATCTCAGTGATAGCTGCTAGAGATTGAGGTAGGGTGAGGGTTATCATATCCTTTGATATACCGTCAATTCCTTGCGCATTACTGGTCATATTTGTAATTATTTTAAAAATAGCTTGATCGTTTGTTGGTTTTAATGAAAAAGTTGCCGGGCCATAGCGATCAAACTCATAGCATGTCAGTTGAGAGATGCTTATATTTGGGTCACCTGGGATGTCTAGGAAAGCTAAATTTATTTTGTTTGGGTCGTCAAAATGACTCGGGAGTACACCGTCAATCCTACCCACTGGGATAACGTGCTTTTTTAGATTATACCAAAGTTGTTTGGAGTCGTTTATGTTATCGTTAATATATTTATTAAAAAATGCCTTTTTTTCATTTGATAATGCAGATGAAGCTTGATGTTTTAAATCTAGGTAATAGCGCTTATGTTCATCGACTTTGCTTTGGCGATACCTCTCACGGGCATCATTACGTAACTTAAAAATTAGTTTGATGTTGTCTGTAATCCAAGGCGTTGGAGAGCCCTTGAATATTTTAGTGGTGTTAGGTGCATGGACATTGAAAAGAAAATTCACAAAAGTATTGAAACAATCTACCATATCATTTACATTTGCTAAGGCACAGATTGAATCCCATGGGATCGCCCTTAAATCCTCTGTAAAAAAATCGTGTAATATATTTTTAAGGGGTCGGTATGTAATTAATTTATTAATAGGTTTTTCTTTTTTGAAGAGAATCTCACATGTTATAAAAGAGTGGTGACCTAGTTCTTCAATATAATCTATGTTAACATTTCGACACGGCGCGTCTGTACAAATCACGTCGATCAAAGTAGCACTGTCACCTACGAAATGCGTGGCTGTAGGTACTGTTTGGTTCAAGTTGCAGTAGTGTAAAAACTCCATCACTTGTTTTGTTTTGGAGTTATTGGAGTCCAACATATTTACATTGAAGTCTCCAAGTAATATGATATTATCATATGGAGCCAGGGCATACAAGCTGTCCGTGATTGCATCCAGGAAGGTACCCAATTCTAACCAGGGAGGCCGATAGGCCGTACCAATTAATAATTTTTTATTATATGTTGTCAAACTCATCCACATTTGCTCTACTGTAGGGTGGTGAGGGTGGGATCTTACACGGGTATTTATTCCGGTCTTAATATAAAAAGCAACACCCCCCCCGCGCCCCTCCCGAGTAGTAACTGGTCGAGGAATGTGACGCAGATAGTA
This sequence comes from Herminia tarsipennalis, assembly GCA_945859575.2. Taxonomy (NCBI): domain Eukaryota; kingdom Metazoa; phylum Arthropoda; class Insecta; order Lepidoptera; family Erebidae; genus Herminia; species Herminia tarsipennalis. The sequence goes on from OX243855.2 coordinate 19,152,050, forward strand.
ACCTGGGACAACCGGTGCGCGAGCTTCCTCCCCCTTGCGCAGCCATGTCTCGTTTATTGACATGATATCTACAGAATGCTGGTTCATAGCTAAGAGAAATTCATCATGGTTAGTGGCCAGTGAGCCAGCGTTAAGTAGCCCAAATTTTACACTCTTGCTACATGACATCATTACAGCCGACAAAAGTGTTTAAGTACATATATATAACTGAAACTCTGCACAACAATAAAATATATACACATACTAGATTTCTACCGCCACAATTAATAAATATATATAAGTATGAAATATTGTAAACCATAAATACACATAAATCAAAATTAAACACAAATAGACCAGTACATAGATAAAATATAGTTTTTTGCTGGGATTCCCTACACTTGCCCATTAAAGCCCCCCCAAATGTCACATATACGGCGTGCAAACACAAATATACTGTGCTATACAGCGTAAACAATAAAACACTAAGAGGTACCAAAAGACTACAAATACAATTAATTTTGATTTTGAATTTGGGGACTCTTATCCGTGAATGCGCCAAAGACGCGTAACAAATCTGCCTCGGAATGAATGAGACTTGCCTGCTCTTCTGGTTTGCGTCTGGCAAGGATACGGCCGTTCTTCGACCAAACAAATTGCCAGCCAAGACGCTTTCCCGCCTCCCGAGCCCGACGAAATAAATGTCTATTTGTCTTGGTTAAGCGCTCGTTGACATAAAATCTAACCGGTGGCCCAGACATACCCAGATCTGCCGTATTCGCTCCCCTTCGCACTCGTGCACAGCGTATAAACTCGTCACGCAGGTCGCGGCGAGTTAGTCGCACAACCACGGTGCGCGGCCGTGACTCCATTGGCCCTGCAGATTTCGTCGCGTTTATGTGTCTGGTACCGCCGATGCGATCCGCGCTAACAATGTCTCTCTCGTCGATATTGACGCCCAGTTTGCTCGAAACCAACATAACTGTATGTATAATATTTTCTTTTTTTGGTTCTGGCAGATTTGAAATCTCAATATCATTCAATAGGCCATGCTGATCACGATCATTGAGTTCTCTTTTCAATAGAGCAATTTCCTCGCTCAAATCCCCCGACCCTGTCAATTTGGCCTCGATAGCTCCCAACCTAATGTCCATACCATGACTTGTGCTTTTATACGCAGAAAAAGAGTCTTTTAAATTGTCCACCTCCGTTTTAAACCGCCTGAGCTCCTGGCGCAAACTGTTGAGGTCACTCTGGAAATCATTCTTCATTTTTTTAAATTCAGCCTGCAATTCCTCTTTGAGCATCATACGCAGCTCTGAATGAAACTCCTCTTTGAAGTCACGTAACCTTGACGCAATGATCGGGGAAAATTCATCGGTGGTAACAGAAGAACAAATGTGGGTATTTGGCGGCGTTTTTTTGGGCTCCTGCGGACCCCTTTTATGCGCAGAATCTTTTCTGCCTTCACCACCTTTTTTTTTACACTCCTGGCAAGTCCAAGTTGGTGCAATGTTTCCAGTGAGCGGCAATAATACACACTCCCGGTGAAACAAATTATTGCAAGCACTACACCTAGCGGCATCTAGCGGTGAAAGGTATTTCGCACAGCTCCCGCACCTCGCCGACGGCATTGTTGATAAGATCGCTTCAACTACTTATGATTAGTCGCTAATCGATATCCGGGTGGGTCAGTTGGTGGCGATGCGCTCGTGCCGAGTTTGGGACTTGTTCTTAGTTACCTCGGAAGTTCATAGATGGAGCTATATTCGACCGCGTCTGATCGATTCTTAATAATTGACGCACTGATAGCACAACACAATGTTAGAGATACGACTAGGTGCTATGTTAGAGATAAGCGCGCTGTTACACTGGTACACTTTTAAGTACAACTTTTGTAATTAAGTATTGTAAATTTGTTCACTTTTCTAGAATAAGGTAGTTTTAAGTCACTTAGGATTATGATAATTATTTGTTCACAGATTTTATAGATTAATACTTGAAAATAACACTGAATAACGTTTTATATTGTTTATCACACTGAATGTAAACTTTGAACAATAAACTCTTTGCAAAAAAATCGCAACTTTTATTGATTTTAAACGAAATAAGTACGAGCTAACAATCACCGTTCTGTCAACCTTAACGTCCGTGACGTCACTCCTCAATAAAAGATACTATGAAGTTTAACTTAAAATTTAAAGAAGTTGGAGTGACAAAGATATTATTTGAAGAATTTAAAAAATATTTCGTTGAGGTTTTTAAGGTGGCAGAGTGGATAAACAGTATGTACAATTTTATGTTCAAATATGGCTAGTAACTCTTCATGTGACGGTAAGCCTAATATAATTCAGTGGAACGCTCAGAGTATAAAACCGAAACCATTAGAATTTGAATTTCTTTTGCATCAGGAACATATCCATTGAGCCATTTTAAGTGAGAGAGAGGGCTGACTTTAGAGAGTGAGCTCAATTTTAGCGGTTATTACACATATGGAATGGATAGAGGTGACGCGTACGGAGGCGTAATTTTTGTCATACATAAGTCCCTTAAGGTACAAAAAATGACGATTGAAGTAGTATGTATTAAATTACTTATTTGCCCTAATTTGGAGAGTATTATAGGGGTGTACTGTCCATCTAGTGTTCGTACTTGTCAACAGGATTGGGATTGCTTATTTGGGCTCTATTCAAGAAAGTCTGTCACCTGTATTCTTGCACAAGATCCGAGTCCGGGACTCGTCCATCTGCGAATGTGGGTTGGACGAAGGTAGCTTAGACCACATATTTTTCGAGTGCCCTAGAAATAGCCAGTCCTTCGATTTATACCTGTACATAATGCAACTCAATATTCCCCTTCCTATTAATTTCTCTTCGCTCCTAACCTATTGTTCCCCCCAACTTTTTTCTGCACTGATTACATTTATTCGTCATAATTCCATCAGATTGTGAAACTGTCCATATGTATATGTTGGTGTGGTATAAATTATCTTAATTTTTTTTTTTGTCTCTAACCATTTTACTTTATTTATTTAATATTATATAATTATATTTTTGTTTGTTACAGTTCACTAACAACACAAATAGTTCAACGTTAAAAATTCAAAATTGTTCCTCCATCGCACATCTGACTTTGGCAGAATTGTCAACATCGACAGTAGTGCCATTTAAAAAAAAAAAAAAAAAAAAAAAAAAAAAGAAAGTCTATAATAGCAGGTGACTTCAATGCGCACCATACAAACTGGTCATAAAAAAATGACGCCAGAGGTGTTCAATTATTGAACGTCGCACTAGATATCTTATATGGGTCTTTCTGTTAGAGTATTTAACAAGATACCAGCTAGTATTATGAGTCTATCAGTGATTAAGTTCAAAAAATCATCTTATACGTAGAGGTTATTACAGTGGATGAATATTTAAATGATAAAGAAAAATAGATCTAGTTGCTTGCTCCTTGTTACTGTAATATGCTTGGGTAAATTTTGTTATTACTTTGTTTTAATTGTCAAATTGATAAAGAGCATGATTTGACTTTTGTAAGTAAAGATTCTGCGTGACGAATAAAGGCCATTCTTTTCTTCCTTTTGATATCATAATTAAAATTTTATACTCGTATTTAATCATTCGTTACAAGTATTTTGGCCAATATTTAAGCACATATAGTTTTTACCTTTGTTGTAAGTAGATGCTCCTACTATAATGTACCCACTAAGGCTGATTTTGCTTTATCTCATGTTTCAACTTTTTGATAATACAATTTGCATCAGTCCTTTAACATGGTGTATAGTATATTAGTTGCAGCACCTTACCCCCATATCAAGTTTAGAAACATGCAAACATTGTAAAATTCACAATTTGAAAAGAGTGGCCGCGAGTTTTTATTGCCAGGTTCTTTTCTTCGGCTTTACCTATTGTTTGCGAACTTGCGGGATTCTACATGTACATGTAATGACATGTACATGTAGAATCCCGACGTATCACAAGAGTTGTTTTGCATCCTAAGTAAATAAAGAATTTTGAATTTTTTGAATTTTTGATAGCGGCTTTGTATCTATCAATGACGGAAGTACAACAAGAGTAAAATATGTAAATGGTTGGCTTCAAGAGTCTTCACCGGACATTACATTTATTTCCACTGATATTGCCATTAACTTCAAATGGACTACCACAAACGAAAACCTTGCCAGTGATCATTTGATTATTAAAATAGTTTTAGACTATAAGCATTATAGCTGCTACGTAAAAAACGTAAATATAAATCGGCTAATTGGAAATTATACACTGATATACTTATCAATGCTCAAGAAAGATATGATTATTTTGTTAAAATAGTAAATAATGCTGCCAATAAGAGTATTCCCATGATCAAAATATGCACAGACCCTATGGCAAAATTTCAACCTAAACCCTGGTGGAACCCTGAAATATCTAAATCTGTTGCTCAAAGGAGGTTATAATTAAAACGTTTTGGACAAAACCGATAATCTCTCCATGCTGGAACAAAAAATTAATGAGACAAAACTATTAATAAAAAGAGCCAAATCTGGGAGCTGGTATGAATTTTGCGACAGCATTGATGAGTCCATCACCATAGCTGAGTTGTGGCGACGAATGCGCTGGATTAAAGGGTATAAAAAAGATCTGTTTCATGTTTCTGATGAACAAAAAGAAGAATTGCTATGTATGCTTGCACCTGACTCTGTGCTTTCTCAAATACCAGACATTATTTTTGATTTTTCACACTATGATGACAAAACGATTGGAGTTGAAGTTTGCTGAAAAAATTAAACTTTTATTACCTAGAACAACTGGGTTCAGACGTGGACAATCAACATTAGATTCCCTAGCTAGGTTAGTTTGCAACATACAAATTGGTTTTTCAAAGAATGATTCGACTGTTACATTTTTCTTACATATTGATAACTCATACAATAATATTTTAATTAATAAAATTGTTTACACATTAGAAGAAATGAACGTAGTAGCTAGAATATCGAAATATATATGGAGTTACCTTAGTGAACGACAGTTACTAATCGAGAATAGGGGTAGGTAGCACTTTATGTAGATGGACAAATATAGGTATTGGCCAAGGTGACCCTATGTCACCATTAATTTTTAATATAGTAACGTATAAAATTTGCCGTAACATAAAATACGTTATATATGACATTCTATCCCAATACGCAGATGATTTTGATATCTATACTAGTTGCAATATACTTAGAAATAGCGTAAGCAATATGCAAAATTCGTTGGACACAATTTATTAGATTTTACAGGATATAGGTCTGCAGATATCTGCTAAATCAAAATATATTATTTTTAGTAGAGGACACAAGAAACAGCAAGCTCAGCTCCAAATCAATATGTAACATTACAACAATCAGAGAATTATAAATATTTAGGTGTATGGCTTGATAGATCATTGCGCTGGGGGAAACATGAATAAATATATGAAATAAGTCAATGAGTGCTAGAAGGCTGTAATTTTGCATGAATACACATATTACCTACGCCGATAAAGTGAAAGAATAAAGTAATGAAAATCATTTTTTTGAGGGTACATTTCTTATATGTAAAGTGGGGATGTGATTCTTTTTCTCACCTACCCCATCGTGTGAGGAATCATTAGGATAGATCTTTTAAAAAGCGTTTAGGGTTTGTGAAGACTATTTTTAGATTTAAGGATCCCTTAGGAGAAATATTAAGCTTTATAGTGAAAATTTTTGTAAGAGTAAGTGTCCCCCTGCCAGCTATGATGGTTGATGTTAAGTATGTGAAAAAATTCACGGTAAAATAATATATAGTAAAGTTATAAGGAAGTTATCACAATTTAGTACTTAGGCTTTACAAGTTTACGTTATACATCTGATTAAATGAGAAGTAACAAAATTTTCGTACAAATTCTATTGAAAATTATTAGGTATTAAGTAGGTACAACGTTGTAAGTATGAAACAAAAACAACAGAAAACCCAGTTCTTGAGCCGCACACCAAACTTACTATCTAAAACAAAATAAATGAAGTCTGTATTTGGTACTTATTTATTTTCACAAAGCTTTTGGGTGTTAAAGCCATATAAATAAGTATATGACGATTCTCCGCTGCTGAGTCATACCGCGGCTCACCCGACAGGACAGTTTTCAACATATTTACACAGATAGTTCGTTACATAAACTACCTTAATTTAGACCCGACATTCACGCGAACGAAGTCGCGGGCACAGCTAGTATTCAATAAAAAAGAATATGCGACAGGAACGATATTTGACATGAGCAAATAATATGACATGACACAGTTTCATGCAAAATATTACCCACTGAATAAATTATATTCTATAGATGTGAGGAAATAGCACACGACTGGTTCATACCTATCATAATATAAAAGACTGAATTCGATTCGTAGATATCTAATACCACTCACAACTTGACCAAATTACGTATGCTAGACCACAGAAAGCGAATATTACAGGAACTGATCACAGGAAGCGTATTAAGTTGCCATTTTATTTTAATATAAATAAATGACTAGCTTTCGCCCGCGGCTCCGCCTGCGTTGATATCGGTTATCGTGATAAAAATGACACAATGTCCTTCTTCGGACTTAAATTTATTCCTAATCGATTTAGCGATTTAATCGTGAATAGGCAACAGACAGATAGACAAACAGACAGAGTTACCTACTTTCACATTTATATTATGGTGGTCACACTACTCATTCAATTTGCAAAAGATTAAAAAAATAATAATATCTCAGGCTAATAGGTATGAAATACACAATTTTAGATACCTATTATTTAGTAGAAACTTTTTACTAAACGTTAAGTACACTAGACTTTCTGATATTCCTCTCGTCTAGCAGCTAGTACATGCTTAGATGCCGGTGGAGGTGAGGATTGAGGGACCAGTTTTAATAATCGCTATCTTTAAATTGCGTCGATACTTTTTTTCCATTTCTTTTTTTTTTACAAAATGTTTTAAGACTCTAACTAAAACTTGATGCAGAAAAACAAAGATTTTATTTATTTAAATCGGTAATATTCACAAAAATATTTATCTCTCTTGTGTGGAATGAGGGACCACGACAACTAAACAGTTGTTATATTTTCTTATCTTTAATGCTTTGTGGTCTGTTGTTCAGTAAATATCTTTACAAATTCTTTACTAAACGTCTGTGGTCACAATACCTTAAGTTTGCAGATATTTTTCGAGATCTGGTTGATGGTGGTATGTGAAAACTGAGGGACCGCACTTTATGAGCTGTAGTTTAATATATTTATTTACAAATTCCCAGATCTGTTTCTTTTACTAAATCTTACGATTTTTCTTTTGCGAAATACAAGTGTGGTCCCTCAGTTCACACGCACCTATTTTTGTCATGAAAGATGCTTAGAGCAAGAACAACAACCTGGGGCGTCACATTCGCAAATAAAACTGCAATAGGAATTAACGCACGACTTTTATACCACAGTTAATATAAAAAAGATGCACTAATTCATTTTGTCGATAAGGAAAGCAAAGAAGGTTAAGCCCTCATGTGCAATTGGATAAAGCTCCATGAGAGTTCCTTATACGTTGTGGAAGAAAAATAAATCCTAATTCCGTCATTTATCCTCAATGCTGAGAGTCATGGGCCTCTGCGATCAACCTTCTCCTTGATTATTTTTCACCAGCTCACCCTGTCCTCGTTAGTGCGGATGGCATCGATGACCTAGGTGTTTATGGACTCTTTCCACTCACCTGGCCCGTTACCATCTGCTTTTCTAGGTAATCACCTCTTTTTCTTGCAAAGTGGCCAAAGAACTTGAAGCTCCTCTGCAGAGGTAGGAGGAGATGGTAACAGAAAAATAAATATACTATGCTAATATCACCCTTTATCATACCACACTTAATTATACCACACTTAATAACGAAACTTATTCTATTCTATCAGTATTTTATCTCTCTTTTGAATACTAATCTCGTGTCCTATTTCTGGCTTCGATGTGAATTCGAGTTTGAACACCACTTTGTTGTAGTCAGCTTGAAACTTGAATCTTCGTACTAGATGAGCTAAAGATATCTTGAGTGCTGTTATCGCATATGTTTTTCCTGTAAATTAGAGAATTCGCATTTTTATCTTATAGTATTTAAAGCTGTACTTACATTTAATAATGGGTCAATAACACACCATTTGATTTTAAACTAAGCATATAATATATTCTAGCAACCAAACAACTTAAACAACAACAAATTAAATAACCCAGACACTGGCCCCTATATATACAATCCTGTTATACAGAAAAATATCCAGGCTAATACTCGAACATCATTTCTGGCTCAGGATTTAGGTTACTAACTACTAGGTACTAGGCCATTCGTCTCGTATTTACATTTGTTACTCTTTATTAGTCTTCCGAAAGTATTAGTTGATAGACGCCGTTTATCTAGTTTTTTAGGATTAAATCCATGAAAAATTTAGATTCAGTCATTACCAAATTTACAAACAATTACTTCTTGCCACAATTAAGGATTATTATTTTAACTTTTTTAGATCGTTATTGATTATTTTAATACATATCAACCCATAAGATGGCCCACTGCTGGGCACGGGTCTCCCCAGTAGAACCTACTAGTATGTAGATCCTGGGGGTAATTGCCATAATCGCCACGCTTGGCGAGCGGGTTGGCGATCGCAGTAAGGCTTTAAGTACGCAGAGGACGCTGCTGCCCGTCCTCCGGGGTAAAATCCCTTAGTCGCCTTGACGACACCCACGGGTAGAGATGGGGTGGTACTATTCTTAAGCCGGCACCACACGGCACTTATTATATATATAGATTATTTTAATGCATCTCACTATTTAAATAATTCTTTAAACATTTTAAAACTCTCAATTAAGATTCCTATATAAGTGTGTAATAGCGTTTGTACAAAACCAAAAAAATTGCATCGATATTCACTTTTGGTGTGTGTAGTTTGACAAATTTAAGACAATACTTTTTATTGGTTGTTGGTTGTGTATACCTACCTATGCAACTTCGCTTCCCTACACTAAAACCAGCAAACGCAGCAGGATGTTTCGGTAGAGTATCAGGATTAAGCCATCTCTCCGGTTTGAAAGACCTTGCGTCTTCACCCCATATTTCTTTATCCCGATGTGTGCCATATGGGAGCATGCAACTGTAACTGCCTGCAGGAACTGTGTAGTTCTCTGAAAGTAGAAGTAGTTTTTAAAAAAAGATAACTAGCAATGTGGGATTGTGGTCCCACGTCGGTAGTATAATGCGACCTCACGATTGCGAGACCGATGCCTTAGCCATTAGGCTACCGCCGCTTTAAGATTTGACTATTACGGATAGCAGAATAATACAGAGTGGATTTTACCAATCAGTAGGTAGGCAGTAAGGTCAAAGGAAGACATTTCTGTGAAAATCTGCAGTCACTGTCCTTTAATCTCCTGTAAATATTATTACGAGGAGTTACAACTTACTTAGCTGTACATCTCGTTCGACGTATCTTAGCAAAACTGGTGCAATTGGTAAATATCTAAGCGTTTCCTTTATGACTGCATCTGTGTAAGACAACTTTGGCACGTCTTCTTTTTCAACATCCCTCTCCGGACCAAGCACTGTAATTAATCTGAAATTAAATAAAAAATAAGTTTTAATGACTAATGTGCAATACTATTATTGGAATCTATCTGTTGGACAATACTTTAAATCTTCCTTACTTTTTCTCTACTTATTTCGTACGCAAACAATTTTTTTTTTGAAGACACATGAAGGCGCATAGCCTGACGCGAAATATTACTTACTCTTGAAACAGTCGTTCTTGTACTTGAGGGTAAGTACCTAGTAGTAATAGAGCAGCCTGCAGCGTATTTGCTGTAGTTTCATACGCAGCTGCTACTGTGGTATCTAATTCCTCTTTGAGTTCTTGAATAGTAAAGGTGTTATTGGATGTAAGTGGCTCGATTATGTCAATTAGTGGCCTGTAGTTTAAATCATCTGAAATTATTAAGTAAGATTTAATATTTGTGTCGTTAATTTGAATAATGACACGGGGGTCTTGCCAATGTTTTAACTTTTGAGTTCGTTTTATGTTCTATTTCTGACTTAATTCAGACATTGTCCCTTGAGTAATCACTACTAGTTTTATTTAATACATAATACATCATTGGTATTTCCTATGTTATTAACAACTATCAAGGTATTCAATCATTTTTGTTAAGTGGGTCAAGTTTGTTTTCTATATAGTAATTCAAAATAAACTTGTTTCTTGAGTTAATTCTGGACAGCATAGAAAAATACAAAACAGTGAATTTTAATAATGATTTGTAATTTTAATTTTATTAGTATATCAATACTCACTCGTTGCTTCCAAACCATTTCGTACAGCATTTTTTTTAGTTTGTATAATCTGAAAATATAAAACTCAAATTTAATAACCAATGCAGCAGAATGGGATGAGATCCAACACTTCGTATTCTCATCGTATTTTTGACGTAAATGTACTTTTCTTCCGATGACCCTACAAATAATGCTGCCGCGGTTACCGATGTGATACGTAATTATAACCCAGACAATTTCAAGACTAGAGTGCAAAGGCAACTTTTGGGTGCGCTGGTTCCATCGTAGGCCTCATAAATGTTTTCACTACAGGCATGATCAAAGCTAAGACCAAGCCCACTTATTATAAAAAACCAGGCAAGAGCATATCGGAACTTGCTCAATGTAGGGTTCCGCAGCCTTGATTAACCCTTTAATTGATTAACCATTGAGTTAATGCCAAAATATTTTTTGGTCTCACGGTTCAAAAGTTCCACACAATTTATGCAACTCTCGAAGCGATTATTCCCAAGAATATTTACTCAATCAAAAAAGTTTAGACCTGTCGAATGAAGTGACACACGTTCATGTTCGCTGAAAAAAATCTGCTTCTGTTACATGTATGGAGTAACCCCCTTAAATATTTATTATTATTATTTAGCTATCAAACTAAGTAGCGGCTACTACAAGACACCTTTTCACCAAATTTCATTATTATTCATTGAGTAGTCTTTGAGTAAAATGCCTAAGACATACGGATGGATGGACAGACAGGAAGACAGACGGACTGTTGGATCCGCTTTGCAATTTGGCTACGGAACATAAATAAAATAATGTTGTGACAAAAAATGTTTTCAAATAAACATTGATTTGATTTTACGAAATAATTTATTTCAGTTTAAGTTTGAAAGCGTTACTTACCCCATGAGATAGATTATGTACCTCGTTAACCAGTTTCTCTTCGACTTTCTTAACGCCGCACAATTTATAAACTAAGTCATTGTGTAGCCAAAACTTTTGAAACCGCTTCGTGTACGTCAGTAGTAGACCGTCAAGTGCTAACATATACTTTTCAAGTATTCCTTCTTCACGCATGTTAGATGTTCCAAAGGCATTTACTGAAATCGTAAAAGAAAGAATTAGTTCCTATGTAATTTCACATCGCCAATTACGATAAGTTTATCTATAAAAAAACCGGCCAAGAGCATGTCAGATCATGCTCAGTGTAAAGTTCCGGAGCCGCTGCCGTATGAAAAATCCGATTTGAATGAAAAGCAGAAGAGCGTATGTTCATGGCACTTATTTGTGAAACGCAGTTTTTCGGCAATAACACAATGATCATTTTTAAAATAATTTTAATTTAAAGTATTTGATTATTTTCAAGTACCTTTTTGATTACTTTTATATTTTTTGGTCACACGGTTTAAAGTGCACAATTTATGCAACTTTCGGAGAGAATATTTTCAAAAATATTTATTTAATAAAAAAAATATATTATAAACCCTAAAAAAGACCCCTTAAAAACTACAAGACACCTTTTCACAAAATTTAATCAATAGTCATTGGGTAGTCTTTTAGTAAAATGCCTGTGACATACTGACTGACATGATGAAACTATAAGGGTTCCGTTTTTGCCAATTTGGCTACGAAACCCTAAAAACAAGTTAAAGTAAGTACGAAGGTTTTTTACCTTTCCGCTGTTTTCAGTATTATATCCTATATGGAATTTAGTATGTATTGTAATTCTATGATAACATCTAAATAATAAAATAAATTATACTTACAACAAGACACAGTCATAATGGCATCCTTTATCACATCTGTGGGATCAAATAATCCCTTTCCGACATAAGCAGCCATCTTGTCTGCCATTTTTTTGTTTTGGGCATTAAACACTTCTAGGTATCCATTTATGATTGGTAAACTGAATGCTGGGTTCATCAACTTCCTGTGACGTTGCCATATTGGAACTGTAATAATGATTATACATTATATTATATCAGACAAATGGCTTTAGGTAGATAACCTTTTGAGCTTAGCTTTAGATTTTTAGCATTTCAGCCCCAGCCCATCAAGAATTTGGTATAATTCCTTAATACAAACTTAGTTTTTTTCTAGTCAAGACAAATCTTTAAGCATAATTTTATTGTTTATCCAATGGCAAGATGTAATTTATCAATTATATAAATTTATATAATTAAATTAAGATAAGTAAAAACATTTATCATTGTCTATAGGCTCTGCCTATTTTGGGTTTGGCTATATGTGATGTCTACTATAGAATGATTCCTTACAGGTACAATCTACTATTGGGCCACAATCTGTATCCACGTTTTTATAAGGCTGCATTCTGTACTCTCAGATTGTTTAAAAAAAATTAAGAGAGACAACTCCCGCAGTAGGGTACAAGCCCTGTGTCGCGGGGGACTTTACAAATATACAAGTCACTGGTCAGTGTTTCGTGCCTCGGTATTTCTGAGACTATATCATAAGTCTCTAAACCAGTCAGAATTTTTCTGTCGTTCCGTCAATATATCATCGTTATCATAATAATGATGATATATTGACGGAACGACAGAAAAATAAATGGCATGAGACGTAAGCACTGGTGTTAATACGTCAGTGGCGCGATGTTGAATTACGTAATTGTTTCGTCAGTTACGCAATTCTCGTCACTATTGGATTCTCTTGACTTGTTTGTATTTAAATTCTTACTGCTACCTAAATGAAAACATACTTTACGGTCATCTGTGCTCACGCTTTATAATTAATGTCCAGAAAATTGAAAGACACCTTGCACTAACCTGCACCAGTTAACAGGCCATCTCCGAGTACAGATTTTGCGAAATCATATATAATATGCTTCTTCAAACAAGAATTCATCAATGTCACGGAGTCATCCAAATCCGTGACAACTGAAAAGGAACATGACAGATACAGCAATGTTCTCACAAGCAATTTCGTACATTTGCGGCTAATCTTATCTTATACAAAGCCAAGTACACTCTCTATTGTTTCACTCTTATAGTCCGATGTGACGGAGATTTGATATAATCGGAGAGATAACAGGCGTAGGACCGAACGCTTAACGTGCACTTTCCCTGAACGACTGACATTGGTAACGCTGCTTAACTTAGCTGACCTCTCCATTCGCTTGGATGCCATTGAGCCACAAATTCCGCACATCCTATTGATATTTCCATGAATACTTCTGTTGCCTTTTGGATAAAAAATTGTTATGAACACTTTTCGATAGGTTTATAAATTAATCGATTGTGTTTATAAATTAATAAAAGTTGATAAAATATGCCTCATATCAGATGTGTGAAGGTCGATGTTCAGCGTCTCTTAGACCATAAACAAATGAAAAATTTAAAATACGAATCTAAAATTCTGTACTTATTTAGGAAGCAAATTATCTTATTATCTATTTAATCAATTAGGAAGAAAAATTAAATTTGAATTTTAGTTCAAGAAGCAAGACCGATTAGCTGGGTGAATTAAGTACACCAGACCAAATTTGAGTTATTTTTCGAACTGACATGATTTTTACGAGTCAAAAAATGTAATGAAATCAAAGACATAATTTTAGAATTTAAAAGGTAATTAAAAATAGGCTTCATTTTTTATTATAATACGATTTTGGAACCAATCAGAACTCCGAACAGACGTCAGAAAATAACAAATTATCACTCACTTTACAGGCACAAACGACACATAAAATAACTTTTAGTTGCACTCAAGTTTTTCTATCGCTACGCACTATTAGGCATTATGCCGAGCGCTTCCAAAATTATCATAAATCACTCTCACGCACACAACCATTACTTTCCAGTGCGCAAGAGCCAGGACAAAGTAATATCGAATATTTGATCGTACATATGTTTGACTAGCTGTTGCCAGCGGATACGACCGCGTAGAATATTTTACCCCTTTAAGGGTTGATTTTCCCTTTTGATCAAAACACTGAAACACCTAATTCTTTATTTCATTTAATACGAAATTTCACAGATCTTACTACGCAACCCCTAGTTTACCCCCTTAGGGGGTTCAGTTTTCACTAACGCTGAAATATGTGTTTCTTTAATTTAAACGATAAAGCTAAATACAAAATTTCACCGATATAACTTCAAAACAGATGGAGTTTCGCACAAACCGAATACCCCTAGTTTACCTCCTTAGGGGTTGATTTTCCTAAACGCCGAAACACGTGTTTTTTTATTTTAAACAATAAAGCTGAATACAAAATTTCACCGATCTAACTTCAAAATTGACGCTGTTTCATATAAACTTGAAACTCTATTTTACCCCATTAAGGGATGAATATCTAAAAACCTTTCTTTTTTGACTGCCAAAATTTTAGGTTTGTAACCCTAGCGTCTTAGGCACTGCGTTGATGAATCAGTCAGTCAGGACAAATGATTATACATGTATAGATTACGCACGCCATAACTATGACAATCCGTAACTACAAGTTTTTTTTACAAGTTAATATGTAAATGTTTATATATTAACTTGTAAAAAAACTTGTAGTTACTTATTTAATTTTAAATTTAAGACTAGTAGTACTAGAGCAACTCTTTGGCTAGTTATTATTCTTTCGTGTCCTCATTTATGTTTTCTAAATAAATTGATGACTCAGAGTCAAACCCTATAAGTGACAACGGCAACCTGAGAAAGGGCATCTCAAAATTTAATATCGTTCCATTATTTCACGGTTTATCTAGAATAGTCATAGTGGGTAAATAGGTAGGTACTTACAGTAATAAGAATCCAATCCAATTTTAGAGACTGTTACTCCACCTTTTTCTAATGTATATTCAGAGGTTTTTCTTTGTAGATCCCATAAACCTGTCAAAAAGTTTTTAAATTTAGACTGCCTCTGTGGCGAGGTGGGAGTGTGTCCGACTGCTACGCAAGAGGTTGTGGGTTCGATTCCCACACGGGACACCGCTTTGTGTGATCCACAAATTGTTGTCTCGAGTCTGGGTGTACTTTGTGTCCGTGACTTGTATGTTTGTAAAGTCCCCCGCGACACTGGGCTTGCAATAATAATGTTTAAAATATAAAAATGAGTAATTAATATTAATCTTATCATAATTTACTCATTTCTTAACTTATTTATAATATATATATATATATATTTCGGTGCCATTACAGGAGCTAGTGCTTTCGACAATTTCAATATTTGATCAGGATTATATATGGTTTTTCTGTTCTTTTATACTGGCCCCTTAGTGTTTATTGTTAAAATAAATTGACACTTTCATACAAAAATATAATAGAAAGATTTAGAATTTTTAAAATAATATTTTGTCTATGTTTAATATTCTTTTGTTCATACTTATTGACAATTACAAAAATAGCAAAAAACAATAAGAATATTTGACCATTCTCAAATGATATATCGTCATTCAGTCATGTGGCCAATGATTTATTAAAATTGACAATTATAGGCAAAATACTTACGAGCACTGTTACGGAGTAACAAATGTGTGATTCCAACAAATGGCAAATCTCCATAATGAATGGGCGGCAATTTATAACCATGACATTTTTTCAAACGCGTGCGCATCGCCAAGCCCATGAAAATGCAGAGCAATGCGCATATTAAACAGAGACTTATCATTTTTAAATAATTATAAATAAAACTACACTAATAGTTGACGTCAATTAAGAATTTTTAAATATTATTATTATTATTTATTTTCACAAATGTATTTTTATGATTTAATTTTGATTTATATTATTTGTTATTATTTTTAAATGATTTTTTTAATAATTAATTAAGTAGTAAAAGTAGCCGGCCGTGCCAGATGCAACAGGTCTGTATGACGATGTAAGACGTTCCTTCACAAAACTGTATACATTAATGAGGCAACCTTGGTTTTCATGTCTTTATAAAATCCGTTATCAAAACTGTGTGATGGTATTACGAGTTACTGACAGCAAAGTTATCGATATTTTTGACATATAAATTATCGTTTTAATATCGATATTTTTCCCACACACAATTAATATTTTAAACTTAGTATGAACACAATAAAACATTAAAACTTAATAAGCTTCAATTGCAAAAATATAAAGAGATCTGCGGAATGTGTTAGGAGGCTTTGTCGAACTGCACATATTGTATGTCTGCAAGAGACGTGGTTACTACCCCACGAGATCGGCTACATGGGTAGCATCGACAATGACTTTGCCTATATGGGCACTAGCGCTGTGGACGTATCTGCTGGAGTGTTGAGGGGGCGTAGCTATGGTGGCGTGGCCTTACTTTGGAGAAAAGCGATATTTCCGGTAGTTACAATAGTGAAGTGTGATAGTGCGCGATTAGCAGCGATAAAAGTTGTGATGTGCAACAGCTCGGCCTTAATAATATCTGTATACATGCCTACCGATTCTAGGAACAACCTAATATTATTCACCGAATGTTTAAGTGAGATAATCGCTATTATTGAAAGCCAAAATGTGGAATCTGTATTTGTGCTTGGTGATTTTAACGCCCCCCCTGGTGAGTTATTTTCCACTGAGTTGTTAAGTTTTTGTACAGAACAGTCGTGGTTATGTATGGACATGTTGTTGTTACCTAGCAATACACATACATTTATAAGCGACGCCCATGGTAGCTTGCGTTGGTTAGATCACTGTGTACTGACTGAAGCGGCACAACAATCAGTTATTAATTGTTCGGTACTGTATGATAATTACTGGTCTGACCATATAGGTACCTATTAAGTTACAATGCAACTTTGATTTATTAAATCCTAAAGTAACTGTGTCAGATAAATTTGTAAATAAAGTTATACAGAACAGTCGTGGTTATGTATGGACATGTTGTTGATACCTAGCAATACACATACATTTATGAGTATAAGCGACGCCCATGGTAGCTTGCGTTGGTTAGATCACTGTGTACTGACTGAAGCGGCACAACAATAATTTATTAATTGTTCGGTACTGTGTGATAATTACTGGTCTGACCATATACCTATTATGTTACAATGCAACTTTAATTTATTAAATCCTAAAGTAACTGTGTCAGATAAATTTGTAAATAAAGTTAGATGGGGTGAACGTGATAGACAACAAATTAATCTTTATAACAACTTATGTCATATCAAATTAAGGGACATCGACTTGCCGGCTGATTTTATGCACTGTGCCGATAAATTGTGTAATGACCCCGCACACAGAATTTTTTTAAATAAAATGTACGACAGTATTGTGTTGATACTTTCCCAAGCAGCTGAACATACCTATACTGCTAAAACTAAGCGTAAAAATACCTACGTAACTGGGTGGAATTAGTACGTGCGGTCGGTACACGGGTGGGCCCGACTCTGTTATAAAACTTGACAATTATATAATAAACTTATCGGTTGTGTTTATGATGATATGTGCGAATCCAGGCGTTTATTTAAATCAAAACTTAAATGGTGCCAAAATAATGATCAACAATTCAAAATGAACATTATCGCAGAAAAATATGCTAATAAGAACTTTAAAGATTTTTTGAAATTAAGCAAAAATAATGAGAGGCCTGGCCTTCCCGTGAGCGTTGGGGAATTACTTGAACCTCGGGATATAGGTAATGCATTTCTGCGTCATTTTAAAGTAGAATCACCTCACCAGGGACGTCTGACTCGTACGTAAGTGTAAGATTGACTGCTAAAGAAGTGTCCTCTGCGTTACAGCTCATGGTCAGAGGAAAATCTCTGGGTCATGATAGTCTCAGCATTGAGCATCTGCGGTATGCTGGAGCGCATTTCTCGAGAGTACTAGCTATGTTGTTCAATTTGTGTGTTAGTCATTCTTATTTGCCGGAGAAATTAATGCAAACAGTAGTTGTACCAATTGTTAAAAATAAAACGGGTGATCTATCTGATGTCTCTAATTATAGGCCGATCTTCCTGGCAACAACTATAGCCAAGGTTCTGGACAGTCTGATTGACAGACACCTGGATAAGCATATTAGACTGAATGATGAGCAATTTGGTTTCAGAGCGGGTCTTTCAACAGAAAGTGCAATCCTGACTCTTAAACTGACTGTCCATTACTATAAATCTCGACAAACACCAGTGTACGCATGCTATCTGGACCTTTCTAAGGCTTTTGACCATGTGTCATATAATATATTGTGGGAAAAGTTGCGTAACACTACAGTATCTAGGGAGCTAGTATCCTTGGTGGAGTATTGGTATGACAACCAAAGAAATAATGTAAGATGGACAGTATTGTATTTTCACAATAAACTCCCTTTTGGGGAGGACTTATCCCCAAGGGTAAAATATATAAAAAAAAAAGTCCCGCGCAACTTCGTATGCGTCAATTTTTCCCGTTTTTGCAACATTTTTCATTGCTACTCCGCCCCTATTGGTCGTAGCGTGATGTTATATAGCCTTCCTCGATAAATGGGCTACCCAAGAGAAAAAGATTTTTTTAATTCGGACCAGTAGTTCCTCGTTCAAACAAACAAACTCTTCAGCTTTATAATATTAGTATAGATAGAATACCATTCCCTTGAAATGTAGTAGTAGTCCCCTAAACTTTCCATAAGAACAGCCATGTTTAGGGTTCCGTAGCCAAAATGGCAAAAAACGGATTCAAAAAATAAAATCGGACCCTTAAAGTTGCGTCATGTCCGTCTATCTGTATGTCTGTCTGTCTGTCTGTCCGTCCGTATGTCACAGGAATTTTACTCAGAGACTACTCAATGAATATTGATGAAATTTAGTGAAAAGGTGTCTTCTAGTAACCGCTACTTAGTTTAATAGCTAAATAATAAAAATAAATATTTTTAGAGTGGGGGGGGGGGGGCACTCCGAAGCTGATTTTTTTTTCGGCTACCATCAACGTATGTCACATCACCCGACAGGTCTTTTAAAAACATTATAAAGTTCCTAATAATAATATACTTTTTTCATTGAGTGAATCTTGCTGGAAATAATCGATCCGAAAGTTGCATAAATTGTGTCCCCCCTCTTAACTTTTGAACCGTGTGACCAAAAAAATATGAAAAAAATCACAAAGGTGGCTCTCAATAAATACTCTAAACTAAAATTATTTCGGGAATCATCGGATATACCGTCATTAAGTTAAAGCCGAAAAACTTTTCTTAACAAAAGGGCGTAAGTGCCATGAGCATACGCTCTTCTGCTGATGCAATTATTTAAGGCTGCGGTACCGGCGGAACCCTACGCTGAGCATGGTCCGACGTGCTCTTGCCCGGTTTTATAACACTTAATATTTCGATTTCCGTGTTGACCTGTGATGACAGTAACTACATTTTTTAATTTTAAGGACTTTTAGATTTTGAAATAATAGTCAAACTATTTACTTACCTGCACTGTCACAAAGAAGCAAATGTGAGATTCCGATAATTGGCAGATGACCGTAATGAATGGGTGGCAATTTGTAATCGTGTGATTTTTTGAGGCGCGCTCTCACCACTAGTACAACGAATGCGCTGAACAATACGCATATTAACCACAAACTAATCATTTTTAATAAATTAAAATAAATTTACGTTAAAAGTAGACGAACGTTTAAAATTTAGAATGGCTTTTTTTAAATTTTAGGATAAATTAATTATTTTGATGCTGTTATGTTCTAGGCAAGTCGCGACGTAGACTGATACGGCGCTACTGCCCCGCGATACGGCGTTCGCTTAAATGTGAACCTATGCGTTAATGTGCTTTATTAAGTTTTCGCAAATACTTTATACCTCTATAATATTAATACTCGGTACTAGTAAAAAATATCGATATTTTAAGCTTAAAATTTTTAAACTAAGTCAATATAATCAATCAATGAAAAATACTCGATTTTATTACAATTTAATTATGTAAATATATCATTATCAGATCACACTTTTACCTACATTCAACTTATTCCAACAAAAAGGCATAGGTAAGGTTCGTACGACTAATACAGCCAAGTTTTGGTTAACTGGTTCTCAAAATTGAAATCGCAAAATGCTTATAGAGATAATAAACAAAAAATATTAATAGCTCAGTATACCTAAATACACTAAAAAATTACTCTCCTAAATGTAAAGTGTTAAGATAAATACTTTAGATTTGGGAATATTTTTGTTGATCCTAGCAAAGCCTCTGTCAGATGAAGCTCAGTTTAAATAAAGTTAGTTTTAGACATATAGAATTTTACATGCATTGTATTGTAGACATATGATTAGGTTACTATGGAACCGACGTAAATTGTATTTAAAGGTTCCTAAAAATAAACAGAAAAAAAAAATGTAAAGTGGATATTTTTTTTTCTTACCTACCCCATCGTGTGGGGTATCATTTGATAGGTCTTTTAAAAACTTTTATTGGTTGGGAAGAATACAATAAAAAAATTTTTTTTAGATTTAGGGCTCGGTTTGTGAAATTTTAAGCTTTAAAGTGAAATTTTTGTTTGAGTCAAGTGCGAGCCCCCCCCCTGCGAGCTAAATGGTTGATATTGGATATGTGAAAAATTCACGGTATTAGTATATATAGTGAAATTAAAGGGAAAACTATCACAGCTAGGTAGGCTTTACAAGTTTACGAATAACAGCTGATCAAATGAGAAGTAACAAAAATGTTGTACAAATTCCATTGAAAAAAATATTAATTAGTTAAAACGTTGTAAGTATGAAAATAAAAAAAAAACAACAGAAAACCCACTTCATAAGCTACAGGGACTACAAAACCCTACATTGCTGGCCCGACATGCACTTGCTCGGTTTTTTTGTATTTGTATTAAGCGATGACAATAAAATATAAGCATTTCTTAAAATTGAAGGCAAGCTGAATTGATTGAGGAAAGTTATAGTTTCATAGGTGATCGGGAAGTATTCAACCTCGTCTTAATTGTTAGGTTGAAACCGTAGTTTGCGTCTCGGGACCACTGTAACCGATTCATAGGCAGTCAAAATGTCTGGTCTTTTGAAACTTTAAGAAGGTGACAGTTTTTTGTGTCGTTTTTTCATTTGTTCCATTGTTATCCTGTTTTTCGTCTAGCCCCTCAGTCCGTAAACAAACTATAACGTGTAATAAGGAAATATGTTCCAAAATCCGCTTCGTCGCTTAAGTATCTATTATGAACGCCCAAGTTCTTTACAGTCTCGCTAATCGTTATAGAGGTACCGTTGAGTGTTACTTGTGGCAATTGGTTCCAATCGATTCGAGAAATCATCCTCGGGCTACCAACTACGATAACCTGAGTCTTCGACGGATTAACCTTCAGACCATGGTGGTTGCTCCATTCACATATACGCTCCAAATCCGTGTTAATAATAGAAAAGGCTTGTGGCAGCTGTCGCAGTGGTGCTTGTGTGTAGATTTGAAGATCATCTGCATATCGGTGGTAGGATGAAACTAATTGGTTGAAATAGCATTTATAAAAATTACGCAGAGAAGAGGAGAAATAACGCCACCCTGCGGTACACCAACCGTTAACGTACTAAGAAATTTCCAAATTTTAGCGGGCTCTCCGTTCTCAACCGAGGTGTGGATATGTTGGCGTTGTGCATTTCTACACACCTTATTGCAGTGATTTCTTATAGCCACATATCTTTCTCGGTTAGTGGAACTAGGTCTACACTTATACTTAGATTTGGCTGCGATTTTCTTATTCATTATAACTTTAATCTCGTCAGAAGAGTCGTCTCAGAGAAGTCTCGAAGTGTTGTTGTATCTGTTGATAGTACGATTAACGAACATACGGCTGATATTAAGCTTTTGAAGTGTCTGAAATATGACCGACGGCTCCATACCCACTTTGTGCAAGGCGATCACCGCAATCCTATTTTCTTTAACTCCTCAATCCATATTGTAATTTGATAATGAACACGAAAAAATATATGAAATGGCGCGAAATCGAAAGAACTTTTAAAAATTTAAAATTTTTAAAAGTTCACAAGTTGTCCACCCGTTCCAAATTCAAAGTAATTAAAAAGTTGAAAAAAAATGAGTTTTATGTAACAGTATATATGGCCGGACTAGTTAGTTATGTGTGTGGTTTGGTGTATTGTAAAGTTTAGCATTAAACAGTTTTGTTCCAAGATGTTTACGTTTTTAAATAAAACCAACTTAACTGTATAAGTATAAAATCTAAGAAAATTGAAATCTAAAACGGGTATAACGGGTTATGGTAATTCATCAAAACATGACAGTTAAAGTTAATAATTAAGATTTACTCTGTATAACTTGTATGCCTGCAGCGGTTATTTTGAAGGGCCTGCTATTGACCTACAAGTCGTCTTATGCCAAGGCTCAAAACTGATTAATGTTCAAGGCAGACAGCGTTTTAAACCAATAGTTTTACAATAATTAGTCCGATAAACATTCAACTCAATCATCAATTATTATTTTTTGGCTCATTTCACATACCTAATGTTAAAGGTATTGCAAAAAGCTTAAATTCAGCTTATTTAGTATTAGGAAGTATACCAAAATAAGTACTTGACTATTACGTTAGTAGATTTGAATTCAAAATTATGAAATTAAAAACTACAAAATGTACCACAATTTCAATAGTAGGTATCGTTTATGAATTGTTGATGGAACAACACGCTGTGTCGAAATTTATAAGAAACAACATTATGACGTCATAATTTCCTAAAATCAAGTCAAAGATTTTTGTTTTTTATCAAAGTAAAATAATTAGAAAGTTTTTTCTTGTATTAACATAATTGTGTTATTAATAATAATAACAATGTTCTCTACCAAAATAATTATTTTAAATCACTAATCACATAATATTAAAAAAATATAATAAAAACTTAAAAAAAAAATTGAATCCACTCTAGAAATGACAATGTGCGGCAACTCCTAGTACAAAACTCGTAAGAGAAGAAGTGCCTACCTAACTTTATTAAAATTATGAAGTCCAAAAGTTTGCATGTTTAATCCATCAGATTTTGATAAACCTTTTCTGTAATGTACTTTATATAATACATCAGAAAGGCACATAGGATGTAAAAATCAAACACAATGCGCGCAAAGCCATAGAAAAGTGAGTAAGCCATAGATCTTTGACTTGTGGCACTAGGTTAAGCTACTTCTACATCGTTATAGGTGCATAAATAGCTTAACATTTTCTGCAAAATATATGAAGTAATCGTATAAGAGGATATACTTTATGTTGGGTTGGGAAGATCATTTTTAGATTTAGGGAGCCATTTGTAAAATCTTAAGCTTTAAAGTGCAAATTTTTGTTAGAGGTATCCTGCCAGCTATATAGCTGGTTGGGTTGATGTTAGGTATGTAAAAAAAAACCCGGTAGTAGTTTATATAGTGAAATTAAAAGAAAACTATCACAGCTAGGTAGGCTTTACAAGTTTACGAGTAACAGCTAATCATATGAAAAGTAACAAAATTTTTCAAAAAGTTTCATTAAAAAATATTGTTATGTAGTTGTAAGTACGAGTATGAAACAAAAACAACAGAAAACTCACTTCTTAAGCCACATCCGACATGCACTTGCCCGGTTTGATAGTCTTGTTTTTGTTCAGTAGTTAGTTTTAAACAAACATAATTTACATTATGCTAAGTAACCAGATTATATTATATTAGCGGACGCCTCGCGGTTTCATCCGCGTAGTTTCCGCTCCCGTGGGAATACATGGCTAAAAAATAGCCTATGTCATCCGGGGTTAATGTAGCTTCAGAATTTTTTAAATCCGTCCAGTACTTTCGGAGCCTATTCAATACAAACAAACAATCTTTCCTCTTTATAATATTAGTATAGAAGTATAGATATAGATATAGATTATATTATAAAGAGGAAAGATTTGATCGTTTGTTTGCATTGAATAGGCTCCGAATCTACTTGCCCAATAAAAAAAAAATCTTTTACCATTAAAAAGTTACATTTTCGGGAAGTAACGTAAGCTATATTTTATTGTCAAAAAATGAGAGATCTCTACGAAAATTGCAATAATCTAACTCAAGGTATCATT
This sequence comes from Herminia tarsipennalis, assembly GCA_945859575.2. NCBI lineage: Eukaryota > Metazoa > Arthropoda > Insecta > Lepidoptera > Erebidae > Herminia > Herminia tarsipennalis. The sequence goes on from OX243855.2 coordinate 19,176,291, forward strand.
TTTTTTTTTCATATTACAGTATTTATTAAGCGATACCTTTGAGATTTTGTCATATTTTTGGTCACACGGTTCAAAAGATAATGGTAGGGAAGGATAGTGCTTTTGGAGCGGTTTTAGAAACCTTAGAATGTTTTTAAAGGCCCTGTCGAATGATGTGCCATATGTTGGTGTTTGCTAAAAATGTTTTTTTCAGCTTCTGTTACATGTATCCTCTAAATATAAATCCTAAAAATCCTTTATTTTTATTTTTTTATTATTTAACCATCAAACAAAGCTTTGATTTTTCGATTCGATTCTTTAATAAGCTACTGCTTAAACAGCTTATTAAAGAATTGAAAAATAAAAGATTTTGTTGAAAAATCAGGAGAAACTGCAACGGACGTCGAGTTGCTAGTGCCATACAAGCATTAATTATTCTCGTCGTTTAAAATAACAATACCGGCTCATACGAGTAAATACAGCGTTTTTACAAATGAAAACTTCTGGCCAATAGGCATTGAATATAGAGGATTTCGACAACGTAAGCATTATGTAGACCTCGGTAGGTATGACATCTGTAGCAGACAACACTCGAGTAAAAAAAGTGACCTTTAACTATTATTAAGAAGAAGTTGCATATGAGAAGTAAAAAAAAAATCGCTCAAATTCAATGCTAAGGCGAAGCTTCATTACCGCCTGTGGAAGTTACATGGCAGCCCCAAAACCGGTATTTTATTTGACACAATGACTAAAGAAAAGACTTTAAAAACAAGATTAGTAGGTGCCAACGCAATGAATAACCATTAAAAATGGATATTTTAGCTAATCTAAGAGAAGAAAAAGACTTTTGTAAATTCTGGAAATCTACTAAAAATATGCAAATTAAACCAAAAGTAGCAAGAAGCGTTAATGGCTCCCAAGATTCTAAACAGATAGCTAATATGTTTGCAAAACAGTTTAATGTAAAACCGGTCGATGTAAAGATTGAGACATACTCTGATGCTTAAGGGGCTCCGACTATTGGAGCTGTGTACTATGGTTTTCATTTTAATAGTAGTAATTTCAGTTTTATTAAGTCGCATTTTTTTATGTATTATTTTTAACATGTCATGGGACTAGTCCCGACAATAAACGATATTATTATTATATTATACAACGTATCTATGCTCCAAATTTAATCAATATTCATTTTTGCAACTTTCGGAGCGATTATTTCTAAAAATATTTACTTGATGAAAAAGTTTATTAGAAACCTTAAAATATTTTTAAATGTGGCAGATCATTCGTGTATGGAGTGGCTCCCCTAAAAATATTTTTTTTTATTATTTAGCTATGAAACTAAGTAGCGGTTACTACAAGTCACCTTTCTTCTTCTTTCTTCGATATTCATTGAATAGTCTTTAGGTAAAATGCCTGTGACATACGGACGGACAGACAGAGAGACAGACGGTCATGATAAAACTATAAAGGGTTCCGTTTTGGCTACGGAACCCAATTTTAGGTTATATGGACCAAATTTAGGTTAAAGTATTATTAAAATATTTTACGGCCGAATGCCCGCTCAAGTAAAATACAAGCAAACCCTGGGTCCGTATTCACTATCATTTTTTTTTGTTTTTAACTGTCAAAATCTTGTCATAATGATTAATAGAGAGCTGCGCTTAGAAATGCATCGCGCATGCGGAAAAGGTTGTTTTTTTTTATAACTATTTATTTCTTTTTTCTCTTTTGATTTTACTGGACACGTTTCTGAGTCTATTCATTTGTATTTAAATAATGAACGTTGAATCAGACTGACTAACATGACTGCTGGGTACCAAGGACCACCTTGGTACCTTAGCCCCATCATCAGACCCTGAACAGTGTAAGCGTACTTGTCAAGACGAATCTAATGCTTTAGGGTGGGTACCCCCAAGGTCGCAGGCTAAAGTCCCACATGAGACGATGTTTTCCTCCATACATTTAAAATGCTTTAAAAATTGCAAAAAGTAATATTTAGGCCCAACGTCATCATAAATCTATGTTTAAATGGTTTCGGCAACGAAACTAACAGAGCCGTATAAGTTTCTCAAGAACCGTGTGTGGCACGACGATCGCCGAAAATCATATCATGTGGAGGCAAAATTCGACGCAGATGGATAAATCTCGGTGCCAGAGTTGGCTTAGGGCCCTAAGGCTTACCTCTCGCTGGTCGCGGGTTCATGTCTCGTCTAAGATGAATATTTTTTCCATACATTTAAAATGATGTATCAGAAAGTAATGAATCTAACGAGCTCAAACACGGGATTTGTTTTGCGTTTGCAGATAGATTACATGACCGTTGAGTACCACCGGGCCACTTTTGGCTCCATCATAGCACCCCGGATATAATTTAGGATCGGAGTACTTGTCAAGACGAATCAAATGAACCCAAACTTGATAGGTTTAGTTCCTATGACCACCTTCCGAATCTATCATCAGATCATTCTATAAGTCTATGGCACTATAATAAGTGTACCTAGTTTGAGTTTTACAGAGAGAATTTAGCAAGTTAAATACAATTTTGTACTATAAATAGAAAGGAGTAAGAGAAAAATATCATATTCTTTTTTTCCTAAGTTATTTTCAGTTTTTCTACAAATGGGTAAATCGTCTTTTGTTTTATTGATCATATTTGACATTGGCAGTATAGTAACGCTTTATTTTAACCTTTTATCTATCTACATAAATAAAAATGAATTGCCGAAATGTAACCATGCGCGCAAAAGCTCAGAACGATTGCACTAAATTAGATAATTCCAAGGTTTGTACAAAAGAAAATTTGAAAATAATCGTACGGATGAGAAGCAATATTTGGGTTAAAACTACGCCCGTGCGAAGCTGGGGCGGGCAGCCAGTTACAAAATTATAATGTCTAGATTTTAAAATTAAAATCTCAAATTGGCATCTCAAAATGAAGCCGTCGAGCAACAGTAGGTATTTAGTCAATCCACTTTGCAAACTAAGCTACATAGTTTTTATTGTAAGGACTTAAAAATGCACTGTCCACAGGCGTGCCAAAATTAGTTTAGCATTTTTTTGAATTAGCGGTGACTATTTTTACCCGACTGTAAAGAAGGTTATGTTCTTTATTACCTAATATCTCACAATCCACTGAAAGGATTTATACAATACAGACGTCGTTAGATTCGGTTCCCTATCCATTTGCCTAAAATTTTAAGACCTAATATAACTTAGCATATTTTTGTTAGGCATAATTATATATTCGCATAATATAATTACGCATAACAGCTTACGCATAATGTTTTAGGCATATTTTTTCAAACCATAACAATGATTAGGCATAACCTTCTAATGCATAAATATATTAAGCATAAAGTTCTATAGCATAACTTTTTTAAGCATTATATCCTAAAACATAAATTTATTTACGCTAATTTAATTGTTTTTTTTTTAGTAATTGTAATAAATAAAAGTTGATTTAATGATAATTATTTGGTTTTTATATCCTTGCCCATGAGAGCATGTTCGTTTCTGGCACTCGCCGGCCGCTGCCGCGGCACGCTCGCTTCGCTCGCTCGGCTCGTGCATAAGAGGTCACAGTTCTAACCTAACCTAACCTACGCATTTTTAAAGAAGAAAGTAACCCAATCTATATTATTCTAATTGAAATTCTATGATCTTCATAGTTTATGTGTAATAAATAATTTGCATAAAAATTGTTTTTGTTATTTACCTATATTAATTATATGCTTAAATATTATTATGCTAATAGTCATTAGGCCTACTAACGTCATGCTAATAGTTATTAGGCCTACTAACGTTATGCGAATCTAATTTATACCAACACAAATTAGTCTTTAACATGATTGTGCCAACATAAAAGGTATGCCATAAAAAATTAGGCCGAAGTATTATTATGCCAAAACAAATTGTGCCAAAATCGTTATGCCGAAGTATATTAAGACAAAGAACATTATGAGAAAAGAAGGGATCCCACTACCAGTATGTTCACTAACCCTACAACCCCACATGAAGTCTACAGAACCATTATATCACTGAAAAACACGAGGTCTACGGGTTATGATGAATTACTAGTCCGGTCAATTTAGACCAAAAAATGAGAGTGAAGTTACATAAAGTCCCAACAAGCTGAATTTCTGTGAAATTGTTCAAAATATAATTATAAACAATGTCTAGAAGTTCCCCATCATTCCCCTGTAAGGAAAAAAAATAATTCAAGGTCAAAGGTAAAAAAAATGTGTTTTTCGCGAAAATAACATTTTGCCCTACGTTAGGCGAGTTATAATTTTTTTTCTATTTTTTCAAGAAAATCCCCATTTTTTTTATAAATGGCTTAATTTTTTTAAAATTAATGATCAAGGTGTCAATTAAATGATTTATTTTTATTGTTTAGTGATGTCTTATTCAGATTTAATCATAATTTCATACAAACAATGAAACAAAAACATAACATACCCTCTCAAACATCCATAACCCAAAAAGAAAAAGTGTTATGTCCACTTTACAAGGTAAATTAAAAAAAAAATTATAAAGTGTGAGATTTTAAAATGCTTTTAAAAACTACCCTAGTTAATACTCTTTGTAACGGTATGTAACATGTACCATAAATACTCGAATAACCTACCAAAAAACCGGTTTGTCTGAAAGAATGCCTTAAAAGGGTGACGACCAAACTAGTCAATTGAGCAGGTAAAATCCTTTTGTCTCATTCTAACAAAGCTAAAATAGCGTGCTATCTCTTTCATCGGTTAACAATACACCTATCGGCCCCCCCGCGCTCTGTGTCCCTGTCGTGCATGTGTCGAGACCAGTCGAGACTTGTCGTTCTCTGCTACCTCACGTGTTTTTAACTCCGCTCCGCGCATTGTTTGCGTTTTCTTCTGTTAAGTTTTGTTATTTTGTTATTGCTGCTGTTTTTAATGGCTGCTTTTACTAACGAAGAATACGCCGATATGCTGATGGCATACGGGAAAGCTGATGGAAATGGACGAGAAGCAAAAAGAATTTACGAAGAGCGTTTTCCCAATAGACGTCAACCTAATCGTCATACTTTTGAGACGACCTTTAGACGCTTAAGGGAAACTGGCAATTTAAATCGCCGTGAACCTGGAGTTGCCAGACAACGTAATGTTGCTGATGAAGAACGTATTCTGGATGCTTTTGAAGAAGACCCCACAACAAGTATCCGCACTGTAGCTGCAACGCTAAATCTCAGCGCATGGAAAGTGTGGTCTGTTCTTCGTGCGAATGGAAAGTATCCTTTTCATTTCACCCCCGTGCAAGGTCTCGAAGAAAATGACTACCAAAGACGGGTTCAGTTTTGTCGCCTCTTGCTACACATGGATCTTGATAACCACGACTTCTTAAAAAGTATCCTGTGGACGGATGAATCAAAATTTACAAGGGAAGGCATTACAAATTTTCATAATTTGCATCATTGGGCCCCAAAGGATCAAAACCCAAAAAAGAAAAGAGCGGTGGCCTTTCAAAGGAAGTTTGCGGTAAACGTTTGGGCAGGGCTAATTGGTAATACACTAATTGGCCCACATTATCTACCAGACAATTTGAATGGCGTTATTTATCTAGATTTTTTGATAAATGATTTGCCCGAGCTCATGGATGGAGTTCCAAATGTCGAGAATCAAGAGCCAATTGTTTATCAACAAGATGGCTGCCCGGCGCACTGGACATTAGCAGTCCGGGAATACTTAGACGATACATTTCCCAACGCTTGGATTGGCAGAAATGGCCCTATCCCATGGCCTGCAAGATCGCCGGACTTGACACCTCTGGATTTTTATGTCTGGGGCCGTGCTAAAGATCTTGTGTATACGGAAACCATTGACACAAGAGAACAGTTAATAGAAAAAATAAATAATGCATTTCTGATAATGAAGCAAGAAATTAGGCTAAGCCATACCACAACGGAAATAAGAAAGAGATGTTACGCATGTATTAGAAATAATGGACAACAATTTGAACAAGATTTACAATAAATTATTTAAAAATTGAATTGCTTTTTTTTTTATCAGCCCGTCATAAAGTAGAAAAATTGCAATACATTTAATGTAAATTAATTTATCTACATTAATTTAATGTAGATAAATTAATGTAATTTATTCATTAACTTATCTAACACATAGCCATAGCTAAACCTATTGCACTTTTTCGTTATGTTATCTGTAACAAAAGGATTTTACCTGCTCAATTGACTAGTTTGGTCGTCACCCTTTTAAGGCATTCTTTCAGACAAACCGGTTTTTTGTTGAGTTATCCGAGTATTTATGGTACATGTTACATACCGTTACAAAGAGTATTAACTAGGGTAGTTTTTAAAAGCATTTTAAAATCCCACACTTTATAATTTTTTTTTTAATTTACCTTGTAAAGTGGACATCACATTTTTTCTTCTTGGGTTATGGATGTTTGAGAGGGTATGTTATGTTTTTGTTTCATTGTTTGTATGAAATTATGATTAAATCTGAATAAGACATCACTAAACAATAAAAATAAATCATTTAATTGACACCTTGATCATTAATTTAAAAAAAATTAAGCCATTTATAAAAAAAATGGGGATTTTCTTGAAAAAATAGAAAAAAAATTATAACTCGCCTAACGTAGGGCAAAATGTTATTTAATTAGGCGCAACAAGTAACCAACAGCGTTACCTATCAACCATTTTCCTATGGCTACTCACCCTCCAAACACCCTGTATAGTTTTTACTGTTGAACGTGGTATGAAGGCATTAATTAATGCAAGTATCGAAAGAGCTGATGATTTTTCGGAATATCTCAAAAATCACAAATCTGTGACAATACATGAAAATTGCCGTAAAAATTATACTTGAAAGTCTTCTTTTTTATTGCTGCAGCTGTCAGCCAGTACATCCACAGCAAGTCCTCCTCGTACTAGATCACGTATCAGTGAATCAGCTTTTTGTTTCAAAGAACTATGCTTATTTTGTGGCGAGAAATTAAATGAAGAGAGTCATCATCAACCTATCGCAGTCCACTGCTGGACATAGGCCTCTCCAATTGCACGGCACTTTGTTCTATCTTCGGCTTCTCGCATCCAGCTCCTGTCAGCCGTTTTGCGTATATCATCACTCCACCTGGCCTGAGGGCGTCCTACACTACGTTTGCCGAGCCGCGGTCTCCACTCAAGAACTCGTTTACCCCAACGGTTGTCGGTTCTTCGGCTAATATGGCCAGCCCACTGCCACTTCAACTTGCTAATCCGGTGGGCTATGTTGATAACTTTGGTTCTCTGCCGGAGCACCTCATTTCTGATTTTGTCCCTAAGAGAAACCTAAATGAAGAGAGTGAAAGAAGAAAATCCTCAGATTTTAGAATCTTCAGATTACACTACCTCATAGGTGGCGCGTGGAAACGTGTGCATATTATGACGATAACAACTTTTATAACTTTTTGAATCGTTATATCTCAGAAACGGTGGCTCGTAAGAAAAAAAGTATTGATACATTTTTTATAGATAATTTTATGATCTACAATTTTTGTCTGAGGTACTTTTATGATAAAACTTACCGTTTTGCTGAAAATCGCGAAAAACTCATTTTTTTTACCTTTGACCTTGAATTATTTTTTTTCCTTACAGGGGAATGATGGGGAACTTCTAGACATTGTTTATAATTATGTTTTGAACAACTTCACAGAAATTCAGCTTGTTGGGACTTTATGTAACTTCGAATGTCTAAATTGACCGGACTATACCGACGCATTTAATAAAACAGATAGCCACTTATATCTCATCGGCCTTATGTCACATTATTAACATGTCATTTACACAAGGAGTATTTCCCAAAGGACTAAAAAAGGGGACATAAAAGACCCCCAAAATTATAGACCAATTACCCTTATACCGATTCTCTCTAAAATTATAGAAAAAGTCATGTTAAAGAGACTGGACCAATACTGTGACAAAACAAATATAATTAGAGCAGAACAAAACGGGTTTCAACAAAATAAATCTACCACTTTGGCCATGTTCAAACTAGTGAAACCTATTCTAAAGTGTATTGATGACGGCATACCAGTGGCTGCCCTGTTCTTTGATATGAGCAGGGTTTTTGATTTTGTCGACCATAACAGGCTAATAAACAAATTATATAAATATGGGTCGCGAGGGGTTGTAAACAACTGGTTCCGTAGTTATCTTGATGAAAGATTCCAATGTACTGAAATATCTTCATGGACCAAAAGCTTATTAAAAACGAAGTGCTTATCGGAATAGCAAATAACTTTGGTGTGCCACAAGGTAGTATACTCGGGCCTAGATTATTTCTACTTTAAATAAACGATCTACCCGATACAACACTACACGAGTCAATTTTATTCGCAGATGACACAACAATTGTAATCAAATGTAAAGATAGAGAATCCTATGAAGCAGAAATAAATAAAATTGCTAAACAAATTATTGAATGGCTCGCAAGTAATAACTTGCAGGTAAATGTAAAAAAAACTACGGTAGTTCAATTTCAAAGCCCTAAGTTGGAGCCATTAAAACTTAATATAAATTACGACGGCATCCCCTTACAAGAGGTAACATCAACGAAATTCCTACGCTTGATAATAGATAATAACTGCAACTGGAAACTACATATTGATGATGTGTGCTGTAGGTTAAACAGATTTGGTTTTGCATTAAGACATCTTAGGGAAAGATCTTCAGTAGAAATTGCATTAAATGCCTACCACGGATATGTTGGATCAGTTTTACAATACGGTTTGATTATTTGGGGCAACGCTGTTGAGTCGCATAGAGTATTTAAAGTTCAAAAGAAGTGCCTAAGAGCAATCGTTGGGCTACATTTTTGGCAATCTTGTAAACCATACTTTTTGAAATTTAAAATTTTACCCCTACCTTCTTTGTACATCTTGCAAATCTGTCTATTTGTGAAAAAGTATCCTGAACACTTTAAGAAAATGAAAGATGCATCCAACAGAAGACTTAGAGGTGCGGTACAAGAAAAACTGGTTGTTGAATACTGTAGGCTTCAACTAGTAAAGAGAAATGTGTTCCAGATGGCAATACAAATCTATAATAAGCTCCCTAATTCGTTTAAATATCTACCAACAAATCCATTTAAAACAAAACTACGCGAATGGTTATTAGAACACTGCTTCTATTCAATTAATGAGTACCTGGAAATGAATGTTTCAAATTAATTAACTAACTGTATGTGACGAAAAATAGAATTTTAGCTGTATTATTAATTTAGGTATTAGTATTATTATCAAGACATTCAATATTACAAACATTTTTTTTTTATTATTTTAATATAATTTAATGTGACATCTTATCAATTTTTGTATTTAATTATTTTATCAAATGTCAATTTAATTTCGTGTTATTGTTATTTTATGAATATTTGTACACCTAACGGTAAGACATAAGGAACAGAATGTAATTGTATAAAAAAACCACAAATGTAATTTTACATACATTTTCAGTCAGGGGGTTGCCTGTTCGTAACTTGTCCGGTTGCGAAACAGGTGGCTTCGGGTACGCAACCCCGACTTCCCGAGCCGCCAATCACTGCACTCCCCTTTCCTTTCCTACTACTTGTGGTAGCATCTAGCGATCGGGTAGGTACCACAGCTTGGCTTATTTTGATCGTATAGCAAATATGCGTTCCGACCAAAGAGCTAAGTAGCCGATATCCCTCCCTTCTTCCAACTATCCCTTCCACATGAGCTGTCGGGTCGCATTGAGGTTCGGAACAGGCGGTGTAGGAGTTCTCGCGGATCCGTAGGGCGTGACGGGTTGACGGGGGGTTCAGGGAGACCCGGTGGGAATGGTTACCGTCGGCCACCTGCCGGTCAGTAGGGGACCCGAACCCGGGAATATCCCACCTGGGAGGCTGTCCCGCCAACCGGCGAAAATCCCACATACTGCTGCCGAGCCGGGAGGGAGACCGGAGTGGATCCCGTTAGTGGTATGCGGGGGGGCACCGGGGGCCCTTCCGTGCCCCGCGTCAGCCCTTCATACAACTCGCGGACCAGCCGGGACTTACGCCCCGCCCCCTTATCTGAATATCACTGTGGCCCCATACCTCATATAACCCCTTCCCGATATATATCTCTCTCTAAATGATGCCACGATTAAGAAAAAAGAGAAGGCTTTACACGGCGGACACCCTATCCACATTTAAAATGGATTTTTGCAATGTCAGGGGTCTTCATAGCAACCTTGACGCTGTACACCACCACCTTGAGACAGCGAGGCCTGCTTTGCTCTTTTTAACGGAGACGCAGATATGTGCCCCGGATGACATCTCGTACCTTAAATACCCCGGCTACGAATTGGAGCAGACATTCCTTCGGAAAGCCGGGGTGTGCGTGTTCATACGGAGCGATATATGCTGTCGCCGCCTTCGGGGCCTCGAACATGTAGATCTGTCCATTTTATGGCTTCGCGTAGACCATGGGGGACTTACCCGTATCTACGCGTGCCTCTACAGATCTCCTTGCAGTGATTCGGGGTCGACTCTACTATTTGAGAACGTCAAAAGGGGGATTGACCAAATGTTGGAGCAGTGCCCATCCGCAGAGGTGGTGGTCCTCGGTGACTTTAACGCTCATCATAAAGAGTGGTTGGCATCGAGGACCACCGATCTCCCAGGTAGGACAACTTTCAACATGGCCTTGGCCTATGGTCTCTCACAACTAGTAATACAGCCCACCCGTATTCCAGACGTTGAGAGCCACAAAGCGTAGTAGTCAAGTAGTCGCGCCTGGTTCAACCAGGCTTGTCGAGTGACCGCGCGCCTGAAACAGTCTGCGTACTTAGCCTGGAACGATGCCAGGAATCGTAAGGATCTGACCGTGAATGTTGAGAAACGTAAGTTCAACGCCGCCTCCAGAGCCAACAAGAAGGCTATTGCTATAGCAAAGGCAGATCACATTGCCAGAATTGGCGAGCGACTTCAAAGGCATCCCTCTGGGAGTCGTGCATTCTGGTCGCTCGCCAAAGCTGCACAAGATAACTTTTGCCAGTCCAACCTCCCACCACTGCGCAATTTCGATGGCAGTCTGGCCCACAGTGCTAAGGAGAAAGCCGATCTCTTGGGCCGACTCTTCGCCTCTAACTCGACTTTGGATGATAGAGGAGCCACACCACCTTCCATCCCAAAGTGTAAGAGCTCCATGCCAGAAATACGCATCACGCAACGTGCGGTTAGGCAGGAGCTCAGGCTCCTTGATACCCAGAAATCGAGCGGGCCGGACGGCATCCCTGCAGTGGTACTTAAGACGTGCGCCCCTGAGTTGACCCCCGTTCTGACGCGCCTCTACCGCCTCTCATATAAAACCGGAAGGGTTCCATCTTCGTGGAAGGTCGCCTATGTCCACCCTATTCCCAAAAAGGGTGACCGGTCAGACCCGTCAAATTACAGGCCGATAGCGATAACATCCTTGTTATCAAAAGTGATGGAGAGAGTTCTCAACACCAGACTCTTGCGGTATCTTGAGGAGCACCAGCTGATAAGCGACCGCCAGTACGGCTTCCGTTACGGTCGCTCAGCTGGTGATCTCCTTGTGTACCTCACGCACAGCTGGGCTGAAGCCTTGGAAGGCAAGGGCGAGGTTCTTGCTGTCAGCCTCGACATCGCTAAGGCGTTTGACAGGGTCTGGCACAAGGCCCTTCTATCGAAGCTTCCTTCTTATGGAATCCCCGAGGGGCTCTGCAGATGGATCGCTAGCTTTCTGGACAATCGGAGCATTATGGTCGTCGTTGACGGTGCTTGTTCCAGTCTGAAATCCATTAATGCTGGCGTTCCACAAGGTTCGGTGCTCTCCCCAACACTGTTCATTCTGCATATCAATGATTTGCTGTCCATAGAGAACATACATTGCTATGCGGATGACAGCACGGGTGATGCGCGATATACCAGCCAACAGAACGTCCCTCGGAGCATTGTTCAGGAGAGACGGTTGCAACTTGTGTCAGAAGTCGAGGACTCTCTGGGGCGGGTCTCCGAATGGGGTGAAAGGAACCTGGTTCGATTCAACCCCACAAAGACAAAAGTATGCGCGTTCACTGCGAAGAAAGACCCATTTGTCCTAGTGCCACAGTTCCAAGGAGTTACACTCCGAGTCACCGAGAGTATTGTGATCCTCGGTGTCGAAATCTCCAGCAAAGTCCAGTTTGGGAGTCATTTGGAAAGTAAAGCCAAATTGGCGAGCAAAAAGGTGGGTGTCCTCAACAGAACGAAGCGTTACTTCTCGCCGGCACAGCGACTTGTGCTCTATAAAGCGCAGGTTCGACCGCACGTGGAGTACTGCTCTCATCTCTGGGCGGGTGCCCCCAAATACTTGCTCGATCCATTTGACTCCCTCCAAAGGCGAGCTGTTCGGATCGTTGATGACCCCAATCTCACGGACAGACTGGAGTCTTTACAGCAGAGGCGTGACTTTGGTGCACTTTGCGTATTCTACCGTCTGTTCAACGGGGAGTGCTCTGAGGAACTGTTTGACATGGTGCCACCGTCACCTTTCTACCACCGCACCACTCGACATCGTAGTAGGGTTCATCCATTCCACCTGGAAACAATACGGTCCTGTACGGATCGATTCCGGCGTTCTTTTCTTCCACGTACGTGTAGACTCTGGAATGAACTACCTGCTGCGGTGTTTCCCGAGCGCTACGACATGTCTTTCTTCAAACGAGGTTTAAAGAGAGTTTTCACTTCACGGTAGGCAGCGGCTTGGGTGTGTCCCTGACATTCCTGTAGTCCATGAGCGGCGGTTACCGCTTACCATCAGGTGGGCCGCTGGCTCGTCTGCCAACCATAGGCAATAAAAAAAAAAAAAAAAAAAAACATGTAATTTTACCTATGTCTAACAAATAAATAATTCTTATTCTTATTCTTATTCTTGTTATTTCTTAGAATGTTTTTGTTACTTATTATAGAGATCCCTTTGTCACTTTATTCGACATGCGCTGCCATTTCGTTATTTGTTTGGAAATTTAGGTTACTATGGGGATCTCTTAATTGCCGACTTTGGACAAGTGTGAGCTATGTCACATATAAATGCTAAAAAAAACATAGGGTAGTTTTTATCGCGATAAGCGACATCAACGCTGACGGTGCCGCGGGTAACAGCTATTCTATTTTATTCTTTTCAAATTTCTTAAAAGAGTTTACTAAGGCATAGACTATTCATAGTATCAAGATGGCAGGACCAAGTCTCGGATTTCAAAACTACACATACATTTACAAATGCAGTACCTTTTTGCAACTATTTGCTACATACGTTCAAACTTTAGCTACCGCAAAATATATTTAGTAATTAAACAAACTACGTGGTTCCGCCATCTTGACGTCAAGATGACGGGACCAAATTGATAGCCTGCTTAGAGGCTTATCCCTCCTATGCACAAATACAATACTTTATTGCTACCTCACGATTTAAATTTGATTTCAATTTCTTCTTACTGTTACAAAGTATCAAAACGTCAGCACTTTATTTTTGTGGAAACACAAACTTTCTATCTTTTACATCGCGGGTGTAAAGGACCAACAAATATTAACAAGTTTTGTAGAAAACAATTATATTAAATTTATCACTATTTATCAAGTAAAACATGTAGTATTTGGTGTTGGTAGATATGGTAATTGCATTTTACACCGAATCTTCGTTAGATATATAACTTAAGGTTAACATTTATTTTCTGTTTATAAGTATAGTCCTTCGATTTTACATGGTTATAAAAAAAGTAACAAATATTGTAATTTAGGAATCGAAGTTGAGAATCGTCTATACAGGAATCGCCCAGAAGCAATTTTTTTCTAAAAAAAAACCTTTATTAATATTTTTTAGCTAAAAGTAGAACCTTATTCAAATTTTATTTCAACCATTTTTTATGTAGGTACAAGATATACTTAGAATTATTATCTGGCAAGTCTTTGAAAAAATAGAGCGGCGGGATGCTTAATATTTCAACTTTTTAATGTTATAGTCTACACTATAACATTAAAAAGCTGAAGATTTTGTTTGTTTATTTGGTTGAACGCGATAATCTCAGGAACTACTGGTTTTGGTTGAAAAAATATTGAAGGCTATATAACATCACGCTACGACTTATAGGAGCGGGGAATCAACGAAAAATGTTGCAAAAACGAGGAAAACTGACGCAATCGAAGTTGCGCAGGTCAATACACACAGGAAGTATTAAACATCTATACATTTAATAAAATTGAAAATTTCACGTGTCTGTACATGGCTGAACATAGTAAAAAAAAATATTGCACATGTTCGAAAAGAGTATTTAAAGTTTTAAACACACTTTATAATATAATATGAGTGAATATGAAGAAGAAAATGATAATAATGTTTCACATTGAGTGATAATAATGTCATAGTGCACGAAGAGATGGCAGAACATAATAATTCGACACAGCTTGCGTATGGCAGAAAAAAGATTGAGAGAGGAGAGTGAGGGTAGAGAAATTATAGAGGAAGATGGAGAATATACAACTGTAAGAAGAAGTACAAAACGTATAAATCGAAGCGCGTCAATAGACGACCCAAGTAATAGTACTTCTAAACAAATGTTGCCTAAACAAATAGGCTTAGCAAAGTTACTTATGGGAGAACAAATCCAAGGTATAACAAGAATCAAATATAAAACACCTTAAAGAGTATTAGCCGCAAACCTAATTATCTGTAAAAAAAATGGAAGACCTAGATTAACGATGCCAATTTACACACGAAATTAGCACATGTTATGGCATTATTAAGAACATAGATCTGGATTATTGTTTTTAAACTTTCGCGATTTTTATACATATTAGTTATATTTCGGGACTTAATCGCGTGAATTATTTAAAGGTTTCGATCGAATTGCACCGATCGTGGTCACGGGTCGACCCGTGACCACGATCGGTGCAATTCGATCGAAACGTCGGGTAAATAAAAGGTTCGTACCTTTAAATAATTCACGCGATTAAGTCCCGAAATATAACTAATAGATCTGGATATCGAGATAACAGAAATACAAAAAGTTTTTTCTAGTGATTACGTGCTGATATCTATCAAACGTATGAAAATATATTTTGAAATTAAGTGAATTGACAGTGAATCGATACGAGTATGTTTTAAAGGCCCTACTTTGCCCCGTATGTATTCGGATACGGGTGTAGATTCAAGGTGGAGCCATATGTGTTCAGTTCCCGTTACTCAGTGCTCTGGGTGCTGGAAATTTGGACACTTAGAAAATCAGTGCCCCAATAAAAAAATAATATGTCCAAAATGTACTGGACGACACGATGTATGCGATACCACACAATATGTATGTTCAAACTGTAAAGGGCGGCATATGGCATTGTACAAAGGATGTCCTATGTTTCTAAAAGAAAAAAGTATTCGCAACATTATGTTGTAGTGGCATACATAACACG
The DNA here is from genome assembly GCA_945859575.2 of Herminia tarsipennalis. Taxonomy (NCBI): domain Eukaryota; kingdom Metazoa; phylum Arthropoda; class Insecta; order Lepidoptera; family Erebidae; genus Herminia; species Herminia tarsipennalis. Next base: position 19,191,701 of record OX243855.2, read on the forward strand.
CGCTAGTCGTCCGGCCGCGGCGAGAGCGCGCCCTGCACTGGCTATCGGGCCGCGCCGCCGCCGCCGCGCATACCACGAACGGCGCGCGCGCCGCATCCAAGCGAACGTAAATATATTAAGAGCTCTAGTTCAATAAAATTTATGATAAACTCATTCCTGTTTTATTTATCGCCTCGTAAACAACTCCAAAGTGGTGACCCCGACGTGATCGTACGTGATCATGACGATGGAAGACCAGACTCAAGAACGTGCAATCACGCTGTCGGAGCGAGATATCGAGACAATCTCCATCAAATCAAGAATACCACAGTTCTGGCGCGATAAACCTAGACTTTGGTTTGCACAGTTCGAAACAATCATGGCGAACCAGAAGCTCGGCGACGAAAAGATGTTCGGACTAGCAGTCGCTCAACTAGAGAAGATGGACATCGAACAAATCGGCGATATCATAATGTCGGCAGCAAACACGGGAAGACACGAGGCGCTGAAACGAAGGCTGTTATCCGTCTACGAGGAGTCAGAAAACAAACAACTACAGAAGCTGCTAAACGACGTGGAACTAGGCGATCAGCGACCCTCCCAACTCTTGAGGCGAATGCGTGATTTGGCCCGCGATAAAATACCCGAAGGCACGTTGCGCATGCTGTGGATCAGCCATTTACCCTCTGCAACACGAGCGGTACTGGCAGTTAGCGACGAGTCAAAACTGGACTCTCTGGCAGCGATGGCAGACAAGATGGCCGAACAGACAAAAGAAGCGCATTCGATATGTTCGTGTGGTCACGGCAAGGAAACAACACCCAAACCGTCAACATCAGCAACAGAAGAAAGAATCCTCTACATGATCGAGTCGCTAACTAAAGAAATCGCCGAGCTAAAAATGGAAAGTTCGAGAAACAACTACCGCCGTCCACCCAGATACCGTCATCAACAACGATCGCGTTCACGCTCGAGGTCGGCAAATCGTACATCATCGGTGTGCTACTTTCATCGAAAATTCGGGAATGAAGCCTACAGATGTCGCAGCCCATGCAATTTCGAGAAAAAAACTAATCAAAAACGGGAAAACTAGAGAAGACTTTAGCTACGACGGGAGCCGAAGTCAACGAAATATTGAAACACCGTCGTTTATTTATAAAAGAAAATTCTACCGGACTTCGTTTTCTCATCGATACTGGTGCCAACGTCTCGGTCCTACCGATAAGAAGAGCAGGAAAACGCAAGATGAAGCATATGAGCAACCTATATGCCGCAAATGGAACGTCAATACCCTCTTACGGCGAACGAACCATGGTCTTGAACATTGGTTTACGGCGACCCTACATCTGCAATTTCGTAATTGCCGAAGTAACCCGACCGATACTAGGCGCAGACTTTCTTCATAAACATCAACTCACAGTCGACATACATGGACAGCGCCTCATCGATAAGCAAACCGGTCTATCCGTCGTAGGGTACGTAACACCTACATCGGAACACAGCATCAGCACTGTCAACAATGAACAACCGTACCACGACTTACTGGCGCAGTATCCTGATATCACTCGACCAACGCTGAAGCTCTGTCACAGTGAGGTGGAACATCATATAGAAACGACGGGACCACCGTTATACGCTAAAGCTAGACCGTTGTCACCTCACAAGTATAAAGCAGCGAAGGAGGAATTTGAGGCAATGATGGAGCAAGGAATCTGCAGACCGTCGAAGAGTCCGTGGGCAAGTCCAATACACCTAGTTTTGAAGAAAGACGGGAAATACAGAGTATGTGGGGACTACCGTCGATTGAATAATATTACAGTCCCAGATCGGTACCCCATACCCAGACTTCACGACTTTACCTACAACTTACTAGACAAGAAGATCTTCACAAAAATCGATTTAAGAAAATCTTACTACCAAGTCAGAAACAGAGAGGAAGATATTGCGAAGACAGCAGTGATAACGCCGTTCGGTCTGTTCGAGTTCACAAGAATGTGCTTTGGCTTACGTAACGCCGGGCAGACATTCCAACGCCACATCGATAATATACTGCGAGGACTGCCGGTATTCCCTTTTGTCGATGACATTCTTCTGGCATCTTCTACAGAAGAATCACACAGAAGAGACCTAGAAGAGGTATTTAAGAGGCTTAGCGACAATGGCTTACAGATAAATGTTGCTAAGTGTATATTTGGTCAGCCTATACTCGAATTCCTAGGCTATACAATAACCGCCGAAGGAATCAAGCCGACCAAAGAGAAGATCAAAGCAATTACAGAATACCCTAGACCGCAGACAATTCAACAACTTCGTCGTTTTCTTGGTATGATGAATTTTTATCGAGAAAATATTCCTCACGCCGCAGAACATCAAAAAGATTTGAATGCCTACCTACAACATTCAAAGAAGAATGATAAGACACCCATCCAATGGAGTAAGAAAGCGATAGAATCGTTCGAAAAATGCAAGGAAGATATATCAAGCGCTGTGCAGCTATCCCATCCATCCTCGAGTCTACCCTTCGCCCTATTGACCGACGCATCCGACACCTGCGCGGGAGCTGTACTGCAACAAAACATTGATGGACAATGGAAACCGCTTGGATTCTTTTCTAAGAAATTCAACGATGCACAGAGGAAGTACAGCACCTACGATCGGGAGCTGCTATCCATTTATATGGCTGTTTGTCACTTTCGCCGGATGATTGAAGGCAGTGAGGTCACCGTTTTTACGGATCACAAACCTCTAGTCCACGCACTGAACACAATTAGCAAGAACAAAACACCGCGACGCACTCGATATCAAGAATACATCGGTCAGTTCGTCAATAACATAAAACATATAGCTGGAAAAGATAACATCGTCGCCGACGCACTCTCGAGAGTTGAAACAATAACCTGCCCGACGCCGATCGACTACGACGAGCTAGCCATAGCCCAAGGTCATGATGCGGAACTCAAACAGTTAACGGAGACAGACCGATATACCTTGAAACCAATATCACTACCCGGAACAACTACGAAAATCGCTTGCGAAATGTCTACAGGATCTGCTCGTCCGTTCTTACCGCCGGAGTTCAGACAACAAGCCTTCCAAGCGATTCACAACCTTAATCACCCGGGCGTAAGGGCGACGAAGCGATTAGTAACAACACGATATTTCTGGCCAACTATGAAGAGTGATGTCATCGAATGGGCGAGAGGGTGTGTGCAATGTCAACGTGTTAAAGTACACAGACACACTAAAGCACCCATAGCGAGTTTTACACCTGTGGAGCGGCTGGAACATCTGCACATCGATATAGTCGGGCCCCTACCAGTATCAAACAACTGCCGATACTTACTTACGATGATAGACAGAGCAACAAAATGGCCGGAAGCACATCCCATCGAAGAAATAACCGCAGAGAAGGTCGCCAGTGTACTATATACGACGTGTGGTTTTCGAGATTCGGGCTGCCAGTGACTATAACGACAGACAGAGGCCCGCAGTTTGAATCTGAGCTGTTCAATAAACTGATGCACCGCATGGGAATACAGCGTACGCGAACCACTGACCACCCGCAGTCTAACGGCATAGTTGAACGCTGGCACCGCACGCTAAAAACATCACTCGCCGCGCGACTGAATTCTACAAGTTGGACGCACGAGTTACCTACAGTACAGACAGCCACAGTTAGTCACGGCGCGCGGTCGCTTCACCCGCTACCGCCGCGCCAACGCTCGGGCGATCTTTTAAACCAGTGTTTAAAATAATTATTAGTAAATAATAATCCAAATTAAGCGCGCCCGGTTTCGGGTAAAACCGACACCGCGCGGGGAACGTCAACCACAGAAGGCCGGCGCGGTGGTGCCCTCGCCGTGTAGAAGGGGTCGGTCTGGCACCAGCGCCAAACCCCGACCTTGACTGCACGGTGACTGGTATCCAGCCACCGCGCTTTGTCGCCGCGTTAGCTGACAACCGGAACCTAAATGGAGCAGAATAAAGAAAAAGAGGAGGTGGGATCCGACCCGACACTGCAGCACCAACGGCAAAAACGGGATGCCGATCGTCGCGCTTTCGACTCCCTTTGTGAAAAGGGAGTCGTTACGTTGGGCTTGCAGCGCTGGGTGGCGTCGTACTTCCGCGTCATGGAGTGGCATCTGGGTGAGAAGGAGAAAGGCGAACTCACCCAACAGGACGTCGATAGAATACAACTGGTCGAATCGGTCCTACCCGACCTGTTGGACAGCGAGTCAGCTGGCCCCCAAGCCGCTACCACCGCAGTTGTAACCGTGGAATCCTCGGAAACCACTACCACCGCAACAACGGCAAAGAGATCTAGAGAAGAAGAAGGATCCGAAGGCTCACCGAGTCAGAAGAAGGCGGACCTAGAGGAAACTCCGCCCACCGAGACAGCCACGCCCACTAGCGTGTCCCCACAAACCGACGCACACGCCCCGCTATGTACGTCAACCCCACGTTACTCGGACATAGTGAGCGGGGGAGAGACGACGGAGCACGAACCCTCATCGTCCTCCTACAAGTCTCCACCCCCCCTGCCTCAGCGTCCTCAAAAGGAAAGGGGCCAAAAACCTCCAGCCCAACCGGACGGGACAACCCAAACATCGGACCAACACGCGGCACAAGACCAGCCAGCGCCGAAACCGACTCTAGTCATGGGAGCCCCCCCCCAACCAACCACCAGGACTTCCCCCCCTGCAGCCAAGAGAAGAATGCCCATCATAGTCGTGGACCGACTTGAGGGATGGACGGGCCACTTCAAGGCATTGAGGGACCGCATAGGCCACCCTCCAAATGGGCGACCATACGGAAAGGGGATTCGTTTCTCCCCCACCGACGAGGACGAGTACAGAGCTGTCCAAGCTTACCTGGACGAGCTCGGACAAGCGCAGGCTCCGTACTACGCTATAGCCCCACCAACCCAACGGCCACTAAAGGTGGCTATCAGAGGCCTGCCGGCGGACACACCAGCCGCCGAAATTATAGAAGACCTGACCGGAAAGGGCGTACCGGTCAAATATGCTAAGCATATCCGGGCCCGCACTGGAAGACCCGGCTGCATATTCTTCGCGGAGATCGACCGCACACCCGCAGCAACCAAGGCGGCCTACGAGGTGGAGGAGATACTCCTCATGCCAGGCGTGGTCGTCGAGCCATGGAGGGGAAAGAAGGGGCCCTCCCAATGCCATAGGTGCCAGGGCTACAGACACAGTTCCCACAACTGCCACCGTCCACTGGCGTGTGTACGATGTGGGGGCGAACACCACGCCCAAACTTGCCCGCGCCCAAGAGAAGAACCAGCGACCTGCGCGAACTGTAAGGGTCCCCACCCGACCAGTAGCGCTGCCTGTCCAGCATACAAGCGGGAAGCCCGAAGCCGCAAACCAGGCCCCGTGATGAGAACTGGTCCAGCACAGCAGTTTTACCAACAAAACACTGTGGGTGAGTCAGCACCTGCCACCCTCATGGCGCAGGCCAACATCCCGGCGCCGAAAGGAGCACCACCTCCCTCTGCCACCTCGAAACGGAGGAAAAAGAAGAAGAAGAAGATCACAGGTGACGTTGCCCAGACCATCGGGGCAACGGAAGTCACCCACAAAGCAAGTAGTGACAAGGCCGCTACTTCAGAAAAAGACGATCTCGTCAGACTCCTCACGCTGATTACGCAGCGCGTGAGGTCAGGCGAGATCGATATCACCGGACTGCTAGGACCAACTCAACGCAATGGCTAGCCCACCCAAGCCATTGCGAATAGTCCATTGGAACGCCCAGTCGCTCAAAGGGAAGATAGGCCTTCTTCGCATCTTTGTCAAAGAGCAGCAGATTGACGTCATGCTCATTAGCGAAACCCACCTGAGCTCCCAAGCCAAATGTATAGTCCCCGGCTATTACACCTACCGGCAGGACGAGGTTTCGCCGCAAGGCACACCCTACCGCGGCCTTGCAATATTGGTGCGAAGAAATGTTGTGCACCAGCTCGTGGAACCGACAGGACTAAACTCCCTCTACGCCCTGGGAGTGGACGTCCACACCGGAGACCGCGAGCTGAGACTGTTCGCAGCCTATCGCCCACCTGGAAGTGCTGTGCCGTTCCAACCCAAGGAAGTGAGAGAGTTACTCCATCCTCAGACGCCAACCATTATCGCAGGCGATCTAAATGCTAAACACCCGGCCTGGAACTGCCCCCGCAGTGACCGTGTAGGGGAGCTCCTCTACCAGGATGCCCTGTCCCACCAATACGAAGTCGCTGGCCCGATTGAAGCTACAAGGATTGATCCTACCAGCAGAGGCAGCGACAACGTATTGGACATCACCATCTATAAGGGACTCAGAACGCCCCCTACACAGGAAGTTTTACTGGATCTACCATCAGATCACAGGCCGGTGCTGCTGGTAGTAAAGGAACTACCGTCAACGATTTCACCTCCAAGGCCACGCACTAGGACAGACTGGGAGGCCTACACCCAAACCATCCGGAGCTACACTCGCCCTCAAATCATCCGCACGCCAGAAGAAGTAGATGCCGCCGCGACAGATCTTACCCGGGCCATCCAAGCTGCGCTTGCATCGTCATCAGTGGAGAGACCGGTTACGGAAAGGGCTGAGCCCCTACCTACCCGGTTACGAAAGCAGCGTGACGAGAAACGCGCGGCAAAGAGAGCCTGGATAAGGACGAGACACCCTAGCGACAAGACTCGCTACAATCAGCTGACCAACCAACTCAAGGCAGCCATCTGGGAACACCGAGGAGAGGAATGGGAGGACCATCTACTCACTGTGGAGGACCAACTACCATCTATCCACCGGCTCTGCAGACAGCTGTCAGCAGAACCTAACCCCATTCGTCCTCTATTTGGGAAAGATGGGTTGCTCCGATATAAAGCTGAAGACCGCGTGAACATCCTGGCGGACAGCCTTGTGGAGCAATTCACACCCTTCGAAAGCCGAGACGTGGAATTCACTCGCGAGGTAGAGAACTCAGTGAAGACCTACCTGCAAACTCCCCTCGAACAGCAGAAGGACGAAGAGCTGCTTCTCGCACCTAAGGATGTCACTACGATCATCCGGAAAACCAACCCCAGAAAGGCGCCTGGAGACGACTGCATCCCCAACGCTGCACTCAGACACCTGCCTAAACCGGCAGTGGTAGCAGTGACTCTGCTATTTAATGGGATCCTGAGAACCTCCCACTTCCCAGAGTCTTGGAAGAGAGGCCGGGTTATTACCATCCCTAAACCCGGCAAGGACCTCAGGAGACCAGAGAGCTACCGGCCTATCACCCTGCTGCCGACCGTGTCCAAGATATTCGAGAGGTTACTCTTGGTAAAGATCCGCCCACACCTCAAGCCAAGGCCCGAACAGTTCGGCTTTAGAGAGAGCCACTCCACAACACTACAGCTGACAAGAGTGCTCCACGAGATGGCGAGGAGCCTTAACACCCGCAGCTTCACCGTGGCCGTGATGCTGGACATGGAGAAGGCGTTTGATAGGGTGTGGCACGACGGACTCGTCCACAAACTATCAACGTCTTCCCTCCCGTGGAGAGTAGTTGCGACCATAGCGTCGTTTCTGCGGGGGAGAAGCTTCATTGTTGCGCTGGATGGAGCCACTTCAGACACCCGAAGGATTGCTGCCGGAGTACCACAGGGAAGCTGCCTCTCGCCGACGCTTTACGCCCACTACGCAAACGACATCCCGTTAGTGGGCGACGTCAAACTGGCACTGTTTGCTGACGATGCCGCATACACCAGCAGCTCCATGAACGCAAGACACGCAGCCCGCAAGTTAGCCCCAACACTTGAAGCGCTCCCGGGCTGGTTAAACAAGTGGAGGTTGCGATGCAACGTGTCAAAGACACAAGCTTTCATCACAGGCTGCTGCCGCTACCCACCGCCAGTGAAATTGATGGGAGAGGAGGTGCCTTGGTCCCCGACCGTCAAGTATCTCGGCGTCTCCATAGACCGCCAACTCTCTATGACCCCGCATGTGACGTCAACCGTCGCGAAGGTCAAAGCCGCCAAAGCGAGGTTAAGACCTCTGCTGCAATCCAGACTGCCGCTGCAGACGAAAATAAACATCTACAAGTGCTACGTCAGGTCACGCCTCACCTATGCGGCGCCAGCGTGGTACAACTTTGCAGCAGAGACGACGCGACGGCGGCTTCAAGCCCAGGAAAATATCTGCCTCCGCTGGATGGTTGACGCCATACGCTATATGCGCAACAGCACGATACATCGGGATCTCCGTTGGCAGAACGTCGAGAGCTTCGTAAAGGATCTCACCGGGAGGATGTTTGAGCGAGCGGACCGCTCGTCCGAGGCCCACTTAGTGGGTATAGCTCCCCTCCCACCTGAAGATTGCACGCTAACCCGCAGAGCAAGACTCAAACGCCCCGCTCGGGAGTTGATGCCGGCTCCCTCGAGCGAAGCACCCACCGGACTGGACAACGCGCCGCCGTCCTCTCGTAGGCGGCTAACTGGGCCTCTCCCCACGGAGACTCACCCGGTTGGCCTGCCTCGAGGACGGCCGCCACCCGATGACAATACCTGACCCAACGCTCGGGGACTGTCTTCACAGCCCCCTTGAAGCGAAGGTCACCCGGACAAGACAACCCGCCGCGCCCTCTTGTAGGCGGCTAGCCGGGCCTCTCCCCAAGGAGACTCACCTGGCTGGCCGACTCGAGGGTTGCGGCCCATATCCAAGGACCGGCTCGTGGTAACGAGCCGCGAAGATATCAACCATAGGGAGCACGCTCCAAATGGTTACCCCGCCCGCCCATTGGGAGTTGGGCGTGAGATTACTGCGCCTACAGTACTACTCGGCCTGCGCGCAGCTTATAAAGAAGACATTGGCGCTAGTACAGCCGAACTATTGTATGGCAAAACACTCCGTCTTCCTGGGGAATTCTACGGCGAACCTGCATCGACATACACTACAACATCTCAGTTTATGAATCATCTCAATGAAGCGATGAGAAAGGCACAGGTGCAAAGAGAATGCAACAAACAGCGAGGCGCATTCATTCACAAAGATCATATACAAATGCACACATGTGTTTATACGAAATGATTCAGCGAGCAAGCCATTGACACCCACTTATAACGGTCCTTATCGCGTCATCGATCGCAGCGATAAATATTTCAAGGTGCAGTTAGAAAAGCGAAGCTCAAATATTTCAATAGATAGATTGAAACCAGCGTACCATTTGAATACAGAACAAGAGAAGCAAGATGTACCTACGTATAGCCATGTTACCAGATCTGGAAGAATATCCAAACCACCTGTACGCTTCGCTGGCGAGGGAGTAATGTAGTGGCATACATAACACGCGCTAGTCGTCCGGCCGCGGCGAGAGCGCGCCCTGCACTGGCTGTCGGGCCGCGCCGCCGCCGCCGCGCATACCACGAACGGCGCGCGCGCCGCATCCAAGCGAACGTCATTCCTGCACTGTGTTTCCTTGGAGACTAAACCGCAATCGCCGGCGCGCGTTTTTATATGAGCACTTCATTATATACCCGGCGCCCGATCTACGTCACGGCTGCCGGGATTCATATTATTGGTCAAATTAATTTGTATGCTCCTTATGCTACTATAACTTGTGTTCCAAAAATGTAAATATATTAAGAGCCCTAGTTCAATAAAATTTATGATAAACTCATTCCTGTTTTATTTATCGCCTCGTAAACAACTCCAAAATGTCATAGGAGAGTTGCACCTATAGGAAGGCGTTGAGCATAATATACCTACAAAAAAAACAATCTGAAGGATTTATAGCAGATAAAAATGTTGAGGACAACACTATAAATAATACACAGATATCTGATATAAATAAGTCTAATAGGTCCTACAGAGATATACTAGTTACAAATGTACAAAACGAGATAGGTCTGATGGACACGATGGATGGAGGTAAACACAAACAAAACGTCGAGACATACAAGAAAACAAGATAAGACAAGTAGAAAGAAGAATTATAAAAATACTACTCAAGAATTCTTGCAAGGCGACTCTAACATGACTAACGAAAGTAGTGAAAAGTTGTAAAAAAGAGAGAAGATTCGAGTAATAAAACGGCTAGAACCTACCTTAAAATTATATTATATAAAATAAAAGATACTATGAAGTCTAACTTAAAATTTAAAGAAAAAATTTTTGGAGTGACAAAGATATTATTTGAAGAATTTAAAAAATATTTCGTTGAGGTTTTTAAGGTGGCAGAGTGGATAAACAGTATGTACAATTTTATGTTCAAATATGGCTAGTAACTCTTCAGGTGACGGTAAGCCTAATATAATTCAGTGGAACGCTCAGAGTATAAAACCGAAACCATTAGAATTTGAATTTCTTTTGCATCAGGAACATATCCATTGAGCCATTTTAAGTGAGAGAGAGGGCTGACTTTAGAGAGTGAGCTCAATTTTAGCGGTTATTACACATATGGAATGGATAGAGGTGACGCGTACGGAGGCGTAATTTTTGTCATACATAAGTCCCTTAAGGTACAAAAAATGACGATTGAAGTAGTATGTATTAAATTACTTATTTGCCCTAATTTGGAGAGTATTATAGGGGTGTACTGTCCATCTAGTGTTCGTACTTGTCAACAGGATTGGGATTGCTTATTTGGGCTCTATTCAAGAAAGTCTGTAATAGCAGGTGACTTCAATGCGCACCATACAAACTGGTCATATAAAAATGACGCCAGAGGTGTTCAATTATTGAACGTCGCACTAGATATCTTATATGGGTCTTTCTGTTAGAGTATTTAACAAGATACCAGCTAGTATTATGAGTCTATCAGTGATTAAGTTCAAAAATCATCTTATACGTAGAGGTTATTACAGTGGATGAATATTTAAATGATAAAGAAAAATAGATCTAGTTGCTTGCTCCTTGTTACTGTAATATGCTTGGGTAAATTTTGTTATTACTTTGTTTTAATTGTCAAATTGATTAAGAGCATGATTTGACTTTTGTAAGTAAAGATTCTGCGTGACGAATAAAGGCCATTCTTTTCTTCCTTTTGATATCATAATTAATATTTTATACTCGTATTTAATCATTCGTTACAAGTATTTTGGCCAATATTTAAGCACATATAGTTTTTACCTTTGTTGTAAGTAGATGCTCCTACTATAATGTACCCACTAAGGCTGATTTTGCTTTATCTCATGTTTCAACTTTTTGATAATACAATTTGCATCAGTCCTTTAACATGGTGTATAGTATATTAGTTGCAGCACCTTACCCCCATATCAAGTTTAGAAACATGCAAACATTGTAAAATTCACAATTTGAAAAGAGTGGCCGCGAGTTTTTATTGCCAGGTTCTTTTCTTCGGCTTTACCTATTGTTTGCGAACTTGCGGGATTCTACATGTACATGTAATGACATGTACATGTAGAATTCCGACGTATCACAAGAGTTGTTTTGCATCCTAAGTAAATAAAGAATTTTGAATTTTTTGAATTTTTGATAGCGGCTTTGTATCTATCAATGACGGAAGTACAACAAGAGTAAAATATGTAAATGGTTCGCTTCAAGAGTCTTCACCGGACATTACATTTATTTCCACTGATATTGCCATTAACTTCAAATGGACTACCACAAACGAAAACCTTGCCAGTGATCATTTGATTATTAAAATAGTTTTAGACTATAAGCATTATAGCTGCTACATAAAAAACGTAATTATAAATCGGCTAATTGGAAATTATACACTGATATACTTATTAATGCTCAAGAAAGATATGATTAATTTGGTAAAATAGTAAATAATGCTGCCAATAAGAGTATTTCCATGATCAAAATATGCACAGACCCTATGGCAAAATTTCAACCTAAACCCTGGTGGAACCCTGAAATATCTAAATCTGTTGCTCAAAGGAGGTTATAATTAAAACGTTTTGGACAAAACCGATAATCTCTCCATGCTGGAACAAAAAATTAATGAGACAAAACTATTAATAAAAAGAGCCAAATCTGGGAGCTGGTATGAATTTTGCGACAGCATTGATGAGTCCATCACCATAGCTGAGTTGTGGCGACGAATGCGCTGGATTAAAGGGTATAAAAAAGATCTGTTTCATGTTTCTGATGAACAAAAAGAAGAATTGCTATGTATGCTTGCACCTGACTCTGTGCTTTCTCAAATACCAGACATTATTTTTGATTTTTTACACTATGATGACAAAACGATTGGAGTTGGAGTTTGCTGGAAAAATTAAACTTTTATTACCTAGAACAACTGGGTTCAGACGTGGACAATCAACATTAGATTCCCTAGCTAGGTTAGTTTGCTACATACAAATTGGTTTTTCAAAGAATGATTCGACTGTTACATTTTTCTTACATATTGATAACTCATACAATAATATTTTAATCAATAAAATTGTTTACACATTAGAAGAAATGAACGTAGGAGCTAGAATATCGAAATATATTTGGAGTCACCTTAGTGAACGACAGTTACTAATCGAGAATAGGGGTAGGTAGCACTTTATGTAGATGGACAAATATAGGTATTGGCCAAGGTGACCTTATGTCACCATTAATTTTTAATATAGTAACGTATAAAATTTGCCGTAACATAAAATACGTTATATATGACATTCTATCCCAATACGCAGATGATTTTGATATCTATACTAGTTGCAATATACTTAGAAATAGCGTAAGCAATATGCAAAATTCGTTGGACACAATTTATTAGATTTTACAGGATATAGGTCTGCAGATATCTGCTAGTAAATCAAAATATATTATTTTTAGTAGAGGACACAAGAAACAGCAAGCTCAGCTCCAAATCAATATGTAACATTACAACAATCAGAGAATTATAAATATTTAGGTGTATGGCTTGATAGATCATTGCGCTGGGGGAAACATATATATGAAATAAGTCAATGAGTGCTAGAAGGCTGTAATTTTGCATGAATACACATATTACCTACGCCGATAAAGTGAAAGAATAAAGTAATGAAAATCATTTTTTTGAGGGTACATTTCTTATATGTAAAGTGGGGATGTGATTCTTTTTCTCACCTACCCCATCGTGTGAGGAATCATTAGGATAGATCTTTTAAAAAGCGTTTAGGGTTTGTGAAGACTATTTTTAGATTTAAGGATCCCTTAGGAGAAATATTAAGCTTTATAGTGAAAATTTTTGTAAGAGTAAGTGTCCCCCTGCCAGCTATGATGGTTGATGTTGGGTATGTGAAAAAATTCACGGTAAAATAATATATAGTAAAGTTATAAGGAAGTTATCACAATTTAGTACTTAGGCTTTACAAGTTTACGTTATACATCTGATTAAATGAGAAGTAACAAAATTTTCGTACAAATTCTATTGAAAATTATTAGGTATTAAGTAGGTACAACGTTGTAAGTATGAAACAAAAACAACAGAAAACCCAGTTCTTGAGCCGCACACCAAACTTACTATCTAAAACAAAATAAATGAAGTCTGTATTTGGTACTTATTTATTTTCACAAAGCTTTTGGGTGTTAAATCCATATAAATAAGTATATGACGATTCTCCGCTGCTGAGTCATACCGCGGCTCACCCGACAGGACAGTTTTCAACATATTTACACAGATAGTTCGTTACATAAACTACCTTAATTTAGACCCGACATTCACGCGAACGAAGTCGCGGGCACAGCTAGTATTCAATAAAAAAGAATATGCGACAGGAATGATATTTGACATGAGCAAATAATATGACATGACACAGTTTCATGCAAAATATTACCTACTGAATAAATTATATTCTATAGATGTGAGGAAATAGCACACGACTGGTTCATACCTATCATATATAAAAGACTGAATTCGATTCGTAGATATCTAATACCACTCACAACTTGACCAAATTACGTATGCTAGACCACAGAAAGCGAATATTACAGGAACTGATCACAGGAAGCGTATTAAGTTGCCATTTTATTTTAATATAAATAAATGACTAGCTTTCGCCCGCGGCTCCGCCTGCGTTGATATCGGTTATCGTGATAAAAATGACACTATGTCCTTCTTCGGACTTAAATTTCATCCTAATCGATTTAGCGGTTTAATCGTGAATAGGCAACAGACAGATAGACAAACAGACAGAGTTACCTACTTTCACATTTATATTATGGTGGTCACACTACTCATTCAATTTGCATAAGATTAAAAAAAATAATATCACAGGCTAATAGGTATGAAATACACAATATTAGATACCTATTATTTAGTAGAAACTTTTTACTAAACGCTAAGTACACTAGACTTTCTGATATTCCTCTCGTCTAGCAGCTAGTACATGCTTAGATGCCGGTGGAGGTGAGGATTGAGGGACCAGTTTTAATAATCGTTATCTTTAAATTGCGTCGATACTTTTTTCCATTTCTTTTTTACAAAATGTTTTAAGACTCTTACTAAAACTTGATGTAAAAAAACAAAGATTTTATTTATTTAATTCGATAATATTCACAAAAACATTTATCTCTCTTGTGTGGAATGAGAGACCACGACAACTAAACAGTTGTTATATTTTCTTATCTTTAATGCTTTGTGGTCTGTTGTTCAGTAAATATCTTTACAAATTCTTTACTAAACGTCTGTGGTCACAATACCTTAAGTTTGCAGATATTTTTCGAGATCTGGTTGATGGTGGTATGTGAAAACTGAGGGACCGCACTTTATGAGCTGTAGTTTAATATATTTATTTACAAATTCCCAGATCTGTTTCTTTTACTAAATCTTACGATTTTTCTTTTGCGAAATACAAGTGTGGTCCCTCAGTTCACACGCACATTTTTTTGTCATGAAAGATGCTTAGAGCAAGAACAACAACCTGGGGCGTCACATTCGCAAATAAAACTGCAATAGGAATTAACGCACGACTTTTATACCACAGTTAATATAAAAAAGATGCACTAATTCATTTTGTCGATAAGGAAAGCTAAGAAGGTTAAGCCCTCATGTGCAATTGGATAAAGCTCCATGAGAGTTCCTTATACGTTGTGGAAGAAAAATAAATCCTCCTTCCGTCATTTATCCTCAATGCTGAGAGTCATGGGCCTCTGCGATCAACCTTCTCCTTGATTATTTTTCACCAGCTCACCCTGTCCTCGTTAGTGCGGATGGCATCGATGACCTAGGTGTTTATGGACTCTTTCCACTCACCTGGCCCGCTACCATCTGCTTTTCTAGGTAATCACCTCTTTTTCTTGCAAAGTGGCCAAAGAACTTGAAGCTCCTCTGCAGAGGTAGGAGGAGATGGTAACAGAAAAATAAATATACTATGCTAATATCACCCTTTATTATACCACACTTAATTATACCACACTTAATAACGAAACTTATTCTATTCTATCAGTATTTTATCTCTCTTTTGAATACTAATCTCGTGTCCTATTTCTGGCTTCGACGTGAATTCGAGTTTGAACACCACTTTGTTGTAGTCAGCTTGAAACTTGAATCTACGTACTAGATGAGCTAAAGATACCTTGAGTGCTGTTATCGCATATGTTTTTCCTGTAAATTAGAGAATTCGCATTTTTATCTTTTAGTATTTAAAGCTGTACTTACATTTAATAATGGGTCAATAACACACCATTTGATTTCAAACTAAGCATATAATATATTCTAGCAACCGAACAACTTAAACAACAACAAATTAAATAACCCAGACACTGGCCCCTATATATACAATCCTGTTATACAGAAAAATATCCAGGCTAATACTCGAACATCATTTCTGGCTCAGGATTTAGGTTACTAACTACTAGGTACTAGGCCATTCGTCTCGTATTTACATTTGTTACTCTTTATTAGTCTTCCGAAAGTATTAGTTGATAGACGCCGTTTATCTAGTTTTTTAGGATTAAATCCATGAAAAATTTAGATTCAGTCATTACCAAATTTACAAACAATTACTTCTTGCCACAATTAAGGATTATTATTTTAACTTTTTTAGATCGTTATTGATTATTTATGCATCTCACTATTTAAATAATTCTTTAAACATTTTAAAACTCTTAATTAAGATTCCTATATAAGTGTGTAATAGCGTTTGTACAAAACCAAAAAAAATGCATCGATATTCACTTTTGGTGTGTGTAGTTTGACAAATTTAAGACAATACTTTTTATTGGTTGTTGGTTGTGTATACCTACCTATGCAACTTCGCTTCCCTACACTAAAACCAGCAAACGCAGCAGGATGATTCGGTAGAGTATCAGGATTAAGCCATCTCTCCGGTTTGAAAGACCTTGCGTCTTCACCCCATATTTCCTTATCCCGATGTGTGCCATATGGGAGCATGCAACTGTAACTGCCTGCAGGAACTGTGTAGTTCTCTGAAAGTAGAAGTAGTTTTTTAAAAAAGATAACTAGCAATGTGGGATTGTGGTCCCACGTCGGTAGTATAATGCGACCTCACGATTGCGAGACCGATGCCTTAGCCATTAGGCTACCGCCGCTTCAAGATTTGACTATTACGGATAGCAGAATAATACAGAGTGGATTTTACCAATCAGTAGGTAGGCAGTAAGGTCATAGGAAGACATTTCTGTGAAAATCTGCAGTCACTGTCCTTTAATCTCCAAGCGATACTGTAGTGTAATGTTCTGATTTTCCGAAAAAATAAGCACCCAATCATTTTTTTACCAATGCTTCTACTTTTCTTCACTTTCGTCGATAAATCTTCAAAATATAAGACCCACTCTGCACGTCCGCATCTAAATTACCTAAACCACGAATACACAGAGCTGGTGCTTTACCACCAAATGCCAATTGAAGATTCTGCAACTTACCCTCACATTAACTTAAGTCACAACGAAAATCATAAAATTATTGAACAAAAATGTTTTTGAAAGGACGATACACAATTTTTTAAAGGATATCACAATGAAAAAACAAATGACAGTCTCGCCATTTAAAAAGTAACACGTTCTCAAAGAGTATAATTTTCGAATTTCATGATTATTTTTTCATTATTTCACTGTAAGTAGCTAGATCCAGAAATTTTCAGTATGCTCCAATTATTTCATCAAGCAATAGGGAAATTAATAAATGATAAAGGCATCACGAATGGCACTAGTTAATAAATCGGACAGAACAAAACGCACCGTCTGTAGAGGTAGCTAAACCGCCCTGTGAAACAATAGTTAGATTCTAGATACTGTAAGTTGTAATTGGGACTACATATAAACAGCCTCATGGTTTCATTTACTGGGACACTGGTATTTTCTGAGAGAAAAGGTAGACTTATGTTTGAATATAGACGGTAGACGAAGCACTGCACGTAACAGTTGTGTCTAACTGCTCCGTTAAAACTATTGAATAAAAAAGTTTAAAGTGACTTTTGTAAACTAAACTGTGTGTAAATCAAAAGTGTTATGACTATATCAATCTCTGAACTTTAAATTAAGTGCTATCTACTTTATATAACCGAACTGTGAGAAAACATATTTAAAAAGTGCAGCGGTACAACTTTTAAATACCGACATTAACAGTGTTTGTGTGTGTTTGCAAAAAACGCGTAAGTCACACCGATTGCACGGCGCTTACGACGTTCTTCTCGCGCGCTCAGTTGTCTCGAACATCTCTTAGCTCGGGGTATTTATTACTGTGCTATTTATTACTGTGCATTGATTATCAATTTATTTTTGAGCAAGTACTAATTGGTGATTTATTCACAAGCAGTGTACGCCTATCTACATAGTTTGCCGCACAGGACAAATTAGCCAGCACCCCTTGAAAGCTTTGTGATTCGTATTACAACCTCACGCACTCAAAATGATATCGTGTGATAACTGTGGAGCCGATTTCACGGATGGAGTTCACTGCTCCATATGTCTGAGTAACCTCGACTTCCAATGTTCTGGAATTACTAAAGTAGGATGGCGCAGGCTAGGACCGAAGCAGTCGACGTGGAAATGTCATAAGTGCAGGGCCAGTAGTCCACATCCAAACGCATCTAGGCCCGCTCCCGCTGTGGCAGATTTAGATACTATACTTGCTGAATTAAGGCAATTGTCAGCTCAAACTGCGGCAATACCGGAGCTTATAAACAAAATGACAGATATCCAAATGGAACTGGCCGAGCTCAAGTCTATAAAAGAGGAACTTATAAGTGTTAAATCATCTATCGAATTTGCACACCAATCTATAGAAAATCTGGAGACAAGATTCTCGTCACTGCACAACGAGGTTGAGTCTTTAAAAAAAACAAAAGAGGAAGTCAGATCTCTCCACGAACAGATTAATAACCTCAACTATTTACATCGTGAAAATGAGCAAAGATTACGGAAAAATAATATAGAAGTTAAAGGCGTTTCATTAACTAACTCCGAAAATCTGTTCTCAATTATGTCCAAAATATGTAGTCTTGTAATGATCGACATTCCCAAAGATCAGATAAATTATATCGCAAGAGTTCCGATGCGAAGTGACCCGCGCACAAAAACTATAATCTGCTCTGTTCATAATCTCTATCTAAAAGAAGACTTTATTGCAGCCGCTAAAAAAATCACAATCAGAACTAAAGACCTGGGTTTACAGGGAGACAAACAAATCTTTATAAACGACCATCTGACAGTAGATAACAAAATCTTATTGAACAAGACGAAGCTCTTTGCTAAAGAGCGGGGGTTTGCTTACGTGTGGGTGAAGAGCTGCAAAATACTCATAAGAAAGAATCCGACCTCACCTTTACTAACCATCAAATCGGAGCAGGATCTAAAAAAACTCGCGCATTAGAACTTACTACTGTAGTATATAGTCATATTACTTTAAGTGCTAAATGTTATTTGCAAGGTTTGATGCACGCACTTTTGCTTTTCTCTACCTATTCAATGCTTTGGATCCTCTTAATTACTAACTGCCTGGAATTTGCGGTATTATTCAATAATGTTCACTTTGATATATTAAGTTTTACTTATAGCAGACTGCAGGTGTTTTCTGCTTGTCGTTACATTTCACTTTACTTATCACTCATATCCAGCTACCGGTCGATACTCTTATACTTACCTATTTACAATATACGAGTACCTTACAATTCCGACACGTACTTACATTCTAACATTGATTTATTAGTTTACAATGATGCCAATTAATCTGTATTATCAAAATGTTCGGGGACTGCGGACAAAGACATCAGTGTTTTATAGAAACGTACTTTTGAATTCTTATGACATTGTATGTTTGACTGAAACACGGCTAATGTTTTTTAACGATAGTGAACTCTTTGACGATCGTTATTTAAACTGGAGGCGCGATCGAAACTATGTCAGCACAAGGCAGATCTTAGGGGGAGGCGTACTTGTCGCCGTTCGTCGAGAGCTGGCTACCGAGATACGTGACGATTGGTGTTCTACTGCCGAGGATATCTTCATCACGCTCACCCTACACCGGGAAAAACCTAGAATCTCGTATAAAATGCATATAGGCGTAGTCTACATCTGTAACCAAAACTTAGGGAATTCCATTAGTACACAATTAGTAAATTTCTCTAACAATCTAATGGATATTGTAATGAAAAACCCTGCCGATATCTTCCTAATAGTAGGGGACTTTAACTTACCAAATATTATATGGTCTCGCCCTGACGATGGTAACTCATTATACCCTACTAATATTACTGGTCCGGCACTAACATCTTTTTTTAATAATATTGAATCCTGCAACCTATCTCAATACAATTCACAAGGTAACAGCAATAATATTTTACTGGACCTTATCTTTTCAACCAACGAAGTACTTACTAAGGCCTGTAGCGATCCTTTGGTACCTGAGGATCCTCACCATAAGGCTCTGTGTTTATCAGCAGAGTTTGTTGAACTACATTCCCTACCTACTATCCCATACACAAGATTCCAGTATAATTTCGGTGATTTTGACGCGATCTCAAATGAACTTGATAAATTAGACTGGATTAGGGAACTTAACAAGAGAACACTAGAGGAAGCGGTGAGTTTCTTTTACTGTACCATTGAGAAATTACGGTCTACTTATATACCATCTATAACGGTTAACCCACAGACAAAATACCCTCTATGGTATAGAAAACCTCTTATAAAAATGCTTAAAGAAAAGTCGAAATTTCACAGGAAATTTAAAAAGTACCATAATCTGTCAGATTACGAATCGTTCACTTTGTTGAGAGAAAGAGCTAAGAAACTTGAAAGAGATATGTTTGTTGAGTATAATCAAAAATAGAAGATAACATACAAAAAAATCCAAAAGCTTTTTGGTCATACATTAAACGTAAAAAACAATCCAACTGTTACCCTTCGGTCCTAAAGTATGGTCAGCGCTCTTCAAGTAATGGTGATGGGATATGTAATTTGTTTTGTGACTATTTTAACACAAACTTTTTACAGGTGTCAAGCATAGGTTACATAGTCCCAGCCTCTGTCGTCAGTGGGGCAGATACCTTAACAGACATAGGATCTATTGACGTACAAGAGGATGAGGTTTTGGGTTAGGCGACATCTCGCCTCCTTCAAATCTTGCCCGCCGGCGAGTTGTACCCTCTTGTTAAATGTTAGGGCCGCACTCGCCCAAATACAATTTTACAACTGGCCCAGTTATACCTCTGAATATTCACTAGGAGTCAAGTGGCCCATTGAAGTAAAATCTTATACATTTGATAGTTGTAAATTTTTTCATCGTTCAAAATCGTCAAGGGTCAAAATAACTTAGCTTCTTTTACACAGATTTGAACAAAAAAGTTAATAGAATATTATTAATCATTAAATTGTAATATTTTTTCTTTATTCAATATGTAAATGTTCGGATTGAAAGCTGAAATCTGGCTTTTATGTACAATATATATGATATATTATATTTTTTGATTCATATAACGGACAAAAGCATGCAACACTGAAACAATATTACAAATAATACAAAACAAATCAAATCAAAACAATTTTATTTATATTTATCAAATCAAAACAAAGTCTCTATGGTGGGATAGAATAGAAGGAGCCTCCACTAACACAAAAATGACAAAGAAAATAACATGACTAAATATGGGTAAAAAAAAATCAAGCCCCTGTGGTATCCTTAACCTTTTACCATTAATTATTGTTTTGAACTTTAGCGTCGGGATTATATTTTATAATAGCGGACATTGCGCTAGCTTCATAATCTAATGTGTAAATATTCGGATTGAAAGCTGAAATCTGACTTTTTATAAGAGCCAGCATTATCTCGTAAGTTTTTTGGTTTTTATTGTGGAGAAAAGCATACAACACTGGTACAATACTATTAGATTGATCAGTGCTACCTACATCTGCGTGAATTGTGTAAAGTTGAGTAAATGGTGGTGTTATACTTTTAAATGTACCATCTAAGAATATATGTTTCGCTTTTTTTAAAGCAAGTTTTCCTTTTGGTGATGCAAATAATAATATTCTTACATTATTGTATGCATAATCTGCGAGAAGAATTTTGTTAAATTTACCTGGAATAACAACGTCCATTACATTAAGAAAACGTTGTTTTTTAGTTTGCAATGATTTGTTTCTGTTTCTATACAGAACTTTTTTTAGGGTGTTGTAAGAAGGCATTGATTTAATAACATCATAACCCAGATTATTATATCTTTCTACTTCGTTAGCATAAATAGTTGGTATGGGAGTAATTTCCTTTTTAGCTTTTTCTATACATTTATGAACCCTATATCTGACTTCATTTGAAACCTCATTGGGAGAACATTTATGTGTTTCTTCTTTAATAACCAGAGATGCAAATGAAACGAGAGTAGCATTGCATAACTTTCTGTTCGCGCACCGCCAAACAATGTGTTCATTTTTGTTTTTTCTTCTAAAATTATATTTGAACCCATTTCTTAGAAGAATATCGCACCCTCTTTGGGACTTAATAATTTGGAGATTAGCTGAGTAACCCGTATTAGTAGAAGCTTTATCTGTCATGTCTGAAACAATAACCAACGAGCAACTATTTTACTTACAATACAACTATTATCTAAACTTGATGCGTTAAATATGTAATGTAGAAACATACCTTTTTGTTACGACTGACACTCTGGGTAGACTATAATTAATTGTTTTTTTATTAATTATAATAACTCTAGTACTAATAACTTGTATAGCAACAGGAAACAATATTACTACAACACACCTTTTGATTGAAGTGATTAAGAGGGTACTTTATAAAAAGAAATATAATATACGTACCCTCTTTTTTTTACAAAAGAACATGTATTATATGCTTGATAATGTTTCAGTGTTGCATGTTTTTGTCCGTTATATGAATCAAAAAATATAATATATCATATATATTGTACATAAAAGCCAGATTTCAGCTTTCAATCCGAACATTTACATATTGAATAAAGAAAAAATATTACAATTTAATGATTAATAATATTCTATTAACTTTTTTGTTCAAATCTGTGTAAAAGAAGCTAAGTTATTTTGACCCTTGACGATTTTGAACGATGAAAAAATTTACAACTATCAAATGTATAAGATTTTACTTCAATGGGCCACTTGACTCCTAGTGAATATTCAGAGGTATAACTGGCCCAGTTGTAAAATTGTATTTGGGCGAGTGTGGCCCTAACATTTAACAAGAGGGTACAACTCGCCGGCGGGCAAGATTTGAAGGAGGCGAGATGTCGCCTAACCCGAGGTTTTTAAATTACTGACAACCACTGATCTCAACAAAACTGCGGGTCCAGATAACATGCCTCCAATTTTCATTGTCAAATGCGCAAAAAGTCTGACGTTGCCTCTCTCCATTCTATACAAACGTTCTTTATGCGACGGATTATTGCCTAAGCTTTGGAAGTCAGCTTACATCACGCCGATCCATAAAACAGGTCCTAAAAATAATATTGAAAATTATAGACCTATCTCAAAGTTATGCATTTTTGCCAAGGTCCTTGAAAACATTGTTTATAGACAATTATATAGTTCACTTATTCACAGCTTCAGTGAACATCAGCACGGTTTTCTTCGGGGTCGTTCCACTACATCGAACCTACTTATCTGCAGTGATTACTTGGCTCAGTGTATGTCACATCGACTCCAGGTCGATGTTATATACACCGATTTCAGCAAAGCATTCGATCGCATTGATCATATTCTGCTTCTTCGCAAGCTTCTAGCCGCTGGCATAAGAGGAAACCTTTTCAGGTGGCTCACCTCCTACGTCCAAGACAGATGCCAAACCGTTGTTCTTAACGGGTTCAAGTTTCGGTCATTTTTTGTACCATCTGGAGTGCCCCAAGGATCCCTGATCTCTCCGTTACTGTTTACCATTTTTATAAATGACATCTCTAGCTGTTTCACAAACTCTAAAGTACTCCTATATGCCGACGACATGAAAATCCTAAGCCCCATAAGCACTACAACTGATGCTGATACTTTACAAAGTGACCTTGACCGATTTACGGACTATTGCAAATTAAATAAACTAGATTTAAACGTGTCGAAGTGTCAACTATGTACGTACACCCGAAAACTAGTACCTATATCTTATAAATATACATTGAACGGATCATTGATCACAAGAGTGAACTCAGTAAAAGACCTGGGAATAACGTTTGATTCCAAACTCATATTTGATGAGCACATATCAAATGTCGTCAAGAAAGCCTCTAAAGCGTTAGGCTTTGTGATGAGGCTATCATCGGAGTTTAAGAACATCAAGACGATGAAAATCCTCTATTGTGCCTTTGTCCGTAGTCACCTCGAATATTCATCGCAAGTATGGAATCCCTGCTACAATATCTATATCAACCAAATCGAGGGCATCCAAAGGAAATTTGTAAGGTATATCCAGTATCGCTCGAAGACATTTCTTCAAAACTATACTCATCGATGCAAAAAGTTTCACCTACTACCGTTACATGAACGAAGACGTATAGCTGACCAAACTTACCTTTTTAACATCGCTAATGGTTCTATCGACTGCCCGGAGCTTTTAAGTAAGATTGGTTTCCGAGTTCACCGCTGTTGTCTTAGAAAACCCCAACTATTACATGTGTCTACGGTAAATTCCAATTATCGCCAAAACTCGTTTCTTATTAGAGCTAGTAAAGAATTTAATGTTATATCGGAGGACTTTGAAGACATTGACCTATTTAGTACTAAAGTGACCAAGCTAAAGAAAACATTGGCTGATGCTTTCTTCGGCGAACGTTGAAGAGCAGCATTATTGTGTTTATCCAATTACTTTGTTGTAAAATATATTGTGTTAAGATAAGTATATATTTTTCTCCATTTTTATGTATTTAGGTTTCTTTTCTTTTTTCTGTTGTTTTTTTTTTATTATTATTATTTTTAAATTCATTTGCAGTTTGTCGTCTGCCAATATATGGAAAACATATATAGTAATGTATACATGAAAACTTGTAATTGGCCTTTAAGGTAATATTCTTCTTAAACACAACCTATGTATTAGCTGTAAGTTTTCATAAATAATAAAATAAAATAAAATAAAATATCTAATAGTAGATTTCAGTAGTTTCGATTTTTAGTTTTAGGAAATGCCGGTTATTTTAATCGACTTAGAGCAGTAGCAATAAAACGAATCAAATAACGTGGTATTTAGGTTTTAAACCATATTAGCTCGGCAGTCCGTAAATATTATTACGAGGAGTTACAACTTACTTAGCTGTACATCTCGTTCGACGTATCTTAGCAAAACTGGTGCAATTGGTAAATATCTAAGCGTTTCCTTTATGACTGCATCTGTGTAAGACAACTTTGGCACGTCTTCTTTTTCAACATCCCTCTCCGGACCAAGCACTGTAATTAATCTGAAATTAAATAAAAAATAAGTTTTTATGACCAATGTGCAATACTATTATTGGAATCTATCTGTTGGACAATACTTTAAATCTTCCTTACTTTTTCTCTACTTATTTCGTACGCAAACAATTTTTTTTTTGAAGACACATGAAGGCGCATAGCCTGACGCGAAATATTACTTACTCTTGAAACAGTCGTTCTTGTACTTGAGGGTAAGTACCTAGTAGTAATAGAGCAGCCTGCAGCGTATTTGCTGTAGTTTCATACGCAGCTGCTACTGTGGTATCTAATTCCTCTTTGAGTTCTTGAATAGTAAAGGTGTTATTGGATGTAAGTGGCTCGATTATGTCAATTAGTGGCCTGTCGTTTAAATCATCTGAAATTATCAAGTAAGATTTAATATTTGTGTCGTTAATTTGAATAATGACACGGGGGTCTTGCCAATGTTTTAACTTTTGAGTTCGTTTTATGTTCTATTTCTGACTTAATTCAGACATTGTCCCTTGAGTAATCACTACTAGTTTTATTTAATACTTAATACATCATTGGTATTTATAATACAACTATCAAGGTATTCAATCATTTTTGTTAAGTGGGTCAAGTTTGTTTTCTATATAGTAATTCAAAATAAACTTGTTTTTTGAGTTAATTCTGGACAGCATAGAAAAATACAAAACAGTGAATTTTAATAATGATTTGTAATTTTAATTTTATTAGTATATCAATACTCACTCGTTGCTTCCAAACCATTTCGTACAGCATTTTTTTTAGTTTGTATAATCTGAAAACATAAAACTCAAATTTAATAACCAATGCAGCAGAATGGGATGAGATCCAACACTTCTTCTCATCGTATTTTTGACAGTAAATGTACTTTTCTTCCGATGGCCCTACAAATAGTGCTGCCGCGGTTACCGATGTGATACGTAATTATAACCCAGACAATTTCGAGACTAGAGTGCAAAGGCAACTTTTGGGTGCGCTCGTTCCATCGTAGGCCTCATAAATGTTTTCACTACAGGCATGATCAAAGCTAAGACCAAGCCGACTTATTATAAAAAACCGGGCAAAAGCATATCGGAACTTGCTCAATGTAGGGTTCCGCAGCCTTGATTAACCCTTTAATTGATTAACCATTGAGTTAATGCCAAAATATTTTTTGGTCTCACGGTTCAAAAGTTCCACACAATTTATGCAACTCTCGAAGCGATTATTCCCAAGAATATTTACTCAATCAAAAAAGTTTAGACCTGTCGAATGAAGTGACACACGTTCATGTTTGCTGAAAAAAATCTGCTTCTGTTACATGTATGGAGTAACCCCCTTAAATATTTATTATTATTATTTAGCTATCAAACTAAGTAGCGGCTACTACAAGACACCTTTTCACCAAATTTCATTAATATTCATTGTCTTTGAGTAAAATGCCTAAGACATACGGATGGATGGACAGACAGGAAGACAGACGGACTGTTGGATCCGTTTTGCAATTTGGCTACGGAACATAAATAAAATAATGTTGTGACAAAAAATGTTTTCAAATAAACATTGATTTGATTTTACGAAATAATTTATTTCAGTTTAAGTTTGTAAGCGTCACTTACCCCATGAGATAGATTATGTACCTCGTTAACCAGTTTCTCTTCGACTTTCTTAACGCCGCACAATTTATAAACTAAGTCATTGTGTAGCCAAAACTTTTGAAACCGCTTCGTGTACGTCAGTAGTAGACCGTCAAGTGCTAACATATACTTTTCAAGTATTCCTTCTTCACGCAAGTTAGATGTTCCAAAGACATTTACTGAAATCGTAAAAGAAAGAATTAGTTCCTATGTAATTTCACATCGCCAATTACGATAAGTTTATCTATAAAAAAACCGGCCAAGAGCATGTCAGATCATGCTCAGTGTAAAGTTCCGGAGCCGCTGCCGTATGAAAAATCCGATTTGAATGAAAAGCAGAAGAGCGTATGTTCATGGCACTTATTTGTGAAACGCAGTTTTTCGGCAATAACACAATGACGGTATATCTGGTCATTTTTAAAATTATTTTAATTTAAAGTATTTGATTATTTTCAAGTACCTTTTTGATTACTTTTATATTTTTTGGTCACACGGTTTAAAGTGCACAATTTGTGCAACTTTCGGAGAGAATATTTCCAAAAATATTTATTTAATAAAAAAAAAATATTATAAACCCTAAAAAAGACCCCTTAAAAACTACAAGACACCTTTTCACAAAATTTAATCAATAGTCATTGGGTAGTCTTTTAGTAAAATGCCTGTGACATACTGACTGACATGACGAAACTATAAGGGTTCCGTTTTTGCCAATTTGGCTACGAAACCCTAAAAACAAGTTAAAGTAAGTACGAACGTTTTTTACCTTTCCGCTGTTTTCGGTATTATATCCTATATGGAATTTAGTATGTATTGTAATTCTATGATAACATCTAAATAATAAAATAAATTATACTTACAACAAGACACAGTCATAATGGCATCCTTTATCACATCTGTGGGATCAAATAATCCCTTTCCGACATAAGCAGCCACCTTGTCTGCCATTTTTTTGTTTTGGGTATTAAACACTTCTAGGTATCCATTTATGATTGGTAAACTGAATGCTGGGTTCATCAACTTCCTGTGACGTTGCCATATTGGAACTGTAATAATGATTATACATTATATTATATCAGACAAATGGCTTTAGGTAGATAACCTTCTGAGCTTAGCTTTAGATTTTTAGCATTTCAGCCCCAGCCCATCAAGAATTTGGTATAATTTATTAATACAAACTTAGTTTTTTTCTAGCCAAGACAAATCTTTAAGCACAATTTTATTGTTTATCCAATGGCAAGATGTAATTTATCAATTATATAAATTTATATAATTAAATTAAGATAAGTAAAAACATTTATCATTGTCTACAGGCTCTGCCTATTTTGGGTTTGGCTATATGTGATGTCTACTATAGAATGATTCCTTACAGGTACAATCTACTATTGGGTCACAATCTGTATCCACGTTTTTATAAGGCTCCATTCTGTACTCTCAGATTGTTTAAAAAAAAATAAGAGAGACAACTCCCGCAGTAGGGTACAAGCCCTGTGTCGCGGGGGACTTTACAAATATACAAGTCACTGGTCAGTGTTTCGTGCCTCGGTATTTCTGACTCGTTTAGACACTATATCATAAGTCTCTAAACCAGTCAGAATTTTTCTGTCGTTCCGTTAATATATCATCGTTATCATAATAATGATGATATATTGACGGAACGACAGAAAAATAAATGGCATGAGACGTAGGCACTGGTGTTAATACGTCAGCGGCGCGATGTTGAATTACGTAATTGTTTCGTCAGTTACGCAATTCTCGTCACTATTGGATTCTCTTGACTTGTTTGTATTTAAATTTTTACTGCTACCTAAATGAAAACATACATTACGGTCATCTGTGCTCACGCTTTATAATTAACGTCCAGAAAATTGAAAGACACCTTGCACTAACCTGCACCAGTTAACAGGCCATCTCCGAATACAGATTTTGCGAAATCATATATAATATGCTTCTTCAAACAAGAATTCATCAATGTCATGGAGTCATCCAAATCCGTGACAACTGAAAAGGAACATGACAGATACAGCAATGTTCTCACAAGCAATTTCGTACATTTGCGGCTAATCTTATCTTATACAAAGCCAAGTACACTCTCTATTGTTTCACTCTTATAGTCCGATGTGACGGAGATTTGATATAATCGGAGAGATAACAGGCGTAAGACCGAACGCTTAACGTGCACTTTCCCTGAACGACTGACATTGGTAACGCTGCTTAACTTAGCTGACCTCTCCATTCGCTTGGATGCCATTGAGCCACAAATTCCGCACATCCCATTGATATTTCCATGAATACTTCTGTTGCCTTTTGGATAAAAAATAGTTATGAACACTTTTCGATAGGTTTATAAATTATTCGATTGTGTTTATAAATTAATAAAAGTTGATAAAATATGCCTCATATCAGATGTGTGAAGGTCGATGTTCAGCGTCTCTTAGACCATAAACAAATGAAAAATTTAAAATACGAATCTAAAATTCTGTACTTCATTAGGAAGCAAATTATCTTATTATCTATTTAATCAATTAGGAAGAAAAATTAAATTTGAATTTTAGTTCAAGAAGCAAGACCGATTAGCTGGGTGAATTAAGTACACCAGACCAAATTTGAGTTATTTTTTGAACAAATGTAATGAAATCAAAGACATAATTTTAGAATTTAAAAGGTAAGTAAAAATAGGCTTCATTTTTTATTATAATACGATTTTGGAACCAATCAGAACTCCGAACAGACGTCAGAAAATAACAAATTATCACTCACTTTACAGGCACAAACGACACATAAAATAACTTTTAGTTGCACTCAAGTTTTTCTATCGCTACGCACTATTAGGCATTATGCCGAGCGCTTCCAAAATTATCATAAATCACTCTCACGCACACAACCATTACTTTCCAGTGCGCAAGAGCCAGGACAAAGTAATATCGAATATTTGATCGTACATATGTTTGACAAGCTGTTGCCAGCGGCTACGACCGCGTAGAATATTTTACCCCTTTAAGGGTTGATTTTCCCTTTTGATCAAAACACTGAAACACCTAATTCTTTATTTCATATAATACGAAATTTCACAGATCTTACTACGCAACCCCTAGTTTACCCCCATAGGGGGTTCAGTTTTCACTAACGCTGAAATATGTGTTTCTTTAATTTAAACGATAAAGCTAAATACAAAATTTCACAGATATAACTTCAAAACAGATGGAGTTTCGCACAAACCGAATACCCCTAGTTTACCTCCTTAGGGGTTGATTTTCCTAAACGCCGAAACACGTGTTTTTTTATTTTAAACAATAAAGCTGAATACAAAATTTCACCGATCTAACTTCAAAATTGACGCTGTTTCATATAAACTTGAAACTCTATTTTACCCTATTAAGGGATGAATATCTAAAAACCTTTCTTTTTTGACTGCCAAAATTTTAGGTTTGTAACCCTAGCGTCTTAGGCACTGCGTTGATGAATCAGTCAGTCAGGACAAGTGATTATACATGTATAGATTACGCACGCCATAACTATGACAATCCGTAACTACAAGTTTTTTTTACAAGTTAATATGTAAATTTTTATATATTAACTTGTAAAAAAACTTGTAGTTACTTATTTAATTTTAAATTTAAGACTAGTGGTACTAGAGCAACTCTTTGGCTAGTTATTATTATTTCGTGTCCTCATTTATGTTTTCTAAATAAATTGATGACTCAGAGTCAAACCCAGCTTCGCCTATAAGTGACAACGGCAACCTGAGAAAGGGCATCTCAAAATTTAATATCGTTCCATTATTTCACGGTTTATCTAGAATAGTCATAGTGGTTACATAGGTAGGTAGGTACTTACAGTAATAAGAATCCAATCCAATTTTAGAGACTGTTACTCCACCTTTTTCTAAAGTATATTCAGAGGTTTTTCTTTGTAGATCCCATAAACCTGTCAAAAAGTTTTTAAATTTAGACTGCCTCTGTGGCGAGGTGGGAGTGTGTCCGACTGCTACGCAAGAGGTTGTGGGTTCGATTCCCACACGGGACACCGCTTTGTGTGATCCACAAATTGTTGTCTCGAGTCTGGGTGTACTTTGTGTCCGTGACTTGTATGTTTGTAAAGTCCCCCGCGACACAGGGCTTGCAATAATAATGTTTAAAATATAAAAATGAGTAATTAATATTAATCTTATCATAATTTACTTATTTCTTAACTTATTTATAATATATATATATATATATATATATATATATATATATATATATATATATATTATTTATTCCTTTCATTCATAGATGTTATTTATTCCTTTACTTGAATAAAAATATATATATATATATAATATATTTTTCGGTGCCATTACAGGAGCTAGTGCTTTCGACAATTTCAATATTTGATCAGGATTATATATGGTTTTTCTGTTCTTTTATACTGGCCCCTTAGTGTTTATTGTTAAAATAAATTGACACTTTCATACAAAAATATAATAGAAAGATTTAGAATTTTTAAAATAATATTTTGTCTATGTTTAATATTCTTTTGTTCATACTTATTGACAATTACAAAAATAGCAAAAAACAATAAGAATATTTGACCATTCTCAAATGACATATCGTCATTCAGTCATGTGGCCAATGATTTATTAAAATTGACAATTATAGGCAAAATACTTACGAGCACTGTTACGGAGTAACAAATGTGTGATTCCAACAAATGGCAAATCTCCATAATGAATGGGCGGCAATTTATAACCATGACATTTTTTCAGACGCGTGCGCATCGCCAAGCCCATGAAAACGCAGAGCAATGCGCATATTAAACAGAGACTTATCATTTTTAAATAATTATAAATAAAACTACACTAATAGTTGACGTCAATTAAGAATTTTTAAATATTATTATTATTATTTATTTTCACAAATGTATTTTTATGATTTAATTTTGATATATATTATTTTTAAATGATTTTTTTAATAATTAATTAAGTAGTTTGATAACTCAATAAAACTCACTTGTTGTACAGATCACTTTTATTTCTTTTTACACAACACTTTGCATTATTCGCATAATAGGTACTAATAATATACACAGTACGAAATATGGCAGACAACCTTTTCGTCTTCAATCCAGCACTAGAATGACCACTCTCTGAACAAAATCCGTTACAGGTAACCTCACTCAATTGATTCACACAGGAACGCTCTGATTGGTCAGTAGCAATCGTATCTGATTGGCCAATTCAAACCTGCAAATCACGTGCTAGTGACGGGTGTTGCCAGTTTAAAACATAATTTAAATGATTTCAAACTTAAAAATGCTAGAAATTAATATAAATTATTAAAAATCATCACAGTAGTAAAAGTAGCCGGCCGTGCTAGATGCAACAGGTCTGTATGACGATGTAAGACGTTCCTTCGCAAAACCGTATACATTAATGAGGCAACCTTGGTTTTCATGTCTTTATAAAATCCGTTATCAAAACTGTGTGATGGTATTACGAGTTACTGACAGCAAAGTTATCGATATTTTTGACATATAAATTATCGTTTTAATATCGATATTTTTCCCACACACAATTAATATTTTAAACTTAGTATGAACACAATAAAACATTAGAACTTAATAAGCTTCAATTGCAAAAATATAAAGAGATCTGTGGAATGTGTTAGGTGGCTTTGTCGAACTGCACATATTATATGTCTGCAAGAGACGTGGTTACTACCCCACGAGATCGGGTACCTGGGTAGCATCGACAATGACTTTGCCTATACGGGCACTAGCGCTGTGGACGTATCTGCTGGAGTGTTGAGGGGGCGTAGCTATGGTGGCGTGGCCTTACTTTGGAGAAAAGCGATATTTCCGGTAGTTACAATAGTGAAGTGTGATAGTGCGCGATTAGCAGCGATAAAAGTTGTGATGTGCAACAGCTTGGCCTTAATAATACCTGTATACATGCCTACCGATTCTATGAACAACCTAATATTATTCACCGAATGTTTAAGTGAGATAATCGCTATTATTGAAAGCCAAAATGTGGAATCTGTATTTGTGCTTGGTGATTTTAAAGCCCCCCCTGGTGAGTTATTTTCCACTGAGTTGTTAAGTTTTGCCCCATGGTAGCTTGCGTTGGTTAGATCACTGTGTACTGACTGAAGCGGCACAACAATCAGATAATAATTGTTCGGTACTGTATGATAATTACTGGTCTGACCATATACCTATTAAGTTACAATGCAACTTTGATTTATTAAATCCTAAAGTAACTGTGTCAGATAAATTTGTAAATAAAGTTATACAGAACAGTCGTGGTTATGTATGGACATGTTGTTGATACCTAGCAATACACATACATTTACGAGTATAAGCGACGCCCATGGTAGCTTGCGTTGGTTAGATCACTGTGTACTGACTGAAGCGGCACAACAATCATTTATTAATTGTTCGGTACTGTGTGATAATTACTGGTCTGACCATATACCTATTATGTTACAATGCAACTTTAATTTATTAAATCCTAAAGTAACTGTGTCAGATAAATTTGTAAATAAAGTTAGATGGGGTGAACGTGATAGACAACAAATTAATCTTTATAACAACTTATGTCATATCAAATTAAGGGACATCGACTTGCCGGCTGATTTTATGCACTGTGCCGATAAATTGTGTAATGACCACGCACACAGAATTTTTTTAAATAAAATGTACGACAGTATTGTGTTGATACTTTCCCAGGCAGCTGAACATACCTATACTGCTAAAACTAAGCGTAAAAATACCTACGTAACTGGGTGGAATAAGTACGTGCGGTCGGTACACGGGAGGGCCCGACTCTGTTATAAAACTTGACTATTATATAATAAACTTATCGGTTGTGTTTATGATGATATGCGAATCCAGGCGTTTATTTAAATCAAAACTTAAATGGTGCCAAAATAATGAACAACAAATAAAAATGAATATTATCGCAGAAAAATATGCTAATAAGAACTTTAAAGATTTTTTGAAATTAAGCAAAAATAATGAGAGGCCTGGCCTTCCCGTGAGCGTTGGGGGATTACTTGAACCTCGGGATATAGGTAATGCATTTCTGCGTCATTTTAAAGTAGAATCACCTCACCAGGGACGTCTGACTCGTACGTAAGTGTAAGATTGACTGCTAAAGAAGTGTCCTCTGCGTTACAGCTCATGGTCAGAGGAAAATCTCTGGGTCATGACAGTCTCAGCATTGAGCATCTGCGGTATGCTGGAGCGCATTTCTCGAGAGTACTAGCTATGTTGTTCAATTTGTGTGTTAGTCATTCTTATTTGCCGGAGAAATTAATGCAAACAGTAGTTGTACCAATTGTTAAAAATAAAACGGGTGATCTATCTGATGTCTCTAATTATAGGCCGATCTCCCTGGCAACAACTATAGCCAAGGTTCTGGACAGTCTGATTGACAGACACCTGGATAAGCATATTAGACTGAATGATGAGCAATTTGGTTTCAGAGCGGGTCTTTCAACAGAAAGTGCAATCCTGACTCTTAAACAGACTGTCCATTACTATAAATCTCGACAAACACCAGTGTACGCATGCTATCTGGACCTTTCTAAGGCTTTTGATCATGTGTCATATAATATATTGTGGGAAAAGTTGCGTAACACTACAGTATCTAAGGAGCTAGTATCCTTGGTGGAGTATTGGTATGACAACCAAAGAAATAATGTAAGATGGACAGTATTGTATTTTCACAGTAAACTCCCTTTTGGGGAGGACTTATCCCCAAGTGTAAAATATATAAAAAAAAAAGTTCCGCGCAACTTCGTATGCGTCAATTTTTCCCGTTTTTGCAACATTTTTCATTGCTACTCCGCTCCTATTGGTCGTAGCGTGATGTTATATAGCCTTCCTCGATAAATGGGCTACCCAACAGAAAAAGATTTTTTTAATTCGGACCAGGAGTTCCTGAGATTACCTCGTTCAAACAAACAAACAAACTCTTCAGCTTTATAATATTAGTATAGATAGAATACCATGCCCTTGAAATGTAGTAGTAGTCCCCTAAACTTTCCATAAGAACAGCCATTTTTAGGGTTCCGTAGCCAAAATGGCAAAAAACGGATTCAAAAAATAAAATCGGACCCTTAAAGTTTCGTCATGTCCGTCTATCTGTCTATCTGTCTGTCTGTCCGTCCGTATGTCACAGGAATTTTACTCAGAGACTACTCAATGAATATTGATGAAATTTAGTGAAAAGGTGTCTTCTAGTAACCGCTACTTAGTTTAATAGCTAAATAATAAAAATAAATATTTTTAGAGTGGGGGGGCACTCCGAAGCTGATTTTTTTTTCGGCTACCATCAACGTATGTCACATCACCCGACAGGTCTTTTAAAAACATTATAAAGTTCCTAATATACTTTTTTCATTGAGTGAATCTTGCTGGAAATAATCGATCCGAAAGTTGCATAAATTGTGTCCCCCCTCTTAACTTTTGAACCGTGTGACCAAAAAAATATGAATAAAATCACAAAGGTGGCTCTCAATAAATACTCTAAACTAAAATTATTTCGGGAATCATCGGATATACCGTCATTAAGTTAAAGCCGAAAAACTTTTCTCAACAAAAGGGCGTAAGTGCCATGAGCATACGCTCTTCTGCTGATGCAATTATTTAAGGCTGCGGTACCGGCGGAACCCTACGCTGAGCATGGTCCGACGTGCTCTTGCCCGGTTTAATAACACTTAATATTTCGATTTCCGTGTGTGATGACAGTAATTACATTTTTTAATTTTAAGGACTTTTAGATTTGGAAATAATAGTCAAAGTATTTACTTACCTGCACTGTCACAAAGAAGCAAATGTGAGATTCCGATAATTGGCAGATTACCGTAATGAATGGGTGGCAATTTGTAATCGTGTGACTTTTTAAGGCGCGCTCTCACCACTAGTACAACGAATGCGCTGAACAATACGCATAGTAACCACAAACTAATCATTTTTAATAAATTAAAATAAATTTACATTAAAAGTAGACGAACGTTTAAAATTTAGAATGGCTTTTTTTAAATTTTAGGATAAATTAATTATTTAGATGCTGTTATGTTCTAGGCAAGTCGCGAGGTAGACTGATACGGCGCTACTGCCCCGCGATACGGCGTTCGCTAAAATGTGAACCTATGCGTTAATATGCTTTATTAAGTATTCGCAAATACTATTATGCAAATACTTTATACCTCTCTAACTATATAATATTAATACTCGGTACTAGTAAAAAATATCGATATTTTAAGCTTAAAATTTTTAAACTAAGTCAATATAATTTAAAATTATAATATTAATTAATCAATGAAAAATACTCGATTTTATTACAATTTAATTATGTAAATATATCATTATCAGATCACATTTTTACCTACATTCAACTCATTCCAACAAAAAGGCAAAGGTAAGGTTCGTACGACTAATACAGCCAAGTTTTGGTTAACTGGTTCTCAAAATTGAAATCGCAAAATGCTTATAGAGATAATAAACAAAAAATATTAATAGCTCAGTATACCTTAAGACACTAAAAAATGACTCTCCTAAATGTTAAGTATTAAGATAAATACTTTAGATTTGGGAATATTTTTGTTGATCCTAGCAATGCCTCTGTCAGATGAAGCTCAGTTTAAATAAAGTTAGTTTTAGACATATAGAATTTTACATGCATTGTATTGTAGACATATGATTAGGTTACTATGGAACCGACGTAAATTGTATTTAAAGGTTCCTAAAAATAAAGAGATTTTTTTTTTTCTTACCTACCCCATCGTGTGATCCATCATTTGATAGGTCTTTTAAAAACTTTTATTGGTTGGGAAGAATATAATAAAGAAGAAATTTTTAGATTCAGGGCTCCGTTTGTGAAATTTTAAGCTTTAAAGTGACATTTTTGTTTGAGTCAAGTGTCCCCCCCCCTGCGAGCTAAATGGTTGATATTGGATATGTGAAAAATTCACGGTATTAGTATATATAGTGAAATTAAAGGGAAAACTATCACAGCTAGGTAGTAGGCTAATCATATGGAAAGTAACAAAATTTTTCAAAAAATTTCATTAAAAAATATTGTTATGTAGTTGTAAGTACGAGTATGAAACAAAAACAACAGAAAACTCACTTCTTAAGCCACATCCGACATGCACTTGCCCGGTTTGATAGTCTTGTTTTTGTTCAGTAGTTAGTTTTAAACAAACATAATTTACGTTATGCTAAGTAACCAGATTATATTATACTAGCGGACGCCTCGCGGTTTCACCCGCGTAGTTTCCGTTCCCGTGGGAATACATGGCTAAAAAATAGCCTATGTCATCCGGGGTTAATGTAGCTTCAGAATTTTTCAAATCCGTCCAGTACTTTCGGAGCCTATTCAATACAAACAAACAATCTTTCCTCTTTATAATATTAGTATAGAAGTATAGATATAGATTATATTATAAAGAGGAAAGATTTGATCGTTTGTTTGCGCATTGAATAGGCTCCGAATCTACTTGCCCAATAAAAAAAAAATCTTTTACCATTAAAAAGTTACATTTTCGGGAAGTAACGTAAGCTATATTTTATTGTCAAAAAATGAGAGATCTCTACGAAAATTGCGATAATCTAACTCAAGGTATCATTTTTTTTTTCATATTACAGTATTTATTAAGCGTTACCTTTGAGATTTTTTCATATTTTTGGTCACACGGTTCAAAAGATAATGGTAGGGAAGGATAGGGCTTTTGGAGCGGTTTTAGAAACCTTAGAATGTTTTTAAAGGCCCTGTCTAATGATGTGCCATATGTTGGTGTTTGCTAAAAATGTTTTTTTCAGCTTCTGTTACATGTATCCTCTAAATATATGTAAATCCTAAAAATCCTTTATTTTTATTTTTATATTATTTAACCATCAAACAAAGCTTTGATTTTTCGATTCGATTCTTTAATAAGCTACTGCTTAAACAGCTTATTAAAGAATCGAAAAATCAAAGATTTTGTTGAAAAATCAGGAGAAACTGCAACGGACGTCGAGTTGCTAGTGCCATACAAGCATTAATTATTCTCGTCGTTTAAAATAACAATACCGGCTCATAAATACAGCGTTTTTACAAATGAAAACTTCTGGCCAATAGGCATTGAATATAGAGGATTTCGACAACGTAAGCATAATGTAGACCTCGGTAGGTATGACATCTGTAGCAGACAACACTCGAGTAAAAAAAAGTGACCTTTAACTATTATTAAGAAGAAGTTGCATATCCTCTTGAGACCCCCGGTGTCACCTATGATACTTGAAGAAAAAAAAATATTTCACTGCCATCTAGCGATTTATATAAGAACTTTTAACATTAGTATAAACTAGAGATTCCAACAAATAATATGAAGGTACTTGTGAAAATTTTACACAGTTTTAACCTCACTTTAGTTTATTTCAATTTTATCATTTGAACTAGTGCTAAGATGGCGACTAACCAGCAAAGTAAATATTAGTTTTTAATGTATTTTTGGTATATTTTTTTATTGTTTACTATTGTTAAAACGTTTGTGGTTAATAACAAATGAAAGTAGTCATAAAATATTTTTGTTTAATACGTTAATTTTGTAACTTTTATCAAGTATCATACGTGATACTTTGGTCACTTTAGTTATATTAAATGTCTTTTTTCAGGCTTAAAAGACAATCTGATAACTGAGTTATTAGTGAACCTTGACGTGTCTGATTATGAGGATTTTGACGAGAATGACCTGGAAGAAGATTTACAGGTAGATTTTGGAGAAATTGACGAGAATGTGATACCCCGGGAACCCGAAAGCGAGTGGGAAGCGTCAGACGAAGAACCCCTGTCAGGCATTGCCAGCTCTTCTCAGAACACTGGTTCTAGGAGACCTATTATTCGAAATCCTACATGGGTACGGTCAGAAAACTTTGATAATACATTCGATTTAGATCCTCCCCTCGAAGAACCAACTTCAATGAAAACTACGCATGAGTACTTTTATAAATACCTATACATTCATCCTACCTTTTTCGAATCAATGTCTACTTCTACAAACTTATCAAGCGTTATTCGAACTGGTAGGTCACTGAATACGACGCCTGAAGAGATACGTTCATTCATTGGCTGCTCAATGGCTATAGGTGTTCTAGGTCTTCCAAGGATTAGGATGTATTGGTCGGAAGAAACAAGAGTGAAGATGGTAGCAGAAACATTTACCCGTAATAGATATTTTAATATTAGATCAAACAAGAAAAGTCGTCGATGACCAACAAGTATCTGAAGCTATGAGAGAGGTTGATAGATTTTGGAAGATTCGTCCGATTGTTCATCAAATTGAAAATGCGTATAGGCAAAACAGAAGAGACACACATGTAGCTATTGATGAACAGATCATTCCTTTTACTGGTAAATGTAAACAGAAACAAGTAGTTAAAGGGAAACCGAATCCAGAAGGAATTAAAGTATTTTTAATGGCTAATCCTAATGGTCTCCCTCTTGATTTGTATCTTTACCAGGGAAAGGGTACATCAATTGATTCAGCCCTGTATCCAATGCCAGACAAGATAGATTTAGGTGGTCGTGTAGTTCTAAAACTTATCGACACACTGCCATCAAAGACATCAATTTATATTGATCGTTATTTCACCTCTTTACCTCTTTTGGATAATCTAGTAGACATAAATATGCATGGTACAGGGACGTTAATGAAAAATCGTGTTCCTGAGTACTCACGTCCTAATAAGGCGACAAATAAAAACAAACCTTTGATGAAGACAGACAGAACTTTACAAAAAACTGGTAGGGGTAGCTATGACTGTATAGTAAGGGACGACAAAAAAATTGCTGTTTTAAAATGGCTTGACAGCAAGCCTATTCACGTAGCCTCCACGGAGAGCGCAGTACATCCTCTAGGAACATGCCGACGCTGGAGTAAAAAAGATCAGCGTTATCTTGATATACCGCAGCCTGTTTTAATAAAGAATTACAATTCTTATATGGGAGGAATAGATCTCTTAGATAGGATAATTGGGAAGTATGCTATGCGTGGAAGAACTGGCAAATGGACCGTAAGAGCGATTTTTCACTTCTTTGACTTTGCTGCTGCCTCAGCGTGGATAGAATATCGCCAAGACGCACTGAAACTTAGTCGCCCTCGAAAGCTTATCATGCAATATCTGGACTTCAAAATGGACTTAGCTAAGTATCTTATTTACGGCGGATCAATGACAACTAGTAACATACAGTGTTCAAGTCCTATGCTAGAACGCTTGACCCGTAGTCCACGTCAGAGTCCACAGCGAAGTCCACGTGAAAGTCCGTTACCTTTGATGGTGGCAGAACAAGAACAGCCACTGCCTGAGACCTCATCCAGAAAACGCAGACAAGTAGAACCTGTACCTCATATTGCAAAAAGGATGAAAGAAGCACGTCACTTACCTGTGTGTGTTAAAGGCAATCAAAATAATCGGTCTAAGTGTCGAATGAGTAGTTGTAAACAGTTAACATTTGTGAAATGTTCAGCCTGTCAAATTTTTTTGTGTTTTAATGTCAATAGAAACTGTTTCTACGAGTTTCATACATCTGTTAATAACACTGAATAAATGATTGATTTTGTCATAATTTGATTACTTTCAGACCCGTAGTATCACCTATGATACCCCCTATTTCAGGGTTATGGAGGGGATGGGAATTTTTTTATTATTTTTTCCTTAAATATTATGTGTCTAAGAACATCTATGCTAAATTTCAACTAAATCAGATAAATTTCGATACCCTGGGTCTCAGGAGGATATGAGAAGTAAAAAAAAAATCGCCCAAATTCAATGCTAAGGCGAAGCTTCATTACCGCCTGTGGAAGTTACATGGCAGCCCCAAAACCGATATTTTATTTGACACAATGACTAAAGAAAAGACTTTAAAAACAAGATTAGTTGGTGCCAACGCAATGAATAACCATGAAAAATTGATATTTTAGCTAATCTAAGAGAAGAAAAAGACTTTTGTAAATTCTGGAAATCTACTAAAAATATGCAAATTAAACCAAAAGTAGCAAGAAGCGTTAATGGCTCCCAAGATTCTAAACAGATAGCTAATATGTTTGCAAAACAGTTTAATGTAAAACCGGTCGATGTAAAGATTGAGACATACTCTGATGCTTAAGGGGCGTACCCACCCAACTCGCCAGCATTGTGTTATGAAATGCGCAATGAGATCTGTTTCACTGCTGATCAAGTGCTTACCTGTATACGCAATGTAAAACGTGGGAAGTCGCCGGGACACGATAATCTTAGCATCGAGCACATCCTATACGCAGGTCCTATTATTTTAGATAAAATGTGCGACTATAGTACTCGTGAAAAACAGAACGGGCGACGTCTTCGACCTGACTAACTACCGCCCCATAGCCCTATCTACAGCTTTCTCAAAGGTTTAGGTTATGGAACAAATTAAGGCAAACAGGAGTTGCAAAAAGTGTAGCATGTTTGTTGGAATATTGGTACGGAAACCAAACCAATGTAATCAAATGGGGTAAGACAGAATCTCACAGTACAATCTTGAATGTGGCGTTAGACAGGGAGGGTTGACGTCGCTTCTTCTTTTCAACCTCTACGTCGATCTTATCGAGGAGCTCAGCCGACTAAAGTTGACGCCGACGATATGGTGCTGCTGAGCCCCTCGGTAAGGGGTCTAAGACAACTAATATCCATCTGTTAGCAATATGCTCAGTCTTATGATCTTAGTTATAATTTAAATAAAACAGAAGTATGGTATTTAAATACAAACAAGGTCCCAACCATTTCCTTCCCGTGTGGTACCTACATAACTTAAAATTGTGAAGCGGTTTAAATACTTAGGACATGTTGTCACAGACATCTTGAAGGAAGATGTGGATCTCGAGCGACAACGGCGTGCGCTCGCCATGCGAAGTAACATGCTGGCGAGGAGGTTTGCTGGCTGTTCAAAGGATGCTAAAATAAGCCTGTTCAAAGCCTACTGTCAGGCGCTCTACACTTATGGTACTCTTTCAAGAAATACTCATATAAACACCCTTAGAGTGCAATATAACAATGCCTTCAGAGGCATAATGGGTTTACCATGGTGGTGTAGCGCGTCTGGCATGTTTGCTGAAAACTGGGTCAACGACTCTTTCGCAGTGCTGCGAAATATGAGTCGGAGGACTCGTGCGTTCTCCGATCAAAGGTGGCCCCTCCTTTGATCGGAGAGCGCACGAGTCATCCGACTCCGACTATTGGAGCTGTGTACTATGGTTTTCATTTTAATAGTAGTAATTTCAGTTTTATTAAGTCGCATTTTTTTATGTATTATTTTTAACATGTCATGGGACTAGTCCCGATAATAAACGATATTATTATTATATTATACAACGTATCTATGCTCCAAATTTAATCAATATTCATTTTTGCAACTTTCGGAGCGATTATTTCTAAAAATATTTACTTGATAAAAAAGTTTATTAGAAACCTTAAAATATTTTTAAATGTGGCAGATCATTCGTGTATGGAGTGGCTCCCCTAAAAATATTTATTTTTATTATTTAGCTATGAAACTAAGTAGCGGTTACTACAAGTCACCTTTCTTCTTCTTTCTTCGATATTCATTGAATAGTCTTTAGGTAAAATGCCTGTGACATACGGACGGACAGGCAGAGAGACAGACGGTCATGATAAAACTATAAAGGGTTCCGTTTTGGCTACGGAACCCAATTTTAGGTAATATGGACCAAATTTAGGTTAAAGTATTATGAAAATATTTTACGGCCAAATGCCCGCTCAAGTAAAATACAAGCAAACCCTGGGTCCGTATTCACTATCATTTTTTTTTGTTTTTAACTGTCAAAATCTTGTCATAATGATTAATAGAGAGCTGCGCTTAGAAATGCATCGCGCATGCGGAAAAGGTTGTTTTTTTTTATAACTATTTATTTCTTTTTTCTCTTTTGATTTTACTGGACACGTTTCTGAGTCTATTCATTTGTATTTAAATAATGAACGTTGAATCAGACTGACTAACATGACTGCTGGGTACCAAGGACCACCTTGGTACCTTAGCCCCATCATCAGACCCTGAACAGTGTAAGCGTACTTGTCAAGACGAATCTAATGCTTTAGGGTGGGTACCCCCAAGGTCGCAGGCTAAAGTCCCACATGAGACGATGTTTTCCTCCATACATTTAAAATGCTTTAAAAATTGCAAAAAGTAATATTTAAGCCCAACGTCATCATAAATCTATGTTTAAATGGTTTCGGCAACGAAACTAACAGAGCCGTATAAGTTTCTCAAGAACCGTGTGTGGCACGACGATCGCCGAAAATCATATCATGTGGAGGCAAAATTCGACGCAGATGGATAAATCTCGGTGCCAGAGTTGGCTTAGGGCCCTAAGGCTTACCTCTCGCTGGTCGCGGGTTCATGTCTCGTCTGAGATGAATATTTTTTCCATACATTTAAAATGATGTATCAGAAAGTAATGAATCTAACGAGCTCAAACACGGGATTTGTTTTGCGTTTGCAGATAGATTACATGACCGTTGAGTACCACCGGTCCATCTTTTGGCTCCATTATTGCACCCCGGATATAATTTAGGATCGGAGTACTTGTCAAGACGAATCTAATGAACCCAAACTTGCTAGGTTTAGTTCCTATGACAACCTTCATCAGATCATTCTATAAGTCTATGGCACTATAATAAGTGTACCTAGTCAATCAAAAATCTTGTAATAAAAATAGAAAGGAGTAAGAGAAAAATATCATATTCGTTTTTTCCTAAGTGATTTTCAGTTTTCCTACAAATGGGTAAACCGTCTTTTGTTTTATTGACCATGTTTGACATTGGCAGTATAGTAACGCTTTATTTTAACCTTTTATCTATCTACATAAATAAAAATGAATTGCCGAAATGTAACCATGCGCGCAAATGCTCAGAACGATTGCACTAAATTAGATAATTCCAAGGTTTGTACAAAAGAAAATTTGAAAATAATCGTACGGATGAGAAGCAATATTTGGGTTAAAACTACGCCCGTGCGAAGCTGGGGCGGGCAGCCAGTTACAAAATTATAATGTCTAGATTTTAAAATTGAAATCTCAAATTGGCATCTCAAAATGAAGCCGTCGAGCAACAGTAGGTATTTAGTCAATCCACTTTGCAAAATAAGCTACATAGTTTTTATTGTAAGGACTTAAAAATGCACTGTCCACAGGCGTGCCAAAATTAGTTAAGCATTTTTTTGAATTAGCGGTGACTATTT
Source organism: Herminia tarsipennalis (assembly GCA_945859575.2). Classification (NCBI taxonomy): domain Eukaryota; kingdom Metazoa; phylum Arthropoda; class Insecta; order Lepidoptera; family Erebidae; genus Herminia; species Herminia tarsipennalis. Next base: position 19,235,327 of record OX243855.2, read on the forward strand.
TTACCCGACTGTAAAGAAGGTTATGTTCTTTATTACCTAATATCTCACAATCCACTGAAAGGATTTATACAATACAGACGTCGTTAGATTCGTCTTGATCGCCCGAGTGTTCCTAGATATGTGACATTTGAAAAAAACAAATATGGCGGCTGTGAGATGTCAAAATAAAGAGGTGTGAAAAAAAAGTTGTTTTGAATACTGCAATATGGATATCAAATTAAAGGGCTCATCTTAAGCATTTCAAAAAGGTATAACATGATTATTACTGTAATACTAAAAATGTTAGTTAGCAACCATTCTTTTTTCAATATTCAATACTTGACAATAGCTGTGATAAAAGTTAGTTGCTACATCGGGTACATATTACAACTACTAAAAAGTATTAAATAAAAAAAAAATATTAAAAAAATTAAAAAACCCGCCTGCACAAAAAATATGGAAACAAGATCCCTACATAATTAATTAATTTCATGCAGTCGGAGGCATTAATGAATCTCGCTGAACTTAGTGAAGTGCCTCCGACTGCATGAAATTAATTAATTATGTAGGGGATCTTGTTTCAATCTTTTTTGTGCAGACGGGTTTTTTAATTTTTTTAATATTTTTTTTTTATTAAATACTTTTTAGTAGTTGTAATGTGTACCCGATGTAGCAACTAACTTTTATCACAGCTATTGTCAAGTATTGAATATTGAAAAAAGAATGGTTGCTAACTAACATTTTTAGTATTACAGTAATAATCATGTTATACCTTTTTTTAATTATGTAGGGATCTTGTTTCCATATTTTTTGTGCAGGCAGTTTTTTTTATTTTTATAATTTATTTTTTTATTAGTATTCATCTTGAAAACATCAAATATAATACAAACAGTTAATCAGAAAGATACGAATGTGAAATGAGCCTATTTTGCCAATTAAGACATCTGACTGATATAGGCAAAATAAGGGTTCTTTAAAAAAGTTAATCACGTATACCTAAAAAATAAGACGTAATAGAAACAACAAGGCAACTTTTCTCACTTTTTAGTGTTTTGGTTAGTAATTCACTTAAGTTACAATAGGCTTATGTCAACTGCTCAAATCCTTTTACAAAATATTGCTTGCCCCGATGCAGGGCCGTGAATTGCTGAGGAGGTCACTATCAGCTCTATTACATTGTGTAATAGTAGGTAGTATGACAAGAGTAAAGTGCTACTCAATACTATATTAAAGTAACTACGAGTAAATCGCAAACTGTGAAATATTGAATAGGTCCGCTCATCATTTATGGTCTTCATAATCAGTTCCACTTCACCAATTGGTGCTTTTTAAGAGTAAATGCACGAATCACTATGGAATATACCTAAATCACTGTAGGTTTGCCTTTAATATTTTGAGAGTTCCCTCGATTTCTCCAGGATCCCATCATCAGATCTGGACAATGGGACCAACTTGGAAGAATACTCTTTCAAACACAAAAAGAATTTTTCAAATCGGTCCAGCCGTCTTTGCGTAATCGGTGGAGAACCTCCTCCTTTTTGAAGTCGGTTGAAAATACATCCACTGCCTACAACTAATAGAAAACTAAAATAGCAATAGCAATAGTTTTTCAGGTACCGAAATCGTCTCACACAGAGTATCTTATCGCACAATATTTCGCCGGATCGAACCATGATCAGGTGCATGTAGAGTTGTACACGCATGTATACTCACAACACGCCATAAAACTGTCACAAGTCCAGTAAAAAAAAACGATGTTTACCAGACTTATTGCTACTAACTCGAGGCCAAAGGCCAATCGAAAAATCGAATGTCGATCTCTGTGACGATGAATCGTCGAAATATTCTGTTAACGAAATCTTAAAAACTGGTAAATATATGGATATTAATGAGTTAGCTAAACGGCCCAATATCTAAGGTACCTTGTTCTGTGGGGCCAATTAAGGCAAATAATAAGAAACGACCTAACCCAATCTATGTACACACATCAAAAGTGTCTAGGGATCAAGCATTTTTATGCGGATTTCTTGAGATTGAGATGTGGCTTTGTAATAAATTTATGATTTTATAAATTTATATGGATCCTTTTTGGTGCATTTCATAATTTGAATCAGGAACTGTGAATCAAATTCGAGTAAAAGATGAAAATCAGCTGTCAATATTTTCCCTATAAAAACATACAACGCATTGAAGACATTATTAGTGCTACTGTTTCCCTACTACTGATTAAAACCAACGTTATTATGGAGCGGCGACGTCATTTAAGCAGGGAAGAAATGCTCATAGCCGTGGGAATGATAGAAGCTGGTTTTTTGGCAACGTACTGTGGCTTTAGCTCTGAATACAAGTCAGAGTGTTATCAGTCGACTTTGGACACGTTACCGAAGCACTGGTACCGTGGCTGAGCGCCATGGAGGACGGTATCGCTGCACCACACGGAGACAAGACCGATACATTCAAATCTTAACTCGAAGAGGTCCAACAATAACCGCCATGATGTTAGCCGTGAGGCTTCATCACTCTTCAGGGAACTTAATTAGCGACCAAACAGTCAGAAACCGCTTGCATGAAGTGAACCTTCATTCCCGAAGACCGCTACGGGTACCACCTATAGCAATGCACAATCGTAGGATTCGATATCAATGGGCTCTTGAACACAGAAATTGGGCAGAAGAACAATGGCGTTTCGTGTGCTTTTCTGATGAGTCTCGTTTTGGTATGAGACCGGATACAAGACGTATACGACACTGGAGAACCCCTGGACGCCAACAGCGATTAAAATCCTGCCAGGAAGTCCATCCTTATAGTGGTTGAACCATCATGGTATGGGCGGGTATTTGGATCGGCGGAAGAACTGAGTTGATTTGGATCAGAGGCAACCTCAACGCTCAAATTTATGCTGAGACGATTGTATCAGACGTCATCGTTCCTCTACAAGTGCAAATCGGTCCCTTATTTCAGTTAATGCATGATAATGCACGACCGCACACCGCAAGAGTTGTAAGACAGACTCTCGCCGCAGCTAACATCAATGTCCTGCCCTGGCCTGCTCAGTCGCCAGACTTGAACCCGATTGAGCATGCATGGGATATGCTACAGAGAAGAGCTCTGCCGAATATGGAGGGTATCCAGTCGCAAGAAGACCTTTTTTTGTTGTTGCAACGAACATGGGCGGCCATTCCACAGCGTGATTTGGATGAACTCATTTTGAGTATGCCAAACCGATGTTCTTGTGTTGTTAGTGATCGCGGTAGAAACACGGATTATTAATTGTTTAAGTTACTTGGTTTATCGTTACTGTGACAAACGAAAACACTTTATTTGATGAATCCTTAAAGAAATAAAAAAAAAAAAAAATCAGGAGAAAAGTTATTGCAAAAATATATGTTGATCCCTAGACACTTTTGATGTGTGTATATACGAGTATTAACGAACGTTCTACCGCAGCGTCGAATATGATTAGGTTTTAATAAACAAGTTGTCATTTGATATGTTATTATGACTTGGGTGACATTGGATATTTTTTTCCGTAATCTGATTATGGTTTTTATACAAACGTAAGTTAGCTTCCTTTGTCACCTGAATATCTTAAACCTTATCAGCCTTATTAGTAAACATAGACAAAAGTATGATTAATTTTACTCCAAGTTTGAAGTCCGTAGTACCTAGATAAATTCAGTATTAATAAATAAAGAGTAAGAAGAATCCAAACCTACTCTCGGAGTAAAAGTTAGTCTTAGGTGCAGCCTAGTTTATCCGTAGTGTAAACCTAAGATTAGGGAAGACTTCATAGATTACACGTATTAATTTGACCATTACCTAAAAATTTGATAATTTTATGGTTACTTGTTGTGCAAATACCTAAATACGATGGATAGAGATAATTACATTGGCGATTTCAGGATGATAGAAGAATTGAATGAAGTTGAAAACCAAATTCCGTTAATGAGGCGAGTGAAAATTTACAACTTTCGTAAGAATCCTTTATAAGAGCTTCAAGAAATCGATTTCAAAACTAAGTACAGATTTTTTTTTCTTGATCACTTTGTTCATTATTGATATGGTGAAAAATGATTTAGCTCGTGATATTTGAGGTGGCTTTATAACAGAGGTAAGTAATAAAACTACATATTATCAACTAGCTGTCCCGCGCAACTTCGTATGCGTAAATTTTCCCCGTTTTTGCAACATTTCACGTCGCTACTCCGCTCCTATTAGTCGTAGCGCGATGTTATATAGCCTATAGCCTTCCTCGATAAATGGGCTATCTAACAAAAAAAGAATTGTTCAAATCGGACCCGTAGTTCCTGAGATTAGCGCGTTTAAACAAACAAACAAACAAAGCAAACAAACAAACTCTTCCGCCTTATAATATTAGTATAGATTACATAGGTCAACACTATCCAGCAATGGTTTGACCTACCTACTTAGTTGTATTTAATTTGTTTTTAGATTTTTATATTTCGACAGATTCAAGATGATGCAGGCGATCTAAATGGAATGAGTCAACCAACAGTATCACTTGTATGCAAACAATTTGCTTTGGCACTAGTGGCACATAGAGCTCAGTGGATTCAAATGCCACGAAGTGATATAGAGCAGAACTAGAATTCTATTCAATATGTAGATTTAGACGAGTGATAGGATCTATTGACTGTACCATTCGAATCCCGAAAGTGAGTGGAAATATTGGACAATACTATATAAACAGAAAAGGATATAGTTCAATAAATGTACAAGTAAGTTTTAAGATACTATGCCCACTATAGTTTAAAAGCTGACTTTATGTTTCTGATGTAGGCTAAACAATTGGGTTAGGTACAAACGCTTACAAACCTATGTGGGTGCGTAAGCTTTCGTACCTAACCCAACTGTAGCCATTTAGGAGGTCTTAATTAATATATATTAACAATAATTTAGTATATACCTAATCCCTACTAATATGTAAATGTGAATGTAAGTTTGTTTGTTACGCTTTCACGCGAAAACTATTCTACCGATCATCATGAAACTTTGTACACATATTCTTGGAGGTATTAGAAGTAACATAGGATTATAAAAAATGCTGCTTAAGACAAAGATTTGAGCAGTCAGAATTTAAAGAAAGATTATTAGGAGATTCCGGTTATGCCTGTACTTTTTTATTTACTCCTGTCCTGAATCCAAATTCAGAAAAAGAAGAACTGTATAATGCGGCACACATAAGGACCCGTAACTCTGTCGAGCGTTGCTTTGGAGTATGGAAGCAAAGATTTCGGTGTTTGCTACGTGGTTTTACTACCAAATTAGATAACACAAAATTATATATTGTTGCATTAGCAATATTGCACAATATTGCCCTGCATAGACAGGATATAATTGAGGAAGTGGAAGAATAAGATGGAAATATGCCAGTGAACTTCACAATAAATACTTCTCTTAGAGGGAATGTGGCACCTGCAGCATTTTATAACTAAAATTTAGTATTATAAATATACATACTGTCTATTTTGTTTATAATTTTGTTGTTTATCTTTCCTTGTATATGTAGGCTCAGGATGCCGCAGGTTATAGCTTGCCATCGTTCACGAACACCGGGAGATCACTAGGTTTAGATTTTACCATTATTATTTAAATTTAAATCTTAATTTCACCACAGATAATTTAATAAACGAAATAATACTAGACGCGTCTAAATTAAATAGCTAATAATTGATTCCACATATCACTATAAGAAAAAATAAAATGATCGGGTCGGAAATTAGCGATTCGTCGGGCACGTGGTGCGCAAACGGCTCTCGTCGGTGAACTGCCTACAAGATGGCCGCCCCGCCATCACGTCCATGTGACGTTCCGCAAGAATGATCAACTACCCTCATTCTTTTCCGACGTAAATGACAGTAAATGTCAAGTGTTGCCATATGTTGCGCCGTCACGGCCAGACTGTCATTCGACCGTCCTCGGGCGCTTTGGAAAGCTTTTCGATAACATTAATTATAATACTTCACACAAAAGGTGTGTTCCTTCGACCAGCTCCAAAGTGCAATGTGGACTGAGCGATACTTTTCTATTAGTTAATAACTTCAGACAGCAACCTGGACCGGACGAGTGCGTCCCTTCGACAAGCCCCACAAGCGGCGTGGACGGGACGACATTATCCCCTCGATCAGTTGGACCAACAAACAACTGGACAGGACGAGTGCGTCCCTTCGACCAGCCCTACAAGCGGCATGGACCGGACGACACTGTCCCTCCGAACAGTGCGTCCCTTCGACCAGCCCTACAAGCGGCATGGACCGGACGACACTGTCCCTTCGAACAGTGCGTCCCTTCGACCAGCCCTACAAGCGGCATGGACCGGACGACACTGTCCCCTCGACCAGTTAGACCAACACACAACTGAACCGGATGAGTGCGTCCCTTCGACCAGCCCTACAGGCGGCATGGACCGGACGACACTGTCCCTTCGACCGGGTTCAAAATCACGTAATTACAACATTACAATTATATTTAACAACTATGAATTTCCACTCCATGTTGCACTTTGAGTGTGTCGGGATCACCGCATACACTGAGTCCGGCAGTAAGAGTTTCTGAATTGGCTGATGCTGTGTCCGAGTCTATGCAAGGTATCATCTCTGACAAGTAAGCTATCGTCATGGTCACTATGTCTTTGAGATGAGAGGAAATTACCGTCAGATTGACTCCCTTCAACATCTTCGAGCGCCGTCTTGGCCTCCTCTTCTTTCATTAATCTAGCAGCTATTTCTAATAAAACGGTATGCCCCCGGTATAAAACGGTACTAAACGCAAATACTCACGTGGATAATTGAAGACGCGGTGTGGACCGCTCACACTTTTTAATTCATAGCGGTCTTTTTCTAATACGGAGGTTATGAAAAACGGTCCCTTATACTTCCTATCTAACTTAATATGATGCCGTTCACCCGTTAATAAAAACAATATCACCTTCGGCTAATGGTTTGATATTAGCGCGACCGCGATCAAATCGACGAGCATCTGCTGCAGCAGCTTTTTGGATATTCTCAGAGGCATTATTTCAAATGGTCTCTAAATCTAACGAGTTATTCTAATCGTCACAGTGAGTTGTTTAATCAGATCTAGAGTTGATCTTAAACATACCTATTCATTGTGCGCGAATACCGCACATCAGTTCTGTTGGAGAGTACTTAGTAATAGTAGATTTCGTACTACCAGTGGGTAAACCGAACCAGTAACAGTCTCATGCTTATGGCGACGCACTGCTTATTGATATTACAAACGCAATGATTGGCAAACTCATCAACATACCGCGATATAGGTACCGCTCAACTATCCTGCCTGACCAAATCAGAACTATTACAGAAAATGATAAAAATAATCTAACCTTGATCGACATTAAACATTGGTACTATTGCAACTACAGTCATAGTCATGACTATCATGTCAGTCCTGTGACTATCACACAAACAGTCATTGCAACACAGGCTAATTATTGCCACTCATGCTATTCATCGTCACACAGGTTAGTCATTGCCACACAGGCTAGCCATTGCCACACAGCCTAGTCGTTGCCACACAGGCTAGTCATTGCCACACAGGCTAGTCATTGCCACACAGGCTGGTCATTGCCACACAGGCTAGTCATTGCCACACAGGCTAGTCATTGCCACACAGGCTAGTCATTGCCACACAGGCTAGTCATTGCCACACAGGCTAGTCATCCTCACACAGGTCAAGTCAATAATACGTAAGTTAGACCAGCGCTCAAATCCTAGTAGGACTGAGCAGCCCCTACTTTACCGTCTACCTACTCTACCGTGTTCTACATAACTGCTTAACCAGCAATCCAGGAAGTACTTAACTAGTACGCTACAACACAATGCTACAACAGCACTTAACCAGCGCCACTCAACCCATCACATAATTAGCGACAGATTCGTACTGTTTTATCCACGATACAGAAACATGTCCACTTATCCAGTGGTACCATTACTGCTTAACTAGATATACTGTATTAGACCCCATAGTAGACCCCGCAGTTGAAACCCCTTTGACCCACTGTTGACCCACAATTGACCTCGCAATTGACCCAATGTTGACACACAGTTGACCCACAGTTGGCCTATTGTCGACCCCACAGCTGAACCACTGTTGATGACCCCATTAACCCGTACGGTGGACCCCTCGATGGATCCCACATTGGCCCCACGTTAGACGCCTCTGTGAACCCCGCACTGAACCTCTCGGTGGAACCAGCATTAGAGGTACTAGTACTAGCTTGGGACATTAGTAACGGCGCCAACGGTTTAACTCCCATGCATTGAATAAAATTTCACGTCCAATCACTATGGCGTGTTGATGATTTTCGACGTTATCAATATTCACACAAGTTAAAATGTTCACATTACTATTAACGGTTGATTGGCATATGGTAGTGATAAGGACAGCATAAACACTACTAAATTTAAACGAAAGACAATTTCCAACTAGCCACTCGTCACGTCACATGAGAAGCTATACACCAAATGCAAAGAAAACCGAAAATTAATTGAATTAAACGGTTTCAAAATTGTTTGAATACTGCATCTACTCGGCTCAATCGCGAAATGAAATAACCCTTTCTTGCGCCCCACAACTATTTAACGTAACGGGACTACACACGCGAGATAAAATATATAACGACGCATTACACACTATACGGATAACATTTGCACATTTTCGCTACGCTTACTAGCGATACCTATTTACTTTACTTTTACTTTACTGCATAGTTCAGTGACAACATTTTCTCGAATGCGACAGTACTCGGCTTCAAAATGTTAATAAAACAAGAAAGACTCACCTGTGTCTATGAACAGTCCCTTAGGACAACTCGCATACCAGAGATCCGCGACGAAACCGGATATACCCAATCCGTAGACACAAAACGGCCAAACTGGACGTAGAATAACGTCCAACACGTCCACACAATACACGAATATCACACGCGACAACCAACTTTTTTTTTTTTTTTAACTATATATGAGCACGCGTCTCCGTCCGGTTTACAGGGGTATTTCATCCCACTTCTGATGTAGGCTCAGGATGCCGCAGATTATAGCTTGCCATCATTCACGAACACCGGGAGATCACTAGGTTTAGATTTTACCATTATTATTTAAATTTAAATCTTAATTTCACCACAGATAATTTAATAAACGAAATAATACTAGATGCGTCTAAATTAAATAGCTAATAATTGATTCCACATATCACTATAAGAAAAAATAAAATGATCGGGTCGGAAATTAGCGATTCGTCGGGCACGTGGTGCGCAAACGGCTCTCGTCGGTGAACTGCCTACAAGATGGCCGCCCCGCCATCACGTCCATGTGACGTTCCGCAAGAATGATCAACTACCCTCATTCTTTTCCGACGTAAATAATAGTAAATGTCAAGTGTTGCCATATGTTGCGCCGTGATATATATTATTATTATAGTGTAAAAAAGCCACTTTCTGGTTATGTCGGTATCTCTGTGATTGAATTTTATAACAATTCATATTTGTTGATCTGCTTTATTTCCAGTACTGAAGTTAACCAAGAATAAAATGAAAAATAAATGAGAAAAATATGAACTACCCGCTCTTCTACTGATCACGCCGCTTAGTTGCACGCTGTAATCGCTGCTACAAAGCCACCAGCCCTGAAGTCTGCAAGTTCTCAAAGCTAACACCTCGCTTAACGCGCTGCCTGTCAGGATTTGCGACCTACGATGTCAATTTAAGCTGTCAAATTCGTTTTTTTATATGACATGATCTTTCCTCATAATTTGTGGCGCGCTTGCTTCACAAGGTCATTCTAACCTAATTTTTCTGTTTTGAGATTATTAATGTGCGAATAGTACTTGAAATTAACATTCTACAACATGTCTTACGTTGTTATTTTTAAAGGTACGATACTCGTGTCGCTGGAGCAAACTAGCGTTAGAGTAGAGACCGCGACTTGATAAACGTAAGGTTGATAAGCGTATCATTTATTACACAATATCAAAATTTATATTCCTCTTGAAAAATCTATTTTTTCGCGCCTGCAGCAGTGTGTGTAGGGTAAGGCGTATTTTTAGCTTAAGGGGAGAATTTGTACCATATAGAAAAAAAAAAAATAATGGTACAATTTCTACCCTCAAGCTACTTACTTATTCTGACAAACTCTGTTTTAAATAAATAAGGAAAGGAATTTCTTTACTCTCCGTCTATCTGTTAGGATATTGATATCATATGGATTGATATTAGCGAAATTTGGCAAGAAGCCATCGTGTAGCAGAAGTAAAGGAAAAAATCTATAAAAACATTGCAATTACCGACTTATTTGCTGTTAGTTAACTAACCGCAATCTATGTCAATGTATGGGGACCAACACTACACTTAAACTTAATTTATCCCTTATCCCACTATTCTTCGTCTCTTTGCCTGATTCCAGTGATGGACGAACTAGTTACCTACTTACAAGTTTGTATGAAACTCTCGACGCGCGAATCCGACTCGCACGTGGCCGGTATTTTTTTATAAATATGTATATTAGAACGAGAAGCTAACTCGGCCTTTGTTGCATAATTATTGATATTGACCTTACACACCTAAAATATATCACTAGTTTTATTTATTAACTGATCATAAAGTTGCATAATTTAGCAGACTAACTGTGCCCCGTAGATTTTAAACCTCGACGCAAAAATACAAGTTTCAAGTTTAACACGCATATTTTTTTTTAACTGCAATAGGAAACAATTTCTGTGCCATGGCCATGGGGACTTCACAAACATACGAACACACTTACGTAAGGATCCCTAAAACATATTTTAAAGTGATTGATATCAAATTGGAATTATCATGATAGCTTTGTTTTGACGAGATGCCCAACTTTATGTATACGACACATTTACATAGTGGTGCGTTAGTGAAAGAAAGTTTTCCGTCGCCGACGAACCGGGAGGCGTCAGCGCGCACATCTGCTCCCGACGCTGCCTTAGGTGGGGCTGCGGGCGGGCGTACGGAGTAATCTGCCTCGCTCGCGGCCTACCGCGAAGGCGCAGCGCCCTGTGTGTCTCCAGGGGCCGCGTAGGTGTGAAATGCCCGGAATGCAAGAACATCGCTTCCGGGCATTGCCACTGGGCGGGCCACCGAGACGGTATAAAAAAATTCGGCGGCCCGTTCGCGTGCGTTACATAGCAGATTTTTTAATGGGTGCAAACCCCACGATACCTCCATCGTCTGCACCGGACGGTGGGGTCAGGAGTTTTTGCCCGCCAAACCAAAAAAAAGAAGTGCGTACGACTACTGGGCAAGATGTTGTGGTTTTGGTTCTCACACGGTAGCAAACATTTATGCGAGGTCGGTTTTTTAATAAGGTACTGGCACCCAATAAGGCCCACCCAAATTCAAACGATCATGAATAAAGAAATTAAGTAATTAAAGTACGCAACTTTTCCTATGATCGCAACAGAGTAAAATCAATACTTCGAAATCCTTTCAATGAGCTACTTTAGGAACCTGGTAGCCTAAGAAATCCTATTATAAATGTAATGTAGGTACTTGTAAAAAGTAGTTAACGCCACTGTTGGCTAACCGCTTCCAAGCAGTCTATAAATGTATACATGTATACCGTGCGAACTGTGTGTTTCAATATTACAATGGCGACGAAGATGGCAAAATTTGGCGAATTTGATATAAAAACCGGGAACTGGCAGTCATATTGTGATCGGAGGGCATGTATTTTATAGTAAATAGTGTAAAAGATGAACTAAAATTACCGACGCTAATCGCATTTATGGGGGAAACGCCATATGAATTATTAGTGAAATTGTGAAACCTTAAAAAACCGGCGGACATGACCTTTACCGAGTTTGTTAAGGTCATGAAGGAACATGTGCAACCGAGTCCATCAATTTCGGCGGAACGTTATAAACATCGACAAAAAAGACAGCAAAATGGTGAAAGAATTTTGGATTATGTTGCGAAACTAAAAAAGTAGTAGTGTGAATTCAGGACTAGGTTAGACGATAATTTGAGGGACCAAGACAAAAGGGACAACTTTTGATGCCGCACATAACAGCATCAAAAGTTGTTTGCGAAAGGAGACATAAAGTTCGGTATCAGTAGCGAGCGCGTTGGAGGCGGCGGAGCGAGATGCGGCCGCGGTGGATGGGCGCGGTGACATCAGCGGACCGGCGTTTGCGGCCGGTGCTAGCGTGTTCTTGAATAGCGCGGAAGATTCTCGAACCAGCACGGGGCCGCGACGGAGTTCAGCAGCGTTTGATCAAGCTGGAGACGTATATCGCATGCAAGTGCAGCTGTGCTGTATGCGGGGATTACTACCACACCAAAAAGGGATTGTCGGTTCGCAACGTACCAGTGTAGCATACATGCTATCACAACCGGCCCGGACAAGGACCGGGTGCACAGTCACTAGGTATACACATGTTTGAGACTCATGGGGAGGAAGATACGGAAGTAGACATCTGGGAGGAAGAGGAACATTGGTTCCTTGGAACATTGGTTCGTGTATCAAATGTCATTAAGACAATAGAAACCGGTGAACATTGAGATATTAGTAGATAATGTGATGTTGTCTTTGGGAGTGGACACGGGTTCACCGTTATCTTGTATTTCAAGTAATATTTACCTGGAACATTGATACCATGTGATTTATCAGTAAAATTTTGTAATTGAAGTAAAGTTCAACCAGTGGGGTACATAGAAGTTTTAATGGAATTTCATTTTCAGATTCTTATACGATACAATTTATCGTATAAGAATCTGAAAATGAAATTAGACTTGTATGTGTTTAAGTCGGGCAGTACCACACTTTTGGGAAGACATGTCTATTCTAGGTACAGTGAAGTATTTGATGGCAGCTTGGGGTTTTACACGGGCTGTCATTTAAGTTACATTTACGTAATAATAACGAATACCAGCACAGCTCCCGTATTCTGCCGCGCGCGCCCAGCGCCGTATGCGCTGCGCGCGCGCGCCGATGCCGAGCTCGAGTCAATGCTGGCGCATCATCGAGCCCGTTGACACCTCCGATTGGGCCACACCATTGGTAATTGTACATAAACCGGATGGCGCTTTGCCTTTATGTGCTGATTTTAAGGTTACATTAAATCGTATGTTATAGGTTGATAAGTATCCTGTGCCAAAAATAGACGACTTATTTGCTAAATTAAGTAGTAGTAGATATTTCACAAAACTAGATTTATAACAAACTTACAATCAGATTTTATTAGACGAATCCAGATAATTAACAGTTATCAATACACTTAAAGGTCTCTTTAGATACAATAGGTTAGTATGGACTCGCGATTTTTCAAAGTATAATGAGTCAGCTGTTCGATAAAGTACCTAATGTTACAACATTCTGCGATGATATTCTGATCAGTGGGAATTGTGTTAGGACACACGTTGAAACAATAAGAAAGGTTCTTACAATTTTACAAAAGAAATGGGTTAAAAATAAAAAAGGAAAAGTGTGATTTTCTAAATAAAGAAGTGAAATACTTAGAATTTGTAATTAACAGACAGGGAGTGAGCGTAGATTCCGATAAAATCAAACCGATAATTGAACTATCCGCCCCTACTTATGTATCTGAGATAAAATCCTTTTTAGGCATGGTGAATTCTATGGAAAATTTATTCGAAGTTTGAGTTTTTATTTGTTACTCAGCAGCTAGCCGTCTCGTGCATGGACTACGTTACATGTAGATTTTATGATACCTACTCAGGTATATGCTACGTCGAAATGAATCGAAGCTTGCCCGGTCACTTCGACGACTACAAAATCAATTATTAGTGTAATCAGTGAAATTTGGTCACTAGTATCTGATAATGGACCTCCATTTAGTAGTGAAGAATTTAATTCATTTTTAGAATATAACGGAGTAGAACACATGTCATATTTTCGGCACCTCATCACCCGGCTTCTTACGGCTTAGCTGAGAACGCAGTTAAACTATGTAAAAGAGTTATTAAGAAAGTTATAATTTTAAATAAGGATGTAAACCTGGCCCTTCAGCGATTTCTATTAGTTTATAGAACCACTGAACATGTACAACTAAAGAAACACCATCACAAATTTTACAAGGTTTTACTTAACGGATCCGGCTAGACCGAGAAACAAGTAGGTGATGCGCAACAAACGGCAAAAACACGGAGCGGGCGTCATGCAATTCGGCCTCGTTGCGAGGGATGAGGTCTGGTGCCGAGTATACCAAGGATTAAAAAGGTGGGTAAGTGGTACCGTAAGTGAGCGCTTAGGTACTACGGATTACCAAGTAAGATTATTAGATGGCACAGAGATACATAGGTATATTGATCAATTAAAGTGAAAGGCTTGGTGCTGGTGTGACAGCTTCGGTATGTAATACAAATGAACTGCACTTGGACAGGAGCGTACCTGATCCAACCCAACATTTAGGTGATCGTTCCGACTAAGTCGCTTGGCTTCCCCCTGTGACACGTCCCGTTAGAAATAGGAAATCTCCAAAAATAGGCAACCTTCAAGGTGTGGATGTATTATGTTCATGTGAATTGTAAAACTTAACTGTAACAATGTAGGTTCGCTATATATGTAATGTACATCTGTCTGTATATCTGTTATTGCCTTACAAAAACATTAGTCACAAGTTGTATGTAATTACGTAATAGGATTTTGTAATTAGTTAAATACAGCTCTAAATAAATTGGCTAACCTCTTCCACGCAGTCAAAAAATGTATACCTTGCGAACTGTGTGTTTCAATATTACAATAAATAAATAAATATTTACGTGATATCAAGATTAAGAAACTTATTTCACACGGTAATTTTTTAATGCATTTCTTCTTAAGGTTGAGTTTATGATTAACCAATAAAAAAAATGCCTCGGGCCATCTTATGAAACACGGAATGACTTCAAAACCATAAACCTACTTTTAAGCTTATTATAACATATATTTATATTGGGGACCACCAGCGTTACTCGTAACTAGATAAAACTATAAACTCTCGTAACTAGATATATGACATACGGAGCCGAAACGTGGACACTGACGGTACGGCTGGTCCACAAGTTCAAAGTCACTCAGCGGGCTATCGAAAGAGCTATGCTCGGAGTTGAAGTGATTCGGCAGATAACCAAAGTTATCGACGTAGTCCATCGGATTAGCAAGCTGAAGTGACAGTGGGCTGGCCATATTAGCCGAAGAACCGACAACCGTTGGGGTAAACGAGTTCTTGAGAGGAGACCGCGTCTCGGCAAACGTAGTGTAGGACGCCCTCAGGCCAGGTGGAGTGATGATTTACGCAAAACGGCTGGCAGGAGCTGGATGCGAGAAGCCGAAGATAGAACATAGTGGCGTGCAATTCGATAGGCTTATGTCCAGCAGTGTACTACGATAGGCTGATGATGATGATGAGATAATACTAAATAAGTTAATTAAATCGGTTTCATACTTTTAATAGAACTGAGCCAACTTAGAAGCATTGGAAACTGTTATTATAAAAAATAATGAAAATATTTTGAGTATACAGGTCTAGAGACTAAAAAAACATATTTTCTGTTTGCTGTGACATCTGATCTTACTTTTTCCTTTTATAGTATCTCGTATTAGGCCTAGTTGAACCCATTTTCTTAAATTGAATAGATCTTCGGCGGAACGGGCCATCGTAGGGTGTTTAAACTGTAGGAAATGTTATGGAACTTTGGTCTATAATAGTCATATCATGTCAAAAAGTAAAATATCATTTTAAATATTTAAACTTACTTTGAAATTATGGGTATACATACATGACCCGTTCCTGCTATGGTTGAAAGTGAAGTGAAAAATATTTTCGTATGATGAAGTTTGCCTTTGTTTTAAAGACACCTAAGGTTCTTCTTATCTATTTACGAACTGCAGAAGATAAAATGCAAAATGAAACTAACTCTCTGGCTTCAGGAGTTAAGTTACGGTGCCATCGAAAATCTACACACACACATACTAACTATTAATGTAGTAGATAAGATATTTTTAATTTTACCATGTTTTTTATCATTTATGCATATTGTATAAAATTAATGCACAACAAATTGTATTAAGATAAAGCTAAGGAGGAGGCCTGGTGTCCTGAAATACAGGCTTCGAGCCTAGTTTAGGCACCAGCCTCCCACAATATTGAAAAAAAAAATGTTGTATACCTACATAAATATTGTAAGATAGGAAATAATAAAAAAAAACCTTAACCAATTTATTCACTTTTTTCCATTTAGTTTCCCATCCTGTCCCTCCGTCCTGTATGGAGTATACAGGACGGAGGGACAAGATGGAAAACTGTTCCACCTACCCTAGACATAGAACCTAGAGTAAAATAAAGACTTGTGGTTATGAATTAAAAGTATAATACATATGAAGGTTGAATTATTAAATCTTTAACTTTTTTTTATTATTGTCATATATACTCCTCTTAGATTTACTGCGATTCGTTTAAGGTTGGTGCTTCTTTATAAATAAATTCGAATAGTATTTGGTAGATTTTAAAATACGTTTTTCTGTAAGTCTCTACTCTTACGGCTCTCGTATGATACATGTAGTGGGCGGAGACACTTATTCTAAGTCTACTCTACGTCATGTTCAGCTATTTGACACCCAATTTTGGGAATTTGAGCCGACACGTTTATAAATGTACCTAAATAATAGGTACATTACCTTGAAACCCGTAGATCCTCTATCGTAACTAGTCGCACAAGTTCGTGGTCGGACCATTGATCTTCGCGTTTCACACGATCAATTATAATTGCTATTATATTTATCACTAGCCGATCACCGCGGCTACAGCCGTTGAACCCATTTAGGTGTAGAATTGTTGTAACAACGTTTATGTGCTGTATTTATGCAATTTGAAATGAATAAATATCCATAAGTTCTATTAGCTGTTATGAATGTGAGCCATAACAACTATCTTTGTGGCACACAGATAGTTGATAAGGTTCACATTCATAACAGCTAATAGAACTTTTGGATATTCAACCCAATACAAAAACTACACAGAATAACTGCACAGTAATTACATCTGAACTGAGAGTCGTCAAATTATTTCACTTTTAGGCCTAATTCGTACAGGAGTATAAATAGCGTTTAATAACGTTCTCGATGTGATCAATTCTCAACGCCCAGACTTGAAAATACAATACTGCTCGATAAAAAGCACTTAGGATAAAATAATATATTTTCATAGTAATCATCTTGGGTAGATAGATGACTAGGACGAATATATATATATATATATATATATATATATATATATATATATATATATATATTTATAAAGATTAGCTAGCAATATGGGATTGACTCTCTCATTACTAGCAATCTTGTTAACCCCTCTAGCTAAGCTCAAAGGCTTGTGTTAGGAGTGGGTTCACGTCGGTAGTATAATGGGTAGGATAATAATCTGCGACCTCACGATTGCGAGGCCGATGCCTTAGCCATTAGGCTACCGCCGCTTTTTAAATTATAGTGTCCTTTTGTCAGTTCCTGTGTCCCAATTCCAGTGGTAAGAAAGTTATTAGAGTGATTGTAAACGTAAATTTTAAAAATAAAAAAACCCGCCTGCTTAGCGTAAAGTAGATAGGGCATTTATTACAGTAACTGTCAACTAGCAACTAGCTGTTTACTTAAATTTCAATGGAACTGCGCAAATGTAGAAATTATATTAGCAAATTTCGATGACCGACAACAGTTTTCAGTTGCTGCAATCGATGACTAAGTTCGTTTCTAATTGCACCAAATAGCAACAGACTGTTGGTTGTGGAAAGTTGCAATTTTTCGTTATAAATACAATAAAATGAGAACAAGTGCTGCTTCTTCGATATGCATCGTTTCACTGAGCGCTGTGTATATTGAGCAACTCAGCTATCAAAGTTGCTCACAGATTTTTTTAAACATAATAAATATTTGCGCCAAAATTACGCCAATTTTTTTTTTATTTTTTTATTTTTTTATTTTTATAGAACCCAGTGTCACTCTACCAAATAAGACGAATCTATACATAAATACCTATCAAGCTAAAATCCATCAAGTAAGTGCGCATTTGGGTAAAAACAGTGTGATGAACAAATTTTTATAATGCATTTATTTTAATATATAAAATGTTATTGACCTTCATAAGGTTATGAAGGTCATAATCGTATAATAACAAACAGTAATAAATTTTGTGAATATAAATTAGTCGATTAAATTATGCTTAAATATTTTTTTTAAACCGGAGATAAACTTTGGTCTCTATGCCTATCAAGTAGTCATTTAAAAAAAAAAGTTGTTTTTATAGATAGCAGAGTAACTTCAACTTCTTCAACTTCAAATATTTTTATTTCGTAATGATTGTTTGAAAACTTCAAATTAATATATACATGTATAATCACTTGTCCTGACTGACTGATTCATCAACGCAGTGCCTAAACCGCTACGGTTACAAACCTAAAATTTTGGTAGTTGATGCGCTTTATGTTGTAGACATCAACTAAGAAAGGCTAAGGACAAAATAGGGGTTGCAAGTTTGTATGAAACTCCCGTCAGTTTTGAAGTAAGATCGGTGAAATTAGTAATTAGCTTTTTCGTTTAAAATAAAAAAACACGTGTTGCAGTGTTTTTGGAAAATCAATCCCTAAGGGGGTAAACTAGAGGTTGCGAGTTTGTGTGAAACTTCGTCGCAAGATAGTATGAAATCCATCACATTAAAAGTTAGGTCTGTGACATTTCACACTTAGATTATTGGTACAAAATAAACAAGCACTTGTGTCAGCGTTTTTTGATAATCAACCCCTAAGGGGGTAAGATAAGGTTAGTAAATATGTATGAAAGTCCGTCTAAAGTTTTGAAGATAGATCATATATTAGGGTACTCCATTATTTAAATCCAATACTCAAGTTAGATCAAAAACACAGAAAATCAACTTATAAGGGGTTGTAATAGGAGTCGCAAATTGTATAGCACTTCGTCAGTTTTGAAGTTAGATCTGGGTAATTTCTAGCGACTCTAGTACATAATAAAATTATGTTTAGTTTAAAAAAAACGGTAATTAAATTATAATGTTTTTTACAGTAATCATTTTATTATGCATGGCTCTTCTGCAGGTGCAATTATTCAAATCGATGTTTTTCATACGGCAACGGCCAGAACCCTACACTGAGCATGGTCCGACATGCTCTTGCCCGGTTATTTTATCTATGTTCCGGGCATAATTCTATCATAAATAGACAGATTAGTAATTTTATTTCGTTTGAAAGAGCTCTATCCCGAAATGGTCCCATTTAAATTCGTAATAGATCTGATGATGAGGTTTGGAGACAGACAACGGAGTTTGCTGGCATTTATAAAGGAGTTCCTTAATAAACGCCAGCAAATATACATCTTTATTATAAAGCTAAAGAGTTTGTTTGTTAGTTTGTTTGTTTGAACGCGATAATCTCAGGAACTACTGGTCCGAATTGAAAAAATATTTTATTGTTGGATAGCCCATTTATAGGAGCGGAACAGTAATGAAAAATGTTGCAAAAATGCGGAAAATTGTCGCAGACGAAGTAGCGCGGGTCAGCTAGTAATTAACAATACCTACCTATATTTGCATTGTTAACAATCACACAACAACACTACGCCTGTATCCTCCCAAAGGGTACTGGCGTGATGTCTAGTGTAGCACGGTACACCCTCATTTCTGTCAAAGTCGTTATTGGCGTAGGGGAAGGTGGTACAAAATGATCCCCCTAAGGGAGAATAGTTGTAAAACGAGTGTTTGCAACGCTTTCATAAACTTAAAATTTTTTAAACATAGCTATATAATCAAACTACAAATTGAGTGAGGGTTTAATGTCAATAAGCAATTAGAAATATTTTTTTAAATTATATTTGTAAACATCTACTAAAGGATCGTTTTGTACACCCATGTGTCCAAAATGATCCCCAGCGTGCGGGTGAAATGATCCGAGGATCATTTTACCCCAATATTGAAAATTGAAGTAAGAAATGAAACTTTAAATCATATTTTTGGGTAGTTTTATTACAGATTCTGTCTGTATGTTAGGATTGAACGGCCATATTCCACATTTTTCAAATCCTTTGATAATATTTAAAGGGACAGACGCTTTTAAATACGCTTCTCCAAAATTATTCATCCACCTTTCCAATGCCTAATACATCGAGTGGTTGAAGTTTGTGCTTGCTGTGTGGAGGTAAGCACAAAATTGTGACGTTATTTGCTCTCGCTATTTTTATGACGTCCAAATTTCTGATATGAGAAAGATGCCCGTCCGATATGAGAAAAATGGGATCTTCAGGAGATGGTTTAGTGTGGGATAAAAAATGGTCAAACTATTGTAAAAATACCTCAATATTCATCCAGCCAGACGGATTGCAAGCATACACAGAGCCTGGTGGAGTCCCATCCATCCATTCAATTTCCATCGCAAGCGGCGAAAAATTGATATTAGTGGTATGAAGTTTCCTCCAGTTGATCCGCTGAAGTCGATTCACCTCTTTCAGCAGACGTTATTCTTGCTACTTGCTTTCGACCCTTCTTGGCAAATATTTTGGTATTTTTGGTTGGGACGGTGTTCAAACTAGTCTCATCAATATTAAAAATGCGATGAGGGGGAAATGGATGTTTCTCATGAGCTTTATGTAAATTATTGTAAAATTTGTAACAATCGGCTTATTAAAAGCTCAAGCTCGTGCAGCTGACGTTGATTCTGGGGCACGTAGAATATCCGGATGTATTGTTCGAAATCCCCTTAGCCAGTTTTGCCCGCTTTACGAGACGAAGTAGAAAACGGATGTTTAATTTTGTTGCTTTGAGCTACCTCATACGCAAACTTCAAGACGTCATCTACTGTAAAGTCGTACATAGTTTCTTCATTTTCTTTAATATGTTGTACAAGCTTCAACTCCTGTTCATATGTAAATACTTTTCTTAAACTCCCCATCACTTTCGTGCCCCCCACAGCGTGAATGTTTCTTCCTTCCACTCTTCTATTAAGTGCCATAAGTGGAACTGAGAATTGTTTGGAAGCGGTTTTAAATGGCATGCCCTCTTTAACGGCATCTATGGCGTTAATCAGCTTTTCTAATTATATATGCTATGCAGCAAATTTTTAGCAACAAAAGAAAGATACGTTTTAAAGTATCATAGGTTAAGCCTATAATTCTATTAAACCAATTAGGTTTATGTATGGTAAAATCTTATGCAATGATTGAATACTTGAAATACATTTAAGTTATGATTGTATACAAAATATGAAGTATTTTGTATACAATCATAACATAAATGTATTTCAAGTATTAAAAAAAATCCTATATAAAAGATTTTTATTTATTTTAAAGAACTTTTTTTACAAAAAAATATCTAACTGACTTCATTCACGGATTTGCTGGTATTTATGGCGGAGTTTCGTTGTCTGTCTCCGAAAATCATCATAAGATCTTTACGAAATTAATATGGGACCATTAACTATAAACTTCTTTCGAACAAAAAAAGAAAAGGTATATGACCCGAGTTATGCCCAATCATGCATTTTATAAAATTACAAACATCTGAGTTGAGAACCTCTTCCTTATTGAAGTCGGTTAATAAGTTGACTCAATACTATTAGAAGTTAGCTAATCAGAGGTAAAATGATCCTGGGATCATTTTGTCCAACGTGTAACGGGATCGTTTCGCCCCAAATGCCTTAATAATGAAAAACTTCAAAACATAACCTATGCATTTAGAAAACTGTAATGAAAGACGGTTAATTATATTGCTATTGGGTAATAAAAGCTGAGACAAACACATCTTTTACATAATATATTCGTAGACTAAATCTACATAATGTCAAATAACGGCTTACTTTAGATGAAGCACAGTAATTTTGAGTAAATTTTCATAAAAATGTTCCCACTGCCAATGACGCCATGACACTCACAGAGGTTGCGCGGCTCGACCGCAGGAACCCAAAATGCATTAAAAATATCCCAGATGGCGTTATTAAGTCAGAAAAACAGCCTGGGATCGTTTTACCTCGAGGGATCATTTTGTACCACCTTCCCCTACTAATCTTGCGAGTAGGTAGGTACATTTGGGCATAACTTTTTTAGTATTTTATTTTAAATAAAACGCAAAAATAAAATCCTTTTTTTACAAAAAATCCAACCGACTTCAAATATATCAAGGTAACTAGAAAGCAGAAATTAATATACACTACACAGAGCATGGTCCGACATGCTCTTGAATGATTTAATATTGTTTAATTTGTCATCAATTTCAAATGTTTTCTTATTGTGGGTATATTTTAATATTATTTATTTAAAAAAAAACAATGTGTGATTACCGTCATAGCTACAACAAAACCTTCGAAGAAAAATATGCAGAATAGCAAAAATCCCATCCAAATCTGATCAGTAGTTTTTAATATACGCTATCTATCCATAAAAGGTACGGACCCGTTGGTATAAATTGAACTTGCCTAGCTGTCGCCCGCGGCTCCGCCCGCGTTTATCTTTTAATTACGTAAGGTGTTTAGGAGGAAGAGGAGAGTTGAGCCGAGTCTCACCAAACTTCTCGTCGTTAAGAAATGATCTAAAACTGGATTAAATTTAGTATTTTTTTTCATAATGTTTATCTGATTTTGACATTCATTGCTACCCTGTCTCCATCATGCGAACAACTCACACTTGACCTGTGTTAAGTCAAATATGAAATCTACGTGAGATTAGGGAGGAGGGGGAGATCAAGCCAAACCTCACGATATTTCACCAACGGAAGGGACCCCTCCCTTCCTTTGGTGAAATATCGTGATATCCAAAATTTGCCAAAATCACCTCACGTATTTTATGGATGCCCTCTTATCGAGATAAAAACTATCACGTCTCATAAACTATCTCCATACCAAGTTTCATCTAAATCAGTTCAGTGGCTTAAAGCGTGAAAAGAGTTACCTTTCAAACAAACAGATAGACTCTTACAATTATAGGCGTCCACTATCGCACTGTGTAAGTCTTCACGATTTTCGTATTCACGTGTATAAACTAGTCTTTTAATTTCCGACCACAAATAAAAATCCAGGGGCGTTAAGTCCGGGCTCATCGGCGGCCAATCCATCGATCACCAAACTGACAGTTTCGGCTTCTTGCATCCAGCTCCTGCCAGCCGTTTTGCGTAGATCATCACTACACCTGGCCTGTGGACGTCTTAATGTGGAATTGATCTTGTTAACCCCTCCAGCTAAGCTCAAAGGCTTGTGTTAGGAGTGGGTTCACGTGTCGAGTTCTCACCGCAGTGGTCGGAAGTGATCTCTCGTTGCCGGCCGTGGTTCTCTCAATGGTCCCTGACCATTGAGAGAACCACGGCCGGCAACGAGAGGTCGTAAAATGCGATCGTATCCTTCTGCGAGGACGTCATCTCGCAGAAGAAGGCGGCGGAGCGCGTCAAGGAAGAGAGCTTCCTGGCGGATCCGCTCCGTCGCCGGCGAACCGGGCGGCGTCGGCGCGCACATCTGCGCCTGATGCCGCCTTAGGTGGGCTGCGGTACGGGGTAATCTTCCCCGGCCGCGGCCTTCCGTGGAGGCGCCGCACCCTGTGTGTATCCAGCGGCCGCGTAGGTGTGAAATGCCCGGAACGCAACAACATCGCTTCCGAGCATTGCCACCGGGCGGGCCACCGACGGTATAACAAATTACGGCGGCCCGGTCGCGAAAGTGGCGGGTGATACACGGCGGGTTTTTTAGTGGGTGCGAACCCCACACTACCTCCACCGTCTTCCCCGGACGGTGAAATGATAAGAACAGAAAAGAAAAGAAAGATATTTATTTTGACGGTGGGGGTGTTCGTAAGGAATTTTTCCCGCTACATCAAAAAAAAAAAATAGGAGTGGGTTCACGTCGGTAGTATAATGGGTAGGATTCGAACCCGCGACCTCACGATTGCAAGACCGATGCCTTATCCATTAGGCTACCGCCGCTTATCAGGACTGCAGGGTTCTAACTGGCCGAAAGCTCTATGTGCTCCACGCAACACTTAAAAGGCACGCGAGTGTTCCCCGTTCCAACCCCAATAAACATACAAACATATTTTTGGGTACACGACACAAAACGACCTTCGCCAGACATCAATTTTTAATCTTGAGCACAAAAATTTACAAAAAATTACACAAAACACTAAACATAGTAGACTTAAATAAACATGAACTTAAACCTTAAGTAACTGAATGGCTTTTGCAACAGGACCACCTAAAACGGAATCACTCCTAACATACGTCGCCTAATTTAATTTAACACCTTACTCAATGCTTTCCACCAACGCAAGCACACACTCTCACACACACGCACACAAATACAAACACACACACACACACACACACACACACACACACACACACACACACACACACACACAAAATTATAAATATAGTGGTAGAACGACACAGTCTACATCTCGTGAAATCTTTTTGTAAGTCGTCATATAGCCGAACACTGTCAAAAGATACAGATTACCCTAGTTTAAGAGACAGGGTTTAACATTTTATTAAACAGATCCGAGTTGTATCCTTAAAATGTCTTACTTCTACCAAGCTATGTATTGCACAATTATTTTTATGCATAATTTGTAGAAATGTTGTATAACTCTGTACATTTTGTGGCACAATAAATTATTATTATTATTAAAAAATATATATATATATAGTGCGCCCCCCCCTCTCTCTTAGAAATATTTATTGTTGTTAGTTAACTACCAAACTACGTAGCCGTTTACGCAAGACGCCTTTACCTACTGCAATATTTCATCAATATACATTGTGTAAATTTTGAGTAAAATGTCTGTGACATATGGACGGACATATTATTTTGAACATAATAAAACGATAAAGGTTCTAGTTTTGCCATTTTGGGCTACGTAATCCTAAAAATAACGATTAAGCTGTAGATATGATTAATAGTAAAAACGTAGCTTAGCGTTTACTAAGAATTATTGATGATACTGTAATACCGCAATTAACTTTAATATTTTTTTGGTTTAAAATGATCTCGACGTCTTACACGACGACAGTACCGTCGCGACGGTACCGTCATGTGATTTGGAACTGATTCCAACAAATGCTCAGCGATAGCAGACTTGTAAAATTGACGGTTTTTTACAGCAGCGATATGTTCCTTGACCCTGTCTGCGATTGTCCTTTTGGTCTGTCCGATATAGGAACTACCGCAACTGCAATCCACCTTGTACACGCCAGGTGTTTGGAGCGGAATAACATCCTTTGCCGTTCGTAAAAGCTTCGAAACCTTGGAGTGCGGACTATATATAGGTACAGTCTTAATGGAGTAACTCTTCAATACTGTTCCAATTTTGTCCGTAACTCCTTTGATGTATGGCATGAAAGCTGGCACTCTGTCGGCATTTACCTCTGTTTTTCTGCTCTTTGAAGGTTATGCTGCTGTATGTGCTGTATCCGTTGCTTCTTAGTACCTCCCGAACGTGTGCAAGTTCACCCTCCAAGTGTTCGGGGTCGCAAAGGTCGTATGCTCTGTTTGTTAAAGAAGCTACAACGGACTGTAAGTGGCGCGGATGATGGTGCGATAAAGCATGTAAATACCTATCGGTGTGTGTAGATTTTCGGTATACTGCGTGTCCTAGGGTACCATTTTGTCTCGCCGATACCTTCACATCAAGAAAAGGCAACGAGCTACCTACCTCCATTTCAAATGTGAATTTGATATTACGGTGGATCGAGTTTAGATGTTTTACAAATTGTTCTACTGTGCCCCTGTCGCCCTTCATGATACAGAATACGTCATCGACGTATCTCTTCCAGAGCTTGACGTGAAACGCGTGCAGGTCGACAACTTCTTCTATATGCTCCATCCAGATGTTGGCCATTACCGGTGCTCCTGGACTACCCATAGCCACTCCGTCGATCTGGAGGTAATGCTGTCCACGGTAGAGGAAGAAATTACCCTCTAAACAGTTACTCAGTAGAACAATGTACTCTTTTGGCAGGCCGCTGTTCCTCAGTTTTAGTTTTATGACGTCAAGGCAATCGCTTATCGAAACACTAGTGAATAATGACTCGACATCGAAACTCACCATTATCTCGTCCGGTTCCAAGCGTACGATCTTGAGTATATCCACAAAATGGCGAGAGTCCTTCACGAACGATGCAGTTTTCCCTACCAATGGCTGCAGTACTGAAGCTACGTGTCTCGCTAGATCGTAAGTAGGAGAATCAATTTGACTTACGATCGGGCGTAATGGTACGTCTTTCTTGTGAATCTTTGGCAAGCCATATAGTTTAGGAGGCTGCACAATTTTCGGCTTGTACAGAGCCGAGAGTCGTGTTCACTGAGCGAGTTCGCAAAGGTCACTTATTTTTGGGCTGTAATTAGTATTAATGATTTTGTAGTAGGTATTTATGTTTATATAATGTATATAATTGCAAGCCTACAACCATTGCAGTAGGTATGTACCTACCTGAAATGATGGCTGTATTTGTTAAATAAATAAAATAAAGTAAATAAATGTGTAAACGAATCGATGCATCGGGGTAAACATAAAGCACCTAACCTATTTCAAAATTCAGAATTAGTAGGTACAGTGGCAACCATAGGGAGTTTACCCAGTTTAGGTAGTTATTTTCAAGAACGGCGCTACTGCTACTGTCGCCAATGCTTGTTCACAGAAAAAATATTTGTACAAATTAGCTGAACCCTGGCTAGGGAAAGGATTAATAACAGCTTCTGGTAAACACCCCATTATTTTATGTCTGGAATTTCATTACCTGATAATAATTACATTTTACAGACTGTTACCACTGCTTGAATATTTTAAAGTTAAATAAGTATTATCATTTCCCTACAAGTTTTTTTAGTTATATTAAGTATTGCTATTGTAGATTCTTTGTTTGTACATCGCATATTGCCCTTTGTTACAAGTTTTTATTTAACTTGCTTTGTGTGTATGTTAGTTAGTTCGTTTGTAAATATGTTTTGATCAAAACTAGGGATCTAAATTAGGACCACTTCCTGATGTTCGATTGGGTTTAAATTTATACAACACTAGTGTACCTTTAATGACAATGCAATATTATAGTACCATGGACCTAATTTGATCAGACATGTACTTCTGCCAAATCTATTTTCTGCCTAATCAAGTTTCTGCCTTATCCCGAATCAGCCGAACACCGCTTAAGGGATTTTAGAATTTTTGTTATTTTTCAGTATCTATATTTCACTCTCATCGCAAACTGTTAAATTCAGCATTGACTTTGTCAGTGGCATACGGTTTTCTTGATGTTTTCAACGATCAGTCCAGACGACTGACCGATATATTTGACGGTAACGTCGGCCAGGGTCCCGTCGACACCAGAAAATCTTTCCAATATACTACTCCCAGAACCTTCTGTAGTAAGTATGCTGCACTATGCTGGAACAGAGGGTTTGAAAGCCTGAAGAAACTTTGTTCGTAGAATTATGAAAATACACCATTCCTAGCTTAAGCCGAATTTATAATTACATGATGTGACGTCACGAGTTGTGTTCTTTGTTTTATCCTCTGACGATAGTTTGATTCAAAACAGGGCTTACGACTCGTCACAGCACAACACTGATGCTTCTCACATTCCGATTCATCTTGTGCTGCGAGACTTTAGAAGTCATATGTTTTAGTCAATCATTAGGATATTTCTTTTGTAAATAACATAGTATTTGAAATGAAAGCGAACGGTATTTTATTCTGTAAAATGCAAATTGGCACACTCTTAAGATCATATTTGTCGGTTCACTGACATTTGTGTAATAAATAATTGAAGAATATGTTTAAGTTTATTTTGTAACTTGAAATCATCATAAATACAAGCTGAAACCAAAAACGCGCTCCACACTTAACTGAATCTGATAATCTATTTTATTTTTTTATTTTTCGTATTTAATTTGTAAATATCATCAAATGGCTAACTTGTCATTGAAGTTTTTTTTAATAGATCTCTGTTACATAATATTGATATTTTAAACTATATTACTGGAATGGAATTTAAATAAAAAAAACTTTGATTTTTTATTTTATTTTTATCTAATCTGCGGTTTACCTGTCCCCAATTGAAAAAAATATTTTGTATTTCTTCTTTCTATTGTGACCTCTTGTCCAGATTTTGGTCGAGTCACTATATCGAATTTGTACTTCATCTTGCTGAAGTCACCTTTAAACCGGAACTTTCTCACAATATGAGCCACGGAGACTTTCATGGAAATCATAGCGTATTTTTTACCTGTAATGTAAATTATAATAATATATGAACTATTATTTTCCTGAGAGTTTCGCTTACGTGAATCTAATCCTTGTCTAATCTATATTTTACGTCTAAGTAATTCCCCAAAATCTAGTATCTCTTTAGGTCCATTTCCCCGTATGTCCAGTTTCCCACACCTATATTTAAGTAGGTCGCAGAGTGGTAATCGCTAGTTTATTTCCAATCGTAACATCTGTGTAAATTAAATAACAAATGTATTGTTGTAGTATGATTCATTTGGCAATGGCCACCGACAGATAACGTGATTTTCTTGTCACTATCAGTCTGAATTGAGGAGGCGAACTGAAAACACTTTTCCGGTGGGCTTGTCAATTAAGCGTTGTTATATTGTAAAAAAGCATTGCTTTAATCCAATTATGATTAAAAAAGTCAATTTGCTCTGGACCATTATATATAAAAGATTTCGTCAGTTACAAATATGAGTAAGCAGTAAAAAGTAAGTACTAGACCAAAAATACATACCCACGCACACTCGCTGACCATAACCAAAAGCAAAGATCGGATTTTCAAGTTGCTTTCCTTTCTCCAGCCATCTTTCAGGTCTGAACACATTCACGTCGGGTCCCCAAGATCCCAGATCTCTATGTAAACCGTCTACTAGGGAGATCACATAACTTCCTGCCCGAAGCGTATAGTTTTCTGGAATAAAACACTAATATATTTATCATTACACAAAAAGTCAATAGTACCTACTAGATAGCACAGCAACTAGCACTAATTATGCAACATTACCACTGTCGTTTCATAAGGGTGACCTTTTACAACCTTTTTTTGTAACTTGACTTATGTATGTTAGCTAGTGTGGTCAAATCAAATAAGTTAGAGCCTCTTTCTGACCTTCAATGGGGCTAAAATTGGGGGTAATCTGATGATATAGTCAGAAGGTGGCCATAGGAACTTCTAAACAAAAAAACAGAAACAACTTCACAACTCAACTTTTTAATTACCTCAATATGGATTGGTGTGTTAAAGAAAATAGGATTGCGGTGGTCGCCTTGCACAAAGTGAGTATGGAGCCGTCGGTCATATTTCAGACACATCAAAAGCTTGGTATCAGACGTTTGTTCGTATATCGTACTATCAACAGATACAATAACACTTCCTTTGACCATAAAAGATCGGAGCGGCCGCTTGTTGTTAGAACTACAAAGTCTGTTAAAGCCAGAATTCGTCGAAATCTCATTAGGAAGCAAAAAAACTTATCGCGAGAAATGAAGATTCCTGCTAGGACTCTGTGGCGTATTATCAAACAAGACCTGAAGCTCGGTGCTTATCGTCGATATACAGGACATGCCTTAAATCAATCTTTACAATTAAAGAGAATGGATCGATCAAAACGTTTTCTGTCGCGTTACGCAGGTGAAGAGCACAGAAATATCCTCTTTACCGATGAAAAAAAAAATACGATTGAAGAGCACTACAATAAGCAAAATGATAAAGTGTACGCTCACAGTTCTAAAAAAGCTGCTGTCATCATCCTGCGTCAGTGATGGTTTGGTGGGACGGGCGTCACAAAGCTACTGACTGAAAATTTCAGCCAAAGTGTATCAAGAGACAATCTTGCATTATGTTGTGAAACCTCTAAGCAAATCATTTTTAAAAAAATGTACCATGGACTTTCTAGCAGGACTTTGCACCTGGCAACATTGCACGAACTACTAAAGCCTGGCTTGAAACCACCGTTGCGGACTTTATATGAGTTGATGACTGGCCCTCGTCTAGCCCAGACTGGCATCTAAACGTCACGGCGACATTGAGTATCTTAAAAAATCTCTGGAGCAAGAAGTGGCGAAATTTCCTATGGAAACAGTGCGTAAATCCATAGATTCGTGGCCAGACAGATTAAAGGCCTGTATAAAAGCCAAAGGTGGTCATTTTTATTAGAATATTGTTTTTATATTTTGCTGAGACTTTTATAAATATGTACTTATAAGTTTTAGTAATATTACATTACTTCATTAAAAAGATGCATATTCATTTGTAACAGAACTTATGGCCGGACTAGGTAGATAAAACAAAGGGCAATGCAACTTTTGCCATACATTTTTTGTCTTTTCGCCAGAAGTGAAACCTGGGGCATATGTTAGAGAACTGTACGATAAATCAATGGCAAAAGAACTAGGTCTACCAACCGTAACCGAAACAAGAAGAGAGTATTTATGTACGGTGCAACCGTACAGCGCAAGTTATATTGCGCTATCATCAAAATTGCCTCATTTGCAAGCATTTTATTGTAAATCAGATCACATCCATCAATCCTACCGCGTACATGTTACTCATCTAAGTTAGTTGCGTATCAATAAATATCCGTTAATACTATCAGTGTTTATCAATAAATATCAATCTAATATTCCTAAAGCTGTGCGGTTAACAGATCGTACAGTTATTTCTTCTAAATTAAAATACCTGCGTTGCTTTAAGTTAATCGTTTTAACATACTACTCGGCAACTCTAATGAGTTATTTCGCATCCCCCACTACCTTATACGTATAGTTTTCGATCATACGGATTGCGCGCGCAACGGCTGGAGGCGCTGCGTTTTTCTAGAAATCTCCACACCGTGAAAAAGTAAAGCATATTGTCGTCATTCTCTATCGCATGCATGCTGGACTCTTTGTTTGTGGTGTCGCCGGCTCACTCGCCTGTCTGCCTTCGGATTGTGGGCGTACCTAGTTTCTGTATAATTACATTAGTGATTTTACCCCACAACTTGGCTTCGATACATTGGATACTGTTTCTATTTTAACTTGTGATTTGGCTGTGCTTTAAGGGACTTGGTTTGTATTGTGACGTGAAGCAACTTGTGCTGGCTATAATGTCTTATAGACCATGTATTATTTGCCGGAGAAGAACACTTATTTGTTGTAGCCACGTCATGTCTGTATTGTGGTTCATAGCGTGGGCTATCATCATCATCAAAACTTAAATTCTCCAGCTGAATTTCTCGCATTTATAATAGGGCATGATGTAAGAAGAGAGACAAGTAGTGATGATGATTACCTAATTTTGCTATTTTAGCTACGGAACTCTAAAAACAACTTTGACTGGTATTAAACATCACGGTGAGTACTACTGGTCAAGTTTTGTTGAGGCAGAAGTCGCAGATATATAGTTACCTCAGGAGAGTCATGCCCAACACACTCAGCCTGAGCCCAGAAACTCCACAACACACTCCCATACCACAGATCGTTGTCTATACTATCTTATACTAATAATAATTAATAATAATAATATAATATTATAAAGACGAAAGATTTGATTGTTTGTTCCTATTGAATAGGCTCCGAAACTACTAGACGGATTTTAAATTTTTCACACAATTTCACAAATTGTTCACCATTAGAAAGCTACATTACGGGGAGTAAGGCAGGCTATATTTTATTGTCAAAAAATTAGAGAACCCTTCGAAAATTACAATAATGTAACTCAACGTATAAAACATTTTGCTTAGTTGGCGTGCGCTGCGAAAGCTATTGATGATACATTAAACCAATGTTCTACATACTTATAGTACTCATTATTTCCCACAAAAAAGTCCGATTATTTAAGCGTAAATTCCTTTTTAAATTAGTCAAATCGGACCTTTTGTTTAGAAGTTATGACAGGTATAAAAATGATAAAAGTAAGAAAAACCAGGCAAGAGCATGTCCGCAGCCATTATTACAAATAAATGCACTACATATGAAAAAACCCGGCAAGAGCATGTCGAACCATTCTCAGTGTAGGGTTACGCAGCCTTGAATAATTTGCATCAGCAGAAGAGCGTATGTATGTTCATGGCATTTACGCCCTTGTTGTTGACAAACATAGTTTTTCAGCCATAATTCAATTACGGTATATCTGATCATGTCCGAAATAATTTTAGTTTAAAGTATTCGTTAAGCGCTACCTTTGTTTTTTTTTTTCATATTTTTGGTTGCACGGTCCAAAAGATAAGGGGATAAGGGGGGACACAATTAAGAAACTTTCGGAGCGATTATTTCCATTTAACCTATATTCACTTAATCAGAAAAGTTTATTAGAAACCATAAAATGTTTTTGAAAGACCTGTCGAATAATGTACCTTATATAGAATAAGAAGAATAATGCCATTTGCTAAAAAAAATCAGTTTCTGTTACATGTATGGAATGCCCCCCAAAAAATATTTATTTTTATCATTTAGCTATCAAACTAAGATAATACTAAGATAAGAAAATCTTGCTACGATATGACACCCGTGCGAAGCCGTGGCATACAGCCAGATGTAAATAAATCTATAATCTGCGCTGATTAACAGGTCCTATTAATCACAGATTACAGATTTATTTTCCAAGGTTTCAGAATATTCATCTACTAGTAAGTGCTTCATTTGAATTACTGAGTCATAAGTACTATTATCATTCTTGACGTTTGTTTAATCTTTTTCATATCGGTTTTCATTCAGAAGATTCTTAGTTCTTAGTACAAACAAATGTATTTGTGTGTTGAAAGTTAATTTCAGCCAGTTTTAAGTCCGTTTAATTCCATTTTCCAGTATTATTATGCATTGAGTAATAATAATAATAATAATAATATCTTGGGACAACTCACACAACGCTATCTGATCCCAAGCTAAGCAGAGCTTGTACTATGGAAACCACTGATAAACTTACTTATATATTTCTAAATACATACATATTATAGATAAATAACACCCAGACACAGAATAAACCATCGTGCTCATCACACAATGTTTTATCCTGGGTGGGGATCGAACCCACGACCTCTTGCGTAGCAGTCGGATACACTCCCACCGCGCCACAGAGGCAGTCAAGACTCTGAGTCTAACCAGGCTATCATTTATATCCTTATGTTTAAAATTAAAATTGTATTTTTTAGATAAATACTCACTGAGTTTGAGATCTCTATCTACATATCGGGGTAAAAGGGGGAATACTGATCTTATTCGAATACATTCTTTGATGAATGCTTCTGTATATACCAGCTTCGATAAGTCCTGTTTGTTTAAGTCTCTGTCACCAACCACTTCTACAATCCTAAAAGATGTACGAACATTTTAAATTATTGTCAATTTAGATGATCTAGTAACAATTAAGATTTTTAATCATCAACACAAAACAAAATAAATCAAAACAAAAGATAATTGTTGTTTTAACTATTATTATTAATTTGTATAAAACTATTTAAAAAAAACAAAAATTATAACAAATACCAGTGCCAGCACGCGTCATAAAATGTGAGGCTGGCCGCATGACCTCATTGAATAGCAATGCTGATATGGTGAGCAAAATATCTACAGTCCAGCTTTCTGGTCACGTAAAGCGTCAATCAGAATTATGGTTCTGTTCTGACTTGATTTTTATTCGTATTGAATCTCTTCCAATTCTATGTAGTATTATTACTTCAATAATTTGCAAGCACTTACTCTTTATATACTTTATCCTCTTCTTCCGGATACGATCCTAGCAAAACAGCTATGTAACCAAGGTGCTGAGTGGTTGTTTCATAACTCGCAGATGCAACTGTATTCAGTTCATCTTTAACTTCTTTATCACTTAGGTCACCATTTGCTGCTAATTTTACTACGATGTCTAAGAAAGCTCTAAATGAATCTGAAAGAAAAAATACACTTTCTGCATTCAGACTATTTGGCGATTGATACTCAGGATGTAAATATAACCATTGAAAAAAGTAATGAACTTAATGAAGTTTCGATAGGTACTGGTTATTTTCAAACTACTCTTTCACTCTTAATGATCATACAGACTAGTACTTAGCACTTTACTTTACTAGTTAAAAGCAAATTTAGATTTATTCTATTAAAAAAAATCACCTTTGCCCGATTCAGATTGATTGTCAACAGTTACCATATTTTTCATTTCGTCCTTTTTTGTCTGTATTGCCTGCAAATACGAAATATATAGATATTTATATGCAATTTATTGCCGTTTTGATCGATGCCTTGTTGCCATCTTGTGGGTAGTGCCATGATCCCATTGCAGTAAAAATTTTGAGATTTTTGATATAAAAAAACTGACATGTAGTTTTCACAGTGTTGAGGTTAACTTTATGCTTCCTAAATAGTTCTGAAATGACCGAAACAGGTGGAAATCTGATGGAGCAAAGTCAGGGCTATACGGACATCATCAACACATCCCAGCCAAGCTCTCCCCAAGATAAGTGCGGTCTGGCGTTGTAATACCCCGCCCTTCCTGTTCACCAGCTCCGGCCGGTTTTTCTCAATGACTTTTAACCTCATCAGTTGCTGATAGTTTTACCCGGCGGCAAAAGCTCATAGTGGATCCTTTCCAGTTCCACCATACACACAGCATCACTTTGTTTCGAGTCAGGCCGGGCTTTGCCACAATATACACTAGTGCTTTATCTATGCTTCGACCACGATCTTTTTCGGACATTCGTATCCTAAGTGACACATTTTTCACTACCGTTTAAGAAATGGGTTGGAATTGTTACGTTTCTACAAAGAATCGCAAACGGAAACACGTTGCTTTAAGTTTCTCTCAGTGAGATCCATGTGGTACTCAAATTTCTTGTACCCAGACTTTTGTAAATTACGTAAAACTGTTTTAAAATCAACATTCAGTTCTTCAACATTATCGTAACAACTAATATGTCGATCTTGCTCCATTTTTTCAAAGATGGCACTGATTTTATCCTCAGCCTCGTCCTTCACACTAAAATTTCTAGACTTGGAAACACTTAGATACCGCATTAGATCCGTAAACCGCAGAAATTTTATTCGGGGCAATCGTCGCATTTTTCCCTTTTTTGTAATAAAACTTTAGAATGTACCTAATTTTTTCGTCACATACGTTCATTTTGCTTGCTTGAAAAACAATTGAAAAATGCAATATCATAAAGCTAATATCATAAAGCTGAAGAGTTTGTTTGTTTATTTGAACGCGGCAATCTCAGGAACTACTGATCCGAATTGAAAAATTCTTTCACTATAGGCTATATAACATCACGCTACGACCAATAGGAGCGGAGCAGCAATGAGAAATGTTGCAATAACGGGGAAAATTTACGCAAACGAAGGTGCACGGGACAGATAGTATAGTAATATACAGGTCAGTGTATAAAACGTGTGCGTAGTTTAATTAAATTAAAATACAACGCTAAATCCGATTATGATGTTGTTGGTAAAATATTTATAGCCGCGGGTAGGGTAGTTAGAATTGTGTATGTCAGAGTGACAGATGTATTGTATATTAGATAGGATTCTGTGAATGAGCAGCTACTGAAGAAATCGTTTTAGATAGATAGCAAATACGTTCGCCTTAAATATTTTTGGAACGAAGTTCCTTAAGGGGCGTTGATGAGGGGTACCCTAGCCTTTATAATAAGGCTTTACACTTTCATAATAAGGCTTCCAGCACCGGTCAAGTGTTTTGATTACACATAGAAAATAGATTACATGACTGTGATAATTAAGTTAAATTGTATAAATCAGTAGGTGGTACCTAAAGAAAATGAAAATACTTATACACCAAAACAGGTTTATTCTCCTCAATTTCAAAGACGAGTTCCTAGAGTGTCTAAGAAATCGATTTGTGTGTTATATATGTTACACAATATAACAACAAGTCCTAATTCGAATAAAAAGTCTTTCAAAGGTCAAATAAAACAAGATGAAGAAGAGTAATACCCAGACACTGTTGAAGAAATCCCATTAGCAAAATACAGTCACGAAGACATCAATAGTGTAACAAATAATCAAAACTTACTTTATTTTTTTAAAGAAAACGGAATATCCTTAAGCTCGAGTAACTCAACTTTCAAGAACAAATTTTAATAACAAAATTTATTATTAGATACTTACAAATCTCTCGGTAGGCACGCGGCACGCCCCGTAGATGCATCAAAGAGGCCCCGCGGCAGGTAGACTGCCGTGCGCAGGGCCGGATTATCCATAAGGCAGATTAGGCAACTGCCTAGGGGCCCGCATCGACTAGGGGCCCCGTGCACGCACATTTGTGATTTTTTTTCGATGTTGTCAGTTGATAAAATACTTCATACATAGTAGAACTAAAAATAGCTGTATTTCAAGGTATAGGTAAGGTAAGCGTTAATTCAGAACGCAGCCGAACCGTTATTCCGCAGCGTAATGTATGGTAAACAATAATTTCAAAATGCTTGGTCTGTAATTGCGATTTGTGAGTTTTGCGACCGTGAATTCAATTTAAAAAGTTTTACTGTGCTCCGTGTTCCAAATAAACGCAAACTTTATAAAATAATTTTAAAAAAATATCCTTTATTCGGAACACAGCTGGCAGGCTGTAGGATGCGTGACTAAGCTAAGCTAAGACTAACTAGGATCAAGAAACAGTCACTTTAGCGGGTGCCGAGGAATGTGAGGCCGAGGCTGAGGTCCAATTACTACACCAAAACGTAGTCCACCTAGGAGTAGACTACCAGAATGACGTTGGCTTATGGCAAAATATTACCAACAAAGTACAAGATTTTTGGTGCTAGATCCTAACGAGTGTCGACACTTTGAGTGTGATTTTTCTACTTCAAGCCTACATTACAAGGATAGCAAAAGATTTATTTCTTAATCAATGTTTTTTCGGAAACTTAGGTGGTGGTAAAATGAAACGAGTGTGGCTCCTGTATTCGCCATCTCTGGAAAAGTATACTACTTGCCATGTGTTCTTTTTGGTGGAGTTATAAACCCATCTCAATTTCAAACAGGAATTTATGATTGGAAAAATGTATAGCATGGAATTCAATCCTATGAGTAAAGTGCAACGCACCGAGAATGTGTACAGACACTGATTAATAATAATAATAATAAGTTTATTAATCATTAAAAATATTGTACATTGATTGGTTACATAGTTTAAAAGTTAAATTATATATTTATTTTTCTACAATGGTATTGGGTGCTGCTGATTAGTAGACGACGTTTTCACGGCCGAATTGACACCTCTTTGGCAAAGAAAGAGATTATTGGATGAACATTTTGAAATGACTGGTAATTACATTTTTATCTTCTCGTGGATTGCCATTTTGTGGCGATGATCAAATTGTTGGTTCTCAACATAATGGCAATTATCTTATTGGCATTAAAAATATGTTGGAAAAGGAAGACAATCATATTTGTCCTTACCGATTTCTGTTGAAAGAATTGGAACTTATTGAAAGGTTTTAAATATTATTGTTAATGAAATAATTTTAACCAAATATTTCCCCATATGCGTCGATTTGACACCAGAAATATCTCATACCAATTAGTTGACTGTAGTGTTGAGAAACGTTTAATTAAATGAAGAAGTAGCAGAACGTTTTCTCAGATTTATTCCTATCGTAAGTCACAAAGGGGACGAACTAGAACTCTAAGTATCAATATAACGTTAATATAAAAAATTGCGAGAGGTCAGTCCTACAATAATACTTCAAATACCTTTATACCTATAACTACAATAGGTCGTCCGGATCAACAGTGAGTATGGGCGTGCCACAAGGATCAATTCTGAGTCCTTTTCTATTTTTGGTGTATATAAACGATCTGCCATTTTTTACCAGTAAATTAAGGGATATTGTTCTATTTGCTGATGACACTTCTCTTATTTTCAAAACCAATCGTAAAAATGATTACTCTGACGAAGTAAACAGGTCCCTCGCATTAGTTCTTGACTGGTTTACATAAATAACTTGCTTTTAAATTCTAAAAAAAACCAAATGTATTAAATTTAGTTTTCCAAATGTAAGAAATATCAGTACAAATCATTCATTTTCAAATAATCATTTTGTTGATTCAACGGTTTTTTGGGAATTACTTTAGATAGTAAGTTACAGTGGGGCGCCCAAATATCATGTCTCGCAGGGAAACTTAGTTCTTCAGCAAATGCTGTCAGCAAAGTCAGACAGCTTACCGATGTGGAAACAGCAAGGCTAGTTTATTTCGGTTATTTCCACACCGTCATGTCTTATGGCATACTGCATTGGGGCAAGACGGCTGATATTCAAACAATTTTTATTCTTGAAAAACGTGCAGTGCGTGCGATTTACAAACTAGGTGCACGAGTTTCCCATAGAGAAAAGTTTAAGGAGATAGGTATTATGACAGTTGCATCTCAGTATATATTTGCAAACATTGTGTTTGTTAAACAAAATATGCATCATTTATATCACAAAAATAGTATCATTCACCCGGTGAACACGAGAAATAAGCACAAATTATTAGGTCAATATCATAGGCTACATAAAACTCATAATTCATTTAGGGGTCTTTCTGTGAGAGTATTTAACAAGATACCAGCTAGTATTATGAGTCTATCAGTGTGTAAGTTCAAAAATATAGTCAAAAATCATCTTTTACGTAGAGGTTATTATACAGTGAATGAATATTTAAATGATAAAGAAAAATGGATCTTGTTGCTTGCTCTTTGTTACTTTAATATGCTTGGGTGAATTTTGTTGTCACATTGTTTTAATTGTCATATTGATTAAGAGCATGATTTGACTTTTGTAAGCAAAGATTCTGCGTGACGAATAAAGGCCATTCTTTTCTTCCTTTTGATATCAGAATTAAAATTTTATATTTAATCATTCGTTACAAGTACTTTGGCCAATATTAAATATTGGCCAAAGTACTTGGAACGAATGATTACGCATATTTAGTTTTTACTATATTGTACACACCAGGGTAGGTTTTGGTTTATCTCATGTTTCAACTTTTTGATACTACAATGTGCATCAGTCCTTTAACATGGTGTATAGTATATTAGTCGCAGCACCTTACCCACATTTCAAGTTTCTAATTATTCAAACATTGTAAAATTGGTAATTTGAAAAGAGTGGCCACGAGTTTTTATTGCCAGGTTCTTTTTTCCGGCTTTACCTATTGTTTGCGAACTTGGCATTACATGTACATGTTGAATCTCGACGTATCACAAGAGCTGTTTTGCATCCTAAGTGAATAAAGAATTTTGAATAACAAAAAAAAAAATATCTGGTTGTTACAATGGTCCACAGGTTTATATAAAGAAAATAAATCGCATCGCGCACTATGTGCAGCGTCTTTTAAAATTTTAACTTTTTTAGATTTTGTGCTTTCACAGCGAGAATTATTAGAATTATTTTTATTATTTGAAGTCTACGAGATGAAGGAAATGAGAAAACTGATACCGTATATAGTGATGAAAATCAGGGTGTGCAAAGAAGGAAAAGGCATTACGACGACGGATCTGCAGAAGAAGTAGTGCTCAACCTGTACCAGACACACTGCATGCACAATTATCGCGGCGACGTGAAGCTGATCAATAAATTAATTATCTGTGTAGATTTCTAACAGATTTCTTGACAAAGTCCAACAATGAAATTAAATACACTTATTTTATATTACAAATTTGTGAACAAATTCCGAGGACATTAAGCCCAAGTTTATAAACGAGATTTTAAGAACTTCATTTTACAATTAGAGGATACGTGGACAGATAACATTATACCTGCCGAGAAACCGTTGAAATAGGTTTTTGATAATATGGTACAAATCAACTTTACCGAATATAATGAAAGCAATGCAAATATATTACTAATATAACAGAACCGTTTCAATTATTTGTTGATATTGGCGATTGAAAATGATTTATTGGAAAAGGTCACCTTTCAAGATGTTTTAAACGACTTTATATGTAAAAAGGTTACAAGATATGCTATTTAAACTTTTGTGCTTTACAAAACTATTTTCTTATGTTCATTGTATTTTATTGAATTTAACAAGATTCAATTTAAAATAACCGTGTTGCATCTCATTTCTCTTTCTTGCTCCACCATGAGACCTAGATCATCACTTAAATAACTTTATCGTATTCATTAAGATCATTTTTTGACATATTCAAGATGAAAGCAAAAAGCAATGTGTCAGGCATGTGAGAGGATGCGGTAGCGTCAAGTCAAGGTAACCATGTTGTTGCATTATCACATATGAGATTGAAGTAACAGGATACCAAAGGAGTCGATCTGATCGACTCGACTTTTGTAATAGAAAGGGTAAAGGAAAGGGCCCCGAGAATTGCATTGCCTAGGGGCCCTGATAGGGTTAATCCGGCCCTGGCCGTGCGTCGTAGATATGCAATTTTCAAACTTATGTCGACTACAAATATTTTATGTTAAAATGTCTGAAGTCGGAAAGGCTAACCTCTTACCCGTTCAAACCGTGTTACAGGGTATTTTAAGCAGTAACACGTTCGGAAGGGGTATTGAACCCTTTCAATGTGTAAGCCGTATGAACGGGTATATTTCTTAAGCGCTTCAAAAAACCCTATCAAAAACCCTTTCAATATCCCAACGGTCACTGGTCCTCATACACGATCTTCTTGCCGTGAACACGGCGACGCCCCATATGAATTCTTCATTTACAGTCTTGATGGTTTGTAAATAATTACTAAATAAAAAAACATGTGATTTACGCTCGATATATTCTAATCCCAACTTTAATAAACGAGCATAGAATATTAATATTCTAAGTAAACGAGTATTAAATGTGAAAATGAGTTTGTTTGTTAAGCTTTCATGCTTTCAAATTTACGTATTTTACTTATAGAAAACTACATTATCACCGAGTAACATAAGTTGTATTTTTTTTTTAATTAGAGATTTCTACGAAAATTACAATAATGTAACCCAAGACACCAAAAATTTGGCTATATAAATTATTTGACGTGCCGTTTTGTTATTTCTTAGAAAGGTATTGTTACTTATTATAGAGATCCCTTTGACACTTTATTCGACATGCGCTTCCATTTCGTTATTTGTTTGGAAATTTAGGTTACTATGGGGATCTCTTAATTGCCGACTTTGGACAAGTGTGAGCTATGTCACATATAAATGCTAAAAAAAACGAAGGGTAGTTTTTATCGCGATAAGCGACATCAACGCTGACGGTGCCGCGGGTAACAGCTATTCTATTTTATTCTATTCAAATTTGTTAAATGAGTTCACTAAGGCATAGACTATTCATAGTGTCAAGATGAAAGGACCATGTCTCGGATTTCAAAACTATACATACATTTACAAATGCAGTACCTTTTTGTAACTATTTGCTACATACGTTCAAACTTTAGCTACCTCAAAATATATTTAGTAATTAAACAAACTACGTGGTCCCGCCATCTTGACGTCAAGATGACGGGACCAAATTGATAGCCTGCTTAGAGGCTTATTCCTCCTATGCACAAATACAATACTTTATTGCTACCTCACGATTTAAATTTGATTTCAATTTCTTGTTACTGTTACAAAGTATCAAAACGTCAGCACTTTATTTTTGTGAAAACACAAAGGTGAACGGCAGATTTCGTATAGCATACTTTTTTCATTGTTATGTTATAGAATTTGTACCAATTATTAAGGCAACTAAGCCATTTATTTTTATGTAAGTGTACTATTTTTAAAACTTGGGAATATCTAATAATTTATAAAAAAAGA
Source organism: Herminia tarsipennalis (assembly GCA_945859575.2). Taxonomy (NCBI): domain Eukaryota; kingdom Metazoa; phylum Arthropoda; class Insecta; order Lepidoptera; family Erebidae; genus Herminia; species Herminia tarsipennalis. The sequence continues at coordinate 19,277,043 of OX243855.2, forward strand.
TTTTATTAATTAAACGTAATAAAATAGTAAACTAAACGTAGTACGTTTTTAGAAGTTGCCATATGTAAAATAAAACAAAAATATAAAAATGATAATTAATTATTTTGAAATAAAAATAACATAGGATATAATTAAACGTTTGTTTATTAAACTTGTGAATACATGATTGTTGCATAAAATCATTATATTTAATGATTTATGGATAGGAATGATTTTCGTCAATATGTTTTTGTTCATATGGCAATTATTTATTGATGGGTAAAGAAAATCTATCTTGACATTTGTCAGTTCGGTAGTTCGCTGTTGTTTTGAATTGTGGTTTGTAACCTCGTAGAGTATATTTGTTCTGTGTTTGTTACTGCATCTAAGCAATTTAGTGAATACTTGTGAGTACTTTCGCAAAAGGAAGCTTTATTAACTGTGCTGTGTGTGTGTGTGTACCTGATTTAGTTATAATAGCGAGTTTGCAATGTGTTAATTGCAATGTTAGCTTGTCCCGAATGAGAAGACACGCTTTATCCGATGAGAGTGAAGATCTCGTCAGTACTATTCGCCTGTGGACATATCCTAGGGATGTAAGTAGTTTATGAATAATATTTTGCGAATGAGTGGGCTAGTGACGAACTCTGTGTTAAGTTCTGTGACACAAATTCTTATTTACATGTATCTCACTTGGTTTGCTTAAGGGTGTTAGAATAGGTATTACTCTGATGATATGAAAAGAGAGGAAGGTTTATAAATTAATATTGAAGAGTACTTTAAATCATACATTTCTTCCAGATAACAGCTGTCGACCATGTTTGCCATGCATGCTGGCAGCTAGCTTCTCATTCACATTCATCTGATAACATACCTAGAAGACGAGTTGGCCATCACAGTGTTTGTGTTGTATGCGGACGATCTATACTAAGAATTAGAAGACACAGGATTATGATTGAAGGGGCAAATGAAGAAGAACAACGAGTGATTAATACTGTTTCTACTTGGATCCAACCACGAGAGGTATAAGAAACTTATACTACTTAACTGTCATTAATAACCCATTCTCTTAATTTAGACTAAGAATTAAAATAATATAATTTATTTTGCACTATTACCATGCATGATTGAATGCAAGCTTATTTTTATATTTTATTTTAGCTTTGTTCTGAAGATGAAGCTTGTGTGCCATGTTGGCTGAGAGCTAGGAGAACTAGGATTGCTCCGCCAGTTCAAAACATTCAATCCCCTTCTACTGAGCATGAGGATGGTGATCATTCTGTTTTAATGTGTGCTGTATGTGGTCAAAATCTGTCCACCACAACACGAGATGAAGAGTGGAATTGCAACAACATTGCCCGTTTGTTGCAGCAGCAGCAGGTATATATATATACATATATATATTATATTTATATATATATATATATATATATATTTTTATATATATATATATATATATATAGATGATATAAATTATAAAGACTAGACATGCAAATGGTATTACTCTTAATATGGTGCTATGCTAACTATGGGACACTCATGAGACTACTAATAACAAAAGGAGTCCTTCCATTGTCAATATTCACTCATAGAACATAACATAGTTATTTGGTAAAGGTTTTCTGTAAGGTGAAGGAAACCAATTTTTGTATCTCAAGAACCATTCTCCAGCTTAGGTTGCTTAAATTCAATCAGGAATCTTGTTGTATTGTACCTCTTTTGTTTGTGTTTTATGCTTGAATGTGTTGGACACAACTTATGTCAATCAAACTTAGTTTTAATGCATTTCATTAATGCTATATTGATATCTATAGCCATATCATGAAACAAATAATTTACAGATGTCTTCGATGAATGAAGTTTGTAGAGTTTGCTGGGACCAAGCTCGAGATATGTTACATGTTCCAGAAGAACAACAGGAAAACCACAGCATATTGTGTTGCCCAATATAAGAAGAGCAGCTGAAACACCAGTGCATTGCATTTTCCAAGAATGCTTGGAACCAGAGCGAAATATTGTGCCTGAAGAAACCAGGCGTGAAGTTTTAATTAGGTATCAATATTTTATACCAAGAGGTGCTCGTATTTGTTCTCTGCATAGACAGGAGGCAAATTATGAAAACCTATATACTGCTGAGTATAGCCTCAATAACTTCACTTCGATACACATTGAAGAGATAATTTTTATATTGATGGAAGGACTACTGTAGGTTTAAGAACAATGGGATGCTGCTCACATGTGATGAGTATCATTTGGTACCTCACTGAAGTACTTTTAAGAACGCATGAATGATAAGTAGGTACATTAAAAACAAATGTTCTCACAAAATCAAAGTATTGTTTTATTTACCTCCACTTAACCAGAACTTCATCATTATCAAACTGTTACAGTCCGCTGCTGGACGTAGGTATCTTATAATACACCCCACTGAATACGATCCTCATCTCAATCTACCTACCTAATGGTAAGTAACACTACAAAAATAGCGACAAGCCATCTAGAACATTTACTTTTTCACCAAAACAATGTTTATGTAGGTATATATACATTGGTACACTAGTACTTAACCTTAAAAAATAAAACTTGGTAAAAATTTTACGTCCCAAGTTCTAAAAATCTAAGAATTTAAAAAGGGTTTGTATATCATATTATCTACCAATTAAAACCAAAACTATCCCAAAACACGAAATTTTTTAGCTATACGAAATTCTCATACAAACTTGCCGTTCACCTTTCTATCTTTTACATCGCGTATGTAAAGGACCAACAAATATTATCAAGTTTTGTAGGAAACAATTATATTAAATTTATCACTATTGGTTTATCAAGTAAAACATGTAGTATTTGGTGTTGGTAGATATGGTAATTGCATTTTACACCGAATCTTCGTCAGATAACGTTGACAAGCCCGCCAATTCTTTTTATTATAACTTAAGGTTAACATTTATTTTCTGTTTATAAGTATAGTCCTTCGATTTTACATGGTTATAAAAAAAAGTAACAAATATTGTAATTTAGAAGTCAAGGTTGAGAATCGTCTATACAGGGATCGCACAGAAGCAATTTTTTTTTAAAACCTTTATTAATATTTTTTTCGCTAAAAGTAGAACCTTATTCAAATTTTATTTCAATCATTTTTTATGTAGGTACAAGATATATAAATAAGAATTATTATCTGGCAAGTCTTTGAAAAAATAGAGCGGCGGGATGCTTAATGTTTCAACTTTTTAATGTTATAGTCTATACTTTAACATTAAAAAGCTGAAGATTTTGTTTGTTTATTTGGTTGAACGCGATAATCTCAGGAACTACTGGTTTTGGTTGAAAAAATATTGTAGGCTATATAACATCACGCTACGACTTATAGGAGCGGGGAATCAACGAAAAATGTTGCAAAAACGAGGAAAACTGACGCAATCGAAGTTGCGCAGGTCAATACACACAGGAAGTATTAAAAATCTATACATTTAATAAAATTGTAAATTTCACGTGTCTGTTCATGGCTGAACTTAGTGAAAAAAATATTGCAACATGTTCGAAAAGAGTATTTAAAATTTTAAACACACTTTATAATATAAAATGATGCACTCATTTTAAACACACTTTATAATATAAAATGATGCACTCATTTTATATTATAAAGTGTGTTTAAAATTTTAAATACTCTTTTCGAACATGTTGCAACATTTTTTTCACTAAGTTCAGCCATGAACAGACACGTGAAATTTACAATTTTATTAAATGTATAGATTTTTAATACTTCCTGTGAAGAAGAAAATGATAATTTGAGTGATAATAGTGCTATAGTGCACGAAGAGATGGCAGAACATAATAATTCGACACAGCTTGCGTATAGAGAAATTATAGAGGAAGATGGAGAATATACGACTGTAAGAAGAAGTACAAAACGTATAAATCGAAGTGCGTCAATAGACGACCCAAGTAATAGTAACTCGGAGGTAGCAGCAAACACATTTGAAGTGTGTATTACTTCTAAACAAATGTTGCCTAAACAAATAAGCTTAGCAAAGTTACTTATGGGAGAACAAATCCAAGGTATAACAAGAATCAAATATAAAACACCTTAAAGAGTATTAGTCCAATTTAAGAGACACGATGATGCCGCAAACCTAACTATCTGTAAAAAAATGGAAGACCTAGATTAACGATGCCAATTTACACACAAAATTAGCACATGTTATGGCATTATTAAGAACATAGATCTGGATTATTGTTTTTAAACTTTCGCGATTTTTATACATATTAGTTATATTTCGGGACTTAATCGCGTGAATTATTTAAAGGTTTCGATCGAATTGCACCGATCGATCGGTGCAATTCGATCGAAACGTCGGGTAAATAAAAGGTTCGTACCTTTAAATAATTCACGCGATTAAGTCCCGAAATATAACTAATAGATCTGGATATCGAGATAACAGAAATACAAAAAGTTTTTTTTAGTGATTACGTGCTTGATATCTATCAAACGTATGAAAAGATATTTTGAAATTAAGTGGATTGACAGTGAATCGATACGAGTATGTTTTAAAGGCCCTACTTTGCCCCGTATGTATTCGGATACGGGTGTAGATTCAAGGTGGAGCCATATGTGTTCAGTTCCCGTTACTCAGTGCTCTGGGTGCTGGAAATTTGGACACTTAAAAAATCAGTGCCCCAATAAAAAAATAATATGCCCAAAATGTACTGGACAACACGATGTATGCGATACCACACAATACGTATGTTCAAACTGTAAAGGGCGGCATATGGCATTGTACAAAGGATGTCCTATGTTTCTAAAAGAAAAAAGTATTCGCAACATTATGTCATAGGAGAGTTGCACCTATAGGAAGGCGTTGAGCATATACCTACAAAAAAATCAATCTGAAGGATTTATAGCAGATAAAAATGTTGAGGACAACACTATAAATAATACACAGATATCTGATATAAATAAGTCTAATAGGTCCTACAGAGATATACTAGTTACAAATGTACAAAACGAGATAGGTCTGATGGACATGGAGGTAAACACAAACAAAACGTCGAGACATACAAGAAAACAAGATAAGACAAGTAGAAAGAAGAATTATGAAAATACTACTCAAGAATTCTTGCAAGGCGACTCTAACATGACTAACGAGAGTAGTGAAAAGTTGTAGAAAAGAGAGAAGATTCGAGTAATAAAACGGCCAGAACCTACCTTAAAATTATATTATATAAAATTAAAGATACTATGATGTCTAACTTAAAATTTGAAGAAAAAATTTTTGGAGTAACAAAGATATTATTTGAAGAATTTAAGAAATATTTCGTTGAGGTTTTTAAGGAGGCAGAGTGGATAAAATGTATGTACAACTTTATGTTCAAATATGGCTAGTAACTCTTCATGTGACGGTTAGCTTAATATAATTCAGTGGAACGCTCAGAGTATAAAACCGAAACGATTAGAATTTGAATTTCTTTTGCATCAGGAACATATCCATTTAGCCATTTTAAGTGAGAGAGTGGGCTGACTTTAGAGAGTAAGCTCAATTTTAGCGGTTATTATACATATAGAATGGATAGAGGTGACGCGTACGGAGGCGTAATTTTTGTCATACAAAAGTCCCTTAAGGTACAAAAAATGACGATTGAAGTAGTATGTATTAAATTACTTATTTGCCCTAATTTGGAGAGTATTATAGGGGTGTACTGTCCATCTAGTGTTCGTACTTGTCAACAGGATTGGGATTGCTTATTTGGGCTCTATTCAAGAAAGTCTGTAATAGCAGGTGACTTCAATGCGCACCATACAAACTGGTCATATAAAAATGACGCCAGAGGTGTTCAATTATTGAACGTCGCACTCGATATCATTTAAGGGTCTTTCTGTTAGAGTATTTAACAAGATACCAGCTAGTATTATGAGTCTATCAGTGATTAAGTTCAAAAATCATCTTATACGTAGAGGTTATTACAGTGGATGAATATTTAAATGATAAAGAAAAATGGATCTAGTTGCTTGCTCCTTGTTACTGTAATATGCTTGGGTAAATTTTGTTATCACTTTGTTTTAATTGTCAAATTGATAAAGAGCATGATTTGACTTTTGTAAGTAAAGATTCTGCGTGACGAATAAAGGCCATTCTTTTCTTCCTTTTGATATCAAAATTAATATTTTATATTTAATCATTCGTTACAAGTATTTTGGCCAATATTTAAGCACATATAGTTTTTACCTTAATTGTAAGTAGATGCTCCTACTTTAATGTACCCACTAAGGCTGATTTTGCTTTATCTCATGTTTCAACTTTTTGATAATACAATTTGCATCAGTCCTTTAACATGGTGTATAGTATATTAGTTGGAGCACCTTACCCCCATATCAAGTTTTTATACATGCAAACATTGTAAAATTGACAATTTGAAAAGAGTGGCCGCGAGTTTTTATTGCCAGGTTCTTTTCTCCGGCTTTGCCTATTGTTTGCGAACTTGGCATTACATGTACATGTAGAATCCCGACGTATCACAAGAGTTGTTTTGCATCCTAAGTAAATAAAGAATTTAGATTTTTTTGAATTTTTGATAGCGGCTTTGTATCTATCAATGATGGAAGTACAACAAGAGTAAAATATGTAAATGGTTCGCTTCAAGAGTCTTCACCGGACATTACATTTATTTCCACTGATATTGCCATTAACTTCAAATGGACTACCACAAACGAAAACCTTGCCAGTGATCATTTGATTATTAAAATAGTTTTAGATTATAAGCATTATAGCTGCTACGTAAAAAACGTAATTATAAATCGGCTAATTGGAAATTATACACTGATATACTTATTAATGCTCAAGAAAGATATGATTATTTTGTTAAAATAGTAAATAATGCTGCCAATAAGAGTATTCCCATGATCAAAATATGCACAGACCCTATGGCAAAATTTCAACCTAAATCCTGGTGGAACCCTGAAATATCTAAATCTGTTCCTCAAAGGAGGTTATAATTAAAACGTTTTGGACAAAACCGATAATCTCACCAGGCTGGAACAAAAAAATAATGAGACAAAAATATTAATAAAAAGAGCCAAATCTGGGAGCTGGTATGAATTTTGCGACAGTATTGATGAGTCCGTCACCATTTTTATCATTTAAAGGGTATAAAAAAGATCTGTTTCATGTTTCTGATGAACAAAAAGAAGAATTGCTATGTATGCTTGCACCTGACTCTGTGCTTTCTCAAATACCAGACATTATTTTTAATTTTTCACACTATGATGACAAAACGATTGGAGTTGGAGTTTGCTGAAAAAAATAAACTTTTATCACCTAGAACAACTGGGTTCAGACGTGGACAATCAACATTAGATTCCCTAGCTAGGTTAGTTTGCTACATACAAATTGGTTTTTCAAAGAATGATTCGACTCTTACATTTTTCTTAGATTTTGATAACGCGTACAATAATATTTTAATTAATAAAATTGTTTACACATAAGAAGAAATGAACGTAGGAGCTAGAATATCGAAATATATATAGAGTTACCTTAGTGAGTTACTAATCGAGAATAGGGGTAGCACTTTATGTAGATGGACAAATATAGGTTTTGGCCAAGGTGACCTTATGTCTCCATTAATTTTTAATATAGTAACGTATAAAATTTGCCGTAACATAAAAGACGTTATATATGATATTCTATCCCAATACGCAGACGATTTTGCTATCTATACTAGTTGCAATATACTTAGAAATAGCGTAAACAATATGCAAAATTCGTTGGACACAATTTATTAGATTTTACAGGATAAAGGTCTGCAGTAAACTGCTAGTAAATCAAAATATATTATTTTTAGTAGAGGACACAAGAAACAGCAAGCTCAGCTCCAAATCAATATGTAACATAACAACAATCAGAGAATAATAAATATTTAGGTGTATGGCTTGATAGATCATTGCGCTGGGGGAAACATATATATGAAATAAGTCAATAAGTGCTAGAAGGCTGTAATTTTGCATGAATACCTACCTACGCCGATAAAGTGAAAGAATAAAGTAATGAAAGTCATGTTTTGAGGGTACCTTTCTTATATGTAAAGTGGGGATGTGATTCTTTTTCTTACCTACCCCATCGTGTGAGGAATCATTAGATAGATCTTTTAAAAAGCGTTTAGAGTTTGTGAAGACTTTTTTTAGATTTAAGGATCCCTTAGGAGAAATATTAAGCTTTATAGTGAAAAATTTTGTTTGAGTCAAGTGTCCCCCTGCCAGCTATGATGGTCGATGTTGGGTATGTGAAAAAATTCACGGTAAAATAATATATAGTAAAGTTATAAGGAAGTTATCACAATTTAGTACTTAGGCTTTACAAGTTTACGTTAAATTACGAAAATTTTGTTACTTCTCATTTAATGAAAATTTTGTTACATCTCATTAAATGAGAAGTAACAAAATTTTCGTACACATTCTATTAAAAATGATTAGGTATTAAGTAGGTACAACGTTGTAAGTATGAAACAAAAACAACAGAAAATCCAGTTCTTGAGCCGCACACCAAACTTACTATCTAAAACAAAATAAATGAAAACTGTATTTGGTACTTATTTATTTTCACAACGCTTTTGGGTGTTGAAGCCATATAGATGAGTATATGACGATTCTCCGCTGCTGTGTCATATCGCGGCTCACCCGACAAGACAGTTTTCAACATATTTACACAGAAGGTAGTTCGTTACATAAACTACCTTAATTTAGACCCGACATTCACGCGAACGAAGTCGCGGGCACAGCTAGTATTCAATAAAAAAGAATATGCGACTGGAATGATATTTGACATGAGCAAATAATATGACATGACACAGTTTCATGCAAAATATTACCCACTGAATAAATTATATTCTATAGATGTGAGGAAATAGCACACGACTGGTTGATACCTATCTTATTTAAAAGACTGAATTCGATTCGTAGAAATCTAATACCACGCACAACTTGACCAAATGACCTATGCTAGATCACAGAAAGCGAATATTACAGGAACTGATCACAGGAAGCGTATTAAGTTGCCATTTTATTTTAATATATATAAATGACTAGCTTTCGCCCGCGGCTCCGCCTGCGTTGATATCGGTTATCGTGATAAAAATGACACTATGTCCTTCTTTGGACTTAAATTTCATCCTAATCGATTTAGCGGTTTAATCGTGAATAGGCAACAGACAGATAGACAAACAGACAGAGTTACCTACTTTCACATTTCGACTCATCCGAAGAACAAAGTCCGATCTGCAGGATTGACAGTTTTCAGTAGAGGACAGGGAAGTTTTTAACCTGGTTAATTGTGAAACGGTGAGACTTAGCGTTTAGATTTTTTGGTATGTTGTTATAACGCCCCAGCCTAGTTAAATGCTATGTAATGTATATTTCTTATTCTTTTAATTAACGAGATAGTGAGTATCATATCAACATAGAACGTTTTATAGCGGAAGAGCGGGTGTCCGTAGTGAACATCATACGTTGTTTTACGGAGACGTCTGAATTAAGTGACGTCCTATATTAACATGGTCCGTTTTTTGTTGGAATTACCCATTCCTTATGAGTCCTTTGTGAATAACCACCTTATAAATCAAAGAAATATTAAAACATAATGTTAACCATATTTATGATCACCCTCTTACATAACAAAATAAAAAATGAAATAATTATTATAAAACATTTATTTTATTAAACGTGGTCACGGGAAGACTCAGTCTTCCCGTGACCACGGCCGTTGCAATACGATCGAAACGTCGGGCAACAAACAAGGTATTTTACCTTAAATTATTCACGCGATTAAGACCCGTAATATATTTAATTTAATAATGTGTACAAATCGCGAAAGTATATCAAACATTTATTTATTAAAAAATCTTAAAATAGGTAACAAAACCAAAGGTAGCATTACTTTTAACATAAATAACATCACAGGTACGGATTTAAAATTAGCTGAGCTTACCTACAGATATTATGTAGGTACCTACCCACAAGAAATTTAAACTTTGCATTAATTATGAAAAAATATATTCAAAATGACATTCAGTCTTAATTATTTTTATATTAAAGAACAATCAATCTGTACGTATACCTAAAATTGCCTCAGGGACGTAATACTCAAAACTTAAAAATAGTGATTAAATGGTATACATATCGTATCACAGCAAGGTAACTAAGTAAACTTACACGACTATGGCACAGACTTAAATTAGCAGTCTATAGCTTATAAATGTACGTAAATATTTATCACAGCTATGAAAAAGACCTATAACAACCAGCCTTCATAATATTTAATCAATCAGTCTTACATACATAGTGACCTAGACATGCGTGCACATCCTTAATAGCAATGAAATTGTACTGTCTACGTACAATTACTTAGTTTTGTACTTATTATATAATTAACAATGTTCCTCTAAATCAGAAGGTATACTAATATATCAAAACAACAGCAAAAAGAAAAAAAAACTAATCCGATTCTTCAGAAACATCAACAGTGATGTGATGTGGCAAAGAGTTAAAGTACGGATGATACTCTAAGGGAATAACTTCTTAGCGGCACATATCCATTTAATCTTTATATTTAGCAGCAGGAAGCGTTACAGGTTCAGAATATGCAGGTTTTAGTTCAGTTTGTACCGAGTTTCTAGTATTCCCGCGAATCACTAATATATTATAATCAGGTTCAGTCAGGTAACATTTAAAAAACAAGTTGGGATCACCACCGTTGGCATGAACTTCTCGAATGTTATTCCAGTTAATCTTCTTGCCCTTAATGTCTTTCAACCAAACCTTATTATTAACAAGACATTTAAAGTCAAACACATCCTTCTGGGTTACGTTGCGAACAACATAGGGTTCTCCTTCGTTCTTGGCCCATCTCACTAATAAACGCCATTCATGAGGGGTATATATGGTTTTGGTTTGAGAAGCTCTTTCGATGATAGAGTGGACACTGTCCCCCTCATTTTGGGTGTGTCCCTTCTGTAAAAACCGGTGTGTTATGCTTATGTAAAACTTTTTTGCGGCGTATACGTATGATGAAAATACAAAGCGGTTACGGTTTTGGCCAGCACAATTGTCCGACCGAAAGCGAAATACTTGGGCCCCTTGCTCAACATTAGCCTGGATAAAATCTAAAAGGCAACTGCTAACCTCATTATCGCCTCGTTTTGCCACAGATTCGTCCCACATATAGCAAACGGCCTTCCTTTTAGCCATGTCAAAAACCGTAAAGTTAAAAGAAGATACTCGTAGTTTTCTCTTATAGTAAAATAAGTTAACATTGCCATGCGGACACCGCAAAACTTTTTCAAAATCAAACACAGCAGTAATCATGTTTCCGTTGGACTCCTCAGCATCTTTTTTATCTTGGCTTTTTAAAGCCCTTGCGACGTTCTTATTAGTCTGGTGTTGTAGAAAATGTCTTTTTCTTGATCCGTTGGATCCTTCTTCAATCGGAAAACATGACACTCGTCGCACTGATCCTTTTTGGGAATATGTAAAACTAGATTGAAGTTTGAGTTAACAATATCCCGATATTGACGTTCTTTTGTAGCTTTAGATGTGTATTTCTCGGGGTCAAACCATTCAAGATACAATTTGTACATTTTAGCAATACTTAAGTCTCCTTGTAGGTAGAGCTTTTGGCTATTCTTCTGTATATAATGCGATTCAACAGGGACAAATGCCCGTACATGGTCACAAACACTTTGTTTCAGTGTGTCATTTATAACGATCCTATGATTTTTGTGACGACCCCGTTGGTCATCCTCTATAATAGCACCATCGTACTTCTTCCACGCAGTCTTTAAGATACAAGTTGAAACGGCGAGAGTATTAATAAACATAATTTGGCATACTTCAATTTTCTCGCAGTGAAATTCTTCGGCATCTGTAATCAGAGGCAGATAATACTTAAAAGTATATTTCCTGTTATTAGGAGTATCTTGATTCAGGCATCTTTTCTTCTTCATTTTATCGGAATATTTGATGATAAAATTCCACTGCTTAACTCGATCGCCCAGTTGCCAAAACTTTGAGAAGCATTTTAACCGCTGTTGATGAGATATCTTATCATGGCATTTGTAACGACATTTGCATGATGGCGCCATCGTTTGTTCATCTACAGCTTTCCCTCTTTTAGTAACATATTGCTTGCCTAAATTCTTAAGGCATTTGCGCTTAAGGTCTGTCCATTCTTTTGGGTGCCTCTGTCGTTTTCTCTTATTTTTGGGCGTCACGGTCTGATTGCTTGAGTGCGAAGTAGCAGGTGAATTTGTGGTACTAAATGACGACGGAGAAATCACAGATAAACTATCTACGTCATGATTATGACAGAATACGCTATTGCAGGTCGAATGGGCATTAGTAGGAGACGGCATAGGAGTTGGCAATGACAGTTCAGTGGTTAAGTGAATCAGTGGTGAATTTTCAAAACTAGAGGGCACATCTTCCAAAGAAAATATACTAGGCTGATTACTGTAAACTTCTTTGTTGTGACTGTCGTGAGTAATTTCTTTGGTTCCATCATCTTCATTTTGAACTTCCTCCCATATATCAGCTAGTTCCTGATTGACTTCTTCTGCACCAGGAGGCAAAGGCGACATTTGTTGTGTCATGTTATTGTCATCAATATTCACAACTAAAATAAAAAAAATACAACTGTGTATTATTATAGGTAGACAATACAATGTACTTAGCAATTAATTCAAGAAGTCTTAAATGAAAATCTTTATATTTAACGATATTTTAAAATGAACAACGTCCTAACTGAGTAGATTATTCCGGTAACAACGTCCCATCTTTATATCGAACTAACAAATCGTATCACATATTGCGTAGATAAACGTCCTATATTCCCATCAAACGCTTGGAAGTTTGATAATGTTCGTATAAAATCGTCCTTATATTTCATAACACTTCTACTTTTTACTATTTATTATTACAAAAATAATGATTATCCTGTGAATATACATTACTCCAATCGATATTTTCCCACTAAAAATGCATTTTTATACTTCTCCGTCAAAAAACATCCCATAATAAAATCGAGCGGATACAACTATTAACTGAGACAAAAAAGGTAATATACATAAAGTTTATTAATTTAAGAACTTATTAGTGTATATCAGAAAATAATACAACTGAAAAATCGTCAACGTACCAGCATTTATACATTTTTTCATATAACCAGCAGGAACAGTTAAAAATAGCGGATTAGGCTCAGGCTCTTCTACATCTTCCTTAAGCATATCTAACATTTTTCGTGATCGTGACATCTCTATGAATAATATATTTCATGCAAAACACTTGATAAATATTTAATTCGACCGAAGCGAAAAAAAGCTAAGCGCATGACACAAAAACGTCCTCTCTCCAATGAACAGCGGCCGGTCTGTCGAAGAGACGGGCCGCCCGCGCCGACCCCGCTCCCCGCGCCCCGTGATATGATCACTTCATGCATTTTTTTACTGAGCTAATGTAAAATCGGACATTATTCAATTATATAATTCCGAAACAAATTAAGATACAAAAATTTTAAAAACGCACGTCTATAGAGTTTGTATTCCTTATCTCGTTTATCTATTTACCTCGTTTTGGCTCTGTACAAGCAAGTTGCACATTTCGTAATACGTATTAGGTAGTAACAGAGTAATTGCTGACGCGCTCAAAACTATACTTAGCACATAATCATATTTTATAATTATATTTTATATTCAGTCCAATAAACGCCGTCAATCGTAACAGTCGTATCAATCAAACTCCATTCCCCTCTTACTGTGTCTATTCACCTCGAACTAGCAAATTGTGTTGGACTAACCCCCAACATATTGGTCCTTCGAGAAATCTGGACCTCGCGCGCGTTGGGACTTCGGTTATCGGTAATAATCGGTCTATCGGTTTGGACCTCGCGTGTTGTGGACTATAACAGTTTAAAAATCGTTTAGTGACTGACAACGTGGTCTTGACTAAGCAAAAAGTACACGTGCAGTGATTTGGTGGTTTCGAGCTATCAGGGAGCAGCAGAAAGCAAGCAGCAGGAACGACGGGTACAGTGTAAGAGCAGCATTGAAGTTTTCAAGTAAGATCTTTCCATATTTTTTACCAAACATTAAAGATGGAGGATTTATACATGAATCAGCAGCAGATTGCAGACGCTATCAATAAGTTTATAACGAACCTACAAAAAGCTGGGATAGACAGGAGAACAGAGGAGTATTTTAAGAGGCGTTTAGAAATAGTACAGAGTTACTGGGAGGAGTTTGAGAGCAATCATATGAGCATATATGAGCTTGGTGTTGAAGAACATCCTTATTTTACGAATAAGATGTATGAGCAGACAAAGGCAACGTATTTAGCAACTCTAGAGTTGATCAATAAGCAGAGACGAGAACAAGCAGCAGCGGAAGGTGGGCCGTCGGTGTCTACCGTAGGGAGAAATAAGGAATTGGTTCTGGAGGAACCCCCGCAAGGGGAAATATTAAAGGTTAGGGAACTGGAAGCAAGTACATCCCGGCGAATGGAATCTCGAGGTTCCTTGAGCAAATTGGATGAGTTATTACGAAAGCAGTCGGTAAATTTTAAGGCGTTTACGAGAACAGCAAACAGCATTAAGATAGAGAACATTAGCGAGAAATGGGAGTTCGAAGACGTATTGAAAGAGTTGCAGTCTCGTTGGACAGCGATAGATACTCTTCATTGGGAAATCTATATGGAATCGAACGGAGAGGAAGAGAAATACGAAGGTCAATTCAGCAGACATGAAAAAATATTCAACGACCTTAAAAAAGCAGTAAATAAGAAGTTGTGGTCGGTATCCCACAGAGAAAAATCAGTTCCCAAAATAGAAATACCGATTTTCTCTGGGAACTATCAGCAGTGGACGTCGTTCAAAGATCTATTCAACGAGGCAGTTCATAGCAATCCCTCACTATCACTAGCGCAGAAAATGCAATTTCTAAAAGGGAAACTACGTGGGGAGCCCGAGAGGCTTATTCAGCATCTGCATATAAGCTCTGATAATTACAAGGCCTGTTGGGAGATTCTCACAAACCGTTATAACAATAAAAAGCTTATATTTACAGCACACTTGAATACGTTATTGGGGTTACCTAACGTAACGCAGCAGTCGTCAGCGCAAATAAAAAAGATGCATGACGTTACACTGGAAACACTTCATGCTATTGAGAATTTAGAAGTTGACGTGTCGACATGGGATCCATTTTTGGTCCATATATTATCACAGAAACTGGACAGTGACACATATAGCGATTACTTAGAGTCCCTAAAAAATCCACGGGATCTACCCGTTTTGAACGACTTTCTATCTTATTTAGAAAGCAAATTTACCAGCTTGGAATCAGCTCGTAGAAAACAAGACCAAATATCCATAAAACCAGCGCAGAGCAATCAAAATAAATCGCATGAATTCATAAAGAAACCGTATAATTATTCACATAATAAAACTATTAACAAATCGTTTCCGGTGACCTCTATAAAATGTCCATTATGCAGCGAAGAACATAGCCTGTTCCATTGTAAAAATTTCAACTCTTTGCCTAGTGAAATAAAGTTGAAAAAAGCGAAAGAGCTAAAATTATGTCTTAATTGTTTATTTGATCATAATGGCAAACAATGCATTTCTACAAAGCGATGTCGAAAATGCAACGGAAAACACAATTCCTTGATACACGATGCATGGGTCAAAGCGAAATTGACACCGCACGTGCACGAAACGATTGCGAAATCAAGTGAACACGTCGGAAATAATTTACACGTGTCACCTTCACCTGGGAGCTCAGCCGAAATATTATTAGCCACAGCTTTGATAAAAGTTACAGCAGGGGATGGATCGTGTCATACCCTAAGGGCGCTTGTTGATCAAGGGTCGCAAGTATCCCTGATTTCGGAGAACGCGGCTCAAAGACTAGGAGTGAAGAGAACATTCTGTAGAGGTGTTGTTTATGGTATTGGACAGAAGGCAAATAATTCTAAAGGCATTATTAGTATCACATGTTCATCAATGTATAGCGATTTCACGTTTAGTACCGATGTACTAATTATGAACAACTTATTGAAAAGACTGCCTAATGCAACCTTTGATAAACCGTCTTGGTCATTTATTCATAACGTCAACTTAGCGGACCCAGAATTCTACGTAAGCCGACCAGTCGATGTACTTCTGGGGTCAGATATTTATGCCTTAATCAAAATGGGAGGCATTAGCAGAGGGGAGGAACCATATCAACCATTAGCAGAGCAAACTCAGTTAGGTTGGATTCTTTTCGGCAGAATGCAGTCATATCATTGCAATGTGGTGTTAAACAACATAGATAATATTCAGCAGTTTTGGGAGGTGGAGGACATTGAAGAACAATCAACATTATCAGCAGAAGATCAGGGGTGCATAGACTTTTATCTCGCTACTACCGAACGTCGTCAAGATGGGCGATATGTAGTAAAATTACCAATTAAACAGAATATGCAAAACAAATTAGGATCGTCAAAAGGCATGGCCGTAGCGCAGTTTCGAAATTTAGAAAAGAAATTTGACAAGCAAACAGATTTAGCGGAGCAGTATAAAGCTTTTATCAGCGAATATTTAGAGCTATCTCATATGATACCGTCTAAGGTGAATCAGGGTAATCAGTTTTACAGCAGTGAGCAAAAGTTGTCATGTTTTCTGCCTCATCATGCAGTGCAGCGAGCTGAGTCATCAACCACGAAACTCAGAGTGGTGTTCAATGCCTCAGCTAAGACATCGACTGGGTATAGCCTGAACGACATTATGTACAAAGGACCTAATTTACAGAAAGACTTACAAGCGTTGATTATAAAGTGGCGACAATATCGATACGCTTTCACAGCCGATATAGAAAAGATGTATCGCCAAATTGCAGTTGACGAGGAAGATCAACAGTACCAACAGATAGTATGGAGAGAAACAAAAGAGCAACATATTAAATCGTATCAGCTGACCACCGTCAGTTATGGATTAAAAGCGGCGCCGTTCCTAGCTATGATAACATTGAAAAAATTGGCAGCCGACGAAAGCAGAAAGTATCCAGAAGCAGCTAAAGTTATAGAAGAGTCTATGTATATGGACGATTTGATCCATTCGTGCCATGAACTGGAAAGCAGCAAGCAGCTCATAGCAGATATCAATCAGGTTTTAAGATTAGGCGGATTTACGTTGCGGAAATGGGTATCGAATGAACCAAAAATATTGGAAGGCATTGAAAGTAAAACAAGTGAGCAGAAACTTATATTTCATTTTAAAGCAGACAGTACATCAAAAACGTTAGGTATTCGGTGGAATTCACAGCTTGACAAGTTTACTTTTCAATGTGATTTCGATGACAAGCAGATAAACTACACAAAAAGAAAAATTCTATCCGAAATATCTAAGTTGTTTGATCCATTAGGGTGGCTGGCCCCTCTAGCAACCAAGTTAAAGCTACTTTTTCAACGAGTATGGTTAGCAAATTTACAATGGGACGACATAATCCCAACAGATATAACGACAGAATGGATTAAAATTAAAACAGATACCATTCACCTAACTAAATGTGAAATACCTAGATGGATTGGGTATCAACAGGGAGATATTATAGAGCTGCATGGGTTTTGTGATGCATCACTCAAAGCATACGCCGGCGTAATTTATGCAAGAATTATCAGAAACAACAACGTAGTATCAGTGGTTTTAATCGGATCTAAGACTAGATTAGTTCCCAGTAATAAACAGATTTCATTGCCAAGATTAGAGGTGTGTGGAGCACATTTACTATCCAAGTGGATGGATAAAGTAGTACACTGTTTAGACAAGCACAAGATAGAAGTCTATGGTTGGACAGATTCCATGGTCGTTCTTGGATGGCTGCAAGGAGAACCAAATCGATGGAAAACGTTCGTGGCGAACCGAGTAAGAACTATAACCGCAATTATAGCACCGACACGTTGGCGCTACGTCAAATCAGGCGAAAATCCAGCAGACGCGGCGAGCAGAGGACTTTTGGCGTCGCAATTAACAAACAATACACTCTGGTGGCAGGGACCGGAGTGGTTAAAGTCCTTAAAAGCAGATAGTAATATGGAAGAAAAAGCGATATACTCTACTAGTGAAGAGCGCAAAAATAATGAGGTGAACTTTATACAAAAAAGCAGTAAAGAAAGCATTATCTCCTTATTATTGAACAAACATAGTTCAATTATAAAAATTACAAGAATATTAGCATGGTTTTTCGCGCAATAAGGTCGATTAAATGGAACAAAGACGAATATAAGCAGAATCAGGCATATATCACGTTACATGAATTGAAACAAGCCAAATTATTTATAATAAAATATGTACAGCGCTGTGAATTTGCAGAAGACATCGAATATTATAGAAAACATAGCAGTTGGGGCAATAAGAGCAGATTGTTAAAATTAAATCCTTTTTTGGATATAGATGGAATCCTAAGAGTAGGTGGGCGTTTGAAAAACGCTCAACTAAATAGCAATATGAAGTTTCCAATCGTAATACCTCACAGTGGTGTTTTAACAAAGTTATTGATCGAGCAAGCACACCAATTAACCTATCACGGTGGCCCTCGCTTAACTTTAGCGAACTTGAGACAGAAGTATTGGATCATATCGGGTATTCAAGCGGTTAAACAGGCACTTAGAAAATGTGTAACATGTAGAAAACATGATCCGAAACAGCAATACCAGTTAATGGGGAACTTACCAGCAGAAGAGTCAATCCAGCATCTCCGTTCTATCACACAGGTGTTGACTACACTGGCTATGTGGAGGTTAAGAGCAGTAAAGGACGGGGAATTAAGACATGTAAGGGCTATGTGGCATTATTCATTTGTATGGTAACGAAAGCCGTCCACCTAGAACTTGTCTCAGACCTCAGTAGTACAGCATTTTTAGCAGCTCTCAGAAGAATGTCCGCACGACGGGGAGCTCCCCGTCATATATACAGCGACAACGGGACAAATTTTGTAGGAGCGAATCGTGTGTTGCAGGAAGAATTCTACGATCTCAAAAACAGACTTGATGAAAGATTTTTTAAAGAAATAGCAGAGCTAAATATCGAATGGCACTTCAACGCACCATCTTGGCCAAATGCAGGGGGTTTGTGGGAAAGAGCGATACGTAGCCTTAAGCACCACCTAAAACGAGTCGTAGGTGAGCAGAAGCTAACCTTTGAAGAGTTTAGCACAATGCTAGCACAGCTCGAAGCTTGCTTAAATTCACGACCATTGTGTCCATTATCAGAAGATGTAGACGATTTGGATGTCTTAACTCCGGCACATTTCTTGTCTGGAAGGGCAGGATCAACCGTCATTGAAACAGAACAGGATGCTAGAAGCAGATGGTATTTAAAAGACAAGCTAGCTCAAGATATTTGGAAGCGGTTTAAAACAGAATATCTTACGCAATTATCAGTTAGGAACAAATGGAGTAAACAGCAGGATAACATGAAGGTTGGAGATTTGGTAACGATACAAGATGAAAATTTACCTCCCGGTAAATGGATGATGGGACGGGTAATAGAGCTACATCCAGGATCAGACGGTTTAGTCAGAGTAGTGTCACTGAAGACAAAAGGCGGGATCTTAAAGAGACCAATTGTAAAGCTGTCTATCTTACCAATAGCAGAAAGTACTGATGATAGACCAAAACAGATAAAGGAGAAAGCAGAAAACAAAAATTCGAAGAAGAGGTCATCTCTTACTAACAACTTTTTATCTATGGCGATTCCCTTTATTTTATTTATGTCCTTGATCAGCAATTCTTTAGCGTCATTTAATATAACGCAACTAAAAACTTCCCAAGGATTATATGTTGATAAAACTGCTAATATGAAACTAGTACGAGATCAATGGAAGCTTATCGCATACTATGATTTGTCGCCATACTGGGAAGGAGTAAATGCATACAACAAATTAATTAATCATTTAAATAGCACTTGTAGTACATCGGGAAACAATGACTGTAACATGATAGTTATACAATTACGGCACGAGTATAACGAGCTCCAATATCATAATAATCTTTTATTGACGCAGCAGTTTAGTGGGCAATCCCCGCGCGCCAGACGGCGTCGCGGACTTATAGATGGGGTCGGATATATAGCTAACAGCTTGTTTGGTGTGTTGGACGAGCGATTCGCCGAACAGTATTCCAAAGACATAGCGCTGGTGAGACGAAACCAAGCACATCTAGCAGATTTATTGAAAAAACAAACTTCAGTAGTTGAAGCACAATCGAACTTATTACAAAGAACTATAGAAATCATGCAAACACATCATAAATATATAAATAAACAATTAATATCAATCAAGCAAATGAACAAGGTATTGCAATCAGAAATAGACAACTTAGCGGCAATGCAAGATTTCACATTATTATCCTTATCAGCAAGCAACTTAGTGCACAGTTTGAAAGCGACACAAGATAACTTACTAGATGCGCTAACGGATATATATCATGGACAATTTCAATTGCATTTATTAACACCAGAACAGTTGCTCCATGAGTTAAATATTATAGCTGGACAAGTCTCAGAAGAAGTTAGTTTACCTATCAATAATGTACAAAATGATGTGAGGAAAATATACAAACTTATTAAAGTTAAGGCCAGAATGACGGAAAATTATTTACTTTTTGAAATCATGTTTCCGCTAGTAAGCAGAGATAATTTTAAACTATATAAAATAATACCGGTCCCACAGCAAATGGATAAAAGTATGGTAACCGTAATCCCGATATCAAATTACATTGCGGTAAACATTGGGGAAGATACTTACCTACCAATGAGTCACGAAGAATTAGCTATGTGCACATTAAACGATGAAACATATTTGTGTCCGCAGCAGAAACCGGTCTATCATCTTAACAATAATCAAAATCTTTGTAAATCAGATTTTGAGACGAAAAAGTGCGCAGTTCAACGAACAGTGTGCCAAAACAAATGGGAGTCGTTAAATACACCGACTCAGTTTCTGTTTTTTTGTTGTGACGTATACACAGTCAGCATCGTTTGTGGGGAAGATCTAAAAATCCAAGAACTCAGAAAAGGAGGAATCATCTCGATTGCGCCAAATTGTATCTTGAAAGGAAAAGATTTCACTTTGGCTCCCCACAAAATTTATCAAAATCAACTGAATATCAGTTCTGCCGTGTTCATACCTAAAATTGACCACGTTAACCACTTAATTAATATTACTCCAGCAGAAGAGGAGGTCAATAACACTGATTCCAAAGAGTTGAGCTCAATGATAGACCAATTGAAGCAAGAAATAAAAGATATGAAGGCTAGCAGCACTAACACAAACTACGAACTATCACCACACGATATCCACCAATATACCGGGATCTCACTCTTACTAGCCGGTGCATTGGTCGTGGGCGGAGTATTCCTGTGGAAGAAGGGATGTTGTCGTCGAAAAATAGAGCGCGTAATCACCCCAGATGTTGAGCTACAGTCGATAGCAAGCAACAATACAAGGCGGAATTCGATAAAACGGATCCGAAGGGGGCAGTCAGAAGATTGTAGGAGCGAAGATAAACCAAAACCAAATCTTAGCCACTCTAAAATAAACAAAGCATGCTCACCTATTAGTATCGAACGTCGTAATTTGCATTGTTACGAGTAGATAGTAAATAATTAAGATGAAATCAGTTTTATTGTTCTTAACAGTTCGGTGGCGAATATGTACAAGCAAGTTGCACATTTCGTAATACGTATTAGGTAGTAACAGAGTAATTGCTGACGCGCTCAAAACTATACTTAGCACATAATCATATTTTATAATTATATTTTATATTCAGTCCAATAAACGCCGTCAATCGTAACAGTCGTATCAATCAAACTCCATTCCCCTCTTACTGTGTCTATTCACCTCGAACTAGCAAATTGTGTTGGACTAACCCCCAACAGGCTCGATGGTCACATCGGATTCTGTTCTTCGGATAAGTCGATTTATATTATGGTGGTCACACTACTCATTCAATTTGCATAAGATTAAAAAATAATAATATCACAGGCAAAGAGGTATGAAATACACAATATTAGATACCTATTATTTAGTAGAAACTTTTTACTAAACGTTAAGTACACTAGACTTTCTGATATTCCTCTCGTCTAGCAGCTAGTACATGCTTAGATGCCGGTGGAGGTGAGGATTGAGGGACCAGTTTTAATAATCGTTATCTTTAAATTGCGTCGATACTTTTTTCCATTTCTTTTTTACAAAATGTGTTAAGACTCTTACTAAAACTTGATGTAAAAAAACAAAGATTTTATTTATTTAATTCGGTAATATTCACAAAAACATTTATCTCTCTTGTGTGGAATGAGGGATCACGGTTTAGTTGTTATATTTTCTTATCTTTAATGGTTTGTGGTCTATTATTCAGTAAATATCTTTACAAATTGTTTACTAAACGTCTGTAGTCACAATACCTTAAGTTTGCAGATATTTTCCGAGATCTGGTTGATCGTACCTATGTGAGAACTGAGGGACCGCACTTTAAGAGCTATAGTTTTGAATGTATTTATTTACAAACTTTTCCCAGAACTGTTTCTTTTACTAAATCCTACGATTTTTCTTTTGCGAAATACAAGTGTGGTCCCTCAGTTCACACGCACATTTTTTTGTCATGAAAGATGCTTAGAGCAAGAACAACAACCTGGGGCGTCACATTCGCAAATAAAACTGCAATAGGAATTAACGCACGACTTTTATACCACAGTAAATATAAAAAGATGCACTAATTCATTTTGTCGATAATGAAAGCTAAGAAGGTTAAGCCCTCATGTGCAATTGGATAAAGCTCCATGAGAGTTCCTTAAACGTTGTGGAAGAAAAATAAATCCTCCTCTTCGCGTTATTTATCCTCAATGCTGAGAGTCATGGGCCTCTGCGATCAACCTTCTCCTTGATTATTTTTCACCAGCTCATCCTGTCCTCGTTAGTGCGGATGGCATCGAAGACCTAGGTGTTTGAGGACTTTCCACTCACCTGGCCCGTTACCATCTGCTTTTCTAGGTTATCACCTCTTTTTCTTGCAAAGTGGCCAAAGAACTTGAAGCTACTCTGCAGAGGTAGGAGGAGATGGTAACAGAAAAATAAATATACTACGCTAATATCACCATTTATTATACCACACTTAATAACGAAACTTATTCTATTCTATCAGTATTTTATCTCTCTTTTGAATACTAATCTCGTGTCCTATTTCTGGCTTCAACGTGATTTCGAGTTTGAACACCACTTTGTTGTAGTCAGCTTGAAACTTGAATCTTCGTACTAGATGAGCTAAAGATACCTTGAGTGCTGTTATCGCATATGTTTTTCCTGTAAATTAGAGAATTCGCATTTTTATCTTATAGTATTTAAAGATGTACTTACATTTAATAATGGGTCAATAACACACTCTGATTTCAAACTAAGCATATAATGTATTCTAGCAACCAAACAACTTAAACAACAACAAATTAAATAACCCAGACACTGGCCCCTATATATACAATCCTGTTATACAAAAAAATATCCAGGATAATATTCGAACATCACTTCTGGCTCAGGATTTAGGTTTCTAACTACTAGGTACTAGGTCATTCGTCTTGTATTTACATTTGTTACTCTTTATTAGTCTTCCGAAAGTATTAGTTGATAGACGCCGTTTATCTAGTTTTTTAGGATTAAATCCATGAACCATTTAGATACAGTCATTACTAAATTTACAAACAATTATCTTTTTGCTCTCAGTACTTAATGTACACATATCAAAAGTGTCTAGGGATGTTGACGTTTTATAGCATTGCCACAATTAAGGATTATTATTTTAAATTTTTTAGATCGTTATTGATTATTTTAATGCATCTCACTATTTAAATAATTCTTTAAACATTTTAAAACTCTCAATTAAGATTCCTATAGAAGTGTGTGATAGCGTTTTTACAAAACCAAAAAAATTGCATCGATATTTACTTTTGGTGTGTGTAGTTTGACACATGTAAGACAATACTTTTTATAGGTTGTTCGTTGTGTATATCTACCTATGCAACTTCGCTTCCCTACACTAAAACTAGCAAACGCAGCAGGATGATTCGGTAGAGTATCAGGATTAAGCCATCTCTCCGGTTTGAAAGACCTTGCGTCTTCACCCCATATTTCCTTATCCCGATGTGTGCCATATGGGAGCATGCAACTGTAACTGCCTGCAGGAACTGTGTAGTTCTATGAAAGTAAAAGTACCTAGTTTTTTAAAAAAGATAACTAGCAATGTGGGATTGTGGTCCCACGTCGGTAGTATAATGCGACCTCACGATTGCGAGACCGATGCCTTAGCCATTAGGCTACCGCCGCCGCCGCTTCAAGATTTGACTATTACGTATTCAATTGCATTAATTTCTACGGATATCGGATAGCAGAATAATACAGAGTGGATTTTACCAATCAGTAGGTAGGCAGTAAGGTCAAAGGAAGACATTTCCGTGAAAATCTGCAGTCACTGTCCTTTGATCTCCAAGCAATACTGTAGTGTAATGTTCTGATTTTTCGAAAAAATAAGCACCCAATCATTTTTTTACCAATGCTTCTACTTTTCTTAACTTTCGTCGATAAATCTTCAAAATATAAGACCCACTCTGCACGTCCGCGTCTAAATTACCAAAACCACGAATACACAGAGGTGCTTCACCATCAAATGCCAAGTGAAGCCTCTGCAACTTACCCTCACGTTGACTTAAGTCACAACGAAAAACATAAAATTATTGAACAAAAATGTTTTTGAAAGGACGACACACAATTTTTTAAAGGATATCAAAAACAAATGACAGTCTCGCCATTTAAAAAGTAACACGTTCTCAATGATTCTTTCATTTCATTTCATTTCATTCATTCATTATTTCACTGTAAGTAGCTAGATCCAGAAATTTTCAGTATGCTCCAATTATTTCATCAAGCAATAGGGAAATTAATAAAATAAAATAAAAAAAATAAATAAAAATCTTTATTTTTATAAAATTGGTGGTATTACTACTTGTATCAACGACCATACAGAGCTTGAACTTGTTACTTTACAACGCAACATACAAGTATGATAAGTTTATATTATTTTTCGAGACGAATAAATTTATTCGTAACTTTATTTTAACAAAAAATACTATGTATTTGTCTACTATATTTAAGCGACAGATTGCTAAATTATTAGCATTTAATATATATGCTGACCTTGGTACAATTAGTGTATCACAGCAATCAGTCAGTTCTACCAATTCTTCTAGGATCATTAATGAAACTCCTAGTTTAAACTAGTTATTGAGACAACAGATAAGCAAACATATGGTCTAACCATAGTACATCAAAATATTCAGGGCTTATCTGGCAAGATTCAGGAAATAGAATTATTTTTAAAGACCCACCATGTTGATATTTTTTGTGTCACAGAACACTGGTTAAAAAATCATGAACTGATTTTTAATAATGAACATTATAGTATGATAAGCATGTTCTTAAGGAAGAAGGCTATACATGGTGGCTCTATGATTTTTGTTTCTAATAGTGTGAATAGTAAAGAACCTAAAGATATTGTAGCTCGTTCTGTCGAGCGTACTGTAGAACTCTCTTGTGTAGAATTAAAGGAGCATATTGTTGTTTGTGTCTACCGTCCACCACAGAGTGACTTTAATTTATTCGAGACTATAATGGAGGATGTACTAAAAGTTCTTAGTTATGGTAAAAAGTGTAGTATTTTTCATATAGTAGTTTGTGGCGATTTCAACGTTAATATACTTGAACAGTCACCTATGTGAATTAGATTATGTACTTTATTTAACTCATTTAATTTGAAGATTTTGTTTAGTGCACCAACAAGGATCACATCACATTCTGCCACATGCTTAGATAATATTTTTTGCAACTGTAGCTATTATAATGATGTCATATTGAGTGATTTAACTTCCGATCACTGTGGACAGAAAGTCACTTTTACTATTCATACAGTGGCTAAAGTAAACAAGATCACAGGTAGGCCAATGAGTACAGTCCGCCTAAACAAATTTAATACAAATGTTTCTGTCCGTATTGCTAATATAGATTTTAGTCAGGATGATCTGAACTACCTTTACGCGTCTTTGTTTAACATTATCAAATATGAATTTAATAATATTTTCACAACTAAGACTTTTTATAAAAATCTAAAAATTAGTTTTTGTGATTGGGCAACTACTGGCATACAAATAAGTAGAGCTAAGTTGTGTGAATTGTATGGTATGAAGCAATATAATTTTGACCCTAAGTATGTTCAATATATTAAAAATTATTCCAAAATATTTAAAAAGACTGCCAAGTCTTTACATTTAGGTAGAAATATTAAACAAGCAGAGAATACTATTAAAGCCACTTGGAACATAATCAATGCTGAAGCTGGGCGGGCCAAGCCACGCGATCATAATTTTGAATTATGTGTTGGTAATAAAATTGTAACAAACAATTTAGATCTAGCGCAAACATTTAATAATTTCTTTGCTGAAATACCTATAAATACAGCCAGCTCTTTAAATTCATGTCCGGCTAAAGCCCAATCACTTGTAAGAAGCAGTGTGAAAGAGTGTACTGTACCATTTAGTTCCAATTTTATAAACCCCCATGACATAATAAAAATATTTATGTCAATTAATTGCAAAAAGACAGCAGACTTATGGGGTATTTCTGTTAAATTATTTAATTGCATTATAATTAAAATAGCACCACATTTAGCTACAATATTTAATCGATGTGTTGATACCGGCGTGTTTCCTGATTTAATGAAACACAGTAAAGTAATCCCTTTGTTCAAAGCCGGTTCAAAAAGCGACCCTAGTAATTTTAGACCTATTTCTATCTTACCAGCTATTAGTAAAATCTTTGAAAAGGCCATACTAATGCAGTTAGAAACACATTTTAAATCTAATAATCTACTGCATAGCGAACAATATGAATTCACAAAGGGTCGTTCGACAGTAGATGCAGGCTCTAAACTACTAAAACACATATATATAGTGCCTGGGAAAACTCGCAGGACGCCATTGGTGTTTTCTGCGACCTCTCAAAAGCATTTGATTGTGTGGTGCATACTACACTTCTGCTGAAACTTAGGCATTACGGCATTACGGGTACAGCGCTTAATCTTATTGCTTCTTATCTTAGTGAGCGAATGCAGTATGTAGACATTAACGGAATAAGGTCGTCCGGATCAACAGTGAGTATGGGCGTGCCACAAGGATCAATTCTGGGTCCTTTTCTATTTTTGGTGTATATAAACGATCTGCCATTTTTTACCAGTAACTTATGCGATATTGTTTTATTTGCTGATGACACTTCTCTTATATTCAAAACCAATCGTAAAAATGATTACTCTGACGAAGTAAACAGGTCCCTCGCATTAGTTCTTGACTGGTTTACATCAAATAACTTGCTTTTAAATTCTAAAAAAACCAAATGTATTAAATTTAGTTTACCAAATGTAAGAAATATCAGTCCAAATCTTGTTTTAAACAATGAAGTTATTCATTTTGTTGATTCAACGGTTTTTTTGGGAATTACTTTAGATAGTAGGTTACAGTGGGGCGTCTAAATATCATGTCTCGCAGGGAAACTCAGTTTTGCAGCATATGCTGTCAGCAAAGTCAGACAGCTTACGAACGTAGAAACAGCTCGACTAGTATATTTTGGTTATTTTCACAGCGTCATGTCCTACGGCATATTGCTTTGGGGCAAGGCGGCTGATATACAAACTATTTTTATTCTTCAAAAACGTGCAGTGCGTGCGATATATCAACTAGGAGCACGAGTTTCCCATAAAGAAAAGTTTAAAGATATAGGCATTATGACAGTTGCATCACACTATATATATGCAAACGTTATGTTTGTAAAACAAAACTTACATTTATATAACAAAAATAGTGATATTCACTCTGTGAATACAAGAAATAAGCACAAATTGGTAGGACAATATCATCGGCTTCATAAAACTCATAACTCATTCATGGGACTAGGTGTAAAATTTTTCAATAAAATACCAGTCAGCATATCGAGTCTACCCGTAAATAAATTTAAGAATGTAGTCAAGAGACATCTTATACAAAGAGCTTACTATTCAATCGATGATTATTTAACTGACAAAGATAAATGTATGTAGTTCGTTGCTCCCTATTAATGTATTGTGTTGTATAGTTTATTGCATTTTACTAGGTGAATATTGTTGTCACAGTTTGATAATGTTACTTAGGTACTAGTTAAGAAAACGATTTACTTTTGTAAGTAAAGATTCTGCGTGATAAATTACGGCCATTCTTTTCTTTCCTTTGTAAAACATGTATACTTATTCATTAAGTAGCAGTAAATTGGCCAATATTTAAGCACATAAAGTTTTTACATCTCCTACTATGTTGTGCCCATTGAGGCTGATGTATCTGATCTCGTGTACTCTTCTAATATTATTGACCTCTTTGTTGCATCAGTACTCTAATATGGTGTATAATATAATGGTGGCAGCACCTTACCTGCATATACAGTTTATAAACAGAGAAACATTGTAAACATTGGCAATTTGAAAAGAGTGGCCACGAGTTTTTATTGCCTGTTCTTTTCTCGGGCTTTACCTATTGTTTGCGAACAGGCATTACCAGTAAATGTAGAATCGACTTTTCACAAGTGTAGTATTTTGCTTCCTAAGTGAATAAATCATTTTTTATTTATTTATTTATAGACCTACCTAAAGCTATCGAACAAAAGATGTTTTATTTGCTCATGATACCATCTATTATAGTAGTAAATCATGCCTAGTTAGAAAATGAAAGAAATGTGACAATAAATACATTAATTTGAATGCCTAACATGATTTACTAGTATATGTACTTACATGAAATTTGTTGAATGTTCAAACTGTGATAAAATGTATAAATAGAAAAAAAAAACCTAAATCTTAATATTGAAATAACAACCTCTTGAATTTTCTGATAATCAAGAGAAAGATACTATAAAATTTTTAGGTATTAATTTTGACTATTACTTTAACTGGAAAATACACTTAAAGATGAGTCTTAGAAAGCAAATTGAAACAATATTCCTATGCATTTTAAATGCACAAAGAGTGGATAACCAATTTAGTGTAATCACTATATACCATGCATGTGTCCTTTTTAAGATATGATGTCATCTTTTAGAGCAACTCAATAGAAATTGTCTTTAAAGCTCTAAAGAAATGTATCTATGCAAACTATAGAAATAAGTTTACCTACTGATTCATGTAAGCAATTTATTTTGCTATTAAGTGCATACATACACATTCCTACCAACTAATAAAACTTTATTGAATAGGTAGTGTAAAAGTAAAAAAATATTATAATAGTGAAATATGTAGTCTGATTAAATGAAACATCACAAATGAAAAAAAAATACCTAAATAGTAATAACTTTTTTCTTTGTATACTGTCATAAATACACAATCATTTATTAAAACAAGTAAGTGTAGTAGGTTGTAATACATAAGTGATACACAGTGATAAATAGCTCAAAATCCAATTCAATGTTATTTACTATTATTTTACTTCGCAATATATTATTGTTCTAATTTAATATGTACGAGTATGTAAATAAAAAAGGAGCATTACTTGCAATATTTTGACTGATGACAAAAAGACTTATTTTATTATGTAGCTCCCATATAAAAATGTACAGAGGTTCCTAGTCATACTCGCAAAAATAAATTGATTTGATTTGTTTTCAAATTTACTTTAGTTTAGCAAAACTTTGTCTTTCTCAGATAAATTTGTTAAGTGTTATCTCACTCAAGAACTCAGTAAAGAAATTGTAGCCATTGTAATAAACTTTGTAGTAAACTCCAAATTTGGCAGGAATGTTTAGTCTACAAAATAATTATGTTAATGCCCATATTATTTAATAAAAACTTCAACAAACTTAAGTACATTGGACAACTTAATAATATTGTACATAACACATAATTACAGTACTACTAAATGGTGATAGTACTGTCCTCCTAGATAGACTACGTAAAGCCTGTGTTAAGGAAAGACAGTGCCGAATCCCCACTGTTATTTGTAGAGGTACAATAACTGTCTAGGTAAAACTTATTGATAATTTAACTACTAATAGATACTGTGTGTGTGTGTGTGTGTGTGTGTGTGTGTGTGAGCGCGCGCGCGTGTGTGTGTGTGTGTGCGTGTAAGAGTAAGAGTGTGCATGTGTGTGTGTACGTGTGGGTGTGCATGTACGAGTGCGCGTAAGTGTGGGCGTACGTGTACGTGTGTGTGATTCTACATTGTTGATTTAAGGTAAGCTTCAGTTTCATCGTTATTTTTATCGAGCAGAAAATATCGGATAGCATCTTTAGTTTCATGGTATGAAAGTTTGTAAATTGGTATATGTTTGTTTATGAGATTGTATAAGAAAGGTCCTAGATAATAGAAGAATTTTTTTGTGAAAGAGTAATTAACTATAGGATGTGAACATATTTTATCTTTACGACGCTTGGAAATTTGTACATAAGGTGTTTTATGGTGTTGTAAAAGTACAGTATGTAAAATGAAAAGTTGCCTAATATTAAGAACGTTCCAGCTTTTGTACAAAAGTGTAGTTGGAAATAAGATCGGTCGAAAGGACGCTACTTTCAACACCGCTCTGTGGGCTATTTCCAGAGGGTAAAGTGTAGTTTTAGATGTTCCTCCCCAGCAAGAAATACCGTAAGATATAATCGATTGGCAAAGTGCATAGTAGACACGAAGTATAATTGAATGACTAGCAACATGTCTAAGTGACCTAAATATGTATATGAGCTTACGCACTCTGCCAGTCAAGGATTCCACATGGTCTTTAAAGTTCAGAGTTTTATCTAAAACCACACCGAGATACTTTATATTATCAACTGGATCAATACATGGACAGTCACATTGAGTGTTCGGGAAGCAAGAGTGTGCAGTTAATGTATTAATAAATGATAAAGGCATCACGAATGGCACTAGTTAATAAATCGGACAGAACAAAACGCACCGTCTGTAGAGGTAGCTAAACCGCCCTGTGAAACAATAGTTAGATTCTAGATACTGTAAGTTGTAATTGGGACTACATATAAACAGTCTCATGGTTTCATTTACTGGGACACTGGTATTTTTTGAGAGAAAAGGTAGACTTATGTTTGAATATCTAATAGTAGAGTTCAGTAGTTTCGGTTTTTAGTTTTAGGAAATGCCGGTTATTTTAATCGACTTTGAGCAGTAGCAATAAAACGAATCAAATAACGTGGTATTTAGGTTTTAAACCATATTAGCTCGGAAGTCCGTAAATATTAACACGAGGAGTTGCAACTTACTTAGCTGTACATCTCGTTCGACGTATCTTAGCAAAACTGGTGCAATTGGTAAATATCTAAGCGTTTCCTTTATGACAGCATCTGTGTAAGGCAACTTTTGGCACGTCTTCTTTTTCAACATCCCTCTCAGGACCAAGCACTGTAATTAATCTGAAATTAAATAAAAAATAAGTTTTTATGACCAATGTGCAATACTATTATTGGAATCTATCTGTTGGACAATACTTTAAATCTTCCTTACTTTTTCTCTACTTCTTTCGTACGCAAACAATTTTTTTTTGAAGACATATGAAGGCGCTTAGCATGACGCGAAATATTACTTACTCTTGAAACAGTCGTTCTTGTACTTCAGGGTAAGTACCTAGTAGTAATAGAGCAGCGTAATTGCTGTAGTTTCATACGCAGCTCCTACTGTGGTATCTAATTCCTCTTTGAGTTCTTGAATAGTAAAGGTGTTATTGGATGTAAGTGGCTCGATTATGTCAATTAGTGGCCTGTAGTTTAAATCATCTGAAATTATCAAGTAAGATTTAATATTTGTGTCGTTAATTTGAATAATGACACGGGGGTCTTGCCAATGTTTTAACTTTTAAGTTCGTTTTATGTTCTATTTTTGACTTAATTTGGACATTGTCCCTTGAGTAATCACTACTAGTTTTATTTAATACTTAATACATCATTGGTATCTCCTATGTTATTAACAACTATCAAGGTATTCAATCATTTTTGTTAAGTGGGTCAAGTTTGTTTTCGTTATAGTAATTCAAAATAAACTCGTTTCTTGAGTTCAAATTCAAATTCTTTATTATACACAGAAAAAAAAATATACAAACAATAAATACAAAATAAAAGTAAATATGTACAAAGGCGAGCTTAACTCAAAATTGAGTTTTCTACCAGCAAACCTTTGAGCTCTAGATAGTAGAAAGATAAACTTATAAAAGTAGTCGGAAGTGTAACAATAAAAGAAAAAAAAAAAAGAAAAAATAGAAATTAAACCATATGTATAAATAAACAAATCAAATCAAATCAAATCATTTATTTGCGTTATACAGGTTACATAGTTGTTATAATTATATAAGATCTCCGTATACTACCATTTCTGGTGTGCAAATTTTAGAATTATTACAGAATTAAATTGTATTTATAAATAATATGCATAATATAACATTATTTCACAAAATTCAATTATTAGATTACATTTATAATTATAAGACAATCACATAATTTATCAATAATTAGAACTGTATGTCAACAAAAAAATCATTTACAGAATAATATGTCTTATTAATTAAATATGTCCTAAGCGCACGTTTAAATATGTTAATTTCATTTATATTTCTAATATCTTTGGGGAGTCTATTGAATATTTTAGGAGCCATACCTAGAATATTTTTGTCAAATAATGCTGTAGTATGGGGCGGTACATGTATTTTGTTGCACTGTCTTTTGCTTACTAAAGTTTGGAACATTAGAGGATGTGACTTAACAAAATTGGCCATTTCATAAATATAAAGTGACGGTAACGTTAAGATATTTAATTTTTTAAAATGCGGTCTGCAGCTGTCAGGTAGTCGCAATTTACAAACGGCTCTAACGCATTTTTTCTGGGCCTTAAAAGCTTCTTCTCTATCTACAGAATTTCCCCAAAAGATGATGCCGTATCTTAAGGCGGCTGAAACATAAGCATTATACGCAATCAGTACAGCATTTTGGCTCACAACTTTAGCTAACATGTATAATGCATATGAGAATTTATTAAGTTTTTTACATAGATGGTCGACATGAGTTCTCCATGACATATCATCATCAATCCAAAGTCCTAAGAATTTTTGGGTTTCGGACATATTAATTTGGTGACCCTCATAATTAACATGTAGATGTAGTGGTTGTTTTCTTTGTTTGTATTGAACCATTTTTGTTTTTTCTATATTTAATTTTAGATTGTTCTTGTTAAGCCATTCAATTACATTTTTAATTGATTCGTTAATGTCACTTTCATACTTAATAATGTCATTATTTTTGAACATAGAAAAAACCAAGGTACAGTCATCGGCAAATAAAATCATTGGGGTATTTACATTTTTTGGCAAATCATTTATGTATACGAGAAAAAGAAATGGTCCTAGCACACTGCCTTGAGGCACGCCATATCTCACATATCTTAAATTTGAACCGTGAATAACTTCAGTTTTTGATTTTGGGCATATAGTGGTCACTTGCGTAATTTGGCTTCTGTTACTCAAATAAGAACTTATTAATTTCAAGGCATTATCTCTGATCCCATACGCGTTAAGTTTCATTAATAAAATGCTATGATCCACATGATCAAAAGCCTTGGTCATATCCATGTATAACGCAGACACAGGTATTCTGTTATCCATGTTATACATAATTTTTTTGATCAAATCATAAATAGCGATATCAATTGACAGATTTTTCCTGAACCCTCTTTGTTCTTCTGCAAACCAGTTATTTTTTTCAAAAAAGTTGTATAGACATCTGTGTATATATTTTTCAAAAATTTTCGAAAAAACTGAAGTAAGCGCAACAGGTCTATAGCAGGTCATATTATCTTTTTCACCTTTTTTAAATAGTGGTTTTATAATCGACGTTTTCAAACATCCCGGATAGATTCCTTGTTCGATACACAGGTTTATAATGTGACTAAGGACGGGAGATATAATGTTCGAAACAGCTTTTACAATAATGGTACTTACACCATCATAACCCGTGCTTTGAGTAGCCTTCAGTGATCTTTTAATTTTAAATAGGCGCTCCGAGTATGTAAGTGGGTGTACAAATAATGATGTTTGTAAATGTTACATGTTGCAAACATTCCTTAATACTATTTACTAATTCTAAATAATTGCTTACACCTTTAAAGTCTTTTTCACCAATCATTATAATACAGTAGTCATTCATGTCGAAATTCAAAAGCTTATCATCAATATTTTTCAATAGTGTGATTATATTACAGTTTTTCTTAACGTACTGGCAATAATTAAAGTGAGTCCCGAAAATTTGGTCAATGTCTTGCAGTTTGCCCTTCAAACTCCGGTTAGTTAAAATGCATAATTTTCTTCTCTTACTGGTTAAGTTTGGTTGAATTGCATTGGTGTTTGTAACATCAGGAATTGATATGTTTTTTGTGGCCATATTTTCATTTGTTTTGTTTATGGTTGTTGTTTCATGGTTAAACATTTTCAATCTGTTCTGGACGACGGTAGTGGAGGCATTAAAACTTTTTCTTTTGTTTATTGAACTCCTTTTAGGTGTAGAGTTGCAAATTGTCTTTAAATTTTTAATTTTTCTCTCGTTACTGTTTATAATTTCCTTTAGTGAACTGTTTTCGGTCAACAAGTTCACAATTTCATTTTCCGCTGACGCTAACTTCTCTTGTAATGTCTTTACCAAAATTTCTAACTCTTCCAATCTTTAGCGTTCATCAGAGTGCCTGTATGGAAAACTTCTGTTGTGTCTAGTATTTGGGGTATTGGGTGAGTATTCGTTATCATCATCTTCCGTGATAGACAGCGAGTCAAATGAGTTATCGGTGCTGACATTAACAATATATTGCTTTCTTATTGTCACATTGTCATTCAATTCTTGTGAAATTGAAAAAGAGTTCTCTTTACTCAAACTCATTGTAGATATTATTTACTTACTGTCATATACTAGTATATATAAATATTATATAAATGTAATCATTTATGATTACATTCACAAAAATACAAGTCTCATAAAAATAAACACAAAAAGATAGTTCCTTAACTAGGATTCGAACTCGACCCTTGCCGCACCACAAGCAGCGTCTGTACAAGCTAAGCTATTTGTCTGATATTAGCATAAGCGAAATTAGCTGATCTCTAGGCGAGTTCCTATGTTACCAGACGAAGAAGAGCTGTAGTTAATGACCATATTAGGTAATCTGTACGGACGAACGTCTTCTGACTCACCACCAATAGGAGCGCAGCAGCTGCGGTGACTCACACGATGTTCACTTGCTTTGCTAATGAGTTTGTTTTAAAATTTTAAAATGTATTTGCTTGTAACTTCTTTAATTTTGAGAATATCTTGAAACGGATTTCACTACCATACTGCTTGATTTAAACACGTTATATTAGTACTATATAATTTAATGATTGATAGCTTTTTACCGGTTTAAAACAATTAACTTTACGGAGCAACGTTTAACGTGCGTGCCTCGAATGGTTCGCGCGCGCGAAGTCTCAAACAGTAAGTACATACTTACATACATAAACGTATGTTATTTCAAAATCATATAATATACCTAAATAAATACATATAATATATATATACATACCAGATAATACATACACTTACATATTAATATTACATAAATAAAATATTATAATACATACTTAATTAGATAGAGTGAAAATATTCTTTTGTCCTTTTTTTAAAAACGTTAAGAGAGAGGCTGTCACGTAAAGGGTGAGGAAGAGAATTCCAAAGCCTCACCGCTTTTATGGTGAAAGAGCTATCGTAACAGCTGGAGCTGTGAGTACTCAATAGAAGAGAGGAGGCGGAACGACAGGGTTTACCCCTGGGAACAAGAAAATTGAAGCGTTCACGTAGATAGGAAGGAGAGTTAGGATTGTGAAGAATAGTATAGAGAAGAGAAAGAATGTGTGAGTTACGACGCTGCCGAATCGGTAGCCACTTTAGATTTTTCCGAGATTCGGAGACATGGTCGTATTTACGTAATCCGAAAATAAAGCGGATACACAAATTCTGCAGACGTTCGAGTTTGTCAACGAGTTCCTCCCTAGCATCCAGAAAACAAACATCGGCATAGTCTATGTGTGGAAGTAGAAGAGATTGAGCAAGAGTAACTTTAGTTTGGAACGGTAAGAACTTCTGAAGACGTTTGAGAGATTGAAATGAGGAAAATAATTTCCTACTTAGTTCCGTAATGTGGACATCCCATGAAAGATTTGAGTCTATAAAGACACCAAGATTTTTTACACTTTTTGTAAACGGTATATTAACTCCATCAAAAAACACTTGAGGAAGATTCTGGTGATCCAACAAATTTAACATATATCTGCCACCAATAATAATAGCTTGAGACTTATCTGGGTTGACTAGAAGTCCAAATTTTTTACCCCATAAACTTACTTCTTCAAGGTCATTATTAATTGTAGTAACAGCACCAGTAATTTCATCAGCTTTAAAGTGACGATACAGTTGCAGATCGTCTGCATAGAGATGATACTTTGAAGATAGGACCTTTGTAATAGCATTTATAAAAATGGAGAAGAGAAGAGGAGAGAGAACACCACCTTGGGGTACGCCAGTGGTTAAATCTCGCCATTCAGAGAAAAGATCATCACAGCGAACAGTCTGTGAGCGACCCCGAAGATAGGAATTAAACCAGGACACTGCAGAAGAAGAAATATTCAGAAAAGCTAGGATGCCTAAGAGAAGGTCAAAGTCAACTGAATTGAAGGCACTGCTAAAATTCCAAAAGAACCATAATGGTCAGTTGTTTGTTTTCTATGGCCAGTCTTATATCATCAGTTATTTTAATAAGGGCAGTTACAGTGCTGTGACCACGTCGAAAACCAGACTGAAAAGGGCTTAACAGGCCGTTAGAGGAGAGATAGAAAGACAGTTGGCTATAGACAATACTCTCAAGAACCTTAGATATTATGGGAAGAATAGAAATAGGGCGAAACTGAGATGGTATGGATGGATTCGATACTTTAGGCAACGGAATAACGTGAGCCTTCTTCCATGATGTAGGGAAAGTGTTTGAATACAGAGAAAAGTTTATAATGTGAGAAATAATTGGTGTGATATATTCTAAAATGGGAAGAAGCATTTGCAGTTGAATGCCATCCTCGCCTGCTGCTTTAGTTGATATGGATTGGATAGATTTCTGAATTTCTTCTTCTGAGACTGGATGAAAAGAGAAAGAAGTACTAGTCGGTAATGGAAGACTGGAAAGATGTAATAAAGTAGCGCATTTAATATTGTCTGGAATGGTAGTAGGAGAGCTAGAAAAATAAGCAATAAGTGCATTAAGGTCTATATAGCTCCCACTGTTGGGGGAGGTTTGACGAATGCCAAGGGATCTAAGAAATTGCCATACTTGTTTTGTATTGAGATTTTGAATGGAGTCATGAATGTGGCGTCTCTTTGCATCTCTACACATACGACCGCACCGGTTACGCAGTTTTTTATAAAGCAGCCAGTTATCTTCCGTTGGGAACTTTTTATATTTACGTTTGGCTTTATCCCTTTTAGCCATAAATGCTTTTATGTTTTCAGACAGCCATGGTGCAGGTAAATGTCTAACTCTTACTACTCTTTTTGGTGCATGCTTGTCGTAAATGGCCGTTAAGGTGTTAGTAAAAATAAGCACCTTATCATCAAGAACGTCGGAGTTATAGATAGGAGTCCAGTCAATGTTATTTACATCAGCTCTCAAACGTTCCAGATCCAAGCTGTTAAAGCTGCGAAGCAGGAGAATTTTACTCTTGCGCTTAGGAGGACGAATCTTATACGAGAGATATATAAGGTCATGATAAGAAAAAGAAGCGGGAAACTGTCCATACGTAACTACCTTACTGGGGTTAGAAACAAGAATAAGATCTAGAAGTGAAGGAGTACAGTGAGGAGCTCTGTGAGTGGCATTTAAAGGAAGAATTTGCATATTGACAGAAGAGACAAGAGAACAGAGTTTGCGACTACGTAGATCATCCTTCAAAAGACACGTGTTAAAGTCTCCGAGGATTATAAAGTGATCATAAAGCGAAGAGAAATATTCGAGTTTGGTTTCAAGAGCAGAAAAGTAATCTATGTGGCAGTTAGGGCTGTAGAACACACCTAGCAATACCTTTGAATGATTAAAGTCGAGCTCGATAAACAGATGTTCAGCAGATTGTGAATATTCACTCGGTGACTGGTCAACACATTTATAAGGTATGTCACCTCTTAGGTAGACGGCAACCCCCCCACCCCCCTTGCCTGTTCTGTCATTACGCACCAGCTTATATCCCGGCAGAGAATATTGAGTTGAAGGAAGGACAGGTTTAAGAAAAGTTTCAGAAACAAGGACAGCCTGGACTAGCTCGGAGTCAAAAGACGACAATAAATCCGAATAATGCGCGTGAATGCTTTGAGCATTAATGTGTACAGCGTTAAAATATTTGGGACAACACGAAAAGATAGAAGATAATTGGTCGCGGAGGAGTACTGAATCATCGTCACTAAAAGCACTGGCGAAGCTCTTATCACTTGAACAAGAAGAAGAAGAACAACAGGACGCAAAACTATATTCAACATCGTCTAACATACTATAAATATATAAAATAATATATATAAATATATATGTCTATAAATAATAAAAAAAAATAAAAAAAAAACTTAAATTTAGACTATCCTCTATGCACTCGCAGGATAAAGTTACACACATTGGATAAAAAGGCCGATATTCAAAGTTACACAATTGCTTTTACACTAATAAACTGTTACTAAACGACAAATAAAAATAAACAAAACGTCAAGTGACAATTGTCAAACTAAAATTAATGTAACCTACAAATAAAAATAAACTTACAATTGAAATAATAATAAAAGTAAATCATTTCGCCGGCCTGCGAGGACGCGAGATTGTACTCGATGCCCGATCTTGCGTCGATTCTGTTGCTGGGAATTTGAGCAGAAGTTGTTTAAGCTCACCTGCAGACTCGATCTTTTGTCTGGAGTTGTCCGACACTTGTACCACGATCTTACCATCAGATGTCCAGCAGCGACGTACTCCATAGAGTTTCCGAGCGCTCATGAGAACTTCATGCCTCGGCTTTGTAAGAAACTCCGAAATAGTGATACCAGTGTCTTTTAATTTAGACTTACTGCGCCAGACTTCGGTCCGCAGGGCTCGACTTTCAAACCTCACAAATGTTGGACGCGGTTTTGTGGTGTTACTCCCCAAACGATGACAGGTCGCTATGTCCTTCAGCGAAACCTTGTCCATGTTCATCTTGTCCGCGAAGATCTTAATTACCTTAGGTGTAAGGTCACCGCCGCTCTCCTCAGACAGACCATGAAGCAGAAGAATCTTGCCACGGGATGCCATTTCATGCCGATCCAGTCCTACCACCAGCAACTCCATTTGAGACCTCAGCGCACTCACAGTCTTCCAAATGAGGCATTTAAAGTCGGTGAACTCCCGGGATAAACTTGCTATACTCTTATGGACAGCCGGTTCACTGTTGGCATTCTTTAAGTCCTCCTCATATTGGGTCATTCTTGTTGTGAATGTTGATGAAAGCTCGTCCATATGCTTGAACAATTTTGTGTAGAGGTCCATGATGACAGATGGTGTAGTGATTGTGCAGTTTTGTGATAGAAGAAGGAGAAATGTTAAAAAAAATAGTTGTGCAAAAGAGGATAGATAAAACTTAATGTTCAGGTAACATTTATATATGTTTTAATATATTTAAATAATTAAAAATACTGCAGAGCTCTTTTATTATGTGTAGACACCTCGACTACCCACAAAAAAAAAAAAAAAGAAAAAAAAAAAAAAAAAAAAAGTTAATTCTAGACAGCATAGAAAAATACAAAACAGTGAATTTTAATAATGATTTGTAATTTTAATTTTATTAGTATATCAATACTCACTCGTTGCTTCCAAACCATTTCGTACAGCATTTTTTTTAGTTTGTATAATCTGAAAACATAAAACTCAAATTTAATAACCAATGCAGCAGAATGGGATGAGATCCAACACTTCTTCTCATCGTATTTTTGACAGTAAATGTACTTTTCTTCCGATGGCCCTACAAATAGTGCTGCCGCGGTTACCGATGTGATACGTAATTATAACCCAGACAATTTTAAGACTAGAGTGCAAAGGCAACTTTTGGGTGCCCTCGTTCCATCGTAGGCCTCATAAATGCTTTCACTACAGGCATGATCAAAGCTAAGACCAAGCCCACTTATTATAAAAAACCGGGCAAGAACATATCGGAACTTGCTCAGTGTAGGGTTCCGCAGCCTTGATTAACCCTTTAATTGATTAATCATTGAGTTAATGCCTTTTCGGCATTAACTCAATGCCGGTCATGTCCAAAATAATTTTTGGTCTCACGGTTCAAAAGTTACACACAATTTATGCAACTCTCGAAGCGATTATTCCCAAGAATATTTACTCAATCAAAAAAGTTTAGACCTGTCGAATGATGTGACACACGTTCATGTTCGCTGAAAAAAAAATCTGCTTCTGTTACATGTATGGAGTGCCTCCCCTTAAATATTTTTTATTATTATTTAGCTATCAAACCAAGTAGCGTTTCTTGACGCCGCACAATTTATAAACTAAGTCATTGTGGAGCCAAAACTTTTGAAACCGCTTCGTGTACGTCAGTAGTAGACCGTCAACTGCTAACATATACTTTTCAAGTATTCCTTCTTCACGCATGTTAGATGTTCCAAAGGCATTTACTGAAATCGTTAAAGAAAGAATTAGTTCCTATGTAATTTTACATCGCCAATTACGATAAGTTTATCTATAAAATAACCGGCCAAGAGCATCTCAGATCATGCTCAGTGTAAAGTTCCGGAGCCGCTGCCGTATGAAAAATCCGATTTGAATGAAAAGCAGAAGAGCGTATGTTCATGGCTCTTATTTGTGAGACGCTGTTTTTCGGCAGTAACACAATGACGGTATATCTGGTCATTTTTAAAATAATTTTAATTTAAAGTATTTGATTATTTTCAAGTACCTTTTTGATTACTTTTATATTTTTTGGTCACACGGTTTAAAGTGCACAATTTATGCAACTTTCGGAGGGAATATTTCCAAAAATATTTATTTAATAAAAAAAAATATAAACCCTAAAAAAGACCCCTTAAAAACTACAAGACACCTTTTCACAAAATTTAATCAATAGTCATTGGGTAGTCTTTTAGTAAAATGCCTGTGACATACTGACGGACATGACCAAACTATAAGGGTTCCGTTTTTGCCAATTTGGCTACGGAACCCTAAAAACAAGTTAAAGTAAGTAAGCGCGTACGAACGTTTTTTACCTTTCCGCTGTTTTCGGTATTATATCTTACTAGCTTTCGCCCGCGGCTCCGCCCGCATGAATGTCGGTTATCGCGATAAAAACTATCCTATGTCCTTCCTCGGGACTCAAACTATCTCCATACAAAATTTCATCTAAATCGGTTCAGCTGTTTGAGCGTGAAAGCGTAACAGACAGACAGACAGACAGACAGAGTTACTTTCACATTTATAATATTAGTATGGATATGGAATTTAGTATGTATTGCAATTCTATGATAACAACTAAATAATAAAATAAATTATACTTACAACAAGACACAGTCATAATGGCATCCTTTATCACATCTGTGGAATCAAATAATCCCTTTCCGACATAAGCAGCCATCTTGTCTGCCATTTTTTTATTTTGGGCATTAAACACTTCTAGGTATCCATTTATGATTGGTAAACTGAATGCTGGGTTCATCAACTTCCTGTGACGTTGCCATATTGGAACTGTAATAATGATTATAAATTACATTTTAACAGACAAATGCTTTTAGGTAGATAACCTTTTGAGCTCATAGATTTTCAGCATTTCAGCCCCAGCCCATCAAGAATTTGGTATAATTCCTTAATACAAACTTAGTTTTTTTCTAGCCAAGACAAATCTTTAAGCACAATTGTTTATCTAATAGCTAGATGTAATTTATCAATTATATAAATTTATAAAATTAAATTAAGATAAGTTAAAACATTTATCATTGTCTACAGGCTCTGCCTATTTTGGGTTTGGCTATATGTGATGTCTACTATAGAATAATTCCTTACAGGTACAATCTACAATTGGGCCACAATCTGTATCCACGTTTTTATAAAGCTCCATTCTGTACTCTCAGATTGTTTAAAATAAATTAAGAGAGACAACTCCCGCAGTAGGGTACAAGCCCTGTGTCGCGGGGGACTTTACAAACATACAAGTCACTGGTCAGTGTTTCGTGCCTCGGTTTTTTTTTTTTTTTGACTGGTTTAGAGACTATATTAAGTCTCTAAACCAGTCAGAATTTTTCTGTCGTTCCGTCAATATATCATCATTATCATAATAATGATGATATACTGACGGAACGACAGAAACATAAATGGCATGAGACGTAAGCAATGGTGTTAATACATCAGCGGCGCGATGTTGAATTACGTAATTGTTTCGTCAGTTACGCAATTCTCGTCACTATTGGATTCTCTTGACTTGTTTGTATTTAAATTCTTACTGCTACCTAAATGAAAACATACATTACGGTCATCTGTGCTCACGCTTTATAATTAATGTCCAGAAAATTG
Source organism: Herminia tarsipennalis (assembly GCA_945859575.2). Taxonomy (NCBI): domain Eukaryota; kingdom Metazoa; phylum Arthropoda; class Insecta; order Lepidoptera; family Erebidae; genus Herminia; species Herminia tarsipennalis. The sequence continues at coordinate 19,319,774 of OX243855.2, forward strand.
AAAGACAACTTGTACTAACCTGCACCAGTTAACAGGCCATCTCCGAATACAGATTTTGCGAAATCATAAATAAAATGCTTCTTCAAACAAGAATTCATCAATGTCATGGAGTCATCCAAATCCGTGACAACTGAAAAGGACCATGACAGATACAGCAATGTTCTCACACTACAACATAACCAATTTCGTACACTTGCGGCTAATCTTATCAGAGACAAAGCCAAGTACACTCTCTATTGTTTCACTGTTATAGTCCGATGGGACGGAGATTTGATATAATCGGAGAGATAACAGGAGTAGGACCGAACGCTTAACGTGCACTTTCCCTGAACGACTGACATTGGTAACGCTGCTTAACTTAGCTGACCTCTCCATTCGCTTGGATGCCATTGAGCCACAAATTCCGCACATCCCATTGATATTTACATGAATACTTCTGTTGCCTTTTGGATAAAAAATAGTTATGAACACTTTAGGCATGAGTGTTTATAAATTAATAAAAGTTGATAAAATATGATGTGTGAAGGTCGATGTTCAGCGTATCTTAGACAAATGAAAAATTTAAAATATGAATCTAAAATTCTGTACTTATTTAGGAAGCAAATTATCTTATTATCTATATAATCAATTAGGAAGAAAAATTAAATTTGAATTTTAGTTCAAGAAGACCAATTAGCTGGGTGAATTATGTACACCAGACTAAATTTGAGTTATTTTTCGAACTGACATGATTTTTACGAGGCAAAAAATGTAATGAAATCAAAGACATAATATTTGAATTTTAAAAGTAAGTAAAAATAGGCTCCATTTTTTATTATAATACGATTTTGGAACCAATCAGAACTCCGAACAGACGTCAGAAAATAACAAATTATCACTCACTTTACAGGCACAAACGACACATAAAATAACTTTTAGTTGCACTCAAGTTTTTCTGTCGCTACGCACTATTAGGCGTTATGCCGAGCGCTTCCAAAAATATCATAAATCACTCTCACGCACATAACCATTACTTCCCAGTGCGCAAGACCCAGGACAAAGTAATATCGAATATTCGATCGTACATATGTTTGACTAGCTGTTGCCAGCGGCTACGACCGCGTAGAATATTTTACCCCCTTAAGAGTTGATTTTCCCTTTTGATCAAAACCCTGAAACACTTAATTCTTTATTTCATTTAATACGAAATTTCACAGATTTTACTACGCAACCCCTAGTTTACCCCCTTAGGGATTCAGTTTTCACTAACGCTGAAATACGTGTTTCTTTAATTTAAACGATAAAGCTAAATACAAAATTTCACCGATATAACTTCAAAACTGACGGAGTTTCGCACAAACCGGATACCCCTAGTTTACCTCCTTGATTTTCCTAAACGCCGAAACACGTGTTTTTTTTATTTTAAACAATAAAGCTGAATACAAAATTTCACCGATCTTACTTCAAAATTGACGCAGTTTCATATAAACTTGAAACTCTATTTTTCCCCATTAAGGGATGAATATCTAAAAACCTTTCTTTTTTGACTGCCAAAATTTTAGGTTTGTAACCCTAGCGGCATAGGCACTGCGTTGATGAATCAGTCAGTCAGGACAAGTGATTATACATGTATAGATTACGCACGCCATAACTATGACAATCCGTAACTACAAGTTTTTTTTACAAGTTAATATATAAATATTTATATATTAACTTGTAAAAAAACTTGTAGTAACTTATTTAATTTTAAATTTAAGACTAGTAGCACTAGAGCAACTCTTTGGCTAGTTATTATTTTTTCGTGTCCTCATTTATGTTTTCTAAATAAATTTATGACACAGAGTTAAACCCAGCTTCGCGTATTCTACCTATAAGTGACAACAGCAACATGAGAAAGGGCATCTCAAAATTTAATATCGTTCAATTATTTAACGGTTTATCTAGAATAGTCATAGTGGTTACATAGGTAGGTAGGTACTTACAGTAATAAGAATCCAATCCAATTTTAGAGATTGTTACTCCACCTTTTTCTAAAGTATATTCAGAGGTTTTTCTCATTAGATCCCATAAACCTGTCAAAAAGTTTTTAAATTTAGACTGCCTCTGTGGCGAGGTGGGAGTGTGTCCGACTGCTACGCAAGAGGTTGTGGGTTCGATTCCCTCGGGACACCGCTTTGTGTTATCCACAAATTGCTGTCTCGAGTCTGGGTGTACTTTGTGTCCATGACTTGTATGTTTGTAAAGTCCCCCGCGACACAGGGCTTGCAATAATAATGTTTAAAATATAAAAATGAGTAATTAATATTATTCATATCATATTTACATGTTTATATTTGAATGTTTTATTTTTTATTTTGTTATACCTGTACATAAATATATTATTTTCATTATCTTATTAATTTAAGATTAGTACGTGCTGATTAATGTAATTGTTTTTTCTGTAAACATTTTTATTCAAGTAAAGGAATAAATAACATCTATGAATAGAATGTAAGAAATAACTATACCAAATTTTTGTATTATTACGGCGTCATATATCTTTAAATAATGTGAAGTAAGACTATTAAATTCACATTTTTACTCTAGTAGATAAATAAATGATTGATTGAATGGCGAAATTTAAGGGTAGCTGCATTAAAATTTTAATAAAAATACGTAAGTGCCATTCGATACAAAGTAGACACATACTTCACCTATGTAAAATAAACCTTAATTAAATAACATAGCATAGTTAAAAGTAATATAGATTTGCGATAAAAATATGAAAAAGTTTATTTTATACTTATGCGTTTTTATTTTATAAACTTTTTATTTAAAATAAATAACAAGCTATTATTTTTTAATAAATTGGTGTTCGACGTCTTTTATATATATATATACATATATATTTTCGGTGCTATTACAGGAGCTAGTGCTTTAGAATTTTTAAAATAAGATTTTGTCTATGTTTAATATTCTTTTGTTCGTACTTATTGACAATTACAAAAATAGCAAAAAACAATAAAAATATTTGACCATTCTCAAATGACATATCGTCATTCAGTCATGTGGCCAATGATTTATTAAAATTGACAATTATAGGCAAAATACTTACGAGCACTGTTACGGAGTAACAAATGTGTGATTCCAACAAATGGCAAATCTCCATAATGAATGGGCGGCAATTTATAACCATGAGATTTTATCAGACGCGCGCGCATCGCCAAGCCCATGAAAACGCAGAGCAATGCGCATATTAACCAGAGACTTATCATTTTTAAATAATTATAAAAAAAACTACACTAATAGTTGACGTCAATTAAGAATTTTTAAATATTATTATTATTATTTATTTTCACAAATGTCTTTTTATGATTTCATTTTGATATATATTATTTGTTATTATTTTTAAATGATTTTATTAATAATTAATTAAGTAGTTAAAGTAGCCGGCCGCAACTGGTCTGTATGACGATGTAAGACGTCCCTTCACAAAACCTTATACGTGTTTTATGTTTTCATGTCTTATAAAATCAGTTATCAAAACTGTGTGATGGTATTACGAGTTACTGACAGCAAAGTTATCGATATTTTTGACATATAAATAGGTAATCGTTTTAATATCGATATTTTTCCCACACACAATTAATATTTTAAACTTGGTGGACGTATCTGCTGGAGTGTTGAGGGGGCTGGAGCTGGCGTAGCTATGGTGGCGTGGCCTTACTTTGGAGAAAAGCGATATTTCCGGTAGTTACAATTGTGAAGTGTGATAGTGCGCGATTAGCAGCGATAAAAGTTGTGATGTGCAACAGCTCGGCCTTAATAATATCTGTATACATGCCTACCGATTCTAGGGACAACCTTATATTATTCACCGAATGTTTAAGTGAGATAATCGCTATTATTAAAAGCCAAAATGTGGAATCTGTATTTGTGCTTTGTGATTTTAACGCCCACCCTGGGATTTTGTAGCGAGATGCCTACTATCGGCCTTAGTTGACTGTTTTACGTTTTCATACAACTAGTAGCATAACGACTGCTTCAGAAAACCTCCAAACACGTAGTCGCACTATGCCTACTTTTTCGTTTTTGTTACCGTTATATCGCAGCTTGCTGTTTTTTGTTAAATATAGTTTCGGAAATATTAAAATGCCTAATTGAAAACAGTCGTGTTAAAAAGTCTTTAAAAAGTAAGTATCTACATTACTTAATAATGTCGTGATATAATTTAGGTATATATTGCATACAAATCTTTATATAAAATCATAGCTTATCTCCTTGGTAAGTGCAAGAAGGTTAATCATAGTAAGTACATAAAATTTCAGTTGAAAATTACTACTACTCCACAAAGCCATATCCAAGAATTGAATTGAATTGATAATGAATAATAACTATGTAAAATACATCACTAACAGTGACATTGTGTTAATTAAAAATACCAAGGTACGTATATTATGTAGTTTTTTTTCTTTTCTGCGTTTAACTTGATAACAATAACTCCCACACTCCCACCGCTCTGACTTCTATACACCAGGATTTACAGCAGTGACCACATGCCATCACACCAACCAGTATATAATTATAATATTATCAAATCAATCCGGCTCATTGTGGTTGCATTTTATCGAGAGATATTAACATCTACCACTCTTATACAAAACGAAAAAATGCAAACCGTATTAAACATACATAATTGTGTTTGTAACAGGGTACCTGGTCGTTGTGCAGAAACGGACATAGTCACACACGCCAAAAATCAAATAAAAATGGCTCTAGTATTTGGCGATGCTCTAATAGACGACGCTCAGGATCCGTCACTTGGATGGAAGATGACGAAACTATTACAAGGATAAGTGACCATACATGCCAACCTGATTTCTGTTACTACAAATTGGCAGTGATTAAGGCGAATTTAAAACAAGCCGTATGCGATGACTTGGGCCCCATACCCCAAATATACGAACGCGTGATGCCACCATACAAATCCGATCCTGAATACGATGATATATTGCCAAATTATAAATCAATAAAAGATTCACTATATAGAGCCCAAAAGTTGCATCATAATGTACAAGCGACAGTTTTCAAAAAATTGCAAGATGTCGTCTTAAGTGAAAGCTTAAATAAAGACTTCTTACTCTGTGACGATGGTAATGCAGAATAAAATTTAATATTCTGTAGTACTGAAGCTCGACAAACAATTAAAAATGTCAGACATTTCTTTGCTGATGGGACATTTAAGAGTGTACCGCCACCTTTCAAGTAGGTGTACACCATTCACGGACCAACTACGGCTTACGTTACTCCATTAATATATTGTCTATTACCTAATAAAGAGCAATATACATATGAAAGGCTGTTTGGACTGATAAAGACACGCATTCTGGATATGAATCCAGAAATATTTCAAACTGATTATGAAATGGCGGCGATGAATGCACTTCAAATCACATTCCCTACCGCAAACATAAAGGGATGTTTTTTTCATTATGCACAAGCTCTTCACAAAAAGGCTAAGCAGTTGAATTTGCTTAATAATAAAACAATAGCTCTTTTTGTAGCAGGGCTTCCTCAGTATACAGTTTGAGATTCTGTCCAATGTAGAGGGCTGGAACGACTTTGTAAACTACTTTATAAAACAGTGGATGGATCCAAAATGTATTCATGCTGTAAGCTGCTTTGATAATCCCCACCGTACTATAAATGCAGTAGAGGGCTGGCATTCACGCTTAAATAAAATAATTAAAGGGAGAAAACCAAACCTATTCCCGTTCATAAAAATTATAAAAAATGAAAGCATAAAATACGATCATGATATACGAAAGAGCCAGATCCATTACCCAAAAACTAAAAGACAAATTAAAAAAGAAAAAATAACAAATGATCGCATAAAAAAAATTGTTCAGGATTTTCTTGACCAACATATTGAAATGGGGGTTTGTTTACATAGACTAAGCAAAGTTCGGTTTTTTTAATGAGGTTAAATAAAAGTATAATATATAATAATATATAATTCTCCATTTTAATTTAAGAACGTTGACTTTGTTGGTAATTGAAGTATAACTTTGCGTTAATTGAATAGAAGTGTTTGGCACTATAGGTACGGTTAGCCTTAAAAATATGATACCGTTAATATATTCATACATTTACTGTTTTGTGTTTGATTGTACATTTAGTAGGCTAAACAAATAACAAAAACATTGGTGAGAACGAAAAAGTCGTCATTAATCGACTATTTGGTCTATTTTGAATAATCTTCGCCAAATCGCGATGTTTTGTCATAATGCGATATGTAAGGACGTTTCAAAATATTGCCATTATGCTATATACTGCAAATAAAAAATATAAGATAGACTAATGCCGACAGTAGGCATCTCGCTACAAAATCCACCCTTGGGCCGTACCATGAACATTTAGATTATTTGCCAAGTACAGGGCAGTTCAACATCGTGTTTGAACCTGGCAGGTAATTATTTTGTACCATGCACTTTTAAAAACGCTGTCCTGCAGCAACGTTCTAAAACACGTTTTAATTTTACTAATTTTATAAAGCTGAATAACAAAAACAAACTCAATAAAAGCTTGATTAAGCAAAATAAACGATTAAACTTCTCTGCGTCTTTTAAAAATCATAATATCTTCTTTAATTAAGACACTAGAATGAAGTTATAAATTCCCTCAGGGAGGATACGTTTTCGAACGAGCTTACCTACATGTCAAAGATAGTGCTGTGTGCATCTATTGAAAGAATAATGATATTTAAAAGTTTACCAGCTTATGTTTATATTATATGGGTAGGTTCCTAAGACCCTCCAGGAACAGAAAGTTGAATTCCGAAAATGTTGAATTTGTAAAAAGTTGAATTTGCAGAATGTGGAATACTTAAATGTTGAGTTTGCAAAAAGTTGAATTTGCAGAATGTTAAATCCTTAAATGTTGAATTTACACTAAGTTGAACTTGCAGAATGTTATATTATATTTTGGAAAAAAAAAAGAAACAGTAAAAGGTTTAGTTATGGGGTTTATTGAAACTTACTAACTCAAATGACACTTCATCAAAACATTTAACATAAAAAGTAAATACTCGTCCGTAATAATTGTCTTCTTTCTTTACTTCTTGAAACCCAGTTTTAATTTAAAGAAGTTTCTTTTTTTAAGCAAATTTTTTGGGGATATTGATTTTCTTTCCAGCTTTTTTAATAAGGATAAATATTTTCTATCGAAAATGATATCTCTTGTCCGCCTGTTCTTCTTAAATGGCACAAATAACATATATCTTTCGATTTTGCTGTCGTAATGTTGTATTTCTTTTAAAAGTGTACAGAATACTAAGAACCAATTTGGGTTTAGAGGTAATCTCGAATTTATTCGACTATGGTAACCCTCACAACTGTTGGTGGTTCGATGAGTGTCTGCCGCGCAACTTATCAAATTGTGATTTTTGTCATACTTTAAATAGACATGCTATTTAAAGTATTTTAAAAATAACTTAATTTTTGTTGTATCTGGTGCAGCGTTTTGAATAGCACTCCAAGCTTGTGGCATAGAAAAGGGTGGAAGTAAGACAAAATTAGAGCAAATTCTAACTATTTCGTTGTCATTTGTAGGTTTTGGGACTCTTGCTATTTTCAAATCTTTTGCCTTTCTCCAGACGGCTTTATTGAAATGTTTATAACATCCAGATAAATTAACATTTGGAAAAATTGCTTCAACGGCATTAATTTGGGCAACTTCATAATCACATTTATAGGATTTTGTGACGACGGGCAGATTTGTTTTTATTAAATTAAATAATCTCGTGTAAGTTTTTTGTGTCTTGTTTGGTAGAAATGCGTATATAACAGGGAACACGTTTATTGTTGTTTAGTTTGAAAATATGTCTAGATGAATTATGTAAAGTTGACGAAAAGGACGTGGAGAAGTTTTGAAAGTACCGTCACCACTGTAGCTACACAATTTTGATGATTTTATCGCCGTTATTGCAGTTTCAGAGCACAGGATTATAATTTTTTCTCTATCTCCATCTTCAATAACTTTGAAATGTTCAGGTATTTCCTTTGGAATATTTACGTTTTCTATTTTCTTGAAAACAAGTGAATCCGTGCCCAAATAGAGTTTTCGTGCTCTATATAGTGTACTTTTTATCAAGGCAAATGATGGAATTTCGGTTACAGGAAAATAATCATTACATTCCACAAATTTTTGCACCATTTCTTCGTATATCTGCTCGATAGGGTGCAAGGTAAAACATACTTCCCGCTTCATATTATTAATTAACTCTGTAACTTTAATTTTATTTTTATTCGGTCTACAAGAATGCTTAGTTTCACGTTTTATCTCACATTCATCTTTACTTAATGTTACTGAGGCAGAACAAACATCATGGTTCGTGCACTTCCATCGAGAAGTGCCGTTCTGGTTTGATCTTCCATCTTTGGTCAGCATGTATTTCCCTCTGATTTCAAGAAGTTTTCGCTTTTTATTATTTGTAGTAAAAAAAAATGTTTTGGAGGGATTCATTTAGAACATAAATTGTATTAATTAAAATAACGAGGTAATACCCAGGTATTTATTGACTGAAGAGAAATAACTTGTAATTGATATTGATTGACATTGACAATAGGAAGCTCCCATAGTTATCGTTATCTAAAGAGGTTTCGCACTTGGTACTTCTTATACGTCTTCAGTCATCATTAAATATATGTATGGTACAGAAAGATATGCCACCTATTTTTAATTTGTATTTCCTTCACTACGAGATATTTTTTTTTTAATTTATTTATTTCAACAAAGAAACAATTTTCTTTGGAAAAGTATACATTATGAGAATTCAACTTTTTGATATTTCAACATTATAAGAATTCAACATTTTGCAAAACTAAAAATAATCTTAATTTTGGGAAAGTAATCATTTTAGGATTTCAACATTTTCGGAATTCAACTTTCTGTTTCTGGACGGCTAAGACCTCGTGATCTCGGAAAATATTTAAATTTTATCTCTCTCAATCTCAATTAAATTGCATTCTCTCTTGATACTATTACATTTTCTTCTTCGAAGTAATACATAACGATGATAAGCAAAATTATCAATAGTTGTACTTACTTACCTACTACTTATGTGATTTTATACATGGTATCTCAATACTACATGTAGGTACCTATTCCATTGCTACAATATTGTTAAGATTTTAAAAACAAAATCGTAACTAGCACAAATAACGAGACCATTATAAAAATCCATTAGTATGGACGGCCCTATGGGTACTATGTTTAGCTAGGACATTGGTGACCGTAGATTGTCACACCCTATGAGAGTGAGAGAATAAAGAATGCACTTGTATCTTCGCAGACCAAATACTTGTGCACTATAATATCTCTAAATTAAAATACTCTTTGCTTGTAGGTCAACTATTTATACATCAACTGCATGCTTATACATAGCTTGGCAAAGATAAGGATATTAAGAGACCGTTTTGAAATTCAATTGCATAGACAGTATTCCTATTGATAGTAATAAAACACAGTAGGTACAGTGAAATTAGTCTCGAGAAATTTTTGCATATGTAGTGGTGTGTATGTTACTTAGATATTAGAGCGCGTTTCCACTATATCGTTCTGGCCCTTACAAAAATGTTTCAATATCCTAACATTACTATTTAATTTAATACTTATCCCTAGCAACACTCTGATTTTTGTTTTCAATAAAAACAAGTTTTTATTTTAAAGAAAAAGGTTTTGACTTTATTAAAAAAAATATGTCATTCAATTTCACGTCCTTGAGCAAACGACAAGGCGACTACCGTGAAACAATAAAATATCGTGTCGTTCTTTAGATGATAGTAGTTTAGCTATAGGTAAAAAGTTTTGACCATAATAATTACGAAACAAAACAAATAAATAAATCGTCACTTGATAGTGGAAAGTGGAAACACGCACAAAACCAGAATAAACCAGTTTACTCTGTCCGCAGGTGCCACGTGCAGTCTGACGTCAGTCGCTTGATACCGTTAGAACATAAAGCACGCATTTCATTAAAAAATTATAATTATTAGATACGTAGTAGTTTCATTGTGAAATTTTGTATTTGTTGATTGTTGTTATTGTTTGTTATTATTGTTAAAATATTTGTTGAAGTGTTTAATTTCAAGTGTGTAAGTGTTGTAACTTTATATTGATAATTCAAAATGGCTCCAGTGTTAAAACATGGTCGAGGCAAGCCTTTGACTTCTCAAACTAAGGAAGTTTTGTACTGTTTGTACAAATATTTCGAAAATGAGTGTAATAACAACCCGAGCAGTATTATGACCCCCACTCAATTAGTTGCTAAATCAACAGGAATTTCAATAGCATCCGTCAGAAAGGTAGTATCAGAAAGCAAATGTCGTCCTTCAGATCAGGAAGTAACATTTAAATCTCCTAAAAAGAAACCGAATCGTAAACCTACAATAGTAATCGATAACTTTGATCAGCAAGTTATCAGAAGAACAATTCATGACTTCCACATCACAAATAAAGAAGTTCCCACTTTAAAAACTTTGCACTCAAAATTGAAAGAAGATATCGATTATAAAGGTTGTGTCAGCACGTTACGAAAACACGTCATGTCATTAGGTTTTAATTGGAAGCAAACAGAAGATAACCGGAAACTTCTTATGGAAAAACACGAAATTAGATACTTGCGAATTAATTATTTGATGAAAATTGCTGAATATCGTGAACAACGCGGACCAATTGTTTACACCGACGAAACATATATACATACATCACATACCCTCTCGAAATCTTGGTCAGATGGAAGCACTTCAGGTTTGAAGCAACATATATCGAAAGGCAACCGCTTAATCATTGTTCATGCCGGTGGTATCGATGGCTTTATACCAAATGCATTGCTTATGTTTAAAGCCGACCAAAAAAGTGGAGATTACCACAACAATATGAACTATGACAACTATTCAAGGTGGATTCAAACTCAATTAATACCCAACTTACAACCAAATAGTGTTGTTGTTGTTGACAACGCACCATATCATAACTCAATACAAAATCCTGCACCGAATAGTAATTCTAGAAAACAGCAAATGATAGACTGGCTGACATTTCGAAACATTGAGCATTCATCCACGTTGCTTAAGCCTCAATTATATGAACTGATTCTGCAAAACAAGGCGAGATTTATAGAGTACAAGATAGACGAAATATTACGACAGCACGGTCATACTGTGCTGCGTTTACCACCATACCATCCGGAGTTTAATCCTATAGAAAATATATGGGGGATAGTGAAAACATATGTCGCAAAAAAGAATGTCGCAATGAATATGAAGGTTATAATGTCATTAGCTGAAGAAAAAATGAACGCCATAACTGTAGAGGAATGGAGAAAAGTTTGTTTGCATGCTATTGAGGAGGAAAGCAAATATCAGGGTAGAGACGCAGCTTTAGACACAATATCAGAACGAATCATAATTAATTTAAATAATTCATCTGATGAAAGCGAGGATGGGGATGATTGTGATATGCCTGGGGTTGATGAATTATTAGAATAAAACATTTATGGCCGGAGAACACCTAATTCATACACGTCTTCACTGAAGTGAAAACCGGCATTCAATGCTTGTAATGTTTGGAACTGGCTTGTCTGCCTCATACAGTTCCATAGATTACAATGCGGTGGATACACATTTTCACGACCGTATTAGTACGTAGTGCGTATGCGTAGACGTGCACGCATTTGGTGTGCTCCAGCCACAAACGTATATTACCTTTAAAACAATAAAAACTAAAAATAAAATGTTGTTTTTTTTATTTGCTGACCATACACTACTACAAACGCAAAAATTTCTTCAAGCTAATTTACCTGTACTTAAGTTTGTTGAAGTTTTTATTAAATAATATGGGCATTAACATAATTATTTTGTAGACTAAACATTCCTGCCAAATTTGGAGTTTACTACAAAGTTTATTACAATGGCTACAATTTCTTTACTGAGTTCTTGAGTGAGATAACACTTAACAAATTTATCTGAGAAAGACAAAGTTTTGCTAAACTAAAGTAAATTTGAAAACAAATCAAATCAATTTATTTTTGCGAGTATGACTAGGAACCTCTGTACATTTTTATATGGGAGCTACATAATAAAATAAGTCTTTTTGTCATCAGTCAAAATATTGCAAGTAATGCTCCTTTTTTATTTACATACTCGTACATATTAAATTAGAACAATAATATATTGCGAAGTAAAATAATAGTAAATAACATTGAATTGGATTTTGAGCTATTTATCACTGTGTATCACTTATGTATTACAACCTACTACACTTACTTGTTTTAATAAATGATTGTGTATTTATGACAGTATACAAAGAAAAAAGTTATTACTATTTAGGTATTTTTTTTTCATTTGTGATGTTTCATTTAATCAGACTACATATTTCACTATTATAATATTTTTTTACTTTTACACTACCTATTCAATAAAGTTTTATTAGTTGGTAGGAATGTGTATGTATGCACTTAATAGCAAAATAAATTGCTTACATGAATCAGTAGGTAAACTTATTTCTATAGTTTGCATAGATACATTTCTTTAGAGCTTTAAAGACAATTTCTATTGAGTTGCTCTAAAAGATGACATCATATCTTAAAAAGGACACATGCATGGTATATAGTGATTACACTAAATTGGTTATCCACTCTTTGTGCATTTAAAATGCATAGGAATATTGTTTCAATTTGCTTTCTAAGACTCATCTTTAAGTGTATTTTCCAGTTAAAGTAATAGTCAAAATTAATACCTAAAAATTTTATAGTATCTTTCTCTTGATTATCAGAAAATTCAAGAGGTTGTTATTTCAATATTAAGATTTAGGTTTTTTTTTTCTATTTATACATTTTATCACAGTTTGAACATTCAACAAATTTCATGTAAGTACATATACTAGTAAATCATGTTAGGAATTCAAATTAATGTATTTATTGTCACATTTCTTTCATTTTCTAACTAGGCATGATTTACTACTATAATAGATGGTATCATGAGCAAATAAAACATCTTTTGTTCGATAGCTTTAGGTAGGTCTATAAATAAATAAATAAAAAATGATTTATTCACTTAGGAAGCAAAATACTACACTTGTGAAAAGTCGATTCTACATTTACTGGTAATGCCTGTTCGCAAACAATAGGTAAAGCCCGAGAAAAGAACAGGCAATAAAAACTCGTGGCCACTCTTTTCAAATTGCCAATGTTTACAATGTTTCTCTGTTTATAAACTGTATATGCAGGTAAGGTGCTGCCACCATTATATTATACACCATATTAGAGTACTGATGCAACAAAGAGGTCAATAATATTAGAAGAGTACACGAGATCAGATACATCAGCCTCAATGGGCACAACATAGTAGGAGATGTAAAAACTTTATGTGCTTAAATATTGGCCAATTTACTGCTACTTAATGAATAAGTATACATGTTTTACAAAGGAAAGAAAAGAATGGCCGTAATTTATCACGCAGAATCTTTACTTACAAAAGTAAATCGTTTTCTTAACTAGTACCTAAGTAACATTATCAAACTGTGACAACAATATTCACCTAGTAAAATGCAATAAACTATACAACACAATACATTAATAGGGAGCAACGAACTACATACATTTATCTTTGTCAGTTAAATAATCATCGATTGAATAGTAAGCTCTTTGTATAAGATGTCTCTTGACTACATTCTTAAATTTATTTACGGGTAGACTCGATATGCTGACTGGTATTTTATTGAAAAATTTTACACCTAGTCCCATGAATGAGTTATGAGTTTTATGAAGCCGATGATATTGTCCTACCAATTTGTGCTTATTTCTTGTATTCACAGAGTGAATATCACTATTTTTGTTATATAAATGTAAGTTTTGTTTTACAAACATAACGTTTGCATATATATAGTGTGATGCAACTGTCATAATGCCTATATCTTTAAACTTTTCTTTATGGGAAACTCGTGCTCCTAGTTGATATATCGCACGCACTGCACGTTTTTGAAGAATAAAAATAGTTTGTATATCAGCCGCCTTGCCCCAAAGCAATATGCCGTAGGACATGACGCTGTGAAAATAACCAAAATATACTAGTCGAGCTGTTTCTACGTTCGTAAGCTGTCTGACTTTGCTGACAGCATATGCTGCAAAACTGAGTTTCCCTGCGAGACATGATATTTAGACGCCCCACTGTAACCTACTATCTAAAGTAATTCCCAAAAAAACCGTTGAATCAACAAAATGAATAACTTCATTGTTTAAAACAAGATTTGGACTGATATTTCTTACATTTGGTAAACTAAATTTAATACATTTGGTTTTTTTAGAATTTAAAAGCAAGTTATTTGAGTTAAACCAGTCAAGAACTAATGCGAGGGACCTGTTTACTTCGTCAGAGTAATCATTTTTACGATTGGTTTTGAATATAAGAGAAGTGTCATCAGCAAATAAAACAATATCGCATAAGTTACTGGTAAAAAATGGCAGATCGTTTATATACACCAAAAATAGAAAAGGACCCAGAATTGATCCTTGTGGCACGCCCATACTCACTGTTGATCCGGACGACCTTATTCCGTTAATGTCTACATACTGCATTCGCTCACTAAGATAAGAAGCAATAAGATTAAGCGCTGTACCCGTAATGCCGTAATGCCTAAGTTTCAGCAGAAGTGTAGTATGCACCACACAATCAAATGCTTTTGAGAGGTCGCAGAAAACACCAATGGCGTCCTGCGAGTTTTCCCAGGCACTATATATATGTGTTTTAGTAGTTTAGAGCCTGCATCTACTGTCGAACGACCCTTTGTGAATTCATATTGTTCGCTATGCAGTAGATTATTAGATTTAAAATGTGTTTCTAACTGCATTAGTATGGCCTTTTCAAAGAATTTACTAATAGCTGGTAAGATAGAAATAGATCTAAAATTACTAGGGTCGCTTTTTGAACCGGCTTTGAACAAAGGGATTACTTTACTGTGTTTCATTAAATCAGGAAACACGCCGGTATCAACACATCGATTAAATATTGTAGCTAAATGTGGTGCTATTTTAATTATAATGCAATTAATTAATTTAACAGAAATACCCCATAAGTCTGCTGTCTTTTTGCAATTAATTGACATAAATATTTTTATTATGTCATGGGGGTTTATAAAATTGGAACTAAATGGTACAGTACACTCTTTCACACTGCTTCTTACAAGTGATTGGGCTTTAGCCGGACATGAATTTAAAGAGCTGGCTGTATTTATAGGTATTTCAGCAAAGAAATTATTAAATGTTTGCGCTAGATCTAAATTGTTTGTTACAATTTTATTACCAACACATAATTCAAAATTATGATCGCGTGGCTTGGCCCGCCCAGCTTCAGCATTGATTATGTTCCAAGTGGCTTTAATAGTATTCTCTGCTTGTTTAATATTTCTACCTAAATGTAAAGACTTGGCAGTCTTTTTAAATATTTTGGAATATTTTTTAATATATTGAACATACTTAGGGTCAAAATTATATTGCTTCATACCATACAATTCACACAACTTAGCTCTACTTATTTGTATGCCAGTAGTTGCCCAATCACAAAAACTAATTTTTAGATTTTTATAAAAAGTCTTAGTTGTGAAAATATTATTAAATTCATATTTGATAATGTTAAACAAAGACGCGTAAAGGTAGTTCAGATCATCCTGACTAAAATCTATATTAGCAATACGGACAGAAACATTTGTATTAAATTTGTTTAGGCGGACTGTACTCATTGGCCTACCTGTGATCTTGTTTACTTTAGCCACTGTATGAATAGTAAAAGTGACTTTCTGTCCACAGTGATCGGAAGTTAAATCACTCAATATGACATCATTATAATAGCTACAGTTGCAAAAAATATTATCTAAGCATGTGGCAGAATGTGATGTGATCCTTGTTGGTGCACTAAACAAAATCTTCAAATTAAATGAGTTAAATAAAGTACATAATCTAATTCACATAGGTGACTGTTCAAGTATATTAACGTTGAAATCGCCACAAACTACTATATGAAAAATACTACACTTTTTACCATAACTAAGAACTTTTAGTACATCCTCCATTATAGTCTCGAATAAATTAAAGTCACTCTGTGGTGGACGGTAGACACAAACAACAATATGCTCCTTTAATTCTACACAAGAGAGTTCTACAGTACGCTCGACAGAACGAGCTACAATATCTTTAGGTTCTTTACTATTCACACTATTAGAAACAAAAATCATAGAGCCACCATGTATAGCCTTCTTCCTTAAGAACATGCTTATCATACTATAATGTTCATTATTAAAAATCAGTTCATGATTTTTTAACCAGTGTTCTGTGACACAAAAAATATCAACATGGTGGGTCTTTAAAAATAATTCTATTTCCTGAATCTTGCCAGATAAGCCCTGAATATTTTGATGTACTATGGTTAGACCATATGTTTGCTTATCTGTTGTCTCAATAACTAGTTTAAACTAGGAGTTTCATTAATGATCCTAGAAGAATTGGTAGAACTGACTGATTGCTGTGATACACTAATTGTACCAAGGTCAGCATATATATTAAATGCTAATAATTTAGCAATCTGTCGCTTAAATATAGTAGACAAATACATAGTATTTTTTGTTAAAATAAAGTTACGAATAAATTTATTCGTCTCGAAAAAAAATATAAACTTATCATACTTGTATGTTGCGTTGTAAAGTAACAAGTTCAAGCTCTGTATGGTCGTTGATACAAGTAGTAATAAAGTTACTTATTTCACTGAATTCTGTCCGAGAAACATGAACTTATCTTCATCGCATTTAAACTAGACTTACGACTTATGAGTTTTCTTCACAGAAACACAACTCTTTTTACATAGAATATACATCTCCATTAACACTGCTATCGTAAAAATATGTCAATAATTACTTTTATATTACGTATTGTATTGATAATACGATAAACATTTCAATTAAAGTTAGTTTACCATAGCTGCAAAACTTGATAGCACGGCAGTTCAATTTACGAGTTTCAAGTGTCAAAATGTCTAAAATAGGTGCATGTCAGTTTCTAACCTGCTGTCAAATTCAAAGAATTGACAAATAAACAATAGGTCGCTCGCCGGCTTTAGTGACGTCATCGCTGACTCGCCTGTTTTTTGGCAGATTAATGTTCGAAATTAGCAGGACAGTTCAATTTTCGTCTAAAATTGACCTGTTATAAGAGTTCATGGTAAGGCCCCTGGTGAGTTATTTTCCACTGAGTTGTTAAGTTTTTGTACAGAACAGTCGTGGTTATGTATGGACATGTTGTTGTTACCTAGCAATACACATACATTTATAAGCGACGCCCATGGTAGCTTGCGTTGGTTAGATCACTGTGTACTGACTGAAGCGGCACAACAATCATTTATTAATTGTTCAGTACTGTATGATAATTACTGGTCTGACCATATACCTATTAAGTTACAATGCAACTTTGATTTATTCAATCCTAAAGTAACTGTGTCAGATAAATTTGTAAATAAAGTTAGATGGGGTGAACGTGATAGACAACAAATTAATATTTATAACAATTTATGTCATATCAAATTAAGGGACATCGACTTGCCGGCTGATTTTATGCACTGTGCCGATAAATTGTGTAATGACCCCGCACACAAATTTTTTTAAATAAAATGTACGACAGTATTGTGTTGATACTATCCCAGGCAGCTGAACATACCTATATTGCTAAAACTAAGCGTAAAAATACCTACGTAGCTGGGTGGAATAAGTACGTACGGTCGGTACACGGGAGGGCCCGACTCTGTTATAAAACTTGACTATTATATAATAAACTTATCGGTTGTGTTTATGATGATATGCGAATCCAGGTGTTTATTTAAATCAAAACTTAAATGGTGCCAAAATAATGAACAACAAATAAAAATGAATATTATCGCAGAAAAATATGCTAATAAGAACTTTAAAGATTTTTGGAAATTAAGCAAAAATAATGACAGGCCTGGCCTTCCCGTGAGCGTTGGGGGATTACATGAACCTCGGGATATAGGTAATGCATTTCTGCGTCATTTTAAAGTAGAATCACCTCACCAGGGACGTCTGACTTGTACCTAAGTGTAAGATTTACTGCTAAAGAAGTGTCCTCTGCGTTACAGCTTATGGTCAGAGGAAAACTCTGGGCCATGATAGTCTCAGCATTGAGCATCTGCGGTATGCTGGAGCGCATTTCCCGAGAGTACTACTATACGACTATGTTGTTCAATGTGTGTGTTAGTCATTCTTATTTGCCGGAGAAATTAATGCAAAGAGTAGTTGTACCAATTGTTAAAAATAAAACGGGTGATCTATCTGATGTCTCTAACTGTAGGCCGATCTCCCTGGCAACAACTATAGCCAAGGTTCTGGACATTCTGATTGACAGACACGTGGATAAGCATATTAGACTGAATGATGAGCAATTTGGTTTCAGAGCGGGTCTTTCAACAGAAAGTGCAATCCTGACTCTTAAACAGACTGTCCATTACTATACATCTCGACAAACACCAGTGTACGCATGCTATCTGGACCTTTCCAAGGCTTATGACCTTGTGTCATATAATATATTGTGGGAAAAGTTGCTTAACACTACAGTATTTAGGGAGCTAGTATCCTTGGTGGAGTATTGGTATGACAACCAAAGAAATAATGTAAGATGGACAGGCACTCTCTCGGATGAGTACAAGCTGGAATGTGGCGTAAGGCAGGGTGGGTTAACCTCCCCTCGCCTTTTCAACCTGTACGTAAATGAGCTGATCCGGTAGCTCAGCAGCACCGGATTTGGTTGTCATATTGACGGGGTATGTATTAATAATATAAGCTACGCCGATGATATGGTACTGTTGAGCTCCTCAATCAGTGCATTAAGAAAAATGCTTTGTATTTGTGAGTCATACGCCGTGACCCATGGGCTCAAATATAATCCAACTAACAGTGAATTTATAGTGTTCAAAGCTGGCAATAAATGTTATGAAGTCGTACCAGATAGTCACTTGTGTGGTGCTTTAATAAATAGAGTAAAGAAGTTTAAGTATTTGGGCCACTGGGTCACCGATGATATGCGAAATAATGTGGACATTGAAAGGGAACGCAGATCGTTGGCTGTCCGTTGTAATATGTTGGCCCGTAGGTT
Organism: Herminia tarsipennalis; assembly: GCA_945859575.2. Taxonomy (NCBI): domain Eukaryota; kingdom Metazoa; phylum Arthropoda; class Insecta; order Lepidoptera; family Erebidae; genus Herminia; species Herminia tarsipennalis. The sequence goes on from OX243855.2 coordinate 19,338,939, forward strand.
TGCACGCTGTAGTGAGCAGGTAAAGAAGACGCTTTTCAAAGCATACTGCCAGTCCTTCTACACTTGCAGCCTGTGGATCAGCTATACGCAGCGGGCATACAGCGACCTGCGTGTCCAGTACAATAATGCGTACAGGGTGCTGATGGGGTTGCCACGGTTCTGCAGTGTGTCGGGCATGTTCGCGGATGCTGGCATTAATAGTTTTGCCACAATAATGTGTAAGCGCTGCGCCTCTATGCTTGAACGGCTGCGATCTAGTACCAACAGCATCCTGTGCGTATTGGCCGACCGATGGGGCTCTACGCTGCTGAAGCGACTGGGTCCAACTACATGCACTCAAATAAACTTTGAAGTTGCTTAGCGTATCATCGGACAGCATATTTTATAATTAATAATAAGTTTTATAATACTAACACTAGTTTTTAAGTTTCATCTTGTTACTAACAAAATATGGACATGCACTGGTCCGAAATAAAAAGTTATTAATATTATTATTATTATTATGTATGTCGTTTCCATATCACGGGACTATGGAGTCCCGGTCATTTAGGAGGCTTGCGTGGGGCCGAAGCCAACACGTAGAGGCCCGTTAGACACTTTAATCTAAAGGCTATGTGACACAAACCGGCGAATATCGTTGTATACACTATATAAATGTACCCAACGACATTCCCCGATTAGTGTAAAAACTATTGTGAAAAAGTGTTAGCTAAGAAACTGGGTTATGGAGGTGATGTGTTAGTGGAATAGTTAACTGGTACTATTGAAGGACTATGGCGCCTGCCCTGAAAACACATGGTAAAAACACGGACAAATGGGCAGGCGGTGACTCGCCACTCACTAAATGGGCCCGCTTCTGGCCGCCACAGGCATACAGCCAAACAGGCGACAAGGAGCAACATGGGTGTGAGCAGCTTGGGGTGTCGAGAGGTGCGGCGAAGGTTTCACCATCACGAAGAAGGCCCGTGAGCGGGTTTCCCCGTAGTTATGCCCTTGAAAATGACACTTCCCCCCCCGAGCATATATTAATATCAACATCCATCTATTTAATCGCTCGTTCTGAAGACAATTTGTTTATATTAAGTTATTATATTATTTTTACTGAAACTTTAAACTTTCCACCGAACAATATTAAAATTATACGGTATTTTCTCAGACAAAATATTATTGTATTCTTATCAGAAAACAAATGTATAAAATTTAAAAAACTCGAAGCAAACGATAAAAAATAAGATTAATGAAAGATTTTTGTTCGTGATTTATTATGTTAATATTTCTGGTTGCTTCTGTTATCGATATCACAGTGAGCCGTACACACGCACCTCTCTATATGACGGAATACCGGCACGATGGGTATCGTTGAAAAATTACGGCAAAGCCAACAGTTTACCGACCATTGACGTACCGAGGAATGTGATGATACTAATTTTGAAGGAGTATTAACTATCGGTTCATACAATTGACAGATAATGCAATATTAATTTTTAAAAATCTATTTTAATTGTAAATAAAACTTTAGTTACTTGTGGAAACTAAGTTAAGTCATTCTGGAAATCAGAGCAAATACTTATTAGCTATTAAAAAATACTATTATCTAATACTTATGTCCCGGAGTATCCACGAATGATTGCCATGGGGTTCTGGGTTAGATGGACTTCAGGTATTAAATCGAATGATTTTATACCTAATACCTACAATAGCTTATTTTAATTTTGCTGCATGCCATCACTTATTAATTCTCAACAAGCATCATTTCATCTTTCTCAATAAGCATATACCTACCTATATGAAATTGAAACATAATATAAAAATATCTTGGAAACAAGAAGAAGAAGTATTTAATTGGTACAGGACCGGCTCTAGACACTTACCTGTAGTACCCCGGCTTTTATTTCCTTAAGTTCGTAATAGGCATTTTACTGTCTGATTAGTTTGTGCATCATGACGTTTAATTAATATTAATATATCAATCCTTTGTGCCACATTTTATCAAACGCTTGCGCAACAACTGTGGAGATAGCACAGCAAATCTTTAGCTGTTCAAGACTTTGTTCTATAAGGTTTATGATTCAATGTACCTGATCTATTGTTGAATGTTCCGCTCTGAAGCGGAATTGATGGTCAGGAATTAGGTTCCTATCCTCAATCAATGACTTCAGTCTTTTAAGCAAGAGTTTTTTTAAATAATTTTAACATAACGGGCAATAGAGAAATAGGCCTGTACGATGTCGTTTCCAGGTTTTGCGATCATAATACCTCTGCCACTTTAGGCTGAAAGTTGCATTGATGAGGTTTGTAACTTTACTCGAACCTTCCGTTGTGGGTTTTGGAGGACTTTTCTGGTAATAAGGTCATGGCCATTGACATGATCAACTTTATTCAGTTTGCAACTACTGACCGATTTGAATTATATTTTTTATAAGTAGGTATTAAAATAGGTCGTAAAATATTCTTGAGTCGCGATTTTAGTATTTTTGTATGAAAAGAAAAGAAAGAAAGAAACGAAAAGAAATATTTGGTTTTATAAAATGTTGACACACATTAAGTGCAATAAAAAACATGATAACCAAGTAATAATAATAAAACGAATAATAATAGAGTTAGGTTTTAAATGGAATACTAGGAGATTGTCCGGATATAAATACGAAAATTAAAGTGGGAAGGTGGAGCTTTCTTCTACTAGACACTTTTAATACACTGTCGTCATTAAAAAACGGTGTTACATGACTTCTACGCGGTATATCAAAACAGAAACGAGCATAGGCAATCTATATCCGTTGAAGCAACCTTTCCGTTCTTGTTAAAGTACGCACGTTATCATCTACGTCGTCGGGTCATAAAAGTCAAAAGAGATAGGAATGTGCAGCGCGGCGAATGGAACCCTAGTTATCGATAAACGGCTACCTGCGCCGTGTGCGTAGGTAGCCGTTTATAGATGAGTTGCTAATGACCTGTACAATTCTGATTGTACTGACTGGTTTCAAATGTAATTGCAGTTTGTGTGTTTTTTTTTGCTATAAATGTGTTTACTGCAACTAAATAAATACATTCATCTGTAACAACTCATTGCGCACTATGGATACTTTATTTTTTAACATTGATCTCAAGAAATTACATGGCAATATTAGCCCTCAAACTCGAACAGTGATTCATAACGTATTTTTGTTTCTCAATGCATTGAAAATTGATTCGATTATAGTGACTTCTCATTATTTTTTTTGTAATAAACTTTCTTTTGGGTATTATATACGGTATTTTCATACACTCATGTGTGAAAATACCGTATATAATTTTTAAATATAGTTTAATATCAAATATAGTAGACTTTTAAAATTTGGTGAACAAGATACGATAATAAACGTTACCTATCGATAGTATGTGCTTTATTGTTACCCCCTTCACTAGACGGCTCCATAAGACCCATGAGTGCAAGCGAGATAGATATAGAGAAATGATTTATGGCCCTACGACTCGGATGATAACGTGCGTACTATAATAGGCAAGGCCTATAAACAACGACACCGTAATTTAGACAGGACAAGCGTGTCTATTAGTTTATTTTAGATATTTACTCAAGAAACCACGCATCCTTTAGAGGACCTTTAATCTTTAAAAACAGTTGGTCAATATACCGTTTAAATGACCTCCAAATCGTAATAATTCAGGATCTATGAAAACTACTAAGTTCCGCGCTTCGAACACTCTATAATCGTAATAGTGTACTAGTTACATACCTACCCAATGAGTACACAAATAATTAGATACTTTTAGATAATTGCGTAGAATGTTTTGGTTAATGTAAAACTATTGGTTAAAAATGTCGGCTGCCTTGAATTTTAATCAGTTTTGAGCCTTGGTGGAGGTAACTCTTCGGTCGTGACCCATCGGCCCTTTAAAACGACCGCTACAGAAAAATAGCTATAATTGTTTGGCTTTTAATTTTATAATACAGGATGATTTTTAATATATTATTAAACTCCCGCTCTTGGAATAACACTGTAATATAATTTTTGATAAAAAAAATATATAAATTAACCACCACCTACCACCTACTTTTGTCACACAACCATTTTCCACACATCTTAGAAACTCAGGAGTAAGTGATGGCCATTTTAGAGGCAAAACAATAAATTGAAAAACCCTTATGAAAACTTTACACACAAATCACGAACTTGCACTCCCGTCTAACAACTCTCATGCTTGAACACCAAACAGAAACTCAAGTGTACATTAACAAGTATGAGGAGGTAGCCAGAGTAGCTAGAGAGGAAAAAGAACAATTAAAAACAACATTATGCTACAATTGCTCACTACCACAGTTTGTCGGTCAACACAACACTCACACCAATACACGGCAGTTGCAGAGCAGTAAATGCAGCAAGTCTGACTCTGACTGCGGATTGTGATCTGAACTATTTACACACTTATAAGTTAGTCAGCACTCGCACTTGGTCGGTTTTTCCTTTACTTGTGCTACTTAACATTATTAAACTGAAGTTCGTCCAGTCCAAATGGATGTATGTCACGCCACTCTATTTGAAAGTTACTGTGGCAGGTGCGTCGGAGACTCGACCGGCCGCTCGCATAAAGCCACATTACTTGTTATCTGTTTGTCTTGACGTTCCAAAAGTTTGAAATAATGAGGAAGAAGAAAATGAAAAAACAATCGGGGGAATTGAGGGAAGCGTCAAGACGGACGGTCTGGAAAAAGTCTATAAGTGTAAAAAGAACATATTTAAATATAGTTAAATATATGTCGTTATTGGGCTAATGAAATAGCTTTTTATTCCTGATTCCTTGAAGTAAGGATCCTGGCTGCGCACCAATAAGCCAACATTACACATTACAGTACCATATTGTCAACTCAAGAAGCTTTATAGTAATTGTATCCTTTCATCTCGCTTAGAAAAGATCCGTTTTCTCTTTTCAAACATTGCATCATACCATGCTTAGGATAGCCACGAAAGAGAAATACGGTCTCGCAAAATGTCAAATTTGTTCTCTTTACTTCTTATGAAACAAATTTATAGTGCTGACTTCGTCCAAATGGTAGATGTACGAATGGAAGTGAAGTCAATGGTGCCATTTAAGTTCGTAAACTTTCGCGATTTGTACACATTATAGACTACCGTGACCACGGCCGTTGCAATACGGTAGAAACGTCGGGCAATAAAACAAAAGTTTTCATCCTTTAAATAAAATATTTGCGCGATTAAGACCCGCAGCCATGCATTCGGAATGCGTTCATTCGGAAGGCTTATAAATGGACGACGTCAGTGGCCACCTTTAGAAGTTTGTTTCTTTTACTGTTCGAGCTGAAACTAATATCAAATACTCAGGTCTTTGAGTATTTGGTATTAGTTTCAGCTTGATCCCTCCACGTCCCTGAGAAAAGGGTCTTAAAAGACGGACAGACCGACGGACAACAAAGTTATCCTATTTTATGCCTTTTTTGCTGATTACTACCAAAAACTCCTTACAAACGCTCAAGCAATGCACACACAGACATCGCTGCGGTTCACGGACACGAAATCTTGGTACCAATTTGTTTGACGAATTACTGTACAGTGATAAATTCTACAGAAATTTAGAACAGGTATAACGGGTAATTAAAATTAATTAATTATGCCTACACCAAAGAAAACAGGAAAGATTATAGTTATATTGGCCTGGTGGTGTAGTGGTTAGTGACCCTGACTGCTAAGCCGGAGGTCGCGGGCTCGATCCCCACCCAAGATAAAACTTTTGTGATATACGCGATGGTTTATTCTGTGTCTGGGTGTAATTTATCTATATTATTAATGCATTTAGAAATATATAAGTGTGTTTATCAGTTGTTTTGTTCCCATAGCTCTAGGCTCTGCCTAGTTTGGGATGGCGTTGTGTGAGTTGTCCCAAGATATAATCTGAAAATTGTTTTTTTTTTTTTTTAAACTATACTATAAATAATTACCTATTGTTATTCATATATGTTTCCCAACAGATCTGAAGCTACCTGATATTGTATTGTCGGCACTTAATTCCAAAGATTTTATGACCTGTAAAGCTTTATAAGGGAAGTTGTTTTATAAGGGAAGAGAAACGAAAAAGCGGCTTACCTGATGACATTGTACCGGTAGCAGGTGCATTGCCGGTCTTTCAGAAAAGAATCTCTTTTTAGTCATATCTATCCGGAAATACAGCTGGTGACTGTTGTTTTAACAAAGTGATAGAGTGCTTTTCGTGATGCATGTGTTAGATTTGACATAGGGGTCGTAGCGATTTGTAGGTAATAAAATACTAAAGCTTTTATTGTAGAACTACGTAGAAGTCCTACGACACCTTCTTGTAGAAGTCCTACGACTCATCGTAGTAGTACTACGACTCATTGTAGACCACTATGACTCATCGTAGAACTACACTTACTACTGTGTCAGGATATTTGGATCATATACCCAATCAGTTGCAATCTAACCTTATCTATGAGTATAGTATCGATAGGGAATAGAATAAATCAGGGAGGTAAATAATACAAAGGAATAAATGGCAAGTATCATATATTTTCAACCTTGTTTGGTCTAGTTGTATCAAAGGTTTCATAATAGCCAGTCTCCTAATAAACATTTGCCGTACTACATTTCATACATCCTAAATACAACATACCACAGATACTTTCTAACATAACCAATTCACAACATTATTGCAATGTATGACCTTTCCTGTAGAACAGTTTATAAGTATCACACCAGACAATATTCATCAAATCATACCACATTGCAATATATTATTGTTCACGTTACTAAAAACACATTGCCGTGTGGTACCGGCTTAAGAATAGTACCACCCCATCTCTTCCCGTGGGTGTCGTCAAGACGACTAAGGGATGTCACACGGGAGGACGGGCAGCAGCGTCCTCTGCGTATTTCAAGCCTTACTGCGATCGCCAACCCGCTCGCCAAGCGTGGCGATTATGGCAATTACCCCCAGGAACTAATAAGTAGGTTCTACTGGGGAGACCCGTGCCCAGCAGTGGGACATCATATGGGTTGTTATGTACTAAAAACACAATTGACATATAGACATGGCTACTTGCATATATGGATATGCAAGTTTTAATATAAATAGCTATTGTAATAATATAAACAAGCTGTACCTACTTCTATAATATCAATTTACTCTGCCATAACGTATTCTGTTATTCTAATGTAAAAATACTGTCACATATTCTACAGTTAACGACATTAAAGTGGTATTTAAAATTCCTTATTAAAGTGGTCATTATGTCTACGATTTATTGACAGGCTAAACATATTCCTCAAACATATTTATCCCGTAATACACAGGTGTAATATTTACCTGAATTTATTTATTACGATGGCTATTTATCTATGTAAATAGCCATCAATATACCCCTTATCTGTCACATGCAAGCGATGATACTTTTGAATTGTTTTTTTCTTATTTGCATCGTCAATAAGAGAAATGAATGTATCCCAGTCAATGACATTTTTCATTCAATATAATTACCTATGCCTGCCTGCTCATGTTAGGTTTCATTATTCTATTCGATTTATGTTGCATAAAAAATAAAAATGCCTCTATAACTTGAATCATTAATCTTGAAAATTCAGGTACTTAAATCCTGAATGTGAAAAGGTCAATTATATTGCCATTTCTATCAGGAATATTACTGAGCTTCGACTACGACTCCAAAAGGTCGGACCTTCCGATTGATTGTACACCTCAGACTCCGACATCGGCTCTGACACTTTTAAATCGGATGTTTTACCTAGCGTACGGTGGCCGCTTCATTATGCTAATTTATATATTTTAAAAACTCTCATGGTTTACCTTTGATCGCGATGACTGAATAATGTTTCTTTTTATATCTTATTTTCTTACTTGTCACCATCATTTGTCTTTTCTCATCACCTCCGACTCCGACTCTGATCACCACAAACCAGATTTAAAAACTCCGAATTAGGTTCCGATAAAACCACCCCCGTGACATCTCAAAGTGTCTATGTATGTATGTTGTTTCTTGTACGCGTGGTATTCTGTACTTGTAGGTTCGTATTCATACGAATATTGAAGCCCAATATCAGCCTATGGCGCATTTACATGTAAAACACGTCATTGGTCACGTTACTAAAACATGTAATGAAAAGATTCGTCAAATGATGGCAATTAAATAGTAGGTAATTGGATAATTATATTCGTTTCGTGAGAAAACGAGACTTTAGTCTTATTTAAATTTATTACTATTATACCTTACTTGACAACATCCTTGAATAATATTTGGACTCTGATTAAATCTGTCTCGTCAACAATCAAAGTTTAAATTTTTGTTTGTGGACTTAACTTGAATTTCTACAAATATCTGCTCAGTATTAGATACTTGAAGACTGCTCAGAGTAAATACCAAATAACATTTCATATTAAAAACCCTGTGAGTTAAAAATCGTTATCTTTAAAGCGGGTGAATGGATTTTTGTCAACAAAGATAAGAACCAATAACCAATAATTGTGTGAAAAATCTTAATTTGCAATAGGATTTTTATTAAATGTTATGTGTCCATAATTTAAGTTCCTGATGAAACATCTAGTGAATCAGATGAAAATTTCTCAGATCCATTACACCTGCTGACATAAGTGTTGTGACATAGTCACAAAATTTGGGTTTAGCAGAGAACTACTATGGTTATGTCAATATGTTTGTGGAAGATGTGACAGGTGAGCTGATTACACTAAAAGAAGCTATGAATGGATCAGAAAGAGAACTGTTGCAATGTGCAATGACGGAGGAGTTAAAATATTTTACTGATAACAACACTTAGGAGTTGGTTGATAGACCAAAGGCTAGTACTTTTTTTCTTTAGCTGTTATATTTAACCTCAATATGAATCACTTTGATGTACCCACGGAATTTTAGAATGGTTATTTGACTGAAAATGTTAATACTGAAATACTTATTTTGATAATTGTCAAAATAAAGTGTTAAAATTAAAGAGGGCAATTTATGGTCTCAAACAATCTGCTAGGGCATGGTATGCTAGAGTGGAAGATTGATTGTCAAATTTAGGTCACAGAAAATCAAAGTATGAACCTTGTCTCTTTATGAAATGTGATAATAACAAAAGTTTGTTGTACCTTTTATGTTGATGATTTTTTTGTATTTTATAACTGTAATAACTCTTATTTATAGTTAAAGGCTGAACTTATAAATACATCTATACTAATAATAAAAAGCTAAAGAGTTTGTTTGTTTGTTTAAACGCGGTAATCTCAGGAACTACTGATTCGAATTGAAAAAATATTTTACGGTTAGATAGCCCATTTATCGAGGAAGGCTATAGGCTATATAACATCACGCTACGACCAATAGGAGCGGAGCAGCAATGAGAAATGTTGCAAACGGGGGGAAATTTACGCATACGAAGTTGCGCGGAACAGCTAGTTTAAAATAAAAGATTTACGTCAAATCAAATAGTGTCTTGGAATGAGGGTTAATGTTAAAAAGGACTGTATTACTGTTGACCAAGAGCAATTCATTAGTTTTTTTATTAAATCTTTTAATGTTTATAGAGGCTTTTTAATAATGCCTGCCTCATCATAACCTAATCTTAATTAACAAACTTATATCTAAAATTTACATTATTTATATATACCTACTAATAGATTGTGGATATGAAGTGAATATATTATGGGGCAGAGGCACTCACTGCTGCAGCTACCATTTTGTACAACAATTTGGCTTCTAATGAGCCAAGCGTTGCTAATATATCTATAAAGGCTCCTTTGTCATAAATGTTTATTTTACAATATAATAATAATATAATAATATCTTGGGACAACTCACACAACGCTATCTGATCCCAAACAAAGCAGAGCTTGAACTATGGAAACCAGACAACTAATAAACATATTATTATATACATACATATTTTAGATAAATAACACCCGGACACAGAATAAACTATCGTGCTCATCACACAAAGTTTTATCCTGGGTGGGTATCGAACCCACGACCTCTTGCGTAGCAGTCGGATACACTCCCACCGCGTCACAGACGCAGTCAAAACAATGAGCTAGCAGTAATTCTCTCCCTCCCTGGTTCTTTTCACATTTCATTAGCAAGTGTTGGACATCATCAATCTTACCACATACCTCACAATTTGGCGACTCTACTTTTTTCATGAGATGTCCAAACTTTATAGATGGAAAGTCACCAGATCGCAACCTATGGGCCATAACTATATCTGATCTACTTATATCTACTTGGGTAAACCAAGGAATCCGAGGTGGCTCACTCTGTAAAGTCTTGTACCACATCCTTTTTTCAGTACTACGTCAGTCAAAATATTCTCTTATTTTATTGTAACATATACATTTAATGAGAGATAGAAACTCATGGTACCAAGGAATTCATAAGTTATTAATTAAATAAATTGAATATGTCAGATTTTCATAGCTTTGATACTCCCATAGAAGTTCATTTAAAGTTCATATAAACCTATAAATACAGGGGTCTCGGCAACCAATATATATTATATTTATACCATTCGGCGTCGAGACCCTTGGCCCGTGGGGTCCAAGTGCACAACTTTTTTTTTTTTTTTAAAGAACTTTCCAAAAAATTGGTCGACTCCACTGGTGACCGTAGAGCTGGCAGCTTCCTCGCACAACGCATCAGCATTGCTATACAGCGAGGAAATGCTGCCAGTATTTGTGGGACCATGCCCAGGGGTCCCAATTTTTTGGATATATTTTAGTTTTATTTACTCTTAATTTCTAGTTTAAATATAGTATTTAATAGAAATATTTACAAGTTTACAAGGTATATGATTAAACATCATATACCTTGTAAACTTGTAAATATTTCTTTTTAAAGTTATATAAGAATGTAAATGAGATTTGTGGTATAAAATATCCTTTCCAACAGTTAACTGATATTCATTTGAATGCGTTCGTTCAAGCTTCGTGGCGCCGTCTCGCCTACAATTTGGCTAAGCCAATCAACCCCTTCCTTGCGAAGAAACAAGGATCAATTAGCACTCACGCGTTGTCAACATCTCCCTGTTTTCTAAGTTTTGATTGACGACATTGGTTTTATCACGAACTCTGATTTATATTGTCTTCGCTTTGACTTGTATTCTGTACCCGGACTCTGGATCCCCCTGTGTTATAGTTGGGACAATAGATCTAAAATATTATTGAAACAATAATATCTTAGGTTAATAAACATACTTTAGTTTTGATTTTGCCACATAATGGTCTCCTCACCGATTTCGGTTACGGCGGCCAATCTCATCAGATACTAATCAACTGCGCAGGAGACATTATAGTGCACAAGTGTATGCGCAGACACAACTGCACTGTCTGTTCCCTTACTCTCATAGCCCGACCGGAGAGAGATTGGGCGCAGGACCGACGGCTTAACGTGCTATCCGAGGCCGGAGGGGTATGACAATGTTTGAAAACGTTCACCCATCTGTTGACCGACAGTGGTAACGTTGCCTAACCTTACAGATATCTCGATCTGCTCGGTCGCCACTGAGTCAGGGACCCCTTTGCCACATACCAAAATGACCTTGACCCAAGAAGATCTAAATCCTAAATAGTGGTGATTCACGAAAAAAAATGGATATAACAAAACTCTTTCTCTCAAGGGTGGACCCTGAAGACTGTTTTGTTTTCTAAGTAATTGCATTTTTGGTTTTTCTGAAAAAGAACGAAAAAAAAACACTGAGCCAAGCTTAGTCACTCAGGTATATTATTATTAATAGTAATAATAATTTAATAAGTATAGTATATTAATAATATTTTATTCAATAAATATTTACATCTCATATTAGACCACAAATATTCATTACATCTCTTAACTTGACTATGCAGTAGCCTAATGGTTAAGGCATGTGACTCGCAATCGCAATCGAGAGGTCGCGGGTTCGAATCCCACCCCTTAAACCTGTAGTAGGTTTGACGACATGATTACGTAAACCCACCTCAATCACAAACTTATTACAAAACGCAATTTACGCGCCATGCAGTGCCCGCCAATAAATATTTACATTTACACGAGAACGCATGACGAAACCAAATACAAAATTATAACTATTAATCATTGCAAGGTTTTGTTGATGTTGACTGGGCATCATGCCCTTTGGACAGAAGGTCTTAGACCGGTTTTTGCTTCACAATGTCAGGTTGTGTAAGGGACACCTTATGAATCCAAAAAGCAAAGAACAGTATGTAGCTTTGTCATCAACAGAGGCTGAATACATGGCATAATCTGAAGCCAGTAAAGAGGCCATTTATTTGAAGCGTGTAACGGTGGTGAAAGACTTGGGAGTGCGATTTACAACAGATTTAAAATGTTATAAACATATCATATCATTTGTAAGAAAGCATTTAGAAATCTAGGATTTGTTTTAAGACAAGCAGAAATAAAAAGACAAAAGAGCCTCAGATAATGCTTTTAAAGCCTTAATATTTTTGAACTGATTGTTCTATAATAGTAAGGCTATAAAAGGCTAAATTATCTGAGGCTCTAGTGAAACGCCACTTAGAATACAATGCAGTTATTTGGTCTCCACATGGAACCAAATATAAATTTATGCTGGAACGAATTTAAAATAAATTTATTAGGTTTTTATACCCAAAATAGTTGAAGGTGCACCAGGGATATCCATTATTATATCCGACGCTGTTTATATATTAGGTATGCTGGTAAGGCCGCGCACTCGTACCAACCTGCTGTAATTCGGCTCCATGACTCGGACGTTGCGTACGTTTAACACGGTTGCATTGAGAACTGATTTGTTCTCGTGCTCACTGAATGAGTTTACAAAGGTAGTATAAGATGTTGTCTGTATAAAATCTTAGACGTAAGGTTTTATTGTTATAACAGTATCGCATTAGGTGAATCCTGTAATGTTAGATGTGTGTCTTGTGAATAAATAAAAATAAATAAACAATATGTAATGTGATATGTTGCAATATTAAAGGAAACCCATATGTCTGTATCGCGATAGTCAAAGCTCACTAAGTTTAAACGCACTAAGCATATAGATGTGCGACATCATTTTGTACGGGAATGTGTATTTTATAATAGAGTTAAACTTGAGTATGTGTTTACCTCTGTAATGCCAGCTGACTTACTTTTTTGCTTTTATTTTCACAAATTATTTCATAAACAAAGAAGTTGATAAACATACCACACAAACTATCGTGAGTTTATCAGTAGTATGTTAGACAGATCGTTACGGTACAAAATATAAAAATGTAGGTAGGTTTACAAATAATAAACTGCCGAGATATTTACTGACTACTTGAGGATAGTAAGTATCCTATCAAAATTGATTTGCAGTTTTCTGCGTTTATGGGTTTACAGATTTCGATACGCAAGCTATTCATGATTGATGGCAGCTTATACTCCCACGTCCGTTGCCCATATACGTTATTATATATTACTGTCTTATAAACAGAAAGATATGACAAACATCGTAATGATCTTGGCCTTACATTTAAAACTAAATTTGTGGGGTTTTGATATTGCTCGCTCAACACACTTACTAAAAGCCTTTGTGCTAATAAACATTACAAGTTTTTAAATCTAATGGGTGTCGAAAAAAATCAAATGTACCTATGCTAGTTTTATATTCATCGGGAATGTTAAAAATGTATCAAAAGAAACTACATTGGTTGTATGATGCTAATGCCATCTGTTATGTTAAATGGTAACTTTAATTTTGAAGAACATTCCAGAAGAAAATAAATGAATGGTAGTTCTGAAAAGCAATTTGAAGTTTTAATATGTCTATCGGTTTGTGTGTCTGTTTGTTCCGGCTAATTTTCGAAACGGCCAGATGGATTTTGACAGGACTCTCACTAGCAAATAGCCGATGTACATCATCAGCTATCTTAGGAGTAACTTAAGCTACATTTAACATCACACTAACGTTATAGGTAGTGAGCAGCACTGCGACTTCACGTGGACGAAGTCGCCGTTACAGCTATTGTACAATAAAGACATTTAAAAACAATGAACTTTGATCAAATGATTTTTTGATTATGAATTTCTGAATTTCTTCATGTTTGTTTATTTTTTGGGGGTTTACGCAAAACTAGACTCTGAATACTCCAATTTCAAAGGTAATATATTTACATAACAAGCTTGATCAAAATCTGCTATGTGTAACGTCAAATACCGCTAGATATACATTTAACTAAGTGCACCATATATTAGAGAGCTCTAGTAGAATGGTCGCTATGTCGCGACAACCGGTATCCACGCGGGCGGAGGTCAAAATGTGGTAATATGTTAAATATTTAATGTTACATAATTATTATTGTACAATACATTTTTGTTATTATGTATAAAATAAACAAAAATTTCAAGGTTAAGAATATTAATTTTATGCGTTTTGATGCGTCACCTGTTGTGGATAATTTCTCCACGGAACCAGTTGCGTACTACGCACCAAATGTAATAATTGGTGACGCAAAATAACCCAATTTACTACGCATTTATTAAATTTTCATAGCGGTGACGAAAAAGAAATCACTTTTTTGTAGGGTTCAAACTATCTGTGACGTGGAATCCAGTGATTCGTAAAACATAACCTCGTATTAGTGCGCAGTCGGTTAACATGGGCACAATCAATGTAGTGTGCAGTGACCCTAACATTTCAAGAAACAAAAAAGTGAAGGTAGGTGTGTGCAGTGACCCTAACATTTCAAGAAACAAAAAGTGAGGGTAAGTGAAGATTCATAAGCCATAGAGAGTCTCAACATCGCTGCGACAGTCCGCTTATGACCACGGCCGGTGCAACCTAGTCGAAACGTCAAGCGATTTTAAGGTAAATAATGCGCGTTAATTACCGTATAATAAATAGTTTTTAATATTTATTATCATAATCTAGACGAAGATAAATCCAAAAACACAAAAATCATAAAAAATGGTCTAGCTGTTCTTGAGTTATAAATCGTGTAGCTAACACGACTTTGTTTTACATACATAAAAGATTAAAATGGTTTTAAACTCTCGCGATGCTTACACATATGAGAATATTATCGAGACTTAATCGCTTGAAATATTTTAAGGCACGAACCTTTTATTTACCCGACGATTCACGCGCCCGCGCCTCACGAAGACCCGAGACGGGTCTTCGTGAGGCGCGGGGTTTTTCAACTACCCCCACCTGGTCTTGATAATTTTGATAAGAAATATTATCGGTACTTCTACACACAAAACTTACTACGTCTTTACATTGAGGCGCGATGTCGACGGGGTTCCAAGATAGTGAAAGCCGGTATCCATCTTCTCGGTTGAAATAAAATTCTTGTACTTCTTGATCTCAACCGCATCTATCCTGGAATAATAGTCATACGCTCTGTTTGTTAAGGAAGCTACAACAGATTGTAAATGGCGTGGATGGTGGTGTGATAAGTCGTGTAAATATCCATCGGTGTATAAAGTTTTTTTTTAAATCTACATTCACCGTATCGTTTGGTCTTTTCCAATACTTTAACATCGAAAAAAGCCAACGACCAACGAATGTGAATTTGATATTTTAATGGAGTTTAGGTACTTATCGAATTGTTCTACTGTGTCACTGTTCTCCTTCATGATACAATATACGTCATCGACGTATCGCTTCCATAGCTTGACGTAAGACGCGTGTAGATTGATGTACTTCTTCTATATAACCTATATAGATAACCTCTGCGACATGCTACCGGTGCTACCGGGCTACCTATGGCCACTTCACTTAACTTCACTTGACTGCCTCTGTGGCGCGGTGGGAGTGTGTCCGACTGCTACGCAAGAGGTCGTGGGTTCGATTCCCACACGGGACACCACTTTGTGTGATTCACAAATTGTTGTTCCGAGTTTGGGTGTACTTTGTGTCCGTGACTTGTACGTTTGTAAAGTTCCCCGCGACACAGGGCTTGTACCCTACTGCGGGAGTCGTCTTTTAAAAGAAAAAAAAAAAAAAAAACTTCGTCGTTCTAAAGTTAATATTATCCACGGTATAGGAAGTAGTTACCCTCTAAACAGTTTCTAAGCAGAACAATGTACTCTTATAGGCAGGCCGTTTTCCTTCAGGTCATCGCACAAAAGCTGAAGGAAACGTCGGGTAAATAAAAGGTTCGTACCTTTAAATATGTCATGCGATTAACGGTCAGTTGCAAGAAAGTGTCTTAATGTCTTCATTTACTAATCCCTCATTAAAGTTTATATTAAATAAGATAAATAAGAAATAATTTATTTCGACATTTTTACCATTTTACACATTAATCCAAAAAACAGAAAGTACATCATATAATGACAACACATTAACAATATAAAAATAAAATTTTAAAAAAACATGTACCTACTTATATGTATTTTATTATGTCGAAAATAGGACCTAGTTCAACATAATTACGCCAGGCTGTCGCCTTTATGCTTCGGTTAAATTACAAAGACAGATTGGCGTTCCAGTTCACATTAATTAACTAATGACCAGGTAATGGAATGGTTTCAGTAAAGTATGAATGATTTTAGTTTGTTGCCTTTTGTATCAAATATTTATGGAGCTTATTATTGAGATTAAAACGATTTGTACACACCACTGCCAACTCTGCAAAAAAAAAAAAAAAAATATTACGCGTCGTAATCGCATGAATAATTTAAGGTAAAATACCTTGTTTATTGCCCGACGTTTCGACCGTATTGGAATGGAATATTGGATAGAATGGCCTTGACCTTTGGCTTTTATACAGGCCTACAATCTGTCTGGCCACGAATCGATGGATTTACGCACTGTTTCCATAGAAACGCCACTGCTTTCGCCAGAAATTTTTTAAGAGACTGTAGTGATAATTCTTACCTCGTATATGTATATATGTCCTTGTAGTGTTATTTCGTGGCATTTGTGTATATATTCCATTTTAGTTCGCCATTTTTAACATAATAAATATCTCTGTAAGACTTATTGTAAACATTATTTTTCGTAAATCAAATCTGTCATGTCGACAAATATTTTCTATGGTTGCTATGACAACAAGATAAGCATAGAGTTCTTTGTAAAGTATGGTCTACATTGTGAAACTGGCTGTGCGTAAATCCTAAATTAAAAATAAGTTAAGCTTTAAAATTTTAAATTGCTTCTAGAGAGTTTTCTTTATGAATACAAAACCGAAGAAGAGTCAGTGAAGAGCCAGCTCTCTAAAAGAGAAGAAGTGAAGAACCAGCTCTCTAAAAGAGAAGGAGTGAAGAACGAGCTCTCTAAAAGAGAAGAAGGGAAGAACGAGCTCTCTAAAAGAGAAGGAGTGGGAAATTAAGAGAAAAAGACCATACCTACCGGGCCGCCTTTCTACCTACCGGCGTCGCCTTTCTACCTACCGGCGTCGCCTTTCTACCTACCGGCGTCGCCTCTCTACCTACCGGGCCGCCTCTCTTATATACCGGGCCGCACCTCTACGACGCGTCGCACCTCTACCTGCCGACGTCGCGCCACTACTACCTACCAGCGCCGTGCCTCTGCCTACCGGCGCCGCGCCTCTACCTACCGGCGGCGCGCCCCTACATACCGGCGCCGCGCCTCTACCTATCGGTGCCGCGCCTCTACCTACGAGTGCCGCATCTCCGCCTGGACGCCGTACCTTTACCTACTAGCACTGCATCTCCGCCAGCATCGGTTCTAAATTATCTTTAATTTTAAGTAGTCTTTAAGTTCTTGTAAATATATGTAGTCCTATCTTAAACTTACCCTTTCATTACACTACAAGACTTAATGTTACTATGTCGTTTGAGCAAGCCATGTCCTTTAAAACTGACCATAATTTGTAGTCGGGGTTGAGGTCTGGGCTAGATTCTCATATAGCCCAGACCTCAACCCCGACTACAAATTTTGGTAGCCCTCGCTAGTCTTCAGCTCTGATAAAGTTGGGAACGTTGGTTTCAAGCCAGGCTTGGGTAGTTCGTGCCTTGTGACCAGGTGCAGAATTCTGCTGGAAAGTCCACGGTATATTTTTAAAAAGTGTTTTGCGGAGAGGTTTCACAACACGATCCAAGACTGTCTCTTGATGCATTATTATTTTAGTAGTTTTATATAAGTGTGTTGTAGGTGTTAAAAAGTCAACACAATACAGTCGTTTTATAATTTTATTTTGTGTTGTATGCAGTTCTATAAGATTTGTCTTAGATGCTGATCCCCAGATTTCAATAAAGTACTTTAAGTGAGGTTTCGCACCTAACTTAAAGTACCTACCTTATTTTTGGCAAACAATTAATTTGGCTCTTACCTTATCAATATGGGGTTTCCTTTACAGTTTATCGTCTTACACTAAACAGTGGTATTTTTTACTGTCTGACTGATTTATTGTGTAATTAGTTATTTTTAAAGAAGAATAAAGTGGTATTTTTTAATTTTTAGCTGCAAATATCATAAATGTAGTTTCTGTGGTGTTCACATTAAGCAAATTGTGCAAGAACCATTCGTTTAAAATGAGCAAGTCCATTTGTGCCGCATTAATGATGTCATGAATCGATCTACCAAAATAAAATAATGTAGTGTCATCTGCGTAGAGTGATAAGTATCCTGTTAGGCCTATTCGGTTTATATTGTTTACATAAATCAGAAACATTAGAGGCCCCAATATGGACCCTTGCGGCACACCTCATGTAAAAGTTTCTATTAGCCAATTATGATTCAAATAATTCGTAGGCCGTTCCAGTGATACCCAAGTCTTCCAGTTTTTTAAGTAATTTTAAATGATTTACTGTATCTAATGCTTTCTTAAGGTCTATGAAAACTCCTAAGCTTATGTATTTTTGATTAATATTAGTTTTTATTTTCGTTACAAGGTCAATATTTGCTAATTTATAAAGTGTTTGAATGTTGTTTAAATCCGTATTGTTGAATTATTAAGAACTTTTTTTTCAGATAAGTAATCACTGAGACGTACGTAAATTATTTTCTCAAATAACTTGGATATCACTGAGATTGGCCTATAATTATTGTGATCCGTTTTAGTGCCGGATTTGTAAATAGGAGTTACTTTAGCAAGTTTCAGGCTATCAGGAAATACCCCATTTTTCAAGCATTTATTTATACAGTTTACTAGTGGAATAATTACGACTACTTTAGTGTTAATACATTTTAATGCCTTTGTACTGATTCCGTCTACACCTGTACTAGTATTAATATTTAAGTTATCGATTAATTTCTTCACTTCTTCGACTGTACTATCGCGATGCTCCCCGGTGTAACGTCTAACAGAAAGCTTCAATGAATGCGTTTGCACAAGCTTCAAACCGTTGTCCCCGCCCATAATTCGTCTAAGCCAATTATCTTCTTCCTTTCTCGGAAGAAACGCAATGAAAGTATTTTAGTTGCACTTTACTTTCCGTGCATGGTTCACGTGTCTTGTGTCTATTTTTACGCATGAGAATATTTTTTCTTACGATTACGATTTATGTCATTTCAAGGTCGAGCAGTTTTTTCCTTTTTAATATTAGGTTAGCTCTCAAATGAAACGCCGGGATTTTTATTACAAAGCGGGTTTTTAAAGTCCAGCATCAGGTTTAAGTTTGCCAAAAAAATAAGGAATATATTTTATCATCTATCTGTATAGTAAATGTCAACTTCGGTAACATTTCATCAGTTTCGGTAACAAATTAAGTAGGTAGGTAAGTATTCTAAATGTCAACTTCGGTAACATTTGAACCGCGCGGGTGGTGTAGTAGGTAAAATGATCTAACTTCTATCGGTTACGATGGCAAATCTCATCAGAGATTAGCCAGCTACGCAGGAGATACTATAGTGCACGAGTGTATGCGCAAACACAACTGCACTGTCTATTCCTTTATTCTCATAGTCTGATGCAATGGAAATCCGACACGCGGTCTTTGACTAGGCGCTGGACGGACGGCTTAACGTGCTCTCCAAGAAACGGAGAACTGTGAAAATATTCGAAAATGTTTTTTAATTCGAAGTGGTAACGTTGATTAACCTCGCATATATCACGATCTGCTCGGTCGCTATTGAGTCAGGGATCACCGCGTCAAAAGTTGTCGTGGATTTAATTCCAAGACAGACAACTTATTTTGATTTACTTAATGTCTTGATAGATTATGCCACCGATATACTTTTCTAGTATGAGATAAAAACAGTAGAGAGCAAAGCATTAATAACAAGTATTTTTAATTTATATTTTAAGTAGCTTTTAATCGTATGCGATTGAGGCGCTTAGAAATTATGGAAACGAAATATAAAGTAACTTACAATGCAGTGGCGTACGTGCGTTCTATACTAATCCTATATACTAATAGTTGTGTTGGCAAAGGAGGTGGAGTTACCCACACACCCACGGGCATCGGGCGCAAGCGATTTTTGTCCAAATGGAGGTAAACCGGACTTGGGCCGATAGTACATGACTAAAGTTTTGTGAGCGTACTTGAATGTTTATGACCGTCAGTATACATAAGTGTGTTACCTGGATTTATGTGATATTCCAGTGGTATTCTGCCAGCGAGATCTATTATTTTTGCAACGGTAGGGACCGTTGCAAAAAAACAAATTAAAAATGTTACAAATATCATTGCCATCTATTTCTACTTGTGTATTGTTAGTAAGCGAAACTGGAAGATTTTGTGGTAGTATATCTTCTTTTCATTATACTTCGTTTCTGTTATATATCATTTTGATTTTATCTTTATTGAACCAGTCGTCCTTTGGTAAATTCATAGTCTTTGATTTATTTATCTTATCTTGTTTTATATGTGATACAATAAAGCTCTCCAGAAATTCGTATCATCATTGTTTTTGTACAACATTTTTTACTTTCTAATAGGATTTCGACTAATTCTAGCTTAAACCTTTTTTGTGGCCTTCGACAGAGATGGTGTTGTTGTATCTGTTGATAGTACGATATACGAACATACGGCTGAGACCAAGCTTTTGAAGTATCGCACTTTGTGCAAGGCGGTCACGCAATCCTATTTTCTTTAACACCTCAATCCAAATTGTAATTTAATAATGAAATAAAAAGTGAAATGGCGCGAAATCGAAAGAACTTTTAAAAATAATAAACGCGTTCCCAATTCAAAGTAATTAAAAAGTTGAAAAAAAAAGTTTTTATGTAACAGCCTTTATGGCCGGACTAGTTATATCATTTATATATTAATGTACGAGCATACGCGTTGAGGAACCCAAGATTTTGGTTTGGGGGAGGGTTCGCCCTCGGTGAGGGTAGGTTTTATCAGGAACCAGCATATTACACAGGAGAACTATATGCCGGATAGATACTTTGATGGAGACTGACTCGGTTTGCTCCTAGTCCACCCCTCCCCTTCCTAGACACACTAATTCTATACCCAACCAGACAATAGATAAACATACTTAAATATTTCTAAATACATACATATTATAGATAAATTATATCCAGACACAGAATAAACTATCATGCTCATCACACAAAGTTTTATCTTGGGTGACGATCGAACCCACGACTTCCGGCTTAGCAGTCGGGGTCACTTACCGGTAGACCGATAGGCCAGTCAAGAAAAGTTTTTGTATTATTCTAAAGTTAATATATTATATATAAAGAATTATCACAATAAATCATGAAAGCTGCAAGAATTTTTTGAAAAATAATCAGTAGCTATTGTAGGTCTTGTTTCTGTTATTCCATAAATATATTCTTTCTGGCATACTATCGACAAAAAGCGACAACAAAGAATACATTTCATAAAAACACATTGCCTGTCTGGTGCTTAAGTAAGAATAACTTATATGTGGTATTTGTTTAGAGGTCAATGGTCTAATGTGTGTATGATGACTCCTCCAGGGCCAATTAAATTTTAATTAATGGAATGTCAAAATGAATCCTCCATTAGGATGTTTTACAGTTTCTTGCAACTCCATATCGCGATAATGAGGAGCCAATGAGGTCCAAGCTCGTGAGAATATTTGCAGAACATTGAATTTGGGAACTCCTTCGAAACAAAGTTATTTAAGTTTCCGTGTCTTTATGCGATGTCTTCATGCGTCGCACGATTTTTAGGTTCTTATTGTCATATATGAATTTGTTTCACCTTCAATTTTGCTGGTCAGTCTTTATATTTGCGAGATAATGGAGAAACCTTAATAATATACCACTAGCACTAACACACTTTCGCAATAAATCAGTAGATTTTTTATTTTGAGTTTGTAAGTAAATCTACTTACAAAACCCAAAAATAAAAAAAACTTTGTTTACTATGTTGTACCCACTAACTAGCGATTGCATCTCTCCTCCCCGCAATTTCATTAACTTACGATTACGTTCTACTGTATTATTATGAGCTTTAAAAATGTTACTACAAAATGATTCGACCATAGTGTTGTTGTATGTTTCTTGGCTGAATTTACAATATTGCAGTAGCGAAGAGTCAATTTTACAGCAGCGGAACTCGACACGATCCAATGAAAAAAATCGAATTGTTCACTTGGTTCTTTAGAAAACCACTACATACTACAATATTCTTTAAAATACGTCAATATTCTCGCAGTACCGAAACTGCGAAACAAATTCTTTGAAAAAAATATGAAATCTAAAAAAAAAGTCTATCTCCAATCCAATGTTTGCAGAGAAGACTGTTGATAACTCATTCGATCGATATTAATAGATACTAAGGAAATTAGCAGCAATCAATATGTACCAGCGCAGTCATATTTTCGTTATTCGAAATTAACACCTACAAATTATGGTTCTTAACTACCTAGGTATAATTAATAACTCAAATAAATACGTACCTATTGCACGACACAACACAACATTACAAAAGCACTATCTAATACTAATTTGCACTATAAGTAAGTAGATACTCAAAAAAAACATTTAATTGATTTAGTTAAATTGTGTCAAAAAAATACCTACGTTACGTCCATGCCCTCGCCTTATATCCACTGTATTCGAAAGTTTCCGATCTTAATGTGTAGTGTATTCACGTAATTTGCGCGAGAATTTTGAGTGTATAATAGTTACTACGTAATAATTTTTGTTTATAGATAAATATTAAGATATTGTCTTAATATCAGGGATTTATAAAAGAGAAACTAAAGGGAATCGTATTCTAAGAAGCATTCGCCACTGTTTTTTACCCGACTGTAAAGAAGGGTTATGTTTTTCGCGCGTATCTTGTATGTATGTATGTAATATTCTTTATTACCTGATATCTCACAATCCACTTAACGGATTTATACAATTCACACGTCGTTAGATTCGTCTTAATCGCCCAAGTGTTCTTAGATAGGTGACGTTTTTAAAAAACAAACATGGCGGCTATGAGATGTCAAAAAAAAAGTTGTTTCGAATACTGCAATATGAGTATCAAATTAAAGAGCTCATCTTAATCATTTCAAAAAGGTATAACATGATTATGACTTTTATACTAAAAAAGTTAGTAAGCAACCATTGTTTTTTGAATTTTCAATACTTTTCAATAGCTGTGATAAAAGTAAGTTGCTACATCGGTTACATCCTACAACTACTAAAAAGTATTAAATAAAAAAATAAATTATAAAAATAAAAAAACCCGCCTGCACAAAAAAGATGGAAACAAGAGCCCCTACATAATTATACAATTTCATGCAGTCGGAGGCACTTTACTAAGTTCATCGAAATTCATTTATGCCTCCTGAATTCATTTTTTATATCTGTAAAATCAGTCCTAGTCCAAACGCTACTAGAATCGGAAAACAATAAACAAGGAAAACAAAACGTTTTATTATGCCAAACTTCTTGGCAGTATATGATTAGGTATAAATGAGACAAAAGATGTAGTATAGTCTGGTTATAATTATCCAAAGGTGCATCTTATATACTAACGACTTCGTGTTGATAACAGATAGTAGAAACATTTAATAGATACTGAACGTGCGATAAGGAACATAAGATTGTGATGTAGATTGTAGATACAGCACAAAGATATTGTACTGTAACAGTACACCCCCCTTTAAAAAAATTTATGGTAATAGTGTTTACAATATAAATTTGACCTAGACCTTACTAGTTATTTGCTGATGTATATAAATAATAATGCTATTGTACGCGGTGGAATTTGATGACGCCTGTTGTGGTGTTAATATGGCTTCTAGTTGCGTGAACCATAATCTTGGTTGGTCTTTCCAAAATTCCGGAATGCGGGATAAAACCGAGGTGCCAGCAGCTACTTCAAGTGTTCCTTGCTGATTTATGTTCGCCTTGCACGGTGATTGTGCCATGTTTCTTGCTGCGTATTCGTTCGTCGGGGTCACCAATTTGCCAAACTTCTTGGCAGTATATGATTAGGTATAAATGAGACAAAAGATGTAGTATAGTCTGGTTATAATTATCCAAAGGTGCATCTTATATACTAATGACTTCGTGTTGATAACAGATAGTAGAAACATTTAATAGATACTGAACGTGCGATAAGGAACATAAGATTATGATGTAGATTGTAGATACAGCACAAAGATATTGTACTGTAACATTTACGTGTATGTGTATGTGTAAAACAGTAACTACGCATATCTGTTTGATCGCAACTGTGATTTAACAATAGATATATTTATAACTGGGAAAGATAATAACTCGGAATAAAAAACATATTGAATAACATTCTAGTAGATTTTTCACGAATTAAAAATATTGATAACTTGAACAAAATAACTGAAATTAATTATAATATATGTGACTTAACAACAAAAAGTAATGAGCTTTTTCGTTACTGAACAGCTTTCTATAATTCACTAAAACATAGCCGGTCTATTGATTAAGTCTTGTCAGTTTACAGTCTGCTTGAACGAACATTCGGAGAAAAATATAAAAGTTGATATAATTTGTGTAACTGAGCATTTTATGTTGAAAGGCTGTGAATCTCAACGAAATACACTGAACTAAAATAATGCTTTTTGTCAATTACTGCATTCTTCGTTACAGCAGCAAAGCTGGCTATCGCCATCCTCGTCTAACGAATGATGTAAAGCGATAAGTCTTTCTCACTCTAAACAAAGTTTAATCGCTGGCAACTCCAACTACGGGCACTTTTGCATAGGCAGAGTTAGTACATCATGTACAGAAAATAAAAAGCTTTAATTTGATATATAAATGATGAAAATACGTCATGAACGTAATAACGTAACATAATATTACCTGCTTATACCTGGCTGCGAAGGAGTTGCGGGACACCTATCGCTTTTCAAGTTCTCTACGTCTATTTCTATAAAGTATAGTGTATTTCATTGTAATAACAAGTGAGATTTTTTTTCCTAGTAAGTCGATTAATATTAATTTAATTAAAAATACTAGCGGACAAAATCTGATAGGCAGACTGGCCAAAACATATTGTCCCTTTTATGATTGTATTATATAAACATGATTTTATTACAATACTCGATGAACGATCCGAATTTGCAGCCGTATCTCAGTCTATTACAAGACACATTTGAATTCTGCGCTGTTGAGCTTACTAAACATAACATATTTTTTATTTGTATTAACCGAATTCCAGATCCAAAAAAAACTTAATGATTTTCTTAGTAATAAGATATAAAACTAAAGACTTCAACATCTAAATTCTAAAAAGAAAAAACCTATCAATTAAATTTGAATGCATTTTGCTTAACTTCAACTTGAAATTAGTTATAAATCAACCAACCAGAATTGGGAGCTAAACATGTATCTATAAATTTACGCATAATTTTAATAAATGTACAACCGAAGTCTTAATATTGCAATTTTGTATCATACTGCACAATTACTAAAGTATCCGGTACACAAAAGATGTGTCATCGAAAAATACTTATTTGAAATATTGAAAAAAAAATATACTGAAATTTAAAAATTGAATGTTTCCTCAGTTTTTCCGAAATGTATAATGCAAATAGGTAATCCAAACATGGCTTATAACTTATATAAGGAAAATAATATGCTGTTTTTTCAATTTATGATTTACCAAACCGAAATTTACTGTAATCATATTAAACAAGCCTAAGTGGATTTGATGTGTTATAAAAACTTGCAGTAAAAAGAAACGCCAACTTTATGGCAGTATAGGTTGTAACCTACACTGCCATAAAAGTCTTGTTGTAACCAAGCTTGGGTAATAAGTCACGTTTTAAAAATTACTCAAAACGATATAAAAAAATTATTAATCTTACACAACGTCTGAAAAATCCAACAAATTTTTCGACATAATTATATTGGTTATCAACGATTGATCAATGTCTTTAAACTGGTGTAGTAAGTTACCAATAACCCGTATAGACACTTAATATTTAAAAGGTAATAGGGTCAGGGGCCATATATAAAAGGAACTATTCTTCGATAAATAAATCAGAATCTATCCTTACCTAGGTTATACTCAGAACAAACTTAGTGGGAACCAAACCCACGACCTCTGGCTTAGCAATCAGGGTCATTAACCACTAGACAAAACGTGTTTTTTAATTTATTTTTAATCGAAACAAATACTAAAAGTTATTGATTTGATTTGTAATCCTATCATTTTTTTCTCACTAGTACTCGTAGTCCCTAACTATACTATCTAGAGACTAGGGTTCTAAAATGCTACATTTTTTTTTTAAAAAGAAAATGACCCTTTATCTTTGCCTACACTGGTGTATTTCAATCGAAAGACACCACGGGATCTTTATTACATTTAACATACACTATCTCCTGCTGAAATTTGATCATAACTTTTTGTTACACTTTGTAAATGAAGAAAAGAATAATTATTTTATAATAATATCACCCTTTATTGTACCATATTTTATTACAAAAACTTATTCTGTTACGTGTATTTGACCTCTTCTTTGAATGCTCATCTCGTGTCCTGTGTCTGGTTTCAAAGTTATTACGAGTTTGAACTGCACCTTGTTGTAGTCGGCCTGAAACTTGTATCTTCGTACCAGATGTGCCAAAGATACCTTGAGTGCTGTCATCGCATATGTTTTTCCTGCAAACGAGAAAACTTATATTTATGATTGCAAACAAGACCAATGAAATCATGTGCGTATTTTCAGGCGCTATATATATGTTTCAGTAGTTTAGTACCAGCACCTACTGCCGAGTAATGCTTTGTTACTTTATAGTGATAACTAAGCAGTAGATTGTTATAATTAAAGTGTAATTCTAACTGCTTAAGTAGGGCCTTTTCAAAAGTGTTACTAGCGTTCAACCTGGTTCTTTGAAATTACGATCTAGTCTCAAGACTTATAAGTAAATTAGTATTGTCATAATCTGCCAAATTCAATATTTTTATTTAAGAATTTGTGCATCTTTGTTTAAAGCGAAACACACTCTGAATACACTGATCGTTTGTTCACTATATTTCACTGAACTAACTCGCGGCTTATTTCTGCGAGCTGGATAGCCTCAATGTTTGAATACGCATATTATTTAAAAAAAAAACCTTAGATTTTTTTTTGTACATGCCCATAAGATTAACTTATTTTACTTTTCCAATATAGTTTTACAATAATGTTTGATGAATGTAAGACAATCATTTTTATAAAACTTCGTGGGGGTCATTACATACCTATGCAACTTCGCTTTCCTATACTAAATCCATAAAAGGAAGCAGGGTGACTCGGTACAGTATCAGGATCAAGCCATCTTTCCGGTCTGAATGACCATGCGTCTTCACCCCATATATTTTTATCCCGATGTGAGCCATATGGGAGCACGCAACTATAACTGCCTGCAGGAACTGTGTAGTTCTCTGAAAGGAACAAGTGGTGGCAACTATTACTCTGAAAGTAGCCAATGGCTGATGAATAGCAATACAATAGAGGATGGATTGTATAAACGGCACGGGCAGTAAGATTAAGTACCAGAACCTCAATCTCAATTCACACCTCACAATTCTTACAATTTTTTTTTAATGCCAATCGATTCTGATTTTTATGACAGTCAAAAAAAGTCTGTCGCACGAAATGAGGTCTAGTTAACTTGGTAGAAAAATGACACATATCAACCCATAGGATGGCCCTCTGCTGGGCACGGGTCTCCCCAGTAGAACCTCCTAGTATGTAGATCCTGGGGGTAATTGCCATAATCGCCACGCTTGGCGAGCGGGTTGGCGATCGCAGTAAGGTTTTAAGTACGCAGAGGACGCTGCTGCCCGTCCTCCGGGGTGAAATCCCTTAGTCGCCTTGACGACACCCACGGGTAGAGATGGGGTGGTACTATTCTTAAGCCGGCACCACACGGCATAAAAATGACAGATTTTTTTTAAGAATTTCTGATTTTATAAATATATAAATAAAATAAAACTTATTTATTCATTGAGATAACGCACACTACATGATAATTAAGGTACAGTACAGAAAAAACAACGAATAGTTAGGTAGATAGATAACAAAACGAACACACGTACATATACAGGCGAGATCGGGGTGCTGTCCCAGCGGGCGGCGGCGGGCGGCCCGCTTGCCTGTCCCGTCAGGCGCCCGCGTATTGCAGCGCATTTAACAAAAGCGATTACGGCGTAACGTATTGAAAAAAAGATTTTCTAGCGTGTATGGGGCGAGAACACGTCAGTCATTTAAATTCATTTAAAGATTCGGATTCAGAATGCGTATGTCCGGCGAAGCAGCAGCGCTCGACCTGATTAGCCACTCCAGAAAGGTAAGTGTAAATTATATTTGTATACTAGTAGCGAGGATATGAAACGGGTGTTGACAAAAAGCATAGTTTAAATAAGAACATTTCTTTCAGGTCACAAGTTCGGCACTTGCTGCCTCCCCACACAAGCGCACCGAAGCAGACTGCCAATAGTGCCAATGCAGCGCGTCATCGTCGCACACACGCAAGGACCCACAACGTTTATAAGATGACAAAATTGTATATCTGCGACTATTTATATAAAAAGTGAAATTGTAAGTGACTTAGTACGTACTATTCTTGTTGGGCTGCTACTATCAAAAATGGATTTTATTAAAATTTACTTTTTATAGTAACATATGATATAATTCTATCATCTTTTTGTTAAACACATTATAGTTTTGATACTAAATATGTTTTATTTGGGACAAAAACAGCCTAAATCAATTCCATTGCTAAAGTACAAGTCTCCTCTTAGGCCTCATTATAGAGACGTGGGGCGTCGCGCGTGGCGATGGGTGGCGCGGCCCGCACTAAATTCAAACATACTCGTATATCGTTGTACTGTGTTCACGGAGAAGCGATTTTACACGCATTTGTTTAAATTGGAACTTTTTTTTCGAGACTCGATTTCTTTTTAAAGATTAAAAATGAATGATTTAATACCACTCCATAGCATTATATAATAATATTCTCTATGTTAAAAAGTTAATTATTTAGTACCCCGCGTGTGCCGCATCGATGCCCGCCGCGTGCGACGCAGTGATAGCTGCGCATACTTTACTACACGGTTGAAGATTTGCCAAGGTCGCCGCATCGGACAACGCTACACTAGCGGCCATACAGCTCTATAAACAACATCATATATTGTCATTACGTTTACGTGTGCATGACAAGAGCCACTTCACGCGCCGCCTCTCCGTGAACCGAAAAAACGTCTAACGCGACGCGAGACGCCACGCCCCACGCGTAAACAAAGCCTTAGAAAAAAAAATGTCTTTCAGCCTAGTACGATGTCACATAATCTTGCAATATTTTGGTTCTAGAATGTTCCGGTTTCTTCACATAATTTCTTTAATCGATATTGATCAACGATGAAACAAATCACGGATTGCGTGAGCACCTGCATGAATTTGAACCTCGTAATTCAAGGTTGTTCACACTAGGAGTTAGGACTTACTTATCTTAATATCTCGGTCAATGTATCTTAGCAAAACTGGCGCCGTTGGTACATATCTAAGCGTTTCTTTTATCACAGCTTCTGTGTAAGGTAACTTTGTCACATCTGCTTTTTCTACATTTCTCTCTGGACCAAGCACTTGAATTAATCTGAAATTAAATATAAATATACAGTTGTTGAATGGCGATGTAAGATCGATGAAAAGCCGGGGTAGTCATTAGACTACCCCGGCTTTTCATCGATTTTGGATCATCCTCATCCTCGCTCTGGATTGCCTCGTCCATTAAGTAATGGACCGGAAAGGTTAATTGGACTTTCTGGAAAAGTAGGGAACTGTAACCCTTCGGTAACCTGATTTGCCTTAGGTATCGATATACTGTCATTGGAAATGGTGATAGTATAGTCTCGTATAAATAAACGCATAATGTACATTGACCAGTCGTGTTACATATCATTATTTAAAAAATACGCGAATAATTCTTTTAATCACGATTTATAAAGCCATTTAAGGAAACTCACTCTTGAAATAGCCGTTCCTGTACTTCGGGGTAAGTACCTAAGAGCAATAGAGCATTCTGTAGCGTATTTGCTGTAGTTTCATATGCTGCTATTACTGTAGTATCTAATTCTTCTTTGACTTCTTGATCAGTAAATGCTTTACTGGATGTAAGTGGGTCTATTAAATCAATGAGTGGCCTGTAGCTTAATTCCTCTGAAAAAAACAGGTTTGATTTAACCACAGCAGAATTTGCATCGGTATTTTGAATGATGACAGGAAGGATATAGGAATATTTATTTACAAAACAGCAACATAAATCACCTTTACTTTTTTTCTATCGTAAACCTCATCAATGTTTTGACAATTATAAAGTTATTTATAATTATTTTATAGTGTTTCAAGTTTGTATTAATTAAATTATAGAAATTGAAAATCAACTCGTTACTTAATTTGGTTTTGGTAGTATTACAAATAATAATAGAAATAAATATTCTTAATATTAATTTTAGATTTAATTTTAAAGAGTTATGAGAGGCAATAACATACCCGTTGTTTCTAAACTATTTTGTGCGGCAGACTTTTTGGTTCGTATAATCTGAAAGTATGAGACTGAAATTTTAAAACCAATTTAAATTAAGACATAGCAAAAGTAATGCTGTGCCAATGTGTTACCTCATGTGACAGATCATTTATCTCCTTCACCAGTTTATCTTCGATTCTCTTTTCGTTACAAAATGTATAAATAAGATCGCTATGTAACCAAAACTTTTGAAATCGATTAGTGTACGCAAGTAGTAAATTTTCAATCACTTTTCTGTATTTTTCAAGCCTTCCTTCTTTCATGTTTGATGTTCCGAACACGTTTACTGGAATTAAGTTGTGCATGAAGTCGGACAAACTTGTTAGATGTATCTATGCTATTTTATACAAGCCCGCGTAAGAGGTGTGCATTTCATTGATACGAACTTTAAATGCTATCATATTTAGTTTTAAGATATCAACTATCTACGACGGACGGAGGACGGGCAGCAGCGTCCTCTGCGTACTTAAAGCCTTACTGCGATCGCCAACCCGCTCGCCAAGCGTGGCGATTATGGCAATTACCCCCAGGATCTACATACCAGTAGGTTCTACTGGGGAGACCCGTGCCCAGCAGTGGGCCATCATATGGGTTGATATGATGAACTATCTACGACGACATTATAATACTTACAGCAAGATACGGTCATTATGGCCTCATTTATCAGCTCTGTAGGATCAAACAACCCTTTCCCGACATAAGCCTCCATTTCGTCTGCCATTTTTTGGTTTTGGGCATTAAACACCTCTAAGTATGCATTTATGATTGGTAAACTGAATGCTGGGTTCATCAACTTCCTGTGACGTTGCCATATTTGACCTGAAATAATTGTCATATTTTTTTAGTTAAGTGTTTGAACACATTGAATTCGATTATCGGTACCCTGCGACGAATGTATAGCGACCGGAACGTCATACATACATACATGTCGCACCAGGTACCGGCGGACCGGATTAAAACCGGAACGTCTGAAAACGACCTTACGGTTTCAAAATACTGCGGCGTATTGTTTGCATCGTTTAACTTTTCCCTTCAGTTTATCGACAGGCAGTGTGTTAGGAGCAGCTTTACTTTCTTATAAATCTGTAGGATTGCCGTCTACCTCGTCTCAAACTTTGTTTCTCATTGCCTCTGGACGCCTCTGCCTGACATGGCTCTGTAGTTTAACCTAAGTTTCTAAGTTTTTTGTTGTTTAAGTATATTTTTTTACCCGAAGCCGAGTTTCCTGTATACACGACCTATTCTCGACCTTAAGAGTTATCGAACCTTTTAAATCTGTGTCCACGACTCGTGTGATTGTACGATTATTATCGTTAATACCAAGAAAATTCAAGGATTTCATGTACTAACCCGTTGAAGTTACCAAACCATTTCCGAGTGTAGATTTTGCGAAATCATATATAATGTGCTTCTTCAAACAAGAATTCATCAATGTCATGGAGTCATCTAAATCTGTGACAACTGAAACAAACATTTGTAATAAATGAAATATATAATAATATTATAATAACACTTCTATTTGCTTCCTATTTAAGTGAAAAAAAAAACAATATTATAGGCACAGTGAGATGTTTTTGACTCTATAATAGTGTCGCCCTATAAATTAAATAGTATCGGTAAAAAAAATAGTTTAGTATTCTTTATTATCATTTTGCCTTAGAAATTCATTTTTAAACCTTTTCTATAATAAGCAAATTATTTATAAGTATTATAAAAAAATATATGAATTTAAATTCTCTACTTAAAGATTTTTGAAAACGGCCACCTATAATGTGAACCGACAGTGGTAACGTTGCTTACTTCGCTGGTATCTCGATCTGCTATTGAATCTTACTTCTGTTATTAGCGAAAACTTTAATTGACCTAAACCTTTGACTAACTTGGCATGTTTTAGAAGGATCTCTGTAACGAAACAATATTGAGAGATCTATCTATTATTAGACAACTCGCACAAGGCCATCTGATCCCAAACTGGGAAGTGCCTTGAGGAGGAGGGCAACTATGGCAACCAGACAACTTACTTATACTCGTAAACATAGATACTTAGATACATAATTCTAAATACAAAAATTTACTTCTAAATCTCAAAAATCCATCCTGCCAAATCTTTTGTATTTTTTAAACAAGAATACGAGTTTATTTTATAAATAATTTATTTCATCTTACACAGCGAGTATAAATATCACACTCTATTTTTTATGGTTTTCTTTTTTTTATCGTTTTGACTCGAATTAATCCTATTTAATTCGAAAATCCGAACAGATGATATTAAATAACCTACAAATTTCACTTCATCTTAAATATATACCTTACCTTATAATCGCAGTAAAATTAGTACTTACAGTAATATGAATCTAATCCAATTTTAGCGGCTATTATTCCTCCTTTTTCTAAGGTGTATTCAGAGGTTTTTCTCATTAGATCCCATAAAGCTGCCAAAAGAAAATATTTATTAATCTTCGACTATAATAAGGTTTACTTACTGCTGTACTTTAAAGTCTGTTTCAATACTCTTTGGACTAATTTGAAGTAGGTATGTAGTAGTCGACCAAGTAAAGTGGTCCAGTTTGACAAAACGTCCTATGTAACCAAAATGACGATATGATTGAGCCTAGCAACCGCCTGTATACGGAAGCAAGGGAAAATCAACTTTATTGTTTTATAACGTGTAAATAAAATTCAACCTTAGGGTGATAGACCACATTTTTGGTAAATTGTACATATGGCGGCCAATCTCATCCGACACTAGCCAACTAAGTAAGAGATGTTAAAGTGCACAAGTGTATGCGCACACACAAGAGCTCTCTCTCTATTCCCTCACTCTCATAGCCTGACGGGATGGAAATCCGACACGACCACGACGTATGACATTTTTTGAAAACGGCCACCTATAATGTGAACCGACAGTGGTAACGTTGCTTACTTCGCTGGTATCTCGATCTGCTATTGAATCTTACTTCTGTTATTAGCGAAAACTTTAATTGACCTAAACCTTTGACTAACTTGGCATGTTTTAGAAGGATCTCTGTAACGGAACAATATTGAGAGATCTATCTATTATTAGACAACTCGCACAAGGCCATCTGATCCCAAACTGGGAAGTGCCTTGAGGAGGAGGGCAACTATGGCAACCAGACAACTTACTTATACTCGTAAACATTGATACTTAGATACATAATTCTAAATATCTATGTTAACGAGTAAAAGTAGGTAAGTTACCACTTACATAATCTATACTAATATTATAAAGCTGAAGAGTTTGTTTGTTTGAACGCGGTAATCTCAGGAACTACTGATCCGAATTGAAAAATTCTTTTACTCTATGATAGCCTATTTATCGAGGAAGGCTATAGGCTATAAACCATCAAGCTACGACTAATAGGAGCGGAGCAGCAATTAGAAATGTTGAAAAAACGGAGAAATATTACGCAGACGAAGTTGCGCGGGACAGCTAGTAACTAATAATTAGAAAGCAAATAAAATCCGTCCCCCATTATGTTTATCTAAATACAAGATGGCTGGTTTTAGATAATATTATAAAGCTGAAGAGTTTATTTGTTTTAAATATAACATCACGCTACGACATTTTTCAATTCGGACCAGTAGTTCCTGAAATTATCGCGTTCAAACAAACAAGTTTGTTTGTTTGAACTCAAAAATAATTAATAGTAATACAAAAAAAAAATATATAAAAATAAAAAAACCTGCCCGCACAAAAAAGATGGACACAAGATCCCCTACATAATTATATAATTTCATGCAGTTGGAAGCATTAATGAATCTCGATGAACTTAGTAAAGTGCCTCCGACTGCATGAAATTATATAATTATGTAGCGGATCTTGTTTCCATCTTTTTTGTGCTGGCGGGTTTTTTTTATTTTGAATTGAAAAATTCCTCTACTACCAAAAAAAGTCGAGTTTGTTCACCTGGGTGCTTATAGTGCACCGGTGAACAAAGGACATCATTTATATCCACTCAATTCACCTAGGTGCAATGATTCCAAGGTGATATTAGGACACTAGCTATGTCCACTTTGTTCATCCAGGAAGAAGTGAACAAGGTGGAATAAGCCGGAAGGGTGCAATCAATTCAACGCCGGTCAAGTGTTACTTACTACCCCCCCCCCCCCACCCTCAATACTGATATTTCGTGATTTTCACGTGATAGACAACCCCTTTTTTTTTTCTTTTGGCGGGAAAAATTCCTGACGAACACCCCCACCGTCCGGGGAAGACGGTGGAGGTAGTGTGGGGTTTGCACCCACTAAAAAACCCGCCGTGTATCGTTCGCCACCTTCGCGAACGGGCCGCCGGAATTTGTTATACCGTCGGCGGCCCGCCCAGTGGCAATGCCCGGACGCGATGTTGTTGCGTTCCGGGCATTTCACACCCACGCGGCCCCTGGATACACACAGGGCGCCGCGCCTCCACGGAAGGCCGCGGGCGGGGCAGATTACCCCGTACGCCCGCTCGCAGCCCCACCTAAGGCGGCATCAGGCGCAGATATGCGCGCCGACGCCGCCCGGTTCGCCGGCGACGGAGCGGATCCGCCAGGGAGCTCTCTTCCCTGACGCGCTCCGCCGCCTCCTTCTGCGAGATGATGTCCTCGCAGAAAGATGCGACCGCATTCCACGACCCCTCGCTCCGGACCATGGACAGAACCACGGCCGGCAGCGAGAGGTCACTTCCGACCACTGCGGTGAGAACTCGACCTTGCCCCTCCCAAGCTGGACAATGCTGGAGGGTGTGCTGCGCCGAGTCCTCACCGCAGTCGCAGTGGTGGCAGGCGGGACTCAGTTCCCTCCTAGCAACCGTGTGCAGGTACTTCCCGAAGCACCCGTGCCCGGAGAGGACCTGCACTAGCCGGAAGGAAAGAGCCCCGTGCTGCCGCCCCGCCCACTCCTCCAGGACCGGCTGGAGCGCCTCCACGGTTCGAACACCTGCCCGTGGAGCCTCCAGCCGGCCCTGCCACCGGGCCATGATTGCCCGGTGTGCCTCACCGCGCCAAGCGCGTAGCTCCTCGGGCAGACGCACCGAACCCCCTGCCCGAACAGCCACCGCCCGCCGATACACTTCGGCGAGCACTTCCGCCTCCAAATCCCACGGGGGTGTGCCGGCCAATGCGCACGCCGCCTCTGCAGACACCGTGCGGTATCCGCGTATGGCCCTGACCGCCATGGTCCGCTGGGGTCTTCCTAAGCGGAACCTATTCTGGGCAGTCAGGGACGCCGCCCACACGGGTGCGCCATACAGAGCCATTGACCGCACTACCTCCGTGTACAACCGTCTACTCGAGGCACTAGGCCCGCCCAGGTTCGGCAACAGCCTCCCCAGTGCGGTCGTTATAATAGACAACCCCTAACCCAAGCCAATTTGCGCTTATTTATTATTATTACAAATATGCCACTATAAAATTACGTGCCTAACTATTTAGACACAAACTTATCTAGCTGCAAAGCTGCAAAACATTTTGTTTTTTTTTTATTTACGGAGCTTTGTCACAATTATGACTTTGTCGCTCCGTCCTAGCCACCTTTTGCATTACGTGCTATTGCAATGATTTATGTTTATTGTATAATTTATAAAAAGACATCGCTAAGTCCGACAAAAGGCTTGCCAGTACACTATACATTTATTTAATAGCAAACACTACTGTTTGCTATTAAATAAATGTGCCCTAAATTGCTCGCTTCGGACACATTCCATCAGAACATGTTGTGTGTCTTCCACTACCCCACATACCTCGCAGTTGAGTGTTGCAGATATGCCCATCAGGTAAGTAAATTTTGTAGATGGGATGTGTCCGGAACGTAGTCTCATAGCCGGTACAGAGTTTTGTCTACTTAGTTGGCAATTGTTGATCCAAGGTACTATTAACGGTTCCGGTTAGATTGTTTTGTACCAGATTCCCTTTTCCACTGATCTCTGATCGAAATATTCCTTCCACGCTGTATAACAATATTCTCTTACCAAGTATAAACATTCTGAAAAGTAGGGTGTGACTGAGAGAGGTATTCCCTGATAGCAAGCCTTCTTTGTAAGAATATCTGCCCTTTCGTTGCCAGCTATGCCTATATGTGACGGAACCCACTGTAATTGAATCACTTTACCATTCTGTCCTAACTCTAAAAGCTGGTTGATGATTGTGTAAGCTATCGGTGTGCCTCGAAAAGTCGAGGTACAACGAGCTAAATGTTGGACTGCACTTTTGGAGTCTGTTAACACTACAAATTTGCTGCACTAGATGGAGTTAATGTATGACAGTACTTCGCTGATGGCAAGTAGTTCTATATACATAATTGATAGCACAGGACATATTTTAAAAAGCATGTAAGAATTCTGCTGGGGATCAAAGAAAGCTGCACCAATCTCAGATTTTTCTTTAGCCCCCCAGGAAAAACTTGATAAAAGTTAGGATATGTTAGGTCTAGATAACGGGAGCAAACATTTCTTAATGCAGCTGGTTCATAATGATGCTTGGGTTTATTCAAGGTGTCAATATTGAAATTAATAATTTTTCACAGGTCAAGGTAACCACTCCAGTGTCTGCTCATGAACATTTCTAAATTTTGGCTACAATGAACTATCAAATCTTTAAATTGTTGATGCATAATAATTAATACGGGTTTATTTGTCCTATTCCATGAAGTTATTTAAGCGGACAGATTATTTAATAAACTAATAATTATATTACTACTTACTAAAGATTTACTTTTAAGTAAAAAAAATCCCCCCAAATAACACCTTCGAATATGTAGTGGTTGGATCCCAAGCTCACTTCCCATAACGTGTATGGGAGTAGATCTGATGAAACCACCGATCATTCGCATCGCCTGATTTTGGGTTTTATCTAATTTAAAAAGATGGGTTTGGCTACTATCGCCATATAAAAAACTAGCATAATCAAAACGACTTCTCAAAAGAGATATGTAGACTTTTCTTAAGTGTTTGGGGTGCCGGCTAAAAACTTAAGAATGTTGAGAAATTTTGATGTCTTTTCATTGACGTAATCTAAGTGTTTAGCCCACCTAAGAGAACGACCAAGCCATAATCCTAAGTATTTAACATTTTCCAAAGCTTGTAAAGCTGCATCGTTAATATTAATAGCAATGTTTTGTCCGTTGATTCCTTTTTTAAATATGCAAATCTTACTCTTAACAGCCCAAATTTCCAAGCCTAACTGTTACAAATTTTGGTTAATCTGATCTAAACACGACTGAAGTTTATTGCCGGCATCGAATATGCTTTTATTAGTGCAGTAAACTACGAAATCATCCGCATACTGAGAGATGTGAACAAATTCTGTACTAAATTGCTCTATTTATATTAAATATTATTGGCGACAGCGGATCGCCTTGTGCCAGCCCGCGATCAGTTCTGCGAACTATGGACAAGTCATTAACATTAACTTTTAAATAGCGTTCACTATGAAATTGGTATAGATAATTACATATAACATTCCCTGTGCCTAAACAATCCAACTTTTTTAAGAGAATGTTTATGTTTACATTGTTATATGCACTGTCGATATCGGTGAAACATTCAACAGTAACACAATTATTGCAAAAACCAGTTTAAATCCTAGTAACTAGTCTGCTTAATTTATCCATACATGATCTGCTTTTTCGGAAGCTTTAGGCATCCGAAAAAGCAGATCATGTATGGATAAATTATCATTAGAAAACATATTGTTCTTTTCAAAATACCACTCCACTCGTCTTTGGATGATTGTATGTACAATTTTGCATATACACGATATTACTGCAATAGGTCGAAGTGATGAAATGTTGATAGAATGTCTACCAGGCTTGGGAATAGGGATAACATTAATATCACGCCACTGACTTGGCACGAAAGCTGAATTAAGGAATGCGTTGTACAATTTTAGTAATATTACCTTAGCGTTTTCAGGGAGATTTTTATATAAGAGAAATCATCACATCCTGGTGCCGTATCTCTGGATTTTATACTCTTATTAAGTTCCGATAACGTAATTGAAGCATCTAATTTAACGTTTTGAGACGTAAATGTGGGTGGTGATTGTGAGACGTAATCAGGTGTCAAATTATGTAACAAGCGGCTAGCTTTATCAAAATCGATATGTGGTTTGTGAGACTGATAACCTTTTATCCATTTCATTTTATTCCATAGATCATTAACTAAAATACTTTCATTACTCGAGGTACAAAACGTTTGCCAAGAAAGCCTTTGGATCTGTCTTGAGAGTCTCTGAGACTTACTGATTTTATTTTTTAATATAATTTAGTTTGTAGGCGTGGGGTTCCGTCTGAAGTTAGTTAGAGCAAGTCGACGAACTGCTACTGATCTCGACAATTCTGGGCACCAATATGGCTTGGAACGGAACTGTCCCGAAGGGTTAGAACTAAATTTAAAGTCTGGAATAAACCTATCCGTGGCTGACTGCAGGTGATATACAAACTCATCGTAGGCTAACTGAGCATTTTCCGATGCTGAAAAAGTATAATTTGTAAACCTTTCACTAAGATAAGATTTATAACCTGTCCAATTAGCCCTCTTAAAGTTTCTTTTTTTTGTGTACTGTAAATTAGATCCAAATGAAGTTGAAGTTTTTAAAATTAAGTGATCGCTGCCTAGTGACTCGTTAGTTACGCTCCAATGAAATCCTAGCAATATATCCGAAGATATAAGGGTGAAGTCAAGGGATGATGTCCTCATCCCTTGACTTCAACACCCTCAACTAGATGAAATCGCGTAGGGATACCGTCGTTCAAAACAATGTAATTGTGATCTAATAATGAGTCAAGAATTAGGGAACCTGTTGTTTCCGTTTTATGCACCAGTTTGAATGGTGGCCATTAGAATCCCCTAAAATTTTGGACTTCCTATTTTTAATAGAAAATAAATAATCTCATATCTGAGAATTTGTCACAATCTCTGGTGAACAGTAAACCGCAATTATATGCTCCAATTGGTTACAATTAAATAACTTAATATGCACTATATCGAATCCAGTATTGTTATTAAGCACTTCAACAAGTTGCGACTGGATTGATTTATGTGCAAAAATTGCTACTCCGCCGTACGGGACATCTCTGTCCTACCGAAAAATGTAATAGCTACTATTATATAAAAGGGTATCTGGTTCAAGCTATGTTTCACTTACCGCAGCTAAATGTATGTGTTCTTGGATCAACAATTGTTCAAACAATTTTAATTTGGGCTTTATACTACGAGCATTCCATTGTATAATGTTTAATTTTGTAAGTTTATTATTACATCTATCCATTAACTGTAAACAAAGTTAAAATCGAAGAAACGTCAGGTATAATGTTGCCAAAAAAGTTATTTATCCTTTCAATAAATATATGTAGCCAATCCTTAAGTTTTGTAAATAAATTATGTTTTGTATGTATAATTAGGTTCTTTGTTTTTCATATGAGCCCAAAAATGACGGTTTCTCTTGTCTGTTTTCCTTAGAATAAGAGCTGGATCCGAAATGTTGAATTTGGGGTGCACCTGGTTCTGTATTTAGGTTTTCGATTGAGTCCTCCGAACTTGAAATTGATAAATCTGCTGTCACATTTGTCGCCAGTTGGTACGGCACTTTTTTCTTCTTTTTGCGGGATTTATATGGCTTGCTAAAAGGTGGATTAGCTTTAGTCGAATTGGTATTTTTCGATAATATTTTAGAGTACGAAGGTGTAACGTTAGATGGATCTTTACCCTTATTAGAAACAGGCAGGTGGGTTACAGGCGGGTTGTCAATCTTTGTGTTGAACTGGCGAGAAGGCGTAGGAGGAACATATACAGTTAACGCTTTTTGGTATGTACAGTTAAATTCGGACATTAGCTCCCTAATGCGTTTTTCTATTTTATAGACTGAACACTCTTTTGATATTGATTTGTGCTTTTCTGAACAGTTTATGCACTTTAAAGTATTTGTATCACAGTCAGTGTGGCCCTTCTGACAAAACGGTTTCAACGCGGGACATAACTTGTATGAATGGCCAAATCGCCAACATTTGGAGCACTGACTAACTGGGAATATATATGGCGACACAGTTATCCTTAAGTCTAATAGGTAAATAAAAGGTGGTACGTACTGTCCTTTAAATCCTATTTTGACCGTCTCACTCGGTGTCCACCCATCCTCGTGTCTGCTGTGGAGGCGCTTGGCCATTACAATTGTTTGTCTGTTTTTGAATGTGTTCTTCCTCTGAGAGATCTAAATCCTTGTCTTTTATAATACCGTATGATATACCAACTTCCGAAGTTTTTTATCGTCGCCATCCTAACTCCTCCAATGTAGTACAATTTATTAATTTATCTGCGCAGGTTTCATCGCTAAAAGAGATTATCAATTTGAAAGGGTTGATATATTTGACTCTAGTTACACCATTTATGTTGTGTTGGTTCAGTAGTTTGGCCAGCGCAAATTGTTTAGGAAACTTCTCTTTACAGTACATGCAAACCTGTATGGCTAGTTCCTCGGTTCTGATACTGTCATGACTGATAGATTTCCTTTTACCCTTACTCGACACATCTATCCAGTTTTTTCTATGTCGTCCTGACGCTTGTTATTATGTCTGGTATTTAACTTCATATTGACATGTGTCGGGTCATCCATAGATTCTTGTTCTTCATTTAAAGCGTTACTGTGGGTACATCACCGTTATTCTGAACGCTGACGTTATCCATTCGCAATAAGGTTCAAAATAATTAATTGCATCTGATCACACTCACGCAAATAACGCAACACTATAGGCGACAAGCGGGCTACAGCGCACGCGGCATCGAGCCTCGGCCGATAACAAACCGGTTTCTTGTTTACCGCGTTTATTAAATTACTTGAATGCGTCCTATTAGTACGAGATGTGACTAAATGAAAACAAAACATTTTGTTCTACCAAAAAGAAACGAAACATCATTAATATAAGTAGTAAGTACATATTCGTACCTACCTAAATTAAAATATACCTACAGTCCAACAT
This sequence comes from Herminia tarsipennalis, assembly GCA_945859575.2. Taxonomy (NCBI): domain Eukaryota; kingdom Metazoa; phylum Arthropoda; class Insecta; order Lepidoptera; family Erebidae; genus Herminia; species Herminia tarsipennalis. The sequence goes on from OX243855.2 coordinate 19,380,774, forward strand.
ACACATAATTGTGGCAATATTGCGTAGATCTGTAATCTCCAAACGATTTCTACCTAATAGGTACCTACTTCGTGGTCAATTTTATAAAATAGATAGCACCTATGTATTTTATTATTAAAATTTTGGTATCTTAATTTAAATTTTGCATAAAATAACAACACAATACAAATTAGTAATAAGTTTTAAATATAAGTCATTTAAATTAATAATCACCACCACCTAATACCATTGGAATTAATAATTCAAATTCAAATTCTTTATTGTACACATAGAAAAAAAAATATACAGACAATAAGTACAAAATAAAAGTAATTATGTACAAAGGCGAGCTTAACTCAAAATTGAGTTTTCTACCAGCAAACCTTTGAGCTCTAGAGTAGAAAGATGTATTTATAAAAGTAGTCGGAAGTGTAACAATAAAAGAAAAATAGAAATTAAACCATAGAAATTATACATAAACGTATGTCGTTATACATAAACGTATGTCATTAATAATCAATCAAATATTGGAATTAATAATCATTCTGTACGAACGAATATTCGACTTTATTTTGTCCCGCGCTTCGACGCACTATGAATGCATGTATCTGTGAGTGAGAGCGCGGCTGGCGGCCGTGTCGCTGTGTGAGTAACGCTAAATTCCTAATATTTGCGGAAGCGCTCGGCGTAATGCCTTCTTAAGAGAGTAAAATCTTTCATGCAGTGGGCGACAGCATCCAAACTAATTTTGTAAATGCGAAAGTAACTCGGTCTATCGTCAGTTTGTTACCTTTTCACGCTTAAACCGCTGTACCGATTTAGATGAAATTTGTCTCGAGATAGTTTGAGAAAAATAACATTTTTAGAATTATCAAAGAATATTTTCTTTAAGAATATGTTCTAAGCTCTACTTTGGGTTGTTACAAAAATACATATGTGTACCAAACGGCTCAATCGATCTGAACTCAATAGGTCCAGTAGATTCGGAGCAAATGGTTTGTGACTGACGGGCAGACAGAAACACGGGTATTCCTATAAGGGTTTCGTTTTTTTCTTTTGAGGTACGGAACCATAAAAATGTTACGTTAATCCCTGATCTCTCCTACTATGCGTTGAAACGCTAATCAAAATCAAAACCACAACTTAAGGCTGCCTTTCCATTGAAGCAGTGCGAGGCTGCAGAGCGGAGAAACGAACAAATATTAATTAATAGAATACCATTCCCTTGAAATGTAGGCTTCCCCTAAACTTTCCATAAGAACAGCCATTTTTAGGGCCATTTAAAAAAAAAAATCGGACCCTTATAGTTTCGTCATGTCCGTCTATCTGTCTGTCTGTCCGTCCGTATGTCACAGGAATTTTACTCAGAGACTACTCAATGAATATTGATGAAATTTAGTGAAAAGGTGTTTTCTAGTGACCGCTACTTAGTTTAATAGCTAAATAATAAAAAATATTTTGAGGGGGGGGGGGCACTTCATACATGTAACAGAAACTGATTTTTTTTTCGGCTAACATCAATGTGTGTCACATCATCCGACAGGTAAAAACATCATAAGGTTCCTAATATACTTTTTTGATTGAGTGAATCTTTCTGGAAATAATCGATCCGAAAATTGCATAAAATGTGTCCCCCTTTTAACTTTTGAACCGTATGACCAAAAAATATGAAAAATATCACAAAAGCTCTCAATAAATACTTTAAATTTAAAATTTCGGACTAAAATGAATTAACGTCATTAAGTTAAAGCCGAAAAACTTTTCTCAACAAAAGGGCATAAAGCTCTTCTGCTGATGCAATTATTTAAGGCTGCGGTAACGGCGGAACCCTACACTGAGCATGGTCCGACATGCTCTTGCCCGGTTTTATAACACCTTACATTTCGATTTCCGTGTCGACCTGTGATGACTGTAATTACATTTTTTAATTTTAAGGACTTTTAGATTTGGAAATAATAGTCAAAGTATTTACTTACCTGCACTGTCACAAAGAAGCAAATGTGAGATTCCGATAATTGGCAGATGACCGTAATGAATGGGTGGCAATTTGTAATCGTGTGATTTTTTGAGGCGCGCTCTCACAACTAGTACAACGCATGCGCTGAATAATACGCATATTAACCACAAACTAATCATTTTTAATAAATTAAAAGCAGTAAGCAATTGCAGATTTACGTTAAAAGTAGACGAATGTTTAAAAATATGAACGGTATTTTTTTAATTTTAAGATAAGTTAATTAATTAATTAATTAGATGCTGTTATGTTCTAGGTAAGTCGCGACGTAGACTGATGCGGCGCTACTGCCCCGCGATACGGCGTTCACTTAAATGTATGCACGCAATAATGTGCTTTACTAAGTTTTCGTGATGGAGCAACGTTTTATGTACCTAGCGTAAATTTAAATAACCAAATTAACTGTATAAAACTTAAAGAACAGGCATCCATTATGATGTTGGAGCTCATTGCGGTCTCAGAGGCATTGTCATATGCTATATATAGCGGTGAAAATAAAAACATTGTGATCTTTACAGACAGTAAAAGCTCATTACAACAGATTGCTCGATGCGCCTCTGGCCACAGAGGTGTATCGATAGCTTATGATATTTTATCTAAAATAGATACAATTACTTTAGCAGGCATATAACTGAGGCTGCAATGGGTTCCATCGCATATTGGATTGCAAGGCAATGAAAAGGCAGACATGTTGGCGAAATATGCAAGTACTAATGGAAAAGAAACCAATATTTTATTAGATTATGTTGAATTTTTACCACAATTTAAAAACACATGCTATTCTCTTTGGAGAGAATACTTTAATAAACGCTCACTAGACATAGGGATTTGGTACAGGACCATACAATGCCAGCCTTTTCGTGTGCCATAGTTCATGAATAGTTTACATAATAGAAAATTGGTTGTTACTGCGCATAGACTCAGATCTGGACACATTCCATGCAAAAAGTTTGCTTTCATGATGAGGAAAATCACCTCACCTAATTGTGAAGAGTATGGTGTCGTAGAAGACTTACACCACTTATTGATGGAATGTGTTCGATATGAGCCTAATAGAAGTCATTTAGTATCGACCCTGAACCTAAACAGAACTGATGTAGGCACTTTCCACCAAGTTTTGTCTGAACCAAATAGCGTTGCTGCAGAAGCCCTGTTCAGGTTCATGGCTACTTTATTGTAATTAAGATTTACGATGAATTGTATTTGCTTAGGGTAAGATGGGACTGACATACGCTTTGCGGTTTAAAAGTCCCTAAAGAAAATAGAATAAAAAAAAAAAGTTTCGTGTAAATACTTTATACCTATCTAAGTATATTTAATTGTTTTAGATTACATCTTTTATTTTACACTCAACTGGTGGGTGGATAGAACGTTATTTTTGATTTTTGTTATTATTGATAGAAGATATTAATTTATTGTTTTTATTAATTTACGAGTATTATTATAGTTATTATTACAATAATTTTATCTCTTATGACGGATATTGATGCTTCAAGTGACACTGAAAGTTTTCACTCTGTTGTCAGTAGCGACAATGACAGCTTTACCAGTATACCGTCTCTTAGTGAAACACTTCAAGCCACGTTCTCCGATGTCTCTAGAAATCTTAATGTAGTCCATATAAACGGCCAGAGTATTCCCGCTCATTTCTCTGACATGCTGGCCAGTTTTGACTGTAAGAATATCTATGCAATTCTTGTTTCCGAGTCATGGTTAAAACCTTGTCTCCCATCTGGCTCTTACACTATACCTGGCTACCAACTAATCAGGAATGATCGCTCCGCGGGAGTCGGTGGTGGTGTTGCAGTGTACCTGCGTACACAAATTCCTTACCGCATAGTGGACATGTCCGCGCATCCACCTCCAACAACTGCAGGCGAACATATTTTTCTAGAACTGGAACTCAATCATATTAAAATTCTCCTCAGAGTCTACTATTGTCCTTCGCTACGTATTGACTTTTTCTCATCTTTCGAACGTGTTAGATATGGGGCTATATGGCTATGTAAATAGCCTTATATAAAATCAATCCATGTGTTGGATATTGATATCTACTATGTAGATGTGTTTTGGAATATTGATTGTTCCAGTTTATGTATTGTTGTATAAAACCGAACGAAGGTTTGGTAGAACTGTTTTATAAGTTTGAGAGGTGGTCTGGAGTCTGATGACGGTGTAACCATCATAATGTATTGACTGGTTAACATAGCGATGATTGTAAGATCATCCGTGTCTGCAAAACTATGTTTGGTAGTTATGTGTATGCATCTGCATACAGTACAAAATAACTACCATCTGCATACAGTATAAAATAACTACGTAGGAATGAATAAACTAAATGTAATTGCAACTGATAATATCAATAACTAGCTGTCCCGCGCAACTTCGTATGCGTAAATTTTCCCCGTTTTTGCAACATTTCTCGTCGCTGCTCCGCTCCTATTAGTTGTAGCGCGATGTTATATAGCCTATAGGTTTCCACGATAAATGGGCTATCCAACAAAAAAATATTTTTTCAAATCGGACCAGTAGTTCCTGAGATTAGCTTCCGTTTTATAATATTAGTATAGATGAATTAGACTAGACTCTTTTATCACAGATGTACTTATTTAACAAACTCTAATGTGAGATCCTACCACGGAACAGAAAAAACAGGTGGAAGTGCTATGCAACAAAATTACTATAGGAACCGTTGTCGCCAAACTCATACATATAAACCGATATTCATATAATGAACTACAAATAAACAATTCATTTGATTTGTCGTTTTAATTTTACTCATAACTAGCATAACTCACGAATGCTACATCTGGAAATAAACCGACATACTCTATTTATAGGATCTATGTTGTTTTATCGCAGAAAGTATTTATAACGTTTTGTAATCATAAGTCAAACTAGATTCGATTGACGCAACTCAACCATAGATGGCAGTATTCTTAGTCGAAGCAATTATGAATTTAATTATTTTATCCATAAGGTTGACAACCATGTCATAGGTCTATATATATTGCTACTCGACCAGTGCAGAACACATTGAATTTTGAATTACATTATCGATTTTATTTTCATTACCGATTGCGTGTTTAATTCGAAAAAATAAGATTTGTTGGGAGTTTACTAAAATTGTAAGAACTGCGTAGTTTTATTTAAAAATAAATTATATAATTACACTAGTCACTGACCAGTCGGACCCAAAGCCGTTAACCGTCAGGCACCGGTGCAGCGGTGGTACGAACATGTATAATAATACTACTAGAAATACTCTTTTCCTAAATGAAAGAGTATTTTTTAGCTTATTCGTGCTAGTACAAATAACCAGTGGTGTCTGATGGAATTGGCTTTAGTTGGTACAAATACTCACATGTGGATTCCCAGCAGGACCTTACCGGTTTGTATAATATACTACTTGCTTTAAATAAATCTGTTTTACATAAATTAATATCTCAAATAAATAAATACTCACCTGCTGCATGTTTTCAGAATTTCCATGAGAAAATTCACGTATAATAAGAATTAAATGCGCAATACTGAATTAATAGTGAAAATCATTTTATTATTAAATTATTTTGACTTTTTATTTATCACTCTTGAAATAAAATACATTTTTTTAAACTAATATACACACATCAAAAGTGTCTAGGGATCAAGCATTTTTATGCGGATTTCTTGAGATTGAGATGTGGCTTTGTAATAAATTTATGATTTTATAAATTTATATGGATCCTTTTTGGTGCATTTCATAATTTGAATCAGGAACTGTGAATCAAATTCGAGTAAAAGATGAAAATCAGCTGTCAATATTTTCCCTATAAAAACATACAACGCATTGAAGTGCTACTGTTTCCCTACTACTGATTAAAACCAACGTTATTATGGAGCAGCGACGTCATTTAAGCAGGGAAGAAATGCTCAGAGCCGTGGGAATGATAGAAGCTGGTTCCCGGCAACGTACTGTGGCTTTAGCTCTGAATACAAGTCAGAGTGTTATCAGTCGACTTTGGACACGTTACCGAAGCACTGGTACCGTGGCTGAGCGCCATGGAGGACGGTATCGCTGCACCACACGGAGACAAGACCGATACATTCAAATCTTAACTCGAAGAGGTCCAACAATAACCGCCATGATGTTAGCCGTGAGGCTTCATCACTCTTCAGGGAACTTAATTAGCGACCAAACAGTCAGAAACCGCTTGCATGAAGTGAACCTTCATTCCCGAAGACCGCTACGGGTACCACCTATAGCAATGCACAATCGTAGGATTCGATATCAATGGGCTCTTGATCACAGAAATTGGGCAGAAGAACAATGGCGTTTCGTGTGCTTTTCTGATGAGTCTCGTTTTGGTATGAGACCGGATACAAGACGTATACGACACTGGAGAACCCCTGGACGCCAACAGCGATTAAAATCCTGCCAGGAAGTCCATCCTTATAGTGGTGGAACCATCATGGTATGGGCGGGTATTTGGATCGGCGGAAGAACTGAGTTGATTTGGATCAGAGGCAACCTCAACGCTCAAATTTATGCTGAGACGATTGTATCAGACGTCATCGTTCCTCTACAAGTGCAAATCGGTCCCTTATTTTAGTTAATGCATGATAATGCACGACCGCACACCGCAAGAGTTGTAAGACAGACTCTCGCCGCAGCTAACATCAATGTCCTGCCCTGGCCTGCTCAGTCGCCAGACTTGAACCCGATTGAGCATGCATGGGATATGCTACAGAGAAGAGCTCTGCCGAATATGGAGGGTATCCAGTCGCAAGAAGACCTTTTTTTGTTGTTGCAACGAACATGGGCGGCCATTCCACAGCGTGATTTGGATGAACTCATTTTGAGTATGCCAAACCGATGTTCTTGTGTTGTTAGTGTTCGCGGTAGAAACACGGATTATTAATTGTTTAAGTTACCCTATAAAATTTTAAAGAAAACTGTTATTTCAGTCTTTTTTTCGAACTTTAATGTTAGTGGTTCAAATGTCAAAAATCCCTTTATTAGGAAAATGGCAAATTTCTTTATTAATGCAAAGGTGACTTGATTTATCGTTACTGTGACAAACGAAAACACTTTATTTGATGAATCCTTAAAGAAATAAAAAAAAAAAAAATCAATCAGGAGAAAAGTTATTGCAAAAATATATGTTGATCCCTAGACACTTTTGATGTGTGTATATTTAAAGAGGTGGTAAAGATGCCATACAAAGAGAAAACCTAAATACACATAACTTTATAAATAAAATTAATTTGAAATTTTCGAAAACGGTGAATTGGCCAGTGGCTGCTGCCCTTGAGGCGGGAACCGGCATGGCGGTTTTTGAATGATCTTATACACTGAAATGACCAGTTGGTCTATGCAATATAAGTAAGTTTAAGTTTTATAAGTTTTTTTTTTTTTTTCAGGGTGCAAGCCCTGTGTCGCGGGGGACTTTACCAACATACAAGTCACGGACACAAAGTACACCCAGACTCGGAACAACAATTTGTGGATCACACAAAGTGGTGCCCGTGTGGGAATCGAACCCACGACCTCTAGCGTAGCAGTGGGACACACTCACACCGCGCCACAGAGGCAGTCAAAATGCAATGTCTCAAACATTATTAAAATTAAATTAATTACGTTGTTAAAGTTTGATTACATTTTTTATATAAAGCACCTATGCCATTCAATACACGTTATAAAATAAATTTCGTGTATGAATGTTAGGCAACCTTATAATGTAATTGTACTGTTAAGCTAAATAATAAATATTAAAATATTTTAATATACCCATCGATAAAACCAATATCCGACCCGACTACATCACTAATAGAGTAGCGAAGAACTTTCGAGAACGAAATAGTCATCATCAGCCTATCGCAGTCCACTGCTGGACATAGGCCTCTCCAATTGCACGCCACTTTGTTCTATCTTCGGCTTCTCGCATCCAGCTCCTGCCAGCCGCTTTGCGTATATCATCACTCCACCTGGCTTGAGGGCGTCCTACACTACGTTTGCCAAGCCGCGGTCTCCACTCAAGAACTCGTTTACCCCAACGGTTGTCGGTTCTTCGGCTAATATGGCCAGCCCACTGCCACTTCAACTTGCTAATCCGGTGGGCTATGTCGATAACTTTGGTTCTCTGCCGGATCACCTCATTTCTGATTTTGTCCCTAAGAGAAACTCCGAGCATAGCCCGTTCCATAGCCCGCTGAGCGACTTTGAACTTGTGGACCAGCCGTACCGTCAGTGTCCACGTTTCGGCTCCGTATGTCATGACGGGTAGGACGCACTGATTAAAGACTTTAGTCTTTAGACATTGTGGGATCGACGATGAGAAGACTTGACGTAGCTTACCAAACGCTGCCCAACCCAACCGAATTCTCCTGTTCACCTCGTCCTCGAAGTTGTTTCTACCTAACTGCAATGACTGCCCGAGGTACACATATTTTTGAACAACTTCGAGAACGGCGCCGTGCACCGCTATCGGTTCCGGTAGTACATGTTCATTGAACATGACCTTGGTTTTATCCAAGTTCATCCGTAGGCCGATGCGTACAGAGGAGTCAGCCAGGTCATTCAGCATCCGTTGCAGGTCCTGCAGCGTTTCCGCCATTATGACAATGTCATCTGCAAATCGCAAGTGAGAAATGTATTCACCATTGATGTTGATGCCCCGCCCTTTCCAGTGCAGCGTCTTGAACATATCCTCCATTGCATTTGTGAACAGTTTCGGGGAAATAACGTCCCCTTGCCTCACTCCTCGATGCAATGGTATAGGTTTTGTTTGCTGATTCTGTACTTGGACGGACATGGTGGCGGCTTCGTAGAGACATCTCATCACTTGGATATATCGCCAATCTACTTGGCATCGCTGCAGAGACTCCAGAACGGACCAGATTTCAATCGAGTCAAAGGCCTTCTCATAGTCCACGAATGCTAGACACAGGGGCTGATTATACTCCTGGGTCTTTTGTATAATCTGCCGCACTGTGTGGATGTGGTCTATGGTGCCATATCCGCTCCGAAATCCAGCCTGTTCCGGTGGTTGGAATTCGTCAAGTCTTCGCGCAAGACGGTTCGTGATGACTCTTGAAAACAGCTTATAGACGTGGCTTAGAAGAGAAATAGGTCGGTAGTTCTTCAGCCGGGTCTTATCTCCTTTTTTGAAGAACAAGACGACTACACTTCTACTCCACGCCTCCGGAGTTCTCCCTTCAAACAGGACAGCATTAAAAAGCTTTTGGAGCTCCCTCAGTACGGGTTTACCTCCAGCTTTTAACAGCTCTGTTGTAACGCCATCCTCTCCAGGGGCTTTTCCATTTTTCAGCTGTTTAAGAGCCAGCACGATTTCGTCAATGTTGACTTCTGGCAGGTCTTCGGTGTAGTGGCGTGTTAGAGTGGCTCTAGGACCCTCATTTTCAGGATCAGGTCGAGATGCATGCGAAGCGTATAACCGGCCATAAAAGCCTTCCACTTCGGAGAGGACTGCCGGCTTCGAAGAAACGACTTCTCCACTTGCTGTGGTCAACTTCGTCAGGTGGCTTCTTCCAAGAGATTGTACGAACACCTTTGACCCCCGGTTCTGCTCGATCGCTCTTCTAATCAAAAGAGTGTTGGAGCACCGAAGGTCGTGTCGTATAAGCTTGTTGATCTCTTGGTTTAGAGCGCGCTTTTCCGACGAAGTGATGGGTGGGTTTTCACGTCGTTCCTTCATTAGCCCTAAAGTCCTTTCCGAAAGCTTTGACTTCTTGCCCTTACGCTGCATTTCACAAAATCTCGTACCTTCTTCCCTGAGTATCCGAACCACATTTACGAGCTTCTGGTTTACGTCTGTTGTGGTTTCCATGGCAGCAAATCGGTTATCCAGGTTTGACTGGAACGCTTCGGATCCTATCATGGTTTGGAGCAAAGTAGGTCGGAGCCTGGACCTCATCAGACGGGCACGTTCCGCCTTGAAGTCGATATTCAGAGAGCCTCGGACAAGTCGGTGATCACTACCGGTATTAAACCTGTTGATCACGGTGACGTCTCTGAATATATGCTTTTTGTCCGTCATGATGAAGTCGATCTCGTTTTTCGTCATAGTGTCGGGGCTTTGCCACGTCCACTTCCTTTGGGGCCGTTTCTTGAAAAAGGAGTTCATCAAGAAGAGCCCCTCCCGTTCGAGGAAGTTGACTAGCATTTGCCCCCTATGATTTCTGCTTCCAAATCCATGGGATCCTACTACCAATTCGCTGCAATTTTGTACTCCCACTTTAGCGTTGAAGTCCCCCATAACAACGTTGTAGTGGGTCTTAGTGGTGGAGTGGAGGGCCCTCGATATGTCATCGAACATATCCTCCACTTCGTCGTCTGGATGTGCCGAGGTCGGTGCGTACACTTGCACTACCTTGAGGCTATACCTCTCGGTGAGCTTGATAATGAGGTACGCTACCCTGTTCGACACGCTAGACATTTCCACAACGTTGTCAGAAAGGGACTTATTTACCAGAAACCCAACACCACCTTGAGATTTTTGGTCTCCCTCGCGGAAGTACATAAGGTGGCCTGACTCGAGGGTTATAGTGTCCTCTCCCTCTCTTCGGACTTCACTTAACCCGAGGATATGCCACCTAATCTTCCCAAGTTCCACCTCAAGTTGTGCCAGATGCGAGTCTAGCCGTAGCGTGCGTCCGTTATACGTCGCCAGGGTCAGTCGGTTGTGGTGGCCTTCCGTAGCCCGGAGATTCTTAGCACCCCCCGCCACGCCGTTACCGTGGACGCCACCATGTCCAGGAACAACGAAATAGTGAATACAATCAATCCAAATTAAACTTTAATTTAATAGCATAAGGTTGATTTTAACTAAGCGTTCCTTTAAATTATTAGTAAAATTAAAATAACTAAGATTTTATTAGAAAACAAATAAAATCGTACTTATAGATGGTACGAAACATTTTTAAGATTTTTTCTCTTGCCTTCATTTTTGCACTCCAAAATGGAGCAATACGGCATAGTTAGGTAAAAACAAATTTGTCGCAAGACTACCAACTCGACGCGATGTCAGAACACAACTGGGACCAAGTAGCGCAGGAACACTTAATTGTGGCACGCGTGCTACGCTCACTTCGCACTTCCACTTGTTTTTTCTGTTCCGTGGATCCTACCCACATATGTAGGTATTTCATGAAACAATATTGTAATTACAGTCAATATTTGTATTAATTGGATAATGTAATCTAGTGTCTATCTGTTTATATAAATTGTTGTATAACGATCTAAATGTAGAATTATGTTAGAAAACAGTGCTAATATCAATAATGTACCTAAATAGTTATAACTGTGGGATTCTACCCACATAATAAAAAATAATAATAAAACCTATAAAAGCAGTGTAACATTCTGACCTAGTCTCTTTTCTCTGGTGTCATCCGACGGCGAAGGTACGATCCATATTCAAAGTTACTTTATATTGTTTCTATTGTATTGTTTAAATAGTGTCAGTTTTTCTATACTATGTATAATGTTTGTGTATACTAGCTGATTCACTGATGAAAAGATATTGCAATGTGTCTAATTGTCTATTGTCCTGTAAGTTGTGAATCATCTGCCATGTAGTATTATAGTAAGACATTGCAATGGTATATCTAAGTCTCAGTCAATTGGATACATTGCAGATTCCTTATGTAAATATCATATTAGCAAATGTATATGGCAAATGTTTTTTTAGGAGACGGCCTAGTTTTCTTATCACTTCTTTTCCTAGGAAATAGGTCCTCTTGGAAGTGACACTAGCATACCTCCCTACTCCAATTCCTTGGTATAACCAGAGTGAATTGTATTTGACAATATAATGCTGATTGCCATTTGTTACTTTGTATTATTCTTTATTACCCGGAATAGATACCCCGACAATACTGAACTGAGTGATAGGAACCTTACACAATATACAGACACACATATTACATGCTGACATTCATAAATCCATCCTGACATTTCTTGAACAGAACAAGGTCTTCTAATTATGATACTGTTCTGTAGAACCATTATCCCTCAGTAAGTACTGGTTACAACTCATTAGGCTACATTCTCAAATGACACACAAGTAGTCAATATTCCTAACATGAGATAGTATATTGTAGTTATATATCTATACAAGCTTTACATACATATAATTGCTACGACATACTTGTAGCAATTATATCAAAGCTTTTCATATAATTATCAGCTTACACCTTCTACAACCTCTACGTTCCCTACAAAATCCTCCAACAAACGCATCTTAGAAAATCTTTTACCTTCTTACAGTCATACAGTCATCATGGAAGACTTCAATACGTATCTTTTGAAAAACGACTCTTGTTGATCCTCTCTATATAATACTATACGCTCTAGTAATCTCTCTATTCTTCCTCTCTGTGCTACGCATAACTTTCCTAATTCTACGCCTTCTTTACTTGATCTCATCTTTGTTTCTTCACCTAATCTTGTGTCTAAGCATGAGCAATGCTCAGCTGATGCTTTCTCCTATCAAGAGTTAATTTACCTTTCTTATAAACTTCGTCCACCTAAAGTAAGTCCAAAAATTCTTAGACAGCGTGGCATAAATATTTATTTACTTCGTGAAGATGCATGCAACATTGACAACACTCCTGTGTACACGTCCGCATGTGTCGATGATAAAGTTGAGGTTTTCAATTCAAACTTGATCAAGCTATACGATATGCATGCTCCGATCCGTGAAATTAAAATGAAACATTTACCGGCGCCATGGCTTACTAACGAAATTAAAATATTAATGGCTAAGAAAGCTGCAGCAAAATCCAGATTTAAATGCATACCTACTTTTAATAATCGAGAGAGGTATGTCACTTTAAGAAATCACTGCAATGTGGTGTGTAGAAATGCACAACGCCAACATATTCATACCTCTGTTGAAAACGAGGATCCTGGAATTATAGATTATTATTATTCAGCCATTCAATAATTAATGTCAACGTATTGTAGATATCCGCCTCATGTAGGGTTGGCGTCATACATTTTTTAGTGGTAAATATAATCGAGATGTCGTCAGCAAATAAAATAGTTTTGTAGTGTGTAACTTTGGACAAATCATTTATGTACAACAGAAAAAGAAGTGGTCCTAGGACACTCCCTTGCGGTACCCCAAATTGATTTATTATGTAGTTTGATTTGTATATTTGCACATGGTTAATTGTGTTTATTTCAGAGATCTCTGCACACTGGTATCTATGGTCCAAATACGATTTTATCCACTTTAGAGCTGGTCCCCTAATTCCGTACATCTCGAGCTTTTTTAGAAGTTAGGTTTAAAGATCTTTATTACTCAACAACATTACAGTCCACTTATTGAGCATGCATAGATAATATAAAACTAAGTAAAAGTTGTTCATGTGATACAAAATCGAACGCCTTAGACATATCTAGGAATACCACAGTAGTATAATTTTTGTCGTTTAATCTCTGAAGAAAATCATTTGCAAAACAGAAAGTGGCATCTCTAGTGGATTTATTTTTTGGAATCCTTTGGAATTTGGATCAATTATATTATGTTTAATTAGATATGAAAGTATTCGCTATTTTTGTAGGATCTGTGATTGAAACGCTATCTTTATGACATATTTTCCAGTATTTACACAACTCGTTTCAGTTTTGATGACTGACCAGGTGGCCTTGCAAATATTTTTACTGTTTAAAACAAAGTTTGTATTTGCAAGCTTTTTTGCAGCGACTACACATTTTTTGAAGAGCTTATTAAACTTTAGGTAATTTTGTTTATCTGTTTTACTTTTAGTAGAATAGTATTTATAGCGTAGCTTCCTTTTGTGTGTACAACTTTTGGTAAGGCCTTTTGACATCCAGTTGCGCTTTTTTTGCAGTATTCACCCTTATTTTATTAATAGGAAAACAAAGATAATACAGCAAGCAAAAATAATCATAAAATAAATTAAAAGCCGTGTTTAAGTCAGATTTCTTATACCAGTCGAGGTAGTATATACTAGGTAGTTATTTCTTAAATATATTTATGTTTTCATCAGAATAACACCTTTTAAAACTGTATATGTTCTTAGGTATGCTATTTTTAAATGCTACTGACCAAGAGATAATTCGTGCAGTGTTGTGATCAGACAAGCACAATGGTAGAAGTGAGCCTGTTGCATTTGTAATACTACTTATAATCAAATCAATACACGATCTGCCTCTGGTTGGTTCGGATATGTCAATGTCAGTAAATTGTCGAGTAAATGAATGTCAAAAGTATTAATATTTAAGTCACCAGCAATTATAATTTTATTTCTAGAGTATTTTGATAAATATTTGTATAACATTAAATCTAAATTATTAAGAAAATTTTCAGCATGTCTTTTTAGCTTGGAAGGAATTCTTTATAAGCAAATAATTATTATAATATGAGTAATTAATTTAATTGAACAAAGTTCAAAATGGAAAGTCATTTTGAACTGATCGAAACATGTGTTTTTTTTATATGGTGTACCTCTCCTTACCAGTATACATGTGCCGCCTCACTTTTTTTCTCTATTAAAGGATGATGCTAATTCATAATTTATAATGTTAATATTCCGCTCAGTACCCATTTTCACATAAGTTTCTGTAAAACACAATATATCAGGCCTAGTTTGAGTGTCAATTTCAGACAACGTGATTTCGAGTAATTCTATTTTCAGTATAAAATTATTTGTTTGGTTCGGCTCGAAAAAACTTACTTTCCTCACATTGAGTAGAGTTATAAATCATATTTGGTTTATGTTCACAGTAAGTACAGCTTTGCAGTTTCTTTTTGCGTTTTTAATAATTTCAAAATAATATGATTTGGTGCCTCACTTATAATAACTGTGTGTATCTAACTTATTCTTATTTCTGCAGGTTTTTAAATTATTCAAATATGATTTTATTTTAGAAGGTAATAGGTATTCCAATTTGTACTCATTACAATCAATAAATAGATTGACCCGCTTACATGTTATAATCAACATAATTAATTTAATTCAAATAATAATTACTATCATTGTATTTATCAATAAAGGTGCACTTTTTCAAGCATGTAGTCCATAACTTTATTGATATACTAGCTGTGCCCGCTACTCCGTTCGTGTGAAAGTCGGGTTTAAATTAAGGAAGTTTATGTTACGAAATAACTTCTGTGTAAATATGTTGGAAACAGTCCTGTCGGGTGAGCCGCGATATGATTCAGCAGCGGAGAATCATCATATAGTCATCTATTGATAGCTTCAACACCCAAAAGCTTTGTGAAAATAAATAAGTACCAAATACAGACTCTTTAGGTATTCGTTTACTGTGTTTTTTTGTCATTAATGTGTGTTATTTGTGTCTCTTTTCTTTTTGTCTATTGTTATTTTTATTATTTTACTGATTTATTTATTGCTTTTTTATCTTCTGCATGACTTTTCCTGTTAAATTATAATAATGTCTATACATGTGTCTTCTGTGTACTAAATAAAAATCGTTCTATTGTATTATTTTATATAGTTAAATTGGTGTGCGGCTTAAGAAGTGGGTTTTCTGTTGTTTTTGTTTCATTCTTTCAACGTTATACCTACTTAATACCTAATAATTTTCAATAGAATTTGTACAAAAGTTTTGGTACTTCCCATTTGATTGAGATGTCTATCGTAAACTTGTAAAGCCTAAGTACTTTACTGTGTGTGTAGTATTTATACTACTACCGTGAATTTTTTTACCCAACATCAACCATTTAGTTGGCAGGGGAACACTTGACTCTAACAAAAATGTTCACTATAAAGCCTAATATTACACAAAGGAATCCTTAAATCTAAAAATAGTCTTCACAAACCCTAAACGCTTTTTAAAAGACCTATCTAATGATACCCCACACGATGGGGTAGGTGAGAAAAAAATCACATCCCCACTTTACATATAAGAGAGTACCTCTCTTATATGTTACAATGATGCAAGTAAGAAAAAAAGACATGGACTCCCCCTCCCCCAGACTCCGCGTTGACAGACAATGACCCCCCACCCCCTCCTCCCGTCACCCGAACTACTCACACTTGGCCGATGAGTCATTCATTATCGTTGAATTGATGAACACTTGATATTTAACCATAACCCCAAAACATGATCCTCGATGCACCTGTGTGATGCGTGGTCAAACAAACTGACAGACAGACAAACACTTTTAAAAATGATAGCAATGTGTTTATTTTTAATACTATTTTAAAACTTTTTTTACTAAGTATAGAACATTATTGAATACAACCCCATCTACTTTCAAAACCAGGCATATTTCACTTGATTTTTAATATAAAAAATATTAACCAAAGCAAATAAGTTACCTATGGTCGAAAAATTAACTATAACATTGAGAAAAATATTAAAAAAGCACAAAGACAATTTTTAAAAAATACAAAAAAAATAATCAGATATTAGGTTCGAGCCTGACACTTCGTCGTCTAAGACCGCTAGCATAGCTTCGAGGCTATACTGTTCACTACATACCACGTCAAAATAACTGTTCTTATGAAACTTAAGAATGTTGTGTATAGCTCCTTATAGTTTTAGCGTGAAGTTATGTATTCCATGCACGGAACAGAAAAAACAAGTGGAAGTGCGAAGTAGGCGTGGCACTCGTGCCACAATTAAGCGTTCCTCCACAACTTGGTCCCAGTCGTATTCTAACATCGCGTCGAGTTGGTAGTCTTGCTACAAATTTGTTTTTACCTAACTGACGTATTGCTCCATTTTGGAGTGCAAAAATGATAGCAAGAGAAAAAATCTTAAAAATGGAGGTGTTTCGTACCATCAATAAGTACGATTTTATTTGTTTCCTAATAAAATCTTAGTTAATTTCATTTTACTAATAATTTAAAAGAATGCTTAGTTAAAATCAACCTTATGTCATTAAATTAAAGTTTAATTTGGATTGATTGTATTCACTATTTCGTTCTCGAAAGTTCTTCGCTATTCAATTAGTGATGTAATCGGGTCGGATGTTGGTTTTATCGATGGGTATCGATATAATAAAATAATTTAATACTTATTATTTAACATAACAGTACAATTACATTATAAGGTTGCCTAACATTCATACACGAAATTTATTTTATAACGTGTATTGAATGGATTATTCCCAGTAGTTCCATGAAGCCAGTTCCACATGGAACTTTTGTAACCTTGCAATATATGAATTTTGTCCCATCTGTTCCATGCAATTTTATACTACTTTTACCTCTGACATTATTGTAATAAAAATTATTTAATTTTAAATATTTATACTTGTAAAAACAAAATTATCTTAATTTTTAAACTACGCAATTTATTTAACCTCCAAATGTCTAACGTAACTGTTCTAAAAAATAACCAACACATATTTCTCCTGTTACTAACTTCATCTGCAAATTGTGAATGTAAATATCTTTATTAATCGTATTCTCCTTTCTTTTGCTTGGGGTCATATTATTTTGCAACTGTATAGCACGCACATCATAGAATTTTGAATCTTCTTTTAAAATTAAAATTAATTGATGAATTGTTTGTGGTCTCCTTTTAAAGTTACTATTTAATTTATTATGCCAACCCTCTAACGTGTTGGTTGTCCTGTGTTGCTCTCCAAAAGAACACCATGATTTAATAAAATTATCTTTCATCCAATATTTTTCCATATAGGAGATGAATTTTTCTAAACTTTTGTTTGCTATCCCCATATCTACAATTTGCCGTGTGGTGCCGGCTTAAGAATAGTACCACCCCATCTCTTCCCGTGGGTGTCGTCAAGGCGACTAAGGGATTTCACTCCGGAGGACGGGCAGCAGCGTCCTCTGCGTACTTAAAGCCTTACTGCGATCGCCAACCCGCTCGCCAAGCGTGGCGATTATGGCAATTACCCCCAGGATCTACTGGGGAGACCCGTGCCCAGCAGTGGGCCATCATATGGGTTGATATGATATCTACAATTTTATTTTTTGTATATGTAAAACCTTCTCTTATTTTCTCTTCCGGAAGTAAGGGTAACACACTACATAGACTAACAATTTTTCTTAAATCATATTGTTTCATTAAATTTAAAGATTTAGCTTCTCTCCAAATAGCGTTAGTATAATGAAAAAAACAATTATGATGTTCAGCTTTAGGAAAGACATAGTTGAAAGCTTTTATAACGGCGAATTCAAAATCAGTTATAATCTTTTTAGGTTCCCAATTTGGCACCTGGCTTTTTATTAAATTTAACATTGTGATATAGGTTTCTTTGTTTTTTCTCGGCAAGAGAGCGTAAATTAATGGAATAACATTAGTATGCTCTGAGTTACTACCTATGTCGCCGTGTATCGTGTACAACTGCTCGAAGGGTTTCGGGCATACCTTGAAAGTACCATCACATAAATACGTTTTTAATTCTCCCAAGCGTTGTCTTGACTCTCTCGAGCAAAATAATAATATACAACCACCCTGAAATTTATAGTCGGCTAACAAAAAATCTGAAAATTTTGACGACACTACCACTTCTGTCAAAATTTTAAAAGCCATCTTTTTTACTCCTGCTGTTTTATTTCTCCTCCTATAAATAGATGATTTAATGTTATTAAAGTTCGGTAACTTTTTGACCAAATCCAAACCCTTGTCCTTCATATTTGTTACGATTTTACAATAAGCAGCTGGTACAGTTTCTCGAGCTAAAATAGCGTTTTCCACACAATCATTAATGACTTCATTCATTATAGATTGATTAAAATCAGGAGTACAATTTTCATTATGGTTATTTATTTTCAATATTTTTTTTTTGTCCTACAATAAAACATAAAATAATAGAACTTAGTAAAAACACCCACAAGAGCTACAGTTTGTATGATTTTATCCTTTACTTTTACACACCTGTGAAAGGGTTACACTCCCAATGCATTTTTTGGATTTATATTTCGCACATCTCCATAGAGATTTGCCCAGTTTATATGTAGTGTGGCAATAATATTCAAATCCTCCGTGACATAAAACAAAACCACGTCCACGAGTGATGATTTTTATAGAATCATCCTCAGTGAAATTTTTGGTCATCTCACTCATTTTATGCAATTATTTGCACAATTTTATATCCATTTGAATGCAATAAACAACAATGACAACTAGCTAATGAGACAAATGACGCATTCGTGTACATATATTTTTAATAGCACAAGAAAACAAGGAAAAGGTTTCATGTACCTACTTAATATTAAGCAACCAGGTTATAAATTGTTCATGGAACTTCTGGGTTTATATTTCCGCTAAAAGTACCTATTCCCATTAGTTCCATGTATGGAACTAATGAGTTGCATAAGTTCCACGTGGAACTGGCTTCATGGAACTACTGGGAATAATCCGAAAAAAGGGGCATAGGTGCTTCATATAAAAAATGTAATCAAACTTTAACAACGTAATTAATATAATTTTAATAATGTTTGAAACATTGCATTGACCAACCGGTTATTTCAGTGTGTAAAATCCTTCAAAAACCGTCATGCCGGTTCCCGCCGCAAGGGCAGCACAACAAACATTTCAACGCCACTCTAGTGCCACTGGCCAATTCACTGTTTTCGATAATTTCAAATTAATTTTATTTATTAAGATACGTTTAATTAGGTTTTCCCTTTGTATGGCATCTTTACCACCTCTTAAAATATATATTACTTAAAAAACAAATGTGTTTTATTTCAAGGGTAATAAATAAAAAGTCTAAATAACGCATTTTAATTTTAACCCAAGTATGTTAGATGATTTTCACAATTAATTCAGTATTGCGCACTTAATTCTTATTACACGTGAATTTTCTCATGAAAATTCTGAAAACATGCAGCAGGTAAGTATTTATTTATTTGAGATATTAATTTATGTAAAACACATTTATTTAAAGCAAGTAGTATATTATACAGACCAGTCAGGCCCTGCTGGGAATCCACATATGAGTATTTGTACCAACTAAAACTAATTCCATCAGACACCACTGGTTATTCGTACTAGCACGAACAAGCTAAAAAAATTCTCTTCCATTTAGGAAAAGAGTATTTCTAGTAGTATAATTATACATAGTCGTACCACCGTGCACCGGTGACTGACGGTTACCGGCTTTGGGTCCGACTGGTCAGTTATATTATATAATTAAAGAAAAATAAATTTTCTTTAATTATATAATATATTTTTAAATAATACTACGCAATTCTTCTTACAGTTTTACTAAACTCCCAACAAATCTTACTTTTTCGAATTAATCATGCAATCGGGTATCTATCGAAAACGATAATGTAATTCAAAATTCAATGTGTTCTGCACTGGTCGAGTAGCAATATATATAGACCTATGACACGATTGTAAACCTTATGAATAAAGAAATTAAATTCATAATTGCTTCGACTAAGAATACTGCCATCTATGGTCGAGTTGCGGATTTAATTTGTCAATCGAATCTAGTTTGACTAATGATTACAAAACGTTGTAAATACTTTCTGTGATAAAACAACATAGATCCTATAAATAGAGTATGAAGGTTTATTTCCAGATGTAGGATTCGTGAGTTATGCTAATTATGAGTAAAATTAAAACGACAAATCAAATGAATTGTTTATATGTATGAGTTTGGCGACAACGGTTCCTATAGTAATTTTGTTGCATAGCACTTCCACCTGTTTTTTCTGTTCCGTGATTCCATGGGTTACAATTAAAGATAATGTCAAATTGTGGAAAAGATTGTGATAAACCATTATGGTGCGACAAAAAATACGTTGCTACTCGTTCCCCATAGACATTAGCGTAATGATTCATAGTGTAAATAATGTTCTAGGTATAGTATTTACTATAAAACTGTAAATTTTCATGAAGATCCGTCAAGTAGTTACTGTTTTATAACAAAAAATAGCTACAGACATTATCCCTTACTGCTTAGCTCCTATGGGACAAAGCGTGATAATTTATAGCTTAAATGTTAATCCGCATCTATTAGATTGCACGTGCAAAATTTCAACCGAATCTGTCTGGTAGTTTTTGCGTGATGCGTGTTCAAACAAACAGGCAGACATTATCTAAAAATGCAGCAAAGTGTTTAAATACTCTTTTCGAATTAAAACTAATTTCAAGTTCGGCCATGTACAGACACGTGAAATTCACAATTTTATTATATGTATAGATATAGATAGATAGCATGATTCAGTATTCACGCGCGATGATTATAATTAGCGTATTTCATGTATAACTTTGGTGTTTCTATACCGATTTCTATGATTCTTTTTTATGGAATAGGTAATTATGTTAACTTTTTTAATAAGGGATGACTGAGAGTGTTATAAACGTAAGAGTAGACAAACATAATCAGAAAGCTTCGAACTGCTAAGCTATCGGGAGTTACATGTGATATTGTGAGTCAACCATAAAATATAGACATATGCTGTCGTGGGATATTTTTTATATAATTTTAAGGAGAACATTTCCATCATACATGATTTCTGTGTAGCTTTAACCATTAAGGTTGCACACGCGACGGAAGCTTAAAAAATGGAGTAACTTCTCCCGTTTTCCCAACATTTCCCTTCACTGCTCTGCTCCTATTGTTTGTAGCGTGATGAAAAGTATACTATAACCAACTCAGGAGTATGAAAAATAATTGTACCAAGTTTCGTTAAAATCAGTGTAGTTTTTGTTTCTATAACGGTTATACAGACAGACAGACAGACAGACAAAAATTTTACTTATTGCATTTTTGACATCAGTATCGATCCCTAATCACCCCCTGATAGTTATTTTGGAAATATATTTCATGTACAGAATTGACCTCTCTACAGATTTATTATAAGTATAGATTATGCATAAGACAGTTTAAGTACTGGTTATGAGTAACAGTCGTTATAAATATGTGTGAAGCTTTACTTAGTTTACCAATTATTAAACTGAGATTTTAATGTAATAGTGTAATAATTTATATATTATTGTCATAGCTACCTATAATAAGAACTACTAAGTCGTCTTCTGATATCCCCTCTGCAATATGATCGCATTCTGAAAGTAATTCAGTACTCGTAGCCCCCGGTTTGATCATGGAAAACGGCTTGTATTTATATTCGTGTTCCTGATTCCTCGACCGTATAAAAGCAGCAGATATACCTCTCATTTGAATGTGGTCAGCGAGAATAAAAATATTTTTTTGTGTTTTTTTAGTACTAGTAGCGCCATCTAGTATTGCAATGTTGTTACATTCCCGCGGACATTGATTTTAGTGATTGGTCTGTGTGTCCAAAGCTTGACCGCTAGGTGGCACTAGCTGGTGGTTCAGTGGACATTTATTTTGTTGTTTTTCGTTATCGATTGTAAAGTCGAGTCTAGTTTTAATGTTTTTTTTCTTGTGCATTTTGCTTGTAGACTTTTTTTTTGTAGTACTTTTATGTATTGTAGTACTTTTACATATTGTTGTTAGTTGGTCAATTTTTAGCTTATATTCATGTATTTGCTGGTTTTGTTTGTTCTCATGTAATAAATTGTCAATGTAATTTTTCTTCTAAGGTGATTATTTTTTTCCTCATTTCATGAATGTCGTCAGTTAAAAATGTATTAATATTGGGATAACTTCTATTCAATGCATGTATAGGTGGTGTATTTAAAGAGGAGTATGTATCACTTTGTCTCAAAAGTTCTTTCGAGTTGTTCTTTTTCCGAGCTTTCAGATGACTCATCCGAGTAGTTTTCGATAGGGATATTCATTTTTGTTTTATCTCTGAAGGTAATTTTTTGTGACATTGAAATGTTTCCGTATGATGAACTGAAACGAGACACTGATGTTACATCTAAGTCGTTTTGTTTTTTTTTTGCATTTTTCGGTCATCTTGTGTTAAAATGACTGCCTTTAAACATAAACTTACAAAAAGATATCTTTTGGTTAAATGGGATTTGAACCCGCGACACTCGGTATACCACTGAAATAAAACAGATATGGTAGCGCCGACTAAGCTAATTTGTCTTAAGACGTAGACGTTAAAATTTGTTATTAGTTTCGGGTGTAAGAGCAACTCTATCGTGTCTATTAATAATGGATAATTGAAATAAAACAGCGTGCTCTCGTATGACTCAAAAAGGAAAGAATGAATGAGTTTATTAAAACATCTATCTATCTATCTATAGTAATGACATTGATATACATAACTGTTGACAGATGGCGCTGATAAATGTATTTTGAGGAAACTATAACACCCCCACTCTCAAAATACTGTATTATTCTAATACATTTATAATGCCTAACATTTTTACAAATTTATGATGTTTAGTTGAACACAAACTTTTTGTCATCATATCAGCTGGAATATTACAGGTGGGCAAATAATTAACTTTAACAAACTTTTTAGAAATTACTTCTCTACAATAATGATAGCGAACATCTATATGCTTGGTTCAATTATGAAATATAGGATTCTCAGACAATTTTTGTGAGCTTTGATTATCATTATACAAGTTAATGGTATACATTTGTTCAGTAATCTCACACCGCAAATTTAAAAGATACACAGCTTCTCTTCAACCTTCTGTAATAGACATGTATTCGGCTTCTGTGCTCGAGAGCGCTTTGTTTTTTACAACCCCATGATATAACCTAACCCGACAACATGAAACAGAAACCAGTATATGATTTTCTGTCTATAGGATCATTTGCCCAATCGGCATCAACATAACCTTGAATATCAACATTAGCTGTTTTACAATACTTTAAACCTAAATTTCTAGTTTTCTTCAAATACTTTAATATTCGTTTTGCATACATCCAATGTATATATCTACAACAGAATGGGTATTCGTATATAACGAATACCCATTCTGTTGTAGATATCACAACTACTCTCTCTGAAGAATACTTTATTGCCTTTGTTTATCAATTGACTCACGGAAAGTGAGTGGCAGAGTGGCGTGCTGGGCCCATAACCTATTAATAATTTATTATTAAGGATAATTGAAATAAAACAGCGTGCTCTCGTATAACTCAAAAAGGAAAGAATATTTGTTGTCAGACTCGTAACGCACATAACCTCTTCAACTGTCACATCATAATTACAATTTTTTGCGCATGTAGTAACTTTCACGTCGCCAAAACATATAACTTGCACTTTGCTGTCGTTCGCAATTACAATTTCTTTCATACTGTGATCATAACGCGCATTCTGAATCCAATGTTCATTTGTTGTCAAATGCACGCTCACTCCTGAGTCAATATACCAGTCAGTCTTGCTATAAAAACCATTAAGGAAGACTGCACTAAATACGTTTGTTTATTTATTTTCCATTTCCTTTTTAGTATTTGTGCACTGATTCCTATAGTGTCCCAACTTTTTGCACTTGAAACATTTAACAACTTTTGGCTTTGACATCTGCATCTGCCCGCCATCTTTGCTTTGGCATAGAATTTTATTTTTGTCTATCGGTTTTTTATGTTGGTACAACCTGCTGTTAAAACTTCCAAAGGCTGCACTATCGCTTTCATTCACTTCTGTTTCCATATCAAGTAATTTTGATTTAATGGCGTCCGTTGTAATACTCATCCCCGAATGTTCGATTGCCATTATCATTGGGGAGAATTTTTCAGTTAATCCTACCAATAGTAATGATCCTATCCATTCGTCGCTGATGTTAAATCCTGTTCCCGCCAATTTTTGTCGCGTTTTCACTAATTAAGTAACGTAGGAATTCATTGAAGTAGAATTTTCTAGACGAATTGATATGTGACTTCTCAATAGACTTATTCTTCTAGTAAATCCCGAATCGTCATATAAAGATTTAAGTTTATCCCACAATTCCTTTGTAGTGCACATAGATAGAGGAATCTATTGTTAAAATCAATTTAGCACGGGTTTTAGCATCTTCGGCTGGAGAAATCTCTGGTTGACCTGCTTCTGGTTTGATAATTCCAAGCGTACCTTTCAAAACAAGAACATTTTCTGCCGCGAAACACCATTCTATGTAATTTTTGCGTGCATGCGTTTGTCTAAGGTTATTCCGCGTGATCAAACACATATCTTCGATCTGATCGTAGGTTTTGTTCTTAAGCCACCTAGTTACAATGATTTTGCAGTCTCGAGATGTTTTGGAGTAAATGCCTAGTTCCTTGTTAATGAGGTTATAAATCTCAGATGACTGTCTATCGTGTTGTCTCTTAGCGAATGTGGATTTAACTGTCACCATGGGAGCCACTTTTGTCTTACGCCTACCCTTTAGTCTTTCAGGGTCAAATGTGAGGGATTTATGTTTATTAATTACAATGTTAAGAACATAACGTTTCCTAACGGACAGGTGACCCGTCACTGCGTACAGTGTTTCAGTTGGGAACCTGAGAGGTTTAAAAATTGTGACCTTCAAGAGGGCTCTCTGCGCTCTTTCTAAGTCTAATAGTTTGACTTTTGTTGCCCCTCCCCAGACTGGAATGCAGTACGCAATAACAGATTCTGCTAATGAGACGTATATCTGCTGCAAAAGAATTTTTGGGGTAATATGGCGTAGTGTTTTAAACGTCCATATCAGCTTCCTTACTCTTTTCATAATTAGTTCAATGTGAACATGCCAAGACAAACGCTGATCTATCATTATGCCTAAATATTTTATATTCTGTACTTTTATAATTTCTGTGCAGGGGCAGCCAGATTTAGAAGTGTCCAGGCAATTGTGAATCTTAATTTTGAGGTCTTCAGGGGGCTGGGAGCAGTTGTATTTAGAAAAGCAGATAAAGTTCGTTTTGGAAGTATTAAGTGTTAAAAGATTATCATTAAGCCAAGTTGCTATCCTGGTCAAACCACTCTCAGCGGATTGCCTGGCATTGTTCCAAGTTGAACCACTGAATATAACAGCGGTATCGTCTGCGTATGAGTAGATATTGCCTCCTCGAATTTTTATTTCACAGAGGGTGTTTATATAAACTAGAAACAATGTCGGGCCTAAAACACTGCCCTGATCTACTCCATAAGTAACGGGTTCTTCGGAGCTAATGGAGTCACCTATTTTAACTTTTTGCTTACGTTGGCTCAGATAATCCTTTAGTAAAGCAAGAGGTGTCCCCCGGACGCCTACACTTTCCAGCCTGTTCAGAAGAATGGAGACAGAAACTGTATCAAATGCTTTTTTAAGGTCGAGGAAGACGGCGATGCATTTGTTTCCACTGTCTACTATACTAGTAATAGTAGAGACTAGTGCTAGCGCTGCGTCTTCAGTAGACAGTCCTTGTCTAAAACCAAATTGAGTGGATAAATACAAATTATTATCATAATTTGTATTTATTAAGGTAGTTTATAAGCCGTGTATTTAAGGATGGAAAAATGGAAAGAATGAATGAGTTTATTAAAACATCTATCTATCTATCTATAGTAATGACATTGATATACATAACTGTTGACAGATGGCGCTGATATATGTATTTTGAGGAAACTATAAGTGTCAGGTATTTATGTTTATGTTGATAACTATTTAGTCACTGTTGCAAGTCACTCACACCAGTTAATTTTCAAAATCACAACGTCTAGTTTAATGATGTTTTTCATTAATAACTTTCACAATTCAATTACAAATTCAATACAAATTCATTAATATTTCAATTTGAAACTTTTCACTTATTTGTATACTTGAATTCTGCATCGATAGCTTTCGAGTCAGTTACATAAAATTTTACCACTTTTAAACTTTTTATTTCACGGAGCAAACAAAAACAGGACTGTTCTGTACAAACGCAGCGCGCATCATCCAGTAATGCATTTAACACTGCAGATTTTCATATTCTTCTTGGCATACTACGCTCTATCGACATATCTCCAACGGTGATTGATTGGTTTCATAGTAACCTGTCTGGTCGCCGACAACGTGAACGCATTGAAGAATCCTTTTCTTTCTGGTGTGATATTACGGTTGGTATACCGCAGGGTGGCGTTCTATCTCCACTCCTTTTCGCAATTTTTATAAACTCTATATCTAACCAACTAGTTTCATGCTACCACCATTATGCAGATGATCTTCAAATTTACACACAAGCTCCAGTGGGTCAGTTGCCACTAGCGCTTTCGATTATTAACTCGGATTTGGATCGAATATAGAAAGAAAGAAAGAAAGAAAGAAATAAATTTATTTTGTCCTCAAAAGAAAAGAATAAATACAGTAAGTAGTACAAATTCAATTAATAGTAGAATCGAGAGACAAAAATGGTCCTAGCTCAGCTAGATTGCAACTCCGCTTAATGAGGAGCTGCGCTGGTATTCTGCTAAGACCAAAGTGACGACACGAACATTAACCGTCAATATATAATAGGAAAGTATACAATAAATATAAACAGAAAAAATAAAGTTTATATAAGTAAGACTATATTTAAAAATAGTAAAAAAATAAAAATAATAATAATAATAAAAAAGCATATTTTTTGGGTAATTTAATTTTGTAATATTATTTTGTTAAGGTTAGCTAATATTTTGTAAAGTGTAATTAGTATTGAACGCAGCCAAATCACGCGGGAAACGTTTGACAGATTTGACCATAGATTTTAAACTTGCATTTGACGTTAGAACTTAGAGTTTTTCGGTTTCGACTGAATTTAAAGTTTTTACCAAGTACCCATTAAAATGCCTAAACTGTATTAAATAGTGCGTACCTATGAAAACTGCAGATGAGCAATAAAATTTATAAAATTTACATGATTTATCATTGGAATGATAGCGAGGAGCGCTCATTGAATAAACGACATAATTTCAAGAATTATTAGGTCTGTTGTGTCTGTAAGTCTAGCAATTGTTGTTTATACTTTTTGCTAAAAGTATGAACAGATTTCAGCGTACGTACAGGCGGCGGAAGATCGTTCCAACAACGAGTAGCGGCAAGCTTAAAACTCCCACGAAAGGCTGAAGTACGATGTCTTGGTGTAACGAGAAGGTATGTTGAAGCTCGTGTATTATGCTTGTTTATATCACTGGACCAGCTTAATTTGTATAGATAATCAGGCTTCTTGGTTAATATTACACCAAAGAGTAAAGTAGCTAGATGAAGCTTCCTACGGGTAGACATTTTCATCATGCTTCCATCATTAAGAAACGGGGTAATATGAGAACGTGGTGGCACATTAAAGCAGAACCGAGCACAAGCATTTTGCACCCGTTGTATAAGTCTTTCAGTTTTACTAAGTAAACAGCTACCATATACTGTGTCAGCATAATTTAATTTTGACAAAATTAAAGACTCACAGAGCATAATGCGAGTCTCCATGTCAACATATGGCCGCACCCTATAAAGTAGCCTCAAGCGGTAAAAGCAGTTACGGACACATTCAAGGAGGTGGGTTTCAAATTGTAGTAACCCGTCAAAGACTACTCCAAGGTTGCGAGCTTCCAACACTTGCTCTATAGGGCAATCACTAAGCCTCAAAACGGGGATACTGCTCTGCATCTTTCTTATTATATCCCTAGACCCCATGATTAAGAACTTTGATTTATTGGGATTGAGAACTAATGAATTCCTAAATGCCCAGTCTGAGATCCTAACTAAATCTTCATTCATTTTTATTACAGATTCGGAGCAGTCCTTTGGATGACAGGACATATATAGCTGAAGATCATCAGCATACAGATGATAGTTGCAGTTAGTTAAACACTTTGTAATGTCAGCTGTATAAATAATAAATAATAAGGGCCCAAGTATGGAGCCCTGCGGAACTCCCCTAGTCACAGGATATATGGTAGATGTTGCCTCACTACTATTTCCACTATTAGGTAACTGCACAAATTGAGAGCGACCACTTAAATAACTATCAAACCAACGAACTGTTTGTGCATCACAGCCATAATATGATAACTTTGACAGCAGTAAAGGAATGTTAAGACAGTCAAAAGCGCGTGAAAAATCAAGCAGTGTAAGCAAGGTCCCCTTGCCCTGATCTCTGGCCTCAAGTATATTATCAGTGATTTCAATTAAGGCTGTGGTAGTACTATGACCTGTACGAAATCCTGACTGTTTTTCAGGTAATATCTTTAAATGTTCTACATATTTCCTAAGCTGGATGCTGACCACCTTTTCTTGGATTTTAGATAGGCAGGGTAGAAGGCTGATCGGCCTGAGATCCTTTGCTGTACAGGGATTAGATGTCTTAGGTATAGGTTTAATTATAGCCACTTTCCAGAGGTCTGGAAATGTAGAGGTAGAAATAGATTTATTTATAATCTCAGTAATGGCAGATAGAGTGTCTGGTAATGACATAATAATCATATCAAGTGAGATGCTGTCAACTCCCACAGCATTAGACTTCAAGCTTTTAATTATTTTTAAAACTTCCTCTTCATATGTCAATTGAAGTTGTAAACAGCCCAAACCAAATTTGTTATATTCAAAATAGGTTAAGTCAGATAAGGTGACTGCTCCACTGCCTGGTACATTCAAAAAGTGTTGGTTTAAAACATTAGGATCTTTACATGAAGGGGGCAAATTAAAATCTTTATTACCTTTGTAGGATATAACTGACTTGATGTTATTCCACAATTTTTTGGGGTTCTTAATTTGCTTGTTAATGCTGGACTTAAAATAAGCACGCTTTTCACTATCTATGGCAGTCCTAACTATATATTTCAGTTCCTTATAACTATCAAAATGGGTGTCCAATTTTCTGCATTTATAACGCTGATGGTATTTGTCTCTTAGTTTGACCATATCATTGATTGTGTCAGTAATCCAAGGGCATTTTCTGTCTCTGATCAAAATTCTTTTTAACGGGGCATGGAGATCAAATAAAGTTAGCATGTAAGAGTTGAATGTCTCAATCATAGCATTAACATCATTTAGGCTTGCAATGTGACTCCAGTCAATTCTACTAAGATCCTGATAAAATATGTTGTGAATTATGTCCCTTATAGGTCTGTAACAAATCCACTGGGTAACAGGCTTCACAGTCTTAAAATTGAATTCTGTTGTAACCATTGCATGCTGACCGAGCTCTGGGATATGTAGGACAGAGGAGCCACATACCTGAGCATTAGTACAGACCAGGTCAATTAGTGTTTCACTGTGATCTGTGAAATGGGTAGGTTCAGTAATTATATTTCTGAGACTGGTGCTCACCAGAAAACTAGTGAGTTGATTGGTTTTAGTGTCATTAACATCCAGCGTATTAATATTAAAGTTCCCCAAAAGAAGAATAGAGTCACTGGATGCTAAAGAAGTGAGACTGTCAGTTATTGCATCTAAGAAAATGTTAACATCCAGCCAGGGTGGTCTATAGGCTGTGCCAATAATCATGGTTTGTGAATTCATGGTTAGTTTGATCCACATTTGCTCAACCATAGGTGCGCGTGGATGTGGTATAGTGCGAACGTTTAGGCCTCGCCTCACATAAAAGCCGACCCCGCCTCCGCGGCCTCTCAGGACGTTTGGCGGGCGAGGCTCGTGTCTAAGTCGGTATCCGGGTACCGTAGGAGCACGGCCTTCTTCTCCCTCCCTGAGCCAGGTCTCGTTGATCGCCATTATGTCCACCGAAACGTTGTTCTTAGCAATAATAAACTCTTCCTGCCGCGAACCCAGCGAACCCGCATTATATAATCCAACACGTAATTTTTTATTAATTTTCATTTTAGTATAAGACTTTTAGTATGTAAATATAGTTTATGTTGAAATTTAAAAATATGATTTGTGTATTTGTTACGTTTAGTGTAAAAGTATTGTATTATTTTAGTAAAATAATATTTATATATTATAGATTTATAGCACTGGTTGTACATTGGATATGTTAAGAAACATTTATTATAGTTTGGTATACTAATATTTATAAATTCTGATTGATTTAATAACATTGATATGTAATGACTAATGATGAACAATACAATAAATAAATATATAAGTATGATATCAATAAATACGAGTATATAGTATCTAGTATGTTTGACAGCATGTATATTATCTAGGTAGAGGTTTCCTATGTTATTGTTATTTAAAATATGTAATAGAGAGGTAGACCATATTTGTTTCTCATAGTTCATATTAAGGAAACATAATGTAAATAGTGTAAAAACGTTAATTATTAGCATTACATTGATGTACACAAGTATGTAGCTTACATCTAAATTTTGCATTATTAAAATACATATATATAGCACAAATGCGTTTTACTGTATAGTTATTAAAATTAATAATAAGTAGAATTAGTAAATACTTAAGTAAAAAATCAACCAAAAATGTCTTTAGTAACATCATTTCCAAAAACCCGAGTGAGGTCGTCTTCAGAACGTATCGCCATAGTGCGTTTGCCGTCATTTTGTTTGGCTAATATTTTTCCACCTAATATGTCAATGGAGTAACAACCACGGTCTAAAGGTTAATCCGTCTAAGACCCAGGCAATTGTTGTTGGAAGCCCAAGGATGATTTCGCGTATAGATTGGAAACAATTGCCTCAAATTATCTTTAATGGTACACACATAACGTTAAGTAACAGTGTAAAAAATCTGGGTATTTATATTGATCGAACGTTATCTTGGGGCAGTTAGTCGCAAATTATTTGCATCTGCAGGGTCCTTACGTAGACTCCGAAACTTTTTGCCGATTACCACTAAAATTGCGCTGGCGCAGTCTCTTCTTTTACCTGTACTTGACTATGCTGACGCCAGCTATCTCGACCTCACCAAGGAGCAACTTACTAAACTTGAGCGCCGTCAAAATATCTGTATTAGATTTATATTTGGTTTGCATAAATATGATCATGTTTCCGAATTCCGCAACGTGCTCAAGTGGCTCCAAATACGCCTTCGTCGGAATACTCACATTCTCTCATTACTGTATGTCGTTAACTGTCGAGGCAGCGAGACTATGGAATGCACTGCCTCTTACTATAAGACGAGCCCAATCATTGGCATCGTTTAAAAAAAAAATCGAAGGACCACTATCTCTCTGAGTGAACTTTAATTTTTTATTAATTACCTATCTTTTCTCTTCGTTGTAGTTCTTGATAACCATAAATTAATATCACGCTGTACACTACCCCTACCTAATTCGTGTATTTATGTCTCTGTCCATCCAAAGGTTGCCTGGAAGAGATCGCTCTTAGCGATAAGGCCGCCCATTGTACATTTATGAGCACGTTGCGGAATTCGCACTTGTGTGGCTCCAAATACGCCTTCGTCGGAATACTCACATTCTCTCATTACTGTATATTATACTCTTTAACCCCTGGTCTGTGCGCCGCCATAGTACACAAGTCTTTTTTTCTTCGTTGAACTTGACCATGTATAACTGCGTCTATCGATAATTGTTCCTTACAACCCTGACTGTATTTTCTGCATCCTTTCTGTTGTTCTGTTAAAATTTGATTATCTTCAAGATGTCTATAAACTATATGGGTGATGCATGAGGTAATTATTTTATATATTGTCCGTAACAAGTTATTGGTCGATATTTAGCTGGATTGGTTGTGTCATTGTAATCTTTTGGGAGCATATATGTAATTCCTTCTGTCATATAATTGGGCATAGAAGTTGGGTGTACTATGAAGTTATATAAGTGATTATGAAGATATGGATGTATGTATGTGAATTTTTTGTACCAATAATTGTGTAATCCATCAAAACCTGGCGCTTTCCAGTTATGTAATTTTTTAATCACTTCTTGAAAAACATCTATGCTCACATACTCAAATTTCATCTGTCCAATTTCTGCGTTCCTTGACTTTTCTATCTGAATTCCGCATCCCTATTGTGGCATGTCTGCCATTCTGGTCAGATATATGGCAAAACCCTGTCGGGTTTTGCCATATATCTGACCAGAATATTTCTAATTTATCTATTTCGGGCTGATTTCTAGGATTACCTGGTATTGTTTGATTTGTACTTGCCTTTTTTAATGTTCTATAAAATTGATTTTCATTATTGCTAAACTGGTTATTTTGTGTCTTTCGAAGTGTGCATTTTGTGTACCTACTCAATCTACTTTTTGTAAGTGTAAGTTTTTGTTTTAGAGTGTCCAAGAATTGTGTGAGTTGTGAGTTAGGTTCTTCATGTATTGTGTGTATTTTATATTGTTCAAGTATTTTATGTACCTCTCTAGCAACATTTCTGTTTCTATTTCCATTGTACTGCGTAAGTCTACCTATCTTTGCTCTCAGTGCTGTAACCTTACGTTCTAGTCTATTTTGCCATATAGGTTTATTATTGTCCCGGTGTGGGTAAACCGTATCTGTAGGTGAAAGATTAATTTTCGCTCCGTTAATTTTAGCTGCTGTCCATGCAGCACTGTTTAAACTTGTCTGTAGTGTGTTGCAGACTGTATCTAAGTTGACATGATTAGGTAAAATAATATTGCTTATATAGTTGACTACCTTTGAAAATTTTTTAGATGATTTTTGTCTTGGTATGAATTATCTTTTTGTGGGATGAATTTCAGTGAAATATTGTAGAACTAGTATAAATGTTTCTTCTATATCGGAGTTTCTCTCACAGTTTGTCAAAATTTCATCATTTGAGTAAGGTGTATTGATGTGTAGGGGTTTCTGAGCATGTTTTGACTAAAGTATCGGAGATTTGGTTTTCTAATTCTAGGATAGAAATACATTCTCTAATGTCAGTATTTGATTCGGGAACTGTGGGTCTTATCTGCAATTCTTGAAACACTTCATTCCTTATTTCTGTTAACCTAACTTCGCTTATGTATTTCTTTTTTATGATTGCTATTCTTTGGTCTGCTATTCTTTGTTCAGTAATATGTGCTAAATTAGGAAATAATGTTATAAACTGTTCATGTAAGTATTTTCTGTATAATGTTTTATTAGTTTCTAATCTCGTTATAGTCAGTAGTCCATCTCATGGGTTGGTTTGGTAACTTGTGCTGATCTATTTGGTTGTGAACAGTTTGTAATTCAGCTCTAACGTCATCATATATCCTATTAATTACGTCTTGTGATAGTAACTGCTTCCTAACGATTGCTCTACGTTGATCTCCTATTCTTTGTCTAGTGACTTGTACTAAAGGGTATTTTTCTAAAAATTGTGTGTGAAGTGGTTGAATATAAGCATTAGTGTCGGTTTTCAAAATAGTTAAATATAGATATGCTCGTAGTATGAATTTATTCATTTCTTGAGTCCATTTCCTGCGTATTCCTAAAGAGCTGGTGGTGGGCACAGGTTTACCGACGGGATCCGTTTCCTGTGCAACATTCACCAACTGTACATAATTCGTTGAGGGAGTCGATTCTACACTATTTGATATTGAAGCTCTATCGTAAGTTGGAGGCGTTGAAGGTATAGAAGGAAATAATGAGAGATCTGATCCGGTCGTAGATCTTTGGTCACTTTTAGACTGACAATCTAATCGTGTGCTAAAATCTTCTTTAGAGTCCCGGCGATTCTTGCGCAGCAACCTGAGATTATATTTTTTAGTAGTTTGTTCCATTATTATTCCATTTAGTTGCCACGAGTAGCAAGAGATTTAAACGTCGACCGTAGCAGAGCTCCGCGTTACTACGGCAAGGGTTACTTAAAACTGAATAGCCCCCGGTTTTCAGAGTTCGCATACTAGCGACTAAGCTCCCCCCTAGTCATGCAGCTCTCGGCGTTTGCCACCTTAGCTTGGGTAATCCCCACCTACCTACCTACCTACGAGAGTTTGCACTCGAATACCCTACTAGTCGAATGCAAGCCCTCACAAGTACCAGTGCCACGTTGGCCACGCCAGTAACTTCAATTACGTGTGTCCGCCCCCCACGTAATCAGTTGGTCGATCAGGACGTGTGGTTGGGTTTTAGGGGGCTTATATTATTATTATTATTAATACTCGGTACTAGTAAAAAATATCGATATTTTAAGTTTTAAATTTTTAAACTAAGTCAATAAAACTATATCTCAAATTTAATTGAAGCAACGCCATCTATTAGTCTAAATAGGACACTATGCATACAATCCGCGTTTTAATCAACCAACTGCGAAACAAATTCTTTGAAAAAAATATGAAATCTAAAAAAAAAGCCTATCTTTAACACAATGTTTGCAGAGTGGACTGTTGATAACTCATTCGATCGATATTAATAGGTACTAAGGAAATTAGCAGCAATCAATATGAACCAACGCAGTCATATTTTCGTTATTCGAAATTAACACCATTAACACCAGTACCTATTGCACGACAAAAGCACTATCTAACACTAATTTGCACTATAAATAGTGTAATATTTCACTAAAAACTACTTTTTATAAGAATTAAAAGAATACGCGCAACTTTCAATCAGTTGAAAAACCGTTCGCACAGATAAAGTAAAACAGTTGTTAAAGGGTAGGCTGTTAATAAAACATTTCGATATTAAATTGAACAATAATATTAATAAGTAGGTACATATATTTTTTTGGTTTATTAAACTATTTTACTAAATTTGAAAATATCATTACTTTTTACAGGTACATACAATACAGGTATATACAAAAATAAGTAAGTAGGTACGCAAAAAAACATATAATTACATTGGTTAAAATGTGTCAAAAAAATACCTACGTTACGTCCTTGCTCTCGCCCTATATCTACTGTATCCGAATATTCACGAAGTTGTACGAAGATTTCCGATCTTAATGTGTAGTGTATTTACGTGATTTGCGAAGGAATTTTGAGTGTTTTTGTGAGGTGTGAATTGTTATTGCGTAACAATTTTGTTTATAGGTAAATATTATGATATTGTTTTAATATCGGGGATTTATGAAAGAGAACAAAAGGGAATCGTATTCTAAGGAGCATTCGCCACTGTTTTTTATATCTGTAAAATCAGTCCTACTCCAAACGCTACTAGAATCGGAGAACAATAAACAAGGAAAACAAAACGTTTTATTATGTTTGTGACTGCCAGTCAACCAAGAATATTTTTTACACAAAGAAACATGAAAATGTTTGAAGAAAACACTAATCAATCGTCATAATCGGGCAAGTACGGCCAGTGTTTATTACAAACTTTTTATTTTCGTAACATAACTTTAAAATCACCTTTTCCTTGATGTCCAAAACAGTAACTACGCATATCTGCTTGATAGCAACCGTGATTTAACAATGAAAATGTTTATAACTGGAAAGTTAATAAACACGGAAGTAAAAATATATTAACACATATATTGAATAACATTCTAGTAGATTTTACGCAAATTAAAAATATTGATAATTGAACAAAACAACTGAAATTAATGATAATTTAAATGACTTTACAACAAAAAG
The DNA here is from genome assembly GCA_945859575.2 of Herminia tarsipennalis. Classification (NCBI taxonomy): domain Eukaryota; kingdom Metazoa; phylum Arthropoda; class Insecta; order Lepidoptera; family Erebidae; genus Herminia; species Herminia tarsipennalis. The sequence goes on from OX243855.2 coordinate 19,416,927, forward strand.
TAATGAGCTTTTTTGTTACTAAACAGCTTTTTATATAAAAACATAGCCGGTCTATTGAATAAGTCTTGTCAGTTTACAGTCTGCTTAAACGATAATTCTGAGAAAAATAAAACAGTAGAAATTATTTGTGTTACTGAGCATTTTATGATGGAAGGCTGTGAATCTCAACTAAATATAAAGAACTATATTTAAGCTGCACACTACAGTAGAAAAAAGAGTAAAAGAGGGAGTTCTTGCATTCTTATCAGAAATGGACACCAAAGGAAAAAGCTTGACAAAATAACTAGGAAGTCATTACAAGACACATTCGAATTCTGCGCTGTTGAGCTTACTAAACATAATATAGTTTTTTTTTAATTTACCGAGCCCCAAATCCAAAAAACCTTAATGATTTTCTCAGAAATAAGATATAAAAACAAAGATATATTCTAAAAAGAAACAATCTATCAATTATATTTGAATGCATTTCAACCGACTTCAAAAAGGAGGAGGTTCAATTCGACTGTATTTTTTTTTGTATGCTTGTTCACCGATTACGCAAAGACGTCTGGGCCGATTTGAAAAATTATTTTTTCTTTCTTCCAGTTGCTCCCATTGTCATCAGATGATGATCTGATAATAATAATAATAATAAGGCCCTCGGGGCTAGTCGTTGTCTCCCTATATGAGATTAACGCAACACTCTGAGGGCATAGTAGCAGCTCTTGAAATCCTTATGACACCAATAAAAAATGTCTCATGAGGGTGAAATAAGAGTACACAAACCGCAGGGCAGCTTTGTGGCGAGCTGAATGTGCGTGGCGACACCGCGGTCCCGATGCCTCAGAGAGTCGGTCAGGGCCTCGTCTCCCGCTTGCCTTCACTGGCCGGCGGTAGTGGAACAGCAAGAGCGCCCGCAGGACTCTCAACTCTGGCTTGCCTTAACCGGCCGGCCAGAGAGAGGTCGCCAGGGCTTGTATGCTCGGGGGTGGAAGTGTCATTTTCAAGGGCATAACTACGGGGAAACCCGCTCACGGGCCTTCTTCGTGATGGTGAAACCGGCGCCGCACCGCTCGACACCCCAAGCTGCTCATACCCATGTTGCTCCCTGTCGCCTGTTGGGCTGTATGCCTGTGGCGGCCAGAAGGGGGCCCATCTAGTGAGTGGCGAGTCACCGCCTGCCCATTTGTCCGTGTGTTTTTACCATGTGTTTGCAGGGCGGGCGCCATAGTCCTTCAATAGTACCAGTTTAATTGTGTCACATAGCCTTTAGATTAAAGTGTCTAACGGGCCTCTACGTGTTGGCTTCGGCCCCACTCACGCCTCCCAAATGACCGGGACTCCATAGTCCCGTGATATGGAAACGACATACTATAATAATAAATTAATAAAAACAATAAATTAATATCTTCTATCAATAATAACAAAAATCAAAAATAACGTTCTATACACCCACCAGTTGAGTGTAAAATAAAAGATGTAATCTAAAACAATTAAATAAAGTTAGATAGGTATAAAGTATTTACACGAAACTTTTTTTTATTCTATTTTCTTTAGGGACTTTTAAACCGCAAAGCGTATGTCAGTCCCATCTTACCCTAAGCAAATACAATTTACCGTAAATCATAATTACATTAAAGTAGCCATGAACCTGAACAGGGCTTCTGCAGCAACGCTATTTGGTTCAGACAGAACTTGGTGGAAAGTGCCTACATCAGTTCTGTTCAAGTTCAGGGTCGATACTAAATTATTTCTATTAGGCTCATATCGAACACATTTTATCAATAAGCTTCCACGAAACCACACTCTTCACAATTAGGTGAGGTGATTTTCCTTATCATGAAAGCAAACTTTTTGCATGGAATGTGTCCAGATCTGAGACTATGCGCGGTAACAACCAATTTTCTATTATGTAAACTATTAATAAACCATGGCACACGAGAAGGCTGGCATTGTATGGTCCTGTACCAAATCCCTATGTCTTTATAGTGAGCGTTTATTAAAGTATTCTCTCCAAAGAGAATAGCATGTGTTTTTAAATTGTGGTAAAAATTCAACATAATCTAATAAAATATTGGTTTCTTTTCCATTAGTACTTGCATATTTCGCCAACATCTCTGCCTTTTCATTGCCTTGCAATCCAATATGCGATGGAACCTATTGCAGCCTCAGTTGTATGCCTGCTAAAGTAATTGTATCTATTTTAGATAAAATATCATAAGCTATCGATGCACCTCTGTGGCCAGAGGCGCATCGAGCAATATGTTGTTTAGTGTTGTAAGCTTTTACTGTCTGTAAAGATCACAATGTTTCTATTTTCACCGCTATATACAGCATACTAGCTGTCGCCCGCGGCTCCGCCCGCGTGGATGTCGGTTATCGCGATAAAAACTATCCTATGTCCTTCCTCGGGACTCAAACTATCTCCATACAAAATTTCATCTAAATCGGTTTAGCTATTTGAGCGTGAAAGCGTAACAGACAGACAGACAGACAGAGTTACTTTCACATTTATAATATTAGTATGGATGACAATGCCTCTGAGACCGCAATGAGCTCCAACATCATAATGGATGCCTGTTCTTTCAGTTTTATACAGTTAATTTGGTTATTCAAATTTACGCTAGGTACATAAAACGTTGCTCCATCGTGCAAACATTTAAGTGAACGCCGTATTGCGGGGCAGTAGCGCTGCATCAGTCTAGGTCGCGATTTGAGAACATAACAGCATCTAAATAATTAATTGATTTATCCTAAAATTAAAAAAAATACCGTTCATAATTTAAACGTTCGTCTACTTTTAACGTAAATCTATTTTAATTGATTAAAAATGATTAGTCTGTGGTTAATATGCGTATTCTTCAGCGCATGCGTTGTACTAGTTGTGAGCGCGCGCCTTAAAAAGTCATACGATTACAAATTGCCACCCATTCATTACGGTCATCTGCCAATTATCGGAATCACACATTTGTTTCTTTGTGACAGTGCAGGTAAGTAAATACTTTGACTATTATTTCAAAATCTAAAAGTCCTTAAAATTAAAATATGTAGGTAATTACAGTCATCACAGGTCGACACGGAAATCGAAATATAAGGTGTTATAAAACCGGGCAAGAGCATGTCGGACAATGCTCAGTGTAGGGTTCCGCCGTTACCGCAGCCTTAAATAATTGCATCAGCAGAAGAGCGAATGTTCATGGCACTTACGCCCTTTTGTTGAGAAAAGTTTTTCGGCTTTAACTTAATGACGTTAATTCATTTTAGTTCAAAATAATTTTAGTTTAAAGTATTTATTGAGAGCTACCTTTGTGATATTTTTCATATTTTTGGTCATACGGTTCAAAAGTTAAAAGGTGGGACACAATTTATGCAATTTTCGGATTGATTATTTCCAGAAAGATTCACTCAATCAAAAAAGTATATTAAGAACCTTATGATGTTTTTACCTGTCGGATGATGTGACACACATTGATATTAGCCGAAAAAAAAATCAGTTTCTGTTACATGTATGAAGTGCCCCCCGCCCCCTAAAAATATTTTTTATTATTTAGCTATTAAACTAAGTAGCGGTCACTAGAAGACACCTTTTCACTAAATTTCATCAATATTCATTGAGTAGTCTCTGAGTAAAATTCCTGTGACAGACGGGAGACAGACAGACAGATAGACGGACATGACGAAACTATAAGGGTCCTTTTTTTTTTTTAAATGGCCCTAAAAATGGCTGTTCTTATGGAAAGTTTAGGGGAAGCCTACATTTCAAGGGAATTGTATTATATTAATTAATATTTGTTCGTTTCTCCGCTCTGCAGCATCGCACTGCTTCAATGGAAAGGCAGCCTTAAGTTGTGGTTTTAATTTTGATTAGCGTTTCAACGCATAGTAGGAGAGATCAGGGATTAACGTAACATTTTTATGGTTCCGTACCTCAAAAGAAAAAAACGAAACCCTTATAGGAATACCCGTGTTTCTGTCTGCCCGTCAGTCACAACCCATTTGCTCCGAATCTACTGGACCTATTGAGTTCAGATCGATTGAGCCGTTTGGTACACATATGTATTTTGTAACAACCCAAAGTAGAGCTTAGAACTTGAGAGCCATTGTTGGGAAACATATTAGGATATAAAAAAAATATTTTTTGATAATTCTAAATTCTAAAAATGTTATTTTTCTCAAACTATCTCGAGACAAATTTCATCTAAATCGGTACAGCGGTTTAAGCGTGAAAAGGTAACAAACTGACGATAGACCGAGTTACTTTCGCATTTACAAAATTAGTTTGGATGCTGTCGCCCACTGCATGAAAGATTTTACTCTCTTAAGAAGGCATTACGCCGAGCGCTTCCGCAAATATTAGGAATTTAGCGTTACTCACACAGCGACACGGCCGCCAGCCGCGCTCTCACTCACAGATACATGCATTCATAGTGCGTCGAAGCGCGGGACAAAATAAAGTCGAATATTCGTTCGTACAGAATGATTATTAATTCCAATGGTATTTGGTGGTGGTGATTATTAATTTAAATGACTTATATTTAAAACTTATTACTAATTTGTATTGTGTTGTTATTTTATGCAAAATTTAAATTAAGATACCAAAATTTTAATAATAAAATACATAGGTGCTATCTATTTTATAAAATTGACCACGAAGTAGGTACCTATTAGGTAGAAATCGTTTGGAGATTACAGATCTACGCAATATTGCCACAATTATGTGTATGTTGGACTGTAGGTATATTTTAATTTAGGTAGGTACGAATATGTACTTACTACTTATATTAATGATGTTTCGTTTCTTTTCGGTAGAACAAAATGTTTTGTTTTCATTTAGTCACATCTCGTACTAATAGGACGCATTCAAGTAATTTAATAAACGCGGTAAACAAGAAACCGGTTTGTTATCGGCCGAGGCTCGCTGCCGCGTGCGCTGTAGCCCGCTCGGTCGCCTATAGTGTTGCGTTATTTGCGTGAGTGTGATCAGATGCAATTAATTATTTTGAACCTTATTGCGAATGGATAACGTCAGCGTTCAGAATAACGGTGATGTACCAACAGTAACGCTTTAAATGAAGAACAAGAATCTATGGATGACCCAACACATGTCAATATGAAGTTAAATACCAGACATAATAACAAGCGTCAGGACGACATAGAAAAAACTGGATAGATGTGTCGAGTAAGGGTAAAAGGAAATCTATCAGTCATGACAGTATCAGAACCGAGGAACTAGCCATACAGGTTTGCATGTACTGTAAAGAGAAGTTTCCTAAACAATTTGCGCTGGCCAAACTACTGAACCAACACAACATAAATGGTATAACTAGAGTCAAATATATCAACCCTTTCAAATTGATAATCTCTTTTAGCGATGAAACCTGCGCAGATAAATTAATAAATTGTACTACATTTGAGGAGATAGGATGGCGACGACAAAAAACTTGGGAAGTTGGTATATCATACGGTATTATAAAAGACTAAGATTTAGATCTCTCTGAGGAAGAACTTTTGACACATATAAAAACAGACAAAACAGTTGTAATGGCCAAGCGCCTCCACAGAAGACACGAGGATGGGTGGACACCGAGTGAGACGGTCAAAATAGGATTTAAAGGACAGTACGTACCACCTTTGATTTACCTATTAGACTTAAGGATAACTGTGTCGCCATATATATTCCTAGTTAGTCAGTGCTCCAAATGTTGGCGATTCATACAAGTTATGTCCCGCGTTTAAACTGTTTTGTCAGAAGGGCCACACTGACTGTGATACAAATACTTTAAAGTGCATAAATTGTTCAGAAAAGCACAAATCAATATCAAAAGAGTGTTCAGTCTATAAAATAGAAAAACGCATTAGGGAGCTAATGTCAAAATTTAACTGTACATACCAAAAAGCGTAAACTGCATATGTTCCTCCTACGTCTTCTCGCCAGTTCAACACAAAGATTGACAATCCGCCTGTAACCCACCTGCCTGTTTCTAATAAGGGTAAAGATCCATCTAACGTTACACCTTCGTACTCTAAAATATTATCGAAAAATACCAATTCGACTGAAGCTAATCTACCTTTTAGCAAGCCATATAAATCCCGCAAAAAGAAGAAAAAAGTGCCGTACCAACTGGCGACCAATGTGACAGCAGATTTATCAATTTCAAGTTCGGAGGACTCAATCGAAAACCTAGATACAGAACCAGGTGCACCCCAAATTCAACATTTCGGATCCAGCTCTTATTTTAAGGAAAACAGACGAGAGAAACCGTCATTTTTGGGCTCATATGAAAAACAATATAACCGCTACGATGTTTTTAGATATGATCGACCCGCTACCCGAAAAGGTGGCGGTGTTTTAATTTGCATCAAAAGTAACCTTTCAGCCGTATCACGGAACGAAATAAACACAGGCCACACAGAATCTGTATGGTTAACAATCAAAAATACTAGTAACAATCATCGATCACTATTAACGAACGGTTCAACTTGTGACATCCAATTAGCCGCGGTTTACATACCTCCTAATAGCAATTCTCATTTTGCTCTAAATGAATTTAGGAAGTCCCTTCTTACACATTACAACGCTAATACCCACGACACCTTCATAATATTGGGTGATTTTAATTTGCCCTTTATTACGTGGAGTGAGGATGGCTATGCCATGAACCACACGTCGAATTCGGTGTTGGGTGTCGAGGCAAACGAATTTATTAATTGTCTCGATTATATGGGTTTGGCTCAATTTAACTTAACACCGAATTGCAGTGGGAACATATTAGACCTTGTTATCGCTAATTCGAGCTTAGAGTGTAAACCTAGCAATGTGTCACTGGTAAATATCGACCGATATCATACACCGCTTGTTATAAAAATGAATGACGACAGATTTAAAGCAATTCAATACCCGCCACGTTTAATTAGGAGATTCTTTAGAGCTGACTATGAAAAAATAAATTATGAATTATGTAAAATAGATTGGAATCAGTTTTTAATTACAAATAGTGTTGATGAAATGGTGGATAAGCTTTATTCTCAAATAAATTCATTAATCGACTTATACGTTCCCTCAGTTAAAGTGTCCGGAAGGACTAGTTACCCCAAATGGTACCCAGTCTCTCTAATCAATGCCATCAAAGAAAAATCTAGAATTCACAAGAAATGGAAAAAGTACAAGAATCCTAACGATTACGCAGAGTTCGCTTTGTTAAGAAAAAGAGTTAAGGCGCTTCAAAAAGACTCGTATAACAAATATATAGACAGATGCGTGATTGATATCAAAAGGTCACCGCAGGAGTTTTGGAAATATATTAAAGTTAGGCGTAAAAAAATAAGATATCCACGACATATGAACTATAATGGCAACAGTTATTCGAATGGCGAGGATATATGCGATATTTTTAACAAATTCTTTCAAAGCGTCTTTCAGCCTTCTGATCCCGCGGACATAGGTGTGACCATTCAGGAATCACCACGTGCTGATATAGTTCATTCTGTAACGGTTACGTCAGGGACACTAAAATCGATTTTTCGGAAACTTGACCACAAAAAAGGGGCTGGACCAGACGGTTTACCGGCCATCTTTATAAAGAAATGTGAAGCAGGCCTAATTACAGCACTGAAAATAATATTTCAAAAGTCTTTGAATGACGGTAAATTCCCGAAACGATGGAAAGTTGCTCAGGTTGTTCCAATCCACAAAAAAGGCTCAAAAACGGATATAAATAATTATAGAGCGGTCTCTTTATTAAATACTTTCGGAAAGATGTTAGAAAAGGTTGTTTATAGTCACATTTATTTAGCTTCAAAACATTGCATACCCACATCTCAACATGGGTTCGTGAAATCGCGCACAGTTAATACAAACCTTCTACGGTTCACCAACTACATAGACTCGAATATGCAAAACGCACAAATCGACGTCATTTACACAGACTTCGAAAAGGCGTTTGACCGTGTAAATTTTAACATCTTGATCGCGAAATTAAATGCCGTAGGTATCAAAGGCAACCTTCTGCGCTGGCTAGAGTCTTACCTAAAGAACAGACGTCAGGCAGTTGTGATGGGTTCTTATAGGTCAAATTATGTGAATGTCACTTCTGGTGTCCCACAAGGATCGTTGTTATCTCCACTATTGTTTAACATATACCTCTTCGATCTACCTGACTGTATTCAGCATTCACATCACCTTATGTATGCCGACGACAAAAAAAATTTTCTTAAGATATCCACGCCTGCGGACTGTTCATTGCTTCAGTCTGACCTAATCCGTCTAGCGGATTATTATAAATGTAATAAAATCAACGTCAACACCCAAAAATGCTCGGCAATAACCTTTACTAGGAAAAAAAACCCCATTACCTTCAACTACTACATAAATAACGATCTGGTTCCCAGAAGTTCCCAAGTGAGAGACTTAGGCATAATTCTAGACACAAAACTTACTTTTAACGCACATATTGACCACTTAACTAGTAGAGCGTATAAGTCACTAGGGTTCGTGTTACGCAACAGCCAGCCGTTTAAAGATTTGCATTGCTGCAAAGTCCTTTATTTCAGTTATGTAAGAAGTATTTTAGAGTTTGCAAGTATAATATGGAGACCCTATTACAAAATCCACATTGACAAAATTGAAAAAATACAACAGAAATTTATCAAACATTTAAATTATAAAGCCCATGTGACAAACAAACCATATGAGGAATCATGTAAGTACCATAAAATAAACACCATGGAAGACAGACGACAAATAATAGATATGTTATTTCTGTATGACTTACTCAATCATAAGTTTGACAGCATGGAATTGCAAGAAACAATAAAATTTAACGTTCCCTCTCGACGAACCAGACACACATCATTACTGGCTACCGCATCGACCACGACTAACTACTCAAAAATGTCTCCACTTATTCGCATACCAGACACATATAATAAAAAGTTTTCGTCACTTGACCCTTTCAGCACTCCTCGCAACTCATACAAAAATAAATTAATAGAAAAAACTTATGAATTATCATCATAACCATAACAACCCTAAAATAAAACCAAACACACACACACACACACACACGCACGCACGCACGCACGCACGCACATATACACACACACACACACACACACTACATACTCTAGATTTGAGTTATTTAATTTTAATGTGTTCTTCGTAATTGGCGTATTGTTCAGTCTACATTGTAAACAATAAAATTATTGTCAGCTGTGAAGAACCTTTGATGAGATAAAATAAAATAAAAATAAAATAAAATAAGGCATGGAAGGAATGGCTACATATATTTATTGAATGGATAAATCACTTTTTTGGCAACATTATACCTGACGTTTCTTCAATATTAACTTTGTTTACAGTTTATGGATAGATGTAATAATAAACTTACAAAATTAAACATTATACAATGGAATGCTCATAGTAAAAAGCCCAAATTAAAATTGTTTGGACAATTGTTGATCCAAAACACATACATTTAGCTGCGGTAAGTGAAACATAGCTTGAACCAGATACCCTTTTATATAATAGTAGCTATAACATTTTTCGGTAGGACAGAGATGTCCCGTACGGCGGAGTAGCAATTTTTGCACATAAATCAATCCAGTCGCAACTTGTTGAAGTGCTTAATAACAATACTGGATTCGATATAGTGCATATTAAGTTATTTAATTGTAACCAATTGGAGCATATAATTGCGGTTTACTGTTCACCAGAGATTGTGACAAATTCTCAGATGTGAGATTATTTATTTTCTATTAAAAATAGGAAGTCCGTAATTTTAGGGGATTTTAATGGCCACCATTCAAACTGGTCGCATAAAACGGATACAAGAGGTTCCCTAATTCTTGACTCATTATTAGATCACAATTACATTGTTTTGAACGACGGTATCCCTACGCGATTTCAGCTAGTTAAGGGTGTTGAAGTCAAGGGATGAGGACATCATCCCTTGACTTGACCCTTATATCTTATATCTTCGGATATATTGCTAGGATTTGATTGGAGCGTAACTAACGAGTCACTAGGCAGCGATCACTTAATTTTAAAAACTTCAACTTCATTTGGATCTAAATTACAGTACACAAAAAAAAAAATACTTTAAGAGGGCTAATAGGACAGGTTATAAATCTTATCTTAGTGAAAGGTTTATAAATTATACTTTTTCAGCATCGGAAAATGCTCAGTTAGCCTACGATGAGTTTTGTATATTACCTGCAGTCAGCCACGGATAGGTTTATTCCAGACTTTAAATTTAGTTCTAACCTTTCCGGACAGTTCCGTTCCAAGACATATTGGTACCCAGAACTGTCGAGATCAGTAGCAGTTCGTCGACTTGCTCTAACTAACTTCAGACGGAACCCCACGCCTATAAACGAAATTGTATTAAAAAATAAAATCGATTCGAAATAAAAGAGACTCTTAAGACAGATCCAAAGGCTTTCTTGGCAAACGTTTTGTACCACGATTAATGAAAGTATTTCAGTTAATGATCTATGGGATAAAATGAAATGGATAAAAGGTTATCAGTCTCACAAACCACTTATCGATTTTGATAAAGCTAGCCGCTTGTTACATAATTTGACACCTAATTACGTCTCACAATCACCCCCGACATTTACGTCTCAAAACGTTAAATTAGATGCTTGAATTACGTTATCGGAACTTGATAAGAGTATAAAATCCAATGACACGGCACCAGAATCCAGAATGTGATGATTTCTCTTATGAAATCTCCCTGAAAACGCTAAGGTAATATTACTAAAATTGTACAACGCATTCCTTAATTCAGCTTTCGTGCCAAGGCAGTGGCGTGATATTAATATTATCCCTATTTCCAAGCCTGGTAGAGATTCTATCACCATTTCATCACTTCGACCTATTGCAGTAATATCGTGTTTAAGCAAAATTCTACATACAATCATCCAAAGACGGTACGGAGTGGAGTGGTATTTTGAAAAGAACAATATGTTTTCTAATGATACTTTAGGCTTCCGAAAAAGCAGATCATATAGGGATAATTTAAGCAGACTAGTTACTAGGATTCAAACGGGTTTTTGCAATAATTGTGTTACTGTTGAATGTTTCATCGATATCGACAGTGCATATAACAATGTAAACATAAACATTCTCTTAAACAGGTTAGATTGTTTAGGCACAGGGAAAGTTATATGTAATTATATATACCAATTTCATAGTGAACGCTATTTAAAAGTTAATGTTAATGACTTGTCCATAGTTCGCAGAACTGATCGCGGGCTGGCACAAGGTGATCCGCTGTCGCCAATATATAAAATAAAAGATAAAATAAAATAAAAAGCCTTTATTGCTGTTCTTAGTTTTACAAACTATATCAAATTACTTAAACATGCCAAAACTTAAATACTAGTTCCTTATGGAATTAAATTAAATATCGGCAAACGGTGGTTGTGGTATCGCAGCTTGTCCTTCGACAAAGGCCTCTGCTAAAGATTTCCACTGTGTCCTGTCCTTTGCTGTACGCGTCCATGTAGTACCAGCTATTTTTATAATGTCGTCCTCCCATCTTTTAGTCTGTCTACCTCTATTCCTTTTACCATCTCGTGGATACCATTCAGTTATTAAACTTAGTCCGGTCAATTTAGACCAAAAAATGAGAGTGAAGTTACATAAAGTCCCAACAAGCTGAATTTCAGTGAAATTGTTCAAAGTATAATTATAAACAATGTCTAGAAGTTCCCCATCATTCCCCTGTAAGGAAAAAAATTAATTCAAGGTCAAAGGTCAAAAAAATGAGCTTTTCGCGATTTTCAGCAAAACGGTAAGTTTTATCATAAAAGTACTTCAAACAAAAATTGTAGATCATAAAATTATCTATAAAAAATGTATCAATACTTTTTTTCTTACGAGCCATCGTTTCTGAGATATAACGATTCAAAAAGTTATAAAAGTTGTTATCTTTTTGTTTGATAGTTCTTCTGTCAACGCCCAAGTTTGACACCCGTCGGTACAGTAAGCATGGAAGAATACACATATTAAATACTTTTCTCTTTTGTTTTATAGGCATGTCTTTATTTTTCATCACTTCGCTTAGCGACCAGAACCGTTTCCAGGTATTAGCAATTCTTCTTTCTATTTCCTTTTGCATGCAGTCTTCTTGAGATATAAGTTGTCCAAGATATATATATTCTTGTACATATTCTATTACCTCGTCATTTATTTTTATTTCTATATTTATAGAATTTGACATTATTTTAGTTTTTGTTAAGTTCATTGACAGGCCTGCTTTAATACTTTCATTTGATAGCTGTTGCAACATGCTTTCCAGAGTTTTTGGGCAATCCGAAAACAAAATAATGTCGTCTGCAAAGCGAAGATGACTTAGCTTTTTACCATTTATATTTAGTCCCTTTGTCCATTTTAGGTTCCTAAATATAATTTCAAGAACGGCTGAAAATAATTTTGGTGATATAGGGTCTCCTTGGCGTACACCTGTTTTAATAGGGAATTCGTCTCCTGTCGATTCTAGCTTCACTCGAGCAGTGCTTTTTGTGTAGATATTTTTATGTATTCTAATGTATTTTGTTTCGACGCCTTGTGCTTCAAGTGCGTTCCAAATAAAACTGTGTTCTAATGTGTCGAATGCTTTGTTAAAGTCAATGAACCCCAGGTAGTAAGTTTTGTTATATTCTTTAAATTTTTGTAGTATCTGTCTCAAAGCGTGAATGTGATCTATAGTTGAAAAATGTTTACGGAATCCAGCTTGTTCTTTGGGCTGATTTTCTTCAAGGCCAATACTATTTAATTTAAATAGAGCAATTTAGTACAGAATTTGTTCACATCTCTCAGTATGCGGATGATTTCGTAGTTTACTGCACTAATAAAAGCATATTCGATGCCGGCAATCAACTTCAGTCGTGTTTAGATCAGATTAACCAAAATTTGTAACAGTTAGGCTTGGAAATTTGGGCTGTTAAGAGTAAGATTTGCATATTTAAAAAGGAATCAACAGACAAAACATTGCTATTAATATTAACGATGCAGCTTTACAAGCTTTGGCTACTTAGGATTATGGCTTGATCGTTCTCTTACGTGTGCTAAACACTTAGATTACGTCAATGAAAAGACATCAAAATTTCTCAACATTCTTAACTTTTTAGACGGCTCTAACTGGGGAATTCACCTCAAACACTTAAGAACAGTCTACATATCTCTTTGGAGAAGTCGTTATGATTATGCTTGTTTTTTATATGGCGATAGTAGCCAAACCCATATTTTTAAATTAGATAAAACCCAAAATTGACTGCCTCTGTGGCGCGGTGGGAGTGTATCCGACTGCTACGCAAGAGGTCGTGGGTTCGATCCCCACCCAGGATAAAACTTTGTGTGATGAGCACGATGGTTTATTCTGTGTCTGGGTGTTATTTATCTATAATATGTATGTATTTAGAAATATATAAGTATGTTTATCAGTTGTCTGGTTTTCATAGTACAAGCTCTGCTTAGTTTGGGATCAGATGGCGTTGTGTGAGTTGTCCCAAGATATTATTATTATTAAAATCAGGCGATGTGAATGATCGGTGGTTTCATCAGATCTACTCCCATACACGTTATGGGAAGTGAGCTTGGGATCCAACCACTACATATTCGAAGGTGTTATTTGGGCGGAAAATTTTTACTTAAAAGTAAATCTTTAGTAAGTAGTAACATAATTATTAGTTTATTAAATAATCTGTCCGCTTGAATAACTTCATGGGATAGGATAAATAAACCCGTATTAATTATTATGCATCAACAATTTAAAGATTATAGTTAATTGTGGCCAAAATTTAGAAATGTTCATGAGCAGACACTGGATTGATTACCTTGACCTGTCAAAAATTATTAATTTCAATATTGACACCTTAAATAAACCCAAGCATCATTATGAACCAGCTGCATTAAGAAATGTTTGCTCCCGTTATCTAGACCTAACATATCCTAACTTTTATCAAGTTTTTCCTGGGGGGCTAAAGAAAAATCTGAGATTGGTGCAGCTTTCTTTGATCCCCAGCAGAACTCTTACATGCTCTTTAAAATATGTCCTGTGCTATCAATTATGTATATAGAACTACTTGCCATCAGCGAAGCACTGTCATACATTAACTCCATCTAGTGCAGCAAATTTGTAGTGTTAACAGACTCCAAAAGTGCAGTCCAACATTTAGCTCGTTGTACCTCGACTTTTCGAGGCACACCGATAGCTTACACAATCATCAACCAGCTTTTAGAGTTAGGACAGAATGGTAAAGTGATTCAATTACAGTGGGTTCTGTCACATATAGGCATAGCTGGCAACGAAAGGGCAGATATTCTTACAAAGAAGGCTTGCTATCAGGGAATACCTCTCTCAGTCACACCCTACTTTTCAGAATGTTTATACTTGGTAAGAAAATATTGTTATACAGCGTGGAGGGAATATTTCGATCAGAGATCAGTGGAAAAGGGTATCTGGTACAAAACAATCTAACCGGAACCGTTAATAGTACCTTGGATCAATAATTGCCAACTAAGTAGACAAAACCCTGTACCGGCTATGAGACTACGTTCCGGACACATCCCATCTAGAAAATTTACTTACCTGATGGGCATATCTGCAACACCCAACTGCGAGGTATATGGGGTAGTGGAAGACATTCAACATGTTCTGATGGAATGTGTCCGAAGCGAGCAATTTAAGGCACATTTATTTAATAGCAAACAGTGGTGTTTGCTATTAAATAAATGTATAATGTACTGGCAAGCCCTTTGTCGGACTTAGCGATGTCTTTTTATAAATTATACAATAAACATAAATCATTGCAATAGCACGTAATGCAAAAGGTGGCTATGACGGAGCGACATAGTCATAATTGTGACAAAGCTGCATAAATAAAGATTAAAAAAAAAACAAAATGTTTTGCAGCTAGATAAGTTTAAATAATTAGGCACGTAATTTTATAGTGGCATATTTGTAATAATAATAAATAAGCGCAAATTGGCTTAGGTTAGGGGTTGTCTATTAATCACGCGAAAATCACGAAATATCAGTATTGAGCCCCCCCCCCCTGCAGTGCAGTCGGAGGCACTTTACTAAGTTCATCGAGATTCATTGATGCTTCCGACTGCATGAAATTATATAATTATGTAGGGGATCTTGTTTCCATCTTTTTTGTGCAGGCGGGTTTTTTTATTTTTATATTTTTTTTTTAGTATTAGTATTAATTATTTTCGAGTTCAAACAAACAAACTTGTTAGTTTGAACTCGAAAATAATTTATTTTCAATTCGGAACAGTAGTTCCTGAGATTACCGCGTTCAAACAAACAAACTCTTCAGCTTTATAATATTAGTATAGATTATGTAAGTGGTAACTTACCTACTTATACTCGTTAACATAGATATTTAGAATTATGTATCTAAGTATCTATGTTTACGAGTATAAGTAGGTTGTCTGGTTGCCATAGTTGCCCTCCCCCCCAAGGCTCTTCCCAGTTTGGGATCAGATGGCCTTGTGCGAGTTGTCTGATAATATATACATCTCTCAATATTGTTCCGTTACAGAGATCCTTCTAAAACAATTAATGTTTTCGCTAATAACAGAAGTAAGATTCAATGGCAGCAGATCAAGATACCAGCGAAGTAAGCAACGTTACCACTGTCGGTTCACATCATAGGTAGCCGTTTTAAAAAAATGTCATACGTCGTGGTCGCGTCGGATTTCCGTCCCGTCAGGCTATGAGAGCGAGGGAATAGAGAGAGAGCTCTTGTGTGTGCGCATACACTTGAACACTTTAACATCTCTTACTTAGTTGGCTAGTGTCTGGTGAGATTGGCCGCCATATGTACAATTTGCCAAAAATGTGGTCTATCACCCTAAGGTTGAATTTGATTTACACGTTATAAAACAATAAAGTTGATTTTCCCTTGCTTCCGTATACAGGCGGTTGCTAGGCTCAATCATATCGTCATTTTGGTTACATAGGACGTTTTGTCAAACTGGACCACTTCACTTGGTCGACTACTACATACCTACTTCAAATTAGTCCTAAGAGTAAACAGACTTTAAAGTACAGAAGTAAGTAAACCTTATTATAGTCGAAGTTTAATATATATATTTTTTTTGGCAGCTTTATGGGATCTAATGAGAAAAACCTCTGAATACACCTTAGAAAAAGGAGGAATAATAGCCACTAAAATTGGATTAGATTCATATTACTGTAAGTACTAATTTTACTGCGAATATATAAGGGATATATTTAAGATGAACTGAAATTTGTATCTGTTCGGATTTTCGAATCAAATAGGATTATTTCGAGTCAAAACGATAAAAATAGGAAAACTATAAAAAAATCGAGTATGATATTTATAATCGCTGTGTAAGATGAAATAAATTATTTATAAAATAAACTCGTATTCTTGTTTAAAATAAAAACAACAGATTTGGCAGGATGCATTTTTTGTGATTTAGAATTCAATTTTTGTTGCAACCGATCTTTAAGTAGTGAATTTATATTCATATATTTTTTTTTATAATAAATATAAATAGGCGAAGTGCTATCACTATCTGTCGCAGAAGAAAAGTTTCCCTCCATCCCTGAGGCACAATGATAATAAAGAATACTAAACTATTTTTTTTACCGATACTATTATAGGATCAAAAACATCTCACTGTGCCTATATAATATTGTATTTTTTCACTGAAATAGGAAGCAAATAGAAGTGTTATTATAATATTATTCTAAATTTAATATATTACAAATGTTTGTTTCAGTTGTCACAGATTTAGATGACTCCATGACATTGTTGAATTCTTGTTTGAAGAAGCACTTTATTTATGATTTCGCAAAAACTACATTCGGAAATGGTTTGATAACTGCAGCAGGTTAGTACATGAAATCCTTGAATTTTTATGTCATTAACGATAATTATCTATCGCAATCAATCGTACAATCACACGGATACATCGTGGACACAGATTTAAGGTCGTGTGTACAGGAAACTCGGCTTCGGGTAAAAAATATACTCAGCTTAAATTACAGAGCCGTGTCAGGTAGGACGACAATCCTGCAGATTTATAAGAAAGTAAAGCTGCACCTAACACACTGCCTGTCGATAAACTGAAGGGAAAAGTTAAACGATGCAAACAATGCGCCGCGGTACTTTTAAACCGGTCTTTTTCACACGTTCCCGTTTTCAATCCGATCCGCCGCCGGGTATCTGGTGCGACATGTATGTTCATATGACGTTCCGGTCGCTATACATTCGTCGCAGGGTACCGATAATCGAATTCAATGTGTTCAAACACTTAACTAAAAAAATATGACAATTATTTCAGGTCAAATATGGCAACGTCACAGGAAGTTGATGAACCCAGCATTCAGTTTACCAATCATAAATGGATACTTAGAGGTGTTTAATGCCCAAAACCAAAAAATGGCAGACGAAATGGAGGCTTATGTCGGGAAAGGATTGTTTGATCCTACAGAGCTGATAAATGAGGCCATAATGACCGTATCTTGCTGTAAGTATTATAATGTCGTCGTAGATAGTTGATATCTTAAAACTAAATTAAATATGATAGCATTTAAAGTTCGTATCAATGAAATGCACACCTCTTACGCGGGCTTGTATAAAATAGCATAGATACATCTAACAAGTTTGTCCGACTTTATGCACAACTTAATTCCAGTAAACGTGTTTGGAACATCAAACATGAAAGAAGGAAGGCTTGAAAAATACAGAAAAGTGATTGAAAATTTACTACTTGCGTACACTAATCGATTTCAAAAGTTTTGGTTACATAGCGATCTTATTTATACATTTTGTAACGCAAAGAAAATCGAAGATAAACTGGCGATGGAGATAAATGATCTGTCACACGAGGTAACACATTGGCACAGCATTCCTTTTGCTATGTCTTAATTTAAATTGGTTTTAAAATTTCAGTCTCATACTTTCAGATTATACGAACCAAAAAGTCTGCCGCACAAAATGGTTTAGAAACAACGGGTTTGTAATTGCCTCACATAACTCATTAAAATTAAATCTAAAATTAATATTAAGAATATTTATTTCTATTACTATTTGTAATACTACCAAAACCAAATTAAGTAACGAGTTTATTTTCAGTTTCTATAATTTAATTAATACAAACTTGAAACACTATAAAATAATTATAAATAACTTTATAGTTGTCAAAACATTGTTGAGGTTTACGATAGAAAAAAAGTAAAGGTGATTTATGTTGCTGTTTTGTAAATAAATATTCGCATATCCTTGCTGTCGTCATTCAAAATAACGATGCAAATGCTGCTGTGGTTTGTTTGTTTGTTTGTTTTAACGGGGCTGCAATGTCGCACTTAGCCTCTTAATTGGGCCATTGTGCGTACGTTGTAATGTGTCAGTTCTTTTCACTCCAGCCAGCCCAAACACTCCCAGAAGCCCAGCATTCCCCGCAGGTTGCTGCAAGCTCCAGAGAGGGATGACAGTGTTTTTAGGAACTGTGCCCGGTGCTCGGCCACACCGGTACATTCCATGATTACATGCTTGGGCGTCACCTCATGCTCCATGCATCCTGCACAGTGGGCTATCTGTGATCCCGATGGTGTACAGGGGCTTGCTTAAGGGACAATGGCCTGTCAGGATGCCTATTGCTTTTCGCAGTTTGTCCCTATTTAGTCTAATTAGATTCCGAGCGTACTTTCTAGTCACTGTTGGAATCACCTCTTTCGTTTGTCTGCTGTGGTTAAATTTAACCTGATTTTTTCAGAGGAATTAAGCTACAGGCCACTCATTGATTTAATCGATCCACTTTCATCCAGTAAAGCATTTACTGTTCAAGAAGTCAAAGAAGAATTAGATACTACAGTAGCAGCAGCATATGAAACTACAGCAAATACGCTACAGAATGCTCTATTGCTCTTAGGTACTTACCCCGAAGTACAGGAACGGCTATTTCAAGAGTGAGTTTCCATAAATGGCTTTATATATCGTATATAAATATAAGAATTATTCGCGTATTTTTTAAATAATGATATGTAACACGACTGGTCAATGTACAATAGGCGTTTATTTATACGATACTATACCATCACTATTTCCAATGACAGTATACCGGTACCGAAGGCCAAGCAGGTTACCGAAGGGTTACCGTTCCCTACTTTTCCAGAAAGTCCAATTAACCTTTCCAAGTAATGGACGAGGCAATCCAGAGCGAGGATGAGGATAATCTAATGACTACCCCGGCTTTTAATCGATCTTACATCGCCATTCAACTACTGTATATTTATATTTAATTTCAGATTAATTCAAGTGCTTGGTCCTGAGAGAAATGTAGAAAAAGCAGACGTGACAAAGTTACCTTACACAGAAGCTGTGATAAAAGAAACGCTTAGATATGCACCAACGGTGCCAGTTTTGCTAAGATACATTGACCGAGATATTAAGATAAGTAAGTCCCATTTCCTAGTGTTAACCACCTTGAATTACGAGGTTCAAATTGATGCAGGTGCTCACGCAATCCGTGATTTGTTTCATCGTTGATCAATATCGATTAAAGAAATATTGTGAAGAAACCGGAACATTCTGGAAGCAAAATATTGCAAGATTATGTGACATCGTACTAGGCTAAAAGGCATTTTTTTCTCTAAGGCCTTGTTTACGGAGACGCGGGGCGTTGCGTCTCGCGTCGCGTTAGACGTTTTTTCTGTTCCCGGAGAGGAGGCGCGTGAAGCGGCTCTTGTCATGCACGCGTAGACACAAATATATGACAATATATGATGTTGCTTATAGAGCTGCATGGCCGGTAGTGTAGCGGTGCCTGATGCGGCGACCGTGGCAAATCTTCAACCGTGTCGCACGCGGCGGGCATCTATGCGGCACACGCGGGATACTAAATAATTGACTTTTTAACATAGAATATTATTATATAATGCTATGGAGTGGTATTAAATCATTAATTTTTAATCTTTAAAAAGAAATCGAGTCTCGAAAAAAATGTTCCATTTCAAACAAACGCGTGTAAAATCGCTTCTCCGTGAACACAATACAACGATATATGTTTGAATTTAGTGCGGGCCGCGCCGCCCAACGCCACGCGCGACGCCCCACGTCTCCGTAAATGAGGCCTAAGAGGACACTTGTATTTTAGCAATATAATTGATTTAGGCTGTTTTTGTCCCAAATAAAACGTATTTAGTATCAAGAGTATAATGTGTTTTACAAAAATATGATATAATTGTGTCATATGTTACTATAAAAAGTAAATTTTAATAAAATCCATTTTGTATAGTAGCAGCCCAACAAGAATAGTTCGTACTAATTCAAAATCAGAAATTATTTAAAACAAATCTGTCATTTTTTTACCAAGTTAACTAGACCTCGTTTCGTGCGACAGACTTTTTTTGACTGTCATAAAAATCAGAATCGATTGGCATTCAAAAAAATTGTAAGAATTGTGAGGTGTGAATTGAGATTGAGGTTCTGGTAATTAATCTTACTGCCCGTGCCGTTTATACAATCCGTCCTCTATTGTATTGCTATTCATCAGCCATTGGCTACTTTCAGAGTAATAGTTAACACCACTTGTTCCTTTCAGAGAACTACACAGTTCCTGCAGGCAGTTATAGTTGCGTGCTCCCATATGGCTCACACCGGGATAAAAATATATGGGGTGAAGACGCATGGTCATTCAGACCGGAAAGATGGCTTGATCCTGATACTGTACCGAGTCACCCTGCTTCCTTTTATGGATTTAGTATAGGAAAGCGAAGTTGCATAGGTACGTAATGACCACCACGAATCTTAATAAAAAAGATTGTCTTACATTCATGAAACATTATTGTAAAACTATATTGGAAAAGTAAAATAAGTTAATCTTATGGGCATGTACAAAAAAAATCAATGTTGAAATAATCCAAAGATTTTTTTTTTAAATAATATGCGTATTCAAACATTGAGGCTATGCAGCTCGCAGAAATAAGCCGCGAGTTAGTTCAGTGAAATATAGTGAACAAACGATCAGTGTATTCAGAGTGTGTTTCGCTTTAAACAAAGAGTGCCGATGCGCAAATTCTTAAATAAAAATATTGAATTTGGCAGATTATGACAATACTAATTTACTTATAAGTCTTGAGACTAGATAGTAATTTCAAAGAACCAGGTTGAACGCTAGTAACACTTTTGAAAAGGCCCTACTTAAGCAGTTAGAATTATACTTTAATTATAACAATCTACTGCTTAGTTATCACTATAAAGTAGCAAAGGATTACTCGGCAGTAGGTGCTGGCACTAAACTACTGAAACATATATATAGCGCCTGAAAATACGCACATGATTTCATTGGTCTTGTTTGCAATCATAAATATAAGTTTTCTCGTTTGCAGGAAAAACATATGCGATGACAGCACTCAAGGTATCTTTGGCACATCTGGTACGAAGATACAAGTTTCAGGCTGACTACAACAAGGTGCAGTTCAAACTCGTAATAACTTTGAAACCAGACACAGGACACGAGATGAGCATTCAAAGAAGAGGTCAAATACACGTAACAGAATAAGTTTTTGTAATAAAATATGGTACAATAAAGGGTGATATTATTATAAAATATTCTTTTCTTCATTTACAAAGTGTAACAAAAAGTTATGATCAAATTTCAGCAGGAGATAGTATATGTTAAATGTAATATAGATCCCGTGGTGTCTTTCGATTGAAATACACCAGTGTAGGCAAAGATAAAGGGTCATTTTCTTTTTTTTTTTAAAAAGTAGCATTTTAGAACCCTAGTCTCTAGATAGTATAGTTAGGGACTACGAGTACTAGTGAGAAAAAAATGATAGGATTACAAATCAAATCAATAAGTTTTAGTATTTGTTTCGATTAAAAATAAATTAAAAAACACGTTTTGTCTAGTGGTTAATGAGCCAGAGGTCGTGGGTTTGGTTCCCACTAAGTTTGTTCTGAGTATAACCTAGGTAAGGATAGATTCTGATTTATTTATCGAAGAATAGTTCCTTTTATATATGGCCCCCTATTACCTTTTAAATATTAAGTATCTATACGGGTTATTGGTAACTTACTACACCAGTTTAAAGACATTGATCAATCGTTGATAACCAATATAATTATGACCTTGTTGGATTTTTCAGATGTTGTGTAAGATTAATAATCTTTTTATATCGTTTTGAGTAATTTTTAAAACGTGACTTATTACCCAAGCTTGGTTACAACAAGACTTTTATGGCAGTGTAGGTTACAACCTATACTGCCATAAAAGTTGGCGTTTCTTTTTACTGCAAGTTTTTATATCACATCAAATCCACTTAGGCTTGTTTAATATGATTACAGTAAATTTCGGTTTGGTAAATCATAAATTGAAAAACAGCATATTATTTTCCATAAATAAGTTTTAAGCCATGTTCGGATTACCTAATTGCATTATACATTTCGGAAAAACTGAGGAAACATTCAATTTTTAAATTTCAGTATATTTTTTCTGCAATATTTCAAATAAGTATTTTTCGATGACACATCTTTTGTGTACCGGATACTTTAGTAATTGTGCAGTATGATCCGAAATTGCAATATCTATGACTTCGGTTCTACATTTATTAAAATTATGCGCAAATTTATAGATACATGTTTAGCTCCCAATTCTGGTTGGTTGATTTTTAACTAATTTCAAGTTGAAGTTAAGCAAAATGCATTCAAATTTAATTGATAGGTTTTTTCTTTTTAGAATTTAGATGTTGAAGTCTTCTTTTTTATCTTATTACTAAGAAAATCATTGAGGTTTTTTGGATCTGGGATTCGGTTAATACAAATAAAACATATGTTATGTTTAGTAAGCTCAACAGCGCAGAATTCAAATGTGTCTTGTAATAGACTGAGATACGGCTGCAAATTCGGATCGTTCATCGAGTATTGTAATAAAATCATGTTTATATTATACAATCATAAAAGGGACAATATGTTTTGGCCAGTCTGCCTATCAGATTTTGCCCGCTAGTATTTTTAATTAAATTAATATTAATCGACTTACTGGGAAAAAAAATCTCACTTGTTATTACAATGAAATACACTATACTTTATAGAAATAGACGTAGAGAACTTGAAAAGCGATAGGTGTCCCGCAACCCCTTCGCAGCCAGGTATAAGCAGGTAATATTATGTTACGTTATTACGTTCATGACGTATTTTCATCATTTATATATCAAATTAAAGCTATTTATTTTCTGTACATGATGAACTACCTCTGCCTATGCAAAAGTGCCCGTAGTTGGAGTTGCCAGCGATTAAACTTTGTTTAGAGTGAGAAAGACTTATCGCTTTACATCATTCGTTAGACGAGGATGGCGAAAGCCAGCTTTGCTGCTGTAACGAAGAATGCAGTAATTGACAAAAAGCATTATTTTAGTTCAGTGTATTTCGTTGAGATTCACAGCCTTTCAACATAAAATGCTCAGTTACACAAATTATATCAACTTTTATATTTTTCTCCGAATGTTCGTTCAAGCAGACTGTAAACTGACAAGACTTATTCAATAGACCGGCTATGTTTTGGTGAATTATAGAAAGCTGTTCAGTAAGGAAAAAGCTCATTGCTTTTTGTTGTTAAGTCATATATATTATCATTAATTTCAGTTATTTTGTATCGTGTATAAGTTATCAATATTGTTAATTCGTAAAAAACCTACTAGAATGTTCTTCAATATGTATAGTGCAAATTAGTATTAGATAGTGCTTTTGTAATGTTGTGTTATGTTGTGCAATAGGTACGTATTTATTTGAGTTATTAATTATACCTAGGTAGTTAAGAACCATAATTTGTAGGTGATAATTTCGAATAACGAAAATATGACTGCGCTGGTACATATTGATTGCTGCTAATTTCCTTAGTACCTATCTATTAATATCGATCGAATGAGTTATCAACAGTCTACTCTGCAAACATTAGATTGGAGATAGACTTTTTTTTTAGATTTCATATTTTTTCGCAGAATTTGTTTCGCTGTTTCGGTACCGCGAGAATATTGACGTATTTTAAAGAATATTGTGGTATGTAGTGGTTTTCTAAAGAACCAAGTGAACAATTCGATTTTTTTCATTGGATTGTATCGAGTTCCGCTGCTTTAAAATTGACTCTTCGCTACTGCAATATTGTAAAATCAGCCAAGAAACATACAACAACACTGTCGAATCATTTTGTAGTAACATTTTTAAAGCTCATAATAATACAGTAGAACGTAATCGTAAGTTAATGAAATTGCTGGGAGGAGAGATGCAATCGCTAGTTAGTGGGTACAACATAGTAAACAAAGTTTTTTTTTTATTTTTGGGTTTTGTAAGTAGATCTACTTACAAACTCAAAGTCAAAGTCAAAGTCAAAGTCAAAGTCAAAGTCAAATATCTTTATTTCGTAAAATCAGGTTAATGATTATTTGAAAACGTCAAATTAAAACATACTAAAAATTTTATAAAATTATGATTGTTTGAAAAAAACAAAACAAAATGAGGTTAGGTGGCAGTTCCAAGTGTAAAGCTCATGAGAAGAAGCTGCCAAGAAACTCATGTGCCACTCTTTTAAAATCATCAAGTTTTTCTTTACAAAAATAAATTTTACTGAATGAACCATTGTGTTTGGTGAGTGTAATCGTTTATAAAATAAGGATAACTAAATAATAATACTATTTGTAACTCTAAAATGAATATATATAAACGTATTCAGCAAACACAATACTTCACTTCTTACAAAGTAAATATGTATATATACATATAATCTTAAAGTACATTTTAATAGCCTGTGAGAGAAAGCAGTTCAATCCCAAGCGTTTTTGTCTTCCATATAATCAATTATTGAGTAGTAACTTTTCATACACAATTTTTTCTTAATGGTACACTTAAATTTATTACGACTTAATTTTTGAATATCGCTAGGGATTTTATTGTAGAAACGTATACATTGGCCCCGAAATGATTTGTTTACTTTTTGTAACCTTGACGCTGGTACAACAAGTTTATGTTTGTTCCGCGTGTTAATATTATGTATATCACATTTCTTACAGAAACTATCAATATTTTTGTGAACATATATAAGGTTTTCATAGATATACTGACATGCAACAGTCATGATATTGATTTCCTTAAATTTTTTTCTAAGTGAGTGTCTACTACTAAGATCGTAAATTGATCGAATAGCCCTCTTCTGCAGAACAAAAATGGTTTGAATGTCGGCAGCATTCCCCCACAGTAGAATACCGTACGACATTAAACTATGAAAGTAACTAATCGCG
This sequence comes from Herminia tarsipennalis, assembly GCA_945859575.2. NCBI lineage: Eukaryota > Metazoa > Arthropoda > Insecta > Lepidoptera > Erebidae > Herminia > Herminia tarsipennalis. The sequence continues at coordinate 19,442,189 of OX243855.2, forward strand.
CTGTTTCAACGTCTGTTAGCTGACGAATTTTTCTAACTGCGTACGCTGCAGAACTGAGTCTATTAGACAATTCACTTATATGTGGGCCCCACTGAAGCTTAGAATCTAAAGTAATTCCTAAAAACTTTGTGGTCTCTACAGGGTTCAACTCATCTTCTTTTATTTTTATAGTGGTTTTTACTGGTTTCACGTTAGGTGTTATAAATCGAATACATTTAGTCTTGCCCTCGTTTAAGAGTAAATTGTTAACATCAAACCAGTTAACCACTTTTGAGATAGCCATATTTACATCTTCAAAGTCTTTTTGCTGGCGTTTTAATTTAAATAAGAGTGATGTATCATCTGCAAACAGGACTATCTCATGATTATTATTTACTAAATATGGTAAGTCATTTATGTAAATTAAAAACAACAACGGCCCGAGAATAGAACCCTGTGGGACTCCCATTTTGACCACAGACCCCGGGGAGCGTTTACCATTAACATCAACTTTCTGAATCCTGTTACTCAGATAGGACGTAAGAAGATTCAGAGCTGTGTTTTTAATACCATAATGTTGCAATTTCCTGATTAATGTTTCATGCAGAACACAGTCAAATGCCTTAGATAAATCACAGAAGACGCCTAAAGCATCTTGCGATTCCTCCCAGGCGTCAAAAATATGTTTTAAAAGCTCCACACCAGCATCGGTTGTAGAGCGACCCCTAGTGAAACCAAATTGTTTAAAGTGTAATAATTTATTTTTGTAAAAGAAGTTCTGCATCTGATCATATATTATTTTTTCAAAGATTTTACTAAATGTTGGTAGTACTGATATGGGTCTAAAATTAGTGGGGTCAGACATACTACCCGATTTATACAATGGTATTACTTTACTATATTTCATTAAATCAGGAAATACACCACAATCTATACATTTATTAAATATAAAAGCCAAGTCCTGCGCAATAAAAGAAATTATAGACTTAGTAATCACAACTGAGTTACTCCAGAGGTCGGTAGTCTTCTTAACATTAATAGAATTAAAAGCTTTTATGACATCTATATGTGTAACATAATCAAATTGAAAAGTGATGTCACATTTATTAACATTTTTAATCAAGATAGACTCAGCAACAATAGGTGAGGAATTCAATGACTTTGTAGTGGAGACTGGAATGTCAGTAAAGAATTTTTCAAATGCAGTGGCTACTTCTATGTCCGATGTGATGGTTTTACTATCTATTTTAAGACAGTAATCATTATTCTGACTTCTGACTCTTCCGGTCTCACTATTTATAATATCCCAAGTCATTTTAATTCTATTATCACTGTTTTTAATTTGTGAACTAAGGTAGCAAGCTTTTGCTGTTTTGCAAGTCTGCCTAAATGTTTTAGCATAATTTCTTACATAAGCTTGAAATCTTTCACAACAGTTATACTTTCGTTCATCATACAGCTCATATAATCTTTTTCTACTTTTATGTAGGCCGACAGTAGCCCACTCACTAAAAGTTGCATTCCCCTTAACCATAATCGTTTTGGGAGTGAAAACCGAATCGAAATTATGACAAAATTTATTAAAGAATGTTTTATTTAAAATGTTAGGATCACTGTCCTCATTCAACAGTGGAGGGTTACAAATGAGGCGGCTTTTGAAACTCTCAAATCGACTGACAGTTTTAGGGATAACAGTTATACATTTTTTAGTTACTTTTCTACTTTTAATATCAAAAGAAATAAGTTGACCACAGTGGTCAGAATCCATTTGATTAATTACTCTCTTGTTATCTACAATAATATCTGTGAATATATTATCTAAACATGTGGCTGTAGTGGCAGTTATGCGGGTAGGCTCTAAAAATAAATTACACAGATTAAATGATTTGAATAGAGCTAAAATCCTCATACTTGAAGTAGTATTCTCTAATAAATTAACATTAAAGTCGCCACATATTATTACATTTTTATTAAGGTTTGTTACCTTATGCAAGACTTCATCCATAACATCTTCAAAAATATGATATTGTGCTGAAGGTGGTCTGTACACAGTCAATACAATAAACCGCTTCAACTCTACACAGGCTATTTCTATGCTACGTTCAACAGAGAAGTTAACAATATCACGGCGTTCTTTGAATTTAAGATTTTTATTTATTAATATTAGTGAACCACCATGTATAGCCAGTTCCCTGCTGAACGAGCTGCCTACCTGGTGATTGTTGAAATTAAACATGAACTGATCGCTCTTTAGCCAGTGTTCAGTAATACATAAAATATCAATAGCTTCAGCATTCATGAACAATTCCAATTCCAAGTCTTTTCCTGTCATTCCTCTGATATTCTGATGCACCAGGTTAATTTTATTAATATAATTATTGTTCTGTTTTGACATAACAGAATAATTTTCAAGTGGTAGTGCACAAGTATGTGTGCAAGAGGTACTCTCTATTGTCTTAAAATTTAATTTAAATTATTCGGTATGTCAATATTATAATTATTATTAATACATAAATTATCATTATTAATGTCAGGTGCTTTAGCCAAATTGTTGGCTAAGTTAAAATGAATGTCATAATTTTGTTGCTCAATAGAAGCAACTTGAGTAGCCAAATTCTTGGCTGAAGTATTAATATAAAAAGATAGCGAAACAGCTATCTGTCTTTTACAACTATTTTTAAGATAATATCTATCTTTTGTCAAATAAAAATATTTACTAACAAGTTTGTTAGTGTCAATAAAATGAAATTTATTATAAAAAGGTCCATTAATTTGGCATGTCAGTTGATGCATAAGGTTATTCAAATTATATCTAATAGAATTTTCTTCCTGTGATAATCCATTACTCAGGGGAAATGAGAACATAACAATTTTTTTTACATTTAAATTGGACAACTCCTCAAAATAATTTAAAAACCTATTTTTGTTTACATTTCCCCTATCACCGACAAAAATAATTATAGTGCTGTCCTGACTAAAATTAGATCTTAAAATATTTTCTATGATATTACTATAGGACAAAGCAGGCGTGCAATTATTGATGATTCTAGTTTGTCCCGTACTCAACTTTGACATTCAAAATAAAAAAATCTACTGATTTATTACAAAAGTGTGTTAGTGCTAGTGGTATATTATTAAGGTTTCTCCATTATCTATACTAATATTATAAAGCGGAAGAGTTTGTTTGTTTGCTTTGTTTGTTTGTTTGTTTATTTAAACGCGCTAATCTCAGGAACTACTGGTGCGAATTGAAAATTTTTTTTTTGTTGGATAGCCCATTTATCGAGGAAGGCTAAAGGCTATATAACATCGCGCTACGACTAATAGGAGCGGAGTAGCGACGTGAAATGTTGCAAAAACGGGGAAAATTTACGCATACGAAGTTGCGCGGGGCAGCTAGTCTATACTAATATTATAAAGCGGAAGAGTTTGTTTGTTTGTTTGTTTAAACGCGCTAATCTCCGGAACTACTGGTCCGATTAGAAAAAATCTTTTTTTGTTGGATAGCCCATTTATCGAGGAAGGCTATAGGCTATAGAAAATCAGCGACGAGAAATGTTGCAAAAACGGGATAAATTTACGCATACGAAGTTGCGCGGGACAGCTAGATATATTTCGGGACTTAATCGCGTGAATTGTTTAAAGGTACGAAACTTTTATTTACCCGATATCTAATATGTACAAAAATCTTTTTTTTTTTTTTTTGAAAGACGACTCCCGCATTACAAACATACAAGTCACGGACACAAAATACACCCAGACTCGAAACAACAATTTGTGGATCACAGAAAGTGCTGTCCCGTGTGGGAATCGAACCCACGACCTCTTGCGTAGCAGTCGGACACACTCTCACCGCGCCACAGAGGCTGTCTAATTAAATTAATTTGATAGTAGATATACGAACTCTATATACTCTATCAACATAAAACAAACAGCCAAGCTTAGGTAAGTACAAATTGCTCTATAGATCTATCACAAAAATATCACATTAAAATAAAAATACTTTTACTTTAGATCGATCAAAAGCCGAAAATGAAAGTTCTATCATGACTAATCTGGATAGGTACCCGTATAGTTTAATAACTGTTCGTGCACCGTCCTTGCCTCCGTTCGACGAACGCCGATTCGTCGTCAATTTGTGTTCAAACTCAATTCACATAGAATTGAGTTACCGCTGAAACTCGATATAAACTCACTTTTAATTCCTTCGTTTGCACCCTTTGGAAATCATTGAAAACTAAAATGGCTTATTGCTGCGGAAATTCGTGATTTTATGATCATTTTCTTGTGAATTAGTTCTTTGATGTCGAGTTTAGCAAGATTCAATATTTATTTATTAATCTCTTTGTTGCTTATTTACTTACTTTGAAGACAAGTCAAGACCTATTTATACTTTGTTTTTACAATACTTAAGTACTCTATGTAGTAAACAAGTAACATATTAAGATTTGATGCTACAAATGATGTTACAGTTATTTTATTATTAGATAGGTACTAGCCGACCCGCGCTACTTCGTCAGCGTAAATTTCCCCCGTTTTTTGCAACATTTTTCATTGCTGCTCCGCTCCTATTGATTGTAGCGTAATGTCATATTGTTTATAGCTTTCCTCGATATTTTGGCTATCCAATAATAATAGTTTTTTTCAATTCAAACCCGTAGTTCTTGAGATTATCGCGTTCAAACAAACAAACTCTTCAGCTTTATAATAATAGTATATATAAAGCATTTTTAACATAGATTGAGTTTTAAAAATCGGAGTATTATTTAAAGCCGAAATCAATATTCTATTTTTAAGCCAATGGTATTTCATAGATATTTCAGGGTACGGTTACCCGACATCAAATGTCATGGAATTGACATGACAGCGCAATGGACGGCTCTATATCATCCTTTTCAGCCTCGGAAAAGGTTTATTTCTTCTGACATCACTAACACTCGTTGTTTAACCATTCCTTTGTACAAAAGCTACAAAATCACGTATGTGTAACACGTTCATTTCGAATAATCGTCGATTATTCGAAATGAACGTGTTAAATGTTGTTTTCCAATCCGAATGAGTTAACAATAGTAGACTCCGGCCTCCAATTTGTGGTTATAATCGATTTTAGTACAACATTAATTGCTATAATATCGTGAACTAGTCTAAGTCTAGAATTGATTCGACAATTCCAACTGTCGTGTTATAGATCCGTTTGTGCCACATAATTGGTTAAGTTTAGCCCGTTTTGTTTTATTATATATACCTACCTACAAAATGGACTGTGTCTGAAATAAAAAAGTTATTATTATTATTATTTATTGGGGGCTGTTGATGTATTGGATGGGCTTTATCTAGTCTCGCAAATATAAAGACTGACCAGCAAAATTGAAGGTGAAACAAATTCATCTATTACAATAAGAACCTAAAAATCGTGCGACGCATGAAGACATCGCATAAAGACACGGAAACATAAATAACTTTGTTTCGAAGGAGTTCCCAAATTCAATGTTCTGCAAATATTCTCACGAGCTTGGACCTCATTAGCTCCTTATTATCGCGATATGGAGTTGCAAGAAACTGTAAAACATCCTAATGGAGGATTCATTTTGACATTCCATTAATTAAAATTTATATGGCCCTGGAGGAGTCATTATACACACATTAGACCATTGACGTCTTACATAATTAACCATCCAAACAAATATCACATATAAGTTATTCTTACTTAAGCACCAGACAGGTAATGTGTTTTTATGAAATGTATTCTTTGTTGTCGCTTTTTGTCGATAGTATGCCAAAAAGAATATATTTATGGAATAACAGAAACAAGACATACAATAGCTACTAATTATTTTTCAAAAAGTTCTTGCAACTTTCATGACTTATTGTGATAATGCTTTATATATTATCTTTTGAATCATACAAAAACATTTCTTGACTGGCCTATCGGTCTAGCGGTTAGTGACCCCGACTGCTAAGCCGGAAGTCGTGGGTTCGATCGTCACCCAAGATAAAACTTTGTGTGATTAGCACGATAGTTTATTCTGTGTCTGGATATAATTTATCTATAATATGTATGTATTTAGAAATATTTAAGTATGTTTATCTGTTGTCTGGTTGGGTATAGAATTAGTGTGTCTAGGAAGGGGAGGGGTGGACTAGGAGCAAACCGAGTCAGTCTCCATCAACGTATCTATCCGGCATATAGTTCTCCTGTGTAATATGCCGATTTCTGATAAAACCTACGCTCACCGAGGTCGAGCCCTCCCCCAAACCAAAATCTTGGGTTCCTCAACGCGTATGCTCGTATATTAATATATAAATGATATAACTAGTCCGGGCATAAAGACTGTTAAATAAAAACTTTTATTTTTTTCAACTTTTTAATTACTTTGAATTCGGAACGCGTTTATTATTTTTATACCTACGAATTTTATACCTACGCTCGGCGGTTGCGCTAGGGGAGTCAACGTTCGGTCCTGGAGGAGTGGGCGGGGCGGCAGCACGGGACCCTTTCCTTCCGGCTAGTGCAGGTCCTCTCCGGGCACGGGTGCTTCGGGAAGTACCTGCACACGGTTGCTAGGAGGGAACCGAGTCCCGCCTGCCACCACTGCGACTGCGGTGAGGACTCGGCGCAGCACACCCTCCAGCATTGTCCAGCTTGGGAGGGGCAACGTCGAGTTCTCACCGCAGTGGTCGGAAGTGACCTCTCGCTGCCGGCCGAGGTTCTGTCCATTGTCCGGAGCGAGGGGTCGTGGAATGCGGTCGCATCTTTCTGCGAGGACATCATCTCGCAGAAGGAGGCGGCGGAGCGCGTCAGGGAAGAAAGCTCCCTGGCGGATCCGCTCCGTCGCCGGCGAACCGGGCGGCGTCGGCGCGCATATCTGCGCCTGATGCCGCCTTAGGTGGGGCTGCGAGCGGGCGTACGGGGTAATCTGCCCCGCCCGCGGCCTTCCGTGGAGGCGCGGCGCCCTGTGTGTATCCAGGGGCCGCGTGGGTGTGAAATGCCCGGAACGCAACAACATCGCGTCCGGGCATTGCCACTGGGCGGGCCGCCGATGGCATAACACATTCCGGCGGCCCGTTCGCAAAGGTGGCAAACGATACACGGCGGGTTTTTTAGTAGGTGTAAACCCCACACTACCTCCACCGTCTTCCCTTGACGGTGGGGGTGTTCGTCAGGAATTTTTCCCGCCAAAAGAAAAAAAAAAAAAAAAAAAAGGTAGTTAGGATTGAGGTGCTAAGTGCCGGAAAACCTCCTCGTGGTGCACCCTGGGCAACGTGTGCCGGTGGATTCGCGGCGTTTCGCAAAACCACCGTCACACGGCTAATGTTCTGGCAAAATAAGGGGTGACCCATTCTTGGGCTGCCTGGAGGACGGGCTTGACGTGCACTCACACTGCCGTCGAGCGGGCGGGGAGATCTTCTTTCTGCCACCGTCGGAATCTCGTAATCCCTTGTAGGAGTGTCGTAGACATGTCTTACGGCTTTGAACGGGATCGAGGGTCTTGGTTTGGTCGGCTGGGCCGCGAGGATGACAACCTCTATAAAAAATCCCCGAATCCTGTGTTGCGGAGCGTGACCAGAGGATGCATGGCCGATGAGATGTTCGGTTCCAAGCGCTACCCCCAGCTGGGGCACCTGCGGACCCCCCAGTTGGGATACAAATTAACGCTTACCCGGGTACAGAGGGCACTGAGAGGGCATAGAGGAACTCGTCCAATCGGCGACCAAATCAGTGGCGGTTATTGCGAATGTTGCCACCAAAAGCAAGAACTTGAAGGGCACATTCGCAAAAGGTTTAAAGGAAGCAGCCTCCGTCCTCAAAGAGGTGGTAAACACGTTCTCCGAACGTTCTGCTGCCACTGAGGTGGAGATGGAGAAGATGCGGGCCGACAACACCCGACTGAAGGAGGAACTGAAGACGGTCCGGGCAGAGATATCACAACTGCGTGCCGATTTCGGATCGCTTAGAGCCGGTTTTGCCCTAGCCTTAGTTAGCGCTGTGCCGACCGGTTCTGTCCCGGCTTATAGGGGAGAGCAGCCATCTACGACTCTTTTACGGAGGCGCAGATGAGGCAGCTCTCATTCCTTTTCGGAGGCCTCTTCGACGCACGCCTTGAAGGTATCAAGGCGCGTCTGCCCCCGGAACCGAGTTGTCGGCCGCCACTCGCGGCGGCCTAAGCCCCAAAAGGGACCATCGATGGCACCCCCGGCGCCCCCCCTCCGTTAAAGGGGACGCGCTGGGTCTTTCGCTGCCGAGGCTGTCTCGGACGGAGCGAGTGGATTCGTTGGTGGAGCAGCCCAACACACGGAATTGCGGCCACGGGGCGGAAAATCCCATCCTCCGCCGCCACAAACGCCGAGAGATGCACCTCGTGCCACAGCGAGCACTCCAAGTGCCCCAACGGCCAAAATCAGTGCTCCGGTGACTGCGTCTGCACCCGCCACTGCCCCTTCAGGTGGGGATTGGCAAACAGTGGGGCGCAAGAAATCACAGCGCCGGCAGAAGCGGAGGGCCACTGTCGCCGCCACAGCTCAGGAGGCCGCTCCTACGAAGAGAAGTGGTAAGAGGGGAGCAAAACTGTCCCCGCCGAAAACGGCCGCCGTCCTGGTGACGGTCTCGCCGGAGGCGGAGCGCAGTGTTATTAGATACGCGGACCTCTTTTGCGAAACGAAGGCGCGGCTCACTGCTGCGAATTAAAGCGTGGAAGTGAGCTTCCGCCGCTCCCAAACCGAAGCTCGATTACTGGAGTGCCCAGGCCAAGACGGAGCCAAAGTGGCAGATATAGTGGCGGGGTACTGTGGCAGGTGCGTCGGAAACTCGACCGGCCACTCGCATAAAGCCTCATTAATTGTGAACTGTTTGTCTTGACGTTCCAAAACTATGAAATACTGACGAAGAAGAAGATCGAAAAACAATTGGGAGAATTGAAGGAAGCGTCAAGACGAATGGTCAAGGAAAAGAATTGAAATGTAAAGGAATAATATTACAAGTTATTTAATATATAATATCGTTCTGGGCTTAAGAAAGTGTTTGATTCCTCATCCCCGAGAGTAATAATCCCGGCTGCGCACCCCAAAGCCAGCAAGAGGTTCACGTCGCATGGTGGAGGCGCCGAACTCTTCAGAGGAAGTCATTTAAAGAGCTAAGTCGTATTTCTATGTAAAGTTAATTAAAAATGAGTGAATTCACGGGATTGTATGAGTCCGTAGATGATTTTGTCAACCAATTCCAGACCATCTGTGTGATTAATAAAATCACTTCGGATGAAGAAAAAAAAATATTTGTGGCGGCGTATCTGGCTGGACCAGCGCTACACCTATACAAAGCAATCATAGAAGATTGTGATAGCTTCGAGAGCTTCATCACTGCATTAAAAGCAGAGTTCCTAAACCGTACTAATTATACGGAAAAATTCTATGAAAGAATACAGGCGCCAGAGGAGAATATTGTTTCATTTTACTACGAGCTTTCAAATATAGATAAAAAGGGAAAAATTGACGACAATACGTTCGTAAGGAGCTTTCCAAAGAAATGTAATAGTTTCTACAAATCAAAGCTCGCTGCAGTTGTATGTGCTGATAAAAATATTTTAAAGGCCACAGTTTTACAATTACATTCAGTATATGATAAAGAGGCTGAAAGGGAAATCAATCTTAAGGTTAAGGTTGAGAATGCGGTAGCAGTGAGGTCTGGGCAGCAAGGAGACTCCAACAGACCGACCAATAGTCCATTTCGGAGCAATCAATCGACTCCGTATAGTAAATACCGGTCCCCGGTGTCTCGGGTTCCGCCCAATGATTCACCAAGCGGTTCGTTAACACCAAGGCGGGAGTCAAATCCCCGCCAGTACTTTTTAAGGAGCAGAGAACCTCTGCCGATGCCGGTTCAATCAGCTGGTGATGCAGCGTCGTCGACAACGAGAGTAGGCGAGCATCACGTCGCAGCAATGAGTACGCAGCGGCGCTCAAACATAGAAGACGTCAAGAAGAATAATTATGGTCAGTCCGAACCAGTCATTTTAGTAGAATTAAGTTCAGGTGCTATTCCTGCTTTATTAGATAGTGGGGCTTCAGTGTCCTTGCTATCGAAGAAAGTAGCATTAATGAACAAAGTAACCTTAGATATATGTGATAATATTAATTTGAAAACGGCCGATGGTAAGATTATACCAGTCGCAGGCAAAACATATATCAACGTTATAATTAATAATGTGGTGTATAACACACATTTTTATGTGGTAATAGATGTCAGTTGGCCAATGATTTTGGGTCAAGATTTCTTAATCAAAAATGGGGCATCCCTAGATTTTGTGAATAATAAAATAACATTGAGAAACTACAATGAAATATGTTTTGTTGCTAGACCAGGCAAAGTTTCTGTTATCGATACACAGGAAATAATGTCTGTTAATATTTTTAAACATAATCATTTATTTATTAGTAATACTTGTGAGTCAAATAAGAATAATACTTGTATTCTTCCTGATTTAAATGTGTCAAAAGATAAAATGAATATTAATAAAAATCTGAGTACAGGTGATAATAATAAATTACATGACTTAGTGGAAGAATACAAGCCACAATTCTCATTTGGTAAGGTTAGGCCAGGTGGGTGCCGAAATAACCCAATTAAAATAAAAACTTCGAACGAGGTTCCGGTGAAAAAACCTTCATATCGGGTCTCACTTAAACAGAGTGAGATCAGTCGTCAACAAGTGAGTGAGTTAGTGAATGTTGGTAGCATTCGTCCTTCCTGTAATGATAGTTCCTCTTCAGTAGTTGTAGAACAGGATTCGGATTCGGATGCGGAGTTCGTGAGTCGAAATCCGATAATAAGTCAAGATGATCACGTAGTCACTGACGGGTTACAAATATTTAGGATGAGATGTACAGAGAATAATTAGCAAATCTGCAAATTAGAAATAGACCCAGTAATAAGGGCTCAAATGAACGATAATTTTTGTTCATCTTTAAGAAATAAAATCATAGATGAAAACTTACAAAGATATAAAGGATTCTTTATACACAACGGCATGTTATATAAATTAAACACAAAAAATAATGTTATAAGAAGATTGCTGGTAGTTCCGGATGAACTGTTTCCAGTAATTATGCGTGAGATTCATGATGATCCATTATATGGAGGTCATTTAGGTTTGATGAAGACAGTAGGAAAATTTAATTCAAGATTCTGCTATCCAAAGTCATATAAGAAAATAGAGAATTATATCAAAGCATGTAAAGTATGTCAAGAAGTGGAACGTCAAATAGGGTGGCGCCGTTGCAACCGATTATTACAAACACGTTATTTGAAAAGGTAGAAGTGGATACAATAGGCCCGTTAAATAATGCGAATAGATATCGATATCTTAGTATTTAATTTTATGTAGTTGAGAATTTTTATTATATGAACATATGTTATAATTAAGTCATGATAAACATGAGTAGTTGATGAGAATTATCGTTTTAGGAGTAGGTGATTCCAGAAAAGAAGTGGCGACGTTGTTAATAGTCTTACGTGTAAACAATTGTATATTTAGGGATGGTTAATGGTTTTAGATCTGATTCTAAAATGTTGTTTGTTTTTGCATGTACAACCACACGGCGAAGAAATGTCCTACAATGTTGATGCCATAGAGCACTAGGCAAACAAAAACGGGTGTATTATTGTGTTGAATTATAAATACAACTCTGTGATTAAGCAGACAGTTTTGCATTTGGTACAATCGAACTTGGGAAGTTCGTTTGTGATTATTTTATCTAAATAATCAATAGATGTGATCAGATGGTCACCGATAGCTTGATTGACCAATTATTTAACTGATATAAGATTGATACTTAAAGATGAATTTTCTTCCAGTTATAACAAAGCAGGACTTTCACCCAATTTGTTGCCTGGGGTCAATTGGTGTTTAATGATTGATTTAATTAATATAATTTAAGATAGATAGGCCAGTTCTGCCGATGCAGTGGCTTTTTTTAGGCGAATTTTTTTGCCTTGCATGGTCATATGACTGTTGGATGAACGACAGTCATATGACATCTTTTGCATAGAGACAGCAGATTAAGGGGGGTATTAAAAAAAAAATCTATATCGCCAGCATAGGTAAATGCACAGCTAGGTTCATATTTGTTGTTTTATATTATAAAAAAAAAAAAAATTGACTTAGTAGTCAAATGTAAAGATTTTTTTTTTTTCATAAGGCGGCGGCGTGTGGCAGGTGCGTCGGAAACTCGACCGGCCACTCGCATAAAGCCTCATTAATTGTGAACTGTTTGTCTTGACGTTCCAAAACTATGAAATAATGACGAAGAAGAAGATCGAAAAACAATTGGGAGAATTGAAGGAAGCGTCAAGACGAATGGTCAAGGAAAAGAATTGAAATGTAAAGGAATAATATTACAAGTTATTTAATATATAATATCGTTCTGGGCTTAAGAAAGTGTTTGATTCCTCATCCCCGAGAGTAATAATCCCGGCTGCGCACCCCAAAGCCAGCAAGAGGTTCACGTCGCAGTACCTCAGAGAGATTACCCAGGAGCAGGCCGGCGTCAAGATCGACAAGCCAGTAAAATGCGCAGAGGTGCGTATTTCTGGCCTGGATGATTCTGTGACACCTGAGGAGGTCCGGGAGGCAATAGAGAAGAAGACTCTGTGCTCTCCCGGAACCGTGAAGGTCAGCGCGATCTGCCCCGGCCCCGATGGAGTTGGTGCGTTGCCCCGTCGCCGCGGCCAAAGTTTTGGCCGAAGCAAGCCGGCTCCTCGTGGGTTTATCCGCGGCGATTCTCGACGCGAGGCCCGCGAGGTGCTACCGATGCATGGGCGCGGGGCACTTGCGCCCGCAATGCACCAGCAGTTTTGACTGCAGCGGACTTTGTTTCCGTTGCGGTCAACCGGGGCATGCGGCAGCGGCATGTTCTGCCGCTCCCCACTGCCCCGTGTGCGCGGCATGCAATCTCCCCGCCAACCACATGATGGGGAGGGCGGGCTGTAAGCCTCCTAAGGCCTCAAAGCCGCCCGCGGGGACGGGCCGAGCTCCTCGCGCCCAAGCTCCGGTGCGGATGGAGAAGGGTGGGGAGGAGGCGCCTTCTCATGCCCCTATACCCTCCACCTAACGGACTCCTTAGCCATGCTCGCTCCTCGCCCCTGTCGTCAGTGATAGGGGTACCGGATGCGTTGCGCGGTAGGGGGTCCAGGACGCGGTCGCACCCTCCTGCGGGAAATTCATCTCGTGGGGGGAGGCGGCGGGGCTAGTCTGCCCCGTCGCCGGCGAACCGAGCGACGTCGAGGCGCAGTCGCGCGTGACGTCGCTTGGTGGGGCTGTGGGCGTGATGGACGGGGAAGTTTCCCACGCTCGCGGCCTTTCGCGATGGCGGCGTTCTGTGTGTACCCAGGACGCCGCAGGAGCAGGAATGCCCGATAGGGCTATGCCGCTGGATGATAACAAGTCCTGGCGGCCTATCCGTGATGGCGGCGAGTAGGTACACGGCCGATTTTTTAGTGGGGGCAGGTCCCACACTACCTCCAGCGTCTGCCCCGGGTGCTGGAGGTGTGCGTTCAGGCATTTTTTACGGCCATAAAAAAAAAAAAAGGTAGTTACGATTGCGTGACCGCCGTGCACAAAGTGCGATACTTCAAAAGCTTGGTCTCAGCCGTATGTTGTATATCGTACTATGAACAGATACAACAACACTTCCTCTGTCGAAGGCCATAAAAGATCGGGGCGGCCGCGTGCTGTTAGAACTACAAAGGCTGTTAATGCTAGAATTAGTCGAAATTCTATTAGGAAGCAAAAAATGTCGTACAAAAACAATGATGATACGAATTTCTGGAGAGCTTTATTGTATCACTTATTAAACAAGATAAGATAAATAAATCAAAGAGTATGAATTTACCAAAGGACGACTGGTTCAATAAAGATAAAATCAAAATGATATATAACAGAAACATTCTATATATATATATATATATATATATATATATAGCAAAAGCTGAAAAATGAAAAGAAAATATACTACCACAAAATCTTCCACTTTCGCTTACTAACAATACACAAGTAGAAATAGATGGCAATGATATTTGTAACATTTTTAATTTGTTTTTTTGCAGCGGTCCCTACCGTTGCAAAAATAATAGATCTCGCTGGCAGAATACCACTGGAATACCACATAAATCCAGGTAACACACTTATGTATACTGATGGTCATAAACATTCGAGTACGCTCACAAAACTTAAGTCATGTACTATCGGCCCAAGTCCGGTTTACCTCCATTTGGACAAAAATCGCTTGCGCCCGATGCCCGTGGGTGTGTGGGTAACTCCGCCTCCTTAGCCAACACAACTATTACTATATAGGATTAGTATAGAACGCACGCACGCCACAGCATTGTAAGTTACTTTATATTTCGTTTCCATAATTTCTAAGCGCCTCAATCGCATACGATTGAGAGCTACTTAAAATATAAATTAAAAATACTTGTTATTAATGCTTTGCTCTCTATTGTTTTTATCTCATACTAGAAAAGAATATCGGTGGCATAATCTATCAAGACATTAAGTAAAGCAAAAGTAGTTGGTTGTCAGTCTTGGAATTAAATCCACGATAACTTTTGACGCGGTGATCCCTGACTCAATGGCGACCGAGCAGATCGTGATGTATGCGAGGTTAAGCAATGTTACCACTTTGAATTTAAAAAAACATTTTTGAATATTTTTACACTTCTCCGTTCCTTGGAGAGCACGTTAAGCCCTCCTTCCTGCGCCTAGTCAAAGACCCCGTGTCGGATTTCCATTGCATCATACTATGAGAATGAAGGAATAGACAGTGCAATTGTGTTTGCGCATACACTCGTGCACTATAGTATCTCCTGCGTAGCTGGCTAATCTCTGATGAGCTTGGCCACCGTAACCGATAGAAGTTAGATCATTTTACCTACTACACCACCCGTGCGGTTAAAATGTTACCGAAGTTGACATTTAGAATACTTACCTAATTTGTTACCGAAACTGATGAAATGTCACCGAAGTTGACATTTACTATACAGATAGATGATAAAATATATTCCTTATTTTTTTGGCAAACTTGAACCTGATGCTGGACTTTAAAAACCCGCTTTATAATAAAAATCCCGGCGTTTCATTTGAGAGCTAACCTAATATTAAAAAGGAAAAAACTGCTCGACCTTGAAATGACATAAATCGTAATCGTAAGAAAAAATATTCTCATGCGTAAAAATAGACACAAGAGACGTGAACCATGCACGGAAAGTAAAGTGCAACTAAAATACTTTCATTGCGTTTCTTCCGAGAAAGGTAGAAGATGATTGGCTTAGACGAATTATGGGCGGGGACAACGGTTTGAAGCTTGTGAAAACGCATTTATTAAAGCTTTCTCTTAGACGTTACTTCGCGGAGCATCGTGATAGTACAGTCGAAGAAGTAAAAAATTAATCGATAACTTAGATATTAATACTAGTACAGATGTAGACGGAATCAGTACAAAGGCATTAAAATATATAAAAGTAGTCGTAATTATTCCACTAGTAAACTGTATAAATAAATGCTTGGAAAATGGGGTATTTCCTGATAGCCTGAAACTTGCTAAAGTAACTCCTATTGACAAATCCGGCACTAAAATGGATCACAATAATTATAGGCCCATGTCAGTGATATCCAAGATATTTGAGAAAACAATTTACGCACGTCTCAGTGATTACTTATCTGAAAAAAAAGTTCTTAATAATTCAACAATACGGATTTAGACAACATTCAAACACTTTATAAATGACCAAATATTGATCTTGTAACGAAAATAAAAACTAATATTAATCAAAAATACATAAGCTTAGGAGTTTTTATAGACCTTAAGAAAGCATTAGATACAGTAAATCATTTAAAATTACTTAAAAAACTGAAAGACTTGGGTATCACTGGAACGGCCTACGAATTATTTGAATCATACTTGGCTAATAGAAACCAAATTGTAAAATTGAAAATCATAAGAGACTTCCACAAAAAATTACATGAGGTGTGCCGCAAGGGTCCATACTGGGGCCTCTAATGTTTCTGATTTATGTAAACTATATAAACCGAATAGGCCTAACAGGATACTTAACACTCTACGCAGATGACACTACATTATTTTATTTTGGTAGATCGATTCATGACAACATTAATGCGGCACAAAGGGACTTGCTCATTTTAAACGAATGGTTCTTGCACAATTTGCTTAATATTAACACCACAAAAACTACATTTATAATATTTGCAGCTAAAAATTAAAAAATACCACTTCTTCTTCAAATAACTAATTACACAATAAATCAGTCAGACGGTGAAAAATACCTCTGTTTAGTGTTAGACGATAAACTGTTATGAAAACCCCATATTCATAAGGTAAGAGCCAAATTAGTAGCACTATCGGGTGCCATCCGTGAAACAGGAAATTGTTTGCCACTTGAAGTTAAGTCTACTATTTACAGTTCATTAGTGAAACCTCACTTAAAGTACTTTATTGAAATCTAGGGATCAGCATCTAAGACAAATCTTACAGAACTGCAGACAACACAAAATAAAATTATAAAACGACTGTATTGTCTTGACTTTTTAACACCTACAACACACTTATATAAAACTACTAAAATAATAATATATTAAGTGCATCAAGAGACAGTCTTGGATCGTGTTGTGAAACCTCTCCGCAATACACTTTTTAAAAATATACCGTGGACTTTCCAGCAGAATTATGCACCTGGTCACAAGGCACGAACTACCCAAGCCTGGCTTGAAACCAACGTTCCCAACTTTATCAGAGCTGAAGACTGGCCCTCATCTAGCCCAGACCTCAACCCCTTAGACTACAAATTATGGTCAGTTTTGAAGGACATGGCTTGCTCTAAACGACATGGCAACATTAAGTTTCTTAAAAAATCTCTGGAGAAAGCAGTGGCATTTCCCTGGAAACAGTGCGTAAATCCATAGATTCGTGGCCAGACAGATTATAGGCCTGTATAAAAGCCAAAGGTGGCCATTTTTAACAGAAAATTGTTTTATTTTTTGCTGAGACTTTAATAAACATGTACATATAAGTTTTAGTAATATTACATTACTTCATTAAAAAAAATGCATTTTCATTTGTAACAGGAGTTATGGCCGGACTATGTATATGCAATAACATGACAGGGCGAGGCCAAAACAACCAAAGCGTGTGGTGTTCAATTATAATTAAATAATAATCAAAGATTATACTTACTGTCGGTGACGCAGACAGCTGGTTTAATGTTGTTGACTGACAGAAGTAAAAAGGTAAAATGTAATTTGTTTTTTTTAAAACGTTTTATTTGTGAAAAAATAGCTTAATCGCGTGAATAAGTTAAGGCCGTGGTGATGGGTAGTCTACCCGTGACCACGGCCTAAAATTATATATTGCATTCGTTGTAATACGGTCGAAACGTCGGGCAATACACAAGGTATTTGACCCTAAATTATTCACGCGATTAAGACCCGTAATAGATATATTTTTATAATGTGTACAAATCGTGAAAGTTTATAAACATTTATTAGGTTTTATTTTTTAATCTCATTAATAAGCTCCATAAATATTTGATACAAAACGCAACAAACTAAAATCATTCATACTTTACTGAAACCATTCCATTACCTGGTCATTAGTTAATTAATGTGGACTGGAACGCTAATCTGTCTTTGTAATTTAACCGAAGCATAAAGGCGACAGCCTGGCATAATTATGTTGAACTAGGTCCTATTTTCGACATAATAAAATAAATATAAGTAGGTACATGGTTTTCTTTTAATTTTATTTTTTTATTGTTAATGTGTTGTCATTATACGATGTACGTTCTGTTTTTTGTATTAATGTGTAAAATGGTAAAAATGTCGAAATAAATTATTTCTTATTTATTTGATTTAATATAAACTTTAATGAGGGATTAGTAAATGAAGACATTAAGACACTTTCTTGCAACTGACCGTTAATCGCATGATATATTTAAAGGTACGAACCTTTTATTTACCCGACGTTTCCTTCAGTTTTTGTGCGATGACTT
Organism: Herminia tarsipennalis; assembly: GCA_945859575.2. Classification (NCBI taxonomy): domain Eukaryota; kingdom Metazoa; phylum Arthropoda; class Insecta; order Lepidoptera; family Erebidae; genus Herminia; species Herminia tarsipennalis. Next base: position 19,460,223 of record OX243855.2, read on the forward strand.
GAAGGAAAACGGCCTGCCTATAAGAGTACTTTGTTCTGCTTAGAAACTGTTTAGAGGGTAACTACTTCCTATACCGTGGAAGGCGAACAGTGACACAGTAGAACAAATATGATAAGTACCTAAACTCGATCCATTAAAATATCAAATTCACATTCGTTGGTCGTTGGCTTTTTTCGATGTTAAAGTATTGGAAAAGACCAAACGATACGGTGAATGTAGATTTAAAAAAAAACTTTATACACCGATGGATATTTACACGACTTATCACACCACCATCCACGCCACTTACAATCTGTTGTAGCTTCCTTAACAAACAGAGCGTATGACTATTATTCCAGGATAGATGCGGTTGAGATCAAGAAGTACAAGAATTTTATTTCAACCGAGAAGATGGATACCGGCTTTCACTACCTTGGAACCCCGTCGACATCGCGCCTCAGTGTAAAGACGTAGTAAGTTTTGTGTGTAGAAGTACCGATAGTATTTTTTATCAAAATTATCAAGACCAGGTGGGGGCAGTTGAAAAACCCCGCGCCTCACGAAGATCCGTCTCGGGTCTTCGTGAGGCGCGGGCGCGTGAATCGTCGGGTAAATAAAAGGTTCGTGCCTTAAAATATTTCAAGCGATTGGGTCCCGATAATATTCTCATATGTGTAAACATCGCGAGAGTTTAAAACCATTTTAATCTTTTATGTATGTAAAACAAAGTCGTGTTAGCTACACGATTTATAACTCAAGAACGGCTAGACCATTTTTATGATTTTTGTGTTTTTGGATTTATCTTCGTCTAGAATAGGATAATAAATATTAAAAACTATTTATTGTACGGTAATTAACGCGCATTATTTACCTTAAAATCGCTTGACGTTTTGATCAGGTTGCACCGGCCGTGGTCATAAGCGGACTGTCGCAGCGATGTTGAGACTCTCTATGGCTTATGAATCTTCACCTACCCTCACTTTTTTGTTTCTTGAAATGTTAGGGTAACTGCACACTACATTGATTGTGCCCATGTTAAACGACTGCGCATTAATACGAGGTTATGTTTTGCGAATCACTGGATTCCACGTCACAGATAGTTTGAACCCTACAAAAAAGTGATTTCTTTTTCGTCACCGCTATGAAAATTTTATAAATGCGTAGTAAATTGGGTTATTTTTCATATCATCATATCAACCCATATGATGGCCCACTGCTGGGCACGGGTCTCCCCAGTAGAACCTACTGGTATGTAGATCCTGGGGGTAATTGCCATAATCGCCACGCTTGGCGAGCGGGTTGGCGATCGCAGTAAGGCTTTAAGTACGCAGAGGACGCTGCTGCCCGTCCTCCGGAGTGAAATCCCTTAGTCGCCTTGACGACACCCACGGGAAGAGATAGGGTGGTACTATTCTCAAGCCGGCACCACACGGCCATTACACGGGTTATTTTTCGTCACCAATTATTACATTTGGTGCGTAGTACGCAACTGGTTCCGTGGAGAAATTACCCACAACAGGTGACGCATCAAAACGCATAAAATTAATATTCTTAACCTTGAAATTTTTGTTTATTTTATACATAAAACTAAAAATGTATTGGTATTGAATAATTAATTATGTAACATTAAATATTTAACATATTACTACATTTTGACCTCCGCCCGCATGGATACCGGTTGTCGCGACATAGCGACCATTCTACTAGAGCTCTCTAATATATGGTGCACTTAGTTAAATGTATATCTAGCGGTATTTGACGTTACACATAGCAGATTTTGATCATGCTTGTTGTGTAAATATATTACCTTTGAAATTGGAGTATTCAGAGTCTAGTTTTGCTTAAACCCCCAAAAAATAAACAAACATGAAGAAATTCAGAAATTCATTATCAGTTGATCAAAGTTGATTGTTTTTAAATATCTTTATTGTACACTAGCTGTAACGGCGACTTCGTCCACGTGAAGTCGCAGTGCTGCTCACTACCTATAACGTTAGTGTGATGATAAATGTAGCTTAAGTTACTTCTAAGATAGCCGATGATGTACATCGGCTATCTGCTAGTGAGAGTCCTCTCAAAATCTATCTAGCCGTTTCGAAAATTAGCCGGAACAAACAAACACACAAACCGATAGACATATTGGACTACCTCTGTGGCGCAGTGGGAGTGTATCCGACTGCTACGCAAGAGGTCGTGGGTTCGATCCCCACCCAGGATAAAACTTTGTGTGATGAGCACGATGGTTTATTCTGTGTCTGGGTGTTATTTATGTATAATATGTATGTATTTAGAAATATATAAGTATGTTTATCAGTTGTCTGGTTTCCATAGTACAAGCTCTGCTTAGTTTGGGATCAGATAGCGTTGTGTGAGTTGTCCCAAGATATTATATTATTATATTAAAACTTCAAGTTGCTTTTCAGAACTACCATTCATTTATTTTCTTCTGGAATGTTCTACAAAATTAAAGTTACCATTTAACATAACAGATGGCGTTAGCATCATACAATCAATGTAGTTTCTTTTGATACATTTTTAACATTCCCGATGAATATAAAACTAACATAGGTACATTTGATTTTTTTCGACACCCATTAGATTTAAAAACTTGTAATGTTTATTAGCACAAAGGCTTCTTGTAAGTGTGTTGAGCGAGGAATATCATAACCTCCCAAATTTAGTTTTAAATTTAAGGCCAAGATCATTACGATGTTTGTCATATCTTCCTGTTTATAAGACAGTAATATATATTAACGTATATGGGCAACGGACGTGGGAGTATAAGCTGCCATCAATCATAAACGTACAAAACTGCAAATCAATTTTGATAGGATACTAACTGTCCTCAAATAGTCAGTAAATATCTCGGCAGTTTATTATTTGTAAACCTATCAACATTTTTATATTTTGTTGTTATTTTTGTTGTTAACATACTACTGATAAACTCACGATAGTTTGTGTAGTATGTTTATCAACTTCTTTGTTTATGAAATAATTTGTGAAAAAAAAAAGTTAGCTGGCATTACAGAGGTAAACACATACTCAAGTTTAACTCTATCATAAAATACACATTCCCGTACAAAATGATGTCGCACATCTATATGCTTAGTGCGTTTAAACTTTGACTATCGCTATACAGACATATGGGTTTCCTTTAATAATGCAACATATCACATTACATATTATTTATTTATTTTTATTTATTCACAAGACACACATCTAACATTACAGGATTCACCTAATGCGCTACTGTTGTAACAATAAAACCTTACATCTAAGATTTTATACAGACAACATCATATACTTACCTTTTTAAACTCATTCAGTGAGCACGAGAACAAATCAGTTCTCAATGCAACCGTGTTAAACGTACGCAACGTCCGAGTCATGGAGCCGATTTACAGCAGGTTGGTACGAGTGCGCGGCCTTACCAGCATACCTAATATATAATCAGCGTCGGATATAATAATCGATATCCCTGGTGCACCTTGAACTATTTTGGGTATAAAAACCTAATAAATTTATTTTAAATTCGTTCCAGCATAAATTTATATTTGGTTCCATGTGGAGACCAAATAACTGCATTGTATTCTAAGTGGCGTTTCACAAGAGCCTTAGATAATGCTTTTAAACTAAACTATTATAGAACACTTATAGAACTTCTAAACTATTATAGAACAATCAGTTCAAAAATATTAAGGCTTTAAAAGCATTATATGAGGCTCTTTTGTCTTTTTATCTCTGCTTGTCTTAAAACAAATCCTAGATTTCTAAATGCTTTCTCACAAATGATATGATATGTTTATAACATTTTAAATCTGTTGTCAATCGCACTCCCAAGTCTTTCACCACCGTTACACGCTTCAAATAAATGGCCTCTTTACTGGCTTCAGATTATGCCATGTATTCAGCCTCTGTTGATGACAAAGCTACATACTGTTCTTTGCTTTTTGGATTCATAAGGTGTCCCTTACACAACCTGACATTGTGAAGCAAAAACCGGTCTAAGACCTTCTGTCCAAAGGGCATGATGCCCAGTCAACATCAACAAAACCTTGCAATGATTAATAGTTATAATTTTGTATTTGGTTTCGTCATGCGTTCTCGTGTAAATGTAAATATTTATTGGCGGGCACTGCATGGCGCGTAAATTGCGTTTTGTAATAAGTTTGTGAATGAGCTGGGTTTACGTAATCACGTCGGTAGTAGGTTTAAGGGGTGGGATTCGAACCCGCGACCTCTCGATTGCGATTGCGAGTCACATGCCTTAACCATTAGGCTACTGCATAGTCAAGTTAAGAGATGTAATGAATATTTGTGGTCTAATATGAGATGTAAATATTTATTGAATATAATATTATTAATATACTATACTTATTAAATTATTATTATTATTAATAATAATATACCTGAGTGATCAAGCTTGGCTCAGTGTTTTTTTTTTCGTTCTTTTTCAGAAAAACGAAAAATGCAATTACTTAGAAAACAAAACAGTCTCTCTCAAGGGACCGCCCTTGAGAGAGAGAGTTTTGTTATATCCATTTTTTTTCGTGAATCACCACTATTTAGGATTTAGATCTTCTTGGGTCAAGGTCATTTTGGCATGTGGCAAAGGGGTCCCTGACTCAGTGGCGACCGAGCAGATCGAGATATCTGTAAGGTTAAGCAACGTTACCACTGTCGGTCAACAGATGGGTGACCGTTTTCAAACATTGTCATACCCCTCCGGCCTCGGATAGCACGTTAAGCCGTCGGTCCTGCGCCCAATCTCTCTCCGGTCGGGCTATGAGAGTAAGGGAACAGACAGTGCAGTTGTGTCTGCGCATACACTTGTGCACTATAATGTCTCCTGCGCAGTTGGTTAGTATCTGATGAGATTGGCCGCCGTAACCGAAATCGGTGAGGAGACCATTATGTGGCAAAATCAAAACTAAAGTATGTTTATTAACCTAAGATACTATTGTTTCAATAATATTTTAGATCTATTGTCCCAACTATAACACAGGGGGGATCCAGAGTCCGGGTACAGAATACAAGTCAAAGCGAAGACAATATAAATCAGAGTTCGTGATAAAACCAATGTCGTCAATCAAAACTTAGAAAACAGGGAGATGTTGACAACGCGTGAGTGCTAATTGATCCTTGTTTCTTCGCAAGGAAGGGGTTGATTGGCTTAGCCAAATTGTAGGCGAGACGGCGCGGCGCCACGAAGCTTGAACGAACGCATTCAAATGAATATTTTGTTAAAGCTGACACCGCCGAGCATCGTGATAGAACTATGAGACTATCAGTTAACTGTTGGAAAGGATATTTTATACCACAATTCTCATTTACATTCTTATATAACTTTAAATGAACTTCTATAGGAGTATCCAAGCTATGAAAATCTGACATATTCAATTTATTTAATTAATAACTTATGAATTCCTTGGTACTATGTGTTTCTGTCTCTCGTTAAACGTATATGTTACTATAAAATAAGATAATATTTTGACTAACGTAGTACTGAAAAAGGGATGTGGTACAAGACTTTACAGAGTGAGCCACCTCGGATTCCTTGGTTTACCCAAGTAGATATAAGTAGATCAGATATAGTTATGGTCCATAGGTTGCGATCTGGTCACTTTCCATCTAGAAAGTTTGGACATCTCATGAAAAAAGTAGAGTTACAAATTGTGAGGTATGTGGTAAGATTGATGATGTCCAACACTTGCTAATGAAATGTGAAAAGAACCAGGGAGAGAGAGAATTACTGCTAGCTCATTGTTTTGACTGCGTTTGTGACGCGGTGGGAGTGTATGTCCGACTGCTACGCAAGAGGTCGTGGGTTCGATACCCACCCAGGATAAAACTTTGTGTGATGAGCACGATGGTTTATTCTGTGTCCGGGTGTTATTTATCTAAAATATGTATGTATATTATAATATGTTTATCAGTTGTCTGGTTTCCATAGTTCAAGCTCTGCTTAGTTTGGGATCAGATAGCGTTGTGTGAGTTGTCCCAAGATATTATTATATTATTATTATATTGTAAAATAAACATTATGACAAAGGAGCCTTTATAGATACTTTAGCAACGCTTGGCTCATTAGAAGCCCAATTGTTGTACAAAATGGTAGCTGCAGCAGTGAGTGCCTCTGCCCCATAATACGAGTATATTCACTTCATATCCACAATCTATTAGTAGGTATATATAAATAATGTAAATTTTAGATATGAGTTTGTTAATTAAGATTAGGTTATGATGAGGCAGGCATTATTAAAAAGCCTCTATAAACATTAAAAGATTTAATAAAAAACTAATGAATTGCTCTTGGTCAACAGTAATACATTCCTCTTTAACATGAACTCTCATTCCAAGACACTATTTGATCTGACGTAAATCTTTTATTTTAAACTAGCAGTCCCGCGCAAATTCGTATACGAAAATTTTCCCCGATTTTGCAACATTTCTCATTGCTGCTGTGCTCCTGTTAATCGCAGCGTGATATTATATAGCCTATAGCCTTCCTCGATAAATGGACTATCTAACAGTAAAATATTTTTTCAATTCGGATCAGTAGTTCCTAAGATTACCGCGTTCAAACAAACAAACAAACTCTTCAGCTTTTTATTATTAGTATAGATGTATTTATAAGTTCAGCCTTTAACTATAAATAAGAGTTATTACAGTTATAAAATACAAAAAAATCATCAACATAAAAGGTACAACAAACTTTTGTTATTACGAGTACCACATTTCATAAAGAGACAAGGTTCATACTTTGATTTTCTGTGACCTAAATTTGACAATCAATCTTCCATTCTAGCATACCATGCCCTAGCAGATTGTTTGAGACCATAAATTACCCTCTTTAATTTTAACACTTTATTTTGACAATTATCAAAATAAGTATTTCAGTATTAAGTCAAATAACCATTCTAAAATGCCGTGGGCACATCAAAGTGATTCATATTGAGGTTAAATATAACAGCTAAAGAAAAAAGTACTAACCTTTGGTCTATCAACCAACTCCTAAGTGTTGTTATCAGTAAAATATTTTAACTCCTCCGTCATTGCACATTGCAACAGTTCTCTTTCTGATCCATTCACAGCTTCTTTTAGTGTAATCAGCTCACCTGTCACATCTTCCACAAACATATTGACATAACCATAGTAGTTCTCTGCAAAACCCAAATTTTGTGACTATGTCACAACACTTATGTCAGCAGGTGTAATGGATCTGAGAAATTTTCATCTGATTCACTAGATGTTTCATCAGGAACTTAAATTATGGACACATAACATTTAATAAAAATCCTATTGCAAATTAATATTTTTCACACAATTATTACACACAGCCAGTTCGACAAAGGTAAAATAGACATTACAACCTTTAATGAAAATACAAACAATAAAATAATAGACTTTTGATCAATTCCAAAATGTAACACTTTTTTTCTTCTAGCCTCTCAGCCCGCTAAGAAAACGTTGCGATAAGGAACTACGTTCCAAAAATACGTCAGCCCTGGACACTGAGACCTTGTTGTAAATGTAGCGTGGTCTGCCCACTCCCCATGTGTAGTACTCGTCAACTCCCGCTCGATTGCCTCGTCTAGACGGCTTCTTGCAACCACTGTATGAGTTATTAGACAGTGCCTGCTTTGTTTTTCCAGTTTGTTTGTTTGATTTTGACTGATTGATTGAACTCCACCTTCCAACCTGTTACAGCAATGAATAACTGCAACCCAGGAGAAAGCATACGGCAATGGCCTACCGATGTGACTTGATGCGACTGTGACTGTTCAAGCGAGTATCTGTCTTCCTCTGTGCCTGTGTATGTGGCAACGTAAAGCTCTGGTTTTCTAGGATAGCGATGCTATCATATAGCGGCTGTAACATATTACTAATCTGTGGTAGGTAATACAGCGGTGAAAGACGTTTCTAGAACGTTGTCTAGGTAAACACATAGTGGACGGATTTGAATGCATTTTTTTTAAATATATTTTTTTATATAGGGAAGGTTCTTATCTTTGTTGACAAAAATCCATTCACTCGCTTTAAAGATTTTTTCGATTTTTAACTCACAGGTTGTGGGGTGTTTAATATGAAATGTTATTTGGTATTTACTCTGAGTAGTCTTCAAGTATCTAATACTGAGCAGATTTTTGTAGAAATTCAAGTTAAGAACACATACAAAAATTTAAACTTCGATTGTTGACGAGACAGATTTAATCAGAGTCCAAATGTTATTCAAGGATGTTGTCAAGTAAGGCATAATAGTAATAAATTTAAATAAGACTAAAGTTACAAGTACAGAATACTAAGCGTACAAGAAACAACATACGCAGGTCGGTCAAAAAGTTCGCGGAATCGGGGTGTTGGCGGGGGGTGGGGGTATTTTTTTTAACCTGCACGAATTGCGGGACTACTTAGGAGTATAAATACCAAGTTTCATAAAAATCGGGTCATTATTCATTGAGCTATCATCGATCAAACAAGTAAATCCGGAAGACTACTGCAAGAATGGAGAAAATCGAGTTTCGTGCTGTCATCAAATTCCTTACCAAGCAAGGAAAACCTCCTCAAACCATTTTAGAAGAGATGTCTTCCGTGTATTACAAGTGGCACAACCTCTTCAAACAAGGCAGAGACTCACTAGAAGACGACCCCAGAGCAGGACGGCCTATTGAAGTGACCACTGCAGAAAATGTCGATAATCTTGAAAAATTAATATTGGAAGATGCACGTTTAAAGAAGAAACAACTCGCAGAAATGATTGGAGTATCAGATACAACTATTTTGAATATGCTACACAACAATCTTGGCATGTCAAAGGTGGGTGCAAGGTGGGTGCCGAGAATGCTCACGCCACATCAGAAGCAACGACGAGTTGCATGTTGTCGAGAGTTTTTGGACCTCTGTGCTGAAGACAAAGAAGCAATTTTGAACAGCATTGTGACTGGAGATGAAACTTGGGTTCACCATTATGAGCCTGAATCAAAACAGGAGTCCATGCAGTGGCACAAAAAGGGTACACCACCTCCCAAGAAATTCAAAGTGTCCCAATCGGCTGGAAAACTCATGGCGACGATTTTCTGGGATACAGAAGGAATTTTGTTAATAGATTACAAGGAAAAGGGTGTCAATATAACCGGACAATACTACGCTGCTCTGCTAGAACGCTTGCGAGATGCTGTGAACGAGAAGAGACGGGGAAAATTGACCAAAACGGTGCTGCTTTTGCACGACAACGCTCCCGTGCACAAAGCACTAGTTGCGATGGCTGCCATACAAAAAGTAGGCTTCCAAATATTGGAACATCCTCCTTACAGTCCAGACTTAGCCCCCAGCGATTATTATTTATTCCCAAAAATGAAAAAAGAACTCCGTGGAAAGAAATTTTCTTATGATGATGAGGTGAAGAATGCAATTTCAGCCTATTTTGACGACAAAGACAAAACATTTTTTTTTGATGGTATAAATAAATTAATCGAACGATCTGAGAAGTGTATTAGGGTTAAGGGAGAATATAATGAGAAAGAAAAATAATTTTGATTTTTATTTTGCCTTTTTTAGCCCCCATTCCGCGAACTTATTTACCTCCCCTCGTACATAGACACTTTGAGATGTTACGGGGGTGGTTTTATCGGAACCTATTTCGGAGTTTTTAAATTTTGGTTTGTGGGAAACAGAGTCGGAGTCGGAGGTGATGAGAAAAGACAAATGATGGTGACAAGTAAAAAAATAAGATATAAAAAGAAACATTATTCAGTCATCGCGATCAAAGGTAATCCATGGAAGTTTTTAAAATAATTATAAATTAGCATAATGAAGCGGCCACCGTACGCTAGGTAAAACATCCGATTTAAAAGTGTCAGAGCCGATATCGGAGTCTGAGGTGTACAATCAATCGGAAGGTCCGACCTTTTGGAGTCGTAGTCGAAGCTCAGTAATATTCCTGATAGAAATGGCAATATAATTGACCTTTTCACATTCAGGATTTAAGTACCTGAATTTTCAAGATTAATGATTCAAGTTATAAAGGCATTTTTATTTTTTATGCAACATAAATCGAATAGGATAATGAAACCTAACATGAACAGGCAGGCATATGTAATTATATTGAATGAAAAACGTCATTGACTGTGATACATTCATTTCTCTTATTGACGATGCAAATAAGAAAAAAACAATTCAAAAGTATCATCGCTTGCATGTGATAGATAAGGGGTATATTGATGGCTATTTACATAGATAAATAGCCATCGTAATAAATAAATTCAGGTAAATATTACACCTGTGTATTACGGGATAAATATGTTTGAGGAATATGTTTAGCCTGTCAATAAATCGTAGACATAATGACCACTTTATTAAGGAATCCTAAATACCACTTTAATGTCGTTAACTGTAGAATATGTGACAGTATTTTTACATTAGAATAACAGAATATTTTATGGCAGAGTAAATTGATATTATAGAAGTAGGTACAGCTTGTTTATATTATAACAATAGCTATTTATATTATAACTTGCATATCCATATATGCAAGTAGCCATGTCTATATGTCAATTGTGTTTTTAGTAACGTGAACAATAATATATTGCAATGTGATATGATTTGATGAATATTGTCTGGTGTGATACTTATAAGCTGTTCTACAGCGATATGGTTATACATTGCAATAATGTTGTGAATTGGTTATGTTAGAAAGTATTTGTGGTATGCTGTATTTAGAATGTATGAAATGTAGTACGGCAAATTTTTATTAGAAGACTGGCTATTATGAAACCTTTGATACAACTAGACCAAACAAGGTTGAAAATATATGATAATTGCCATTTATTCCTTTGTATTATTTACCTCCCTGATTTATTCTATTCCCTATCGATATTATACTCATAGATAAGGTTAGATTGCAACTGATTGGGTATATGTTCCAAATATCCTGACACAGTAGTAAGTGTAGTTCTACGATGAGTCGTAGTGGTCTACAATGAGTCTTAGTACTACTACGATGAGTCGTAGGACTTCTACAAGAAGGAGTCGTAGGACTTCTACGTAGTTCTACAATAAAAGCTTTAGTATTTTATTACAAATCGCTACGACCCATATGTCAAATCTAACACATGCATCACGAAAAGCACTCTATCACTTTGTTAAAACAACAGTCACCAGCTGTATTTCCGGATAGATATGACTAAAAAGAGATTCTTTTCTGAAAGACCGGCAATGCACCTGCTACCGGTACAATGTCATCAGGTAGGCCTCTTTTTCGTTTCTCTTCCCTTATAAAACAACTTCCCTTATAAAGCTTTACAGGTCATAAAATCTTTGGAATTAAGTGCCGACAATACAATATCAGGTAGTTTCAGATCTGTTGGGAAACATATACGAATAACAATAGGTAATTATTTATAGAGTATAGTTATGTCATTGCTTTTGTCAGTCATTACCAAGTAATGTAATAAATTTTACAAATAAAAGCTTTAAAAATGCCAAACCTGGTGTTAAGCTGGATCTTTGGTATATTATTTGAACCCAATTTTCAGATAATATCTTGGGACAACTCACACAATGCCGGTTTGGGATAAACTAGGCAGAGCCTAGAGCTATGGGAACAAAACAACTGATAAACACACTTATATATTTCTAAATGCATTAATAATATAGATAAATTACACCCAGACACGGAATAAACCATCGCGTATATCACAAAAGTTTTATCTTGAGTGGGGATCGAGCCCGCGACCTCCGGCTTAGCAGTCAGGGTTACTAACCAGTACAGTACTACACCAACAGGCCAATATAACTATAATCTTTCCTGTTTTCTTTGGTGTTATTAATTTTAATTAAATTAATTTTAATTACCCGTTATACCTGTTCTAAATCTCTTTAGAATTTATCACTGTACAGTAATTCTTCAAACAGATTGGTACCAAGATTTCGTGTCCGTGAACCGCAGCGATGTCTGTGTGTGCATTGCTTGAGCGTTTGTATGGAGTTTTTGGTAGTAATCAGCAAAAAAGGCATAAAATAGGATAACTTTGTTGTCCGTCGGTCTGTCCGTCTTTTAAGACGTGCAGAGATCAAGCTGATACTAATACCAAATACTCAAAAACCTGAGTATTTGATATTAGTTTCAGCTCGAACAGTAAAAGAAACAAACTTCTAAAGGTGGCCACTGACGTCGTCCATTTGGAAGCCTTACGAATGAACGCATTCCGAATGGTCTTAATCGCGCAAATATTTTATTTAAAGGATGAAAACTTTTGTTTTATTGCCCGACGTTTCTACCGTATTGCAACGGCCGTGGTCACGGTAGTCTAAAATGTGTACAAATCGCGAAAGTTTACGAACTTAAATGGCACCATTGACTTCACTTCCATTCGAACATCTACCATTTGGACGAAGTCAACACTATAAATTGGTTTCATAAGAAGTAAAGAGAACAAATTTGACATTTTGCGAGACCGTATTTCTCTTTCGTGACTATTCTAAGCATGGTATGATGCAATGTTTGAAAAGAGAAAATGGATCTTTTCTAAGCGAGATGAAAGGATACAATTACTATAAGCTTCTTGAGTTGACAATATGGTAGTGTAATGTGTAATGTTGGCTTATTGGTGCGCAGCCAGGATCCTTACTTCAAAGAATCAGGAATAAAAAGCTATTTCATTAGCCCAATAACGACATATATTTAACTATATTTAAATATGTTATTTTTACACTTATAGACCGTTTTCCAGACCGTCCGTCTTGACGCTTCCCTCAATTCTCTCGATTGTTTTTTCATTTTCTTCTTCCTCATTATTTCAAACTTTTGGAACGTCAAGACAAACAGATAACAAGGCTTTATGCGAGCGGCCGGTCGAGTCTCCGACGCACCTGCCACAGTAACTTTCAAATAGAGTGGCGTGACATACATCCATTTGGACTGGACGAACTTCAGTTTAATAATGTTAAGTAGCACAAGTAAAGGAAAAACCGACCAAGTGCGAGTGCTGACTAACTTATAAGTGTGTAAATAGTTCGATGAATAGGGTATCTATCTAGACACACGGTACTGTACCAACCAAGTTTCAAAAGGGTGAAGCAGGCCACGGTAATATGCGACCCACATTGCTAGTAGTTAAAAAAAATAGTTGCGTATAAAGTAAATTGCTCTATTGAGTCGCAAATAACAAATTATTTTAACAAATAAAATACCTCATGTAGGTATGATTTTTGAATTAAAAAAAAATGATTTCTAGTTAGATTTCATTTAAGGGGGTATTACACTGAGAGAATTATTATATATAATTATATATAGTACACAGCGACACGATCGCCGGCCCGCTCTTCCGCACACACTTATTACTTCACAGTGCGCGGGAGCGGAGGTCAAAATAAAGTAGAATATTCGTTCGTACATATGTTAGATTACGAACGCCATGACCATGACAATACGAAAATGCTCGTTGTTTAGGCGTCAAGCGCCTAGTCTTTTTAGCACAGCAACTCGGAATTCCGCAGTCATAGCTAATGACTCTAATTAAGAATACCGTCTGTATTTTTGTAATTTACAAAATCAGTCTACCATTAAATTTGTAACATCAACACGTCCAGTTTTTTAATTCTTCGAAGTTATCCAGCTTATCCCGCACATGTTGAATTTTGTGCCCCAGACAATCCGGCTCGAAGGACCACAACATGTGCGGGATAAGCAGGATAACTTCGAAGAATTAAAAAACTGGACGTGTTGATGTTACAAATTTAATGGTAGACTGATTTTATAAATTACAAAAATACAGACGGTATTCTTAATTAGAGTCATTAGCTATGACTGCGGAATTCCGAGTTGCTGTGCTAAAAAGACTAGGCGCTTGACGCCTAAACATGCCCCCGGGCGTTGAAGGCTGCGCCTTCAACCAAAGGCTTATTCCGATGAAACAGGCAACGGGCAGATTCTGTTGAAGGATCTTCTGATGACACCAGTGGATGTCCGAATATCAGCCACACGAACAATACCATCCGAACCCGGATGGACTGCTACTACTCTCCCTAATCTCCATTTTAAAGGTGGAAGATTATCCTCCTTGCTAACAACCAAGGAATCCAATTTTAAATTGTCTTTACAGGAACGCCATTTAGTACGCTGTTGAAGTTCGGTGACATACTCCTTACTCCACCTTGACCAGAAATGCTGGCGGAGTTGTTCAATCCTCTGATAGCGTGACAACTGGTTTGTGGACTGATCCTGGAGGTTAGGTTGTGGCAATGAATTAAGCGGACGGCCGATTAAAAAATGCCCTGGTGTCAGCGGTGTGTCATCGTCAGGTTCTGAAGATAGCGGTGTCAATGGACGGGAATTTAATAATGCCTCAATTTGAGTGAGAGTAGTGTACAGCTCTTCGAAGGACAAATTGCAATTTCCCAACACTCGCTGGAGATGATACTTGATTGACTTGACTCCCGCCTCCCAAAGTCTGCCAAAGTCCGCCAAAATGTGGACTATATGCGGGGATAAAGTGGAACTTAATTCCATCATTAGCCAAACTTTCGCCTAAACGGGTTTCATGAGACTTAAGAAATTTTGAGAGATCGTTATACGCACCAACAAATGAGGTACCGTTATCGGAGTAGATGTCAACGGGCTTGCCCCTTCGCGAAATAAACCTATACAAAGCCAGTAAATAATTATTGCTAGTTAAGTCACCTACTAACTCCAAATGAACTGCCATAGTAGTAAAACAAATAAAAACTGCTATGTATACTTTCACAAGTCTGCATCCACGACCCTGGCAGCTTGCACACATAACAGGACCAGCGTAATCTACACCTGTGGTCTCGAACGGATAACCTGGAATGAGCCGCTGCCGTGGTAAATTTCCCATTAGAGGAGTAACTACACTACCTTTCATTCTACGGCAACGAACACATTTATGAAAACATTTTTTCGCCAAATTACGTCCTCCAATAGGCCAATATGTATCTCTAATTGAAGCAAGTAGTAACTGTGGGCCCGCGTGCATCAATCTCTTATGCTGATAATCAAATAATATTGATGTAAATTCGTGAGTGGACTGTAATAAAATGGGATGTCTTTTACAAAAATTAAAATCTGAATTATCGAGACGTCCTTCAACACGCATGATATTGTTACTATCCAAGTAAACGTTAAATTTAAGAAGAACGCTCTTTTTAGGCAAAGGTTTTCTATTAATCAGTAAATTATACTCAGTAAACAATTCACTTTGGCTCTGAATAATTAGCAAATTTAGCGAGTCATTTAATTCGGTTTCTGAGATAAATTTACTATCTAGCTTTTTTTTCCTACATAACCTAACAAACCGGCGTGCGTAAGCAACAGAACGCACAAGCCGTAAATAATTGGAAAATCTATTAAAATAATAAATGAACTATTATAACTATAAGTATCATTGCCATGTGCAACAGCGGTTAATGAAATATCAGATCGTATTTCAGGTAATGTATTTAAACTTAAATAATTATGCTGAGAAGGCCAACTACTAATACCAACTTTTAAGAAATCTGGACCTGACCACCATAGATTTGAATTCTGTAAAGTTTTCGTATCGACACCGCGCGATATTAAATCTGCTGGGTTCTTGTCGGTAGGGACATGTCGCCATATACAATTATCTGCCTTTTCGAGAACCTCAGCAACGCGATTGCGTACGAAGGGCTGGAGCTTTGACGGTGACATTTGCAACCATCCCAACACTATGGTCGAGTCGGTCCAGCAATAGGTACGATTAATATTTGCTCGCAGTGAGCTTTGAACCTTTTCATACAACCTAGCTCCTACTACTGCACCGCACAACTCCAACCTTGGGATAGTCGTGGGCTTGAGTGGTGCTACACGACTCTTGGCCATTAATAGACGAATCATACATTCATTTTTATCATTAATGCTTCTAATATAAGCGCACGCACCATACGCTCTCTCAGAGGCATCTGTAAATATAAGGATTTCTAGCTCCTTGTATGAATCGCAGACAACAATGCGTGGGATACGAAAATCATTCAACAAGGGTAAAGATGTAACTAAAGTGTCCCACCGCGTTTTAAGCTCTGGGGCTAGTGGCTCATCCCATGACAACTTATCTAACCACATTTGCTGCAACAACATTTTCATACTAATTACACAAGGAGATAGGAGTCCTAATGGATCAAAAATCCGTGCAATTACAGAGAGTAAATCTCGCTAAGTATTAGCATTAAACTTAAAATTATTATTTATTGAGAAGCTAAGCTTATCAGAGCCTGGGTACCAACAGAGGCCGATCAGTTTGTCGGGCTCATTGGATGTCATAGTTAAATCGAGTGATGAGTCAACAGATTCAGACACCAATTGAGGTTCGTTTGACTTCCACTTCCTTAATGACATACCAGCTGCTGACAGCGCTTTAGCAGAGACTACAGTCTAGAGAACACTCACAAATTCATATCCTGTATGAGTGCACTTTCTTTCAGTGAAGTTTATGAGTGTATCGGAATCGACGAGGCATTCGACTTCTTTCACGACATGATAACACTTTTTTATGACCTATGCTTCCCAGTCATTAATGTAAAAATTACCAATAAACCTGTGAAATCAAGATGGATCACAAAAGGCTTAAAAAGAGCATGTATTATTAAGAGGAAACTCTATCTCAGGTACCTTCAATCACCCTTAAATAAGAATAAACATCTCAGACACTATAATAAATATAAAACAATATTGAAAAAATGTACACTCCAGGCCCATAAAATTCAAAATACAAGATACATTGCAAGATCAAAAAATACTTGTAAAGCCGCATGGAAAATAATTAAAACAAGTTTACTGTGAAAATAACACTACATATATAAATTTAATTAAAATAAATGATGAAGAATTCTCTGATCCAAAAGACATAGCAAATCAATTTAATAGTTATTTTATAAATTTAACTAAAAATCAAATGACATCTCCACAACTCAACAATCTCAATAACATTTGTATGAATCCAAATACCATATTTCTAAATCCAGTAGATAGTACAGACACCTTTAAAATAATAAATTCGCTAAATAACACAAACTCTACTGGTTATGACAATATTAATACTGATATTTTAAAAAAATGCGCACATATTCTGTCGGGGCCAATAAGTCACATTATAAACGTGTCTTTCTTTCAGGGTAGGTTTCCCAAACGTTTGAAATACTCCATTGTCAAACCACTTTTTAAAAAAGGCGATAAGTCAGAAATGAATAACTATCGCCCTGTAACGTTAATTCCAATTATGTCAAAGGTATTCGAAAAGGCAATGTACAATAGGTTAAATAACTTTCTGACAAAATATAACATTTTGAAACCAGAACAGTTCGGTTTTCGAAAATCCTCTTCAACTACATTAGCTTGCTTTAGTCTTATAAAAACAGTTACAGAATCTTTGGACAAAAAAAATGCTATTATATCGATTTTCTTAGACATGTCGAAAGCATTTGACTTCGTATCACATGAGTTACTACTACAAAAACTAGCGAGATATGGAATACGAGGTAATGCGTTAAACTGGATAGAATCCTACCTTTCAGACCGACACCAATGTGTAGAAATCTCATGTATGTCAGGGCTATATAAAAGTTCACAAAGATCTAGTTATATTTTGAATGAATGCGGTGTACCACAAGGTAGTATCCTTGGGCCACTGTTATTTCTAATGTACATTAACGATCTACCAGACTCTACCACCTATAAATGTGTTTTATATGCCGACGATACCACCTTACTAGTACATGGTCGAAATAAGGATACGTTTGAAGCTGATATAAGAGGAGCTCTAGGAAATGTTCACAAATGGCTAGACAGTAATCATTTAAATGTCAATTTAAAGAAAACTAAGGTGGTGCAGTTCCAAACATATAATAATAAACAGAATCCTCTAACTGTTACTCATGACGGGCACATCTTAGAAACCGTAGAATCGACGATTTTCTTAGGTTTAAACATTGATAAATACTGCAATTGGAAGCAGCATATCGAAAAAATCTGCTCCAAATTAGACAGTTACGTTTACGTCTTGAGTAGAACTAGACAAGTCGCTACACTCAATGCCACTTTATGTGCATATCATGGTTATGTCTCGTCCGTTTTGCGCTACGGAATAGTCATTTGGGGTAACTCAGTAGATCAAATTGTTGCATTTAGAGCTCAAAAGAAATGTGTAAGGGCGATGAGTTGCGCTGAATATACTGATAGCTGTATACCATTGTTTAAAAAGTATAAAATTTTGCCACTTCCCTGTTTGTACATTTATGAAATTTGTATATTTGTTCATAGAAACCCTTTACTTTTTGAAAAACAAACATCTGTCACGAAAACAAATAGCAGATATCCCCATAAATTACACGTACCGAAGCAAAGGACGACAATGTACAGCAGAAATTCGTACTGTATGTCAATTCGAATTTATAATAAATTACCAAATTGTTTTAAAGTATTGAATTTAATTGTGTTTAAGCGTAAATTATTTAATATGTTATTATCCAAATGTTATTATTCAACAGACGAATTTCTTAATGACAAAATAATAATTGTGAATGATGGGTTAGATTGATCGGTATTGCATCACTTATTTTTTTTCCTGACATTTTATTTATATTCAGACATTGCGTTTTATTTTATTTATCATCACAGTTTATATTTTGACACTTTTATTCTATGCTCACACTGTATTTCTATTATTATTATTATAGACATTTAATGTACCAACATAATTATGAGATGCATGTGTAATCAATGATTTCTACACCAGCAATGGTAGTATATGTGTTTCGCTATTAATTATTTTAAGACCATGATGTACCATATACTGAGAAATAAATCATATTCTTCTTCTTCTAATTCTTTTGTGACTTCTGTGCGAATTAATTGGATTTCATCTAAATCCATACTACCTGTACACAAATCATCAACAAATATATCATGCTTGATGATTTCAGCAATATTTTGATTGGTACATTCAAGGCCTATCTGTTTGAGACAACGCGTGGCAAGAAATGGCGCGCTCGAAGTTCCATACGAAACTGTATTCAATTCATAAACCTTAACTGGTTCGTTAGTACTGCTACGCCAAACTATCCTTTGCAAGTGCCTATCAGCTGGATGAACGATCACTTGTCTGTACATCTTCTCGACATCAGCCGCTAAGGCATACTTATGTTGTCGAAATCTTATAAGTATGGACAACAAATCGTCCTGCACTGTAGGCCCAACCATTTGCAAATCGTTTGAAGATATGCCTGACGAAGTAGGACTACTTGCGTTAAAAACAACGCGTAGCTTGGTAGTGCTACTGCATTCCCTCAGTACACCGTGATGTGGTATATAATATACATTTGACGATAAGTCAGACGATTTGACTTCAGTCATATGTCCTAACATCTCATACTCTGACATAAAATTGTGATACATCTTACTAAGATCTGGTTTGGCCTTTAACCTACGTTCTAAAGAGTACAAACATTGTGTTGCCCTTTTAAAAGAATCTCCTAGAACAGAGGGATTTTGGTTTGAGAGGTATACGAACACAAAAACGGCCATCGCTTAACCGTGTCGTATATTAACAAAAATGATCTTCACACAATTTCTCCTTAGGTAAATAATGAGAGGAATTCATACTTACTTCCTCTAACTGCCAAAACCGCGATAAGTCAGTCCTGATTTCGTCCCACTTATCATCATCACAATTAGAGATGTTTGTAAAATTACATCTTATGTCCGCAGACAGTAATGTAAAATAATTATGTGTTATAGGTCCGGCTACTATCCAACCTAATCTGGTTTCACAAAGTATTGGCTTACCAGTGCCTAATTTTATTCTTTGTGTTCCTAACAAGTCCCAAAACAAGTCAGCGCCTATCAATAAATCAATATCGCTGGGCTTGTGGAAAGTGGGATCGGCTAAACATAAGTTGGACGGTATTTCAAGGTCAGAAATATTAATTTCACGGCAAGGCATAGGATTAGTAATTGATGGCAAAATAAAACAATGAAGTTTGCAAGCAAACATTTCATTTAATGATGTCATATTTACATGACATATCTTGCCTACGCGTGAAGACGCGTTATTTATGCCTAGAATCGACCTATTAATTTGATTTGTAGGAAGTTTTAACTTATTACATAGCCGTTCCGTTATGAAACTCGATGTGCTACCGCTATCAAGTACTGAACGCACTAAATGCGCACGATTATCGTTGTCGTACAATTTAATTAGGGCGGTAGACAATAACACATCGCGTTGTTTACGTTCGCCACTGTATGGAACGCTAGCCGATAATGCTACATTATTTGTATCGGAGGTAGCGGACGATGACAATGCAGAAGGCTGATTGATAGAATTATTATCATTACTATTAGTAGAACTTTTAAAATCTGATATGTGCACTAGTGTATTATGTTTACGCTTACATAATTTGCAACCCGGCTGCTTGCAATGATTTGCAAAATGGCCTTGCTTAAAACAATTAAAACACACTTTGTAAGTCGGCAATAATTTAAGGCGCGCGTCATTGCTTAACGCGAGAAACTGCGAACAATTCAATAAATTGTGGTCACCCTTACACTTAGGACATACTTTAGTAATTGACTCCGTATTGGTATGGAGGAATACTTGTGTTGTCACCATAGATTTAATTTTAGGACGCGAGCTAACGACTGCTTGAGACTGATTACGAGACAGTTCTAAAGTTTCAATTAAATCCGCGCGTGTGCGCAAGAACTGAATGAACTTATCAAAAGTGATAGTGCTATCCTTGTCTATGCGACCTTTATACTCCTCCCACTCCCTGTATGTTTTCTGATCCAGTTTACGAGTGCCCATATAGATCAAAAGAGTGTCCCAAGAACTAACTGGCTCACCTAAGGATTCAAGTGCTCGCAGGTTTTTATTCAACTGGTCAATTAAGCTTTTTAAAATAATAGAACTTTCTTTGACGATAGGATCTAAAGTAAATAACGCCGAAACATGATTTTGAACCAATAGTCTTTTATTACTAAAACGATCCCACAATAATTGCCATGCAACCGTACCAACAATATCCGCTGGCTGAGAAATCGACAGATTTAATAACTACGGCAGCGGATCCCTCCAGAGACGCTCGCAAGTAGTGAAACTTGTTGACCTCATCTATATCGTCATTACAATGAATTAAGCTTGTAAAAGTATTGTGAAACTTTAACCAATTACAATATGAACCACTGAATTTAGGTAACTGTATAGTAGGTAACTTAACTGACTTATGAGTAGGTACTACGTGAAGTTTTATCACCGCTGACAGATTTATTATCTTTGTTAAAACTACTTAATAAAGTTTGTGCCCCAGACAATGCCTTATAATACAAGGATTCGAATTCTGACCGCTCAGTAAGTTGTACTTTGGCATCTTCTGCGATGCATTCCAAACGCAACTGTACCTCATCATATTGCTCGTATAACGCCTCCATTTTCCCAATACGCAACTGCAGTTTGGTGACGTCACAACTATCTGTTGTTTAATCACTCAGCTGATCGAGATAATTTGTGAATGTAGTTAAACGGCCTTTGAAACTACCTCGCTTCTTAATTAGTTCTCTTTCCTCAGACATTTTGGGAGACAGGGGTCGTCAATCTGGAATTTATATAAACCAAAATTGAACAAATAAACTAATTATATAAAAGTACCCACGTTTTATACCTAATGCACAAAGTACCAATACTACAGCTAAATACTGTTAATATAAAACTATTCTATTACAACAAAATGATAACAGTAAAAGAGTTTGTTAATTAATCTTTTTAATAATATAAATAACTAACAATATTCACAAATAACACAAACAATAGATCGGTATATAATTGTTGTGATACCTAAATTTACTGGAATATGTATAATTTTTATAAACTAAACTTTCATTCAACCATTCCCTAACTAATTACCTCTCCGGACTTAGTGAATAAATTGTAATCTACTGTAAATAATTTACCTAATGCACTAAATAACTACGGGAAAAAATTACCATTAAACATATAGGTAATACAATTGTAATTTAATTACAATTACTAACTACAGCAAAGTAAAATATAATAATCAATTCACAAGTCGGTATAAATGAGAAGCTAACCCTAACGTTTCACAATATAATTAGACAATATAATAATAATTTACTGACCTTGTAAATCCTTAATTAACATAATATACAACCTGTGCGAGTGTTGGGTTAAAATATTAGTGGGAATATATGAGCTTTTGACCACAATTTCCAAATCTCGAACACGTCCACACCAGTAATAAATTGACCTCCGTCAAGGTTAATCGACGAATTAATATCTTCGATATTTTTGATGTTCCTCAATAATCCTCAGCAAATAAGTCGAACTAATATTCGCCAGTTCAATGTCAGGCTTGATAGGACCAACATGTGCGGGATAAGCAGGATAACTTCGAAGAATTAATAAACTGGACGTGTTGATGTTACAAATTTAATGGTAGACTGATTTTATAAATTACAAAAATACAGACGGTATTCTTAATTAGAGTCATTAGCTATGACTGCGGAATTCCGAGTTGCTGTGCTAAAAAGACTAGGCGCTTGACGCCAATACACATATATTTAATTTTTAATCTGAGTAAACCTTATTATTGTTTTGACAACATTCACATATTGGGGTTATTGTTCCTTGATTCGGTTCAAAAAAATTAGAGTTTAATGTGACAAACATTTTCATTCCACAACTGTAAATTAAAACACGATACTTTAAAACACGCCCAATTCCCCTAAGGAGTGAGCAGAAGATCGTTAAATGTAGATAGTACTTTGACACACCGATTGTTGCTTTAATTTAGTATGATTCATTTTACTGGAGATGCACAATACTTATTTGGTGTGATAAGATTCATAAGGATTCAGCAAGCTTCGTTGGCTGTACCATGTCTATAATATGAATTCAATTATGTAAGTTTACTATAACTTGACAGATTTTAGATAAAGTATGTACGTACACTCTTCCACCAATATTGAAAAGTACAGTAGTGTTTTGATTTCAACATAAACCTACGCGTGGCCAGTCGCCTGTCGTGAAGTCGCGTCGCGAGCGCGGACGGCTGGACGGCCACCAGAGCACAGGCCGCGCGGTGGGAAAGAGCGGGAATGTGTTGCTTTGGGGGCAAAGTAGCCATTCCTATTTTAGAAGAGCCTGTGGAACCCTTAAAAACATTATTTACAGGTGAAACTGATGAATCTCGACGGTTCCTAAGTCGTGTAAAAAATACAACTCATGCTTTCACATGACGTCATTTGGGGCGGACAAAATTTCGCTATGCCTGGATTTTCCCCTACGTTCACAGTGCAAGGCCAAGTACATCACAAAATAAGATCACTGTTGCCACCAATTAATGAACAGCCACAATTTTTACAGGTGTATTTTATGGGAGACGACGCGGAGACTGACAGACGGTGTCAAATCATTCAAGGCGTGGAGCGAGCAACTGTTCTTAAAATTCAACAAGTCTTGCATAACCATAACATCTTGGTCCATGAATTTAAGTCCGCCCTAGAGAATATGCCCAATGATAGTTGCAAGGTAGTCATACACGCAGAGCGCGTCCCTAGCGGGCAGCATCCGCGCCGCTACAACGCACCGACGGCCGTCGAGGTGGCGGCTGTGGTTGCTGGTGCCGCTCCGAGAGATATCGTGTTGCGGAAGTACGATGACTCTCTCGCTAGGATTACAGACACTCACCGATAATATGATACCCTACAGTACCCATTGATTTACTGGAAGGGACAAGAGGGATATCACTTTAATATCCCTCAAACCAATGCAAATAAAAAAGTAACCTGCATGGACTTTTACTCATTCCATATAATGGTACGTGAAAACAATTTTAATTTGTTAGTACGCTGTGGAACAATACTATCTCAATTCTTGGTGGATATGTATGTAAAGATGGAGAGCGAGCGTCTGCGCTACATAGCTCTGACTCAGAGCAAGTTGCGTGCCGAAAGCTACGTACACCTCCAAGACGCCATTGCAAACGACGGCAATGTCAACCCGAATGACTTGGGTCATATGGTGATCCTCCAGTCGTCGTTCGTAAACAGTCCCCGCTATCTGCATGAGTATACTCAAGATGCATTTTCATATGTCCGTAATTACGGGCGGCCGGACCTATTTATTACGATGACATGTAACCCAGCCTGGCCCGAAATAAAAGAGGAGTTGATGGCCGGTCAAAAATCAACGGACCAAAACGACATCGTCGCTCGAGTCTTTCGTATAAAGGTACAAAAACTGGTGGCTCTCCTCACTAAAGGTCGGGTGTTCGGTGACGTACAGTGTTTTATGCACTCTATTGAGTGGCAAAAACGGGGACTGCCACATGTCCATTTATTAGTCTGGCTAAGAGAGAAATTGCGTCCCAGCCAAATTGACGAAGTTGTTTCTGCAGAGTTACAAAAAGACAAAAAGTTATATGACACCGTTACTAAAAGCATGATCCACGGACCATGCGGAGTACTGAACTGTACGGCCCCTTGCATGAAAGACCGAAAATGCACAAAAAAATATCCACGCCCGCTCTTAAATGATACGCAAACCAATGAAAATGGTTACCCGTTGTATAGGCGAAGGGCGCCCCAGGAAGGAAGACGTACTGTTAATATTAATCTGAGAGGCACTGCGGAAAACGTATCCATGGACAATAGCTGGGTGGTCCCATATTCACCGCTGCTTTGCAAAATTTTTAACGCTCACACAAATGTGGAGATTTGCAGCTCGGTCCAGGCTATTAAATATATATGTAAATACATAAATAAGGGCAGTGACCAGGCCATTTTCACAGTGAGACAGGAGAGTAACGCTACGATCGACCCAAAGGATGAGGTGCAGATGTGTCGGGCGGGCCGATATGTAAGTAGTAACGAAGCGGCATGGAGAATACTCGGTTTACCATTACATGAAAGGCACCCAACAGTGACCCATCTTGCTGTGCACCTCCCAAACGGCAAGCGCGTGTATTTTAAAAAGGCAAACCTGCGAGACCGAGTTACAATACCACCTTCACTGCATTTTTCCGCCTGTACCAGGAAGATGAGTTTACTCGGACGTTGTTCTATGTAGAAGTGCCAAGGGATTACACGTGGAATGCGTCACGAAAATAATGGAAACGCCGCGTGCCTTGTTAAAGCCTCAGATGCCCTGGGTAGAATTTATACCGTACACATAACACACTTTGAGTGATATTGTGTACGGTTGCTGCTGATAAGAATACGAGGCCCCATCAGTTTTCAAGCGCTCAAAATCGTCGATGGGCAGGAAAAGGCCACTTTCCGAGAAGCATGTGAGGCGATGGGGCTGCTTGAAGACGACGGCCACTGGGACGCAACGATCGAGGACGCTATGTTGTGCCGGTCAGCGACTACGTTGAGAGAGCTCTTTGCGATTATGATAAGCACCTGCGGACTCTCCAACCCCCGGCAATTGTGGGACAAGTATAAAAACGCTTTGTCAGAAGACATTGCTCGCCGATACCAAGGGATAACACTAGCCAACGATGACATAATTTTTAACGAAGTGCTGAAACTTATCGAGGATAAAATTTTTGCGATGGTTGGAAAATTACTGCCCGATTTCAGTATGCCTGCCCCACAAAGAACGCAAGAGCTGTCAACCGATTTGGTCAAAGAGCTTGGTTATGATACTGTCGCTTTGGGGCTGAAAGTTACCCAAACAGAGCCCCTGTTACTACCAGAGCAAAGGCAAATTTTAAATTTAATAACAAACCGCGTAGCTAGCGGACAAGGAGGTATTTTTTTCTTGGACGCACCAGGGGGAGCCGGCAAAACTTTTTTTACTCAACTTGCTGCTGGCACAGTTGCGCAAAGACAAAGTGGTTGCGCTGGCTGTTGCGTCCTCTGGAATAGCCGCAACCTTGCTGAGTGGTGGCAGAACCGCACACTCAGTATTCAAGCTCCCACTGAACCTTGCAAGTGAAGAAACGCATATTTGCAACATCAGCAAAAGTAGTAATCGCGGCGCTCTATTGTAATAGTGCAAATTGATCGTGTGGGACGAATGCACAATGCACTGGATCGCAGCTTGCAAGACATTCGGGGCAATCGAACCTTGATGGGTGGAGTGGTCGTCTTGCTGGCAGGTGATTTCCGGCAAACGTTGCCAGTTATCGAGCGAGGTACCGCGGCAGATGAGATAAACGCATGCCTCAAGGCTTCGCAGTTGTGAGCTAAGGTCGAGCGTTTACAGCTGAATACTAACATGAGGGTTCAGCTCTTCAATGATCAGGAGTCTGGACTCTTCGCACAATCGCTTCTCGAGGTCGGCGAAGGTCGCATGCCGACGGATACTAACGGCCAAATAACTTTTGATAGCCTATTTAGCAATGTTGTTAGCTCGGAGGAGGGGTTGTGCGAAAGAGCTATCACGGCGCCCAAAAACGAATTGGTAGGAAAAATTAATAAAAGAATATTAGAGCAAGTTCCAGGTGAGGTGAGGACCTACATTTCAATAGACACGGTGATGAAAACTGACGAAGCAACTATATACCCTGTAGAGTTTTTGAATTCCCTCGACCTGTCAGGGGTACCTTCCCACAAGTTGGAACTCAAAGTTGGTGTGCCTGTCATACTGATGCGTAACCTGGACGCGCCCAGACTGTGCAACGGCACTAGGTTACGCATCACAGAACTTAGACGGCACATCGTCCAGGCCACCATTCTTACTGGAGGGGCCAAAGGAGACACGGTATTGATACCTAGAATCCCTATAATACCCACAAACTTACCCTTCCAGTTCAAACGCCTACAATTTCCTATAAAAGTAGCTTTCTCTATTACAATAAATAAAAGTCAAGGACAAACTCTAAAAGTAGCCGGCATTCACCTGGGCACCCTCTGCTTCTTCCACGAACAACGGTACGTAGGTTGCTCGCGTGTGGCGAGAGCAAGAAATCTTTTTATTTACGCAGAAAACAATAAGTCCCGCAATGTTGTTTACCTCTCTACGACCCGAGACAAAAAACGTAATTGTTTTTTGTCTCGGATCGTAGAGAGTTAGAAATCATTTATCATAACTTAATCAACTCTTCCGTTCTGTCAGTCATCAAATTTTGTAAATTGTTCTTTCCGATGCTCAAATTTAAATTACTTTGCTTCTAAAAATGTTAATAGTTATTATTTTTACTGTTAATACTCAATTTGTTTTCCCTAACCTATTTTTTATTTTCATTAACCGCGGGTAAAACCGCGGGGTACAGCTAGTTGTAGTATAAAAACCGGGCAAGTGCATGTCGGGCCACGCACAATGTAGGGTTCCATAGTCAATTCCGAATAAGGCGGCTTAAGAAGTGGGTTTTCTGTTGCTTTTGTTTCATACTTACAACGTTATACCTACTTAATAATCATTTTCAATAGAATTTCTACGAAAATTTTGTTACTTCTCATCAGCTGTTACTCGTAAAATTGTAAAGCCTACTAAGCTGTGATAGTTTTCTTTTTAATTTCACTATATGTACTACTG
This sequence comes from Herminia tarsipennalis, assembly GCA_945859575.2. Classification (NCBI taxonomy): domain Eukaryota; kingdom Metazoa; phylum Arthropoda; class Insecta; order Lepidoptera; family Erebidae; genus Herminia; species Herminia tarsipennalis. The sequence goes on from OX243855.2 coordinate 19,487,735, forward strand.
CCGTCATTTTTTTCACATATCCTTTATCAACCATTTAGCTGGCAGGGAGGGGGGACACTTGACTCTAACAAAAATTTGCACTTTAAGGCTTAATATTCTTCTTTACAATCGATCTTTACTACCCCTAAATGTTTTTATAAGACCTATCTAATGATACTTCACACAATGGGGTAGGTGAGAAAAAAAATCGCATCTCCACTTTTCATATAGGACTCGCACACTAAAGGTTCCACACTAACTTAAAAGTATTTAATAGTTTAAAAAAGGAATAGTCTGTCAGAGTTGCCACTTAAATATTTTCAGGCCGGGCATCATTCGGCAAAGGCCTTTTTTAAAAAGATTACTTCCGCAGTAGGTTACAAGCCTTGTGTCGCGGGGGACTTTACAAACATACAAGTCACGGACACAAAGTACACCCAGACTCGGAATAGCAAAATTTGGATCACACAAAGTGATGTCCCGTGTGGGAATCGAACCCACAACCTCTTGCGTAGCAGTCGGACACACTCCCACCGTGCCACAGAGGCTGTCATGTGGATGATTGTTCTGGAAAAAAGCCGCTTGGTTTTTCCTATAGGTACGCGCCAGCATGCGTTTTTAAAAACAAGCTTGTACGCGCGTATAAAACTCTAGTCTTAACCGCCCGACAAAATACGTGCCGTATTGGAACAGTGAAGATATAGTTAGTGATGTTGTTCATTCCGAACACATTTAAAGTCTAAATTACTAGTAGGTACGTAGGTATTGGGGCCTAATTGCCTTAGCTACCTTTTTTTATAAAACAATAAGATTTTACGTTAAAAATATTTTTAGAGACTCCTTTGAAGATAAGACGAAAAATCCTTACAGTTTCCTTTTGTTTTGTCCATTTTGTAATGTCGTATATTAAAGGGTATCGCACCGTAAAACTGCTTTCATCAGAAACTACCAAGAGTAGGTACAGAAACAATATGTGAACACTTTTGGAACAAAGTGGTCTGAGATGCCGTGTCTATTCGCGATAATATATTATCTACAACGCAAAGCAGTCGAAGCAAATTTAGTTATGACAACTATCAACTAGTTTCCTATAAAATTTGCAAGTTGCTTCAACAAATAGCCCGGTTTACGGTTGCCGCAATTTTGTGGCAATCTGTGAGTAATGTTGAACAATATAGGCTCTGCTGCGGACAGGGAAAGTGAGGGACGGTGTGAAATCGCATGACGCGTTGCAATGGTCGGTTGGGGAAACCAGCAACTTTACACAACCGGTACAAATTCTAATAGAAACTAAATTAGTCATCGATTGCAGCAACTGAAAACTGTTGTCAATCGCCGATTTGAATTGCTACATATGCGCAGTTCCGTTGAGATATGTGTAAACAGCTAGTTGCTTGTTGCTACAATAGTTACTCAAGCTCAAGTCAAGCTCGGAGTTTTGTGATGGGTCGGTTCAGTGATAAGGCGGAGAGGGTGTTATTTAATGTTGTATGAATATACCTAAGGATATTTCTCGCCTGTTAGAGAGGCTACACACATAAGCGGGTCGGGACATTCGGTTCACACTTGCCAAACCAAATAAAGGCAGCCCGAAGCAACTACTACACAATTTTTCTGCTTCATTAACTGCCTTGGTCTTTTCCAGAACATTCATCCACATGTACCTACCGGCCTGTGCTAAATAATGCCGACCCGAACATAAACACAGATAATAACAGATAAGACAGATAATTCCTTTTTTGCATTACTTAATTGATTTCGTACGGAACTCTCTCCTGTTTATTTTTCAAGACCCTCTTAGTCATGAGATGTTTTCATAATAATTTCAAATGTTCTTACTGAATCACTCCAACCAAAACACGCAAGAGGTATTTACGTTTATGCAGTTAAACAACGAGATTTTATTTTTGCAAATAATCTGCAATATTTCTTTACTTTTTATAAGTTTCTAAATCCGCCTTTTACGTGATGTATATGGTTTTGACTTTGTGTTTACTGTTGTTCGTATATGCGGTGTATTCTTGGCGTAGACGAAATGTAGCCGGGTATAAGTTACCGCCCGTCATGCCCGGCGGTCTACCAATTATCGGGCATTTTCTTTTAGTGCTTTATTGGGCAAATGGTAAGTTTTGTTTAGTATTTTATGTAGGTCCAACAGTTTATTATAAAGCTTATTCTTGACAAAACATTAAAAAAAAACAAATTTTATTTATTTTTATTTTTTTTAATTACGTTGTTTTTTTAGCATTTCTTATTCCAAATAACATTTAATTAAATATGTTGTATATATATTTGTTGTCAGCTCTTATAATCCTTTGATTTGATACCCCACTCGATAGGTTTTGAATATATATTCTTTAAACATAAGTATATAATGGCAATACAAACATGCAAGCATTCATACATACATACAGACACTCGAAAAACATAACCCTCCTTCTTACGCAGTTGGGTAAAAATATATAGCAGATCATTTACTGACCATGTATAACTAAGATCAAGGTTCTTCGGCTTCACTCACGATTTAAAAAAAAACGTTTTTATAAATATATATATGAAGTTACCGACTTCAAAAATAAAAACAAAGTAACTAAAAAGCAGAAAATAAGTTATGTGGGTGCCAGAAAATAATAACTAGTTGTTATATTGGTTTTGCCACCAACTTCAAACGTTTATTTTTTTAAACCTCCGCCTTTTTTGAAGTTAATTAAGATTAACATGAACAACTAAAAAAATATAAAACATTTTGAAGTTGGTGCCATGAAGCAGTTGCTATTTTTAATGTTTTATTTAGCACCATATAAAAATATCTATATCTATATCTATCTATCTATACATATAATAAAACTGTAAATTTCACGTGGCAGTACATGGCCGAACTTAGTGAAAAAAAATATTAGGAAATGTTCGAAAAGAGTATTCAAACACTTTGCTGCATTTTTAGAAATGTCTGTCTGTCTGTCTGTCTGTCTGTTTGTTTGAACACGCATCACGCAAAAACTACCGTACAGATTCGGTTGAAATTTTGCACGTGCAATCTAATAGATGCAGATTAACATTTAGGCTATAAATTATCACGCTTTTTTCCATAGGAGCTAAGCAGTAAGGGATAATGTCTGTAGCTATTTTTCGTTACAAAACAGTAACTACTAGACGGATCTTTATGAAAATTTGCAGTTATATAGTAAATACTATAGGACATTATTTACACTATGAATCATTACGCTAACGTCTATGGGGAACGAGTAGCGACGTATTTTTAGTCGCACCATAATGGTTTATCACAAAATTTTCCACAATTAGACATTATCTATAATTGTAACCCATGGAATACATAACTTCACGCTAAAACTAAAAGGAGCTAAACACAACATTGTTAAGTTTCATAAGAACAGTTATTTTGACGTGGCAAGTAGCGAACAGTATAGCCTCGAAGCTATGCTAGCGGACTATGACGACGAAGTCCCGGGCTCGAATCCGATGTCTGATTATGTACTTATTGTATTTTTTTTAATTGTCTTTATCCTTTTTTAATATTTTTCTCAATGTTTTAGTTATTTTTTCGACCGTAAGTAACTTATTTACTTTGGTTATTATTTTTTTATATAAATAATCAAGTAAATTATGCACATAGGTTAGTTAATTATAGGTATTGCATGCACTGCTGAGAGTAATTAATTAATCGTAGTAGAAATGAAAAACAATATTACATTATAATTAAAAAGTATTCGACATTTTCCAGAAATGAAGTGTTTGTCTAAAAAAAAGACATTACACACGTAAAAAAAAACATGTAGCGCCATCTATGAAATCAAATTGTTCACCGTGATCAAATAATTCCTTATTTGTGAAAACATTTATTAAGGTATAGGTGCTTGAGATGCTAAGTGGCAACATTCTTGAAAGTAGATGGCATTGTATTCAATAACGTTCTATACTTAGTAAAATAAGTTTTAAAAAGAAACACATTGCTATGATTTTTAGAAATGTTTGTCTGTCTGTCCGTTTGTTTGACCACGCATCACACAGGTGCATCGAGGATCATGTTTTGGGGTTATGGTTGGAGATTACGTGTTCATCAATTCAACGATAATGAATGGCTCAACATCGGTCAAGTGTGAGTAGTTCGGGTGACGGGAGGAGGGTCGTTGTTTGTCAACCGTACCTTTAGGGATATCTGACATTTTCGCGGGCATGACACACATGACACGCTCTGTGTTTGCTTACTAAAGTGTTACAGCAGTTTTATTATTAGTATTGCGTTGTAACAATATATGAAATACACCCCATTTTGAGCCAAAATGGCAAAACAGAACCCTTATAGTTCCCTTATTTCCGTCCGTCCGCAGCTTAGCTCAGAGACTGTTAGTGCTAGAAGGTTGCAACTTTTGCATGAATAAATTACTAACGCCGATAAAGTGAAAGAACAAAATCTTGAAAATCATTATTTTTTTAAGGGTACCTCTCTTGTATGTAAAGGGGGGATATGATTTTTTTCTCACCTACCTACCCCATCGTGTGTGGTATCATTAGATAGGTCTTTTAAAAACCGTTTAAGGTTTGTGAAGACTATTTTTAGATTTAAGGATTCCTTTGTGTATAATATTAGGCTTTATAGTGAACATTTTTGTTAGAGTCAAGTGTCCCCCTGCCAGCTAAATGATTGATGTTGGGTGTTGGGTATGTGAAAAATGAATTTTTTCACATACCCAACACCCAACATCATAGGTAGTAGTATAAATACTAAAATTATAAGGAAAACTATCGCAGTTAAGTACTTAGGCTTTACAAGTTTACGATCACATGAGAAGTAACAACATTTTCGTACAAATTCTATTAAAAATTATTAGGTAATAAGTAGGTACTATAACGTTGAAAGAATGAAACAAAAACAACAGAAAACCCACTTCTTAAGCCGCACACCAAACTAACTATCTAAAAGAATAGAACAGATCGATTTTTATTTAGTAAGTATTTAGTCAACAGGACTGTTTCCAACATATTTACACAGAAGTTATTTCGTTACCTAAACTACCTTAATTTAAACCCGACTTTCACGCGAACGAAGTCGCGAGCACAGCTATTATGAATATATATATATATATATATATATATTACAGGTCTTAATCGCGTGAATAATTTTAGGTTAAATACCTTGCTTACCTACGTTTAATATGCATGATAGTTTAAGTATAATTTAATTTAAAGTCATCAAGTATTAAAATTAACTTATCCAGTTTTGAAAATAGATAGCGTTTAAATACAAATGAAACAGAATCAGGTAAATCGATTTAAAAAATAAATCTGAAATTCTTACGTAGAGGAATATGAATTTATGATGATCTTAATTAACGACAGGTTCATCATCATCATCATCATCAGCCTATCGCAGTCCACTGCTGGACATAGGCATCTCTAATTGCACGCTACTTTGTTCTATCCTCGGCTACGACAGGTTGACACACCTATTTTTTAATTCACCAATGTAGACATTATAAAGAAATAAATTTAGTATTTAAACTAAACGTTTCTAAAAGATATACTAATTCAGTATATCTTTTAGAAACGTTTGAATGTTGTCTGTTTGTTTGAACACGCATCACAGTACCGCGGGAATGCAATGTTTTAAAAACAGGATATTTTTTTAAAAACTTATTTCACACTAGCCCTATTTCGCGCGAGTAAAATACTATTATAATTTGTCTTCTAACCGTCTGGCGCCATAAACTTTGTCGCCCTTCATTTTGCTGCACTGGGCATTTGCTTGGCTTGCCTTGCCATAGGTCGGGCCCTGATTAGAGCTAGGCCCTAATATCCATAGATGCCACAGAGCATTGTGGAGCATGTTTCCAATATGTTTTACACAGAAGTTAAATTGTAACATAAACTACCTTAATATAAACCCAATTTCCACGCGTATGAAGTCGCGGGCACAGCTAGTATATAATACTTTTAAACGAGCAATTCTTATAAATTTATATTCTTATAAAAATATATGTACGTCGAAAAATTTTTACATTAATATTTAATATCGGTTGACCAAACATCTGTTTTGATTAAATAAAAAGTCTATTGACTCATTTCAATATGGCCGCCGCAAGATGGCGTGACTTTAGTTTGAAGTTTACATTTAAAGTGCCGGTGGTAGAGCAGTGAGTCTAATTGTCTTAATCGAGCGGTTGAAGTAAAAATACGTCTACCGATAGACTTGTCACTATTTTTGTAGTCGCGTGTGTAACATAGTTGTTAAACAAAACTTTTTATCGCGTGTGTTATTCATGTGTTTTGAGTGTTGATGTGTTGGACGTTATTCTTAGTCCATTTTGGCCGTTTTGTGCTGACGGATCTGGCGTATCCGGTTTAATCGCAGATTTCTGGTATGTGATTTGTTCTTGTTTTATTATGATTTTGAAGCCGAGTACTGTCTCAGTCAAGAAGAATTAGCCATTGAACTGTGCAGTAAATGGGTAAATGAGAGTCATAAGCCATAATGACGCTAGTGTGATTTTGTAACGGATGCTATGTAAAACAAGTGCGATGTGAGATTTGCGCGAAAAATTCTTGCAGTTGTACGAAATAATACGGCAAAGTAAGAAATAGTTATTTTTATATAAAAAAATGTGTCAATAGATAGTATTCGTTGTACCCCACTATGGTTCCATTAAGGAGCCTAAAATTTCCTTTTTTTTTTGTATAACGCGCCGTTTTCGAGATTAAAACGAATTTTGCAAGAAATAACTTTTATGCAAAAAAACGATAATTACGTGTACCGATGCTTTATAGTTATTTAAGTAATGTATAGGAGAAAGTACAAAATGGTAATTTTAATTTAAAAAAATATATGGAAATATAATAATATCGTTATGACTGGTATAGAACCAATCAACCTTTAATAGTAATATAAACATTTTAACTTGTGTGGATTTTGCGTCTCTCTGAACATAGTTTTTTTTTATGAAAATCTTCAGAACGACAGTGATCGGACGTGAAATTTTAGTTAATGGCTGTTGAGCCGTTACTAATGTCCCAAGCTAGTACTAGTACCTCTAATGGGTCGGTGAAACCACCGAGAGGTTCAGTGTGGGGTTCACAGAGGAGTCCAATGTGGGGTCAATGTGGGATCCATCGAGGGGTCCACCGTACGGGTCAACTGTAGAATCAACAGTGGGTCTGCTGTGGGGTCAACTGTGGGGGTCTACTATAGGGTCTAAGACGGTATCGCTGGTTAAGCGTTAATGATACCACTGGTTAAGTGATGCTGTTTAATTATTGTTGTTTAAACACTACGGATCTGTTATTAGTTATGTGATGGGTTGAGTAGCGTTGGTTAATAGCTGTTGCAACATTGTGTTAGTGCTGGTTCAGTACTTCCTGGATAGTTTTATTGGTGGTTAAGCAGTAATATAGAACACAGTAGAACACTGATTGTTGGTAGTGTGAATAGGTTTATTCAACCTGATATAGTGGGCTACCGTCAATTACCCAGTATTTAGCGTGAATAGGGTAGGAGAATGTGAGCAATCGTTTGCGATTTGGGGTGTATGGTAAAAGGTGGTAAGGTGCTGCTCAGTCCTACTAGGATTTGAGCGCTGGACTAACTTACGTCATATTGACTTAACGAGTGTGGTTTTGACTTGACCTGTGTGATGTTGACTAGCCTGTGGGGCTATGACAATATCTGTGTGGCAATGACTATGTTAGTGTGATATTCACTAGGATGAATGTTTGTATGATAGTAACAAGGCTGACTATGTTTGTGTGATAGTCACGATGACTATGTTTGTGTATAATCACAGGATAACTATGATTATGTGTTAGTCACGGGGATGACTATGACTGTAGTTGCGATCAAGATTAAATTACTGTAATCATTTTCCGCAATACTTTTGTTTGCGTCAGGATAGCTGAGCGGGCTTGTATTTTATTTCACGTGAATAGGATATATATATATACTTTAGGGCAGTGGTTCTCAAACTTTTTAAATGACGGAACCCTTTTGGGAAGCAAAATACTTGATGGAACCCTACAATAAAACAATTATTTTTATAAGTGTATTCTTTATTAATCAGCATAATAAAAGTACAATGTATCAGTTACTAATTATTATTTACTTCACCACTTGGTAAGGACAATAATAGAAAACATTAAAAAAGAAAAAATCTAACTAGTGGGAGGTATGAAACTGTTTTTTATTTTTCATCAATTGCTTGATATCAGGTTTGATGGAAGAAAGTTGGAGTCTCATATCAGCTTCGGCGTCCAGTCTATTGCGATATTTTGTTTTCGTGGCTGCGTAGGTAGAGAATCCTGTTTCGCACAAATATGTAGTTGGGAACGGGAGAAGAATATCCAGAGCCATTTGGCCAAGCATTGCATATTCATCTTGGATTCTGCACCAAAAATCATTAAGAGGCGTCGTTTTGAACAATGACTCCATACTTGTGTCTGATGACATTTCTAAAAGAGATTCATATATCTCATTTGACAGGTTTTCAGGCTTTTCCAAGTTGGGTAAAAAAGGATTATGAATCCAGGAGTTCACTTTAATTTTTGTATTGTGTTCTTCGGGAAAATACTTTTCAAAAGATGCGCGCATCGAACTGAGATATTGGATCAATTCTTCAAACACATTATCTTCAAACATTTCTGAGTCGTTTTCGCTAACAAACTCACTGAGTAACGTAAAACTTTCTATTTCTTTCTTACCAATGCAAATGATCCAAAAATCTAATTTTCTTTTAACCCTTAATTCGACGGATATTATTTTTTATCAAAATCGTAAAATAGTTACATATTACGGTTCATAGCTTATATAGGACCTTAGAAAAAATACCTAAAAAAAACAATATCTTTCAGTTTCCTGAAAAACCTACGTCCATTATATTGGACATTATCAAGTTCATAAGAAATTGATGCACTCCGAACATGTGTAGTATACATCCCATTGTCAAGGAGAAAGAATAAAAAAAAAAAGTGATTCCGTAGGAAAATATTCATTATATTTTGGTAAATTAGTCTTATAGTCACATTGTTTTATGCTTACAATACTAATAGTAACTCTGAAATCTTATAAGTTTAAATCACTTATGTTTTGAACATAATAATTAGTTATCTATAAAGTCTTAATAATAATCAACATTTAGCTCACAAAAATAATCAGCCTTATAGTTTTCATTGTATATAATCTTTTCAGCCTACCAATTTACTTATTATGGAAATTATAAAAGCAATTTCTTTTGGCCACCAAGCACAATCTCTGCTTGCATTTGGAACAATGTACGTTCGTTTTATTGTTCTTGCAGAACTTGCACCGTCCATATGTCGTGTATTCAGGCCAGTGGTTGTACCCATCATAACGCACAGAAACTGGGGGCCTCGGTGCACTTGGGTTTAGGATCAGTGCTTTTTTAGGTAAAGGAGGACATGGTGGTTCCGTCTCAATCGATCTTCCCTTTTGCCTCAATTCAACTGCCAACCTATGTCTAAACTTTTTCAGGCTTATGTTTTTCAGGCTCTTCATGTTGCATTTTCTCCTGTAGAGCAGCCAAGCATTATTAACCGATATATCTAACATTTGACCAAAGATGTTCATGTACCAACGACGGCTCTTGAAAGATGTTCTGTAGAGAGCTATCAACATGTCACATAGGTCAACGCCTCCCATATGTTGATTGTAGTGTCTAACTAACTGCGGACACATGACACCAATCTTTTTCTTGTGCTCTTTGCTCCATCTCTTGATTTCTTGAACTGGGTAAGCATCTGCATAAGAACAGGCCAAAGTCACAACTTTATTGTCGTACCATTTGATAATGGCGATCTTTTTGTCGTTATCTACGACTTGACTAAAAGAACCTCTGCCTCTTTTCTTCAGTTCTTTGTCACTTAGCAATCCCTTAGTGCAACCTTTCAATCTGTTTTGCCGTATGGTTCCGAGACTAAAAATCCCCCGTTTTTCTCGTAGATACCAGATCAAGTCGAGCGTTGTGAAATAGTTATCGAAATAAACAGCACATCCCGGCGTCTGAATTTCCTTGCAAAGGGCTAATACCATTTTAGCACCTAGTGTCATCTGCTCTTCCTCATCACTAAAATCAATATACCGAAAGGTGTCATCGCCACCGTACAATAAAAAATCATAGACGATTCCAGACACACCAGAGCGTACTATGTTCTTGAATCCCCATTTGTTAGGTTTCATTGGGTTATACTGTCTCCGGTTTCCAGCTTTAGTACCCTTATACGGTATTGTCATCTCATCGATGCTATATTTCGTCTCTTCTTCCGTCGCGAGGCAGTTTCTTCTTATTTTTTCAATGAATGGTCGTATCTTGTAATATCTGTCCTCATCCGTATTGGCGTTGTCTACAAAGTGAATGTTGCGTCGAATCAGCTCGAATCGTTTCAATGGCATGACGTCAGCCACTTGAGCATATCTGAATTCGGTAGACCAGTAGTCCAAATAGGAAGGCATGTTTACTATACCCATAACAAGAAGAATCATGAGAAAGTCTTTCAACTCCTCGATGGTCATTTGTATACATTTGCCTGTTCTTTGGGTTGAGTACAAGTTCGTGTTGTCGACGATATCAACGAGTATATCTGGGGAGAAGAACCGATAAAAAAATTCTAACGGAGAGTCAGTATCCGGTAAATCAAACACGAAGTCGTTTGACGGAATGTCAGCCTTATGTCTTAATTGTCCTTTTTTCCACCTGTAGCTCACAATTAATGTTTTCTTGCTCTTTTTTGCTCGAATATTTGGCACAGCTCGTATTGGTAAATTCCTTTTACGTCTAGTTGTTCTTGATGTTGATGGACTAGCAATAGACGAAACATCTGATGACGGAATCGACAATAATGAAGCCAAACTTGGTAAGGCATTATAATTTACTTCACCAGTTAGTGGCAGCACGTTATTAATAACAGGACTCAACGGAGGCAGCTCATTGTCCAAGTTGTCTTTGACTTTTAACACAGGGTTGTTCTCACTGCCGCTGATGCTTGGATCGTCCTCTGTTTGAAGATTTTCGTTGCCTGTGTTCACGAAAGTATCACTTTCAACGTTAGTCTCATCAGTGTCGATTGAAATATTCTCTTGTGTATCATTTTCGGAGCTGTCTAATATATTCATGCGCTTTAAGGATGAATCGATGGAAGGGCAGGGTGAAGAGGACAACTCTTCAGTTCTACTAACAGCAATTTCCTCTTCATTCTCAGGTTCAGAACCAGTATCTATATCAGAATAAGCATTTTCAGGTGGCACCAATGCTACTAAGCGGTGTCCTCTAGACTTGAAGCTCTGAAAAATGAAAAATAGTAAGTCACATGACCGTTTGTCTACTGATCCCTAAAATAGTATTATGAGAAACAACAAAGGTTGATTTTCTACGGCTTTGACAAGGGGAAGAATACTGGACATAGTATTTAGCAGTTATTTTACTAGTAATTCGACGACGGGAAGTATACTAGACATTCGAGTTGTGGGTGTTATAAAAACTAAACAAAACTCAGTAAGACAATTAAAACATTATAAGTAGCTTTGTGGGTATGCTATCTGTAGTTTTCAATTATAGGTATTTCGAGAAATTAAACCGTAAAACAATAAATAAAATGCAACTTACCGAGAGCCTGCGCAGCACATCCTTCCTTCCCGCCATTTCGCCGGCGACTGCTCGCGTCCCGTCGATGTGTGTGCGTTGCTGATTTTTTACAGCGTATTTAGATAGTTTCGTGTGCAATTATGAACCTTGGTTTCACGATATACGGTCTAATTTTTAATTTGGATTTTTTTTCATTCAACGGGAAATATACTGCACGGCGTCGAATTAAGGGTTAAAAGCAGTTATTTTATTATAGGCCTGAAACACTGTTGTTTGTTTACCTTGCAACGATAAATTTAATTCGTTAAGTTTTTGAAAGATATCCGCCATAAAAGACAATCGGAACAACCAAGTTTTATCATACAAACGGTCCTTCAAATTAAAAGAAGTATCTGCTGAAAGAAACATTTGTAACTCGGCTCTAAGTTCAAATAGCCTTGTTAAAGTTTTTCCCCGAGACAGCCATCGCACTTCTGTATGGAGCAGCAGTGTTTTATGTTTGCTGCCATAATCTTCACACAATAATGAGAACAATCGGGATTGTAGTGGTCGTGATTTGATAAAATTAATTATTTTTACCGCTTCATCCATAACTAATTTTAGATTAGACGGCATTTGCTTCATCGCAAGTGCTTGTCTATGCAGAATACAATGACTGGAACTACAATTAGGCGCTTTATTTTTCATTCGTGACACTGCTCCTGCTGTTTTACCTGTCATCGCCTTGGCCCCATCTGTACAAATGTCAATGCAATTGTTCCAACTGAGATTATGTTCTTCAAAAAATATATTTATTTTATTAAAAATTTCTTCCCCGGTAGTGTTTGTAAGCAGCGATGAACACATAAGCATGTCTTCTTCAAAAGAACTTTTATATGGATATCTCACAATAACCAGCAGGATAGCCAAACCAGCGACATCAGTCGACTCGTCCATTTGCAAAGCGAATCGTGTATTTTGTAGACGTGTAACTAGTTCTTGTTTGACGTAGCTTGCCAGATCATGGATTCGTCGTGAAACAGTATCGTTTGATAGCGGAACAGTAGAAAGATGCTTTGCAGATTTTTCATCAAGCATACATTTTGTTATGTCTAATACACATGGTTTTATTAATTTCTCAGCGATAGTGTGCGCTTCACCTGCTTGTGCAATGCGATAGCTAACTAAATATGATGCCTCCGTGGCCTTTTCGTTGGTAGTTTGTGTTACATGCATCATATTTTTTTGACTTTCTAATAACTGATCTTTTTTGCGAACAAAAAATTCTTTATTCTTGTCTTTAGTCTCGGGGTGTACGGTTTCTAAATGTCGACGCAATTTGGCAGGTGCCATGGAACTATTAGGAAGCAGTTTACTACAGAGCATGCAGAGAGGTGAGCCGTTGGAATCAACAAATCCGAAACTGATATAAGATTCATCATACTTCCTTTTTTTCGTCTTTGAAACCGTCGAGCTTGACGTCGTGGCACTCGTGGCATCATCTTCTGGATCGGTGATTGCTAAATTCTCCGCGCGCATTGCTTTTGAACATTCAGCGTCATTAGAAGATGTTGTTGGAACACGTTTAACACCTTTAAGCCAACGTTCCATTCTTCTTTATTTATAATGTTACAAGTCAGGATAGTGGGGTTTAAATAATGCACAATCGTTACTGCGTATAAGAGACTAAATTTAGAACCTACAGGGAAGAAATGTATAAAACTGAGACAACAGAATACAGCAGGCAGTAAAACAATAAACACTAGTTTCTCGCTAGCGAGCTTGTAAGTAGGTAGTAACTTATCGCTCCGAACGCTAATCATCAACTGACGACGCCAACGCGCGATCGCCGCTTTTATACTTAGTCCTAGACTCGATCTCAAATATTCTCGAAAATACTCGAGTCGGCACCTTTGATAAACAAAAAGCAAAAATAAAAACAGAAATTTAAAAATAGCGTTGTAAACAATATCGACTTTATCCTTTGAAGTTAGAGACGAAAGTCGCTTGTTGACAACTATAGCGTCTAATTCAGAGGCGGCTTTTATCAAAGAGACTGAGCGCTTACAAGTATACTACCCGCTCGTTTTAAGTTTGCCGCAGGCGATAGATATGAGTGTATGACGTTCGAAATTTTTTATTTAATTGTAACAATAAAAATTGTGTACGGTAGATATTTGGGTAAAACTATGACACATTATAAGTTTTGTTGTCACGTGGGGGAGGGTACGCGCATTCCACAGACCGGCAAACTTAGAGCGAACGCGTTGTACAAGTATAAAATTGTTGAGACCAAACTTATAAGATATTGTACCAGCTAATGTAACACAAGCTTATACAAATACAAATAAATAAATAAATAACATTCATAGCGTTTTGTCTCCGCGCGGCCGCGGAGTCCGCACAGCCGCGGAGCGACCAGAGAGAGGTGTTTTGATTTTTTTATTTCTAAATTCTTGCGGAACCCCGACAGAGGTATCACGGAACCCTAGGGTTCCGCGGAACACACTTAGAGTATAGCTGCTTTAGGGGATAGAAAAAAAAAACCGCTGGTGGTAAATGTTAAAAGCCTTTAATTTAAAATATGCCTAGAAATCAAAGTGTTGATGGTCAAACTGAGAGTCTAACTATAGACGAGTAAGTTGAAGTTCATATTGTGATGGAACGGTACCACAGGTTGATTTGTAACCGTAGTCTAGTAGAAATCGGTACCTACTGGTATCGGTAACAGTAGTCCATGAGTTCGCGGTATTGCAATCAACTCTGGTGCGTGTCTGAGTTTTGTAAGAAACCATAAAAATGGGAGAGACTTTGCGATCCAATTGGGATGCGCATTTGAATGGTTGAGTAACTGGAGGTTACTGGTTTATAAGAGAATCACATGCCAAACAGATTAAATGATTGATTTAGTTTGCGTTTTGATGATTTGAATAAAGTAATCAACAATGCCCTGATTGCTCTCACTTGGCTATAATTTTAATTAGGATTATTCACGTACAGTTTCGTTGCAATGAAATTAAATTTGATACTAAGTATGAAGTTCATTTCTATGTTAAACCTTTTGTGTTACAGATATACACCCGAGAAGGGGTGAAGGCCGTGTCGGAGAATTATTAAATTGCTAATTGATATCCTTTGACCTAACATCTGCTTTGATTAAATAAAAAGTCTATTGACTCATTTCAATGCGCAAGATGGCGTGACTTTAGTTTGACGTTTATATTTGAAGTGCCGCTAGTGAAGCAGTGTGTCTCATTCGGCAGTCTGAATCGAGCGGTCGAAGTGTCAGCACGTCAACTTGTCACTATTTTTATAGTCGCATGTGCAAAATGTTAGTCCCGTCATAGGGTCAGTGATGCAGTGGAATTTGTGTAATCGAAATGATTAGAACAGTTGGCGGACTTCACCTTGCACGGGGTATCCGCGTTTATATGATCGATTACCATTTACCATAAAGTTAAGTCAAATATTGGGCCACTAATAGCTCATTCGGCCACCCTGGTGCTTCGACATATATAATTAGATGTCAAAATATATGCATTAACATCCCATTGGATGTAAACTTAATTTCTGTGCTTCTCGAGTTCATTTACAGACAGTTTATTATGTACCTGAACTACTGCACCAAATGATTAAACACATAAATTTACTGCATATTATGTTACGTTAGTATTTTTTAAAATTCTTTGTATTTTTTTAAATTTTGCAGGCTTCATAAACAACTTGGTAGATTTTAACTTAAAATCTGGAGGCGTCACACGTGGTTATTTTCTTGGACGTACATATTATGGTGAGTTCTATGTCAATGAAGCTTCTACAATGAATACAGTTGTTTAAAAGTCTACGTACATTACAATAATCCTACGTTACGTTTAGCACTTATCCCGCGTTGACGCTCCCCATCAAATAACGCCGCAGCAACAGTTAGTTGAAAATACCTTTCAATCTCGAACTTTGGATTCATCAATCGCCAATGACCGATTAGCCGATTGAGCCGATGGTCATTAGTAGATAGATGAACGGACTATACGTCATTAACAAGGTTAACAGACATCAGCTCGGCTTTAACAATAAGATCTGGATCTGCTAAATTGTATCTTGAACGCTTTGATTTGAAATTAATTGGAGATATATTTTTCTTTTACCAGTGCCTCTCCACTAATGAAGGTTGGCAGTCAACTTCCTAACTTTTTTTTTGTCCTGCGTGAGTCTGTACAGCTGTTAGAGATGTCAAAAAATTATACTTTTTCACAAGTAACTTAACTAACAGTTCTTTAAACTTCAATCATACAAATTATTGTAATAACAATATACACTAGTGCTTTATTATCAAATTAGAAACTAAGTTGATAACACTAATCTTATTTTTTTCAGGTGTAGTGGATTTTGATGCCGCTGTGACTGTCGCCAACGCGTTTACACAGAAACACCCCTTCTACAGATTTTCAGAACCTTGGCTCGGAAAAGGACTAATTACAGCTTCTGGTATGTTTTAAGTATAAAAATAGTTAATATCTTAACTATTTTAACATTGATTTATACATTAATGTTGGGTTAGGTTAGAACATATATCAATGTTGAGCCATTTTAAAAGTTGTGACTTATCATTCTTTTTTAATGATTAGTCATCAAGTTTTAGATCCCACAGTCAACAAGCACTAGCACTTTGTGCTAGTTAGACTGGCCCTGTTTTTAAAAACAAGTTATAATATTTGGTATATAATATTCCTTTTCAGGTCCTACGTTTTTCTCACATCGCAAACTGTTAAGCCCAATATTCAGTCTATCAGTTATATATGGATTCCTTGATGTGTTCAATGATCAGTCCAGACGACTGACGGATATGTTAGACGGTTTTGTTGGACGGGGTCCTGTTGATCCTGGCGAGACGTTTAGGAATGTTACGCTCAGGACATCCTGTAGTAAGTAAGCTGCATTAGTTATAAGTGATAAATTGTGTCATTATTTTATTTGAACAAGAAGCTGTTTTATTTCTAATATAAATCTTGATTGCGACGGTTAGATAAAAACCTCGTAATACTGGCAGCTGAAAATATAAGTAAGGTAATTAAAACTTTTTATTATTTCAGTTACAATCTTTGGAGCTCATGATGAGAAGGATAATGATTTTATAAATAAATATATGGTAGCAATTAACACTTTACTTGAATAATTCAGAGTAAGAGTTTTGAGTCCTTTACTTCACAGCGATTTCATATTTAGTTACTCTAAAGTTAAGAAAAAGCAAGACAAATACATAAAATTTATTAACGATATTTTACAAGAGGTAATTATAAATTTAGGACATAATAGGTAGAGGCAAAATTATTTTCTTATTTTGAATTTATTGTTAGTAATCAAACATCTTTGGTTGTACTAAATGTAACTGGCTGGATTTAATACTAGAAAAAAAACTACTTCCCGCCATTTTTCAATTGTTTTTCAAGCAAGCAAAATGAACGTATGTGACGAAAAAATTAGGTACATTCTAAAGTTTTATTACAAAAAAGGGAAAAATGCGACGAATGCCCCGAATAAAATTTCTGCGGTTTACGGATCTAATGCGGTATCTAAGTGTTTCAAGTCTGGAAATTTTAGTGTGAAGGATGCGGCTGAGGATAAAATCAGTGCAATCTTTGAAAAAGTTATCTTGAGGAGAGAGAGGCTGGGATTTTTTTTTTTTTTTTTAAATCTTTATTATTTTAGAAACCTTTAACAGATTGTTATGTTGGTTCCATTGTAACCTGATCTTAATATCTACATCTTAATTTTAACTAACAAATAAAGTAACATAGCCTCTGGAGACATTGGTTTAGAGAGAATTACATTAAATAAACCTACATCTAATTTATTTAAATTAAATTTACTTATTAGGCACCTCCTTTCAGACTCATTCCTGACACACTCTACTAAGAGCTGATAAGTGTCTTCAACTTTATCACATATTGTGCAATTCGGCGAATGTACTTTTTTCATAAGAAACGCAAAAGCTCCCAATGGCATGTGTCCAGAACGAGTTCTGAAAGCAGTTGCGGCTGGGATGTGTTGATGATGTCCGTATAGCCCTGACCTTGCTCCATCAGATTTCCACCTGTTTCGGTCATTTCAGAACTCTTTAGGAAGCATAAAGCTAACCTCAACACTGTGATAACTACCTGTCAGTTTTTTTTTAATCAAAAATCTCAAAATTTTTACTGCAATGGGATCATGGCACAACCCACAAGATGGCAACAAGTCATCGATCAAAACGGCAATAAATAAAAACATATACTCATTTTTTTTTTTGGTTTGGAAAACCAACAGCTAACGACCACCAGCTAAGCTACATTCGTGAAAGAAAATGACAGAGTACAAACAAAAAGCTAATTACAGGTATTCACTTATAAACAATTGTATAGGGAAGCTATGATTGTGTACGTTACATATACGAAAATACTTTTGCCCAGACCTTATACTTTATCAAGGATACAAATAATTGAATATAAATATCTATATATTTCGTATTTGCAGGCAATACAGACAAAAAAGGACGAAATGAAAAATATAGTAACTGTTGACAATCAATCTGAATCGGGCAAAGGTGATTTTTTTTAATAGAATAAATCTAAATTTGCTTTTAACTGGTAAAGTAAAGTGCTAAGTACTAGTCTGTGTGGAAGTATCATTGAGAGTGAATGAGTTGTTCGAAAATAACCAGTACCTATCGAAACTTCATTAAGTTACTTTTTTCAATGGTTATATTTCACATCCTGAGTATCAATCGCCAAATAGTCTGAATGCAGAAAGTGTATTTTTTCTTTCAGATTCATTTAGAGCTTTCTTAGACATCGTAGTAAAATTAGCAGCAAATGGTGACCTAAGTGATAAAGAAGTTAAAGATGAACTGAACACAGTTGCATCTGCGAGTTATGAAACAACTGCTCAGCACCTTGGTTACATAGCTGTTTTGCTAGGATCGTATCCGGAAGAAGAGGATAAAGTATATAAAGAGTAAGTGCTTGCAAATTATTGAAGTTATACATAGAATTGGAAGAGATTCAATACGAATAAAAATCAAGTCAAAACAGAACCATGATTCTGATTAACGCTTTACGTGACCAGAAAGCTGGACTGCAGATATTTTGCTCACCATATCAGCATTGCTATTCAATGAGGTCATGCGGCCTCACATTTTATGACGCGTGCTGGCACTGGTATTTGTTATTTATTTTAAATTTTTTTTTTAAATAATTTTATACAAATTAATAATAACAGTTAAAACAACAATTCTCTTTTTTTTAAATTTATTTTGTGTTATGTTGATGATTAAAAATTGTTCCGTAGATTATACGGGACACAAGTGAGTCCAAAAATAAAATGACTTGCAGATTTTAAGAGCCTTTAATTGGTATACCCAAAACTACGAGTTAGAATGTTACTAGGGCTACGGCTCGTTGACAAGTGATTGCCATTCGCCCCTACATTATATAACTGGCTAGAATGCCTAATGAATTTTTGTAGCAATACATAATACATAAGTTTACTAAATTAATGAATGTAGGCTGTGAGTATAATAATAAATAAGAATGATTTTGGTATCTTAAAGGTAAACATTATATAAATTATATTCTAAATCTAAAACTATAATTATAAATTAATAAGTAACTATCTAGACCGCACTAGGCGGCAACAAAAATCTTAATTGTTACTAGATCATCAAAATTGACAATAATTTAAAATGTTCGTACATTTTTCAGGATTGTAGAAGTGGTTGGTGACAGAGACTTAAACAAACAGGACTTATCGAAGCTGGTATATACAGAAGCATTCATCAAAGAATGTATTCGAATAAGATCAGTATTTCCCCTTTTACCCCGATATGTAGATAGAGATCTCAAACTCAGTGAGTAGTTATCTAAAAAATACAATTTTAATTTTAAACATAAGGATATAAACGATAGCCTGGTTAGACTCAATGCATAATAATACTGGAAAATGGAAGTAAACGGACTTAAAACTAGCTGAAATTAACTTTCAACACACAAATACATTTACGTCAAGACAATGATAAGAATGATAATAGTACTTATGACTCAGTAATTCAAATGAAACACTTACTAGTAGATGAATATTCTGAAACCTTGGAAAATCAATCTGTAATCGGTGCTGATTAATAGGACCTGTTAATCAGCGCAGATTATAGATTTATTTACATATGGCTGTATGCCACGGCTTCGCACGGGTGTCATATCTTAGCAAGATTTTCAAACAAACCTAATACCTACACGGATTTTAAGCCCGCGGTTTTGTCCGCGTTAAGTGTGATTTTATAAATCCCTCAGGTATCTACCACTACGGTTTAAATAAGTAAAGCCGATTTTTAGTGCCTTATTTAAACCCTTTTGGCGACTGTGTAATCACGTGAAATCAAAATGCTACCTTCGTAATAGTTACGCAAAAATTGCAAAATGCCCGCATCGTGCGTGGGTACTCCGACTTGTCCGGCGTCGGTTAAAATGCACCCGGAATACGCATACGGGTTCGGTAGCCGGACTAGCAAAAACGAAACCCTTATAGTTTTGTCGTATCCGTTCGGCTGACCTTCCGTATGTCACAGGCATTTTACTTAAAAACTACACAATGAATATTGATAAAATTTGGTTGTTTAAGCTGCTACTTAGTTTGATGATTAAATAATAAGAAAAAATTAAAGGAACAGAAGCTGAAAAAGGTTTTTTTCAGCAAATACATTCAACACAACAACATCTAAAAAAACTTTTTTAATTAAGTGAATATTTTTGGAAATAATCGTTTCGCAAGTTGCATAACTTGTGCCTTTATCTTTTGAACCGTGTGACCAAAAATATGAAAAATAATTCTAAGGTATCGCTTATTAAATACTTTAATTAACATCATTTTGGACATGATCGGATACACTGAGTTATTGCAAAATAACTGCTCTTCTCTCAAAAGGGCTTAAGTACCATGAACATACGCTGTTCTGCTGGTGCAATTAATCAGCACATCGCATTTTTAGGGTTCCGTAGCCAAAATGACTAAAACGGAACCCTTATAGTCTGTCTGTCTGTCCGTCGAAATTTGGTGAAAATACGTCTTGTAGTAGCCGCCACTTAGTTTGATAGCTATATGATAAAAAAAAATTTTTTGGGGGGCATTCTATACATGTAACAGAAACTGTTTTTTTTTAGCAATTGGCATTATTCTTCTTATTCTATAAGGTACATTATTCGACAGGTCTTTCAAAAACATTTTAAGGTTTCTAATAAACTTATCTGATTAAGTGAATATAGGTTAAATGGAAATAATCGCTCCGAAAGTTTCTTAATTGTGTCCCCCCTTATCCCCTTATCTTTTGAACCGTGCAACCAAAAAATATGAAAAAAAAAAACAAAGGTACGCTTTACAAATACTTTAAACTAAAATTATTTCAGACATGATCGGATATACCGTAATTGAATTATGACTGAAAAACTATATTTGTCAACAACAAGGGCGTAAATGCCATGAACATACATACGCTCTTCTGCCGATGCAAATTATTCAAGGCTGCGTAACCCTACACTGAGAATGGTTCGACATGCTCTTGCCGGGTTTTTTTATATGTAGTGCATTTATTTGTAATAATGGCTGCGGACATGCTCTTACCCGGTTTTTTTATATGTAGTGCATTTATTTGTAATAATGGCTGCGGACATGCTCTTGCCGGGTTTTTTTATATGTAGTGCATTTATTTGTAATAATGGCTGCGGACATGCTCTTACCCGGTTTTTCTTACTTTTATCATTTTTATACCTGTCGTAACTTCTAAACAAAAGGTCCGATTTGACTAATTTAAAAAGAAATTTACGCTTAAATAATCGGACTTTTTTGTGGGAAATAATGAGTACTATAAATATGTAGAACATTGGTTTAATGTATCATCAATAGCTTTCGCAGCGCACGCCAACTAAGCAAAATGTTTTATACGTTGAGTTACATTATTGTAATTTTCGAAGGGTTCTGTGTGTTGTGGGGTTTCTGGGCTCAGGCTGAGTGTGTTGGGCATGACTCTCCTGAGGTAACTATATATCTGCGACTTCTGCCTCAACAAAACTTGACCAGTAGTACTCACCGTGATGTTTAATACCAGTCAAAGTTGTTTTTAGAGTTCCGTAGCTAAAATAGCAAAATTAGGTAATCATCATCACTACTTGTCTCTCTTCTTACATCATGCCCTATTATAAATGCGAGAAATTCAGCTGGAGAATTTAAGTTTTGATGATGATGATAGCCCACGCTATGAACCACAATACAGACATGACGCTACAACAAATAAGTGTTCTTCTCCGGCAAATAATACATGGTCTATAAGACATTATAGCCAGCACAAGTTGCTTCACGTCACAATACAAACCAAGTCCCTTAAAGCACAGCCAAATCACAAGTTAAAATAGAAACAGTATCCAATGTATCGAAGCCAAGTTGTGGGGTAAAATCACTAATGTAATTATACAGAAACTAGGTACGCCCACAATCCGAAGGCAGACAGGCGAGTGAGCCGGCGACACCACAAACAAAGAGTCCAGCATGCATGCGATAGAGAATGACGACAATATGCTTTACTTTTTCACGGTGTGGAGATTTCTAGAAAAACGCAGCGCCTCCAGCCGTTGCGCGCGCAATCCGTATGATCGAAAACTATACGTATAAGGTAGTGGGGGATGCGAAATAACTCATTAGAGTTGCCGAGTAGTATGTTAAAACGATTAACTTAAAGCAACGCAGGTATTTTAATTTAGAAGAAATAACTGTACGATCTGTTAACCGCACAGCTTTAGGAATATTAGATTGATATTTATTGATAAACACTGATAGTATTAACGGATATTTATTGATACGCAACTAACTTAGATGAGTAACATGTACGCGGTAGGATTGATGGATGTGATCTGATTTACAATAAAATGCTTGCAAATGAGGCAATTTTGATGATAGCGCAATATAACTTGCGCTGTACGGTTGCACCGTACATAAATACTCTCTTCTTGTTTCGGTTACGGTTGGTAGACCTAGTTCTTTTGCCATTGATTTATCGTACAGTTCTCTAACATATGCCCCAGGTTTCACTTCTGGCGAATAGACAAAAAATGTATGGCAAAAGTTGCATTGCCCTTTGTTTTATCTACCTAGTCCGGCCATAAGTTCTGTTACAAATGAATAATATGCATCTTTTTAATGAAGTAATGTAATATTACTAAAACTTATAAGTACATATTTATAAAAGTCTCAGCAAAATATAAAAACAATATTCTAATAAAAATGACCACCTTTGGCTTTTATACAGGCCTTTAATCTGTCTGGCCACGAATATATGGATTTACGCACTGTTTCCATAGGAAATTTCGCCACTTCTTGCTCCAGAGATTTTTTAAGATACTCAATGTCGCCGTGACGTTTAGATGCCAGTCTGGGCTAGATGAGGGCCAGTCATCAACTCATATAAAGTCCGCAACGGTGGTTTCAAGCCAGGCTTTAGTAGTTCGTGCAATGTTGCCAGGTGCAAAGTCCTGCTAGAAAGTCCATGGTACATTTTTTTTTAAATGTATTGCTTAGAGGTTTCACAACACAATGCAAGATTGTCTCTTGATACACTTTGGCTGAAATTTTCAGTCAGTAGCTTTGTGACGCCCGTCCCACCAAACCATCACTGACGCAGGATGATGACAGCAGCTTTTTTAGAACTGTGAGCGTACACTTTATCATTTTGCTTATTGTAGTGCTCTTCAATCGTATTTTTTTTTTCATCGGTAAAGAGGATATTTCTGTGCTCTTCACCTGCGTAACGCGACAGAAAACGTTTTGATCGATCCATTCTCTTTAATTGTAAAGATTGATTTAAGGCATGTCCTGTATATCGACGATAAGCACTGAGCTTCAGGTCTTGTTTGATAATACGCCACAGAGTCCTAGCAGGAATCTTCATTTCTCGCGATAAGTTTTTTTGCTTCCTAATGAGATTTCGACGAATTCTGGCTTTAACAGACTTTGTAGTTCTAACAGCAAGCGGCCGCTCCGATCTTTTATGGTCAAAGGAAGTGTTATTGTATCTGTTGATAGTACGATATACGAACATACGTCTGATACCAAGCTTTTGATGTGTCTGAAATATGACCGACGGCTCCATACTCACTTTGTGCAAGGCGACCACCGCAATCCTATTTTCTTTAACACACCAATCTATATTGAGGTAATTAAAAAGTTGAAAGGGATAAAACTAGTCCATTTTATGTTAGATATAGACCGTTAAAGGATGTGGATCGAGACAGTATCATCTCGGACCTATCTAGGATGGACTGGAGCATAAGTGAAACGGGTACGGTGAATGCTAGGCTTGAGACGCTTAATAGCAATATATTGGCAGTGCTCGACGTTCACGCACCGGTTAAAATTAGCCTTATTAAAGAGCCCTCCTATCCGTGGATCACGGATAATATCAAACTTATGATGAGGTTGCGAGACGATGCACTTGCTAAATATCGTAGCTCAAGGTGTGAATCAAAAAAAATATATTATAAGCAAATGAAGTCATTGGTGGTTGCGTCTTTGCATGCAGAAAAAGCCGCTTATTTTAAATATTATATTAATAATAAAATAAATAGTCCTAAACTTTTATGGCGTAACCTAAAAAGAAATGTTTATAATGTCAAACAGACAAATGACCTTCCCCCTCATTTTACCAACCCAACACTCATAAATAAACATTTTCTGGACGTGCCAGGTAACCAAACCACAACCATCTCACATTTAACATACTTTGAGTTCTGCAACATTTACAATAACACCTTTACAATCACGCCAGTATCACAACTCGTTATTTCACGGTTAATAATGCAATTAAAATCTAACGCAGAGGGGTATGACAATATATCCCTTAATATGCTTTTATTATCCCTTCCCTACACTTTGCCATATATAACCGATATAATTAATCGGTCTATAGAGACATCTGTATTTCCCGATGTTTGGAAGATTGCCATTGTTCGCCCTCTGCCTAAAAAGTCGAATCCCGCTGATGTTGGTGACCTTAGACCAATCAGTATACTGCCGTGTCTTTCTAAGGTCATGGAGAAGGTAGTCTGTAACCAGTTAGTAGAATATCTAGAAACACAAGACATATTACCGCAGCTACAGTCGGGCTTCAGAAGGAGACGCGGCACGGCTACTGCCCTTCTTGATGTAACTGATAACATCCTAAACGCACAAGATAAGGGCATGTGCACGCTGCTCGTATTATTAGACTACACACGTGCTTTTGATGCAATACACACAGATCTTTTATTATCCAAATTAAAGTATTATGGCTTCGACTGTAAATCGATATCGTGGTTTCACAGCTATTTACATGATCGGAAACAACTTGTGGAACTTAAGCAAAATAACGGTGCACACATTAGATCGGCTACTGCCCCCCTTAAAAGGGGGGTACCACAAGGATCGATACTGGGTCCAATTTTGTTTATTTTGTACTGTGCAAATATTACAAGGTGCCTAAAAAACACTCAGTACCATATATACGCTGACGACATCCAGCTGTATATTTCATTTAAACCCAGTGAGTACCGGAGGGCTGTAATAGAACTCAATGATGATCTCAATCGTATAGCTGAGTGGTCTGCGATGAATTGCTTAGTTCTAAATCCCTTAAAGACTAAATATATGGTATTCGGTACCAAACATCAAATCGGGAGTCTGCCGACATCGTTGAATATCACGCTTATGGGAGAGCCACAATAGTTAGAGTAAATGAAGCTCGCAACTTAGGGTTGCACGTTGACTCAACTTTAAGGTTTGAGAAGCAGGTTGCGGAGTCGGTACAAAACTGTTTTTATCGACTCAAAGTTTTATATAGAATGCGACCGTACCTGTCTGAGGAAATCAGAGTGCGACTGGTCGAAACATTAGTACTATCAAAGTTAAACTACGCAGACGTTGTGTACGGCCCGCGACTGCTCGCTCGAACTGACCGCCTAATACAAAGAGTACACAACGCCTGTGCACGCTTCTGTTTTGCCATACCATCGCGAGCCCATGTCACTCCATTTTTCAACGAACACTCAATGCTTAAACTGAAATATAGACGCAAATTACACTTGGCTTGCTTGCTATTCGGCGTTATCAAATACAAGGAACCGTTGTACTTGCATGATAAGCTCAACTGGGTAACTCGCGGGAGAGAATGTGAGAGAAGGCAGTGCTCGCAACAGTTAGCAATACAGCCACACAAATCGGCTTCGTTTAAGGGCAGCTTTCGTTACGCCGCGTCCAAAATATGGAACAACATTCCACCACCACTGAGAGCCCTCAGCTCCATAGCAGTCTTTAAAAAACGACTACGGTGCCATCTTTTGGATGCGCAGCGAGAGCTGGCCAACACGAATGCTAACATCTCCATTATATAGTACCATACATAAGGGTTGAATTCACAAATATCAGCACTAAGGCACATATTTATGCACGCACACACACACACACACACACACACACACACACACACACGCACGCGCACACACACACACACACACACACACACACACACACACACATATACACACACACATACACACACGCTCACATACACGCATACGTACACGTTCGTTACGTCCCATTGGGTTCCAGTTGAAAACCAGCGCCAGGTCCTGCCAACTTGGCATAATGCTGAACTGGACACCCATTTGTTGCAACCGTGAGGCACAACAAACATTTTATTTTATTTTTTTATTTTAATTATAAATAATTCATAATTTTAAGTATATATAAATGGTAATCATTCATTTTTTTTATACTTGATTATATTTTATTATTATTATTATTATTTTAAATTATTCTAATTGTATTTTTATTCTGATTGTATTTTATTCTAATTGTATTTTTATTATAATTGTATTTTTAATATTAATCTGTAAAGTTGTGACGCATGGTGCAACAAATAAATGCTTCTTTTCTTTTTTCTTTTCTTTTCTAGTTGTGAAGTTGTTTCTGTTTTTTTGTTTAGAAGTTCCTATGGCCACCTTCTGACTATATCATCAGATTACCCCCAATTTTAGCCCCATTGAAGGTCAGAAAGAGGCTCTTACTTATTTGATTTGACCACACTAGCTAACATACATAAGTCAAGTTACAAAAAAAGGTTGTAAAAGGTCACCCTTATGAAACGACAGTGGTAATGTTGCATAATTAGTGCTAGTTGCTGTGCTATCTAGTAGGTACTATTGACTTTTTGTGTAATGATAAATATATTAGTGTTTTATTCCAGAAAACTATACGCTTCGGGCAGGAAGTTATGTGATCTCCCTAGTAGACGGTTTACATAGAGATCTGGGATCTTGGGGACCCGACGTGAATGTGTTCAGACCTGAAAGATGGCTGGAGAAAGGAAAGCAACTTGAAAATCTGATCTTTACTTTCGGTTATGGTCAGCGAGTGTGCGTGGGTATGTATTTTTGGTCTAGTACTTACTTTTTACTGCTTACTCATATTTGTAACTGACGAAATCTTTTATATATAATGGTCCAGAGCAAATTGACTTTTTTAATCATAATTGGATTAAAGCAATGCTTTTTTACAATATAACAACGCTTAATTGACAAGCCCACCGGAAAAGTGTTTTCAGTTCGCCTCCTCAATTCAGACTGATAGTGACAAGAAAATCACGTTATCTGTCGGTGGCCATTGCCAAATGAATCATACTACAACAATACATTTGTTATTTATTTTACACAGATGTTACGATTGGAAATAAACTAGCGATTACCACTCTGCGACCTACTCGTACTTAAATATAGGTGTGGGAAACTGGACATACGGGGAAATGGACCTAAAGAGATACTAGATTTTGGGGAATTACTTAGACGTAAAATATAGATTAGACAAGGATTAGATTCACGTAAGCGAAACTCTCAGGAAAATAATAGTTCGTATATTATTATAATTTACATTACAGGTAAAAAATACGCTATGATTTCCATGAAAGTCTCCGTGTCTCATATTGTGAGAAAGTTCCGGTTTAAAGGTGACTTCAGCAAGATGAAGTACAAATTCGATATAGTGACTCGACCAAAATCTGGATAAGAGGTCACAATAGAAAAAAGAAATACAAAATATTTTTTCAATTGGGGACAGGTAAACCGCAGATTAGATAAAAATAAAATAAAAAATCAAAGTTTTTTTCTTTAAATTCCATTCCAGTAATATAGTTTAAAATATCAATATTATGTAACAGAGATCTATTAAAAAAAAACTTCAATGACAAGTTAGCCATTTGATGATACTTACAAATTAAATACGAAAAATAAAAAAATAAAATAGATTATCAGATTCAGTTAAGTGTGGAGCGCGTTTTTGGTTTCAGCTTGTATTTATGATGATTTCAAGTTACAAAATAAACTTAAACATATTCTTCAATTATTTATTACACAAGTGTCAGTGAACCGACAAATATGATCTTAAGAGTGTGCCAATTTGCATTTTACAGAATAAAATACCGTTCGCTTTCATTTCAAAAACTATGTTATTTACAAAAGAAATATCCTAATGATTGACTAAAACATATGACTTCTAAAGTCTCGCAGCACAAGATGAATCGGAATGTGAGAAGCATCAGTGTTGTGCTGTGACGAGTCGTAAGCCCTGTTTTGAATCAAACTATCATCAGAGGATAAAACAAAGAACACAACTCGTGACGTCACATCATGTAATTATAAATTCGGCTTAAGCTATGAATGGTGTATTTTCATAATTTAACAGTTTGCGATGAGAGTGAAATATAGATACTGAAAAATAACAAAAATTCTAAAATCCCTTATGCGGTGTTCGGCTGATTCGGGATAAGGCAGAAACTTGATTAGGCAGAAAATAGATTTGGCAGAAGTACATGTCTGATCAAATTAGGTCCATGGTACTATAATATTGCATTGTCATTAAAGGTACACTAGTGTTGTATAAATTTAAACCCAATCGAACATCAGGAAGTGGTCCTAATTTAGATCCCTAGTTTTGATCAAAACATATTTACAAACGAACTAACTAACATACACACAAAGCAAGTTAAATAAAAACTTGTAACAAAGGGCAATATGCGATGTACAAACAAAGAATCTACAATAGCAATACTTAATATAACTAAAAAAACTTGTAGGGAAATGATAATACTTATTTAACTTTAAAATATTCAAGCAGTGGTAACAGTCTGTAAAATGTAATTATTATCAGGTAATGAAATTCCAGACATAAAATAATGGGGTGTTTACCAGAAGCTGTTATTAATCCTTTCCCTAGCCAGGGTTCAGCTAATTTGTACAAATATTTTTTCTGTGAACAAGCATTGGCGACAGTAGCAGTAGCGCCGTTCTTGAAAATAACTACCTAAACTGGGTAAACTCCCTATGGTTGCCACTGTACCTACTAATTCTGAATTTTGAAATAGGTTAGGTGCTTTATGTTTACCCCGATGCATCGATTCGTTTAGCCATTAATTTACTTTATTTTATTTATTTAACAAATACAGCCATCATTTCAGGTAGGTACATACCTACTGCAATAGTTGTAGGCTTGCAATTATATACATTATATAAACATAAATACCTACTACAAAATCATTAATACTAATTACAGCCCAAAAATAAGTGACCTTTGCGAACTCGCTCAGTGAACACGACTCTCGGCTCTGTACAAGCCGAAAATTGTGCAGCCTCCTAAACTATATGGCTTGCCAAAGATTCACAAGAAAGACGTACCATTACGCCCGATCGTAAGTCAAATTGATTCTCCTACTTACGATCTAGCGTCAGTACTGCAGCCATTGGTAGGGAAAACTGCATCGTTCGTGAAGGACTCTCGCCATTTTGTGGATATACTCAAGATCGTACGCTTGGAACCGGACGAGATAATGGTGAGTTTCGATGTCGAGTCATTATTCACTAGTGTTCCGATAAGCGATTGCCTTGACGTCATAAAACTAAAACTGAGGAACAGCGGCCTGCCAAAAGAGTACATTGTTCTACTGAGTAACTGTTTAGAGGGTAATTTCTTCCTCTACCGTGGACAGCATTACCTCCAGATCGACGGAGTGGCTATGGGTAGTCCAGTAGCACCGGTAATGGCCAACATCTGGATGGAGCATATAGAAGAAGTTGTCGACCTGCACGCGTTTCACGTCAAGCTCTGGAAGAGATACGTCGATGACGTATTCTGTATCATGAAGGGCGACAGGGGCACAGTAGAACAATTTCTAAAACATCTAAACTCGATCCACCGTAATATCAAATTCACATTTGAAATGGAGGTAGGTAGCTCGTTGCCTTTTCTTGATGTGAAGGTATCGGCGAGACAAAATGGTACGCACATGACACGCAGTATACCGAAAATCTACATACACCGATAGGTATTTACATGCTTTATCGCACCATCATCCGCGCCACTTACAGTCCGTTGTAGCTTCTTTAACAAACAGAGCATACGACCTTTGCGACCCCGAACACTTGGAGGGTGAACTTGCACACGTTCGGGAGGTACTAAGAAGCAACGGATACAGCACATACAGCAGCATAACCTTCAACGTCCAAAGAGCAGAAAAACAGAGGTAAATGCCGACAGAGTGCCAGCTTTCATGCCATACATCAAAGGAGTTACGGACAAAATTGGAACAGTATTGAAGAGTTACTCCATTAAGACTGTATATAGTCCGCACTCCAAGGTTTCGAAGCTTTTACGAACGGCAAAGGATGTTATTCCGCTCCAAACACCTGGCGTGTACAAGGTGGATTGCAGTTGCGGTAGTTCCTATATCGGACAGACCAAAAGGACAATCGCAGACAGGGTCAAGGAACATATCGCTGCTGTAAAAAACCGTCAATTTTACAAGTCTGCTATCGCTGAGCATTTGTTGGAATCAGGACCAAATCACATGACGGTACCGTCGCGACGGTACTGTCGTCGTGTAAGACGTCGAGATCATTTTAAACCAAAAAAATATTAAAGTTAATTGCGGTATTACAGTATCATCAATAATTCTTAGTAAACGCTAAGCTACGTTTTTACTATTAATCATATCTACAGCTTAATCGTTATTTTTAGGATTACGTAGCCCAAAATGGCAAAACTAGAACCTTTATCGTTTTATTATGTTCAAGATAATATGTCCGTCCATATGTCACAGACATTTTACTCAAAATTTACACAATGTATATTGATGAAATATTGCAGTAGGTAAAGGCACGGGGTCTCATCACGAAGAAACAGAAATGTAGGTCAAATAAATATCAACAGATGGCGTTATAAGTATCGATTTGATATTGACGTTTTTTAAAACTTGGAATATCAGAAGATAGGTACTAAAAATGTGTATTATTTTTTTTTTTATTATTAAGCTATACAAGGGGTTGTAAAATAATAGGTTCCTAAATCAAATTTCCATAACTTTACAAAAGTCATAACTCTAGCGGCAATTTATTTGTACTACGTTATAATAGGCACAACTTAAACATTAAACTGGTTCAATCTAACAATAGATGGCACTATTTGGGAATTCCGATTCTGACCATACCTACATTTTGTTGATATATTTTACTTATTTTTCGACGAGAAGTAAGAGTGACATGAAGTTGTAGTAAATTACAACTAGAGATAAAAGAATTGGAGGCTTTTAAACCCCATAAAAGAACTAGACTCCTGTTCCATTGCCCATCATGTTCTGGGGGGAGGGGGTAACACCGGCCAAGAGTGAGTTAGTTCACGCGATGTGGCGAGGGGGGAGGGAGGGGGTTAATAAGTACATAATCATACACTTCCCCTCAACGCCTTAGGCAGGACCCGCTATTGAATGTGTATTTTTACCCGACTACGGAGGGTAATGTGTTTGACGTGTATGTATGTATGTATGTGATTTTGATCAATTTTGATGATTCATACGTCGATCGATTCGTAATAATCTTGTAAAGACATGACAGCAATCGAAATTCAAAATGGCGACAGCCAGACGCCATATTGTGATAAAGAAAAAAAATAAAGTCAACCAACTACTAAACAAAGACTCAAGACTGACTCGTTGGTCTTGCGCCTAGTCGCTCGTCGGTGGTGTCGGTTTTGATGGGTTTCTGCCCTATGACTCCATTAACTTCTATTAGGCTATAACTAGGGACAAGACTACTCGTCGATCCTGCGCCTTGTCCCACTTAAATTTTATGATTTATTGACACATTTATGACTCATTGATCCTGCGTCAAATCCTTCTTCAAATTACCAAAACCAACCTGACAACCGAAGTCCATGTTTTTGCGAACGAAAAAAAATATTTGAAATAAAAATGCATTTTAAAAATAATAATCAAGGTCAGGTTATAAATAGGTACGTACCAGCGGTGTTTTCAAAGACGCCGGCTTCCGATCAAATGTACCGACCCATGTCACAAAATGCCGAGAATAGAGAAAGTTAGCTCATAATAATGTATTTCATTATTTATACCTACGGTAGACGCACACAGTTAGCGCGACCGCCCGCGCTAAGTCAATAAACTTTGGGTTATACAATAAGTAAAACACACCTTTCTGTAGTTTGTTTTAGATATGGTTGCTAAAGCTAATAATGAATTAATTTATATTGAATGACATACCTATATTACAAAGTAACCGAAAATAACGAATGCACGGTTAGCCAATTATATAATAATATTCCAAAAAAAAAGCAATGCCCGTGAACGATGTCTATGCAGTCTAAAGTACGTAAAGCATGCATTGTATGAAGCATGCCTTCTGTAGTGTCGTTATTTTATGTCGGTAGGGCCAGTCGGGCGGTCGGGCGGTCGGGCGCTTAAACCAGTAATGCCGACGCATTGCTACACTACCCTAACGGTTATACGACACATAAAATTTGTTTCTTTTTGAATGAGCCTACTAAAAACGTGATTGTTATGTAATAATGTTGTTATAATAGACATAATTTTTTTATTATGTTTCGTATTGTTTACCCGAGGAACTAACTTTCGGATCGGTCAAGGTTATCTTACAAATAGTAAATACGTAAATATACCTACTAAATAAAATGGGACTAGACTATATTGTTTTTTATATTTGAGTTGATAGCAATCTACCCAACCTACGAGTTTATGCCATTTTCGGTCCAACAGTGTGGTTCGTTTCCGAGTTATGCGCAAATTTATAAAAAAATGACATAATGCGAAAAATCGAAAAATACTTGCATCAAAGCTGAACAATGTATTAACTTTTATTATTTTTTTGATTGAAAGCACTGTTTTCGAGATATGAGCAAATTCATAAAAATACAGTGTCCCTTTTTTATAAATTCGCTCAAACAGCGATTTTATACTTTGTCCCATACATTATCTAGAATTGGTGCAAGTGCAAGTATGTGCATCTAAAAGACAGACAGACTGCGCCTAGTACCACAGTCCTACTCAGCTCGAGACGAAAATCCATCAAAATCGACATGACCGAAGAGGGACTAGGCGCAGGATCGACGAATCGGTCCTGCGCCTAGTCACAGTCCTACAAAACGAAAATGCATTACAATCGACATGTCCTGCGCCTAGTCACAGTCCTGCAGTACGAAAATGCATTACAATTGACATGACCGAAGAGGGAATAGGCGCATGATCGACCAATCGGACCTGCGCCTAATCACAGTCCTACAGTACCTACGAAAATGCATTACAATCGTCATGACCGAAGAGGGAATACGCGCAGGATCGCCCCAATCGGTCCTGCGCCTAATCACAGTCCTGCAGAACTCAGGACTAAAATCCATCAAAATCGAAATGACCGAAAAGAACTCGATCGACCAGTCGGTCTTGCGCCAAGATAATATTCGATATTTACAAATCAATGCATCAAAGAGGCCCCGCGAGACGTGCAGTACGGTGCTTCGACACGGGATCACGGGGACAAAATAAAGTTGAGTTGTGTCATTTTTACCCGACTGTAAAGAAGGGTTATGTTTTTCGCGCGTATCTTGTATGTATGTATGTAATATTCTTTATTACCGGATATCTCACAATCCACTGAACGGATTTATACAATTCACACGTCGTTAGATTCGTAGTAATTGCCCAAGTGTTCTTAGATAGATGACGTTTTTAAAAAACAAACATGGCGGCTATGAGATGTCAAAATAAAGAGGTGGAAAAAAATTGTTTCGAATACTGTAATATGCGTATCAAATTAAAGAGCTCATCTTAAGCATTTCAAAAAGGTATAACATGATTATGACTGTAATACTAAAAAAGTTAGGTAGCAACCATTGATTTTTCAATTTTCAATACTTGACAACAGCTGTGATAAAAGTAAGTTGCTACATCAGTTACATCCTACAACAACTAAAAAGTATTAAATAAAAAAATAACTTATAAAAATAAAAAAACTCGCCTGCACAAAAAAGATGGAAACAAGATCCCCTACATAATTATACAATTTCATGCAGTAGGAGGCATTAATGAATCTCGACAAACTTAGTAAAGTGCCTCCGACTTTATTTTTTTATTTATTAAACGTGTATATCTTATGAAGTATGGGGCGCAGACCTACCTACCTTTTTGTTCTCAAATTTCTGGTTTCTACAAGATCAATGTGATCACAGGGTCAAAACTTTGAACTCCTATATCACACAAACTATAGGGCATAGACTCACCATGTTTGTACTCAAACTTCTTGTTTTGATTGATGAGATCTATGTGACTATGGGGTTAAAACTTTGAACGCCTATATCACACGAACTTTGGGGCGCAGATCTACTTTGATTCTCTCTCACACTTTGTTACTCGTTCAAACGAGTTTGATTACAAATAAGGTTGGTTTGGTTGGTTGGTACAAATAACCTATAGTTTGTGTGAAATAGGCGTTCAAAGTTTTGGCCCTGCGATCACGTAGATCTCGTCAAAACAAGAAGTTTAAACACAAACAAGGTGGGTCTGCGCCCCATAGTTAGTAAGATGTAGGCGTTTAAAGTTTTGACACCGTGATCACATAGATCTCATCAAAATAAGAAGTTTGAGTAAAAAAAAAACAAGATGGGATTACGACTTATAGTTCGTGTGATATAGGCGTTTAAAGTTTTGACCCCGTGATCACTCTCATCAAAACATCAAGTTTGAGTACAAACATGGTGGGTCTACGACTTATAGTTCGTGAGGTATAGGCGTTCAAAGTTTTGACCCAGCGATCACGTAGATCTCGTCAAAACAAGAGGTTTAAAAAGAAACAAGATGGGTCTGGGCCCCATAGTTTGTAAAATATAAGCGTTTAAAGTTTTGACCCCGTGATCACATAGATCTCATCAAAACATCAAGTTTGAGTACAAACATGGTGGGTTTACGCCCTATAGTTCGTATGTTATAGGAGCTCAAAGTTTTGACCCCGCGATCACGTAGATCTCGTCAAAACAAGAAGTTTAAGTACAAACAAGATGGGTCTGCGCCCCATAGTTCGTAAGATATAAGCGTTTAAAGTTTTGACCCCGTGATCACATAGATCTCATCAAAACATCAAGTTTGAGTACAAACATGGTGGGTCTACGACCTAGTTCGTGAGATATAGGCGTTTAAAGTTTTGACCCCGCCATCACGTAGATCACGTCAAAACAAGAAGTTTAAGTAGACACAAGATGGGTCTGCGCCCCATAGTTCGTAAGATATAAGCGTTTAAAGTTTTGACCCCGTGATCACATAGATCTCATCAAAACATCAAGTTTGAGTACAAACATGGTGGGTCTACGACTTATAGTTCGTGAGATATAGGCGTTCAAAGTTTTGACCCCGCCATCACGTAGATCTCTTCAAAACAAGAAGTTTCAGTACAAACAAGATGGGTCTGCGCCCCATAGTTCGTAAGATATAAGCATTTAAAGTTTTGACCCCGTGATCATATAGATCTCATCAAAACATCAAGTTTGAGTACAAACATGGTGGGTCTACGACTTATAGTTCGTGAGATATAGGCGTTCAAAGTTTTGACCCCACGATCACGTAGATCTCGTCAAAACAAGACGTTTAAGTAGAAACAAGATGGGTCTGCGCCCCATAGTTCGTAAAATATAGCCGTTTAAAGTTTTGACCCCGTGGTCACGTAGATCTCGTCAAAACAAGAAGTTTAAGTAGAAACAAGATGGGTCTGCGCCTTATAGTTCGTAATATATAGGCGGTAAAGTTTTGACACAAAGATCTTAACAAACCGGAACGACGAGGAAATCTTAAGAAGGGTTCCTCGTCCTTAGG
Source organism: Herminia tarsipennalis (assembly GCA_945859575.2). NCBI lineage: Eukaryota > Metazoa > Arthropoda > Insecta > Lepidoptera > Erebidae > Herminia > Herminia tarsipennalis. The sequence continues at coordinate 19,523,552 of OX243855.2, forward strand.
TAAGTAAGTAATTGAAATGAAGTAGAAAATCCCGATTTTCATAAATTTTAGCTAAGAACACTCGATCAAGTCAACTTTTAATCAAAAAAACTAAATCAAAATCGGTTCATCCCTTTGGAAGCTACGTTGCTACAGACAGGCACACAGATACATCATTAAGCAAATACGCGTTAAATTTATAACACTCGTCATTTTTGTCGAGGGTTAAAAAAAGAGTTAAATACATATTCCCGATGTGGTCGTTAATGAATATTTACAATAAAATTATTATAAGGACTCTGACAGTTACACTCTCAAGGCCCGTATTATTAAAACGATCTCAAACGTAAGATCGACCTTGAACACGAGTTCGAGACTCCGTTCTATTCAATAGATAAGTCATAATACAGAAAAATTAAGGCAAAAAAATAATATTTTTGCCATTGATATCGTCACAGATAATATAATACTATAAAATCGTCGTTGATTATGTCAATTTTAATCCTAAATTGTGGATTTTGTGAAATTATGCATAATCTTTTCACGATTACATTTAAATAAGTATAAAAAAATGTTCTCTGACAATAAACCAAGACCAAAAAGATGATTGATGTAAGTATAACATTTTAGACAAGGGTCACCCATCTATGCACCGACTGTGGTAAAGTTACTTAACTTACGCAAACATTCTATCATAATAGAAGTAGGTTCAACTTTGAGGTGTACACCGACGAGTTACTTTAGCAATAACAAATTCGTTTAATGTAATTATGTAGTGTCGTCGCCTATTAGGGTCAAATTACAATATTTTTGAGGTCTGCACTCGAATGACGTCATTTAAAGCGATTTTCTGCGTTATTTGTACGGGCGCGATATAAGCTATCTATACATGTTTATTAATTAGTGCCGTTTAGTAAGACGCTAACCGCACTTAGAAGGGAACTCAGATGATATCGTTCTTTAGAATGAATCTGAGCTTCATCTATTAATACGGACCTAAGCACGGCCGATGACCGCGTAGTAGCAAATAGCAACCAACTTTATTTCCAAGTAAACGCACGACCTAGAACAAACCAAGCGGAGGCCTCAATTTTCATCCCTCGATGTTTTTACCGCCATCTTTTGGCGACTTTAGTAAGGAGGGCCATTAAAATCAATCAGCTGTAGCCTGAATCACTAGATGTCGCTTGCTATGCACCACTGCTAATGCCATCTAGCGTCTCCGTAAACGAGCCCGAAAACGAGCCCGAGTTAGGACGATCGCATTTCTTTGTATGAGATGAGGTATCTGTACTAGTATAGTATTATATTATCTGTGGTAAAGGTGTCTTGCGTAAACGGCTACGTAGTTTGGTAGTTAACTAACAACAATAAATATTTCTAAGAGAGAGGGGGGGGCACACTATATATATATTTTTTAATAATAATAATAATTTATTGTGCCACAAAATGTACAGAGTTATACAACATTTCTACAAATTATGCATAAAAATAATTGTGCAATACATAGCTTGGTAGACATTTTAAGGATACAACTCGGATCTGTTTAATAAAATGTTAAACCCTGTCTCTTAAACTAGGGTAATCTGTATCTTTTGACAGTGTTCGGCTATATGACGACTTACAAAAAGATTTCACGAGATGTAGACTGTGTCGTTCTACCACTATATTTATAATTGTGTGTGTGTGTGTGTGTGTGTGTGTGTGTGTGTGTGTGTGTGTGTGTGTATGTGTGTGTGTTTGTGTTTGTGTGCGTGTGTGTGAGAGTGTGTGCTTGCGTTGGTGGAAAGCATTGAGTAAGGTGTTAAATTAAATTAGGCGACGTATGTTAGGAGTGATTCCGTTTTAGGTAGTCCTGTTGCAAAAGCCATTCAGTTACTTTAGGTTTAAGTTCATGTTTATTTAAGTCTACTATGTTTAGTGTTTTGTGTAATTTTTTGTAAATTTTTGTGCTCAAGATTAAAAATTGATGTCTGGCGAAGGTCGTTTTATGTCGTGTACCCAAAAAGATGTTTGTATGTTTATTGGGGTTGGAACGGGGAACACTCGCGTGCCTTTTAAGTGTTGCGTGGAGCACATAGAGCTTTCGGCCAGTTAGAACCCTGCAGTCCTGATAAGCGGCGGTAGCCTAATGGATAAGGCATCGGTCTCGCAATCGTGAGGTCGCGGGTTCGAATCCTACCCATTATACTACCGACGTGAACCCACTCCTATTTTTTTTTTTGATGTAGCGGGATAAGATCCTTACGAACACCCCCACCGTCAAAATAAATATCTTTCTTTTCTTTTCTGTTCTTATCATTTCACCGTCCGGGGAAGTCGGTGGAGGTAGTGTGGGGTTCGCACCCACTAAAAAACCCGACGTGTATCACCCGCCACTTTCGCGACCGGGCCGCCGTAATTTGTTATACCGTCGGTGGCCCGCCCGGTGGCAATGCTCGGAAGCGATGTTGTTGCGTTCCGGGCATTTCACACCTACGCGGCCGCTGGATACACACAGGGTGCGGCGCCTCCACGGAAGGCCGCGGCCGGGGAAGATTACCCCGTACCGCAGCCCACCTAAGGCGGCATCAGGCGCAGATGTGCGCGCCGACGCCGCCCGGTTCGCCGGCGACGGAGCGGATCCGCCAGGAAGCTCTCTTCCATGACGCGCTCCGCCGCCTTCTTCTGCGAGATGACGTCCTCGCAGAAGGATACGATCGCATTCCACGACCTCTCGTTGCCGGCCGTGGTTCTCTCAATGGTCAGGGACCATTGAGAGAACCACGGCCGGCAACGAGAGATCACTTCCGACCACTGCGGTGAGAACTCGACACGTGAACCCACTCCTAACACAAGCCTTTGAGCTTAGCTGGAGGGGTTAACAAGATCAATCCCACATTAGGACGTCCTCAGGCCAGGTGTAGTGATGATCTACGCAAAACGGCTGGCAGGAGCTGGATGCAAGAAGCCGAAGATATAACAAAGTGGCGTGCAATTGGTGAGGCCTATGTCCAGCAGTGGACTGCGATAGGCTGATGATGATGATGATGATGAATCTCTTGCTTTTGCACCAATCACCACAAGGTGTTCCTATAATATAATGGTGGCAGCACCTTACCTACATATATACAGCTTACAAACAAACATTGTAAACATCGGCAATTTGTAAAGTGGTCGCGAGATTTTATTGCCTTGTTCCTTTCGCCAGCTTTATTTATTGCATGCGAACAGGCATATATACATGTACATAATGTAGAATCATGACTTTTCACAAGTGTAGTATTTTGCTTTATAAGTAAACAAAGATTTTTTGATTGCTTTGATAATATGCATTTAGAATTGTATTGGTATGTTTACAAGTCTAAGTTGCCTGGTTGCTAGTAGAGGCTCTCCTCAGTTAGGGATCAGATGGTATTGTGTGAGTTGTCTGATATTAGTCAAATCTTTCAATATTGTTTCGTTACAGGAATCCAGTTAAATGTATTTAATATTTTTGAAATAATTTGTTATATGCGACTCATCCATTGAGTCGCAAATAACGCAATTTAGCAACTAAGTTTTTAACTACTAGCGATGTGGGTCATGCTCAATGGTCAGGGACCATTGAGAGAACCACGGCCGGCAACGAGAGATCACTTCCGACCACTGCGGTGAGAACTCGACACGTGAACCCACTCCTAACACAAGCCTTTGAGCTTAGCTGGAGGGGTTAACAAGATCAATCCCACATTGCTAGTTATCTTTTAAAAAAATAAAATTTAAAAATAAAATAAATAAAAAATAAATTATGGTGGTCACGGGAAGACTGACCCTGAGTCTTCCCGTGACCACGGCCGTTGCAATACGGTCGAAACGTCGGGCAATAAACAAGGTATTTTACCTTAAATTATTCACGCGATTAAGACCCGTAATATATATGTATATTTTAATAATGTGTACAAATCGCGAAAGTTTATCAACATTTAAAAAATAAATTGCTTCGTAGCGTAGAGGGTTTCCGTGTCATACCTTAAGAACGGCTCTTTGTGCTCTCACAACTCTAAGAAGCTTGGTTTTAGCAGCTCCTCCCCAAACTGGAATACTGTATCCAATTACCGATTGGCATAAAGAATGAAAAACCATCTTTAAGATATCAGGGTTAGCAGAGTACCTGAGAGACTTAAAGATAGGGATGAGTCTAATTGATCGAGTGGTGAAAATGTCTATTTGTTTATCCCATCGTAGTCCCGAATCAATCCGCACACCCAGATACTTTACCTCGCCAGCTCTTATGAGTTTGGAACAGGAACCCTGTGGTAATGCTTGTTCGCATGTGTGTGCTGTTGAGAGAGAGAGTGAGAAAGAGAAGGCTTGTAGATTGTTTTGGCGAATAGCAAAAGGAACATAGCAGGTTTTATTAAGGTTTAGGGTGAGGAGGTTGGAGTTAAGCCAATTTGTAATTGTCATTACGTAACAGAAGCTATTTTTTTGCAAGTATGTCACCTGGCACATATTTTGGAGATTTATCTACATCACTCGTGTTTTTGTCGGTCCGTTTGTCACATCCAATTTGCACCAAATATACTGGACCGATTAAGTTTAAATTTGGTACACATATGTGTTTTAAACCAAAACACGGAAGCATAACGAATAAAGAAAAAAATTGACCTTGAGAGCCATTTTAGGGGAGCAAATAAGAAAATTAAAAAATGTTTCGCGAACTGTATCATGTAACATATTAAATGAAAGGGTTTGCTCTAAGGATACTTAAAAAAAATAATATCGTTATTTTAAAACTTATTTAGGCAAATCATGAAAATTCACCATATATTGAAAGCTATTTGGCCTAATATTTTGGATAATATAAATGATAGTTTATAATCTACAGATTACAGAAAAACCTACAAGAAGTCTTAGTTTTAAACATAGGGGCCATTTCTGAGTAAGTCAAATAGAAAAATTAAAAAAGGTTTCGCTAACAGTATCATGTTACATATTGTTACAGTACAATATCTTTGTGCTGTATCTACAATCTACATCACAATCTTATGTTCCTTATCGCACGTTCAGTATCTATTAAATGTTTCTACTATCTGTTATCAACAAGAAGTCGTTAGTATATAAGATGCACCTTTGGATAATTATAACCAGACTATACTACATCTTTTGTCTCATTTATACCTAATCATATACTGCCAAGAAGTTTGGCAAATTGGTGACCCCGACGAACGAATACGCAGCAAGAAACATGGCACAATCACCGTGCAAGGCGAACATAAATCAGCAAGGAACACTTGAAGTAGCTGCTGGCACCTCGGTTTTATCCCGCATTCCGGAATTTTGGAAAGACCAACCAAGATTATGGTTCACGCAACTAGAAGCCATATTAGCACTACAGAAGCAAGGAGACGAATACAAATACTGTACAGTAATAGCAAAGTTATCCAAGGAAGAAATACTACAAGTTAGTGACCTAATCACTTCACCACCGACTACAGATAAATACAAAAACATCAAGGAACGTTTAATTGATTGTTACGAAGAAACAGAACAGCGACAGTTTCAAAAATTAATATCAGAGACAGAACTCGGTGATCAAAAACCTTCGCAGTTATTACGTCAAATGCGAGTCCTCGGGAGAGGAAAAATCAGTGACGAAACAATTAAACTACTATGGTTCAGGCTTTTACCAACATCAGTTACTACGGTTCTAGCAGTTACGGAAGACATACATATCAACCCATATGATGGCCCACTGCTGGGCACGGGTCTCCCCAGTAGAACCTACTGGTATGTAGATCCTGGGGGTAATTGCCATAATCACCACGCTTGGCGAGCGGGTTGGTGATCGCAGTAAGGCTTTAAGTACGCAGAAGACGCTGCTGCCCGTCCTCCGGTGTGAAATCCCTTAGTCGCCTTGACGACACCCACGGGAAGAGATGGGGTGGTACTATTCTTAAGCCGGCACCACACAGCATTACGGAAGACATGGAAATTGACAAACTGAGCCAAATTGCAGACAAAATAATAATGAATTCAAAAGTAACCGAAATATCAGCTGTTAGCAACGACACTTCAAACGACAACAATACAGCATGCATTTTAGCCCAGCTAGCAAAATTACAGATAGATATTGACGCAATTCAGCAAGGTCAATATGGCTATCGACCCAACACGCACAATCATTTCAAGAAACGTCATCAATTCCCGATTATGAGGCCGAGAACAAACTATAGAGGAGCAAATCGATTTTGTTACTACCACGAAATATTCGGAAAATATGCAAAGAACTGCATTAAACCATGCGGTTGGAAACCAATGACTTACGTACGGAACCAGGGAAACGAATAAGAGCACAGACAACGGCGAAACTCTGTGCAATCCACCCATCCAATCGCCTCACCATTACCGACCGAAAAAGTGGTATGAAGTTTTTGATTGGCACGGGCGCAAATATTTCAGTCATTAGCAAGCAACAGAGACATTCAATTTTACAAAATGAACAATACACACTATAGGTACGCTGCAAATGGGACTAAAATTAGGACTTACGGCGAGAAGACGCTTACCTTGAATTTAGGACTACAACGATGTTATAAATGGAATTTTGTAATCGCCGATGTTACACAACCAATAATTGGAGCAGATTTTCTAGAGCACTATAAACTATTAGTCGACATAGCAGGTCGCAAACTTATCGACAAAGTTACAGAGCTGACAACGCATGTAACTTCGGAAAAAGCGACACAACAAACAATTCGTACTATCGCAGTGGGAACGAATCCACGTATTACGCAACTTTTAAACAAATACGAAGACATCACGAAAGGGTCCTCTCTCCGCAATGCGCCTAAACATAAGATTGAACATCACATTATCACTACAGGACCACCCGTCGCAGCTCGGGCAAGACCATTACCTCCAGAAAAATACGACATAGCCAAAAAGGAATTTCAAAATATGATAGAACTCGGAATTTGCCGACCGTCAGATAGCCCATGGGCAAGCCCATTACATATGGTAAAAAAGAAAAATGGCGAATGGAGACCGTGCGGAGACTATCGAATGCTCAATAGCACGACAGTACCGGACAAATACCCACTACCAAGATTAACTGACTTTACATACATATTAGAAAATAAGAAGTTACTAAGCAAGATAGATATACGTAAAGCATACCATTGTATTCCTGTTAAAGATATAGAAAAAACAGCCATCATCACACCTTTTGGACTTTTTGAGTACTTAAGAATGCCTTTCGGATTACGCAATGCGGCACAAACATTTCAACGATTCATGGATTCCTTATTTAGAGATTTAAACTTCGTATTTATATTTGTAGACGACTGTCTCATCGCATCGGACAACGAAGATTTGCATTATCAGCATTTAGAAACGGTTTTCAAACGTTTACACGAGAATGGAATAACCATTAATCTCGAAAAATGCGAATTTCTCAGAAGGGAAATAGATTTGTTAGGTTATCATATAACGAGCCAAGGAATACACCCTACCGAAGAAAATTACAAAGCAATCATGGAATTTCCCAAACCGAAAACAATTCAAGAATTAAGAAGATTTTTGGGCATGGTCAATTTCTACAGAAGTAATATTCCACGCGCAGCGGAAAATCAAAGAATTTTAAACGAATATCTACATGGTTCAAAAAAGAACGATAATTCACCTGTTCCTTGGACAACGGAAGCAGACAAAGCTTACGAAAAATGCAAGGAAAGCATGAAAAACGCAGTGTTAACAGCGCATCCATCCCGCAACGCATCACTAGCGCTCATGACCGACGCTAGTGCTACTTGCGTTGGTGGAGTTTTACAACAAAAATCCGGACGCAATTGGGAACCATTAGGATTTTTTTCACAAAAATTGAGCGAAACTCAACAAAAATATTCTACGTTTGACAGAGAGCTGTTAGGAATATACATGGCCGTCAAACATTTTCACAGATTAATCGAGGGAAGAGAATTTACAATATTTACGGATCACCGACCTTTGACATACGCATTCTCCCAAAAACCATCATCAAACGATACACCGCGACGGGTCCGGCAGTTAGATTTCATTTCACAATACAGTACCAACATTCAACACATAAGCGGACGTGACAATATTACCGCCGATGCCTTATCTCGAATAGAGGAAATATACGTGCCATCACCTATCGATTACGCTGAATTGGAAAAATGTCAATCAACAGATAATGAACTAAGTAAATTACATGACAATAAAAGATTAAAATTCAAAAACATTACGCTTCCGGGTTCCACAATAAACATCACCTGCGACACGTCTACTGGAAAAAGCCGCCCCTACTTACCAAAGCATTTTCGCAAACAAATTTTCGATACCATTCATGGTATGAGCCATCCAGGAAAAAGAACTACGAGAAAAATGATAACCCAAAGGTATTTATGGCCGTATATGAACAAAGATATCAATAATTGGTGTAGATCATGTATAGCCTGCCAAAAATCAAAAATACAACGACATACGATATCACCTCCTGGTACATTTATGACAGCGCAACGTTTTGAACATTTACATATTGACATCGTCGGACCACTTCCGATTTCACAAGGGAAGAGATATTTAATCACAATCATAGATCGTTGTACGTCATGGCCCGAAATATTTCCGGTAGAAGATATAACTGCAGAAACAGTAGCCAAGACACTTTTCGAAGGATGGATTACTCGTTTTGGATGTCCATTGCGCATTACTACGGATCAAGGCCGACAGTTTGAATCAAGAATATTTGAGTCACTCTCACAATTTTTGGGAATACATAAAATTAGGACAACACCTTATCATCCACAATCCAATGGAATGATAGAGAGATTTCATAGAACTTTAAAGGCGGCGTTAATGACAAGAGAATCCAACGAAAATTGGTTAAAAGAAATTCCAACAGTTTTACTCGGGTTGCGGAGTAGCTTGCGAGAAGACACAGGTTATAGTTCAGCAGAGATGACATATGGAACGCCAATACGACTCCCTGGAGGATTTTTTGAGTCATCAGCAGCACAGTTATCAACGTACGAAGAGTTTGTAAAACAAATTCAAAAGGACATCACACAAATGACATCAATTCCGAAAAGAAAAAAACACAATCAAGCTATATTTGTGCATCCCGAACTCAAAGAATGCTCACACGTATTTGTTCGGTGTGATAGAATTAAGAAAGCCCTGACACCGCCATATGAAGGACCCTACCCAGTAATTAGTAAAACAGATAAAACATTTTGCATTAGAATTAGGGATAAAGAGACAGTGATATCAATTGATAGATTGAAACCAGCTTTCATGATCAATGACGAATCAAACTACGTGCCAGATTCAAAGGATTGCGACAAGCATTCACACACGTACACTACACGATCGGGACGTAAAGTAAAGCCAGTAGTACGTCAATAAAAAATCGCTGATATAAGCAAGCTATTCGTATATATATTAACATAGATCTTAACATATACCATTAATTCACAACTACTCGTAACAACAAGACATCTAAAATGGGAAATCAAATTTCTAAATACCAGATAACATACAATACGGACAATTGCCTCAATCAAAACGAAGCGGACCAACTCCGTAACCTGATCCAGGAGGACTTACGGTGGACAAGAAATGTTGCAATGGGACAGATTATTTTAACAATCGGCGTGATCCTAATTTACGGCATAATGAAAACACTGGACAGAAGAATGAAGAGTTTAACGGAAAAAAATAATAAACACTCGTGCAACAGCTAAGTCAAAATTACAGACGTCAGCAAATCACACCACAACAGGCGTCATCAAATTCCACCGCGTACAATAGCATTATTATTTATATACATCAGCAAATAACTAGTAAGGTCTAGGTCAAATTTATATTGTAAACACTATTACCATAATTTTTTTTTAAAGGGGGGTGTACTGTTACAGTACAATATCTTTGTGCTGTATCTACAATCTACATCACAATCTTATGTTCCTTATCGCACGTTCAGTATCTATTAAATGTTTCTACTATCTGTTATCAACACGAAGTCGTTAGTATATAAGATGCACCTTTGGATAATTATAACCAGACTATACTACATCTTTTGTCTCATTTATACCTAATCATATACTGCCAAGAAGTTTGGCAAACATATCAATGAAAGAGCTTGTTGTAAAGATGGCTGTTATATACACGGAGATTTTGTAGTCGTTTTGGAGCCGAAGATTTTGAACTCCTTGTCAATAACATATTCCATAAAAGATATCAAATGAATAAAATATTAACATTTATTTTTTTAATCCTTAAAATTAATTACATTCACGGCGAATAAATGAGATAGGTCTGCTCGTCATTTGTGGTTTTTTAAGAGTAAATACACGAATCACTGTGAAATATACCCAAATCACTGTAGGTGTGCCTTTGATATTTTAAGAATTCCCTCGATTTCTCCAGCCATCATCAGATCGTGATCGGATGACAATGGAACCAACTTGGAAGAATACCCTTTCAAACACAATAAGATTTTTTCAAATCGGTCCAGCCGTCTTTGCATAATCGGTGAACAAACATACAGAGGAATTGAGAACCTCCTCCTTTTTGAAGTCGGTTGAAAATACGATGTGTACACCAGTAGAAGAGCTGTTGTTTTAGTAACAACTTAAAAATAGTATTTCCGATCATGTTAAAAATATTTTATAGTCAAAAGGATTTATTATGCGTAACTTGTGTATTTAATTCAAAAGTTTAGTTTTAGTTTTATTTGTCTTGTTTAAAACTGTTTTATGTTTTATAATAAAGTTGTTGAAACCATAAAAACTTGTCAAGTGCGAGTGGGACTCGCGCACTGGTTATACCTACTGATTTATAAGTACACACGGCACTGTAACAACCAAGTTGCAAAAGGGCTACTCACCGACCGTGGATACACAAAGCATTTTGGGCCACGGTAATGTGTGACCCACATCGCTATAAAGCTCCAATTTTTTAAATACGCCTGAAATACTTACAGTCAGTTTTCGCTGCTTTCAATTTTGACACAAAAAATATTTTATTTTATCGCAAAGTAATGTTCAAAACTATTTTTGGCGGGCCTAAGCCCGTATAAAGTATGAAGGAGAAATTGGAGTACCCATTTACTTACATCGTTATTTGTAATGTTTCATAATGCAGTTTTATCTTTCATAATGAACGTAAAAGAAAAAAAGGTACAGTGTCCATGTAGCATACTCTTTATCAGCTGTTTTGTGGTGCACCGTTTGTTTTAATTAACTGTTACCACTTTCTTGCAATTGTAATGTACTTTCTTAATTGTTGTGTAGGTACTAGTTTTTAAACCATGCGTAGAATTCGGTCAGGTTCTGCGCGCGCGTCGTCCGCGCCGACCGCGCCGCGCCGTTGCGTTCATTGACCGCACAGCTGATATCACTGCTACCTAGCAATGAGGAGCGCGGACGGCGACGCGACGAGGCATGCATTACTGAATGATTTCTCGATCCCCTACTATTACTAAGCTCGAATGAGTGACAAATTTAACGTGAATTCCAACTTTGTCATTATAATAGGTGCAATTTTTCTTTGTTTTTTCTTTGTTATCTCTATTTATTCTAAGTTACCACGCTTCGGCTCCAAAACGACTACAAAATCACCATGTATACGTTTGACTGTATACCAAACACAACCTAAAAAATTTATTGGTTTGACGAGTTAATTTAGATTTATTGAGTTAACCTTTAGCTAATTATTTAAATGCAACAATATAATCTTGCAAATCACAAATAATTATAAAATATAACGAATTATTCGATAACTTTAGGAACTTAGGTATGCTTAACGCTAGACAATGATTAGCAGTAAATAATAAAAAAAATATTGGGACTGACCTTAAGTTAATTGTTGTGCCTTGGTTAAAGAGAATTGTAAAAATTTCCTTTACTTAAGGGTCGAATAGGCGAATATCAAATACATTTTAACGTAGGTAGGATAAACTTATATCTAAACTTAATAGTATAGCACCCATTACTCCGTAAACAAGTTGCCGTTACCTTTTTTATAGGCGTTTCTAAACAATTTGTGAAATTATGTTCATTTACTTAAAACCTTTTTTAATGGTGTCATTTAGTGACTCCTAATGGTTTTCGTATCAGTATTATGTAATTGGTAACACTTAGCAATACAATAGTAAGTTAGCAAAGTTGTATTTTCTCTAATAAATTTTGGAATTATAAATTTTACGTGCCATGCAAAATACACTTTTATGTAAAAAATATTTAGCATACATTTTCGGCAGTATTTGCTGGTAACACACATTGTTTCTGGTGTTGAAAGTATATTTCTGGTTCAGTGTTTTAAACTTATCTAAGTTACATCTAACAAAAAGGGCAATCTCGCAAATGTATAAACTAGGTACTGTAATAACGAAAAAGCTCTTGATCGAGCAAGTACCGGGGCTGTTTCTCAGAAACTTATATCGCTAAAATAAACCTTACACGTACATCACAACTTATTATTACCTTACTTTATCACATAATAGATTAATTTATATTTTTATTATAAATATAAAATTCTCGTGTCACAATGTCCGTTCCCATAGTCCTTCGTAACGGCTTGACCGATTCTCATGATTTTTTTTATGCATATTCAGTAAGCCTGAGAATCGGCTACTATCTATTTTTCATACCTAAGAATTTGTTTGTTTGTTTGAATGCGATAATCTCAGTAACTACTGGGCTGCACTGAAAAAATATTTTATCGTTGGATAGCCCAATTATCGAGGAAGGCTATAGGTTATAACATCACGCTACGACTAATAGGAGCTCTTCCTTTTTTTTTACAACATGTTTCATTGCTGCTCCAGCAATGAAAAATGTTGTAAAAAAAATGGAAGAAAAAGAAAAAAGGGAAAATTTACGCAGACGAAGTTGCGCGGGTCAGCTAGTATTATATATTATTTCATCACAGAATTAGAACCTGAAAGGTCGGCCATAAAACTCCTGGTTCTCGACCGTCATTTATTTCTTTACAATCAAACGAGTTTTTGATTTGAAGTGTGGCTGACAACTTTCAGTAGGTAGCAGTTTACAGATTGTTCGTATGCAGCGTTTTTGCGCAATTAACACATGTAACTATTGTTAGAGTTCCCCCAAAACACTATCCCATATCTTAACATAGAGACCACATAACCATGATAGGCTATCAGTGTAGTTTCGCGAGTAGAAACTTTTGATAATTGATGTAAAGCATACGCGAAGCTAATAACCCTATTGATTAATTACTCCATGTAAGTGCTCCATGTATCGTTTCGTATCGGATTCTTTAACAGTTTCATTTATGTACATAATATTTACATGTGTATTTACTGTACGTTGCCTAAATTGTATAATTTTAATTTTATTTAAATTGATGATTTGAAGATTGTTTAAATCCATCCAAGCAATAACAGCGCCAAGGGTATTATTTATTTCGCTGGAAAAATCAAGATCCTTTTCTTTTTTTGTTATTACCGTGCTATCATCCGCAAATAGTACCATGAGATATTTAATGTAATTTGTTAAACCATTGATATAACACAGAAACAAATGAGGGCCTAATACACTGCCCTGTGGTACTCCATATATATTTATTTGGCACGTTGAATTGAGTTTTTATATTTATCCTGCTAATCTGTGTTTACTGTTTTCTATCTGCGAGATATAATTTTATGATGCTTAGGATATTTCCCCGTATTCCATATTGCTCTTATTTATGTAGAAGTATTTCATGGTCAAAAAAGTCGAAAGCCTTGGACATGTCCGTGTACATGGCACTAATAGGAACTCTACGATCCATGGATATCATAATCTTATATAAAAAGTCATATATAGTTAAATAAACTGATTTTCGTTTTCTAAATCCTGTTTGATCATCACCAATATGAGTATTTGGAAAAATATTCCATACTTACTATGGAATATTTTTCCAAATAGTCATAAAGGTGGTTATAGATAAACTTTTCGCATACTTTTAAAAACAGTGGAGTTAGAGCAATAGGTCTATAGTTACTTATTTTTTTTGGCTTAATCACAGATTTTTTTATGTATCAGGAACAATACCTTTTTCAATGCAGAAATTAAATATATAGTTCAGAGGAAAGCAAGACAGAGAGAGGAAGTTGTTATGCCATCATATCCTGTGTTTTTTTTTTTTTTTAAGTTTTTAACTTTATTATACACATCCTGTGGAGTGACTAGTGATAGTAACGCGTGGAAACATCGCCTTTTGTAGTGGTTTATTTAGGTTGCGTTTGGCTGTATCAGGGTCTAAATCAATAAAATAATTATTAAATGTATATATGCCTAACTGAACTATTTTAACAAAACCTTTGCACAACACTTCGTCGCGAAAACTTGGCGATTACGTAACGAGATTTCCGGGACGAGTTGCGACGATACACTAATAATCGCTCGCTCGTGGAGACTACCCGACGATAGTAGAGCGGAATCGTCGCGAATCTTTCGCCCGTGGAGACGGTCTGTTTAAATCGTTTAGAGATTTTTTTGTTATAATACATACGGAAGGTGTTCAAATATTTTAGTCGCCAATAAACATCATTACAAACAAGACGTGTATTCCTTTTCTCTGTGTCTGTCACGCAAAACTGAACCTTAACACTATAAACATATGGTCCAATCGAACCGGATTCCTGAGAATTTACCTGAGCGACCCGACGCCGGCGAAGACAATAGCGGCCGGCCACATGTGCAGAGATAAGCAAGTACTTGCATCGGAATTTAACTCGAACTCGTAAACAATTCGACGACGGTGATTATTAGTGAGATATTTATTGAAATACAACGTGGAATCAGTACTTAGTGGGTGAAAATGAGTACTACACTTACTAAGGAGCAGAGTGAATTATTGAATACATTAGAAGAAATATCGAATGTATTGGTTAAAACCCAAACAGACCTAAAGAAGTAAGAAAGAGGGATATATTAAGGCGAGAATAGAAACCATCGATGATTATTGGAAAACATTCAGCTCAACTCATCAAATGTTATCTAAGTGTACCCCACGAGAACAACGCGGATTATTGAGCTATTTTTTGAAAGAAGATTTCTACACGTACGAGGATTTGTATCATAACCTAAAAGCCGATTTGTTGGATTTATTGGCTCAAACTCAGCAAAGTATACCAGCTGCACACAAGGCTTTTACGGAACCTCAAATTGAAAGAAGTTCTTCGTTTGTGAAGTTGCCGCGCATTCAATTACCAACATTTTCGGGAAAATATGACGAATTTACTACCTATAAAGATTTGTTCACATCGCTCGTGCATGGAAATAAAACGTTGTCATGTGTACAAAAACTACATTATCTAAAAACCAGTTTACTCGGCGAGGCTGAAGCATTACTGAAACACATACCTGTCACAGAAAATAATTATACTCAAGCTTGGGAAACACTTAACAATAGGTATGGAAATAAAAGACTTACAACTACATCTTTATTGAAGAGACTTTTTTATCAAAAGAAGGTAAACAATCAATCTGCGCAGCTTATAAAATCATTAGTCGATACAACTACAGAATGTTTGAATGGTCTTAAAAATCTGGAAATAGCAATTGAACAGTGGGATCCTATGATCGTATTTTTGATTGTACAAAAATTAGACATGCTGACACATAAAGAGTGGGAAGAGTGTGCCTATAAAAAAATGCTAATGACTTACCGAATTGGAATCAACTGAAGGAGTTTCTTGAAGCGAAGTTCCGCACTTTGGAGATGGTTACGCCGACAACTACACGCTCATTAGGAGAACGGACACAAAGAACATTCCACGTTACTGAAAAAAATGAGAGACCAAACACTACAACTACTTCTACGTCTAATACACATATAGTGTGTGCTTACTGCAACGATAATCATTATATTTACAACTGCAAAGAATTTTCGAAGCAGGCGGTAGAAGATAGAAGCGATTTCGTAAAGAAGAACTATTTATGTTTCAACTGTTTGGTACCGAATCACACCGTTTATCGATGCAAACAAAAAACGTCTTGTAGAATATGTAAAAGAAAGCACCACTCTCTTTTACATCATGAGAGACCACAAACAAGGACAGGCGACACAGTGTCTGACACACCAACAAGCAATGATACACCTGAGATAGAAACAGCAGTGAAGAGTCACTATTCTAGAGAGAAACAAACCGATTGTCAAGAAGTTTTATTAGCAACAGCGCTCGTGGGTGTTATATCTAGTAGCGGACAATATCACACTTGCCGTGCTCTTATTGACCAAGGGTCTGAAGCTTCATTTGTGACCACTAGAATAGCTGATTTATTGGCATTAAAGAAAACAAAGATTAGAGGCAAAGTTTCCGGAGTTGGGGAAGAAGAGTTACGTATAAATTATAAAGTTACACTGTCACTCCAGACAAAATCTAAAACATTCATCGAAATCGACGCCTACGTTATGAAGAACATTTCATCTCAACTGCCAGCACTGGAAATAAAGGTTGACTTGCCTGAAATGAAAACATTGACATTGGCTGACCCGACCTGTGGAAGTCCTGGTAGAATTGACATTTTACTTGGAGCAGCGGTATACGCCAAAATCCTAGAAGAAGGGCTTGTTCGACTCTCAGACAATTTAATAGCACAAAAAACAGTCTTTGGTTGGATACTGTCAGGCCAAGCGAACCATAGACCCTCAAAATCTATACAAATTAGAAGCTTGTTTGCTACTGTGAAAGACGACAACGATTTACTGAGAAAATTCTGGGAAATAGAAACAGAATCATACACAAAAAGGAGAATCCTAACAAAGGAAGAAGAAGAATGTGAAAACATCTACAAAAACACAATAAAGAGAGAGAAAAGTGGTAGATATGTGGTGCAACTACCTCTTATACAAACTATTGAAGAAACCTTACAGAAAGTGGGACACACAAAAGAACAAAGTATAGTGAGACTGAAACAATTAGAGAGGAAATTTCAAAGAAACAATAGATTGAGAGAAGAATATACAAGGGTTATCAGCGAATACTTAGAAATGGGACATATGAAGAAAGCAGACAAGGAAGAAGAAAATAAGTCAATTTATTTACCTCATCACGCAGTGGTCAGAGAAGACAAAGATACAACGAAGGTACGTGTGGTCTTCGATGCATCCGCAAAGGGAACTGGTGGTCATTCTCTGAATGATACAATCATCATTGTCCTACCATCGTAGGACCTGTGCTGCAAGCTGATCTTCGTAGTCTTATCACACGCTGGAGATAACACAAAATATGTGTTGTTGGGGATATAGTCAAAATGTACAGAAACATTAAAATGTTAGAAGAACATACAAATTTACAACGCATAGTATGGCGTGATAGTCCTGAAAAAGAAATAGAAAGTTATAAACTACTTACCGTCACCTTTGGAACAGGCGCAGCTCCTTACCTTGCTGTTAGAACCCTTATACAACTTGCAGACGATGAAGCGAATGAATACCCCGAAGCGGCTGCTGCAATAAAACAATCATTTTATATGGACGATTTGATGTTAAATCATAATGACGTCACGAGCATGAAGATATTATGTCACGATATAAAAACAGTACTTATGAAGGGTGGCTTTCAAATGCAGAAGTGGTCCAGTAACTCAGAGGAAGTTTTGAGTTTTTTAAAGGAGAGAGGGAATGAAATTAAGGATAAATTAGATATCAAGTTAGACAACATTATAAAAATATTGGGACTATCGTGGAACAGAAAAAAAGATACATTTAAAGTAACTGTTAACCTACCTGAGTTGAAGAATCCTATCACAAAGAGAACAATTTTGTCTGATGTTGCACGTTTATTTGATCCCTTTGGTTGGTTGGCACCTGTAGTGATAACAGCTAAGATTATGATTCAAAGATTATGGCTATGTAAACTTACCTGGGATGATGAGTTGCCTGATGATCTGAAAGAAGAATGGATTAGTTACAGAGATGAATTAACAAACTTACAAACAATTGAAGTCCCACGCTGGTTACATATATCACCTGGCTGTAAAGAAGTTCAGATGCATGGTTTTTCAGACGCTTCAATTACGTCCTACGCTGCAGTTACTTACCTGAGAGTATTATCCGAAGACGACACTGTCCACGTGACGATACTGGCATCCAGAACAAAGGTAGCGCCGCTGAAACAACTGACAGTACCTAGACTTGAACTTTGTGGCGCAGCCCTACTGGCAGAGCTTATTCAAGATATGAGAGAGCTACTGGGAATACCAAATAACAAGATCTTTGCATACACTGATTCTCTGGTGGTTTTGTCATGGCTTCAATCACAACCCAATCGATGGCAAACTTTCGTTGGAAATAGAGTGGCTGATATATTGCGAGTGTTAGACAACAGCCAATGGAGATATATACAATCAGCCGATAACCCGGCTGACATTGCAACGAGAGGAGCCAATGCTAAAGATTTGCGAGAACTGGATACTTGGTGGACAGGACCTAAATATCTGAAAAACAAAGACATAGAAGAACAAAAATACGACATTCCACAGACGGAAATAGAAATTAAAAAATCTTTTCATACACATACATACGAAGAAGAGAAGCCTATTTGGGAAAGATTTTCTACTTTAACGAGAATGAAGAGAGTATTAGCCTACTGTTTGAGATTTAAAAAAAATTGACAAAGAGAGAGATACTTAACTACAGATGAGTTGGAAGATGTATTAAAAAGATGTATAAAATATTACCAAAATAAAAGATTTGAAACAGATATAGATAAATTACAAAGGGATGGTTGGGTGAGAAAGAGCAGTCCTCTTATTACACTTTTCCCATTCTTAGATAAGAGTGGTGTATTAAAAGTGGGAGGAAGATTAAAAAATGCTGATGTGCCAGAAGATTTTAAGCATCCAGTAATTATTCCAAGGGATGAACATATCACACAACTCATAATAAGAGAAGCCCATATAAAAACTTTACATGGAGGTATACAAGCGATGGTAGCTTACATCCGCAGCAAGTATTGGGTGACCGGTCTGAAGGCAGCCGTAAGAAAAAATATTCGTTGTTGTAAAACTTGTATAATTGATAAGGCTAAAGTAAAACAACAATTAATGGGTCACTTACCGGCTGTTAGAGTACGTCCACATAGGGCATTTGTGAACAGTGGAGTGGATTATGCGGGGCCAATACAAGTACGCATGTCAAAGGGCCGAGGCTACCAGGCTACAAAAGGATACATTTGTTTGTTTGTATGTATGGCAACACGTGCCATACATTTAGAGGTTGTTACGGATCTTACAGCTCAAGCCTTTATCGCAGCCTTCCGTCGATTTGTGTCGAGAAGAGGACAATGTGCACATCTTTGGAGCGATAACGGCACTAATTTCGTTGGAGCCGCAAGGGAGCTAAGGGAATTATTTCAAAACAGGAGCAATAACAATATATCACAAGAAGTTGCAGAACTTTTAGCTAATGATGGAACAAAGTGGCATTTCATTCCACCTAGAATGCCTAACTACGGAGGCTTATGGGAAGCCGGAGTACAGTCGGTCAAGAGACACCTAACAAGAGTGATTGGTTCTGCTACACTTACCTATGAGGAGATGACTACGTTGCTAGCGCAAGTAGAAGCGTGCCTTAATTCGCGGCCAATCTGTCAACTAGACGAGACTATTGACACACTTACCCCGCTCACCCCGGGACATTTTTTGGTAGGGGAACCCTTAATCAGTGTTCCTGATGACACTTATGAAGATAAAAACGTCCATCTTCTCACAAGATGGCAAAATATTCAAAGGATGGTACAGCAATTCTGGCGGCGATGGCAGTTTGAATATTTAAACACTATCCAACAGCGATACAAATGGCAAGTACCAATACAATCCATAAAGATTAATGACATTGTCGTCATTAAGGAGACTGAGTTGCCGCCCTCTAAGTGGCTTTTAGGAAGAGTAAAGGCACTGCATCCTGGCACAGACAACCTAGTACGAGTGGTCACCGTCCAATGCAAAGGAAATAATGAAATAAAGAGACCAGTATCAAAACTGATTGTACTTCCAAGTGAACCACAAGAATAAATTGATTATGGTGGGCGGTGAACTATTAATTATATAATTTTATGATATATTTTTGTTAACATTAGTCACTTTCCATTACATTAGTCACCACCAAACGATTTGTGAAGAGGTACTTAGACATTTTCAAATTGTGTGTAAGTAGATAAATTTATTTTGTGTAATGTTGAGTAATTACCTATTTGAAATTAGAGTTGTTTAACATTAATTATTGTCGTCGAAGATACAGTCCATTGCTAAGCTAAGTTAGGTATACTTTCATTAATAATAAAACAATAATTAGTCGTAATTAAAAACAGTTCGTTTTGGTGGGCGGTATGTTTAAATCGTTTAGAGATTTTTTTGTTATAATACATACGGAAGGTGTTCAAATATTTTAGTCGCCAATAAACATCATTACAAACAAGACGTGTATTCCTTTTCTCTGTGTCTGTCACGCAAAACTGAACCTTAACACTATAAACACGGTCTTAACACCAATATAAATATATTGTATGTCAAATATTATGTTTATGCAAATATGTTATGTTTTCTTTATTTTTTTTTATTTATAGATTATTTCAAATAATGTGAAGACCAACAACTTTAAGACGAAGGTTTGTATTTTATTCTTCCAAGAATTAGTTAAGTTATCACGTTAGCATATTAATATATAATTATATGGTATGTATATTTGTATATATGTATATATGTTTGTTTGTATGTATTTATGTAGGTATGATATGTGTACATATTATAGGTATATTTGTGTGTATGTGTGTATATTATTATTTCTGGTACTTAAATTTATTATTTCGTTTACACGAATTGTTTATTATTATATAGTTTACCTACCAACAAGTTTACTGCCCCTACTTCCATTTGTATCTATACACCACCCTAAGGTTGATTGCTAGAGAATGCTTTTAGCATTAAGTCCGCCTTTGTACATTAACTGTACATAAAGTTTTAAAAAATAAAAAAATAATTAAATCAGCATTTATTTTTTATACAAAACGTTTGTATATTATTTTAACAACAAGTAGTGTTTTTTTAGGAATTGAAAAATAAATAATTGGAAATAAATAATAAAATAATAATCATCATCACATGCACGAGCTTTACATATGTCAAACATTGTAAACGCATGTTATAAACATATTTTTTTTGCACGTGTTGCAGGTCTTTTCAACCGACTTCAAAAAGGAGGAGGTTCTCAATTCGTCTGTATTTTTTTTTTTTGTTTTTTTTTTTTTTTTTTTGTATGTTTGTTCACCGATTACGCAAAGACGGCTGGACCGATTTGAAAAATTATTTTTGTGTTTGAAAGGGTATACTTCAAAGTTGGTCCCAGTGTTCCCAGATCACGATCTGATGATGGGATCCTGGAGAAATCGAGGGAACTCTTAAAATATTAAAAGCACATCCACAGTGATTTAGGTATATTTCATAGTGATTCGTGCATTTACTCTCAAAAAACACCAATTGGTGAAGTGGAACTGATGATGAAGACCAAAAATTACGAGCAGACCTATTAAATATTTCACAGTTTGCGATTCAATTAAGTACTTTAATATGGTATTGAGTAGCACTTTAATCTTGATATACTACTATTATACAATGTAATAAAGCTGATAGTGAACTCCTCAACAATTAACGGCCCTGCATCGGAGCAAGCAATATTTCGTAAAAGGATTTGAGCAGATGACATAAGCCTATTGTAACTTAAGTGAACCAACCCACTAAAAAGTGAGAAATAAAAACTTTTTAACAAAAAATATTACCGACTTCAAAAATAAATACAAGGCAACTAAAAAGCAAAAAATAATATACCTAGAATAACAAAAACAAATTAAACATTGTGAAGTTGGTGCCGAATAAAACATAAAGACTACTATTTCATGGCACCAACTTCAAAATGTTTAATTTGTTTTTGTTATTCTAGGTATATTATTTTTTGCTTTTTAGTTGCCTTGTATTTATTTTTGAAGTCGGTAATATTTTTTGTTAAAAAGTTTTTATTTCCTTGTAATTTTGCCTTACATCTGTCAGACCGCGTGGCCACGCCAAAATGTGTTGTTCTTGTCCAGCCGTCTGTAAAAATATTAATATTAAAACTTTTTAATACACTCATTGTTGACAAATATTTAACTATTAACCCTTTAAATTTGGTATAATTTTATTGTTTGGTACACAGCCAAACGTATATAAATATAAAATTAGTCATAATATAGTAATGGTAAATAGCTAAAGTTTTACCCTTTTACTTTAGCATTCATCAGTAATTTTTAAGGATTTAACTGCTGGCAACATTGCATTTTTGCATGTCATGTTCATCATGTTTAGATTTTATCATCATACTGTTAGCTCAGTGACTAAATTGCTTTCTTACATAATAACAATTACAAGAATCAAATGTCTTCACTGGCATTAACTATAAATAAAGGACCTACTAAAAAATAATACCTTCGTAGTAACTCGGGAGATGAGCAAAATGCTGCGCGACGGGTTCCGGCCGAACAAACCTCCTCTACCGAGCGACTGGTACACACTAAGACGAAAAAAATGTGATGCGGGGGACAGGGAAAGCATAAAACTCAGCTATGTGCAATGTGCATAAGTACTTTGTTAGCCCTATAACAAAGTACTTATGCACATTGCAGCACAAATGGTGCGAGTTTAAAATTCTCCGTGAGGAAAATACTCTTAGTGCGAGTGCTCGCGGCTTAAGGACCTTAATATCTCTTGCTGTTAACGTTTAAAGCCGCCTTGGTAATGCCAATGCATTTTGCTTGGAATATTGTGTTCCTTTTGCCTAAAGAGGTTAATTTATTCTTGAATGACCAGGCGTAGTGGTTTCGGGTTTAGTTAATTAAATTACACAATGTTACTATTATGAATGAAGGTCTTGAGAGGAAAGAAATTAAGGTGAATACCTAATGGAGTACTTAAGTAGTAAAATTATGAGAAACTGAGTTGTCATTATTTCGCAGCGTGCAGACAAAAAACTTATTGTTGCAGCATGAATTTGATTTGACCACAAGCAAGACAGTCAGCAAAGTGACCAAAAAGTAATATAAGTAGGTAGGCATAAAAATAAAACTATCAAAATCTTTCA
Organism: Herminia tarsipennalis; assembly: GCA_945859575.2. Classification (NCBI taxonomy): domain Eukaryota; kingdom Metazoa; phylum Arthropoda; class Insecta; order Lepidoptera; family Erebidae; genus Herminia; species Herminia tarsipennalis. The sequence goes on from OX243855.2 coordinate 19,546,643, forward strand.
GTCGGAGTTTATGGGGATACCACATAAACGATGCCCTCATTAATGCCATATGTCTTATTTGTCAGACTGTATGTGTGTAAGATCTACCATTCCGGATATAGAGTTTGGTAATCGAACCCACAACCTCTATGTAGTATTTTTATTTTTTAATCGATTTTTATTGACTGGCCTGTTAGCCTAGTGACCCTAACTGCTCAACCGGAAATCGTAGGTTCGTTCCCTACCCAGGATAAAACTTTGTGTGATGAGCACGATGGTTCATTCTGTGTCTAGGATTAATTTATCTATTATATGTATGTATTTCGAAATATATAAGTATGTTTATCAGTTGTCTGGTTGCCATAGTACAAGCTCTGCTTAGTTTGGAATCAAATGGTTTTGTATGTGTTGTCCAGAGATATTATTATTGTTATTAATCAAAATCTTTAATTTCGATTAGTAGGTATTAATATATTACGTTATTAAACCGGTAATACCTGTAAGTGTAATATAGTGCCGTAAACTAAGAACACGTGTTTCGTTTTTGCAATATCAAAACAAAAAAGTACCGCGCAATTTTATTTTTTTTCTATACTGTCAAATTAGAGTTAACTTGATATATAATCATTTAAACTGTTGATTGCTGAAGACAAACCGATGGTTAGTGACGTCAAAGTGAGCGGTGATAAAATAAATCATCAATATAAAATGATAATGATCGAAAATTTGTAATTACATATCTGTTAGCCAAAGTCCATTATATATATCTATACTGATGTTATAAAAAAGGAAAGATTTGTATTTTTGTATGTAACGAGTAAACTTAAAAACTATTGACCGATTTAAAAAAAATACCATTAGAAAGCTACATTATCGTGGAGTAACATAGGCTATAATATTTTACTGTCAAAAAAATTAGACACGAAAATTACAATAATGTACCTCAATGTGAAAAAAAACCAGGATATGCCACTCGTGCAAAGCCGGGGCAGACGGCTAGTAATATTATAATTGTAAGAGTCTATCTGTTTGTTTGAAAGGTAACTCTTTTCACGCTTTAAGCCACTGAACTGATTTAGATGAAATTTGGTATGGAGATAGTTTATGAGACGTGATAGTTTTTATCTCGATAAGAGGGCATCCATAAAGTAGGTGAGGTGATTTTGGCAAATTTTGGATATCACGATATTTCACGAAAGGAAGGGAGGGGTCCCTTCCTTTGGTGAAATATCGTGAGGTTTGGCTTGATCTCCCCCTCCCTAATCTCACGTAGATTTCACATTTGACTTAACACAGGTCAAGTGTGAGTTGTTCGCATGATGGAGACAGGGTAGCAATGAATGTCAAAATCAGATAAACATTATGTAAAAAAATACTAAATTTAATCCAGTTTTAGATCATTTCTTAACCACGGGAAGTTTGGTAAGACTCGGCTTGACTCTCCTCTTCCTCCTAAACACCTTACGTAATTAATGGACGCCCTCTAACAAAGACACACGCGGGCGAAGCCGCGGGCGACAGCTAGGCAAGTTCAATTTATACCAACGGGTCCGTACCTTTTATGGATAGATAGCGTATATTAAAAACTACTGATCAGATTTGGATGGGATTTTTGCTATTCTGCATATTTTTCTTCGAAGGTTTTGTTGTAGCTATGACGGTAATCACACATTGTTTTTTTTTAAATAAATAATATTAAAATATACCCACAATAAGAAAACATTTGAAATTGATGACAAATTAAACAATATTAAATCATTCAAGAGCATGTCGGACCATGCTCAGTGTAGTGTATATTAATTTCTGCTTTCTAGTTACCTTGATATATTTGAAGTCGGTTGGATTTTTTGTAAAAAAAGGATTTTATTTTTGCGTTTTATTTAAAATAAATTTATACTAAAAAAGTAATGCCCAAATGTACCTGCCTACTCGCAAGATTAGTACGCCAATAACGACTTTGACAGAAATGAGGGTGTACCGTGCTACACTAGACATCACGCCAGTACCCTTTGGGAGGATACAGGCGTAGTGTTGTTGTGTGATTGTTAACAATGCAAATATAGGTAGGTATTATTAATTACTAGCTGACCCGCGCTACTTCGTTTGCGACAATTTTCCGCATTTTTGCAACATTTTTCATTACTGTTTCGCTCCTATTGGTCGTAGCTCGATGTTATAAAGCCTTCGATAAATGGGCTATCCAACAATAAAATATTTTTTCAATTCGGACCAGTAGTTCCTGAGATTATCGCGTTCAAACAAACAAACTAACAAACAAACTCTTTAGCTTTATAATAAAGATGTATATTTGCTGGCGTTTATTAAGGAACTCCTTAATAAATGCCAGCAAACTCCGTTGTCTGTCTCCAAACCTCATCATCAGATCTATTACGAATTTAAATGGGACCATTTCGGGATAGAGCTCTTTTAAACGAAATAAAATTACTAATCTGTCTATTTATGATATAATTATGCCCGGAACATAGATAAAATAACCGGGCAAGAGCATGTCGGACCATGCTCAGTGTAGGGTTCTGGCCGTTGCCGTATGAAAAACATCGATTTGAATAATTGCACCTGCAGAAGAGCCATGCATAATAAAATGATTACTGTAAAAAACATTATAATTTAATTACCGTTTATTTTAAACTTAACATAATTTTATTATGTACTAGAAGTCGCTTGAAATTACCCTGATCTAACTTCAAAACTGACGAAGTGCTATACAATTTGCGACTCCTATTACAACCCCTTATAAGTTGATTTTCTGTGTTTTTCTTTATTTTATGTCAAAAAGGCAAGTACGAAATTTCACAGATCTAACTTGAGTATTGGATTTAAATAATGGAGTACCTTAATATATGATCTATCTTCAAAACTTTAGACGGACTTTCATACAAATTTACTAACCTTATCTTACCCCCTTAGGGGTTGATTATCAAAAAACGCTGACACAAGTGCTTGTTTATTTTGTACCAATAATCTAAGTGCGAAATGTCACAGACCTAACTTTTAATGTGATGGATTTCATACTATCTTGCGACGAAGTTTCACACAAACTCGCAACCTCTAGTTTACCCCCTTAGGGATTGATTTTCCAAAAACACTGCAACACGTGTTTTTTTATTTTAAACGAAAAAGCTAAGTACTAATTTCACCGATCTTACTTCAAAACTGACGGAGTTTTATACAAACTTGCAACCCCTATTTTATCCTTAGCCTTTCTTAGTTGATGTCTACAACATAAAGGGCATCAACTATTAAAATTTCACGTTTGTAACCGTAGCGGTTTAGGCTCTGCGTTGATGAATCAGTCAGTCAGGACAAGTGATTATACATGTATATATTAATTTGAAGTTTTCAAACAATCATTACGAAATAAAAATATTTGAAGTTGAAGAAGTTGAATTTACTCTGCTATCAATAAAAACAACTTTTTTTTTTAAATGACAACTAGATAGATATAGAGACCAAAGTTGATCTCCGGTTTAAAAAAAATATTTAAGCATAATTTAATCGACTAATTTATATTCACAAAATTTATTACTGTTTGTTATTATACGATTATGACCTTCATAAGCTTATGATTAATAACATTTTATATATTATAATAAATGCATTATTTAAATTTGTTCATCACACTGTTTTTACCCGAATGCGCACGCTCTCGAACCTTAAAAGCTTGATGGCTTTTAGCTTGATAGGTATTTAGATTCGTCTTATTTGGTAGAGTGACACTGAATTCTAAAAAAATAAAAATGGCGTAATTTTGGCACAAATATTTATTATGTTTAAAAAAATCTGTGAGCAACTTTGATAGCTGAGTTGCTCAATATACACAGCGCTCAGTGAAACGATGCATATCGAAGAAGCAGCACTTGTTCTCATTTAACCTTTCAACCGGTACAAATCCAACAGTTGCTAGTTGCTGCAATTAGAAACGAACTTAGTCATCGATTGCAGCAACTGAAAACTGTTGTCGGTCATTAAAATTCGCAAATATAATTTCTACATTTGCGCAGTTCCATTGAGATTTAAGTAAACAGCTAGTTGCTAGTTGGCAGTTACTGTAATAAATGCCCCATCTACAAAGTGCTTAACGCAAATCAGGCGGGTTTTTTTATTTTTAAAATTTACGGATACAATCACTCTAATAACTTTCTTACCACTGGAATTGGGACACAGGAACTGACAAAAGGACACTATAATTTAAAAAGCGGCGGTAGCCTAATGGCTAAGGCATCGGCCTTGCCATCGTGAGGTCGCGGGTTAATATCCTACTCATTATACTACCGACGTGAACCCACTCCTAACACAAGCCTTTGAGCTTAGCAGGAGGGGTTTACAAGACTCAATCTCACATTGCTAGTAATCTTTATAATATATATGTATATATATATATATATATATATATATATATATATATTCGTTCTACTCATCTGAGTCAGTTCAAGATGATTAATATGAAAATGTATATTTTAAAAATGTATAATTTTAAATAATGAGGTGATTAGCTTTGTCGACTCGACAGTTTTTTTGGGAATTACATTAGACAATAGGTTACAGTGGGGCACCCAAATATCATGTCTCGCAGGAAAACTCAGTTCTGCAGCGTATGCTGTCAGCAAAGTTAGACAGCTTACGAACGTAGAAACAGCTCGACTAGTATATTTTGGTTATTTTCACAGCGTCATTTCCTACGGTATATTGCTTTGGGGCAAGGCGGCTGATATACAAACTATTTTTATTCTTCAAAAACGTGCAGTGCGTGCGATATATCAACTAGGAGCACGAGTTTCCCTTAGAGAAAAGTTTAAAGAGATAGGCATTTTGACAGTTGCATCACAATATATATATGCAAACGTTATGTTTGTAAAGCAAAACTTACATTTATATAACAAAAATAGTGATATTCACTCTGTGAATACAAGAAATAAGCACAAATTGGTAGGTCGATATCATAGGCTTCATAAAACTCATAACTCATTCATGGGACTAGGTGTTAAATTTTTCAATAAAATCCCAGTCAGCATATCGAGTCTACCAGTAAATAAATTTAAGAATGTAGTCAAGAGACATCTTATACAAAGAGCTTACTATTCAATCGATGATTATTTAACTGATAAAGATAAATGGATGTAGTTCGTTGCTCCCTATTAATGTATTGGGTTGTATAGTTTATTGCATTTTACTAGGTGAATATTGTTGTCACAGTTTGATAATGTTACTTAGGTACTAGTTAAGAAAACGATTTACTTTTGTAAGTAAAGATTCTGCGTGATAAATTACGGCCATTCTTTTCTTTCCTTTGAAAAACATGTATATTTATTCATTAAGTAGCAGTAAATTGGCCAATATTTAAGCACATAAAGTTTTTACATCGTAAGTGGATGCTCCTACTATGTTGTGCCCATTGAGGCTGATGTATCCGATCTCGTGTACTCTTCTAATATTAATGACCTCTTTTTTTGCATCAGTCCTCTAATATATGGTGTATAATATAATGGTGGCAGCACCTTACCTGCATAAACAGTTTATAAACAGAGAAACATTGTAAACATTGGCAATTTGAAAAGAGTGGCCACGAGTTTTTATTGCCTGTTCTTTTCTCGGGCTTTACCTATTGTTTGCGAACAGGCATTACCAGTAAATGTAGAATCGACTTTTCACAAGTGTAGTATTTTGCTTCCTAAGTGAATAAATGATTTTTATTATTATTATTATTAATGTATTATTTTATCCTAAGTGCTTTTTATCGAGCAGTATTGTATTTTCAAGTCTGGGCGTTGAGAATTGATCACATCGAGAACGTTATTAAATGCTATTTATACTCCTGTGCGAATTAGGCCTAAAAGTGAAATAATTTGACGACTCTCAGTTCAGATGTAATCACTGTGCAGTTATTCTATTAGCTGTTATGGCTCACATTCATAACAGCTAATAGAACTTATGGATATTTATTCATTTCAAATTGCATAAATACAGCACATAAACGTTGTTACAACAATTCTACACCTAAATGGGTTTAACGGCTGTAGCCGCGGTGATCGGCTAGTGATAAATATAATAGCAATTATAATTGATCGTGTGAAACGCGAAGATTAATGGTCCGACCACGAACTTGTGCGACTAGTTACGATAGAGGATTTACGGGTTTCAAGGTAATGTACCTATTATTTAGGTACATTTATAAACGTGTCGGCTCAAATTCCCAAAGGCCATTGGGTGTCAAATAGCTGAACATGACGTAGAGTAGGCGCAATTACGTCTTTTTTTGTAAATAAGTGTCTCCGCCCACTACATGTATCATACGAGGGCCATAAGAGTAGAGACTTACAGAAAAACGTATTTTAAAATCTACCAAATACTATTCGAATTTGTTTATAAAGTAGCACCAACCTTAAACGAATCACAGTAAATCTAAGAGGAGTATATAATATATACTCCTCTTAGATTTACTGTCATATTATGACAATAATAAAATTAAGTTAAAGATTAAAGAATTCAACCTTCATATTATACTTTTAATTCATAACCACAAATCTTTATTTTACTCTAGGTTCTATGCCTAGGGTAGGGGGAACGGAGTATACAGGACGGAGGGACAGGATGGGAAACTAAATGGAAAAAGTGAATAAATTGGTTAAGACCACTTTAATAGGCCCACTTTAAAAATAAACAAGTTGCAAATTTCGTAGGAACCTGAGGTGTCTTTAAAACAAAGGCAAACTTCATCACACGAAGTGCTTGTTTTTATCTTAATAAAAAAATATTTTTCACTTCACTTTCAACCATAGCAGGAACGGGTCATGTATGTATACCCATAATTTCAAAGTAAGTTTAAATATTTAAAATTATATTTTACTTTTTGACATGATATGACTATTATAGACCAAAGTTCCATTGCCAGAAAACCTCCCCGAATGTCTAACAACTCAAATTGTTGTTGGACGGGTGTACCCCGGGCAACGCAGGCAAACAGTGTACGTATTGGTGACATGCAATTTGTTAGCGGCTAAAGTTCTGGCTAGCGTTTCTTAGCACGATTTTCCGCATGAGCTGAAAGCATAGCTAAGGAGCAAGGGCGGGCTCTAACGAGCAGGCGAGGGAAGGATTCCCTTCTCAAGTCACCGTCAAGGGGCGGCGGGTTCGCCAACTGTCAATTTATTGATAAGTGGTGAACACGGTCTGATACAGACCACCGACCGGCCCGACCCGTAACCCTGAACGGACAGGAACGGGAGCCCACCGTTCTGGTGGGCTGCGGGGAAGAAAACCCCTTTAAAAATAACCTCAATCTTACGCTTCGATGCCTGGCCATAAGATGAATGGCTGAGGAGTTCTCAGTCCCAAGGGCTACCCATACAGACGCAGGTCTTTAAACTTCAATTATGTCGAGGGTCAAGAAAAATAAATCTACCCAGGAGGGTCCCGAATGCATTCCGTTCGGGGAATCCCTCCCGGAGCCGGTCGGCTCCGGCAGTCCCACGTACTCTGGGGGGGACAACCACCGACGTATCAGCCCGTCGCCGAGCTGCAAATCCGGCAACAAAGATAGCGCTAAGGTCGCGCTTGAACAACCAGCGATGTCAGAGTCTGACATTTCGAGTTGCAGGAGTAGAGCGAATAGTCCTATAATCGAGACTACTCAAATAAAACGCAAGAGACATACAAAGGGGCAAGGTTCTAAAGAATCATTAAGATCCGATTCAGCTTCAAGTGAAGTAGAAGAAGTAGAACCAAAAGTCCCTAAAGTGAATTCTCGTCGAGGTAGGGGGAGGCCACCGACTACGGGAAAATATGTTGGAGTTAGAAAGGCCAGAATGGAAGCGGCATCTCTCAAAGCAAAAGAGCAGATTGCAAAGGCTGCAAACGACGAACGGCTGCTTGCGGAACTTTTTGAGAGAGCATCGCCACAAAACGCTAGTGAGTCAATTGATGGAACTAAAGAGGCTAATGAACTCACAGCTTTAGAACTGGAACGAAAGATCCAAAGTGCCGTTGCGGCCATTCAGGAGGTAGCGAATGTGTCAAAAGGTCTCAAAAGCACTTGTCAAGAGGCCCTTACAATAGCGGCAGCATCTATAGCTATGGCAGGCGAGGAACTCCTAAAACGCACTTCTTCGGAGGAGACTTTCAAATTACAGCGCGAAAACGCCAATCTTGTAACTCAGGTAGCCGAGCTTCGACAGGAGCTAAAAGAATTACGCAAGGAGATGCGCAGTAAGCTTCCACAAGCGGTGCCGACACCCCCATTGCAGGAACAGTCTGTGTTGGCAAAACTCACCCAAAATATGGCCGATATGGAAGAACGTTTTACTAAGCGTTTTTCTACTTTGGAGGGAATATTATTACGGCCAACATTGGGAAATGCTGTTAAGCCAACCTACTGTGCAAGTCCTGAAAGTTCGATGGGGAACCATGAGAAACATAACAGTAAGGCTCCACTTAAATTTCCCGCATTCAAAAAGAAGACAAAGAGACCCTTTTCAATTATATATCCAATCTCTCAAACAGCCTTAATATCACCCTTCATCCAGGCGATGTGCGCGATGTATATCGTGTACCAAATAAGAAAGACCCGACTAAGACCACCGTTATCACTGAATTCTCCAATACTTTATTAAAAACCAAATTTCTGAGCGCTGTTAGAGAATTCAATAAAACCAAGGAATTAAAAATCTGTAACCTGGGAATAGAAAATAATACCTCGGCTCTATTTGTATCTGAATCTCTTACTGCAAAATCTAGACGGCTTCACTTCCTTGCCAGGGACTTTGCAAGAACGGAAAAATATAAATATTGTTGGACCTCAAATGGAAATGTTTATCTAAAACAACAAGAAGGTGCCGAATATATACTAGTCAAGGATGAAATGCAGCTTAATCGTTTGAAAAAGATGAAATGACTAGCTTTTCCAAAATTTGAAAAAAATGTGACCACTTTGATTGTTAACTTATTACTATTTTATACTATACCTTTACATCACATAAATATATCACTTTATAATTATTATACATTATCACATACTCACAATTTAACTAAGTTTATATACATATACATACATCTCTCTCACACATTCATACAAGTCGTAAATAGTTGCGTGCAAAATGATATCAAACCTAGTGTAACACTTTGGTTATTACATATGTGTACGCCAGCGCCACTGGCTATATACAAAAAAAATATTGTGGTTAAAATCTTGCAATCTAAAATTTTAATAATATGTGCACAAACAGTACATTATGTAACTTTTATACAAATCAGAATTATGGTAAATTTAATTAAAAATTACGGTACAAATTACGTTGTCGTTGTTTATACGGCGATACACATACTGAAGTACTTGAAATTTCGAAATAATCTTAACATTCGATAATAAACTACTTATAGATGAAATAGATGCTTTGAAACTAACTAGTTCTATCGAACTTGATAACCCGGACAACTGTAGACTATACCTTGGTGACATTACCAAGAAACTAACTATTTTATCTCAAAATATACGAAGCATAAATAAAAATTTTAGCTCCTTACTACTATTCTTAAACAGATTGCAATTTAAACCGGATATTATTGTATTGACTGAGTGCTGGCTTGATGGCTCATTTAGTGGAATACATTTTGATGACTATAATTGCTGTTTTTCAAAACAATACATCAATAAAAATTCTGGGGTAGTGATTTTCTACAAATCCAACCTTCAAATATCTGTATCGGAACATGTTTTCAGTGATGCCAGTTGTATGCAGATTAATATTTTTCCATCTCACACTATAATAGCGATATACCGTTCACCGTCTTTTCATAATATTAGCAATTTCTTAATGTCACTAGAGAATGTACTAAAAAACTGTAAAAGTCAGCATAGCGTTTTGGTCGGTGATATTAATCTGGATATAAAAGAAAACTCTGTCGACCCTCGTGCTGAAGAATATCTAAGCCTCACCTCTCACTATGGCTTCGTACCTGGGCATACTATTGCAACTCGTGGAGAAAATAGTCTGGATCACTGTTTAATTAAATCTGGTTTTGCTTCAACAATCTTGGTCTGTCATTCTGATATCACTGACCATAGTAGTGTATTATGCACTCTTGGCTCACAACCGTGTAACATCAATTCAAAGAAAAGTCTAATTAAAGTCAACCTTGAAACTCTGCATGAAACTTTAGTAATTACTGACTGGTCAAATCTGTATAATATAACAGACGTGAATCTTGCAACGGAATATTTTGTCTCAAAACTAAACAGTATTATCGAAAGAAGTAAATCGGTTCAATACCTTCGCAGCTCCAATGTAATTATTAAGCCATGGATTACTCCTGGGCTTTTAAAATCGATCAGATTCAGGGATAAGCTTCACAATGATGCTCGAAAAAATCCTACCACTGTTGAAATCCAAGAAAAATATAAATCATATAGAAATACCTGTAATAATATTCTACAAAATCTAAAAACTATTTACGAACAAAAACTCATTGCCGATAACAAACATAGCATTAAAAAGACATGGAACTCAATAAAATCTATTTGCAATTTAAATAAATCAGTCAATAAAAATGAACAACTTCTGAATATTAAAACTAATCCTATCGAGTCTTTGAATACAGTCAATAACTACTTTAGTAAAGTTGGCGAACAATTGGCTGGGGAATTGTTGGATAAGATAAACCACACGGAATCTGAACTAGCAAGCTCTTTAAGCCCAACAATGGCTAACCTTTCACCACATTCGCTATTTCTAATGCCTACTGACGAAATTGAAATCATTAAATTAATCAGTACACTAAAATCCAGTAAAGCAATGGGTAGTGACTGTATCAGCAATGACATTTTAAAGTGTTCCAAACACGCCGTAGCTACACCCCTAACATATCTTTGCAATCTCAGCATATCATCAGGAACAGTTCCTGACATTCTCAAAATTGCTGATGTGATTCCAATTTTCAAGGCTGGGGACCCAATGAAACCAGTTAACTACAGGCCAATCTCACTTCTCAGTACAGTGTCTAAGGTAATTGAAAAGGTTATTAATGTTAGGTTGCTCAAATACCTCGAAAATAATAAACTTCTCGCACAAAACCAATTTGGCTTTCGCGAAGCCAGGTCTACAGGGGACGCCGTCGTTAATCTTGTTGACTTTGTGACGAACAAAATCAACGAGGGTCAAAAGTGTGTCGGTGTCTTCCTGGACCTGGCAAAAGCTTTTGACACGGTTTCTAGAAAAATATTACTTAAAAAACTGGAGCTGTTAGGAATTAGAGGATTGGCCTTACAGTGGTTTAAATCGTACCTAGAAAAACGGAAACAACGCGTACGCATAGGTGAACATGTCAGTGAATATTTGGATATCTTATATGGCGTACCTCAGGGCAGCATTTTAGGACCCACTCTCTTCCTGGTATACATCAACGACCTCTGCTCCCTTAAACTTCCAAAGGCCAGTATCTTTACCTTCGCTGACGATACTGCCATTATCTTTCATGGCAAAACATGGGCTGAGGTTGCTGAGGTTGCCCGGGAGGGGATTCAGGTAATACATTCCTGGCTGCAAAAGAATCTACTCACTATCAATACAAGTAAAACCAAAATTGTAGCTTTCAGAATCTCTAAACGGTCTGCTCCCACTCAACCGATTAAAATTAAACTTCATACATGTCTCTTACCTCAAGAACAACACAATGTATGCCAATGCACAATTATTAACCAGGTCTCATCTATCAAATATCTGGGAATTTTAATTGATGAACATCTCGCCTGGAAACCTCAAATTGATGCACTAACCAAACGTGTCAAAAAATTAGCTCACATTTTTAAAAAAATTGGGTCAATTACAGACAATAATGTTACTAAAATGGTATATTTCAGCCTTTGTCAATCTCTATTGGGCTACTGTATAATAGCCTGGGGTGCGGCAAGTAAAACGCATCTTCTTAAGCTGGAACGAGCTCAACGAGCAATATTAAAAATAACTTGGAAGAAGCCGTGGCGCTTTCCAACAAATGCCCTGTATTGTGAGCACAATCTACTTCGTGTAAGGCAGCTGTACATATCATCGGTAATGCTTCGCTTTCATATAAATGCAAAAATACAAGCTCGTGCTTCATATAGGACTCTCAAGTGGGATAGACCGAAAATACGCTCTTCCTTTGCTCGTAGATCCTTCACATATATGGCACCCTACCTGTATAGCAAGTTCTTCGGAACCAACCCGAAAATAATAAACATGTCTTTATCGCAGTGCAAAACAGCTATTAAAAAATGGCTACTGCCCAAAAGCTATGACCAAACTGAAAATCTACTATGCACTGGCCTATGATATACATGCATCGACCCGTCTTCGACACACACACACACACGCACGCACACACACGCACACACACACACACACACGCACACACACACACACACACACACACACACACACACACACACACAAACACAAACACACACACACACACACACACACACACACACATTTATATATATAATAGATGTAATTTTGTTGAAACTGTGTTGCTCCTAAATTTCTAAACAATTTGTATCTAAAATAGGGAAGAAACTGAATCTCACGACACAGGGAATCCTAGTGTGAGGTTCAGTGACATTGCTTTTTAGAACGTAAGGATTTCTTGGTAATCTATGATATGTAATGCAACTACTGTACTAATGTATATGATACTGAAATAAATTATTATTAAATTAAAAAATTACTCAGGCTACACAAAACACCCGGTTACTGGAAACTCGTGATGGCCTGCAAAAGAAGAAGAAACAAAGAGATGTTGTTATGAATGCTTCTGCGATTCCTGAAAAATCCCTCCTGGGGGAAGAGTGGGAAATCGTAAAAGCTAAGAAGAAAAAGAAGAAGAAGAAAAAGTCAGGCAAGGCCTCTGCCGATGAAAAACGGAGACGACTTCGTGCCCCACGTTCAACAGCTGTGGTCCTTACACTGCAGCCACAGGCCATGGAGAAAGGCGTAAGCTATGCCAGTAACATTAAGAAGGCCAAGGAGATCGACATTCGTTCTCTCGAAATCTCGGGCATCCGGTGTAAGCCGACAAGGACTGGTGCCCGACTCTTAGAAATTCCCGGAACTTCAAGCCATTCAAAGGCTGATTCTTTAGCTGAAAAGCTAAAGGAAGCATTCGATGAAACCGTTGTTCGAGTGTCCAGGGTCATTAAATCCGCGAGTCTGCGTATCTCGGGCCTTGACGATGCTGTTACGGAAAAGGACATCGTGACGGCGGTTGCAACGGCGGGGGTCTGCTCTGTGGATTCAGTTAAATCAGGAACAATTCGTATTGCCTTTGATGGCTCGAGGACAGTAATTGTAAGCTGTCCAATCGCTGCGGCCCAAAAAGTTGCTGATGGTCGCAGGCTCCTAGTGAGTAATTGGACATCGACGCGGGTTCAGCTTCTACATCCCCGGTCGTCAAGGTGCTTCTGCTGTCTATCTGAAGCGCACATAGCGGCGCAATGCTCCTCGGAAATAGATTGCAGCGACAAGTGTTTCCGCTGCAGTAAGACCGGTCATTTGGCCGGCTCGTGTGAGGCCACGGCACACTGCTTCATTTGTGCGGCTACAGGCAAATCAGCTGAGCACAGGATTGGTAGCAAAGGTTGCACCGCACTTAAGGCCAAAGATAGGCAAGCTGCTGCTGCAATTGCCAGAGACCCACAAGGCTCACAAGGGGGTACGCAGATGGAATTCCAATAACGGCCAATCTACAGCTTCGTATTCTACAAGCGAACATAAATCACTGCGCCAGGGCTCAGGACCTCTTGGTCCAGAGTATGACGCAGTGGTTAATAAATATTGCTGTCGTTGCTGAACCGTACTTCATCCCTCCTGCTGATTCTTGGGCGGGAGACATAGATGGCCTGGTGGCTATAACATTGCAAGCCACTGCCGGGTCTCCTCCCTTTACTGAAGTCGCACGGGGACATGGATATGTTGCGGCTTTGATTGACAAGGTATGGGTCGTAGGGTGTTATTTCTCGCCAAATCGTCCTCTTTCTGAGTACGAGAACTGGCTGACTCAGCTCGGAGTTGTGATAAGTCGCTGTCATCCTTTCCCGGTCTTCGTGCTTGGGGACTTCAATGCAAAATCTACGGCTTAGGGTTCCCCACTCACGAATCCGAGGGGAAGGATCTTGCAAGAGTGGGCCATAACATCTGGCTTACTAATTTTAAATCGCGGTTCTGTAAACACTTGCGTGCGTCAGCAGGGAGGTTCAATAGTAGATATCTCATTTGCTAGTCCTGCCATAGCTCGCCGTGTGCTAGACTGGCATGTTGAAGAAGCAGTGGAGACATTATCCGATCATAGATATATCCGGTTTGACGTCTCCGCTCAAACCAATTACGTTACGGCTCAAATGACCCCATACAGCGCCGGTCCACGTTGGGCTCATAAGCGTCTGGACAAAGAAGCTCTCCTGGAAGCCTCTATCGTACAGGCCTGGGTGGCAGCACCGAATAGACCTGTCGACATAGATGGAGAAGCTCAGTGGCTCAAAGAATCCATGACGCAAATTTGTGATGCGGGGATGCCAAGAGTACAGCCCAAACAAGCGAGACGCCAGGTATATTGGTGGTCTCAAGATATAGCGCAACTACGCTACGCATGTGTTGCAGCGCGGCGTCAGTACTCGAGGCATCGAAGGAGGCGCCGCCGCGCTGATGACTTTGCGGCCATCGAGGCGTCGCTTTACGAATACTACAGAGCAGCCAAAAAGACTCTTCAGGAGGCAATAAAACGGGCTAAGACGCGGGCACGTAAAGAACTGTTGGATACCTTGGACCGAGATCCATGGGGGAGACCTTATCTCCTGGAACGCGGTAAACTGCGCTCTTGGTGTCCCCCAGTTACACAAAGTCTCTAACCTGCTCTACTTGAAGAAGTTGTGGCTTCCCTGTTCCCTCTGAGGACTGCCCCAATAGTTAGCGGAAACGCTGATATTGTACCTGAAGTAACTCAAGAAGAACTAGCAGCGGCGGTACAACGGCTGCAAGCAAAAAATACTACCCCTGGACCTGACGGTATACCCGGCCGTGCGTGGGTCATAGCGCTTGAGGCTCTTGGGGTCCGGCTAAATGGGCTGTTTAGCGCATGCTTTGAACGAGGTCAGTTTCCAAGTCAGTGGAAAATTGGAAGACTCGTCCTTATTCGGAAGGAAGGCCGCCCGGCAAACTCACCGTCAGCTTATCGGCCTATTGTGCTGCTCGACGAGGTTGGTAAACTATTTGAAAGAATCATTGCCAAACGCCTTGTTGAGCACCTGACTGGCGTAGGGCCGGACCTGGCTGATAATCAATTTGGTTTTCGCCGAGGACGTTCCACCGTGGACGCAATCATGCGCGTAAGAGCTCTAGCAAAGGATGCAGTTTCACAGGGTGAGGTCGTCTTGGCTGTGTCTCTGGACATCGCCAATGCATTTAATACTTTGCCCTGGAGTTGCATAAGGGAGGCACTAGCTTACCATGGAGTACCTCAACATCTTCGTCGTATTGTTGGGGCCTATTTATCGAAGAGAGCCGTGATTTGTCCTAGTCGCGCGGGCTATGGCCGGCGAGAGATGACGTGCGGTGTCCCACAGGGGTCGGTCCTTGGACCGCTCCTGTGGAACGTTGGTTATGACTGGGTGCTGCGCGGCACGTTCCTTCGAGGAGTCAACGTGACATGTTATGCCGACGACACCTTGGTCACAGCGCGAGGTAGAACACATCGTCTGGCAATGATACTGGCTACAGCCGGGGTTGCGCAAGTTGTTGCTAGGATCCGGTCCCTGGGCCTCAAGGTGGCCCTTCACAAATCCGAGGCCCTTTGGTTCTATGGTTCTCAAAATCAACCACCCACGGGTTCAAGCATTACTGTAGGAGGCGTTCGCATTGACATTAAGAGCACAATGAAGTACCTTGGACTCGTCTTAGATGGCCGCTGGAACTTTGAACCTCACTTCCAAAGTCTAGTGCCTAAGCTAATGGGAACAGCTGCGGCGCTATCACGGTTGCTGCCTAATGTAGGAGGGCCCGATGCCTCCTGCCGGAGACTTTACGTGGGCATCGTGCGTTCCATGGCTTTATATGGAGCCCCAATTTGGGCAGAGAGTTTGACAACGCGGAATGTTACCATTCTGCGACGTCCCCAAAGGGCCATGGCCGTCAGGCTGATACGGGGATACCGCACTGTCTCTTTTGAGGCAGCAAGTCTCCTTGCAGGAACCCTGCCCTGGGATTTGGAGGCGACAGCTCTTGCATCTCTTTATCAGTGGCGCCGAGTGATGCTTGAGGGGGATCTGCGACCCACCTCTGTAGAAATTGGGGCTCAAAGATCATTGCTTCAACGAGGCCTTATGGAAGAATGGAGAGAGAGGCTACAAAGACCAAACGCTGGACACTTCACAATCGCAGCGATAGTTCCAGTATTGGATGGATGGTTGAAGCGGCAGCATGGTAGTTTCACGTACCGGCTGACCCAGGTACTCTCAGGACACGGATGTTTTGGGCAGTACCTGTGTCGCATTGGTCGGGAACCAACACCTGAATGTCATCACTGCGACAGTTTCCGTGATGATACGGCACTGCACACTCTGTTAGAATGTCCTGCCTGGTCACAGCAACGTTGTGACCTGGCGGTGGCCGTCTGTGTGGCACGTCATCTCTCGCTCGAAAACTTAGTATCATCGATGGTACAAAGCGAGAGTGCGTGGAATGCCCTGGCGGCTTTCTGCGAGGAAGTGATAGCAAGAAAAGAGGCTGCGGAAAGAGAAAGGGAGAGGACCAGCATTGTTCCATCCCGCAGAAGCCGCACCGCTCGACAAAGGGCAGAAAACGATCTCCGCCCCCCCTGATATCGTTGGCTTGAGAACGACGGGCAGGGCAGCCTGTCGTTTTCAAACTTAAGACGCGATTCGCGACCGACGAAACAAAGCAGCTAATTGAAAAAGCAATGGATGGGGCGATATACTTGGCCAAGATCCGTCGGAGGTGAAGGAAACTATTCCGTAAGGGACACCCTCATCTCCGGCAATGAATCTACAAGACGTAAGAACGTGTGATTTTTTAGTCGGTTCAAGTCCGACATACCCACCTGTCGTGCCCTCGATGGGTTGGGATCCGTGGGGATTTTGACACATGCAAAAAAAAAAAAAAAAAAAAAGACCAAAGTTCCATAACATTTCCCACAGTTTAAACACCCTACGATGGCCCGTTCCGCCGAAGATCAATTCAATTTAAGAAAATGGGTTCAACTAGGCCAAATACGAGATACTATAAAAGGAAAAAGTAATATCAGAAGTCACAGCAAACAGAAAATATGTTTTATTAGTCTCTAGACCTGTATACCCAAAATAATTTCATTATTTTTTATAATAATAGTTTCCAATGCTTCTAAGTTGGCTCAGTTCTATTAAAAGTATGAAACCGATTTGATTAACTTCAATCAACCTATCGTAGTCCACTGCTGGACATAAGCCTATCGAATTGCACGCCACTATGTTCTATCTTCGGCTTCTCGCATCCAGCTCCTGCCAGCCGTTTTGCGTAAATCATCACTCCACCTGGCCTGAGGGCGTCCTACACTACGTTTGCCGAGACGCGGACTCCACTTAAGAACTCGTTTACCCCAACGGTTGTCGGTTCTTCGGCTAATATGGCCAGCCCACTGTCACTTCAGCTTGCTAATCCGATGGACTATGTCGATAACTTTGGTTATCTGCCGAATCACTTCAACTCCGAACATAGCCCTTTCGATAGCCCGCTGAGTGACTTTGAACTTGTGGACCAGCCCTACCGTCAGTGTCCACGTTTCGGCTCCGTATGTCATATATCTAGTTACGAGAGTTTATAGTTTTATCTAGTTACCAGTAACGCTGGTGGTCCCCAATATAAATATATGTTATAATAAGCTTAAAAGTAGGTTTATGGTTTTGAAGTCATTCCGTGTTTCATAAGATGGCCCGAGGCATTTTTTTTATTGGTTAATCATAAACTCAACCTTAAGTAGAAATGTATTAAAAAATTACCGTGTAATGAAATAAGTTTCATATATCTTGATATCACGTAAATATTTATTTATTTATTGTAATATTGAAACACACAGATCGCACGGTATACATTTTTTGACTGCGTGGAAGAGGTTAGCCAATTTATTTAGAGCTGTATTTAACTAATTACAAAATCCTATTACGTAATTACATACAACTTGTGACTAATGTTTTTGTAAGGCAATAACAGATATACATACAGATGTACATTACATATAAAGCGAACCTACATTGTTACAGTTAAGTTTCACAATTCACATGAACTTAATACATCCACACCTTGAAGGTTGCCTATTTTTGGAGGTTTCCTATTTCTAACGGGACGTGTCACAGGGGCAAGCCAAGCGACTTAGTCGGAACGATCACCTAAATGTTGGGGTGGATCAGGTACGCTCCTGTCCAGGTGCAGTTCATTTGTATTACATACCGAAGCTGTCACACCTGCACCGGGGCCCACTTCGTTGGTTATTTCCGTAACCGGTAACGTAGGAAAAATTAGTGAATTACCACACTGCCGCCAGTTAAAGTTTTGCGACATTGTTTTTGTGCTGACCTTAATGGGTTCTGTTAATTATGTCAGATTTGCCTTAGCCTTTCACTTTAATTGATCAATATACCTATGTATCTCTGTGCCATCTAATAATCTTACTTGGTAATCCGTAGTACCTAAGCGCTCACTTACGGTACCACTTACCCACCTTTTTAATCCTTGGTATACTCGGCACCAGACCTCATCACTCGCAACGAGGGCGAATTGCACGACGCCCGCTTCGTGTTTTTGCCGTTTGTTGCGCATCACCTACTTGTTTCTCGGTCTAGCCGGATCCGTAATGTAAAACCTTGTAATATTTGTGATGGTGTTTCTTTAGTTGTACTATGTTCAGTGGTTCTATAAACTAATATAAATCGCTGAAGGGCCAGGTCTACATCCTATTTAAAATTATAGCTTTCTTTATAACTCTTTTACATAATTTAACTGCGTTCTCAGCTAAGCCGTAAGAAGCCCAGTGATAAGGTGCCGAAAATATGACATGTGTTCTACTCCGTTATATTCTAAAAATGAATTAAATTCTTCGCTACTAAATGGAGGTCCATTATCAGATACTAGTGACCAAATTTCACTGATTACACTAATAATTGATTTTGTAGTCGTCGAAGTGACCGGGCAAGCTTCGATTCATTTCGACGTAGCATATACCTGAGTAGGTCCCATAAAATCTACATGTAACCTAGTCCATGCACGAGACGGCTAGCTGCTGAGTAACAAATAAAAACTCAAACTTCGAATAAATTTACCGTAGATTTCACCATGCCTAAAAAGGATTTTAACTCAGATACATAAGTAGGGGCGGATAGTTTAATTATCGGTTTGATTTTATCGGGATCTACGCTCACTCCCTGTCTGTTAATTACAAATTCTAAGTGTTTCACTTCTTTATTTAGAAAATCACACTTTTCCTTTTTTATTTTTAACCCATTTTTTTGTAAAATTGTAAGAACCTTTCTTATTATTTCAACGTGTGTCCTAACACAATTCCCACTGATCAGAATATCATCGCAGAATGTTGTAACATTAGGTACTTTATCGAACAGCTGACTCATTATACTTTGAAAATTCGCGAGTCCATACTAACCTATTGTATCTAAAGAGACCTTTAAGTGTATTGATAACTGTTAATTATCTGGATTCGTCTAATAAAATCTGATTGTAAGTTTGTTATAAATCTAGTTTTGTGAAATATCTACTACTACTTAATTTAGCAAATAAGTCGTCTATTTTTGGCACAGGATACTTATCAACCTATAACATACGATTTAATGTAACCTTAAAATCAGCACATAAAGGCAAAGCGCTATCCGGTTTATGTACAATTACCAATGGTGTGGCCCAGTCGGAGGTGTCAACAGGCTCGATGATGCGCAGCATTGACTCGAGCTCGGCAACGGCGCGCGCGCGCAGCGCGTACGGCAGTGGGCGCGCGCGGCAGAATACGGGAGCTGTGCCGGTATTCATTATTATTACGTAAATGTAACTTAAATGACCGCCCGTGTAAAACCCCAAGCTGCCATCAAACACTTCACTGTACCTAGAATAGACATGTCTTCCCAAAATTGTGGTACTGCCCGACTTAAACACATACAAGTCTAATTTCATTTTCAGATTCTTATACGATACAATTACTTCTATGTACCCCACTGGTTGAACTTTACTTCAATTATAAAATTTTACTGATAAATCACATGGTATCAATGTTCCAGGTAAATATTACTTGAAATACAAGATAACGGTGAACCCGTGTCCACTCCCAAAGACAACATCACATTATCTACTAATATCTCAATGTTCACCGGTTTCTATTGTCTTAATGACATTTGATACACGAACCAATGTTCTAAGGAACCAATGTTCCTCTTCCTCCCAGATGTCTACTTCCGTATCTTCCTTCCCATAAGTCTCAAATGTGTGTATACCTAGTGACTGTGCACCCGGTCCTTGTCCGGGCCGCTTGTGTCGGCGGCCTGCCCCGGGCCCGGCCCCGCGCCTGGCGTAGCCACCGATCCGCCTTTTGCTTCCGCCGCCTCTGACTCGTGCTTGAGCATGGTTGTGATAGCATGTATGCTACAATGGTACGTTGCGAACCGACAATCCCTTTTTGGTGTGGTAGTAATCCCCACATACAGCACAACTGCACTTGCATGCGATATACGTCTCCAGCTTGATCAAACGCTGCTGAACTCCGTCGCGGCCCCGTGCTGGTTCGAGAATCTTTCGCGCCATTCAAGAACACGCTAGCACTGGCCGCAAACGCCGGTCCGCTGATGTCACTGCGCCCATCCACCGCGGCCGCATCTCGCTCCGCCGCCTCCAACGCGCTCGCTACTGATACCGAACTTTATGTCTCCTTTCGCAAACAACTTTTGATGCCGTTATGTGCGGCATCAAAAGTTGTCCCTTTTGTCTTGGTCCCTCAAATGATCGTCTAACCTAGTTCTGAATTCACACTACCAGTTTATTTTTTTTAGTTTCGCAACATAATCCAAAATTCTTTCACCATTTTGTTGTCTTTTTTGTCGAAGTTTATAACGTTCTGCCAAAATTGATGGACTCGGTTGCACATGTTCCTTCATGACCTTAACAACCTCGGTAAAGGTCATGTCCGCCGGTTTTTTAAGGTTTCACAATTTCACTAATAATTCATATGGCGTTTCCCCCATAAATGCGATTAGCGTCGTCGGTAATTTTAGTTCATCTTTTACACTATTTACTATAAAATACATGCCCTCCGATCACAATATGACTGCCAGTTCCCGGTTTTTATATCAAATTCGCCAAATTTTGCCATCTTCGTCGCCATTGTAATATTGAAACACACAGTTCGCACGGTATACATGTATACATTTATAGACTGCTTGGAAGCGGTTAGCCAACAGTGGCGTTAACTACTTTTTACAAGTACCTACATTACATTTATAATAGGATTTCTTAGGCTACCAGGTTCCTAAAGTAGCTCATTGAAAGGATTTCGAAGTATTGGTTTTACTTTGTTGCGATCATAGGAAAAGTTGCGTACTTTAATTACTTAATTTCTTTATTCATGATCGTTTGAATTTGGGTGGGCCTTATTGTGTGCCAGTACCTTATTAAAAAACCGACCTCGCATAAATGTTTGCTACGGTGTGAGAACCAAAACCACAACATCTTGCCCAGTAGTCGTACGCACTTCTTTTTTTTGGTTTGGCGGGCAAAAACTCCTGACCCCACCGTCCGGTGCAGACGATGGAGGTATCGTGGGGTTTGCACCCATTAAAAAATCTGCCATGTATCGCACGCGAACGGGCCGCCGAATTTTTTTATACCGTCTCGGTGGCCCGCCCAGTGGCAATGCCCGGAAGCGATGTTCTTGCATTCCGGGCATTTCACACCTACGCGGCCCCTGGAGACACACAGGGCGCTGCGCCTTCGCGGTAGGCCGCGAGCGAGGCAGATTACTCCGTACGCCCGCCCGCAGTCCCACCTAAGGCAGCGTCGGGAGCAGATGTGCGCGCTGACGCCTCCCGGTTCGTCGGCGACGGAAAACTTTCTTTCACTAACGCACCACTATGTAAATGTGTCGTATACATAAAGTTGGGCATCTCGTCAAAACAAAGCTATCATGATAATTCCAATTTGATATCAATCACTTTAAAATATGTTTTAGGGATCCTTACGTAAGTGTGTTCGTATGTTTGTGAAGTCCCCATGGCCATGGCACAGAAATTGTTTCCTATTGCAGTTAAAAAAAAATATGCGTGTTAAACTTGAAACTTGTATTTTTGCGTCGAGGTTTAAAATCTACGGGGCACAGTTAGTCTGCTAAATTAAGCAACTTTATGATCAGTTAATAAATAAAACTAGTGATATATTTTAGGTGTGTAAGGTCAATATCAATAATTATGCAACAAAGGCCGAGTTAGCTTCTCGTTCTAATATACATATTTATAAAAAAATACCGGCCACGTGCGAGTCGGATTCGCGCGTCGAGAGTTTCATACAAACTTGTAAGTCGGTAACTAGTTCGTCCATCACTGGAATCAGGCATAGAGACGAAGAATAGTGGGATAAGGGATAAATTAAGTTTAAGTGTAGTGTTGGTCCCCATACATTGACATAGATTGCGGTTAGTTAACTAACTGCAAATAAGTCGGTAATTGCAATGTTTTTATTGATTTTTTCCTTTACTTCTGCTACACGATGGCTTCTTGCCAAATTTCGCTAATATCAATCCATATGATATCAATATCCTAACAGATAGACGGAGAGTGAAGAAATTCCTTTCGTTATTTATTTAAAACAGAGTTTGTCAGAATAAGTAAGTAGCTTGAGGGTAGAATTTGTACCATAAAAAAAATGTTTTTTTATATGGTACAAATTCTCCCTTTAAGCTAAAAATACGCTTCACCCTACACACGCTGCGGCAGGCGCGGAAAAATAGATTTTTCAAGAGGAATATATTTTGATATTGTGTGATAAATGATAATTTTGGATATTGTGTATTTGGAATTTGGATAACATAAGCTGCCCACCAAATTTAAGGTTAAGGTTAACTTCGTAAAATATTTTTTGAAAAAGAAATTACAAATTAACCTTTCACCATCTACCACCTACTTTTGCCACACACATCTTAGAGACCCCGGACTAAAAATCGATGTTTCTTTGTCAGGTTTAGGGTCTAACTCACAATGAACAATGATTTTACTCCAGTAAAATAGTCAGGTGGTTAAGTTTATAACTCCAAAAACAAGTGGTAGGTGATTAGGGGTTAATATATTAAATATTTTCCAAAACTGATATTACAAAGTTATTTAGTGTTATGTAAAAAAGCCACGTGCGGGAGGTTATTAGTATATTACAAGTCCGCCTGTATAGCTTTAAACTTCCACAGTTTATTTTGAACTGTTTTTTATACATTGGTATGGAGCATTTCAAGATTTACAAGCAAATTGGTTTAGAACAGTCACCCCATTTATGCTTAATTTACCTCTTTACGTTAGTACGATAGTACAATAACATTTTTTCCCAGTTAAAAACAACTTGAGATTTCAGAGGAGCAGAAAGCATGTTAATATTGCCAGTTTCATTATAATCTAATACTAATATTATAATAGTTTATCCTAGTAATGAGGACGAATATTTCTTATTCTACAAAGAAGGTACTGAACCCAAAATTGGTTCAATAGATTTTTTTGTAATAATAATATAAATAATATTGTGTAATAAAACCTTACAATGTTATAACTCATCAAAATAGCTCACAGGCCATAAAATCAAACGTAATGGTGGCATGCTTTTTAAAATATATATCTCTTTTCATCATATTATCACTATTTTCACATGCTTGATACAGTTGATTACACATTATGTGTTATCATAAGTCTATCTGTAGGTCATTACTTTCAAAAGTTCGGACCTTCTTGTTGCTTTTAGTATTTTACTATATTTTATTGATTAAAATCTTATACGATAAATAACGTGAATAAAAATAGAAATAACAATTCTACTGTCGAATAGTCTAAGAGACAGTACGGATATTTTACGATTTTACTGTCGTAGCAGTCCTCTGCCTTCCGCACCCAGTCCATCCCAGCGGCCTTCCTTAGGTCGTCGTTCCACCTGGATAGCGGCCGTCCTACCTTAAGTTTATCAAGTCGCGGTCTCTACTCTAACGCTAGTTTGCTCCAGCGACACGAGTATCGTACCTTTAAAAATAACAACGTAAGACATGTTGTAGAATGTTAATTTCAAGTACTATTCGCACATTAATAATCTCAAAACAGAAAAATTAGGTTAGAATGACCTTGTGAACGAAGCAAGCGCGCCACAAATTATGAGGAAAGATCATGTCATATAAAAAAATGAATTTGACAGCTTAAATTGACATCGTAGGTCGCAAATCCTGACAGGCAGCGCGTTAAGCGAGGCGTTGGCTTTGAGAACTTGCAGACTTCAGGGCTGGTGGCTTTGTAGCAGCGATTACAGCGTGCAACAAAGCGGCGTGATCAGTAGAAGAGCGGGTAGTTCATATTTTTCTCATTTATTTTTCATTTTATTCATGGTTAACTTCAGTACTGGAAATAAAGCAGATCAACAAATATGAATTATTATAAAATTCAATCACAGAGATACAGACATAACCAGAAAGTGGCTTTTTTACACTATAATATTATTATAAATATACAAGGAAACATTAACAACAAAATTATAAACAAAATAGACAGTATGTATATTTATAATACTACATTTTAGTTATTAAATGCTGCAGGTGCCACATTCCCTCTAAGAGAAGTATTTATTGTGAAGTTCATTTATTATTCTTCCACTTCCTCAATTATATCCTGTCTATGCAGGGCAATATTGTGCAATATTGCTAATGCAACAATATATAATTTTGTGTTATCTAATTTGGTAGTAAAACCACGTAGCAAACACCGAAATCTTTGCTTCCATACTCCAAAGCAACGCTCGACAGAATTACGGGTCCTTATGTGTGCCGCATTATACAGTTCTTCTTTTTCTGAATTTGGATTCAGGACAGGAGTAAATAAAAAAGTACAGGCATAACCGGAATCTCCTAATAATCTTTCTTTAAATTCTGACTGCTCAAATCTTTGTTTTAAGCAGCATTTTTTATAATCCTATGTTACTTCTAATACCTCCAAGAATATGTGTACAAAGTTTCATGATGATCGGTAGAATAGTTTTCGCGTGAAAGCGTAACAAACAAACTTACATTCACATTTACATATTAGTAGGGATTAGGTATATACTAAATTATTGTTAATATATATTAATTAAGACCTCCTAAATGGCTACAGTTGGGTTAGGTACGAAAGCTTACGCACCCACATAGGTTTGTAAGCGTTTGTACCTAACCCAATTGTTTAGCCTACCTATCCTTTAACCATCAGAAACATAAAGTCAGCTTTTAAACTATAGTGGGCATAGTACGAGTATCTTAAAACTTACTTGTACATTTATTGAACTATATCCTTTTCTGTTTATATAGTATTGTCCAATATTTCCACTCACTTTCGGGATTCGAATGGTACAGTCTAGGTACTCGTCTAAATCTACATATTGAATAGAATTCTAGTTCTGCTCTATATCACTTCGTGGCATTTGAATCCACTGAGCTCTATGTGCCACTAGTGCCAAAGCAAATTGTTTGCATACAAGTGATACTGTTGGTTGACTCATTCCATTTAGATCGCCTGCATCATCTTGAATCTGTCGAAATATAAAAATCTAAAAACAAATTAAATACAACTAAGTAGGTAGGTCAAACCATTGCTGGATAGTGTTGACCTATGTAATTGATAATATATAGTTTTATTACTTACCTCTGTTATAAAGCCACCTCAAATATCACGAGCTAAATCATTTTTCACCATATCAATAATGAACAAAGTGATCAAGAAAAAAAAATCTGTACTTAGTTTCTAAATCGATTTCTTGAAGCTCTTATAAAGGATTCTTACGAATGTTGTAAATTTTCACTCGCCTCATTAACGGAATTTGGTTTTCAACTTCATTCAATTCTTCTATCATCCTGAAATCGCCAATGTAATTATCTCTATCCATCGTATTTAGGTATTTGCACAACAAGTAACCATAAAATTATCAAATTTTTTAGGTAATGGTCAAATTAATACGTGTAATCTATGAAGTCTTCCCTAATCTTAGGTTTACACTACGGATAAACTAGGCTGCACCTAAGACTAACTTTTACTCCGAGAGTAGGTTTGGATTCTTCTTACTCTTTATTTATTAATACTAAATTTATCTACTACGGACTTCAAACTTGGAGTAAAATTAATCATACTTTTGTCTATGTTTATTAATAAGGCTGATAAGGTTTAAGATATTCAGGTGACAAAGGAAGCTAACTTACGTTTGCATAAAAACCATAATCAGATTACGGAAAAAAATATCCAATGTCACCCAAGTCATAATAACATATCAAATGACAACTTGTTTATTAAAACCTAATCATATTCGACGCTGCGGTAGAACGTTCGTTAATATATACATAGATTGGGTTAGGTCGTTTCTTATTATTTGCCTTAATTGGCCCCACAGAACAAGGTACCTTAGATATTGGGCCGTTTAGCTAACTCATTAATATCCATATATTTACCAGTTTTTAAGATTTCGATAACAGAATATTTCGACGATTCATCGTCACAGAGATCGACATTCGATTTTTCGATTGGCCTTTGGCCTCGAGTTAGTAGCAATAAGTCTGGTAAACGTCGGTTTTTTTTACTGGACTTGTGACAGTTTTATGGCGTGTTGTGAGTATACATGCGTGTACAACTCTACATGCACCTGATCATGGTTCGATCCGGCGAAATATTGTGCGATAAGATACTCTGTGTGAGACGATTTCGGTACCTGAAAAACTATTGCTATTGCTATTTTAGTTTTCTATTAGTTGTAGGCAGTGGATGTATTTTCAACCGACTTCAAAAAGGAGGAGGTTCTCCACCGATTACGCAAAGACGGCTGGACCGATTTGAAAAATTATTTTTGTGTTTGAAAGGGTATTCTTCCAAGTTGGTCCCATTGTCCAGATCACGATCTGATGATGGGATCCTGGAGAAATCGAGGGAACTCTCAAAATATTAAAGGCAAACCTACAGTGATTTAGGTATATTCCATAGTGATTCGTGCATTTACTCTTAAAAAGCACCAATTGGTGAAGTGGAACTGTCGTAAAGACCATAAATGATGAGCGGACCTATTCAATATTTCACAGTTTGCGATTTACTCGTAGTTACTTTAATATAGTATTGAGTAGCACTTTACTCTTGTCATACTACCTACTATTACACAATGTAATAGAGCTGATAGTGACCTCCTCAACAATTAACGGCCCTGCATCGGGGCAAGCAATATTTTGTAAAAGGATTTGAGCAGTTGACATAAGCCTATTGTAACTTAAGTGAATTACTAACCAAAACACTAAAAAGTGAGAAAAGTTGCCTTGTTGTTTCTATTACGTCTTATTTTTTAGGTATACGTGATTAACTTTTTTAAAGAACCCTTATTTTGCCTATATCAGTCAGATATCTTAATTGGCAAAATAGGCTCATTTCACAGTCGTATCTTTCTGATTAACTGTTTGTATTATATTTGATGTTTTCAAGATGAATACTAATAAAAAAATAAATTATAAAAATAAAAAAACTGCCTGCACAAAAAATATGGAAACAAGATCCCTACATAATTAAAAAAAGGTATAACATGATTATTACTGTAATACTAAAAATGTTAGTTAGCAACCATTATTTTTTCAATATTCAATACTTGACAATAGCTGTGATAAAAGTTAGTTGCTACATCGGGTACATATTACAACTACTAAAAAGTATTAAATAAAAAAAAAATATTAAAAAAATTGAAAAACCCGCCTGCACAAAAAAGATTGAAACAAGATCCCCTACATATTAAATAATTTCATGCAGTCGGAGGCACTTCACTAAGTTCAGCGAGATTCATTAATGCCTCCGACTGCATGAAATTATTTAATTATGTAGGGATCTTGTTTCCATATTTTTTGTGCAGGCGGGTTTTTTAATTTTTTTAATATTTTTTTTTTATTTAATACTTTTTAGTAGTTGTAATATGTACCCGATGTAGCAACTAACTTTTACCTCAGCTATTGTCAAGTATTGAATATTGAAAAAAGAATGGTTGCTAACTAACATTTTTAGTATTACAGTAATAATCATGTTATACCTTTTTGAAATGCTTAAGATGAGCCCTTTAATTTGATATCCATATTGCAGTATTCAAAACAACTTTTTTTTTCACACCTCTTTATTTTGACATCTCACAGCCGCCATATTTGTTTTTTTCAAATGTCACATATCTAGGAACACTCGGGCGATCAAGACGAATCTAACGACGTCTGTATTGTATAAATCCTTTCAGTGGATTGTGAGATATTAGGTAATAAAGAACATAACCTTCTTTACAGTCGGGTAAAAATAGTCACCGCTAATTCAAAAAAATGCTAAACTAATTTTGGCACGCCTGTGGACAGTGCATTTTTAAGTCCTTACAATAAAAACTATGTAGCTTAGTTTGCAAAGTGGATTGACTAAATACCTACTGTTGCTCGACGGCTTCATTTTGAGATGCCAATTTGAGATTTCAATTTTAAAATCTAGACATTATAATTTTGTAACTGGCTGCCCGCCCCAGCTTCGCACGGGCGTAGTTTTAACCCAAATATTGCTTCTCATCCGTACGATTATTTTCAAATTTTCTTTTGTACAAACCTTGGAATTATCTAATTTAGTGCAATCGTTCTGAGCATTTGCGCGCATGGTTACATTTCGGCAATTCATTTTTATTTATGTAGATAGATAAAAGGTTAAAATAAAGCGTTACTATACTGCCAATGTCAAATATGATCAATAAAACAAAAGACGATTTACCCATTTGTAGAAAAACTGAAAATAACTTAGGAAAAAAAGAATATGATATTTTTCTCTTACTCCTTTCTATTTATAGTACAAAATTTTATTTAACTTGCTAAATTCTCTCTGTAAAACTCAAACTAGGTACACTTATTATAGTGCCATAGACTTATAGAATGATCTGATGATAGATTCGGAAGGTGGTCATAGGAACTAAACCTATCAAGTTTGGGTTCATTTGATTCGTCTTGACAAGTACTCCGATCCTAAATTATATCCGGAGTGCAATAATGGAGCCAAAAGGTGGACCGGTGGTACTCAACGGTCATGTAATCTATCTGCAAACGCAAAACAAATCCCGTGTTTGAGCTCGTTAGATTCATTACTTTCTGATACATAATTTTAAATGTATGGAAAAAATATTCATCTCAGACGGGACTTGAACCCGCGACCAGCGAGAGGTAAGCCTTAGGGCCCTAAGCCAACTCTGGCACCGAGATATATCCATCTGCGTCGAATTTTGCCTCCACATGATATGATTTTCGGCGATCGTCGTGCCACACACGGTTCTTGAGAAACTTATAGGGCTCTGTTAGTTTCGTTGCCGAAACCATTTAAACATAGATTTATGATGACGTTGGGCCTAAATATTACTTTTTGCAATTTTTAAAGCATTTTAAATGTATGGAGGAAAACATCGTCTCATGTGGGACTTTAGCCTGCGACCTTGGGGGTACCCACCCTAAAGCATTAGATTCGTCTTGACAAGTACGCTTACACTGTTCAGGGTCTGATGATGGGGCTAAGGTACCAAGGTGGCCCTTGGTACCCAGCAGACATGTTAGTCAGTCTGATTCAACGTTCATTATTTAAATACAAATGAATAGACTCAGAAACGTGTCCAGTAAAATCAAAAGAGAAAAAAGAAATAAATAGTTATAAAAAAAAAACAACCTATTCCGCATGCGCGATGCATTTCTAAGCGCAGCTCTCTATTAATCATTATGACAAGATTTTGACAGTTAAAAACAAAAAAAATGATAGTGAATACGGACCCAGGGTTTGCTTGTATTTTACTTGAGCGGGCATTTGGCCGTAAAATATTTTAATAATACTTTAACCTAAATTTGGTCCATATAACCTATAATTGGGTTCCGTAGCCAAAACGGAACCCTTTATAGTTTTATCATGACCGTCTGTCTCTCTGCCTGTCCGTCCGTATGTCACAGGCATTTTACCTAAAGACTATTCAATGAATATCGAAGAAAGAAGAAGAAAGGTGACTTGTAGTAACCGCTACTTAGTTTCATAGCTAAATAATAAAAATAAATATTTTTAGGGGAGCCACTCCATACACGAATGATCTGCCACATTTAAAAATATTTTAAGGTTTCTAATAAACTTTTTTATCAAGTAAATATTTTTAGAAATAATCGCTCCGAAAGTTGCAAAAATGAATATTTATTAAATTTGGAGCATAGATACGTTGTATAATATAATAATAATATCGTTTATTATCGGGACTAGTCCCATGACATGTTAAAAATAATACATAAAAAAATGCGACTTAATAAAACTGAAATTACTACTATTAAAATGAAAACCATAGTACACAGCTCCAATAGTCGGAGTCGGATGACTCGTGCGCTCTCCGATCAAAGGAGGGGCCACCTTTGATCGGAGAACGCACGAG
Organism: Herminia tarsipennalis; assembly: GCA_945859575.2. NCBI lineage: Eukaryota > Metazoa > Arthropoda > Insecta > Lepidoptera > Erebidae > Herminia > Herminia tarsipennalis. Next base: position 19,577,332 of record OX243855.2, read on the forward strand.
TCCTCCGACTCATATTTCGCAGCACTGCGAAAGAGTCGTTGACCCAGTTTTCAGCAAACATGCCAGACGCGCTACACCACCATGGTAAACCCATTATGCCTCTGAAGGCATTGTTATATTGCACTCTAAGGGTGTTATATGAGTATTTCTTGAAAGAGTACCATAAGTGTAGAGCGCCTGACAGTAGGCTTTGAACAGGCTTATTTTAGCATCCTTTGAACAGCCAGCAAACCTCCTCGCCAGCATGTTACTTCGCATGGCGTGCGCACGCCGTTGTCGCTCGAGATCCACACCTTCCTTCAAGGTGTCTGTGACAACATGTCCTAAGTATTTAAACCGCTTCACAATTTTAAGTTATGTAGGTACCACACGGGAAGGAAATGGTTGGGACCTTGTTTGTATTTAAATACCATACTTCTGTTTTATTTAAATTATAACTAAGACCATAAGACTGAGCATATTGCTAACAGATGGATATTAGTTGTCTTAGACCCCTTACCGAGGGGCTTAGCAGCACCATATCGTCGGCGTAACTTCACGTAACAGTCAACTTTAGTCGGCTGAGCTCCTCGATAAGATCGACGTAGAGGTTGAAAAGAAGAAGCGACGTCAACCCTCCCTGTCTAACGCCACATTCAAGATTGTACTGTGAGATTCTGTCTTACCCCATTTGATTACATTGGTTTGGTTTCCGTACCAATATTCCAACAAACATGCTACACTTTTTGCAACTCCTGTTTGCCTTAATTTGTTGCATAACCTAAACCTTTGAGAAAGCTGTAGATAGGGCTATGGGGCGGTAGTTAGTCAGGTCGAAGACGTCGCCCGTTCTGTTTTTCACGAGTACTATAGTCGCACATTTTATCTAAAATAATAGGACCTGCGTATAGGATGAGCTCGATGCTTATTTTATTTATTTCATAACACAATGCTGGCGAGTTGGGTGGGTACGCCCCTTCAGCATCAGAGTATGTCTCAATCTTTACATCGACCGGTTTTACATTAAACTGTTTTGCAAACATATTAGCTATCTGTTTAGAATCTTGGGAGCCATTAACGCTACTTGCTACTTTTGGTTTAATTTGCATATTTTTAGTAGATTTCCAAAATTTACAAAAGTCTTTTTCTTCTCTTAGATTAGCTATAATATCCATTTTTAGTTGTTTTTCATTGCGTTGGCACCAACTAATCTTGTTTTTAAAGTCTTTTCTTGACTTAGTCATTGTGTCAAATAAAATACCGGTTTTGGGGCTGCCATGTAACTTCCACAGGCGGTAATGAAGCTTCGCCTTAGCATTGAATTTGTGCGATTGTTTTTACTTCTCATATGCAACTTCTTCTTATCAATAGTTAAAGGTCACTTTTTTACTCGATTGTTGTCTGCTACGGATGTCATACCTACCGAGGTCTACATTATGCTTACGTTGTCGAAATCCTCTATATATATTCAATGCCTATTGGCCAGAAGTTTCCATTTGTAAAAACGCTGTATTTATGAGCCGGTATTGTTATTTTAAACGACGAGAATAATTACTGCTCGTATGGCACTAGCAACTCGACGTCCGTTGCAGTTTTACCTGTTTTTTCAACGAAATCTTTGATTTTTCGATTTTTTAATAAGCTGTAAGCAGCTTATTAAAGAATCGAATCGAAATATCAAAGATTTGTTTGATGGTTAAATAACAAAAAAATAAAAATAAAGGATTTTTAGGATTTATATTTAGAGGATACATGTAATAGAAGCCGAAAAAAACATTTTTAGCAAACACCAACATATGGCACATCATTCGACAGGGCCTTTAAAAACATTCTAAGGTTTCTAAATCGCTCCAAAAGCCCTATCCTTCCCTACCATTACCTTTTGAACCGTGTGACCAAAAATATGAAAAAATCTCAAAGGTATATATATAATAAATACTATACCGTGAAAAAAAAAATCATACCTTAAGTTATATTATTGCAATTTTTGTAGGGATCTTTCATTTTTTGACAATAAAATATAGCTTACGTTACTCCCCGAAAATGTAACTTTTTAATGGTGAAAGATTTTTTTTAATTGGGCAAGTAGATTCGGAGCCTATTCAATGCAACCAAACGATCAAATCTTTCCTCTTTATAATATAATCTATATCTATACTTCTATACTAATATTATAAATAGGAACAATTTGATTGTTTGTTTGTATTGAATAGGCTCCGAAAGTACTGCACAGATTTGAAAAATTCTGAAGCTACATTAATCCCGGGTGACATATGCTATTTTTTAGCCCTGTATTCCCACGGGAGCGGAAACTACGCGGATGAAACCGCGAGGCGTCCTCTAGTATAATATAATCTGGTTACTTAGCATAATGTAAATTATGTTTGTTTAAAACTAACTACTGAACAAAAACAAGACTATCAAACCGGGCAAGTGCATGTCGGATGTGGCTTAAGAAGTGAGTTTTCTGTTGTTTTTGTTTCATACTCGTACTTACAACTACATAACAATATTTTTTAATGAAATTTTTTGAAAAATTTTGTTACTTTCCATATGATTAGCTGTTACTCGTAAACTTGTAAAGCCTACCTAGCTGTGATAGTTTTCTTTTAATTTCACTATATAAACTACTACCAGGATTTTTTTTACATACCTAACATCAACCCAACCAGCTATATAGCTGGCAGGATACCTCTAACAAAAATTTGCACTTTAAAGCTTAAGATTTTACAAATGGCTCCCTAAATCTAAAAATGATCTTCCCAACCCAACATAAAGTATTTCCTCTTATACGATTACTTCATATATTTTGCAGAAAATGTTAAGCTATTTATGCACCTATAACGATGTAGAAGTAGCTTAACCTAGTGCCACAAGTCAAAGATCTATGGCTTACTCAGTTTTCTATGGCTTTGCGCGCATTGTGTTTGATTTTTACATCCTATGTGCCTTTCTGATGTATTATATAAAGTACATTACAGAAAAGGTTTATCAAAATCTGATGGATTAAACATGCAAACTTTTGGACTTCATAATTTTAATAAAGTTAGGTAGGCACTTCTTCTCTTACGAGTTTTGTACTAGGAGTTGCCGCACATTGTCATTTCTAGAGTGGATTCAATTTTTTTTTAAAGTTTATATTATATTTTTTTAATATTATGTGATTAGTGATTTAAAATAATTATTTTGGTAGAGAACATTGTTATTATTATTAATAACACAATTATGTTAATACTTACAAGAAAATACTTTCTAATTATTTTACTTTGATGAAAAACAAAAATCTTTGACTTGATTTTAGGAAATTATGACGTCATAATGTTATGTTTCTTATAAATTTCGACACAGCATGTTGTTCCATCAACAATTCATAAACGATACCTACTATTGAAATTGTGGTACATTTTGTAGTTTTTAATTTCATAATTTTGAATTCAAATCTACGAACGTAATAGTCAAGTACTTATTTTGGTATACTTCCTAATACTAAATAAGCTGAATTTAAGCTTTTTGCAATACCTTTAACATTAGGTATGTGAAATGTGCCAAAAAATATTAATTGTTGATTGAGTTGAATGTTTATCGGACTGGTTATTGTAAAACTATTGGTTTAAAACGCTGTCTGCCTTGAACATTATTCAGTTTTGAACCTTGGCATAAGACGACTTGTAGGTCAATAGCAAGCCCTTCAAAATAACCGCTGCAGGCATACAAGTTATACAGAGTAAATCTTAATTATTAACTTTAACTGTCATGTTTTGATGAATTACCATAACCCGTTTTAGATTTCAATTTTCTTAGATTTTATACTTATACAGTTAAGTTGGTTTTATTTAAAAACGTAAACATCTTGGAACAAAACTGTTTAATGCTAAACTTTACAATACACCAAACCACACACATAACTAACTAGTCCGGCCATATATACTGTTACATAAAACTTTTTTTTTTTCAACTTTTTAATTACTTTGAATTTGGAACGGGTGGACAACTTGTGAACTTTTAAAAATATTAAATTTTTAAAAGTTCTTTCGATTTCGCGCCATTTCATATATTTTTTCGTGTTCATTATCAAATTACAATATGGATTGACGTGTTAAAGAAAATAGGATTGCGGTGATCGCCTTACACAAAGTGGGTATGGAGCCGTCGGTCATATTTCAGACACTTCAAAAGCTTAATATCAGCCGTATGTTCGTTAATCGTACTATCAATAGATACAACAACACTTCCTCTGTTGAAGACCATAAAAGATCAGCGCGGCCGCGTGCTGTTAGAAAGGCTGTTAATGCCGTTAAAGCCAGAATTCGTCGAAATTCCATTAGGAAACTAAAAATCTTATCCCGAGAAATGAAGATTCCCGCTAGAACTCTGTCGCATATTATAAAACAAGACCTGAAGCTCGGTGTTTATCGTCGATATACAGGACATGCCCTAAATCAATCTTTACAGTTATAGAGTGTGCATCGATCAAAACGCCTTTTGTCGCGATACGCAGGTAAAGGGCACAGAAATATCCTATTCACCGATGAAATAAAATTCACGATTGAAGAGCACTACAATAAGCAAAATGATAAAGTGTACGCTCACAGTTCTAAAGAAGCTGCTCAAGTGGTCGGAAAAGTACAGCGTGGTCATCATCCTGTGTCAGTGACGGTTTGGTGGGGACTTTTGTGAAAAAGGAGTGAAAACTTCAGCCAAACTGTATCAAGAGACAGTCTTGGATCGTGTTGTGAAACCTCTCAGCAATACACTTTTTAAAAATGTACAGTGGACTTTCCAACATGACTTTGCACCTGGCCACAAGGCAAGAACTACCCAAGCCTGGCTTGAAACCAACGTTCCGGACTTTATAAGAGCTGAAGACTGGTCCTCATCTAGCCCAGACTTCAACCCTTTAGACGACAATATATTATGGTCAGTTTTAGAGGACATGGCTTGCTCTTGAGTCTGGAGCAAGCAGTGGCGAAATTTCCCATGGAAATAGTGCATAAATCCATAAATTCCTGGCCAGACAGAAAAAGGCCTGCAAATTTTGAAAAGAATATTGTTTTAATTTTTTGATGAGACTTTAATTTAATAAAGTCTCTACATTAAAGTTTTAGTAACATTACATTACTTCATTATAAAAAAAAATGCATTTCCTTCCATGACTAGGTACAACTATAGACACGACATCAGAGGAAATGTGTCTATAAGAGAAATATAAAGACGTTAACCACTACTTATGGATCTATCATCTAAATACTTGTCGCAATTTTAATATTCGTGTATGCAAAGATATAAAAATGTAGTATAAAAGTAGATTTAAAAAGTAGTTCGAGAGGATGCCAGCAATATTGACTGGAATCCTTTGTACAGATCCGTATGTGTCAATGATAAAGTTGAAATTTTTAATTCAAACTTGATTAAGTTGTACGATGTGCATGCTCCGATCCGCTAAATTAAAATTAAGCATTTACCGTTACCATGGCTTACTGACGAGATTAAAGTTATAATGAATAAGCAAATCGCAGCCAAATCTAAGTATAAGTGTAGACCTAGTTCTACTAACCGAGAAAGATATGTGGCTATAAGAAATCACAGCAATAAGGTGCGTAGAAATGCACAACGCCAACATATCCACACCTCGGTTGAGAACGAAGAGCCCGCTAAAATTTGGAAATTTCTTAGAACGTTAACGGTTGGTGTACCGCAGGGTGGCGTTATTTCTCCTCTTCTCTGCGTAATTTTTATAAATGCTATTTCTAACCAATTAGTTTCATCCTACCACCAATATGCAGATGAACTTCAAATCTACACACAAGCACCACTGCGACAGCTGCCACAAGCCTTTTCTATTATTAACACGGATTTGGAGCGTATATGTGAATGGGGTAACCACCATGGTCTGAAGGTTAATCCGTCGAAGACTCAGGTTATCGTAGTTGGTGGCCCGAGGATGATTTCTCGAATCGATTGGAACCAATTGCCACAAGTTACACTCAACGGTACCTCTATAACGATTAGCGAGACTGTAAAGAACTTGGGCGTTCATAATAGATACTTAAGCTACGAAGCGGATTTTGGAACATATTTCCTTATTACACGTTATAGTTTGTTTACGGACTGAGGGGCTAGACGAAAAACAGGATAACAATGGAACAAATGAAAAAACGACACAAAAAACTGTCACCTTCTTAAAGTTTCAAAAGACCCGACATTTTGACTGCCTATGAATCGGTTACAGTGGTCCCGAGACGCAAACTACGGTTTCAACCTAACAATTAAGACGAGGTTGAATACTTCTCGATCACCTATGAAACTATAACTTTCCTCAATCAATTCAGCTTGCCTTCAATTTTAAGAAATGCTTATATTTTATTGTCATCGCTTAATACAAATATAAAAAAAACCGGGCAAGTGCATGTCGGGCCAGCAATGTAGGGTTTTGTAGTCCCTGTAGCTTATGAAGTGGGTTTTCTGTTGTTTTTTTTTATTTTCATACTTACAACGTTTTAACTACTTAATATTTTTTCAATGGAATTTGTACAAAATTTTTGTTCCTTCTTACTTGATCAACTGTTAATCGTAAACTTGTAAAGCCTACCTAGCTGTGATAGTTTCCCCTTTAATTTCACTATATATACTAATACCGTGAATTTTTCACATATCCAATATCAACCATTTAGCTCGCAGGGGGGGGCTCGCACTTGACTCAAACAAAAATTTCACTTTAAAGCTTAAAATTTCACAAACCGAGCCCTAAATCTAAAAAATTTTTTTTTATTGTATTCTTCCCAACCAATAAAAGTTTTTAAAAGACCTATCAAATGATACCCCACACGATGGGGTAGGTAAGAAAAAAAATATCCACTTTACATTTTTTTTTCTCTTTATTTTTAGGAACCTTTAAATACAATTACGTCGGTTCCATAGTAACCTAATCATATGTCTACAAAACAATGCATGTAAAATTCTATATGTCTAAAACTAACTTTATTTAAACTGAGCTTCATCTGACAGAGGCTTTGCTAGGATCAACAAAAATATTCCCAAATCTAAAGTACTTATCTTAACACTTAACATTTAGGAGAGTAATTTTTTAGTGTCTTTAGGTATACTGAGCTATTAATATTTTTTGTTTATTATCTCTATAAGCATTTTGCGATTTCAATTTTGAGAACCAGTTAACCAAAACTTGGCTGTATTATTCGTACGAACCTTACCTTTGCCTTTTTGTTGGAATGAGTTGAATGTAGGTAAAAATGTGATCTGATAATGATATATTTACATAATTAAATTGTAATAAAATCGAGTATTTTTCATTGATTAATTAATATTATAATTTTAAATTATATTGACTTAGTTTAAAAATTTTAAGCTTAAAATATCGATATTTTTTACTAGTACCGAGTATTAATATTATATAGTTAGAGAGGTATAAAGTATTTGCATAATAGTATTTGCGAATACTTAATAAAGCACATTAACGAATAGGTTCGCATTTTAGCGAACGCCGTATCGCGGGGCAGTAGCGCCGTATCAGTCTACGTCGCGACTTGCCTAGAACATAACAGCATCTAAATAATTAATTTATCCTAAAATTTAAAAAAAGCCATTCTAAATTTTAAACGTTCGTCTACTTTTAATGTAAATTTATTTTAATTTATTAAAAATGATTAGTTTGTGGTTAATATGCGTATTGTTCAGCGCATGCGTTGTACTAGTGGTGAGAGCGCGCCTCAAAAAATCACACGATTACAAATTGCCACCCATTCATTACGGTCATCTGCCAATTATCGGAATCTCACATTTGCTTTTTTGTGACAGTGCAGGTAAGTAAATACTTTGACTATTATTTCAAAATCTAAAAGTCGTTAAAATTAAAAAATGTAATTACAGTCATCACAGGTCGACACGGAAATCGAAATGTAAGGTGTTATAAAACCGGGCAAGAGCATGTCGGACCATGCTCAGTGTAGGGTTCCGCCGGTACCGCAGCCTTAAATAATTGCATCAGCAGAAGAGCGTATGCTCATGGCACTTACGCCCTTTTGTTGAGAAAAGTTTTTCGGCTTTAACTTAATGACGATATATCCGATGATTCCCGAAATAATTTTAGTTTAGAGTATTTATTGAGAGCCACCTTTGTGATTTTTTTCATATTTTTTTGGTCACACGGTTCAAAAGTTAAGAGGGGGGACACAATTTATGCAACTTTCGGATCGATTATTTCCAGCAAGATTCACTCAATGAAAAAAGTATATTAGGAACTTTATAATGTTTTTAAAAGATCTGTCGGGTGATGTGACATACGTTGATGGTAGCCGAAAAAAAAATCAGCTTCGGAGTGCCCCCCCCCCACTCTAAAAATATTTATTTTTATTATTTAGCTATTAAACTAAGTAGCGGTTACTAGAAGACACCTTTTCACTAAATTTCATCAATATTCATTGAGTAGTCTCTGAGTAAAATTCCTGTGACATACGGACGGACAGACAGACAGATAGACGGACATGACGAAACTTTAAGGGTCCGATTTTATTTTTTGAATCCGTTTTTTGCCATTTTGGCTACGGAACCCTAAAAATGGCTGTTCTTATGGAAAGTTTAGGGGACTACTACTACATTTCAAGGGAATGGTATTCTATCTATACTAATATTATAAAGCTGAAGAGTTTGTTTGTTTGTTTGTTTGAACGAGGTAATCTCAGGAACTACTGGTCCGAATTAAAAAAATCTTTTTCTGTTGGGTAGCCCATTTATCGAGGACGGCTATATAACATCACGCTACGACCAATAGGAGCGGAGTAGCAATGAAAAATGTTGCAAAATCGGGAAAAATTGCCGCATACGAAGTTGCGCGGGACTTTTTTTTTTATATATTTTACCCTTGGGGATAAGTCCTTCCCAAAAGGGAGTTTATTGTGAAAATACAATACTGTCCATCTTACATTATTTCTTTGGTTGTCATACCAATACTCCACCAAGGATACTAGGTCCCTAAATACTGTAGTGTTACGCAACTTTTCTCACAATATATTATATGACACATGGTCAAAAGCCTTAGAAAGGTCCAGATAGCATGCGTACACTGGTGTTTGTCGAGATTTATAGTAATGGACAGTCTGTTTAAGAGTCAGGATTGCACTTTCTGTTGAAAGACCCGCTCTGAAACCAAATTGCTCATCATTCAGTCTAATATGCTTATCCAGGTGTCTGTCAATCAGACTGTCCAGAACCTTGGCTATAGTTGTTGCCAGGGAGATCGGCCTATAATTAGAGACATCAGATAGATCACCCGTTTTATTTTTAACAATTGGTACAACTACTGTTTGCATTAATTTCTCCGGCAAATAAGAATGACTAACACACAAATTGAACAACATAGCTAGTACTCTCGAGAAATGCGCTCCAGCATACCGCAGATGCTCAATGCTGAGACTGTCATGACCCAGAGATTTTCCTCTGACCATGAGCTGTAACGCAGAGGACACTTCTTTAGCAGTCAATCTTACACTTACGTACGAGTTAGACGTCCCTGGTGAGGTGATTCTACTTTAAAATGACGCAGAAATGCATTACCTACATCCCGAGGTTCAAGTAATCCCCCAACGCTCACGGGAAGGCCAGGCCTCTCATTATTTTTGCTTAATTTCAAAAAATCTTTAAAGTTCTTATTAGCATATTTTTCTGCGATAATATTCATTTTGATTTGTTGATCATTATTTTGGCACCATTTAAGTTTGATTTAAATAAACGCCTGGATTCGCACATATCATCATAAACACAACCGATAAGTTTATTATATAATAGTCAAGTTTTATAACAGAGTCGGGCCCACCCGTGTACCGACCGCACGTACTAATTCCACCCAGTTACGTAGGTATTTTTACGCTTAGTTTTAGCAGTATAGGTATGTTCAGCTGCCTGGGAAAGTATCAACACAATACTGTCGTACATTTTATTTAAAAAATTTCTGTGTGCGGGGTCATTACACAATTTATCGGCACAGTGCATAAAATCAGCCGGCAAGTCGATGTCCCTTAATTTGATATGACATAAGTTGTTATAAAGATTAATTTGTTGTCTACCCATTTGTTCACCCCATCTAACTTTATTTACAAATTTATCTGACACAGTTACTTTAGGATTTAATATATTAAAGTTGCATTGTAACATAATAGGTATATGGTCAGACCAGTAATTATCACACAGTACCGAACAATTAATAAATTATTGTTGTGCCGCTTCAGTCAGTACACAGTAATCTAACCAACGCAAGTTACCATGGGCGTCGCTTATACTCGTAAATGTATGTGTATTGCTAGGTATCAACAACATGTCCATACATAACCACGACTGTTCTGTAAAACTTTATTTACAAATTTATCTGACACAGTTACTTTAGGATTTAATAAATCAAAGTTGCATTGTAACTTAATAGGTATATGGTCAGACCAGTAATTATCATACAGTACCGAACAATTAATAACTGATTGTTGTGCCGCTTCAGTCAGTACACAGTGATCTAACCAACGCTAGCTACCATGGGCGTCGCTTATAAATATATGTGTATTGCTAGGTAACAACAACATGTCCATACATAACCACGACTGTTCTGTACAAAAACTTAACAACTCAGTGGAAAATAACTCACCAGGGGGGGGCGTTAAAATCACCAAGCACAAATACAGATTCCACATTTTGGCTTTCAATAATAGCGATTATCTCACTTAAACATTCGGTGAATAATATTAGGTTGTTCCTAGAATCGGTAGGCATGTATACAGGTATTATTAAGGCCAAGCTGTTGCACATCACAACTTTTATCGCTGCTAATCGCGCACTATCACACTTCACTATTGTAACTACCGGAAATATCGCTTTTCTCCAAAGTAAGGCCACGCCACCATAGCTACGCGGGGCTACGCCCCCTCAACACTCCAGCAGATACGTCCACAGCGCTAGTGCCCGTATAGGCAAAGTCATTGTCGATGCTACCCAGGTACCCGATCTCGTGGGGTAGTAACCACGTCTCTTGCAGACATATAATATGTGCAGTTCGACAAAGCCTCCTAACACATTCCACATTCTCTCTCTTTATATTTTTGCAATTGAAGCTTATTAAGTTTTAATGTTTTATTGTGTTCATACTAAGTTTAAAATATTAATTGTGTGTGGGAAAAATATCGATATTAAAACGATAATTTATATGTCAAAAATATCGATAACTTTGCTGTCAGTAACTCGTAATACCATCACACAGTTTTGATAACGGATTTTATAAAGACATGAAAACCAAGGTTGCCTCATTAATGTATACGGTTTTGCGAAGGAACGTCTTACATCGTCATACAGACCTGTTGCATCTAGCACGGCCGGCTACTTTTACTACTTAATTAATTATTAAAAAAATCATTTAAAAATAATAACAAATAATATAAATCAAAATTAAATCATAAAAATACATTTGTGAAAATAAATAATAATAATAATATTTAAAAATTCTTAATTGACATCAACTATTAGTGTAGTTTTATTTATAATTATTTAAAAATGATAAGTCTCTGGTTAATATGCGCATTGCTCTGCGTTTTCATGGGCTTGGCGATGCGCGCGCGTCTGATAAAATCTCATGGTTATAAATTGCCGCCCATTCATTATGGAGATTTGCCATTTGTTGGAATCACACATTTGTTACTCCGTAACAGTGCTCGTAAGTATTTTGCCTATAATTGTCAATTTTAATAAATCATTGGCCACATGACTGAATGACGATATGTCATTTGAGAATGGTCAAATATTCTTATTGTTTTTTGCTATTTTTGTAATTGTCAATAAGTATGAACAAAAGAATATTAAACATAGACAAAATATTATTTTAAAAATTCTAAATCTTTCTATTATGTTTTTGTATGAAAGTGTCAATTTATTTTAACAATAAACACTAAGGGGCCAGTATAAAAGAACAGAAAAACCATATATAATCCTGATCAAATATTGAAATTGTCGAAAGCACTAGCTCCTGTAATGGCACCGAAAAATATTATATATATATATATATTTTTATTCAAGTAAAGGAATAAATAACATCTATGAATGAAAGGAATAAATAATATATATATATATATATATATATATATATATATATATATATATATATATATATATATATATATATATATATATATATATATATATATATATATATATATATATATATATATATAATATTAATTAATATTATATATATATTAATTACTCTGCTATCTAGCCCTGTGTCGCGGGGGACTTTACAAACATACAAGTCACGGACACAAAGTACACCCAGACTCGAGACAACAATTTGTGGATCACACAAAGCGGTGTCCCGTGTGGGAATCGAACCCACAACCTCTTGCGTAGCAGTCGGACACACTCCCACCTCGCCACAGAGGCAGTCTAAATTTAAAAACTTTTTGACAGGTTTATGGGATCTACAAAGAAAAACCTCTGAATATACTTTAGAAAAAGGTGGAGTAACAGTCTCTAAAATTGGATTGGATTCTTATTACTGTAAGTACCTACCTATTTACCCACTATGACTATTCTAGATAAACCGTGAAATAATGGAACGATATTAAATTTTGAGATGCCCTTTCTCAGGTTGCCGTTGTCACTTATAGGTAGAATACGCGAAGCTGGGTTTGACTCTGAGTCATCAATTTATTTAGAAAACATAAATGAGGACACGAAAAAATAATAACTAGCCAAAGAGTTGCTCTAGTACTACTAGTCTTAAATTTAAAATTAAATAAGTAACTACAAGTTTTTTTACAAGTTAATATATAAACATTTACATATTAACTTGTAAAAAAAACTTGTAGTTACGGATTGTCATAGTTATGGCGTGCGTAATCTATACATGTATAATCACATGTCCTGACTGACTGATTCATCAACGCAGTGCCTAAGACGCTAGGGTTACAAACCTAAAATTTTGGCAGTCAAAAAAGAAAGGTTTTTAGATATTCATCCCTTAATGGAGTAAAATAGAGTTTCAAGTTTATATGAAACAGCGTCAATTTTGAAGTTAGATCGGTGAAATTTTGTATTCAGCTTTATTGTTTAAAATAAAAAAACACGTGTTTCGGCGTTTAGGAAAATCAACCCCTAAGGAGGTAAACTAGGGGTATTCGGTTTGTGCGAAACTCCATCTGTTTTGAAGTTATATCGGTGAAATTTTGTATTTAGCTTTATCGTTTAAATTAAAGAAACACATATTTCAGCGTTAGTGAAAACTGAACCCCCTAAGGGGGTAAACTAGGGGTTGCGTAGTAAGATCTGTGAAATTTCGTATTTTATGAAATAAAGAATTAGGTGTTTCAGTGTTTTGATCAAAAGGGAAAATCAACCCTTAAAGGGGTAAAATATTCTACGCGGTTGTAGCCGCTGGCAACAGCTAGTCAAACATATCGTCACCTGTATGGTAAAGTTGCGAATGTGTGTAATTACAAATTTTACAGGAGAGCAAAAAAACTCCTTTTTGTTATTTTTTAAATGGCCCGCTTTATTAAATCGATGTCTTTTTAGTTTTTATTTTATGAAATGTAAGCAGAATACTGCTGCCTAATCTTTAAAGTATAATAAGAGTGAAATAACCTAATAAATCACATTCGCAACTTTAATACCTCTAAGAAAAATTACAGAAAAATATTTTACGCCCATAGTCAATTCACGTATGTGTCAAATTCGCAACTATGAAATCCTAATTTCGTATGTGCAATAATAATTACATTTTAAACTTGCGAATAACGCAGAAATCGCTTGTCTTTTTTCTATGTTTTTTTTATCTTAAATGTTAATGTAATACGATTTGATTAGTTTTAATGGTATGAAATAAAAAAAGGTTAAAAAAGAAAATTTTAATGGAATTAATTAAACTAAACAACAAAATTTTCATCTTCTTCTTCGTTATCCGGTTCGGGCAAACGGTCCAAAACTGAATCAGATATTAATATTGGTATATTCTCATAATATTGATGATAACTCCTTGGTATTAAAAGATCGTGACACAATTTTAGTAGATCTGTTTTTTTGCCTTAGAAATAGGCAACCAGTCATTGTAAGCATTTTTAGGTGTTATGGTGGTAATTTTGCCTCTCTTTGCTTTTAGTTTAAATTCAATGAAATTTTCAATTTTGTAGTCGGTTTTGATAAAAATAGGTTTAGGATGTTCTTTGCGGTATTCTTTGAATTTCGGAGTATTGTTAGTAGGCGTTAGTGGCTTTTTCTTAGGTTTGTTGGCTTCTGCTACTACAAATTGCAATAATGCGCCGTTAAAGGCCAAGAAGTCATCATATAGTAACGTAGTGACATTGAAAGGGCGAGGATTCCTCCTCGCCATTCTCATTATTTGAACCCATCCATCAGGCGTGTAAACGGAAGTATTTTTAGACATTTGTTTTATTTTGGAATTAATAGAATCACACTCCTTATGACTGTGTCCTGATTCAAAAAATACGTGATCAATAATTTTAATAGTCGGGTGGTTCACAGCAAGATAAAGAAGCATGCAACTAAACTTAAAGTTTTTTTGCTGTCCACCGCAATTATCGGACATCATTCTGACGTGGGTTATGTCAGAGTGACTATTAATGTATTTATAGACAGATGTCCCAATGTCAACACTTCCTCGCTTTCCTTGTGTCTCATCCCAGGTTTAGCAGTCTACATTTTGGTTTCCTAAATTATACGAGGTTAAATTGTATACAGCAAGTTTTCGGACATAAAAATATGGCCCAGCTGCTCCTTTTGGAGTTTGCAAAACAGCTTGTAAATCAAAATTGAAGGATAAAACCTTGCTGTCACTTTTCGCAGCTTCTTTGTCATAATTTTGTCGTAAGTAAGCGTCGTCCCTACGTTCTAGATGTTTTTGTTGAAGCTCTTTATGTACGACGGTTTGTTCATTATGTTTTGACAATTCCGAATAAACTACACACTTTTTACATAAATCTTTTTTGGGAACATGAAACTTTAATTTGTAAGACCTGAAGATCTGTCTGTACTTTTCACATCCCACGGGAGATTTGCATTCTTGTTGGCATTTCTCTTTGTATAGCGTGTACATGATACTAATATTAAGCTTTGAGTCAAGGTATCTATATTGTGAGTTTTTTCGGCATAATGGGACTCCATGGCCGGGCGTTCCCGGCCATGGAGTCCCACTATTGCCGAAAAAACTCACAATATATGGCTCCTTAAAAATTCCTCGTCATCAGAGTTCAGTTTGTTAGCTGGCGCTTTTCTGCCTCGGCCGTCAGGTAAAACCTGCTGCTGAAACTTTCTTCAGGGCTCCTCTAACCATCCATTTGTATGCTTCACCTTTGAGACGTTTTTCCAATTTGAGGGGTCTGATTTGAGTCTTTTTTCCGGTTCCAACGTCTGTGAGTCACCATCATTGGATTGTTTTTGTAAGTTCACAACACTAGGAGCTGATAAACGTCTGCAAAACTTTTTTGGAGGCTGACCCCATAAGCAACTTTCAGAAAGTCATCTTACGATTGGCTTCATAGAAAATCTGGTTGAAAAAGATCGCAAACTGGAATCGCGTGTCAGCGGTGCAATATTGTCAAACGATTCGGCGTCATGCTTTTTGTTTGTAGATACTGTTTGCGTTTGTTTTACCGACTTGGAGTTATTACTTCTAAAATCGTCATCAGACTCCAGTGAATCACTTTCTTCTACAAAGTAACGTCTTTTAGTAGTATCTACTACATAATCGGGATTTTTAATACCATCGTCATTATTCTCAACATAACTGCAATCATCGTTTGAAGTATTAAATATAGTTTGCTGATCGCTAAGTACATGTTCAGAAGTACCTTTGTCTAAGAATCCTTTATTTAATATTGGTTCACATAAAGTGTCAAATAGTTTCTGAGTTTCTGGCGACACAGTTCTGGTGACGTTCGTTTTGGCGCTAAACAGCAAATGAAAGTGTTTAAAACTGTTTAGTTGTGTAATATGTAACCCAAGGAAAAAATAACTTTTATCACAGCTATTGTCAAGTATTGAAGATTGAAAAAACAATGGTTGCTAACTAACTTTTTTAGTATTACAGTCATAATCAAGTTATACCTTTTTGAAATGCTAATGCTAAGATGAGCCTTTTGATTTGATACCCATATTGTAGTATTCAAAACAACTTTTTTTTTCACACCTCCTTATTTTGACATCTCACAGCCGCCATGTTTGTTTTTTTCAAACATCAGATATCTAAGAACACTCGGCCAATCAAGACGAATCTAACGACGTCTTAATTGTATAAATCCGTTCAGTGGATTGTGAGATATCAGGTAATAAAGAATATTACATACATACATACATACATACATACATATATACATACAAGATACGCGCGAAAAACATAACTCTTCTTTACAGTCGGGTAAAAACATCATTGACATTGACTCACTTGTCTGACAGTTATCACTTGTCACTATGACTTTGGATACCGGCATTTTAAGCAAATTTAATGTTTTTTACGTATTATTGTTGCCAAAAACCAAAACATATCCGAAATAATGAAGGCCTACACAATACATCATGTCGGAGTAACCATACCATTAAGCGAATGTGACACTTAAGTTATTTGGCTATAGTCTACTTTTTAATTTGTTGACAGTGATGCCATAGCAAGTTCACGAATATAACACAAAGGCAAATTAACTATGGTCTGTTTCATATTTTTTGCGAAAATTATACCGTAGCAAATAAACGAATATGGCACATAGGTAACTTGACCATGGTCCGTTAATTATTGTGAGCTTTAACCACTACCTAAGTAAAGATACGAATTAACCAATATTCGCAAGTTTACTTCAGACGTTTTGAAAAAACGACTTGAGTTAGTCGTGGTAAAATAGATTATCTACATTTAGTTAAATTGCCATGGTGGCTGACAACGAATGTTTGGGATACGTAAATATGCTGTTATGATATCTCGTAAACTATTGTAGATACAGTGTTTATATTTTGCGACATTGTGTATTACTATAGTGGAATAACGTTAAACAAAAAAACAGTTTTTCGCGAAAACAGCAGATTCGCAACTTTACCATACAGGTGACGATATGTACGATCAAATATTCGATATTACTTTGTCCTGGCTCTTGCGCACTGGAAAGTAATGGTTGTGTGCGTGAGAGTGATTTATGATAATTTTGGAAGCGCTCGGCATAATGCCTAATAGTGCGTAGCGATAGAAAAACTAGAGTGCAACTAAAAGTTATTTTATGTGTCGTTTGTGCCTGTAAAGTGAGTGATAATTTGTTATTTTCTGACGTCTGTTCGGAGTTCTGATTGGTTCCAAAATCGTATTATAATAAAAAATGAAGCCTATTTTTACTTACCTTTTAAATTCTAAAATTATGTCTTTGATTTCATTACATTTTTTGACTCGTAAAAATCATGTCAGTTCGAAAAATAACTCAAATTTGGTCTGGTGTACTTAATTCACCCAGCTAATCGGTCTTGCTTCTTGAACTAAAATTCAAATTTATTTTTTCTTCCTAATTGATTAAATAGATAATAAGATAATTTGCTTCCTAAATAAGTACAGAATTTTAGATTCGTATTTTAAATTTTTCATTTGTTTATGGTCTAAGAGACGCTGAACATCGACCTTCACACATCTGATATGAGGCATATTTTATCAACTTTTATTAATTTATAAACACAATCGATTAATTTATAAACCTATCGAAAAGTGTTCATAACTATTTTTTATCCAAAAGGCAACAGAAGTATTCCTGGAAATATCAATGGGATGTGCGGAATTTGTGGCTCAATGGCATCCAAGCGAATGGAGAGGTCAGCTAAGTTAAGCAGCGTTACCAATGTCAGTCGTTCAGGGAAAGTGCACGTTAAGCGTTCGGTCCTACGCCTGTTATCTCTCCGATTATATCAAATCTCCGTCACATCGGACTATAAGAGTGAAACAATAGAGAGTGTACTTGGCTTTGTATAAGATAAGATTAGCCGCAAATGTACGAAATTGCTTGTGAGAATATTGCTGTATCTGTCATGTTCCTTTTCAGTTGTCACGGATTTGGATGACTCCATGACATTGATGAATTCTTGTTTGAAGAAGCATATTATATATGATTTCGTAAAATCTGTATTGGGAGATGGCCTGTTAACTGGTGAAGGTTAGTGCAAGGTGTCTTTCAATTTTCTGGACATTAATTATAAAGCGTGAGCACAGATGACCGTAATGTATGTTTTCATTCAGGTAGCAGTAAGAATTTAAATACAAACAAGTCAAGAGAATCCAATAGTGACGAGAATTGCGTAACTGACGAAACAATTACGTAATTCAACATCGCGCCGCTGACGTATTAACACCAGTGCTTACGTCTCATGCCATTTATTTTTCTGTCGTTCCGTCAATATATCATCATTATTATGATAACGATGATATATTGACGGAACGACAGAATAATTCTGACTGGTTTAGAGACTTATGATAGAAGATCTACCTATCTAACTTATGATCAGAAATACCGAGGCACGAAACACTGACCAGTGACTTGTATATTTGTAAAGTCCCCCGCGACACAGGGCTTGTACCCTACTGCGGGAGTTGTCTCTCTTAATTTTTTTTAAACAATCTGAGAGTACAGAATGGAGCCTTATAAAAACGTGGATACAGATTGTGACCCAATAGTAGATTGTACCTGTAAGGAATCATTCTATAGTAGACATCACATATAGCCAAACCCAAAATAGGCAGAGCCTGTAGACAATGATAAATGTTTTTACTTATCTTAATTTAATTATATAAATTTATATAATTGATAAATTACATCTTGCCATTGGATAAACAATAAAATTATGCTTAAAGATTTGTCTTGGCTAGAAAAAAACTAAGTTTGTATTAAGGAATTATACCAAATTCTTGATGGGCTGGGGCTGAAATGCTAAAAATCTAAAGCTAAGCTCAAAAGGTTATCTACCTAAAGCCATTTGTCTGATATAATATAATGTATAATCATTATTACAGTTCCAATATGGCAACGTCACAGGAAGTTGATGAACCCAGCATTCAGTTTACCAATCATAAATGGATACCTAGAAGTGTTTAATGCCCAAAACAAAAAAATGGCAGACAAGATGGCTGCTTATGTCGGAAAGGGATTATTTGATCCCACAGATGTGATAAAGGATGCCATTATGACTGTGTCTTGTTGTAAGTATAATTTATTTTATTATTTAGATGTTATCATAGAATTACAATACAAACTAAATTCCATATAGGATATAATACCGAAAACAGCGGAAAGGTAAAAAACGTTCGTACTTACTTTAACTTGTTTTTAGGGTTTCGTAGCCAAATTGGCAAAAACGGAACCCTTATAGTTTCGTCATGTCAGTCAGTATGTCACAGGCATTTTACTAAAAGACTACCCAATGACTATTGATTAAATTTTGTGAAAAGGTGTCTTGTAGTTTTTAAGGGGTCTTTTTTAGGGTTTATAATATTTTTTATTTTATTAAATAAATATTTTTGGAAATATTCTCTCCGAAAGTTGCATAAATTGTGCACTTTAAACCGTGTGACCAAAAAATATAAAAGTAATCAAAAAGGTACTTGAAAATAATCAAATACTTTAAATTAAAATTATTTTCAAAATGATCAGATATACCGTCATTGTGTTATTGCCGAAAAACTGCGTTTCACAAATAAGTGCCATGAACATACGCTCTTCTGCTTTTCATTCAAATCGGATTTTTCATACGGCAGCGGCTCCGGAACTTTACACTGAGCATGATCTGACATGCTCTTGGCCGGTTTTTTTATAGATAAACTTATCGTAATTGGCGATGTGAAATTACATAGGAACTAATTCTTTCTTTTACGATTTCAGTAAATGCCTTTGGAACATCTAACATGGGTGAAGAAGGAATACTTGAAAAGTATATATTAGCACTTGACGGTCTACTACTGATGTACACGAAGCGGTTTCAAAAGTTTTGGCTACACAATGACTTAGTTTACAAATTGTGCGGCGTTAAGAAAGTCGAAGAGAAACTGGTTAACGAGGTACATAATCTATCTCATGGGGTAAGTAACGCTTTCAAACTTAATCTGAAATAAATTATTTCGTAAAATCAAATCAATGTTTATTTGAAAACATTTTTTGTCACAACATTATTTTATTTATGTTCCGTAGCCAAAATTGCAAAAACGGATCCAACAGTCCGTCTGTCTTCCTGTCTGTCCATCCATCCGTATGTCTTAGGCATTTTACTCAAAGACTACTCAATGAATATTAATGAAATTTGGTGAAAAGGTGTCTTGTAGTAGCCGCTACTTAGTTTGATAGCTAAATATTTAAGGGGGTTACTCCATACATGTAACAGAAGCAGATTTTTTTCAGCGAACATGAACGTGTGTCACTTCATTCGACAGGTCTAAACTTTTTTGATTGAGTAAATATTCTTGGGAATAATCGCTTCGAGAGTTGCATAAATTGTGTGGAACTTTTGAACCGTGAGACCAAAAAATATTTTGGCATTAACTCAATGGTTAATCAATTAAAGGGTTAATCAAGGCTGCGGAACCCTACATTGAGCAAGTTCCGATATGCTCTTGCCCGGTTTTTTATAATAAGTCGGCTTGGTCTTAGCTTTGATCATGCCTGTAGTGAAAACATTTATGAGGCCTACGATGGAACGAGCGCACCCAAAAGTTGCCTTTGCACTCTAGTCTCGAAATTGTCTGGGTTATAATTACGTATCACATCGGTAACCGCGGCAGCACTATTTGTAGGGCCATCGGAAGAAAAGTACATTTACCGTCAAAAATACGATGAGAAGAAGTGTTGGATCTCATCCCATTCTGCTGCATTGGTTATTAAATTTGAGTTTTATGTTTTCAGATTATACAAACTAAAAAAAATGCTGTACGAAATGGTTTGGAAGCAACGAGTGAGTATTGATATACTAATAAAATTAAAATTACAAATCATTATTAAAATTCACAGTTTTGTATTTTTCTATGCTGTCCAGAATTAACTCAAGAAACAAGTTTATTTTGAATTACTATATAGAAAACAAACTTGACCCACTTAACAAAAATGATTGAATACCTTGATAGTTGTTAATAACATAGGAAATACCAATGATGTATTAAGTATTAAATAAAACTAGTAGTGATTACTCAAGGGACAATGTCTGAATTAAGTCAGAAATAGAACATAAAACGAACTTAAAAGTTAAAACATTGGCAAGACCCCCGTGTCATTATTCAAATTAACGACACAAATATTAAATCTTACTTGATAATTTCAGATGATTTAAACTACAGGCCACTAATTGACATAATCGAGCCACTTACATCCAATAACACCTTTACTATTCAAGAACTCAAAGAGGAATTAGATACCACAGTAGCAGCTGCGTATGAAACTACAGCAAATACGCTGCAGGCTGCTCTATTACTACTAGGTACTTACCCTCAAGTACAAGAACGACTGTTTCAAGAGTAAGTAATATTTCGCGTCAAGCTATGCGCCTTCATGTGTCTTAAAAAAAAAAATTGTTTGCGTACGAAATAAGTAGAGAAAAAGTAAGGAAGATTTAAAGTATTGTCCAACAGATAGATTCCAATAATAGTATTGCACATTGGTCATTAAAACTTATTTTTTATTTAATTTCAGATTAATTACAGTGCTTGGTCCTGAGAGGGATGTTGAAAAAGAAGACGTGCCAAAGTTGTCTTACACAGATGCAGTCATAAAGGAAACGCTTAGATATTTACCAATTGCACCAGTTTTGCTAAGATACGTTGAACGAGATGTACAGCTAAGTAAGTTGTAACTCCTCGTAATAATATTTACGGACTGCCGAGCTAATATGGTTTAAAACCTAAATACCACGTTATTTGATTCGTTTTATCGCTACTGCTCAAAGTCGATTAAAATAACCGGCATTTCCTAAAACTAAAAATCGAAACTAGTGAAATCTACTATCAGATATTCAAACATAAGTCTACCTTTTCTCTCAGAAAATACCAGTGTCCCAGTAAATGAAACCATGAGGCTGTTTATATGTAGTCCCAATTACAACTTACAGTACCTATCTAGAATCTAACTATTGTTTCACAGGGCGGTTTAGCTACCTCTACAGACGGTGCGTTTTGTTCTGTCCGATTTATTAACTAGTGCCATTGGTGATGCCTTTATCATTTATTAATTTCCCTATTGCTTGATGAAATAATTGGAGCATACTGAAAATTTCTGGATCTAGCTACTTACAGTGAAATAATGAAAAAATAATCATGAAATTCGAAAATTATACTCTTTGAGAACGTGTTACTTTTTAAATGGCGAGACTGTCATTTGTTTTTTCATTGTGATATCTTTTAAAAAATTGTGTGTCGTCCTTTCAAAAACATTTTTGTTCAATAATTTTATGATTTTCGTTGTGACTTAAGTTAACGTGAGGGTAAGTTGCAGAATCTTCAATTGGCATTTGGTGGTAAAGCACCAGCTCTGTGTATTCGTGGTTTAGGTAATTTAGATGCGGACGTGCAGAGTGGGTCTTATATTTTGAAGATTTATCGACGAAAGTGAAGAAAAGTAGAAGCATTGGTAAAAAAATGATTGGGTGCTTATTTTTTCGGAAAATCAGAACATTACACTACAGTATCGCTTGGAGATTAAAGGACAGTGACTGCAGATTTTCACAGAAATGTCTTCCTTTGACCTTACTGCTTTCCTACTGATTGGTAAGATCCACTCTGTATTATTCTGCTATCCGTAATAGTCAAATCTTGAAGCGGCGGTAGCCTAATGGCTAAGGCATCGGTCTCGCAATCGTGAGGTCGCATTATACTACCGACGTGGGACCACAATCCCACATTGCTAGTTATCTTTTTTAAAAAACTACTTCTACTTTCAGAGAACTACACAGTTCCTGCAGGCAGTTACAGTTGCATGCTCCCATATGGCACACATCGGGATAAGGAAATATGGGGTGAAGACGCAAGGTCTTTCAAACCGGAGAGATGGCTTAATCCTGATACTCTACCGAAGCATCCTGCTGCGTTTGCTGGTTTTAGTGTAGGGAAGCGAAGTTGCATAGGTAGGTATACACAACCAACAACCAATAAAAAGTATTGTCTTAAATTTGTCAAACTACACACACCAAAAGTGAATATCGATGCAATTTTTTTGGTTTTGTACAAACGCTATTACACACTTATATAGGAATCTTAATTGAGAGTTTTAAAATGTTTAAAGAATTATTTAAATAGTGAGATGCATTAAAATAATCAATAACGATCTAAAAAAGTTAAAATAATAATCCTTAATTGTGGCAAGAAGTAATTGTTTGTAAATTTGGTAATGACTGAATCTAAATTTTTCATGGATTTAATCCTAAAAAACTAGATTAACGGCGTCTATCAACTAATACTTTCGGAAGACTAATAAAGAGTAACAAATGTAAATACGAGACGAATGGCCTAGTACCTAGTAGTTAGTAACCTAAATCCTGAGCCAGAAATGATGTTCGAGTATTAACCTGGATATTTTTCTGTATAACAGGATTGTATATATAGGGGCCAGTGTCTGGGTTATTTAATTTGTTGTTGTTTAAGTTGTTTGGTTGCTAGAACATATTATATGCTTAGTTTGAAATCAAATGGTGTGTTATTGACCCATTATTAAATGTAAGTACAGCTTTAAATACTATAAGATATAAATGCGAATTCTCTAATTTACAGGAAAAACATATGCGATAACAGCACTCAAGGTATCTTTAGCTCATCTAGTACGTAGATTCAAGTTTCAAGCTGACTACAACAAAGTGGTGTTCAAACTCGAATTAACGTCGAAGCCAGAAATAGGACACGAGATTAGTATTCAAAAGAGAGATAAAATACTGATAGAATAGAATAAGTTTCGTTATTAAGTGTGGTATAATTAAGTGTGGTATAATAAAGGGTGATATTAGCATAGTATATTTATTTTTCTGTTACCATCTCCTCCTACCTCTGCAGAGGAGCTTCAAGTTCTTTGGCCACTTTGCAAGAAAAAGAGGTGATTACCTAGAAAAGCAGATGGTAACGGGCCAGGTGAGTGGAAAGAGTCCATAAACACCTAGGTCATCGATGCCATCCGCACTAACGAGGACAGGGTGAGCTGGTGAAAAATAATCAAGGAGAAGGTTGATCGCAGAGGCCCATGACTCTCAGCATTGAGGATAAATGACGGAAGGAGGATTTATTTTTCTTCCACAACGTATAAGGAACTCTCATGGAGCTTTATCCAATTGCACATGAGGGCTTAACCTTCTTAGCTTTCCTTATCGACAAAATGAATTAGTGCATCTTTTTTATATTAATTGTGGTATAAAAGTCGTGCGTTAATTCCTATTGCAGTTTTATTTGCGAATGTGACGCCCCAGGTTGTTGTTCTTGCTCTAAGCATCTTTCATGACAAAAAAATGTGCGTGTGAACTGAGGGACCACACTTGTATTTCGCAAAAGAAAAATCGCAAAATTTAGTAAAAGAAACAGATCTGGGAATTTGTAAATAAATATATTAAACTACAGCTCATAAAGTGCGGTCCCTCAGTTCTCACATAGGTACCATCAACCAGATCTCGGAAAATATCTGCAAACTTAAGGTATTGTGACTACAGACGTTTAGTAAACAATTTGCAAAGATATTTACTGAATGACAGACCACAAAGCATTAAAGATAAGAAAATATAACAACTAAACCGTGGTCCCTCATTCCACACAAGAGAGATAAATATTTTTGTGAATATTACCGAATTAAATAAATAAAATCTTTGTTTTTCTGCATCAAGTTTTAGTAAGAGTCTTAAAACATTTTGTAAAAAATATATGGAAAAAAAGTATCGATGCAATTTAAAGATCTGACGTAAAACTTTTATTTTAAACTAGCTGTCCCGCGCAACTTCGTATGCGTAAATGTTCCCCCTTTTTGCAACATTTCCTCGATAAATGGGCTATCTAACAGTAAAAGATTTTTTCAATTCGGATCAGTAGTTCCTGAGATTACCGCGTTCAAACAAACAAACTCTTCAGCTTTTTATTATTAGTATAGATGTATTTATAAGTTCAGCCTTTAACTGTAAATAAGAGTTATTACAGTTATAAAATACAAAAAAATCATCAACATAAAAGGTACAACAAACTTTTGTTATTATTATATATTATACTTTGATTTTCTGTGACCTAAATTTGACAATCAATCTTCCACGCTAGCATACCATGCCCTAGCAGATTGTTTGAGACCATACATTGCCCTCTTTAATTTTAACACTTTATTATGATAATTATCAAAAGAAGGACATTCAGGTATTTCAGTATACACATTTTCACTCAAATAACCATTATAAAATGCCGTGGGCACATCAAAGTGATTCATATTAAAGTTAAGTTTAACATCTAAAGAAAAAAGTACTTACCTTCCTATCAACCAACTCCCAAGTGTTGGTATCAGTAAAAGATTTTAACTCCTCCGTCATTGCACATTGGAAACTGTTCTCTTTCTGATCCACTCATAGCTTCTTTTAGTGTAATCAGCTCACTTGTCACAACTTCCATACACATATTGGCATAACCATAGTAGTCTGTTTTTTTTGTAATACGCTCCTTTGCCAAACCCAAATCTTAATAATATAATAATAATAATAATATCTTGGGCCAACTCACACAACGTCATCTGATTCCAAACTAAGCAGAGCTTGTACTATGGTAACCAGACAACTGATAAATATACTTATATATTTCTAAATACATACATATTATAGATAAATTACACCCAGACACAGAATAAACCATCGTGCTCATCACACAAAGTTTTATCCTGGGTGGGGATCGAACCCACGACCTCATGCGTAGCAGTCGGACACACTCCCACCGCGCCACAGAGGCAGTCTGAAGATCTTGTGACTGTGTCACAATACTTATGTCAGCAGGTGTAAAGGTATCTGAGAAATTTTCTTCTGATTCACTAGATTTTTCATCAGGAACATAAAATGATGTATCATTCATATTATCTTCTGTTTTGTCTTTCTAATCCAACATACTGTTATCTGTGTACTCTAGTGGCTGTTGGTTTTCAATCAGTATAGCTGTATGCTGATGATCTGTCATTGGTATCCTTCATGACGACCACATCTCCGGCAACAACATACTTCTGTGACTCTGGGTCGAACAGACGATAACCTTTTGTATTTTTTGATTAACCAACAAGAAACATCTTGCTTGCCTTTTTCCGCTTATCCTTGGGCACATGGACCAACTCTGGGCAGCCGAAAATACGTAAATTTTAATATGGTGTAACATCTCTGTCTAGCCCTGCTGTTGGCGATCTATCTATACTATTATTATTATTTTATTTGAACGCGGTAATCTCAGGAACTATTAGTCCGATTTGAAAAATCACTGTTGGATAGCCCATGTATCGAGGAAGGCTATATAGCATCACGCTGCGACCAATAGGAGCTTAACAGCAATTAGAAATGTTGCAAAAACGGGGAAAATTTACGCCGACGAAGTTGCGCGGGACAGCGAGTTCTTTATATACACGGCTGAATTAACAGCTTCTGCCCAGAAGCTTTTATTAAAAGTAGTATCAAATAAGCAACAGCGTGTCTTTTCTACGATAGACCTTTTATACCGCTCAGCTACTCCGTTCTGTTCTGGAGTGTGTGCAGTGGTTTTATGAGTTCATCATAAAACCACTGCACACACTCCAGCTTGTTTGAAAAAAAATCACAATTTCAGTTAAACAGAATTCTCCTCATTGTCACATCTTAAAATTTTTATATGTTTGAACTGCTGATTCCCAACTAGCTTTTTGAATGTTTGCCGTTTTGGCTGTAAAAAGTATACAAAACACATTTGGCAGTAATGTATCTTTTTTGTGTTTGTATTATTAATGATTGAATTGAGATGAGAGAGGGCGCCAGTGTGCCACAGTGAGCATCGGCTCCGTAAAATTTATTAAATTGAAAATCAATAAAAGTGAATTTAGACCAAACCAATACCAATTCGAGTAGATTAGCTGTAACATCGTATATACAGCGCTATCTACTAGAAAGAACCCGTACCACAATACTATCGCTAATACCGGAACAAACTAATAGATGGCTGCACCTGGACTATAACTAAAAAGGGCACCACCAATACCAAAACATTGTAAATCATGGAAGAAATTTTAAACGTACGTTTCGTTAGATATAGACCTAAAGAAACGTACGGATATCATCACTACAGCTTCGGATTTTTATAAAGACCTCTACAGCGAAAAGACTAAAAGCAACCTAACTTAAGATAACGATAGCACTACACAAAACAGTGGTGAAGATAACATAAAACCAATAGATGCAACCGAAGTCGTTGAGGCAATAAAAAATCTCAAACTCGACAAATCACCTGGATCGGACGGCATCACAAATGAAGCTCTGAAGACAGCAAAATTCATTTTGGTCACACACCTAGCTGAACCGTTCAATACGATTCTACAAAATTCTTAAACACCTCTACAATGGTCTGACTCTAACATTATCCTAATCTACAAGAAAGATGACCCTAAAGCAATAAGCAACTACAGACCTATTAGCTATTAGCTTACTACCAAATCTATATAAGCTGTTCTCCACTATAATTAACACAAGAATTAGTCCTGCAATAGAATCTAGACAGCCAGTTGAGCAGGCCGGCTTCAGAAAAGGGTTCTCGACCGTTGACCATATTCACATCCTGGAACTTATTATGGAAAAATATCAAGAACAACACAGACCCTTATATATCGCATTTGTTGACTACCAGAAAGCTTTTGACACAGTAACACACACATGCATATGCGAAAGTTTGAGAGAACAAGGAGTTCACGAAATATACATCAGGGTCTTAAGAAGTATATATAATAATAACGTGGTTAGCATTAAACTAGATACCTTAGGTCCAAGCTTCCCCATAATGAGAGGAATAAGACAGGGAGACCCATTATCCCCAAAAATATTCATAGCAGTACTGGAAAACAAAATCAGCAAGTTAGATTGGAGCAGATCAGGAATATATATACAGGGTGCTTTTTTAAGCCATCTAAGATTTGCAGACGACATAGTGATACTATCAGAGTCAAGTTCAGAGCTACAACTTATGATGACATCCTTACAGGAAACTAGCACAAATGCAGGTCTAGAAATTAACTTAAGCAAAACAATGACTATGATGAACAGCAGCAAAACCCCAATCAAAATTAAAGGAAACCCTCTGAATTATACGGACAAGTACATCTATCTACGCAAAACAGTCAGTTTCGATAGAAAAAACAACGATAGAAGAGTACAACAAACATGGAATAAATACTGGAGTTTGAAGGAAATCTTCAAAGTAATTTACAAATGGGCTTAAAAACAAAGACCATGAACTCTAGTATTTTACCATGTTTGACGTACGGATGTCAGACGTGGAAGTACACAGCTAAAGCAAAGCACAAAATAGTCACATGCTAACGAGGGCTAAAACGAAGCATGCTTAAAGTAAGGAAACTCGACAAAATAAGGCACACAAAAATACGATCCATGACAAAAGTCACTGATGCCTTGAGATTTGAACTAAAATTGAAATGGAAATGGGCAGGGCACATAGTAAGGCTTACAGACCAATGATGGACCGCAAAAGTAACCACGTGGAGAGGCCCACTAGGTAATAGAAGAAGAAGAAGACCAATAACACGATGGGAAGACGACATAAAGAGAACCGCTGGTACAAATTGGACTCTAACAGCAAAAGATCGAGATAAATGGGCATCATTGGATGAGGCCTTTACCAAACCTGGGGTTCTTGTAGAAGAAACAGGAAACGAAAGCAATGAATAGGATAAAACTTTTAAAAGTAAAAACTACAGAGAACTAACTATAATTAATTATAAACTAGGTTTAAGAAACTAACACAAAATTAGATCACCATACCAAATTTGTACCACTTTAAACACTAGATCTAAGAAAATTGTAACATGTAATATGCAAGAAATAAAAGGCTTTTTTATTTTTATTTTATTTTATTAATGATTAAAAAAAATCCTATTTCAAATTAAGATTTTTCACACAAATATTACACACAGCCAGTTCGACAAAGGTAAAATAGATATTACAATCTTGTATGAAAATACAAACAACCTATATCTAGCTAACAATTTTCTTATTCTAGCTTCACATAATCATTTTTTTTTTTTATTCTATTTTTACATGTTTAGGGTCTTGTAATCGAACACGATTATGTCAGCCCCATCGTACCTTAAATAACATACAAACAGCATAAAAGGAAAAAGAAAAATTAAGTACTATTTAATTTCCTTATAAATTTATAAATTTTGATGGAATTATCACTACATGGTTTTGACAGAATAGACTGAAATGTTCCCAATTCTAATAGGTTTATTTTTAGTTCATGTACTAATGTTTCTCTTTCCATTCTGTATGTATCACATTCCACTAACAAATGGTACACATCTTCAACAACTAAGTCCCTCCTTTGGAGTAAACACATAAATGAAACGGTGGCTAAATCATCAAGATATTTGAATATTTTGAAAGTATTGTCAGGTCCTGGATGGGGTATACACCCAAAGCATTTGCGTTCCATCTATATATCTTTAATCAGATCTAGGATAGATTTTGTTTCTTTCCTGTATGACAATAGTGCTAAGACACATTTGTATAAGTTAGAGAAAATCCAGAACTAATGTTTAAGAGTAATAGGAGGATTTATTAAAACTACACTTATTTATGTTAAGGAGAGTGAGCTATGCTTAGTCCCGTTACAATTAAGAAGACAATATCTCGCTTACAAGTTCTGTTTAAAGTCAGCATCATGGGATAATGTAACTACATCCTTATTAGCAGAACTTAGTACTTATCAAAATAATATTTTTTGGATTAAGAAAAAGAAACCTTTACTTGTTACATCTTTTAACAAAATACAAGGTGATGATATTCATAAAACATATCCACTGGAAATGTATGGTTTAGGAATTTGGATGTCATATATTAATTTAGAATCTGTTTTTAACTCACATATTGACTACATGACGGTACCTAAAAAGGATTATGAAATTAATTTATTGAAATCTGAGGTATTGAGAGTATTACATGAAATGTATAGTAGCTGGCATCAAGTTTATACTGATGGATCAAAGTGTTCTGGATGTCAGGGGGCGGCATATTATGATCCTAGACATGACACTAAGGGGATGTACAGAATCATACCTAATGTTTCTATCATGAGTGTGGAGCTAGTTGCAATCTCAAAAGCGATTTCTTATGCAAAAACATTTCCATATTACAATATAGTAATTTGCACGGATAGCAAAAGTGCTATTCAACATTTGGCTCGATGTGCCTCTGGTTGCAGAGGTACATTGATAGCCTACTCAATATTCCGAAATATTTTGGAAGTAAATGAAAGTGGAAAACGTTTGAGATTGCAATGGGTTCCATCACACATAGGAATACAGGGAAATGAAAAGGTTGATAGTTTGGCTAAATTAGCAGCTACACAAGGAGAGGAAGTACATATTTCTCCACATTAAACAGAGTTACTGCCTAAATATAGGCAGATGACTTATGTAATGTGGAAGGAACATTTTGAAAAAACCTCTATGGAGAAAGGGATATGGTACAGAGTCCTCCAACAGCATCCTCCTCGTGTACCATGGTTTGTTAATTATAGTC
Organism: Herminia tarsipennalis; assembly: GCA_945859575.2. Classification (NCBI taxonomy): domain Eukaryota; kingdom Metazoa; phylum Arthropoda; class Insecta; order Lepidoptera; family Erebidae; genus Herminia; species Herminia tarsipennalis. The sequence goes on from OX243855.2 coordinate 19,608,064, forward strand.
TAAGCCGACAGTACATAGTTTTGGCACATAGACTTCGTTCTAGACACTATCCATCTGGGAAGTTTGTACATCTAATGGGAAAAGCAGAATCACCAAATTGTGAATCATGCGGTGTTACAGAGGATGTCCAACATCTATTGATGGATTTTGTTCGGAATGAATAGAAGAGGAAAGTTTTTATGGAGCTTTTTAATGTTATTAAACTACTCGTAGATATAAGAATATGTTTAAGTATACTAGCTGAACCAACAACAGATATAGCAAGAGAATTAGTTAATTTAGTATAGGTAACCTAATTTTTATTGTGTTAATTTAATATTTAGTTAGTACACTTAACCAAATTTTAGAAACTTATTTAAATCTAAGGATATGATTGTTATATGTTATTATTTTGTGAGCATGTACTTTCTTTGCCTTCAGGGAACTGACATGTCAATATACAAAAAGTTCCTTAAAATAAAGAGAAAAAAAAAAATCTTCAACAACGCCACATAGCTCACAATTAGCTTCACATAATCATAAAATAATAGAATTTTGATCGCTTAAAAATGTAACACTTTTTTATTCTAGCCCGCTAAAAAAGGAACTACGTTCCAAAAATACGTCAGCCCTGGACACTGAAACCTTGTTGTAAATGTAGCGTGATCTGCTCTCTCCCCTTGTGTAGTGCTCGTCAACTCCTGCTCGATTGCCTCGTCTAGGTGGCTTCTTGCAATGGCTGTATGAGTTATTAGACAGTGCTTGCTAGTTTTTCCAGTTTGTTTGTTTGATTTTGATTCCTCCACCTTCCATCCTGTTATAGCAATGGACAACTGCAACCCAGGAGAAAGCATACGGCAATGGCCTACCGATGTGGCTTGATGCGACTGTGACTGTTCAAGCCAGTATCTTCCTCTGTGTCTGTGTATGTGGCATCGTAAAGCTCTGGTTTTCTAGGATAGCGATGCTGTCATATAGCGGCTGTAACATATTACTAATCTGCGGTAGGTAATACAGCGGTGAATGACGTTTTTAGAACGTTGTCTAGGTGAACACATAGTGGACGGATTTGAATGCATTTCTTAATATATATATTTTTTTTTAAATGCATTCATATCTTTGTTGATAAAAATCCATTTAGTCGCTTTTTAACTCACAGGTCGTGGGGTTTTAATATGCAATGTAATTTGGTATTTACTCCGAGCAGTCTTTAAGTAAATTTATTTATTATTTTTTATTAATTTTTCATAAAATTCTAAAATCCTTTAATTTATTTTAAATTTTAGTACTTTAATTTCAATTTACTGAGCAGAATTTTGCACAAATTCAAGTTAAGAACACAAACAAAAACTGAACCTTTGATTGTTGATGAGACAGATTTACCCAGAGTCCGAATATTGTTCTAGGATGTTGTCAGGTATAGTAGAAATAAATTTAAATAAGGCTAAAGTTCGAATCTCGTTTTTTCACGAAAGGAATTAAATTATACAATTACCTAATATTTAATTGCCATCATTTGACGAATCTTTTCAGAACCTTTTATAGTAACGTGATCAATGACGTGTTTTACATGTTGCGTCATAGGCTGATATAGGGCTTCAATATTTGTATAAATACGAACCTACAAGTAAACAATACCAAGAGTACAAGAAAAAATATACATAGATACTTTGAAATGTTACGGGGTGGGTTTATCGGGACCTATTTCGGAGTTTTTAAATTTGGTTTGTGGGAATCAGAGTCGGAGTCGGAGGGGATGAGAAAAGACAAATGATGGTGACAAGTAAGAAAATAAGATTTAAAAAAAGATTATTCAGTCATCGCGATCAAAGGGAATCCTTGAAAATTTTTAAAATATATAAATTAGCATAATGGAGCGGCCACCACTGAGCCGATGTCGAAGTCCGAGGTGTACATACAATCGGAAGGTCCGGCCTTTTGCAATCGGAGTCGAAGCTCCGTAATATTCCTGATTGAAGGCCGGCAATGCATCTGCTCATTGTCAACAGGTAAACCGCTTGTTCGTTTCTCTTCTCTTAACAAATCTAGAGCTTGACAGGTAATAAAATCTTTGGAATTAAGTGTCGTTGATTCATCAGGTAGCTTCAGATCTGTTAGTAAATATATATTAATGACTATAAATTAATAACAATGGATAATGAATTATAGAATTTAGTTATGACATTGCTTTTGTTGCAATCATTACCAAGTAATGTAATAAATTTTACAAACAAAACTTGAAAAACGCAAAACGTGATGTCAAACTGGATTTTTGGTATGGTATTTGGACCAAATTTTCAAATAACATCTTGGGACAACTCACATAACGCCATCTGATGCCAAACTAGGCAGAGCCTGGAGGCAACCAAACAATTGATAAACACACTTATATATTTCTGAATTAATTAATAATATAGATAAATAACGCCCAGATACAGAATAAACCATCGCGCTCATCACAAAAGTTTTATCTTGGGCGATCTCCGGCTTAGCAGTCATGGTCCCTAACCACTACAGTACTACACCAACAGGCCAATCTAATTATAATAATCTTTCCTGTTTTCTTTGGTGTAGGCATAATTAATTTATTTTTATTACCCGTTATACCTGTTCTAAATCTCGGTACAATTTATCACTGTACAGTAATTCTTCAAACAAATTGGTACCAAGAATTTGTGTCCGTGAACCGCAGCGATGTCTGTGTGTGCGTTGCTAAAGCGTTTGTATGGAGTTTTTGGCAGCAATCAGCAAAAACGGAACCTCTACTGGATCACTTTGTTGTCCGTCTTTTTAAGACCCTTTTCTTAGGGACGTGGAGAGATCAAGCTGAAACTAATACCAAATACTCAGAGACCTGAGTATGAGTGAGAGATGTATTAGTTTAAGAAACAAACTTCTAAAGGTGGCCACTGATGTCTATTTGGAAGCCTTCCGAATGAACGCATTCCGAATGCATGTACGCAGAAATATGGCACCATTATATAATTTTATAAGCTGCGAATCTTAATCGCGTAAATATTTTATTTTAAAAATGAAAACTTAATGCCCGACGTTTCGACTGTATTGCAACAGCCGTGGTCACGGCAGTCTATAATGTGTACAAATCGCGAAGGTTTACAAACATATATGGCACTATTGACTATACTTCCATTCGTACGTCTTCCATTTGGACAAACGCAAGAAGGTTTTAAAGACTGCTGTCAACACTATAAATTTGTTTCATAACAATTAAAGAGAACAAATTTGACATTTTGGGAGGGGGTATTTATCTTTCGTAACTATCGTAAGCATGATACAATGCTTGAAAAAAGACAATAGATCTTTTTTAAGCGAGACGATAGGATACAATCACTATAAACTTCTTGATTTCACAATACGGTACTGTAATGTGTAATGTTGGCTTAGGGATGCACAGTCAGGATCCTTACTCCAGGGAATGAGGAATAAAAAGCTATTTCATTAGCCCAATAACGACATTTATTTAACAGTATTTAACTTTTACACTTTTACACTTCTACACTTTTTCCCAACGACGATTCAACCACTAGACGTCTCATTAAATGATTTTTGTTTTTTTTTTTAAACCACGTAAATTAAAATATCAGATTTATTAAAACATGTTTTATATGACAGAAAGTATCCCTGGTTTTTAAAATGTTTTGTTTATACTCGTCGAACGTCGAAAATATATAAACACGCAACTTGCTTAACTCACTAAGAATAGTGTCCCAAAACATTTGGTTTTGTGACACTATTCTTAGTGAGTTAAGCAAGTTGCGTGTTTATATATTTTTCCATTACACTTTTTGCCAAATCTATTAGGTGATTCGTATTTTCAAAAATTAAATTGATGTAGCCATATTTTAGGAAATAGCTTTTCATCGCCTGAGGTAAGTAAACTTTTTGTGACGAAATACAAAGTACGCTGCTCGGGTTTGACAGCTTTAAGGTTATCATTACTTCGAATTACTACTTCACAACGTCGACACCTTTATACCACCTATGTCCCTTGCATAATAAAGCTATTTCTTCTATCCTTTAGGGATATTAAGGCATGTACACATTTTATACACATAATTTCTTAAATCAGTGAGTTACACAAAGCCAGCTATATAATCAATATTGTTGTAATGCTTGAATGAAATAATGGTCTTCAGTCTTTCTATATCTGTTTGTGAAGTCTCACATCGTTCAATTGTCATATTTATTTTTTGGATTGATGATGAGCAATTAAAATATAAATATTTTCTAAAGGTTCGCAATTGCCTGTTCCGGATTGATTGAGCACTGTGTGCATCAGCATTTTTTTTATAAATTGATTCAAACAGTCGCAGAGTCAGGTTATCATTAGAACCTCTACAATGTTACAAAATAATAGTTCTAAGTGTTCTTGACTTATTTTATGTAATGGAAGTTCTTTTATTGGGCAAGAATCTTCTATGATTAAATTATTATAAAGAAATTTGACACTTCTATGCAAACACATAGCCAAAATTAAGTTGTGAGATTCCACCCAAACTAACATAGTTACAAACATACATTGCAAGTTAAATAGCTTGTAAAAAATCTAGCACACACATTAAAATTTCGTGTAGGTTTACACTTAACCGTTTAGAAGTACAAAATTTCGTGTCTATAATGTTAAGGGTATAGAAGTTCCAATGTTGCCAGTAACAGCCTGTGTCATAGTGGTACTTAGAACTTGCTGGCATAATTTAAATAAAATAGTTCAATATCGTATTATCCCCAGCTTGAACATTACAGATTATTTTACTAAGCAGTTGACAAAATGGATGGCATTTATGGGCGCATCACTAATAAAAACGTATAATATCTGTGAAAGCGAGATAGTCATATATAAACTATCATATATACATAGAGAAATTTACAAAAGACATCAACGGGAGCAATTTTCCGACAATTGAACATTTTTGATACCGTATTTTTTTATATTAAAAATCAAGTAAATTATGCACGTAGGTAAGTTAATTATAGGTATTGCATGCACTGCTGAGAGTAATTAATTAATCGTAGTAGAAATGAAAAACAATATTACATTATAATTAAAAAGTATTCGACATTTTCCAGAAATGATGTGTTCGTCTAAAAAAAAGACATTACACACGTAAAAAAAAAACATGTAGCGCCATCTATGAAATCAAATTGTTCACCGTGATCAAATAATTCCTTATTTGTGAAAACATTTACTAGGGTATAGGTGCCTGAGATGCTGAGTGGCAACATTCTTGAAAGTAGATGGCGTTGTATTCAATAACGTTCTATACTTAGTAAAAGAAGTTTTAAAAGAAACACATTGCTATGATTTTTAGAAATGTTTGTCTGTCTGTCCGTTTGTTTGACCACGCATCACACAGGTGCATCATGTTTTGGGGTTATGGTTGGAGATTACGTGTTCATCAATTCAACGATAATGAATGGCTCAACATCAGTCAAGTGTGAGTAGTTCGGGTGACGGGAGGAGGGGGGTCGTTGTTTATCAACCGTACCTTTAGGGATATCTGACATTTTCGCGGGCATGACACACATGACACGCTCTGTGTTTGCTTACTAAAGTGTTACAGCAGTTTTATTATTAGTATTGCGTTGTAACACTATATGAAATACACCCCATTTTTAGCCAAAATGGCAAAACAGAACTCTTATAGTTCCCTTATGTCCGTCCGTCCGCAGCTTAGCTCAGAGACTGTTAGTGCTAGAAGGTTGCAACTATTGCATGAATAAATTACTAACGCCGATAAAGTGAAAGAACAAAATCTTGAAAATCATTATTTTTTTAAGGGTACCTCTCTTATTTGTAAAGGGGGGATCACTCACCTACCTACCCCATCGTGTGTGGTATCATTAGATAGGTCTTTTAAAAACCGTTTAGGGTTTGTGAAGACTATTTTTAGATTTAAGGATTCCTTTGTGTATAATTAGGCTTTATAGTGAACATTTTTGTTAGAGTCAAGTGTCCCCCTGCCAGCTAAATGGTTGATGTTGGGTATGTGAAAAAATTCAGGGTAGTAGTATAAACACTAAAATTATAAAGAAAACTATCACAGATAAGTACTTAGGCTTTACAAGTTTACGATCACATGAGAAGTAACAACATTTTCGTACAAATTCTATTAAAAATTATTAGGTAATATAGGTATAACGTTGAAAGAATAAAACAAAAACAACAGAAAACCCACTTCTTAAGCCGCACACCAAACTAACTATCTAAAAGAATAGAACAGATAGATTTTTATTTAGTAAGTATTTAGTCAACAGGACTGTTTCCAACATATTTACACAGAAGTTATTTCGTTACCTAAACTACCTTAATTTAAACCCGACTTTCACGCGAACGAAGTCGCGGGCACAGCTATTATGAATATATATATATTACGGGTCTTAATCGCGTGAATAATTTTAGGTTAAATACCTTGCTTACCTACGTTTAATATGCATGATAGTTTAAGTATAATTTAATTTAAAGTCATCAAGTATTAAAATAAACTTATCCAGTTTTGAAAATAGATGGCGTTTAAATACAAATGAAACAGAATCAGGTAAATTGATTTAAAAAATAAATCTGAAATTCTTACGTAGAGGGATATGAATTTATGATGATCTTAATTAACGACAGGTTCATCATCATCATCATCATCAGCCTATCGCAGTCCACTGCTGGACATAGGCCTCTCTAATTGCACGCCACTTTGTTCTATCCTCGGCTACGACAGGTTGACACACCTATTTTTTAATTCACCAATGTAGACATTATAAAGAAATAAGTTTAGTATTTAAACTAAACGTTTCTAAAAGATATACTAATTCAGTATATCTTTTAGAAACGTTTGAATATTATCTGTTTGTTTGAACACGCATCACAGTACCGCGGGAATGCAATGTTTTATAAACAGGATATTTTTTTAAAAACTTATCTCACACTAGCCCTATTTCGCGCGAGTACTTGGGCGGTTTCGGGCTTCATTTAACCCGAAACCGATAATAGTAATATTTGATGTGATGCAAATCATTTTGGTAAAATACTATTATAATTTGTCTTCTAACCGTCTGGCGCCATAAACTTTGTCGCCCTTCATTTTGCTGCACTGGGCATTTGCTTGGCTTGCCTTGCCATAGGTCGGGCCCTGATTAGAGCTAGGCCCTAATATCCATAGATGCCACATAGTTTTGTGGAGCATGTTTCCAATATGTTTTACACAGAAGTTAAATTGTAACATAAACTACCTTAATATAAACCCAACTTCCACGCGAACGAAGTCGCGGGCACAGCTAGTCACTAATAAAAACGTATAATATCTGTGAAAGCGAGATAGTCATATATAAACTATCATATATACATAGAGAAATTTACAAAAGACATCAACGGGAGCAATTTTCCGACAATTGAACATTTTTGATACCGTATTGCTACGCCTGTGGTCACGGGTTGACAAAATGGATGGCATTTATGGGCGCATCACTAATAAAAACGTATAATATCTGTGAAAGCGAGATAGGCATATATAAACTATCATATATACATTGAGAAATTTACAAAAGACATCAACGGGAGCAATTTTCCGACAATTGAACATTTTTGATGACGTATTGCAACGGCCGTGGTCACGGGTAGACTGTCTACCCGTGACCACAGCCGTAGCAATACGGCCGAAACGTCGGGGAATAATCAAAGGTATTTAGCCTTAAAATAAAATATTTCCGCGATTGTGACCCGTAACTTATCAAATTCTATAAAATGCTATATTTATGCAGTCCTGAGTTTGCACTACTCTCACCACACCATTTCACGGCACAATGTTTACATAAAAATACAGTTGTTTATATGTCAACAGCTGGTCGCCTAATGAAGTGAAATTTGTGGGACACATGACATATTATGTCGATTTCGTCTAATGTTTGGCGAGCTCGGCTTTGCGCTATGCGTGGTCTAGTGATTGAATCGTCGATGCTTTTTCCAGACTGTCCGTCTTGACGCCTCTCGCAATTCTCTCGATTGTTTTTTCATTTTCTTCTTCCTCATTATTTCAAACTTTTGGAACGTCAAGACAAACAGATAACAAGTAATATGCGAGCGGCCGGTCGAGTCTCCGACGCACCTGCTACAGTACCTTTCAAATGGCGTGGCGTGATATGCATCCATTTGGACTGGACGAACTTGAGTTTAATAATGTCAAGTAGCACAAGTAAAGGAAAGACCAGCCAAGTGCGAGTGCTGACTAACTTATAAGTGTGTAAATAATTCGATGAATATCTAGACACTCGGTACTGTACCAACCAAGATTCAAAAGGGCGAAGCAGGCCACGGTAAAGTGCGACCCATATTGTCTGGTTGCCATAGTAGATCCTCTACTATGGCAACCAGACAACTGATACTCGTAAACATACTTAAATAATTCTAAATACATAGGTATATCAAATCAATGAATAATTATGCGAAAGTTTATCAACAATCATAAATTATTGTTCGCCAGGATCAAATATTAGTAATTTAATTAGTCAATTAAATAATACCACATTAGATAATAGGTCAACAGTTATAGTATTATATGGTGACAGCTTCTCAGGCACGAAGAAAGACATAATTAAATAAACAGAAACTATTACATACATCCATGAAAAAGTAGGTTGTAAGTTTATTTCATGTAGTCTACCTTATTCGCAGTCAGTATCTGATTTACAAAACAAGCATGTACAGAGCTTGAATCTCTTGTTATATAACACTACTCACTTACATAGTAAGTACATTTTGTTTTTTGACACGAATAAATGTATTCTTAATTTTATTTTAACGAAAGATGTTATGATATTATTATTATTATAATTTACACCCTGACCTAGGTACAAACAGTACAGTACGATCAACGTAACTTGACCGGATTGAAGTAAGGTTCTTATCACTTTCGCGCATGTCATAGATATGCGACCCTAGAATTCCTTACAATAACGATAAATTATGTTTAATAGATTAAAAATACTAACAAAATTTTATTTCAACAATATTAAAACACCATTTAAATGAGTTCATAAAAGTTTAAATTTAGAACAGTTATAGTGAATACTAAAGAAACTTTGAAAAACAATTTTTTTACGAAAATAATAACAAAATATGACAATGTAATGCGTAATCGCATCTCTAGTTCTCTTGGTCTAGTTACCTCCCCCGCTCCCCGCTTCCTGTCACCATTTACTTCCAAAAAATGCATCTGCGCAACCACTTGTCGCCTACTTCAGTCGGTCTAGTTACGTTGATCCAACTGTACTTTGCAGGATTAATTTAGTGTTAGCAATTCTACTTTGAATGTTATTAAGATTCCTAGTTGAAACTAGTAAGTCAGACAATGGACAAGCCCACAGGTGGTCTTACCGTAGTTCACCAAAATATTCAAGGCTTATCCAGCAAAATAGAGGAACTGGAATTGTTTCTTATAAAGTTGATATTTGTTGCTTAACTGAACATTGGTTGAAAACTAATGAACTGATATTTAATAATAGTTATTATTGTATGTTAAGTGCATTTATAAGAGAAAGGGCTAAACATGGTGGGTCTATGATATTTGTATGCAACCGTGTTAAATGTAAGGAACGCCAGGATGTAGTACATCTGTCTGTTGAGCGTACTATAGAATTATCATGTGTGAAGCTGGAGAGATATATTATAGTTTGTGCATATCGAACACCACTGAGTAATTTTAACTTATTTGAATCCTTAATGGAAGATGTGCTTAAAAGGGTAAGTTACGGTAACAAGGATATAGTAGTATGAGATGACTTCAATGTAAATTTACTTGAACAATCATCTTTGTCTACCAGATTAGTTAACCTATTTATATCGTTTACTTCTAACCTAACCCAACAAGAATTACATCACATTCTGCTGCTTGCTTAGTTAATATATTCTGCAACTGTAGTTATTTTGTTTGAAGAGTTTGTTTGTTTAAACGCGTAATTTCAGGAACATAATTTATAGAGGAAGGCTATAGGCTACATAACATCACGATAATATAGGATAACAATAGGAGCTGAGCAGCCATGAGAAATGTTGCGAAAACGGGGAAAATTACGCAGATCAAGTTGCGCGGCACAGCTAGCTAAATAATAAAAAGGAGACTTGAGATCAATATATCGACTTCAATGGGTTAAATAATAGAATGTACTTTTCCTAGATGGGAATCGAACCCACATCCTCTAGCTTAGCAGTCAGCGTTACAGACCGCTAGATCCATAGGTCAGATGATTTACCACGTTATTTTCACACTATTGACTTTGTTTGAGACACACACCAAACCTTTCATTTGTTTTCATGTTACACTATACAGTTTTCATAACGGTTTTTAAATTTATTGTTTATCCCTTAAAATGGCCCTCACTTACTCCTAAGTCTCTCAGATGTATGAAAAAGTGTTGTGTGATAAAAGTAGGTGATTAATTTATATTTTTTTTATCTAAAATGATATTACGGCGTTATTCCAAGAGCGGGAGTTTTTTAATATATTAAAAATTACCCTGTATTATAAAATTAAAAGCAAAACAGTTATAGCTATTTTCCTATAGCGGTCATTTTGAAGGTTCTCTATTGTCTGATGGGTCACGACGCGACGCGATTTCGCACTTTAATTTTTGGATTTATAAACGGACAATCTCAAACCTAACTATATTATTATTCGTTTTTTTATTATTATTTGGTTATCGTGTTTTTTATTGTATTTAATATGTGTCAATATTTTATAAAAATAAATATTTATTTTCGTTTCTTTCTATCTTTTTTTTATAAAAATACTAAAATGACGACTCAAAAAATGTTTTCGTACCTACATAATATAAAAAATATAATTTAAATCGGTCAGTAGTTGCAAACTGAATAAAGTTGAATATGAATACTCGAAAAGCTTCTGGTTATGACCTTATCACCAGAAAAGTTCTCCAAAGCCTACAACGGAAGGTTCTAGTAAATTTACAAACCTTATCAATGCAACTTTCAGCCCAAAGTATGTCCCTTCAATCTAGATAGTAGCAGAAGTATTACGATCGCAAAACCTGAAAACGACATCGTACAGGCCTATTTCTCTATTGCCGTTATGCTAAAATTATTTAAAAAACTCTTGCATAAAAGACTAAAGATTGAGGACAGGAACCTATTCCCGACCGTCAATTCCGCTTCAGAGCGAAACTTTCAACAATAGATCATGTACATTGAATCATAAACCTTATAGAACAAAGTCTTGAACAGTAAAAGATTTGCTGTGCTATCTCCTTAGATGTTGCGCAAGCATTTAATAAAGTGTGGCATAAAGGATTGATATAATAATATTAATTAAACGCCATGCTGCACAAACCAATCATACAGTAAAATAAGGAAATAAAAGCCGGAGTACTACAGGGAAGTATCTAGAGCCCGTCCTGTACCTATTACTTACACCTTTTCACCTTACACCTCTGGTATTCGAAATTTCTAAAATAACACTATTGCAACAATGTAATTCTCATGCGAAAGCAGAAAAAATACCTAAACAGCTGTTAGAAAAGTGTATAACTTGACCCAAAAATGGCATATTAAACATAATAAATCAAATCGATTCATATTGATTTTAACAATAGAAAACCGCAATACCATCTAATATAATATATTAATTTGTCATCAATTTCAAATGTTTTCTTATTATGGGTATATTATAATATTATTTATTAAAAAAAAAACAATGTGTGATTACCGTCATAGCTACAACAAAACCTTCGAAGAAAAATATGCAGAATAGCAAAAATCCCATCCAAATCTGATCAGTAGTTTTTAATATACGCTATCTATCCATAAAAGGTACGGACCCGTTGGTATAAATTGAACTTGCCTAGCTGTCGCCCGCGGCTCCGCCCGCGTTTATCTTTCACCAAAGGAAGGGACCCCTCCCTTCCTTTGGTGAAATATCGTGATATCCAAAATTTGCCAAAATCACCTCACGTATTTTATGGATGCCCTCTTATCGAGATAAAAACTATCACGTCTCATAAACTATCTCCATACCAAATTTCATCTAAATCAGTTCAGTGGCTTAAAGCGTGAAAAGAGTTACCTTTCAAACAAACAGACAGACTCTTACAATTATAATATTACTAGCCGTCTGCCCCGGCTTCGCACGAGTAGCATATCGTGTTTTTTTATACCTTGAGGTACATTATTGTTACTCCACGATAATGTAGCTTTCTAATGGTATTTTTTTTAAATCGGTCAATAGTTTTTAAGTTTACTCGTTACATACAAAATATAAATCTTTCCTTTTTTATAACATCAGTATAGATATATATATAATGGACTTTGGCTAACAGATATATAATTACAAATTTTCGATCATTATCATTTTATATTGATGATTTATTTTATCACCGCTCACTTTGACGTCACTAACCATTGGTTTGTCGTCAGCAATCAACAGTTTAAATGGTTATATATCAAGTTAACTCTAATTTGACTGTATAGAAAAAAAAAAAATTGTGCGGTACTTTTTTGTTTTGATATTGCAAAAAAGAAACACGTGTTCATAGTTTACGACACTATACTACACTTACAGGTATTACCGGTTTAATAACGTCATATCGCTCATTTGGAGCGACAGTGACACAATTGCAAAAAAATGCGAAATCGACTTAATTACACCACATCAATGACGATAATAATCTTCGTTAAAAGTGAAAACGTCATATTTATAAGTTCAAAAAAAGCCCGCTAGAGAACGAAAAGACGTTGTTGAAATTCCGAGCGACAACGGCCAAACATTCAGTTGCGCGGGGCGCCCCTCGTAGTGTGCACGTATCAGGGAATTACATCGTCTCTAAGGTAAATATGTCATTTTTTTAAATTAAACTTAGGAACTACAAAGACGCAATTGTACTTTATGACACTTTTAAATTTGCAAAATAAATAGTTTTATAGCTACAATGACGTATCATACAATTACGCCGTTGTTTCACCAAACATTTCGTTATTTTTAAAATAGTTTTGCGGCTACAATGACGTATCAAACAAAATTTTAGTTTCATTAAACTTTTAGTGATATTTCAAATAGTTTTATAGCTACAATGACATATCATACAAATGTGCCGTTGTTTCATTAAAGGGTTCGTGATATTTCAAATAGTTTTATGGCTACAACGACGTATCGTACAATTACGCAGTTATTCCTTTAAACGTTTAGAATTTTTTTTAGACGTAAATGTAATTACGCCAGTACTATTCTGAAAAGAGTACTAATTATAACAATTATGACTAATTACAATAATTTATATCAAATATAACTCATGTGCCGTGTGGTGCCGGCTTAAGAATAGTACCACCCCATCTCTACCCGTGGGTGTCGTCAAGGCGACTAAGGGATTTCACCCCGGAGGACGGGCAGCAGCGTCCTCTGTGTATTTAAAGCCTTACTGCGATCGCCAACCCGCTCGCCAAGCGTGGCGATTATGGCAATTACCCCCAGGATCTACATACTAGTAGGTTCTACTGGGGAGACCCGTGCCCAGCAGTGGGCCATCATATGGGTTGATATGTTATGTATGATATGTATAACTCACAAATATTATTATTATTTCTTACACAATTTCAGCCACTAAAATGGGAAGCCGAGCACGAATGTTAGTCAAACTTTGTGAACAGGATTCTGGTAGTATTGAGGACCAATCTTCTTCCAATGGCGTTAATTCTGCTAGTGTAAATGGTAATGTGCATTTATAGTTTTTGTTTAATATTTTTGCACAGTGTCGAGTTTTAATGTTTCATTCCTAAATTTCAGAGATACATACTGCAGACCAAACAGCATTGACTGTGACGGAAAATATTATATCTTCCCTAAATAATACAAATTCGCCACCAATCCTAGCAAACGACGAAAATGGTAGTGAAGGCGAAACTAAAGACTTTTCTGCAGATGATAGTGGTGACGAATATAAACCAGAGCAATCTGTAAAACGTGGCCGTATAAATTCATCATCATCTAGCTCATCCACGAGCTCTTCGTGTTCTACTTCATCATCCAGTTCGTCTGATTCTACTTCTAGCTCAACATCGACATCGACTACTCATGATTCGGTCAGAAATTCCAATTTAATGGATGCCAGCCAAGATTTAGCGCTACCTGCCGAGACTACTGTAACCAAGAAAGGAAAGAAGAGACTTCGGAATGAATCTGCGTGGATAAAGAATGTACGAAAACGACAACGTAACTCTGGAAAACAATACATATCTAGAACTGGCAAAACTGTCGCAGAAAAGTTTATTAAATTACCATGTACAGAAAAGTGTAGACTCAAATGTCGTAATAAAATAACGGAAGAACAAAGACAGGCAATATTTGATTGTTATTGGGGCTTGGGAACGCTGCAAAGGCAGCGTGATTTTTTAAATTCCTGTTTAACAACATTGAAAGTCCCTTACCGTCGAGTAAAAGAAGGAGCGGTCAAAACTAGGAAACAAAATTGTGTTTTTAATTTCACGGTGAATGGCGAAAGTAAGCGAGTGTGTAAATTTTTTTTTATCAATACTTTGGGGATATCTGAGAGAACATTGCGAACTGTTATTGAAGGTTGAAATAGCTGTAGTACAGGTGTGATCCCAGAAGATAAACGTGGCAAACATGGGCATCATAATCAAACAAACCCGGAAATCTTACAATCGGTTCGCGATCACATTAACTCTGTACCTAGAATTGAGTGTCACTATACTCGAGCTTGATATACCTAGTCTGGCCATAAATACTGTTACAATTAAAAATAAGAAAGATAATTATTACATTTGAATTTGGAATCTGTCATTTTTATACGATTGTTCATTGTATTTTCTAATTTTGGCGCCAATACATTGTACAATATTTTGCTATATTAAAATGGAGTGGGGTGATAAAGAAAACCGAATCGCTGTGATTGCATTACACAAAGTTGGTATGGAGCTGAATGTAATTTTTAAAACTCTCCATACGCTTGGTATTAGTCAAATGTTTGTGTACCGGGCTATTAATAGGTACAATGAGACCTTCTCTGTTTGTGACAGAAAAAGATCTGGCCGTCCACGTAGTGTTCGTACGAAAATGGTGGTCAAAGCAGTAAGGGAAAGAATTCGAAGAAATCCTGTCCGAAAGCAAAAGATTTTATCTCGGGAGATGAAGATAGCACCCAGAACCATGTCACGCATTTTAAAAGATGACTTAGGACTTGCAGCCTATAAGAGACGCACTGGTCATTTTTTAACTGATAATTTAAAAAAGAATAGGGTGGTAAAATCGAAGCAACTACTGAAGCGGTACGCAAAGGGAGGTCACAGAAAAATTTTGTTTACGGATGAGAAAATCTTTACAGTTGAGCAACATTTTAACAAACAAAATGACCGTATTTATGCTCAAAGCTCTAAGGAAGCTTCCCAATTAGTCGACAGAGTGCAACGTGGGCATTATCCGACTTCAGTGATGGTTTGGTGGGGTGTTAGCTATGAAGGAGTGACTGAGCCATATTTTTGTGAAAAAGGTATCAAAACATCGGCACAAGTGTATCAAGATACCATTCTTGAGAAGGTAGTTAAACCCCTTAACAACACCATGTTCAATAACCAAGTATGGTCCTTCCAACAAGACTCAGCGCCGGGTCATAAAGCTCGGTCCACGCAGTCTTGGTTGGAAGTGAACGTTTCGGACTTCATCAGAGCTGAAGACTGGCCGTCGTCTAGTCCCGATCTTAATCCGCTGGATTATGATTTATGGTCAGTTTTAGAGAGTATGGCTTGCTCTAAACGCCATGATAATTTGGAGTCCCTAAAACAATCCATACGATTGGCAGTGAAGAATTTTCCCATGGAAAGAGTGCGTGCTTCTATTGATAACTGGCCTCAACGTTTAAAGGACTGTGTTGCAGCCAATGGAGACCACTTCGAATAAGCTTTTTATATTTTGAATTGTTTTTTATTTATGTATTAAACTAACACACTGTAAAAGTAATAAATATTATTTGCAATAAAAAAAAATGTTTTTTCTTCGTAACAATATTTATGGCTAGACTAGGTATACTACCGAATTTTCAACACTGAATTTAATTTATCGTTTTTTGTACCCAAAAAAGATCAATGCGATCTCTGCGAGTCGTATAAAAATGCCACTGGAGAAGACCAAATCAAATTAAAATAATGTTATGAAGAACACCTAAATCAGAAAACATTAAGTAGGGAAGAGAAAGCGAAGGATATAGAGTTGGTTATGTAGTCAGTTATGCCTGTACCTATTAGTAATAGTTCAGCGTTCTTCTACAAATCGAAATTAAATTGTTTAAATTTTACGGTTTGTATTTTCCCTATTCTATACGTGTGTAGCTACCTATATATAAATACTAATATTTTAACTATTTTAACAGATTACAAATATAAAAGATAACATTACTAATTGCTATTTCTGGCACGAGGAACTTGGCAATAGAGGAGCTGTAGAAATTGGTTCTTGTGTACTGAAATTTCTGAAAGAGACTGCCGAACGTTATCCAAATAGCAATATAATATTCTACTCTGACAACTGCTGTGGTCAGCAGAAAAACAGGTAAGTTTACTGACATTATTTTTCTAAAAAAATAAGATATCAAAATATTTCTTTGATCAATTCCTATATTTTGCTCTTCTAGATTCCTGGTTGGCATGTATTATTACGCCGTTGAAACTCTTCCAATAAAATCGATTACCCATAAATATTTGATTCGTGGCCACACACAAAATGAGGGTGACAATGCTCATTCGCTAATCGAAAAATCAATTAAAACAGCACAAAAGACTGGTCCTATCTACTCGTACATTCCTTACCAGTATGTTCAACTTATACGAGACTTAAAGAAAACTGGAAATGCTTTTGTAGTTAACGAATTGAATTATGACGATTTTTATGATTTAAAAAAGTTGTTTGAGGATATTACACTAAATGTTAACAAAGATCTGCAAGGTAACCAGATTAAATTATCCGAAATAAAATCTATACGATTTGTAAAAAATTGTGAGACTTATGATTTAAAATATTCTTATGGGGGTGAATGGATATCTGTAAAATCAAAAGCAACCATCAATACGCGTAAAACTCGATCAGATAATAATTTACATATAAGTGAAATACGCTTAAGAGCAGCTTATGATTCTAAACTAACGATTTCTGATCAAAAAAAACAGGATTTGCGGACTTTGTTAGAAAAAAAAATATTATTCCAAGATGCTATTCTGGATTTTACGAAAGTTTATTTTAAATATTTTATCTGTTGTCTATTTTAATATTTCTAAATTATTGTCATTCACAGAAGTCCTTTGAGTACTTCACAACAATAATGAATCTGAAGTGTTTAATGAGTGGTCTAACATTCCATTGATTATAAGGTTTATATATTGAGTAAGTTTAACTTTAAGGAGTAACTTTTTGCAAGTGCAGGGTTATAGATTTTAAGAATATTGTAGTAAACATCTGTGATTTTTCTGTGCCATAAAGATACAAACGGGTAAGACTGATAAAAACTAACATGTATCCTATGATGTTATTAAGTAAGTAATTATTGAATAGCTTATAATTATTAAACTGTCATTAGGATAAAGCTCTGCAACATTGTACCTTGTTAAATTGCCTATTCTATGTCAGCATTGACTGTGATTGTAATTTTTAATTAAAATAAAGCTACTTGTATTGATTAATCAAAATTTGTTTCATTTTATATTAAGACAACCAAAGTCATAACTACCAAGACTTTCATTTTCTAGGGTAACAACGACGCAAATGTAAGTATTTAAATGTTTTTTTTTTTTTCACTAAGATATGGACAGATTATTTTAAAAAAGAGTCTATTATTGTGCTTAATATTCAAACTAAAAAAGAAAAATAATAGAGGTAGCCATCAGCTGTAAGAAATACATAGAATCTTCATAAGTGTTACGAAAAAATCTTAATAATGGTGTAGTGTAAAATAACAAATTTGCAATTGTGTCACTGTCGTTCCAAATGAGCGATATATTGATACCTACTAATCGAAATTTGGACTTTGGACAACACATACAAAGCCATTTGATTCCAAACTAAGCAGAGCTTGTACTATGGCAACCAGACAACTGATAAACATACTTATATATTTTGAAATACATACATATCATAGATAAATAAATCCTAGACACAGAATGAACCATCGTGCTCATCATACAAAGTTTTATCCTGGGTAGGGAACGAACCTACGATTTCCGGTTGAGCAGTTAGGGTCACTAGGCTAACAGGCCAGTCAATAAAAATCGATTAAAAAATAAAAATACTACATAGAGGTTGTGGGTTCGATTACCAAACTCTATATCCGGAATGGTAGATATTACACACATACAGTCTGACAAATAAGACATATGGCATTAATGAGGGCATCGTTTATGTGGTATCCCCATAAACTCCGACTGAAAGATTTTGATAGTTTTATTTTTATGCCTACCTACTTATATTACTTTTTGGTCACTTTGCTGACTGTCTTGCTTGTGGTCAAATCAAATTCATGCTGCAACAATAAGTTTCTTGTCTGCACGCTGCGAAATAATGACAGCTCAGTTTCTCATAATTTACTACTTAAGTACTCCATTAGGTACTCACCTTAATTTCTTTCCTCTCAAGACCTTCATTCATAATAGTAACATTGTGTAATTTAATTAACTAAACCCGAAACCACTACACCTGGTCATTCAAGAATAAATTAACCTCTTTAGGCAAAAGGAACACAATATTCCAAGCAAAATGCATTGGCATTACCAAGGCGGCATTAAACGTTAACAGCAAGAGATATTAAGGTCCTTAAGCCGCGAGCACTCGCACTAAGAGTATTTTCCTCACGGAGAATTTTAAACTCGCACCATTTGTGCTGCAACGTGCATAAGTACTTTGTTAGCCCTATAGCTGAGTTTTATACTTTCCCTGACCCCGCATCACATTTTTTTCGTCTTAGTGTGTACCAGTCGCTCGGTAGAGAAGGTTTGTTCGGCCGGAACCCGTCGCGCAGCATTTTGCTCATCTCCCGAGTTACTACGAAGGTATTATTTTTTAGTAGGTCCTTTAATTATAGTTAATGTCGGTGAAGAAATTTGATTCTTGTAATTGTTATTTTGCAAGAAAGCAATTTAGTCACTGAGCTAACAGTGTGATGATGAAATCTAAACATGATGAACATGACATGCAAAAATGCAATGTTGCCAGCAGTTAAATCCTTAAAAAAAAAAACTTTAGCTATTTACCATTACTATATTATGACTAATTTTATATTTATATACGTTTGGCTGTATACCAAACAATAAAATTATACCTAATTTAAAGGGTTAATAGTTAAATATTTGTCAACAATGAGTGTATTAAAAAGTATAAATATTAATATTTTTACAGACGGCTGGACAAGAACAACACATTTTGGCGTGGCCACGCGGGTAAGTATATATAGGTGTAAGGCAAAATTGCAAGAAAAAAGACCTGCATTACGTGTAAAAAAAAAGTATAGAACATGCGTTTACAATGTTATGTGTGACATATGTAAAGCTCGTGCATGTGATGATGATTATTATTTTATTATTTATTTCCAATTATTTATTTTTCAATTGCCAAAAAAAACCTCTATTTGTAATTAAAATAATATAGTATTACAAACGTTTTGTATAAAAAATAAATACTGATTTGTATTGATTTTTTATTTTTAAAAACTTTATGCACAGTTATTTTACAAAGGCGGACTTAATGCTAAAAGCATTCTTTAACAATCAACCTTAGGGTGGTGTAGAGATACAAATGGAAGTAGGGGCAGTAAACTTGTTGGCTGGTAAACTAAATATTAATAGACAAATCGTGTAAATGAAATAATAATTTAAGTACCAGAAATAATAATATACACACATACATACAAATATACCTATAATATATACACCTACATAAATATATACAAATATAATTTTATGTTTGTATATATTTATGTAGTATGTATTATCCTATAATACATACAAACAAACACATATACAAATATAATTTTATATATAAAATATAGCCTCAGCCTATCGCAGTCCACTGCTGGACATAGCTGCCTCTCCAATTGCACGCCACTTTGTTCTATCTTCGGCTTCTCGCATCCAGCTCCTGCCAGCCGTTTTGCGTAAATCATCACTCCACCTGGCCTGAGGGCGTCCTACACTACGTTTGCCGAGCCGCGGTCTCCACTCAAGAACTCGTTTACCCCAACAGTTGTCGGTTCTTCGGCAAATATGGCTAGCCCACTGCCACTTCAGCTTGCTAATCCGGTGGGCTAATATTGATATACTAACGTGATAACTTAACTAATTCTTGAAAGAATAAAGTACGAACCTTCGTCTTAAAGTTGAAGGTATTAGGTGCCATCCTAATTTCGAGGGGCAGTGCATTCCAGAGTAAGACACATTGAACTAGGAAAGATGATCCGATAATTCCAGAAGAAAGAGCCGGACATTGATGTAAATTAATCTTCACAGGACATAGCAGTTGCCTCTACATCGAAGGCTCAAGAAGAGGTATATTTATTGAAAAGTTTCAAATTCATACTCAAATATCTTTATTTCGAAATGAAAGTTAGGTGGCATTTCCAAATGTAAATCTCGCTCATGAGAAGAATCTGCCAAAAAATAAATGGGCTACTCTAAATCATCCAGATAATATTACAGTACTTAATGATTTTACTCCTCAAAACAGCATAGTTACAATCAAAGTACAATGTTACCTAAAAATAAATAATGAAACAGATAAATAATAATGAAAATAAATACAGCAAATTCAAGTTCTCTGTTCTATATTTTTCAAGTAAATTTGATTAAATTAAAGACACCACTTTAATTGCTTTTGTTTTCTATGTAATTAATTAATTTAAAACAATCTTCACATTATTTGAAATAATCTATAAAAAAAATAAAGAAAACATAACATAATTATTTGCATAAACATAATATTTGACGTACAATATATTTATATTGGGGTTAAGACCTCCACGGGCGAAGGATTCGCGACGATTCCACTCTACTATCGTCGGGTAGTCTCCACGAGCGAGCGATTATTCCGCTAGTGTATCGTCGCAACTCGTCCCGGAAATCTCGTTACGTAATCGCCAAGTTTTCGCGACGAGGTGTTGTGCAAAGGTTTTGTTAAAATAGTTCAGTTAGGCATATATACATTTAATAATTATTTTATTGATTTAGACCCTAATACAGCCAAACGCAACCTAAATAAACCACTACAAAAGACGATGTTTCTACGCGTTACTATCACTAGTCACTCCACAGGATGTGTTGTTTGTTTGTTTGTTTTAACGGGGCCGCAATGTCGCACTTAGCCTCTTAAATGGGCCATTGTGCGTACGTTGTAATGTGTCAGTTCTTCTCACTCCAGCCAGCCCAAACACTCCCAGAAGCCCAGCATTCCCCGCAGGTTGCTGCAGGCTTCAGGGAAGGATGACGGTGTTTTTAGGAACTGCGCCCGGTGCTCGGCCACACTGGTGTATTCCATGATTACGTGCTTGGGCGTCTCCTCATGCTCCATGCACCCTCTGCACAGTGGGCTATCTGTGATCCCGATGGTGTACAGGTGCTTGTTTAGGGGACAATGGCCTGTCAGGATGGCTATTGCTTTTCGCAGTTTGTCCCTGTTTAATCTGATTAGATTCCGAGCGTACTTTCTGGGCACTGTTGGAATCGCCTCTTTTGTTTGTCTGCAACCGGTGTTTTTTCCCCATTCCAGTTTGTGGTTTTCCTCTGTTTTCTCGCGCAGCCAGATTCGTACCTGGGCTTGGGGTAGGGGCATTAGTGGTTCGGGGCCGTGGATGTTCATTTTGGATCCCCGTCTAGCCAGCTCATCTGCCGCGTCATTTCCAATTGAGTTGCTGTGTCCCTTTATCCATTGCAGGGTCACTTCATTATCCAGGGTAATGGCTTGAAGTGATTCATGGCATTTCTGAATAAAGGTCGAGTTTATGCTAGTGTTTGACAGCGCTTGTAGCACTATCGGTTATGATTTTTATTTTAAGTTCTTTTACATTCCTGGCTGCGACTGCTTGAGCCGCTTTGGTTATGCCAATGCATTCTGCTTGGAAAATCGTGTTTCTTCTGTCCAAAGCAGTAGATATCTTAATGTTCAGGTCATCCGAAAAGACTCCTGCTCCCGTGCCTACCGCGGTTTTGGATCCATCTGTGTATATTCTTACTTCAGATGGTCCGGAGCTGTCTTTTGATTCGGGTTTAAGTCTGATTTTGTATCGTTGGTCAAAGTTATGTTTTTGGGGGATTCTATCTGTTGGGGCTTCCAGGAATGGATATTCCCTTGTAATTTCTGATAGAATTCCAGAGTGTACTATCCCCTCATCGTTTTTCCAGAGGCCGTTCGCTTTTAACCTGAGTGCAGTGGCTGTTGCTGTCTCCTTGATTTCAAGGTGGAGCGGTCTCAGGTTAAGGATGTGTTCTAGCGCAGCCGAAGGGGTAGTTCTCATACAGCTTGTCGTGGCTACGCATGCTAGGCGTTGAAGACTCTGGAGTTTGGTCTTTGTGGTGATCAGTTGTGTTCTAGGCCACCACACCACGGAACCGTAGGTGATAATTGGCCGTATTATTGCGGTGTAGAGCCACAGCGTTATTTGCGGGGTCAGTCCCCACTTTTTGCCTATTAGCCTTTTGCACTGCCAGAATATTATACAGGCTTTTTTTAGTTTCATTTCGATGTGTGCCGCACAAGTCAATTTGCTGTCCAGGGTTATGCCTAGGTACTTTACTTGGGTTGTTAGCGTTAATTGGGTTTTAAATAACCTTGGTAATTGTAGTTCTGGTAATTTCCTTTTATTTGTGAAGAGGACGAGTTCTGTCTTTTTGGGATTTACTGACAGTTTGTGTTCGTCGCACCATTATTCTACGAGTTCGAATGCTGAGCGCAGTACTTTACATAGTACGTTCTCTGCAGTACCATTTATAAGTATTGTGAGGTCATCTGCATAGCCAGTAGTGGTGTACCCTCGATTATTTAGTTTCCTTATGAGGCTATCCACCACAATGTTCCACAGAAGTGGCGATAGGACCCCTCCTTGAGGGCATCCCCTCGCCACTCTGGCCCTTGTGGTGGTATTCACAGTGACCTGTACGGCCCTTTTGCTAACTAGCTCTGTGATCCAGCTTCTCAGGACTGGCTCCACCTTGAATTTTTGTAGGGCGTGGCTTATGCTGTTGTGCATGGTTTTATCGAAGGCTCCTTCAATATCTATGAACGCTGCCAGGGTTGATGCTTTGTTC
The DNA here is from genome assembly GCA_945859575.2 of Herminia tarsipennalis. Taxonomy (NCBI): domain Eukaryota; kingdom Metazoa; phylum Arthropoda; class Insecta; order Lepidoptera; family Erebidae; genus Herminia; species Herminia tarsipennalis. The sequence continues at coordinate 19,631,345 of OX243855.2, forward strand.
TTTAAAGCTGTTTCTATTTTGTGTACTACTAGGTGAAGGGCAGAGTCTGTTGATCTCCCTTTCCTGTATGCGTGTTGTTGAGGGTGAAGTGGTTGCTTTGTAAGTGCTCCTTCCCTTAGGTGTTTGTCTACTAGTCTTTCTAGAGTTTTTAGTAGAAAGGAGGTGAGACTGATGGGTCTATATGATTTGGCATCAGTGTAGTCTGCTTTCCCTGGTTTGGGTAAGAAGACTACTTTAGCCTCTCTCCATGTTTTTGGTATGTATTTAAAAGCAATGCACAGGATGTGTATAATAAAGTTAAAAACTTAAAAAGTAAAAAAACACAGGATATGATGGCATAACAACTTCCTCTCTCTGCCTTGCTTTCCTCTGAGCTCTGTATTTAATTTCTGCATTGAAAAAGGTATTGTTCCTGATACTAAAAAAAAATCTGTCATTAAGCCAAAAAAAATAAGTAACTATAGACCTATTGCTCTAACTCCACTGTGTTCAAAAGTTTGCGAAAAGTTTATCTATAACCACCTTTATGACTATATGGAAAAATATTGCATAGTAAGTATGGAATATTTTTCCAAATACTCATATTGGTGATGATCAAACAGGATTTAGAAAACAAAAATCAATTTATTTAGCTATATATGACTTTTTATATAAGATTATGATATCCATGGATCGTAGAATTCCTATTAGTGCCATGTACACGGACATGTCCAAGGCTTTCGACTTTTTTGACCATGAAATACTTCTACATAAATTAGACCAATATGGAATACGGGGAAATATTCTAAGCATAATAAAATTATATCTCGCAGATAGAAAACAGTATACACAGATTAGCAGGATAAACATAAAAATTCAATTCAAAGTGTCAAATAAATATATATGGAGTACCACAGGGCAGTGTATTAGGCCCTCATTTGTTTCTGTGTTATATCAATGGTTTAACAAATTACATTAAATATCTCATGGTACTATTTGCGGATGATAGCACGGTAATAATAAAAAAAGAAAAGGGTCTTGATTTTTCCCGCGAAATAAATAATACCCTTGGCGCTGTTATTGCTTGGATGGATTTAAACAATCTTCAAATCATCAATTTAAATAAAATTAAAATTATACAATTTAGGCAATGTACAGTAAATACAAATGTAAATATTATGTACAAAAATGAAACTGTTAAAGAATCCGATACGAAACGATACATGGAGCACTCATATGCAGTAATTAATCAATAGGGTTATTAGCTTCGCGTATGCTTAACATCAATTATCAAAAGTTTCTACTCGTGAAACTACACTGATAGCCTATCATGGTTATGTGGTCTCTATGATAAGATATGGTATAGTGTTTTGGGGGAACTGTAACAATAGTTACATGTGTTAATTGCGCAAAAACGCTGCATACGAGTAATCTGTAAACTGCTACCTACTGAAAGTTGTCAGCCACACTTCAAATCAGAAACTCGTTTGATTGTAAAGAAATAAATGACGGTCGAGAACTGGGAGTTTCATGGCCGACCTTTCAGGTTCTAATTCTGTGATGAAATAATATATAATACTAGCTGACCCGCGCAACTTCGTCTGCGTAAATTTTCCCTTTTTTCTTTTTCTTCCTTTTTTTTTACAACATTTTTCATTGCTGCTCCGCTCCTATTGGTCGTAGCGTGATGTTATAACCTATAGCCTTCCTCGATAATTGGGCTATCCAACAATAAAATATTTAAATATCAATGCAGCCCAGTAGTTCCTGAGATTATCGCATTCAAACAAACAAACAAACTCTTAGGGGTATGAAAAATAGCCTTTCGACGTTTTAGGACCACAATCAGAAATGACCACAATTAAAAATTACCACTTCCTGAAATGACCACTTCTTGAAATGACCACTTCTTGAAATGACCCTTTATATATAAATAAGCTTTTTCTAGTATATCTAGACGCTTTCACTAATTTAGGACCTTAATTACCAGACAATTATTTAAGTTTATCACAATCACAATTCATATAAGCACTTGTATTCTAATAATAAAAACTTATTATCTGATATCAAACTATTTAAAGAGCAGGCCACTTAAAAACCATGATTAAAGAAGATCTGAGTATTCTAATGTCATGTAATTGAATGTTATTGTCCCCTTATCTCAGGTCCCCAGCCCCTTGAAGCTGTGAAAACATTCAAACTTCTAAGTTAACGTAAAAAAAAGATTCGGCCGTTTATGCCGCAAAAAACGCACATTTCCACATTCTCTAGGGAATCAAAATTTAAAGGGTATTTTCCGTTCATCTAGAAATATGGAAACTATTACTGTCTTGTACTACAAGTATAAGGAAAAGGTGTAAAATCTATACATTTGTAATCATATATAAAATCATAAATAATAGTCTTTTAAAAACGCGAGACTCGATTTCTGAACAATTTATATTATGTATCTACAAATTTGTGTACGGAACCCTCGGTGGGTGAGTCCGACTTGCACTTGCAAGCCATATTGATGCTTTTAACTTTCTTATAAAAACAAACATAAATGGGGATTTATCGTGTCTTAAATGATACACACAAAAATCGTAAGCCTGTTTACTAGATTTTCACACACATTATTGAAGACATAAACGGACATAAATGACAGTATGTCATCAATAAACTCTATTAGATATGCTAGCCCCACAAGTGGCCAGTTATCAAGTCAAAATGTAAAGAAAAGATGGTTTCATGTTTATTGTCATATTCCCAGTAATAACAGGAAAAATTAAGAAGTGGTCATTTTAAGAAGAGGGCATTTTAAGAAGTGGTCATTTCAAGAAGTAGGCACTTCAAGAAGTGGTAATTTCAAGAACTGGTAATTTCTCATTGTGGTCCTAAAACGCCGAAAGGAAAAATAGATAGTAGCCGATTCTCAGGCTTACTGAATATGCATAAAAAAATTCGTGAGAATCGGTCAAGCCGTTACGAAGGAGTATGGGAACGAACATTGTGACACGAGAATTTTATATATATAATAAAAATATAAATTAATCCATTATGTGATAAAGTAAGATAATAATAAGTTGTGAAACTTACGTCGTTTTAGAAACATACATCGCTAAAATAAACCTTACACGTACATACGTGTAAGGTTTATTTTAGCGATGTAAGTTTCTGAGAAACAGCCCCGGTACTTGCTCGATCAAGAGCTTTCAAATCAATTCAAAACATAATTGAGTTGAATTGCATTACTTTCTGACATTTTGGGCTTATTTATTTACGTAAAATCTACTTACAGGAATCCAGCCAAGCGAGTAAATAATGTTTTGTTTATTATGATAAAAGTACCCGCTAACCGCTTACAAGACACTTAATCTCAAACTGACAGATGACAGCTTGAAATCCGTGTGAAAATAGTTTTATTTTATTAAAATTTCAAATCCATGTACGCGTTCTATGAACTTAAAAAAGCAACATACGTGAAAACAGCTATGTCAGCATACTATGCTTACGCGTATGCCAGGCTTAACTATGGACTCATCCTATGGGATAGTAATAGTGTAGACGTAGACAAAATCTTTATGTTACAAAAAAGGTGCATCAGATTAATAGCTAATGTAAGTAATATGGAAAGTACTAGACCACATTTTATACAATTTAAAGTCCTCGCATTGACCAGCATGTACATACTAGCAATTAGAAAAATTGTCAGAAAACACCCATCACTACTCCCATTGGTGATCGAGCAACGCCCACAACAGTGTAATCTCAGGCATAAAAATAAACTAGCAACACCTACCTTTGCTAAATTCCGGTCAGAACCCTTTGCAATGTGTGTCAAAATGTGTAATGAAATTCCGAACTTAGTGAAAAATAAATATAGAATATGAAAATAAATTTATCACTGAAGTAAGTACCTAATTGAAAAATGTTATTATAGCTTGAATGATTTTGTAACCGATAAATAATATTAAAGACAATAAATTAATATGTAATACAAAATAATCTCTCTCTCTCTCTCTCTCTCTCTCTCTCTCTCTGTGTGTGTGTGTGTGTGTGTGTGTGTGTTATTATTGTATACAATAATTAATTAAATTAAATTAATTAAATTTTAATGTAGCAAAATTAGTAAGTTCATCAATATTATTGTTAAATTTTGCTGTGCCCAAACAGGGTCCATAATGATACATATTTATTATGTAACACCTAATTTACATTGTGGAATGCAAATAAAGATATGAATATGAATATAAAGAATATTTCGTGGGAAATAATCTGAAATATGTCAAAACTTTAACTTACTTTAATGCAAAATTTGTTGGCAAAATTTGTTTGTCAAAAACATGGGAAAGTTGTTGGATAGATATTACAATGAATGCAGATATTACAATGGATACAATTATGTTAACAAAAGAATACTTAGCTTTGGTATTTTCTAAGATCTTGACGCCGACACGTGCTTACGTTATTTCGTTATTTTGTACGATTGCGAGTCCCGAGTCACTACTTTAATATAGCGATGCTCGAGGTCTGTCTAACGGTCGCCAATTAATGTCGGTGAAGACATTTGATTCTTGTAATTGTAACTTTGTAAAAAGAAATTTAGTCACTGAGCTAACAGTGTAATGTCTGAATGAAAGACGAGATATGGACATGCAAAAATGCATTATATATGTTTGACTGTATACCAAACACAACCTAAAGAATTTATTGGTTTGGCGAGTTAATTTAGATTTATTGAGTTAACCTATAACTAATTATTTAAATGCAACAATATAATCTTGCAAATCACAAATAATTATAAAATATAACGAATTATTCGATAACTTTAGGAACTTAGGTATGCTTAACGCTAGACAATGATTAACAGTAAATAATAAAAAAAATATTGGGACTGACCTTAAGATAATTGTTGTGCCTTGGTTAAAGAGAATTGTAATAATTTCCTTTGCGTAAGGGTCGAATAGGCGAATATCAAATACAATTTAACGTAGGTAGGATAAACTTTTATCCAAACTTAATAGTATAGCACGCATTAATCCGTACACAAGTTGCCGTTACATTTTTTATAGGCGTTTCTGAACAATTTGTGAAATTATGTTCATTTACTTAAAACCTTCTTTAATGTTGTCATTTAGTGACTCTTAATGGTTTTCGTATTAGTATTATGTAATTTGTAACACTTAGCAATACAATAATAAGTTAGCAAAGTTGTATTTTCTCTAATTAATTTTGGAATTTAATTATAAATTTTACGTGCCATGCAAAATACACTTTTATGTAAAAAATATTTGGCATACATTTTCGGCAGTATTTGCTGGTAACACACATTGTTTCTGGTGTTGAAAGTATATTTCTGGTTCAGTGTTTTAAACTTATCTAAGTTACATCTAACAAAAAGGGCAATCTCGCAAATGTATAACTAGGTACAGTCAGCTTCAAATAGTTAGTTACACTCAAAGTGCTCAAATAAATAGATGTAACCAAAAAGTCAAAAACTTCGTTACAAACAGAGTGTCCATAAAGTTCGAGACGTTCAAATCGCCATATAGATAGTTTCAGTCAAAGCGCCATATATATAGTTACAGTCATCGACGCATTACAAAAATAAACTTTACTGCTATATGTTTTAAATATAATTTCATCTGTCAGGTTCAATGATAGTTAAAATGTCATCCGAACTATAAGAAGTAGTTCTGTCCTTTTCATTTCGTGCGTGACGTCATTGATATGTCATTTGTTTGTAAAGAATTTTGTGCAAAGCTGTATACAATATTTATATTACGAGCAATAAACAGCTGGCTGAAAATAGATCTCAACCTAATAAACCTCATTGCTAAAATGAATGAGTATAAGTTAAAAGCTCCTAGTATGAGATATGAATGCAAAAAGACCAGCAAAAAGACTTTGAAGATGTAAATATGGCTATCTCAAAAGTGGTTAACTGGTTTGATGTTAACAATTTACTCTTAAACGAGGGCAAGACTAAATGTATTCGATTTATAACACCTAACGTGAAACCAGTAAAAACCACTATAAAAATAAAAGAAGATGAGTTGAATCCTGTAGAGACCACAAAGTTTTTAGGAATTACTTTAGATTCTAAGCTTCAGTGGGGCCCACATATAAGTGAATTGTCTAATAGACTCAGTTCTGCAGCGTACGCAGTTAGAAAGATTCGTCAGCTAACAGACGTTGAAACAGCGCGATTAGTTTATTTTAGTTACTTTCATAGTTTAATGTCGTACGGTATTCTACTGTGGGGGAATGCTGCCGACATTCAAACCATTTTTGTTCTGCAGAAGAGAGCTATTCGATCAATTTACGATCTTAGTAGTAGACACTCACTTAGAGAAAAATTTAAGGAAATCAATATCATGACTGTTGCATGTCAGTATATCTATGAAAACCTTATATATGTTCACAAAAATATTGATAGTTTCTGTAAGAAATGTGATATACATAATATTAACACGCGGAACAAACATAAACTTGTTGTACCAGCGTCAAGGTTACAAAAAGTAAACAAATCATTTCGGGGCCAATGTATACGTTTCTACAATAAAATCCCTAGCGATATTCAAAAATTAAGTCGTAATAAATTTAAGTGTACCATTAAGAAAAAATTGTGTATGAAAAGTTACTACTCAATAATTGATTATATGGAAGACAAAAACGCTTGGGATTGAACTGCTTTCTCTCACAGGCTATTAAAATGTACTTTAAGATTATATGTTTAGATACATATTTACTTTGTAAGAAGTGAAGTATTGTGTTTGCTGAATACGTTTATATATACTCATTTTAGAGTTACAAATAGTATTATTATTTAGTTATCCTTATTTTATAAACGATTACACTCACCAAACACAATGGTTCATTCAGTAAAATTTATTTTTGTAAAGAAAAACTTGATGATTTTAAAAGAGTGGCACATGAGTTTCTTGGCAGCTTCTTCTCATGAGCTTTACACTTGAAACTGCCACCTAACCTCATTTTGTTTTTTTTTTTTCAAACGTTAAATTTTTATTTTAATTTAATTCAAACAATTTTATAAAATTTTTAGTATGTTTTAATTTGACGTTTTCAAATAATCATTAACCTGATTTTACGAAATAAAGATATTTGACTTTGACTTTGACTTTGAATGCTAATTTATGATTAAATAATTATGATTTTTACATCACTTTATTTAAGAAATTTATACGTATTTATTTCTACGTATTTACTATTTAAAATATACACATATTAATTAGTAAATAAGTATAAATGCACACAACGAACGTCCGGAACAATAAAAATTCTCATCGGATATAAAATTTAAAAAAAAGACATAGTTGTAAAAAGTAGTAATATATTGTAAAAAATATCTTTATTTATTAAAAACGTGTATATCCACCGTCTGCGAGAATCACATCAGAAAGACGTCTGCGCATAGATTGGACAGCATTGTAGCAAAATTGCTCTCCTCTCATGGACTCCCAGATTTCATCGACATGAGTCCTTAAGGCGGCGGTGGTTCGTGCTCGAGTATTGTCCCAAACCTGAACCATTTTGCCCCACAAATTCTCAATTGGGTTTAGGTCGGGACTATGAGGCGGCATCTTAATCAATTCCAGGTCCGTGTTATCTGCCAAGTAATGCTGTACAACTCGGGAGTTGTGCACGGAACTGTTGTCTTGCACAAACCTAATTCTTCCATGAGGAAAAAATATCCTGGCTGTCGGAAGTAAAACACTTTCGAGGATCTCTTTATATCGGGCGCCATTCATTCTGCCTCCTACCTCAACGAGCTCTCCTGGTCCACTTTGACTCATCCATCCCCAAAACCCTAAGGTGATTCGACCACTACGATTGTTAGGGAGGACATTCCTTTCGTCGTATCTGGTGTTTAATGTGCGATATAATGATAGGCGTCCCTGGGCAGATGAACAAAATACTTTTTCGTCTACAAAGATTACATTCTCAAAATTGTAATTTATATAATTTTGTGCAAACTGTAGACGCTGTGCTTTAAGCCTCGGTGTTAAAATGGGTTTTTTCGCTGGAATACGATGGCGTAACCCGTGTTCTTGCAGTCGTCGCCTTATCGTGTTCTGCGATGTGCCAAATTCCACAGCGATACTCCTGGAGTTTATGAATCGGTTGGTAATAGCTCGCTGTACATGTGATAGATAGAAATATCTATCACATGTTGCACTTGTTTGACGTGGACGACCAACCGAAACATGGTTATGTAATGCGCCTTCGGTTTCAAATCTCTCAATCCAACGGTATACGGTGGTTCTCTAAAAAAAATACAGAATAAGTTATTAATAAAATTTTGATTTAGATTCTACAAGATAGGTAACTCATATAAAGCGATACTTACGGATATTCCCAATTCATTTGATATTTCAGTTACTGATAGGCCTTCATTCCTCAAGAATATAATGTGATGCTTTATGTTGTCATTCACGCGATATGTATATGTAGCCATACTTAAACTTTAAATATTATTATTGCTGTAATAGATATCCGCTTGACTTACTATTGCATTTGACATTGGATATGACTGATAGACAATAACAAACAACACTAGATTGAGTGAGAAGAGGTTTTATGCGGGATGACTGTAACTATATTTATGGCGCTTTGATTGCAACTATCTATATGGCGATTTAAATGTCTCGAACTTTAAGGACACTCTGTTTGTAACGAAGTTATTGACTTTTTGGTTGCACCTATTTATTTGAGCACTTTGAGTGTAACTAACTATTTGAAGCTAACTGTACCTAGTTATACATTTGCGAGATTGCCCTTTTTGTTAGATGTAACTTAGATAAGTTTAAAACACTGAACCAGAAATATACTTTCAATACCAGAAACAATGTGTGTTACCAGCAAATACTGCCGAAAATGTATGCCAAATATTTTTTACATAAAAGTGTATTTTGCATGGCACGTAAAATTTATAATTAAATTCCAAAATTAATTAGAGAAAATACAACTTTGCTAACTTATTATTGTATTGCTAAGTGTTACAAATTACATAATACTAATACGAAAACCATTAAGAGTCACTAAATGACAACATTAAAGAAGGTTTTAAGTAAATGAACATAATTTCACAAATTGTTCAGAAACGCCTATAAAAAATGTAACGGCAACTTGTGTACGGATTAATGCGTGCTATACTATTAAGTTTGGATATAAGTTTATACTACCTGCGTTAAAATGTATTTGATATTCGCCTATTCGACCCTTACGCAAAGGAAATTATTACAATTCTCTTTAACCAAGGCACAACAATTATCTTAAGGTCAGTCCCAATATTTTTTTTATTATTTACTGTTAATCATTGTCTAGCGTTAAGCATACCTAAGTTCCTAAAGTTATCGAATAATTCGTTATATTTTATAATTATTTGTGATTTGCAAGATTATATTGTTGCATTTAAATAATTAGTTATAGGTTAACTCAATAAATCTAAATTAACTCGCCAAACCAATAAATTCTTTAGGTTGTGTTTGGTATACAGTCAAACATATATAATGCATTTTTGTATGTCCATATATCTCGTCTTTCATTCAGACATTACACTGTTAGCTCAGTGACTAAATTTCTTTTTACAAAGTTACAATTACAAGAATCAAATGTCTTCACCGACATTAATTGGCGACCGTTAGACAGACCTCGAGCATCGCTATATTAAAGTAGTGACTCGGGACTCGCAATCGTACAAAATAACGAAATAACGTAAGCACATGTCGGCGTCAAGATCTTAGAAAATAGGTACCAAAGCTAAGTATTCTTTTGTTAACATAATTGTATCCATTGTAATATCTGCATTCATTGTAATATCTATCCAACAACTTTCCCATGCTTTTGACAAACAAATTTTGCAAACAAATTTTGCATTAAAGTAAGTTAAAGTTTTGACATATTTCAGATTATTTCCCACGAAATATTCTTTATATTCATATTCATATCTTTATTTGCATTCCACAATGTAAATTAGGTGTTACATAATAAATATGTATCATTATGGACCCTGTTTGGGCACAGCAAAATTTAACAATAATATTGATGAACTTACTAATTTTGCTACATTAAAATTTAATTAATTTAATTTAATTAATTATTGTATACAATAATAACACACACACACACACACACACACACACACACAGAGAGAGAGAGAGAGAGAGAGAGAGAGAGAGAGATTATTTTGTATTACATATTAATTTATTGTCTTTAATATTATTTATCGGTTACAAAATCATTCAAGCTATAATAACATTTTTCAATTAGGTACTTACTTCAGTGATAAATTTATTTTCATATTCTATATTTATTTTTCACTAAGTTCGGAATTTCATTACACATTTTGACACACATTGCAAAGGGTTCTGACCGGAATTTAGCAAAGGTAGGTGTTGCTAGTTTATTTTTATGCCTGAGATTACACTGTTGTGGGCGTTGCTCGCTCACCAATGGGAGTAGTGATGGGTGTTTTCTGACAATTTTTCTAATTGCTAGTATGTACATGCTGGTCAATGCGAGGACTTTAAATTGTATAAAATGTGGTGTAGTACTTTCCATATTACTTACATTAGCTATTAATCTGATGCACCTTTTTTGTAACATAAAGATTTTGTCTACGTCTACACTATTACTATCCCATAGGATGAGTCCATAGTTAAGCCTGGCATACGCGTAAGCATAGTATGCTGACATAGCTGTTTTCACGTATGTTGCTTTTTTAAGTTCATAGAACGCGTACATGGATTTGAAATTTTAATAAAATAAAACTATTTTCACACGGATTTCAAGCTGTCATCTGTCAGTTTGAGATTAAGTGTCTTGTAAGCGGTTAGCGGGTACTTTTATCATAATAAACAAAACATTATTTACTCGCTTGGCAGGATTCCTGTAAGTAGATTTTACGTAAATAAATAAGCCCAAAATGTCAGAAAGTAATGCAATTCAATTCAATTATCTTTTGAATTGATTTGAATTCAATTATCTTTGGATTGCAATAAACGGGGTACATCAAAGATAATAGATCTAAAAGATAATAGATCTAGCTAGATGCCACATGTTCCTGTAACAGTATGAAAACAGAGCGTGCCACTTTATCCCCACCGCGCATGACGTCACGCGAGCGTTTTAGTGATGAACCTACCATAAACAGAATCGTTTCAATCGTAAGACATCATTCATCCAACAGAGTATCGATTTTAAATCGACCAATTCGATTCGATACTGCTGTTTTGAATTATTTAATTTAAACTTTTTTATTAAAAAGAAAATTATTATTTCTTTTGTTTTAAGCTATATTAAAAAAGTATCTGCTGTTTTAATTCCAACAAGTTAGCACAAGATTATTATCTAATTACCTGGCGCCCGTGGCTCCACCGAACTTACACTCAATTTACACTTTGAATGATATCTTAGGGAACCGGGATAAAAGCAACCCATGTGTACTTTGCCGGGTTCAAGCTATCACCATAGGTATCAAATTTCTGCTAAATCGGTCCAGCCATTTTCCCGTGAAATAGTACTAAACATCCATTCATCCATCCATCAAGCCTTACTAACTGTGCATTTTTAAGAGTACTAGGTTTATTCTTATAAATAAAAATAAAAGCACGGGTAAAATTAAACGACATAAGCATTTATTTATTTTTTGTAATTTAATATATAATCAATTGTAGGGAAGATTAGGTAGGATCAATATATTTTTTACACTAAGCCAAAACTATTTTTAACGCTTTTGATTTTTTGAATATCACAGAATCAGCTTTCATAAAGTAAACTAATAATACATTGTGTTTAAATGCTGTAAATAGGTCTAACACATATTACAGTAAAGGATTGAACTATTTAACATTACATAGATTGCACAAGATTACCACAAATCGGGAATAATTCACAATAAATTTTCTAGAAAATAAAAACATACGAACACAGGTAGCAGTTATGTACTAAACCTTATATTGAGATCAAAGTTATCAGTATCACAGAATAAGCTTTCAATATAAAATTTACAATCTTTCTTTCTGAGTGGCCAACCTTGTGCCAGAATTATTCAGATCACCCATTATGACATGACCTAAGGACTGTTAGCGAGATGATAACAGCCTGAACCGACTTTTACGTGCCTTCTGAAGCACGGATACGTTCAAATGTAATATCACTATGCTATACGACTTCAAAATTTAGTTAAAAAAAGTGTGAAATTAAATAATCGCGCGAACAGCGTAAGCCCACAAAATTGAAGGATCAAAATTAAAGAACCCCCAATACGCTCCAAACCCTTTCTGTACCATTTAATCTATACTAATATTATAAAGCGGAAGAGTTTGTTTGTTTGTTTGTTTGTTTGTTTGTTTAAACGCGCTAATCTCAGGAACTACTGGCCCGATTTAAAAAAATTTTTTTTTTGATAGCCCATTTATCGAGGAAGGCTATAGGCTATATAACATCACGCTACGACTAATAGGAGCGGAGTAGCGACGAGAAATGTTGCAAAAACGGGGAAAATTTACGCATACGAAGTTGCGCGGGACAGCTAGTTAACGTATACATAAGCTATTGCCTTTATTAAATTAACTAAATGGTTTTCAGTAAGTAATAATAATAATAATAATAATAATAATATCTTGGGACAACTCACACAACGCTATCTGATCCCAAACTAAGCAAAGCTTGTACTACGGAAACCAGACAACTGATAAACATACTTAAACATACTTATATATTTCTAAATACATACATATTATAGATAAATAACACCCAGACACAGAATAAACCATCGTGCTCATCACACAAAGTTTTATCCTGGGTGGGGATCGAACCCACGACCTCTTGCGTAGCAGTCGGATACACTCCCACTGCGCCACAGAGGCAGTCATGAAACTGATGGATGGTTATGCAATTATAAATATTACTAATAATAATAAAAAAGTAAAAAATTGTGATTTATTTATTATTTCTCTTTTAACTATTTCAGCAACTTTGCATACTTGTATACCTCCTTTGAGGAATACACTACACCACCTTTGTCCATAAACATAACTATGTAGTTATTACAAAAATGCATTCTCGTTCCTCCGGTTATCTGTTTCATATTTTGAGCGTGACCAATTCGCGATTAAAGAAATCGATCTAAAGTGCTTAAACATAACATCACTACTTGTAGAAAAACGACAAAATCCCCTGTACCACGACATTTATTTGTTGTTGTTTTTGATTAATCGTTTGAATTTAATTGCGTACTTTCAACGTATGAGACGATGACATATCACCTGATGACATCAATTTAAACTGCAATGTAAAACGAATAGAGTAAAAATACGCCAATGAGAATTTATCGTTGTAGTATTACTCAAAAACGTAAATAAATCATTTTAAAATTATATTCACCTTAAGGAGCAACAAAATTACTTAGCGATGAAAGTATACATCTCCCTTGATACGGTCTACATTCTTCGACGAATTTTTACAACCTATAACTGCACAATTAGGCATTTCTTGTTGTAGTACACGCGACGTCATGCGGCCGCGATCGGTCGTTGAATAATATCACGTGCGCTCCAACCAGCGCCGCGGCGCTGGTTGGAGACACGCTTTGACTTTGACTGACTGATTCTAGTTATATGTGTGTTTTGTGGGGTACATAATGGTGTTACATAAAACAATTAATGATAATTCGATCTATCCCATTTAGCAATCACAAATAGCATGCAATTATTTAAGTGATAATATGAATTTATCATTACATTATTTTAAATTAAATTATCACATATTACATTTATCACAACATTCAATAACAACAATAACATTGAAGAAATTTTTATAGGCATTTCTTGACAATTACCTTACAAATACAATAATTGCATTTTTGAAAGGTAGAAAAATTTGAAGTCCAGAGTCCAGACCCAGGAATCGAACCCGAGACTTCCGTAGCCAAACCGGGGCTAGAAGCGAACCACCTATCTGAACTATGCTACTGGACCTCAAATTTCTCTATAGAGATATAAGTCTCGGGTTCGATTCCTGGGTCTGGACTTCAAATATTTCTATCTTTCAAAAATGCAATTATTGTATTTGTAGGTTCCTGAGTATTAATGAAGTAGGATCTGTTGTCATCATGCTGCGTAACATTAAACAACCTCGACTGTGCAATGAAACAAAACTGGCTGTGAAAAAAGTGATGAATAACATCATTGAGGCAACAATCATAAAGGGAAAATACAAAGAAGAGGATGTCTTGATCCCACGTATACCGATGATGTCAACGGATTTACCATTCGAGTTAAAACGTTTACAATTTCCAGTAACAGTTCTTTGCGATGACCATAAATAAATCTCAAGGCTAGTCGTTGGAAGTTTGCGGATACAACTTGGAGTTTCCCTGTTTGCGCATGGACAATTATACGTCGCGTGTTCGCGCGTCGGAAAACCGTCAACTTTATTTATTTACACATCACAAAACAAAACAAAAAATATAGTTTATCAGAGAGCTTTAAATTGATTAAGAGACTGTATTAAAACTGTGTGTCATCAAATTGAAACCTTATAAATAGCCAGTATTTCAGGAAAACTCGTTCATACCGAGCATTTTTTTATTATTTACGGATTCCTTTTGTTTGTTTTAAGTTTATTTTATACTGAACTTTAGGTCTTTTATTGATTGAGGCAGTACGAAATCTGCCGGGTCAGCTAGCTTCAATAGCTCATCCGAGCGGCGGCCAAATCAGTGACGGTTATTACGAAAGTTGCCACTAAGAATAAAAGTCTTAAGGCCACATTTGTGACTAAAGGCCTTCGGAAAGCCGCCCACATTCTGAGGGATTATGATCCTAGATTATGAATGCGATTTTCGAATGCGCTACCGTTGATGAAGCGAAGTCCGAAAGGCTGCAGGCTAGCGGCGTTCGAATGGAGGAGGAACTACGTGCTCAATTCGCTCAGCTGCGAGCAGACTTCGACCGGTTCTGTCCCGGTCCATATCGATCCTCCGGCTAGTTCTGTCCCAGTCAAATCGGTAGAGAGGTCCACCACAGATAAAAAGCAGCCCTGTGTGTTCTCTGATGCGCAGCTTAGACAGCTCACGCTAGTCTTCGGGGGCCTAATTGACGCCCACTTTGATAGCATCAAGGCGCGCCAGCCTCCGGAGCCGAGTTGTCGGCCGTCGTTTGCGACGCCCATGCCTAAGCCCCCTCAGAGGCCGCCATTAGCACCCCCGCCCCGTACAAGGGGTCGCGCCGGGTCTCCGGCGCTAGCATTTAAATCTGGGCTAGCAGACTAAGGAACGCCATGTGACGGTGCGCGGCCACGGGGTCGAGATCCCCATCTCCAGGTGCAGCGTGCGCCGAAAGGTGCACCCCGTACTGCCATTGCAATAAATACATTTCGTGGTGTTGGTTAACCCTCTCCGCCCCTTCAAATGAGCTGTGGCAAATGCCAGGAGGCAGGAAATCCAAGCTGAAGAAGAGGAGGAATGTAACTGTCATCGCCACCATCCCACCTCCTCAGAAGGTCGCCTTTGCAAACAAGACTCGCAAGAGGAAACCGCGGTTGAATCCGCCGAAAACGGCTGCTGTCATGGTGACAGTATCACCGGAGGTGGAGCGAGGCGGCGTAAAATATGCGGACTTGTTCCGAGAGACGAGGGCCAAACTCACCGCCGCCGGTCTCAGTGTTGGGGTTGGCTTCTGCCGCTCCCAGACCGAGGCTCGATTGCGAATCGCATGGGTACGTTGCCCTGTCGCATCGGCCAAAATATTGGCAGAGGCAGACCGGCCCCTCGTGGGCTTCTCCGTGGCCAATGTCACCGTTCTCGACGCGAGACCCACGAGATGTTACGGGTGCATGGGCACGGGCCACCTGCGCCTGAAGTGCGCCAGAAGGTTTGACTGCAGCGGACTTTGTTTCCGCTGCGGTCAATGCCCGCGTGTGCGGCGGGCAAGCAGCCCGCCGATCATATGATGGGGCGAGACGGGTGTCCAAGGCCTCCTGCCAGTTGCCCGCCGGGCTCAGTCAATCCAACGCTGGCCCCAGCACCCAGGCTCCGGTGCGGATGGAGGAGGGTGGGGACGACGTGCCTTCCTAGGACTCTCCCCCTTCCACTAACCTTATTTATGTACCATCAGAAGGTTTCTAAGGTTCTCAATGTTTCCGCAACTTGAGAAACAAATAGATATTGGTCCTTATAGACCAGAAAGAAGTTATCTAGATAGACTTATAGGATCTCCACAATCCAATTGGTTTGTAGTTACCATGGCAAACATCTTTAGAGCCGATAATAAGCTAAACGGGAGAACAAAACGTTTTGTTGTAGGCAATTTGGAGGAATTACCCTCCGCTGTAGAATTACATCGGAGCAATTTGCAAGTGAAAATAAGCATGATAAAGATCTATTTTCACCAATTAGTTGTTGGTCTATAAAAAATCTGTTACATTTTGCTTTGAAAATTAGTTGATAATGTTTGAGATCCCCAAGGTCAAATTTGGGATGGAGATTTGATTTCTGTACTAGAATTATACAGCAAAGACAAAGGGAGGGGTTCTAAATTTTTCTGTTGGGATACTGTAGAGGGAGTTTGCCTCTAAAAGGAAGGTTAGTACTTCTTAGTTGTATTTCCTTTTTTTTTAACAGATGAGCACATTTTAAGCAAACCCCTCCCCCTCCAGTATTATTTGATTGTCAATTTTGTATTTTAATAATGTCAAACACATGGTGTTTGAGTAGTTTTTGCGAAAGAATTGATTTGTGATCTCTGTTTTGTAATTATTGCCTTTCTACTCCCCTGATACTCTCTGATAGGAGATTCAAAATTATTTAACATAAGCAGGTGTATTGAGATACTCCTACAGATGCTGTGACATGTTATAAAGCACCCTGGCAGAATAGATACTTTTGACATGGGAGGTATATTCTGTAGAGTATTATAAATACAATCTCTTCACACCTTAATATACTTTACCCTACTACTGAAACAACCTGCATTGCAGTTTCTGAATTCTTGTAAAAGGAAAACCCAGGCCAAGTGTGTAGTAAACTTTTCAAATAAGCAGTTTGAATTTAAATTATCTTAGTTTCGCTATGCCCAATTAACTATTTCTTGTAAGTCAGTCCTTATAATTTTTTGTTAAAGTGACATAATTTATTGTTTAGCTTATGACTTAATAAACCAAGGATATATCAAATTTCATCATCAGCCTATCGGAGTCTACTGCTGGACATAGGCCTCTCCAATTGCACGCCACTTTGTTCTATCCTCGGCTTCTCGCATCCAGTTCCTGCCAGCCGTTTTGCGTATATCATCACTCCACCTGGCCTGAGGGCGTCCTACACTACGTTTGCCGAGACGCGGTCTCCACTCAAGAACTCGTTTACCCCGAAGGTTGTCTATATTCCATAGCCTGCTAAGCGACTTTGAACTTATGGACCAACCGTACCGTAAGTGTCCACGTTTTGGCTCCGTATGTCATGACGGGTAGGGCGCACTGATTGAAGACTTTAGTCTTGAGGCATTGTAAAATTAAGAAGTTAAAATTACTTCTATAACTAGTTAATATTTGTGGGTGGAACGAGTGTTATTTGATCAAAATCGGGGTTCAATTCATCTAAAAAAAGTTAATGAGATCTTGTTATCGGATTGTTTAAAAACTGAGGTGTAAAGGGAAAACGATTATGTCTGTTGTTCCAGAACAGATCGCACAACAGTGTTAATTGTATGTAGATTTGTTTCATCTTGTTAAATTTAAGTCTCTACTAGCAAATCGAAACCTGTTTGAACATGTTGTACTTATGTTGGTTGTAAATGCGTTATTTTGCGTACTTTTGTTGTGTAGCGGTGAGGTTTTTTCTCTCATCCTCCGAGGGTGTCGAATTACGAGGGTATAGATTTTACTGTTCGAATGTCGATTTCTCGAACGTTTCCCACCGCCATCACTTCCACACTCAACAAATCACTCGCATTTATTACGAAACACTATCATTCTATCATTATTGATCAGAACACACAATAAGTAGGTAATTACGATAATGTGTGTTATAACACACGTTTTTTCTCAAGAGAAAAATTATTCAAAGTTTTTACAAAGTTTAATCTGAAAAAAATTACAACGCTATGATCTGACAGCTTGACAACCGTCAAAGCGCGCCAAAGAAGAGGACGCGCGCTTGTGTTAGGGGGAGAGAGAAGTATGAACCATACATAAAGGTGTAACTTTTAACCATATGCATTATTATAGTTGGTACTTTTACTTCACTTAATATTGAAAAACGCTGTTTTGGTGCGCCAATTATTTTATTGCGCTCGTTGTATAGCCCTGTTTTTATACTATTGAAGTTTGGGATTTTGTGTACCAAATTTATATCTTTCATACTTATAATAATCTTCATACTTATTGTTAAACTTGTCTATGTTATCGCCGATCGGACTCCTGTTCATTATGTACTTGTAACCACTTTTAATATATTCAATTGGTCAAACGAGCTAGACCTGCACATCTTGCTACATGTCTTTTTTTAACACTGGATGTTATTTTAAGTTGTTTTGCTTTCCGAAATAAACTATTGTTAAAATGAAAGTAGCATCCTTTTATGACCATAGCCGGAAACACACCTCGTATAGCTTTCATTACCGCAATCTCATAATCTACAGTAATTTTCTCTGGCTCCCAATTAATGAAAACTGATTTTAGTAATCTAAATAGTATGTCATAGGTTTTAAAATGTTTATCTGGCAGCAGACAAAAATTAACGGAACAATAGTCCCCGTTTCTTCATTATATCCATGGAGAGAGTATAACTGTCTGAAGGGTTTGGGACATGACTTGAAAGTTCCATCGCCAAATAAGTGTTTAAAATTATTAATAATTTTCCTGGCACTTTTTCTGCAAAATAAAAGGATCCGTTTGTTATCTTCTTCGCAGTTATAATCCGCTAGTAAAAAATCTTCATTCTTCCACACTCAACAAATCACTCGCATTTATTACGAAACACTATCATTCTATCATTATTGATCAGAACACACAATAAGTAGGTAATTACGATAATGTGTGTTATAACACACGTTTTTTCTCAAGAGAAAAATTATTCAAAGTTTTTACAAAGTTTAATCTGAAAAAAATTACAACGCTATGATCTGACAGCTTGACAACCGTCAAAGCGCGCCAAAGAAGAGGACGCGCGCTTGTGTTAGGGGGAGAGAGAAGTATGAACCATACATAAAGGTGTAACTTTTAACCATATGCATTAGTTTATAGGCAAATTTGCGACAGTCTTGTTTATATTTAACGGTGTGTGTTTTAGGGAACCACATAATAACGAATATCAGTGAAAAACAATGCTAAACAAAGGCCTAGTGACGCTAATCCTTTTATACAAACACTAAAACGTAAACGCAGTGAAAATCTACGTTCTGCAAAGGAAAAGATTTAACAACATAACCTAAAAGTGAAATTCATACCATAGAGATAGATTACCTATCTATAGAGTACACTAGCTGAGCAATTTCGGGGAGAAAAGGTCGAATCTTCATACTCTTCGAAGTGTCCAACAAATGATACCCACCACAAGATAAAAAGTTCCTCAAAAATCACTTTGTATATTGATTGTACACGAAACTGTGAGTGTAACTAATATTTAGTATTAAAATAATTAATTATGTTGTAAATTAAATTTGGCATTTGACTATAGTTTAATATTCATTTACCTATAACCTAATTTTTTTTTATATTTGTGGATGATGACTACCCTAGTTAATGTGTCACAGAACTATAAGGCGGGAGATGTTTTTATTTTGTATTTCTTTTTTATTTTAAATCTAACATTAATTGTACAATTTTTATTCAAGAATGGTACATGTTTGCATAGTGCAAAATTGCAAAAGTAGGTGGTGCCCAGAATGTGGACTCTCTTTTCACTTCTAAATATATAAATGTATGTTTGATCCAAGATTTAAATTTGAACCATTTTATGGATTAATATGGGTATAACGACGACTATAACTTTGAAATGACCGCTAATGACTGTAACAAAACTAAATTGTGTATTATTATTTATTGCCATTCAATTTAATATCATTGCTATAGCAAGAATTAAAGAAAACATGATATTACTTATGTTATTATTATATGTTTAAATATTGAAAAAAAAAAGTTTTGGGTATATAACTGTAATGATTCTTAAGGAAATCCAGAAGTCCAGAAGTACAAAAAACTTGGCCACCCTATTTAAGAAAGAGAACCCCTATTTTTAAAGAGATGGAGATGACAACAGTATTTTCAAGGTCATATCATTACATTTTTATTATTCGGCCAGCATGTGGCCTCCATTTTTACTCTATCTCCATGAATTCATACAGTCCATAGACAATTAACAACTGCAATGCCAACAACCAACGAACATTAATAGCTGTAGTGTTGCCAGTAACAACTGTGAAATATCTTCTAATTAGTGTCATACAAGAGAAAAAATAAACTTTTTAACGTTCTTTTACATAAAGCAAAATGGATCAAACTCAAACTCAAATACCTTTGTTTCGTAAAATCAGGTTAATGATTATTTGAAAACGTCAAATTAATACATACTAATAAAATCATAAAATTATGATTGTTTGAAAAAAAAATCAAAATGAGGTTAGGCGGCAGTTCCAAGTTTAAAGCTTATGAGAAAAAGAAGCATGGAGATGATCGAAGTATGGAGTTGCTATTAATCAAACTTGATGAAAATCTGAACCAAAAAACAATATTAATAACAAACTCAATAACAAATTTATTGATTGATTGTTTAATAACAAAAAATATTATGGCATTGGATGAAAAATAAAAATAATCACTGAAGAAAATAATGAACTCGAACAAAAAATTAAGATAATAGAAAAAGAGAAGCAAAAACATAACAATATTTTTTGGGATAGATGAAAACATTAAAACAGTTTTCGAACTTACGTAGACTACGTAAAGAAAAATACTATAGAAATGGGAGTTAATTTAGATAGCCACGATATTACAATCATAGTGATAAGACTTAAAGACAAAACCCGAGAGAAGAAGAAGAAAGAAACATCGGGAACAAATTTGACTCCCATAAAAAGGTAATAAAAGATAGGCATTTGCTGTTGCGGACTGTTTTTTAGAATTTTATTAAGAGGAACAAATTTGTCATACTTTATTGTTGTATAACTTTAATCATTTACACAGCGCACTTACAGCCTTTTGTGGAGAAACGCAATTCAGATCATGTCCGAAAAAAATTTAGAAGTATTTATTAGGCGCTACCTTTCTGATTTTTTTCATATTTTTTGGTCACACTGTCTAAAAGATAAGGGGGGTACGAGACACAATTTATACAACTTTCGAAGCAATTCTTTTGTTTTTAAAATACCGGTGGAAAGATGTAACACACGCGCTCAAAATAAAAAATGATGAAGAAAAGTGTACGGAGTGCCCCCCTCCCCCCTAAAAATATTTATTTTTATTATTTAGCTATGAAACTAAGTAGCGGCCACTACAAAACACCTTTTCATCAAATTTAATCGATATTCAATAAGTGGTATTTGAGTAAAATGCCTGTGACATACGGACGGACAGACTTACATATAGACAGACATGACGAAACGTTATATAAGTATAAGGGTTTGGTTTTTCCATTTTGGCTGCGGAACCCTAAATATATAAAAACGCGTAATAGTACTATAGAGGTCAGTGACAAATACGCTCTCATAATTCTTTAGGTTTTATTTTAAACTTGTTTCTAAGCATGGCCACAAACAACTTGAAAGTTCATTTAATTTTTAATTTGTTTTTAATAAAAGTGACAACACAGAATGATGTACGTTTGAAAATCTAACATTTCACAAAATTCATCTTTTTATCCTTTTTTAATTCAGTTTCTGTCACAAACAATATTAATTGATACAATCAACATTATTAACTCTCTTTTAAATTGCTGATATCCATTTGGATATCAGCAATTACCAATGCCACGAAAACCGTAAGTTTTTTATCTATTTTGTATCATCATCAATATTTTATTTAAAAACAACTTGGCACTAAGGCGAGATTGCCACGCTAAAACAGTTATAAAATGTCCTCCAAAGTCGTACCCTATATTTTAAGTTAAAAGTGTCGTAGCAAAGTACATATCATGGCATTGCTGGTTACCTTAGTGTATACTTACCTGATAAAAATGCGTGCCTTCTCAGATTTAAAACATCTTCAAATAAAAGCTCGCACAACACAAGCAGAAAAGTAATGCTAAAAGATTTCGCCTTAAATGTTAAAATTAGCGAAAGAATCATAGAAAATACTTTTTATTATCTTGGAACAACTCACAACGCCGTCTAATCCCAAACTAGGCAGAGCCTGTACTATGACAATAAGTCAACTGATACACATACCTATTTAATTTATAAATTTCTAATTACATAGGTACATATTATACAACGTTATTCTTGGTATAGTGCAAACCTGAAAGTACTTTGCTCAGAATCAGTAAGACTATGTTATATTTTTCAATTAATTAATCAATCATTAATTAATTCATTAATCATTCTAACAGTCCAAATCTTGTTCACAATGTGATGTGAAATGTAATCATCACTTATTTTTCAACAATAACCATGGATTACTTACTACGAGACGTAATGAGCACGACGGAATGATCGCGAAAAACACCAGACAACTTGAATGGCTTATAACTATAGAAGTTTTCAATATTATTATATTCTTTTTTATGTGATTTCTTGAAGTAAAAATCTTGTTGGGGTGTCTGAGCTTTGCATTATACCAAAAATAACTTTGTATATAATTACACCCAGACACAGAAGTTTTATCCTGGGTGGGGTTGGAACCCACGACCTGGTTTTACACGTGTATTGTCAACGACACCACTGACCGACAGCACTGTGGTGTCGTTTACAATATTTTTTTGGTAACCATACTACTCCGACCTAGTGATGTCTGACATGTCGTAATCTTACGAATGATAAATAAATTGATATCGTTATAAGCAACTTTTGTATTAGAACTTTAATATTATGTTAAAGACTCCCCAGTGTGTCAACTGATACACATACCTATTTAATTTATAAATTTCTAATTACATAGGTACATATTATACAACGTTATTCTTGGTATAGTGCAAACCTGAAAGTACTTTGCTCAGAATCAGTAAGACTATGTTATATTTTTCAATTAATTAATCAATCATTAATTAATTCATTAATCATTCTAACAGTCCAAATCTTGTTCACAATGTGATGTGAAATGTAATCATCACTTATTTTTCAACAATAACCATGGATTACTTACTACGAGACGTAATGAGCACGACGGAATGATCGCGAAAAACACCAGACAACTTGAATGGCTTATAACTATAGAAGTTTTCAATATTATTATATTCTTTTTTATGTGATTTCTTGAAGTAAAAATCTTGTTGGGGTGTCTGAGCTTTGCATTATACCAAAAATAACTTTGTATATAATTACACCCAGACACAGAAGTTTTATCCTGGGTGGGGTTGGAACCCACGACCTGGTTTTACACGTGTATTGTCAACGACACCACTGACCGACAGCACTGTGGTGTCGTTTACAATATTTTTTTGGTAACCATACTACTCCGACCTAGTGATGTCTGACATGTCGTAATCTTACGAATGATAAATAAATTGATATCGTTATAAGCAACTTTTGTATTAGAACTTTAATATTATGTTAAAGACTCCCCAGTGTGGTGTGGACATTGGTGACAATACACGGTTTTACAGACAGAATAAACGTTGTGTGACAATGGCCATTAAATCAAAAGGCCAGTCAATAAAATTAAATTACTTCAAAATAATAATGATACATTACAATTAGGGAACTGACCATTCGCTTTAAAAAATGCCCTCTGGGACAAATCACATAGAAGCCGTTAAGGGAACTGTAAACTTTAGTATTAACTACATTAGTATAAGATTTATTAAAATCCGTTTTGCCACTGCCTTTATTTTTTTTTAAGAAACCAACTATCAAACTTAGATATTTAATTGATTGCCAGAAAATAATAATAGATGTTACATTTTTGGGTACATATTTCCAATGTGCGGTATTTTCAAGTTTATTGTAATAATAATAATGTCAGTAGGCTCTTGGCAGTACAAGTTACCTAGGACAGGTTCACTAAATGATTCGTATTTTATTCCAGGAAATCGAGTTCAAATAAATCAAGCCCCGATGAAGTTCTTACGGTGCTGGACAAATTGATATTTTTCCTCGCAGTTCACTGGCGTGGTGTGTCACATGTTCTTGCTCCAGTGATATTTTATTTTTTGATACCATTCACACATGGTAGCGTAAGTGAATGAACTTATATTTAATCTTTACAGCTATTTACCACAAAAAGCTCTAGACGAATGCAAACATGGACAGCGTTGACAGATACGAAGTCATAATGTCATGTTCCCATAATGTCACGGTAAAAAACCTATTGTAACGCTGTTCGTAAAACTAAATAAATTAAAAAAAAAACAATAAATGCGACAAACAAAATAAATTAAAAAAAAAAACAAAAAAACTTAATAAATGCGACAAACTAAATACATTTGTTTAAGCCATAAATTACTTTAAATTACAGTATCGACGCAGCTGTTAAGGTGAGGGCAAACTGAGCCAACGTATGCTATGCAACGTGGGGGAGTTGGTGTGCAGCTAAATTGTCGCTATATTTAGGTTCAAAAGTAGCTAAGACCGCTAAAAATAATAGAAAAATATCGCTGATGATTTCAAAATGTCGCTAAATCTAGCGACAAAGTTGCTACATTGGCAACGCTCAGATAACGTACATTATCCCCTCCACGTTGCATGGGACGCGTGTGATAGTATTGCAAACAGTTGAATCAGAAACATTATCTTACTAGATCTACTTTTAATGTTGATAAACTAAAACACCGTACTAGGGTAGTTTTAACCGTATTGCAGCGGTAGTGGTCACGGCCGTTGCAATATGGTCGAAACGTCGGTCAATAAACAAGGTATTTTACCTTAAATTATTCACGCAATTAAGACCCGTAGTATATATAAATTTATAAGGTCAACTGTTTTGATACAAATTCAAGAGAAGATGTCAATGCGTTGCATACGTAGGCTCAGTTTGTTCTCACCTATAATGCGTGCCATGGATTTGTATCTTCGGTCTTAGCGTGTGGTCTTTTGCTGTAGGGAAACTTGGTTGAATTTGAAAGAGTATTTCCCGCACTAAATAAAAAAACCGGCCAAGTGCGAGTGGGACTCGCGTATTAAGGGTTCCGTACTATTTAATTTCAATTCAATTTTGCGAATAATAGGTAACATGAGATCTTACATTAACAATAGTATCACCATGATCGGCTGAACAGCAGGCAAATGTACATATATTTAAGTATATTTCAATCAATGGAAGTATAGAAATTATAAGAAAATTAATAAATGTAACAGATATATTATTAAGCTCAAGTGAAAATTAATGTCCGTAGATAAAGAATCATGAATATGTCAAAATATATTAGGTATTACTTTCTTAAACAAGTTTATCTGCCAAATAGTCACTGATAGAGTAATAGATTTAAAAACAAGACAATTCTTTAAATTACGTTTTAATAAATTAAGATAATTTTATAACATTGTATTTGGTAAATGATTACATGCGAGGTTTAAGTATGTAAATAGTTCGAACAATACGGAAATCTATCTAGACAGTCGGTACTGTATCAACCAAGTTGCAAAAGGGCGACCGAACGTGGTTTCACGAAAAATTTTGGGCCACGGTAACCCGCATTTACAAATTGCTTAATTTAGTCGCAAATAACAAATTGTATAAAAAAAATAATTCACATTTTTGTTTTTAACAGAGATCCCCTTTGTAACAAAACAATATTGGAAGATTTAACTTATATCAGACAACTCACACGACCATCTGATCCCAAACTGTGGGGAGCCTCTACGGTAGCAACCAGACAACTGATACTCGTAAACATACTTAGATAATTCCGAATACATACATAAATCAATCAAAAGTTCTTTATATGTTAATAAACTTCGATTTGTACACATTATATAATTATATATACTACGGGTCTTAATCGCGTTAATAATTTAAAGTAAAATACCTTGTTTATTGCCCGACGTTTCGATCGTATTGCGTATTGTAGTGTTGTCCTTAGTAGATAAAGAAGTTGCCTTCCAGACAGTTTTTCAGTAAAACAAGAAACAATCGAGCTGTCCCAGGTCTGCATTATAAAGGGCGGTAGACAGGAAGTAGAAAAATTTGCTAAAGACTTGAACTCAATACACTACATACATATAGAGATGAAAAGATCGTTAGCTTTTCTCAAGGAGAGACAATGGTACTTATGTAGATCCCGTGTAAACAATTCCCGTGTAAACAGTATCTCTTATACAGATATTAACAGTTGATTGTTGAGTATTCACACTGCCGGCGAGTACTCGCTCTATACTGCATCTCTTTTATTTACACGGACGGGATCTACAAAATACATCTGTTGTACGTTTCTTGAGCGATAAATCGCTACTCGCTTCTCGCGTTGTTGGTGGGACAGGTGCCTAAACGGCCCCTATGTTTTAAATTCAGACTTCCTATAAGTTATTCTGTAATCTTTAAGTTAAGAATTACCTATGGTTTTTTTTTCCAAAATATTAGCCCAGTAGCTTTGCTCATTAAACAATATAATAATAAAGGAATAAATGACAAGTATCATATATTTTCAACCTTGTTTGGTCTAGTTGTATCAAAGGTTTCATAATAGCCAGTCTCCTAATAAACATTTGCCGTACTACATTTCATACATCCTAAATACAATATACCACAGATACTTTCTAACATAACCAATTCACAACATTATTGCAATGTACGACCATATCGCTGTAGAACAGCTGATAAGTATCACACCAGGCAATATTCATCAAATCATACCACATTGCAATATATTGTTATTAGTTAATATCTATACATAATACACAATAATAGGATCAGCAAAAAGAACCAGCAATAAGTATAATCTGAATCGGATCGTACCTGTATCCACAAATGTTATTGAAATATATATTACGGGTCTTAATCGCGTGAATAATTTAAGGTAAAATACCTTGTTTATTGCCCGACGTTTCGACCGTATTGCAACGGCCGTGGTCACGGGAAGACTAGTTCGTTTTGACGCACAATGACCAATACGCACAATGACCAACAGGTAATACGAATATTGACACACAAGCATAACGACCAACACGTATAATGACGCATAAGCAAAACGACCAATACGCATAATGACCAATACCAAATAAACTCGCATCACGACCAACTCGCAATTTGACACACTCCCATATTGACCTATTAGCATTTTGACTAACACGCAACAAGTTTACAATTTTAAGCTTCTCTGTAAAAAATAAATTCAATCAACAAGGTTTTGATACAAAGTAGGTACTGGCCAATAGGTATTGTTAGAAAAAAACTATTATGACATAAGTATCATTTCATTACATTACGCGTAAAAGGAAATAAAATAGCATTTGTCATTAATATTTTCCTTATAATTAATTATTATTGTACTGAAGAGAATAACGACGTTTACTATACTAATTCAATATGAAATTCGTGAATAACCAAAAAGGATTCCCATCTCTATTGCATAATGGCTATCGCTACAACAAGAACACAAGAAAAAATTTCAATGATACGACTATCTGGAGATGTGTAAAACGCCAGATATGTTCTGCTACAGTAACATTAGACAATATGAATAATATAGTGAGATCGAGTGATCATTTGTGCCAGTCTGACCCTAAATTCAATAAAATATTTCAACTTCGTGCGGATTGTAAAAGGAAAGTGTGTGAAGACTTATCATCAACTGTGCAGACTATTGTCGAAAACACATTTGAACCTATAAAAGAGGCTGAAGATGCACTTGAATATATACATTACATTCCTTCAGTAAAAGAAATACAAGATTCTTTATATAGAGCCCGAAAAAAATATCTTGACTGCAATAGCTTAAAATTCATAAAATTAGAACATGTCACGGTTCCTGAGGTACTAGGAAAAAACCTATTGGTTTGTGAGGATGGTGATTCCAATATTGCTATAAATTTTATTAAAAATTCGAAATTAGATTATTTTGGCGACGGCACGTTTAAATGTGTTCCGTCTCCATTTTATCAGCTATATACAATTCACGTTGATTTGGGATCCACACAAAAATCAACTAACGTAGTTCCAGTAATTTATGGTCTCTTACCTGATAAGAGTGAGGATACATACACACGTTTCTTTAAATTGTTAAATGAGAAGTTGAAAGTCCATTTTAAGTCGTTCAAGTGTGATTACGAGATAGCAGCTATAAATGCTGTCAGACGCGTCTTTTCAGACTGCCAAATATCTGGATGTCACTATCATTTTTCGAGAGCAATTTGGAAAAAAGCTAAACAAATTAAATTGACTAAAATAAGTGAAGGTCGAAAAATACTGAGGTTAATAAGCCAAATGCCACTTTTACCTGCTAACCGTATCAAAGAAGCTTGGGAGTTGATTTTAACCGAATCGCCTGAATGCGAAGAAATGCATTTGTTTATACACTACTTTGAGCGACAGTGGCTTAAAACATTTTCACCTGATGTATTTAGCTCTGCCACATTACTACACCGCACTACCAACTGTTTAGAAGGGTGGCACCACCGTTTGAACGTGAGAATGTCGATACATCCAAGCCTTTACCGTTTTATTTTTAAACTTAAAAAGGAAACAAAATTTTATGATCATGAAATTTCAAGATCGTTATTTCGCGAGCCAAAAGTAAATCGAAGAAAATGTGATATCGATTTTGATATGAAGCTGTCTATTTTGTTGCGTGAATTGCATGCAAAAAAAATTAACACCATGCAATATCTTAGGAAGATAGTGTTTTCGCGGCTGAAACGTATTGCATGATTATTATTTTATTGTAAAAATATTACCAGGATCACTTTTAAGTTTTTATTTACACCAGAGTTACTTTTAAGTTAGCTTTTGTAGTTCAAAAATATCCATTAATAAGTCGTTCATTATTATGTGTTATTTTATTTCCTTTGCCCCATTCATAGACTATTATTTATTATATTGTATTGTTTCTTATTATGTATTGGCTGACCTAACAGCGTATTTGTTGTTATGCGTCATTATGCGTTTTGGACGTTTTGCGTGTATGTCTAAATTCGTATTTCCCGTTGGTCATTATACGTATATGTCTTTTCACGTATGCGTCATTTTGCGTTTTAGTCTAAATGCTAATAGGTCAATATGCGAATGTGTCATATTGCGAAAAAAAACATTGTATTATTGGTCATTGTGCGTCAAAACGGACTAGTTGAGCTCAGCGTCGCGTGGGTTTCGGAAACTACCCTCGCTTGATTTTTATCACTCACTATTACGGAACCGTCGGTACTTCGACACACAACACTAAGGACATCTGCACACTGGCGTGTAATGTTTGTTCGGCGATGTATACACTTGCCGATCACGGGATTCCACGATGTTGACAAACGGTATCCGTCTGCTCGGTTGAAATTGACATGTTTTTTGATTTCAACCGCTTCCCTCGCCATCCTGGAGTAATAGTGACGGTCAGTGGAGAGGACCTGTGGTTTGTGTAGTTCAATCCAGTGATTGGTTCCCGCATCCAGCAAGTGTTCCGCTATTGCTGACTTGTTTGTCTGTCGGTTTGTCCACAAATGTTGCAATCAGACTCAGCCTCGATCACAATCTGTCAGTCCTTTTATAGAACAAATACACTGAATAATATAGAACATGTGGGTACTTCGCAAATACTCTTAATTATTATACTTTAACCCATAAAATAATTTAATACACCGAATTATGTTATTTAAATAAATGAATAATAATAAAACACAGATAAAACACACACACAATATCTTTTTCTTTTTTTTTTTTTATAGGTGGGAAATCATCAAATGACTTCTCCCGCTGTGGGCATGAGCGGAAGGGCGTGTCAGACTCTTACTGACTAAAACCCATCTGTGTTCCTTCTTTCGCCCTGGTGTTCCGGGAGCACGGTAACTCTTTCGAACGATCCCGCACTCCCGGTGGGCGCCGGCCCAATGGGGCCCCGTCACTTGCTGACACCTCTTTGAGGCGCGCGTGGAACACTAGCGCGCCGTCGACCCGGGCCTGGTCCTAAGCTGGACGGCAAGCTACCCACTGCTCGTCGTCCGCAGGCCTGCGCCTAGGGTGGCCGGATGTCGTCCCTTGGCACCCGTGCCGCGCGGCGGCCGGGGCGTGAGGACCGTCTGTCTCTCACGCGTTCCGCCGTCTCCTTCTGCAGCATCACCTCCTCGCAGAAGGAGACGACTGCCTCCTATTCCCTCTCGCTTCGCAGCATGGCTCGAATGAGGCCCGGACGCGAGAGGTCACCGCCGCCGATCGCTGCCACGAGGGCAAGCCGCTGCTCGGCCCAAGCGGGGCACACCTCCACCGTGTGTGTTCTACTGTGTCTTCCGGCCGGTCACCACAATGGTGACACTCAGGCGTTTCCTCCCGCTTGATGCGATGCAGGTACCTCCCGAAACACCCGTGTCCAGTGAGTACCTGCGTCAGGTGGTAGGTGAGGACGCCATGGCGCCTCTCCAGCTACTCCTCAAAAAGGGGGCTTACTGCTGCTATCGCGGCGTGCCCTGCTCGTGGTTGCGAGAGTCGGTCCCTCCACGACGCCATGAGATCGAGCCGGAGCTCCCTCCGCCACACAGCAATTTGTCGCGACAGCGGAGTTTCGTCCCGGCTCATCGCCTCCTCTCGCCACTCGTATGCGAGTGCTAGGGCTATCGCCTCCAGATCCCACGGCGCCATTCCGGCGAAGCTGCCTCGCGGGAGACCGTCCGGTATCCCCGGATGACCCTGATAGCTGTCACCTTTTGGGGCGAGTTCAGGAAGTGGGCGGCTCGTCGCCCCAAGGACCGCGCCCATA
The DNA here is from genome assembly GCA_945859575.2 of Herminia tarsipennalis. Lineage (NCBI taxonomy): Eukaryota > Metazoa > Arthropoda > Insecta > Lepidoptera > Erebidae > Herminia > Herminia tarsipennalis. Next base: position 19,662,309 of record OX243855.2, read on the forward strand.
CCGGGGCCCCATATAGGGCCATCGACCGCACAATCCCCGCGTATAGCCTTCGGCAGGGGGCGTTTGGACCCCTCAAATTGGGAAGGAGCGAAATGACATTATTATATATATTATTCATATTCGAAAGTGACATTATGCGAAAGTAACTTAAGCGAACATGACATTATGCGCCGGGAGGCGCGAAGCATTAGGTCTGTCACTGGTTTAAAGTGTTCCGTGATTCCTTATGTGTGAGAGATGTTTATGTATGCTAGCATCCCAAGCGTTTCCTATTAAGATCTGTAATCTCCTGTATTTTGTGTATTAACCTTGGTTCATTGTCATAATTCTACATGTATATCTACATAATGCAAAATGGTAAACGCAGGTTTTCGGCAATAACACAATGACGGTATATCCGATCATGTCCGAAATAATTTTAATTTAAAGTATTTATTAAGCGCTATTTTTGTGATCTTTCATATTTTTTTCACAACTTATGCAATTTTCTGAGCGATTATATCCAAAATAATTTACTTGATAAAAAAAATATATCGTATATCTTATATTTTCTTATTTTGACAGACCCTTAATATTAGAAAACTGTAATTTGGCATGGATATTAATTACGCCGAGTAGTAAAATAAAATCTTAAAGTGAAAAATTCTTTAGCGGCGTTGTGCACTTTTTTTAGAATGGGTAAAAAATGTTAAACCTGGCGTTAGGATACGTGACCTGATCGAAAGTTCGTAAGACGGAGGGAGAGTAGAGTGGCGACCTAGGAAGCCGGCGCGGCGTAGGAGCTTAAGTAATATCCCCCTCTCTTTCTACAAATGTATGCCTGCTCCTGCTGTTTATGTTTGTGTACGATAGCGCAATAGATGAATATTGTATTTAACCACATAAATGATAGTACTTTTATACTGATAAATAATGCAATTCGTGCGAAATTATTCCCTAACCATTCCAAAATATTGAAAAATCCACAACGTTAATGTTCAAGTTTTCACTTCTTGCGGCACTCCCAGAGTGCATCCCGTTGTTTTTTTTTGGGTACCCTTCCCCTGCATGTAAAATGGGGATGTGTTTTTCCTACCCCATCGTGTGGGGTGTCGTTATATGGGTAGGTAGGTCTTTCAAAAATATGGCGGGTTTGTTAGGATTATTTTTCGATTTAGGGATCAGTTTGTAAAATATCAAGCTTTAAAGTGCTAACTTTTGATAGAGTCAAGTTTACCTCCCCCCCCCCCCCCTACCCGTACTGGTGGTTGTTATTTATCAACTAGGAGGAGAATTCAAAAAGGAGGAGGTTCTTAATTATATAGTTAAATTAAAAGAAAATCTATCACAGCGAAGTAGGCTTTACAAGCAAGGAGTAATAGCCGACCAAGTGAAAAGTAACAATATTTTTCGTACAATTAAAACGATTTGGGGGTTCTAGTTGAAAATTGAATTGTCATTGTATGTCATTATTTCAATATTGAATTGTTATATCATAATATTTTCTGAAACTATGAAGAGTAACAACATTAATTAAAAGTTTAGGTCGAAACTAACACTAAAATTTTAAAGACATTCTATACAATTTTTTTATGTAACTTCTTAAAGCAAGGGTCAGCCAGGTAGCATGACGTGATTTATATCGGATTTCGCTTTTGGATTGCATATTTTCTGGGAAGGTTTTAGTGTAAAATACGTGATCCTAGCTTATAAAACACCAGAGATATACATAGGAATGAATCAGCGAAATTTGCATTCGATGATGTGCTTCAAATTTTTGATTTTCCTAGGATGCGGTTCATATTTTTTATTGAAAAATTCCGAAAAAAAAAAATATATATTAAAAAACTTCAATGTGGTTAGTCTGCAACTCGTTGAGGAATTTATCTACTAGTATCAACCACCAGTGTGGTTGATACTGGTAGTAAAGTAAACTTGGCTTCATACCGCATACCCTGCTTGAGTTTTTATTTAGAAAAAAACATGTTAGAGAATTGGCTAATGATTAATTTTCTCCATTAAGACTAACAATATATTTTTTTCTTTTTCAGACGCAAGAATGGGTAGCTTTCACATTGGTAGTGATGGCCGTGTATTGGGTGACTGAGTGTTTACCGATTCCAATAACATCATTCGCGCCCTTTATTACTTTCCCAATTTTTAATATTATGTCCAGTAGAGAGGTAGCTCACTCCTTTATTAATGTAAGTATAACCTACAAATATTATAAATCTATATTATTACATTTACATAAAGTCTGAGATACGGCTGCAGATTCATCGAGTATTGTAATAAAATCATGTTTTACCAAATATAGAAACTCATAAAAAATGACTGTGACAGTACGAATATATTAATAAAATTTTCAATAAAAATTACAAAACTTCTAGAACAAACATATTTTTGCCAGATATATTAAATCTTTTGTCTTTTAAGCGTTTGTGGCGTGAAGCTATTCAAGTGTGTGTAAATCTCTTCAACTCTGTCATTCACCAAAGCTTAACACCACGAATGTGGAGTAGGTAGCGCGGTGGTTCTGTTCTTCAAAAAAGTTTATAATTTAATAATAATTATTTATTCGAGTAACTATGACTTACACAAAACCAGTACATAAAATAAAATTAAAATACCAAAATATACCGTGGACCTCATATGAATGTGGTCCACGGTACTGAAGTATTTAGACCAGTATGAACTGGGCGGCAGATTATTCGTGTTTTGTGTTGTCTATGACTTTTATAGACTACGAGAAATATTACTATTACGAGAAAGCCTTCGACTTCAGAACATCCAGAACCATCCAAGTTTCGATAAACTTGGGCGGTTTTGGATGCTTTGCACCGATATCGAGGCACGAGCTACGTCGAGGTGTAAAACATGGGGACGTCATATTCCCGAAACTGTTAACCAACGCTCTCGAGGATGCCTTAAAGACACTTGGACTTAACGGGGCAAAAACGGTAAAAAAAAAACGGTGGTAAACACTAACGGTGATTAGTACGCACTTACGGTTTACGACGATATAGCCATAGTAGCGGTGTCGCTAGAGCAGCTTAGCGAGATACTGTAAAGCCTTAAATAAAATCGCTAGGTGTGTGGGTTTCGACATAAATTTTAAGAAAAAAACAAAGTCATGTTAAATGAACATGTCATGCCGAGACCAGTTGATGTCCAAGGTTCGATACTCGAAGTTATACAAAAATCTATCAACCTTGGGCAAATAATTCAGCTTTGTAGAAATAACCGAGAAAGAACTTATTTTTAAAATAAAATCCCAGTCAGCATATCGAGTCTACCCGTAAATAAATTTAAGAATGTAGTCAAGAGACATCTTATACAAAGAGCTTACTATTCAATCGATGATTATTTAACTGATAAAGATAAATGGATGTAGTTCGTTGCTCCCTATTAATGTATTGTGTTGTACAGTTTATTGCATTTTACTAGGTGAATATTGTTGTCACAGTTTGATAATGTTACGTAGGTACTAGTTAAGAAAACGATTTACTTTTGTAAGTAAAGATTCTGCGTGATAAATTACGGCCATTCTTTTCTTTCCTTTGTAAAACATGTATACTTATTCATTAAGTAGCAGTAAATTGGCCAATATTTAAGCACATAAAGTTTTTACATCGTAAGTGGATGCTCCTACTATGTTGTGCCCATTGAGGCTGATGTATCCGATCTCGTAATATTATTGACCTCTTTTTTTGCATCAGTACTCTAATATGGTGTATAATATAATGGTGGCAGCACCTTACCTGCATTATACAGTTTATAACATTTTAAACATTGGCAATTTGAAAAGAGTGGCCACGAGTTTTTATTGCCTGTTCTTTTCTCGGGCTTTACCTATTGTTTGCGAACAAGCATTACCAGTAAATGAAGAATCGACTTTTCACAAGTGTAGTATTTTGCTTCCTAAGTGAATAAATCTTTTTTTTTTTTTTGAAGTCTACCTACAGAAGGAAAATTGGGTTGGGCAGCGTTTAGCAAACTTCGTCGAGTTTTCATTTGCCTCTACCGCAATGCCAGAAGCCTATTGAAGAGTATTTAATCAGTGAGTCCTACTTTTTATACCCTACGGTACCAAGACATGGACACTTACGGTTGGGCTAGTCTATAATTTGAAAGAGCTACGTTTGAGGATTCTTTGAAGCATAAAATTCGCAATGAGGTCATCCGACAAAGAACTAAAGTTACCGACGATGGTGTGTAAGTTTACGACGCAATGGGCTGGCCATATCTGCCAAAGGACCGGTGGCCGCTGGAGCAAACGAGTTCTAAAGTGGAGACCGCGACTTGGTAAACGTAAGGTAGGCCGCCTCCCAGCCAGGTGGACCGAAGACCAAAAGAAGTTTGCTAAAAGGGACTGGACACGAAAGGCAAAGGACTGGATGTTGTGGTGAAAGTTAAAAGAGGCCTATGTCCAGTAGTGGATTTATGCGGGGTAATGATAATGATGATGATTGAAAAAGGCAATGAAAGAATCAGTATTCTGTTTTTATCTAATCATGACAAGATTGGGAAAAGGATATATTTTATGTAATATCAACAGGTTTACTGCACCTACATACTGCATTTCTACATCGCCCTAAGGAAGACTGGCAGAGAATGCTTTTAGAATTAGGTCCGCCTCTGTACAATTCTGTGCGTAAAGTGGTAAATAAATAAATATTTTAAAAAGCCTTCACGTTCCTGACCTTACAATTTCTTAAAACTTTAACTTATGTCAGTCGTCGAAAATTATTGTGAAGCGTGTATGGACTTGTTGTAGCGCAAAAAGAGTTTTTAACACGCTCGCGGGCCGCATTATCTGTTTGTTTTCAAGATCGTTTCGGGCTGCAAAATGTTTTCAAGATCGTTTCGGGCTGCAAAAAAATGTTCAGTGCATGCGTCCCACACGCCACATGTTTGACATGGCTTACGTTGCCATTTCAAGCAAATTACTGAAATAATGCTTTTTATCAATTAATATTTGAAGCGGCGATAGCCTAATGGACAAGGCATCGGTCTCGCAATCGTGAGGTCGCGGGTTCGAATCCTACCCATTATACTACCGACGAGAACCCACTCCTAACACAAGCCATTGAGCTTAGCTGGAGGGGTTAACAGGATTGCTAGTAATGTGGGACCACAATCCCACATTTCTAGTTAATTATTTATCGTCATCCTCGTCCAACGAATTATGTAGAGCGATAACTTTTTACGTCTCTAAACAAACTTTAATTGCTGGCAAATCTGACTGCGAGCACTTTCGCATAGGCATAGGTAGTTTATCAGAAAATAAGTAGCTTTAAAATGATGAATATATTAACGTAACAAAATATTACCTGAACTAAACCATGAACGTAATAACGTAACAAAATATTACCTGCTTACACCTGGCTGCGAACGGGTAGGATTCGAACGCAAGTGCGCAAAGGTGCTCACTGAAGAGTTCTCTACGACTGTTTCTATGAAGGTGTGTATTTAATAGTAATAACAAGTGTTTTTTTTTCCCAGCAAGTCGATTAATATTAATTTGTTTAAAACAGGCCTAGTCTGCTTAACAGATTTTGCCCGCTAGGGGCAAAATCTGATAAGCAGACTAGGCCAAAATATACTACCCCTTTTATGATTGTATATAAAAACATGATTTTATTACAATACTTGATGAACGATGCGAACTTGCAGCCGTATCTCAGTCTATTAAGCCCATGGATTCTACCAAGAGCGACACGGTTCCATTAATGAGTCCTTATAACGCGAAAGACGTAAACTGCACTTGTGTTTTCACCGTCGTCCACGATTGGTCATTTTCGGAATGTCACTATCTGTTTTGGAATAGACATTTCACGCAGGCTGTACACGTTGCGTTATTCTAGATCCACACGTAGTAGACGAGTAGCATTGGGACCGACCGTGTAGAGTCGGTGTTAGAAGGCTCTTAGCCTGAAGGTAATCATCATATGTGAGACGAGGCGACAACAAAAGTATTTTTGTGTAGGCACAAGAACGAGACTACAAAAGTGCAGCTTTTAGGTTTAGGGGATGTTTTAAATATGCCGCTACACGTTGCTGGAATAATGTACCACCTCCGTTAAGGTTAATAAACCAAAAAAAATCAATTGAAATTTTACTTCTTGACGATCAAAAACTTTTATAATTTTACATATAAAAATGGTATATTATTCCTTCAAAGGTTGGCAACGGCATCCACTGCATTCAGTACTTAGGTAAGATTGGTACGCACAACACCACTGATCGTCAGCACCAAGTGAGACGAAAAAAGACAATTATTTATGGTATTTATTTAATTTATTAAAAGTTAAATATTCACACACACACACACACACGCACGCGCGCGCACGCACGCACGCACGCACGCACGCACGCGCTTACACACACACACACTCACACACACACACACACACACACACACACACACACACACACACACACACACACACACACACACTCTCTCTCTCTCTCTCTCTCTCACACACACACACACACACACACACACACACACACACACACACACACACACACACACACAATACGCGCGCAACGTACCTACAAATAATAATGGTCTCCTAACCGAAATCGGTAACGGCGGCCTATCTCATCATACTACTCGCCAACTACGCAGGACGTATTATAGTGCACAAGTGTATACGCAGACACAAGGAGCACTCTCTATTCCCTTACACTCGACTTAGGATATACTAGTAGACGAACAAAGAGCACATTTATAATAATAATAATAATAATAATAATCATTTATTTCGAACATACGTCCATATTTCGTTAGTAACAATTTTATGACTTACAAGCTAGTGTTAGTAAATACAAAAACAGCACAACAAACATAGATACAATTTCCAAAATACACTTATTTGCGTGCATGATTTGACGGTGCCACATGCATCCTTGTCCAATGACCAAAGATTGGATCGTCAAATCTTGCCGCCATTTTTTTCAGCACATTGTTAGGGCTGTCACGCATGCGACTCCACAGGGATGCTACACGTTTGCGCATTATTGCATAAAAATCGTCGACTCGTTCCTCGGCGAACATCCCTGAAGCACTGCAGTAACGAGGCAGCCCCATCAACGCCCTGAACGCATTGTTGTACTGGATGCGTAACACGCTGTAAGCCCTCTTAGTAAAGTCGACCCACAGGCTGCAAGTGTAAAAGGTTTGACAGTAAGCTTTAAACAAGGTGACCTTAACACTGTTTGTACACCTTGCAAACCTGCGAATCAACATATTACTTCTGACTGCCAGCGCCCTACGCTCCCTCTCTATGTCCATGTCGTCTGATAAATCTGCGTTTACCCAGTGCCCCAGATATTTAAACTTCGACACGATCTCGAGCGAAGTTCTGTTTAGTGTGACAGGCGGTACTAAAGGATAGTGCTTGGTACCTGCCTTGAACGGCAGTAATTTGCTCTTAACCGCGTTATATCTAAGGCCATGGGCCTCCGCATATTCCTCACATATTTTTATTAATTTTCTGAGGGCACTGATTGAGGGGCTCAGCAGTGCCATGTCATCGGCATAGCTAATGTTATTTATATAAGAACCGTCTATGGCACAGCCCACCATGGCACTGCTGAGCTTCTCAATCAACCGGTTTACATAAAGACTGAAGAGCATGGGTGATGTCAACCCTCCCTGTCTCACCCCACACTCCAGCCTATACGGTCCAGATAGCGAGCCTGCCCACCTCACATTGTTGTTTTGATGACTGTACCAATACTTCATCGTTTCTATGATTTCCCCCGGTAGTGTCGTTTCCATGTATAGTTTCTCCCAAAGCATATCATACGAGACCATATCGAAGGCCTTTGAGAGGTCAAGAAAACACACATAAACTGGTGTCCTCCTGTCTGTATAGTATCGGACAGTTTGCTTAAGGCAAAGCACTGCTGTTTCCGTGGATAGCCCCGCCCTAAATCCGAACTGGGCATCATTCAGGGTTATATGGTTCTGAAGCTGTTTCGCTAGCACACTGTCCAACACCTTGGCTATAATGGTTGCCAACGATATGGGTCTGTAGTTTTTTACATCAGAAGCATCTCCTGTACGGTCCTTAACTATCGGTACCACCAAGGTCCTCATCATCTGTTCAGGCAAATATGCATGGGAGATGCAGAAAGTGAAAAGCATTGACAACACCCTATTTATATGTACACCAGCGTTCTGAACATGCTCTATACTCAATGAATCGTGCCCAGGTGATTTACCGCGTATCATACTTTTCACCGCTGCCCTCACATCTTTTACAGAGATTCCTATAACTCTCCCAGAGTCCGCCGTCGTTGCCCTTGGAAATGACGACTCACCTGACGACCGCAATGGAGACGCGACTTTAAAATGTTTTTTAAACAACTCTGCGATTTCAGCAGGCTCGCTAATACCCTCTACACTCATGGGCACGCTCGACCTTGGGCTAAGCTTGTTGGTTTCCTTCCAGAAATTGCCAAACTGCTTCTTAGAATGATGTGATGCTATAATATCAAGACGTATCTGCTCCGCATTGTCTTGGCACCACTTTAATTTTCTTTTGAAGATCTTTTTTGTGTTTACCATATCATCGAAAATATGGCCCGTTGTAGGTCTACCGCTCAAAACCCATGCCTGAAACGCTTGTCGAGCCTCCCCATGAGCTTGCCTTATGTGTCTATTCCATCCAGTAACATGTTTTTTTCTCTTAATTACATCATTATAACTTAGACGAGACGCTTCATTTAGAATACAAACAATATTCGTATACAATTTATCGATGATTATTTTATGCCCTTTTTTGCAACAATGCTCACCACTACACTCCCTGAACTCCTTAGGAAAATCTATGTCCCTTAATTTAGTGTTACAAATTTGTTCATACAAGGATATTTGCTCAGCGTTTCTGATACCCCATATAACAGTGTTATTTTTATTATTATTCTTGTTTGAAAAATATTTAGGTCTAATTAATTTTAAGTTACATTTTAATTCTAAAGGAACGTGGTCAGACCAATATGTATCATAGTGTACTTTCGCGTCTAATACAGTATTCCATCCAGCTTCCGATACTACACAGTGATCTAACCAGCTTTTACTATGATAAACATCACTTACATACGTATATGAGTCCGAATTGAGTCCCAATATGTCTATATCAGCACATCTCCAACTTTGTTCGGCACAAAAATTTTGGAGCACGTCACCAAAGCTAGCACCGGGTTGCGCATTAAAATCACCCAATATAAACACCGATTCGATATTGCACTCGCGCACGATAGCAGCAATTTCACCTAGACACTCTGTAAAATCGGCCATATTATCTGTCGACTCCGTTGGCATGTACACACTAAACACTAATAACGAGCAGTCCAAAAGTGTTACTTTTATAGCCGTTATTCTTGTATTTTTACAATGCACTACTGACACTGAGTTAAACAAACTCTTGCGCCACAACAACGCTACCCCTCCATACGGCCTTCCGCGAAGAATCGCGTTTCCTGTGTCCACCGCTGACTTTCCTGTGTATTGGAATTCAGGATCAATACTACCTAAGAAAGGGACATCCTGTGGCAGTAACCAAGTTTCCTGTAGTGCTATGATATCTGCTGTTTGACACAACTTTCTTACGCAATCCACCGAACGTGTCACCGACCTACAATTAAAAGTAACCATACTGGTGTAATTATCCATTATGGGTATTATGGGTCTCGTCACATCCATCCTTGTTAGTGATTAAATTCACTTCTTTATTCTGATATTTATCCCTGTTTAAATATATAAATCGGCGGAATCTTATGCCTTCGGGCCACAAGTCATCATTTAAAAACATCTGTAGTTTAGCGTGTGGTACAAAAATTTTATAGGCGTTATAGCGTTTCGGATTTTTCATTGCGATTTGTTTAATAGTAACCGTTGTAATACGAGTCTTCTGTTGGATATAGTTCAGTATATCATTTTCACTAGTATCCTTATCTACATTATTAATGAATAGCGGAGTTCTTATGTCTGCCGCTTTAAACTTATCGTTTGGTTGTGTTACAGCTTTTCCTTCCGATCCTAAATTTCTATTTCTTAGTCTTTTCTTTTGAACAAGTGTCCATTCATATTGTTGTTTTTCTTTATTACACTTCGTTTCATCGCCTCCCCTTTGCGGCATCGTTTTTGACTTGGGCCATACGTTATTCATTTCGTTATCAGTTGTATGACTTGATCTCGGTGACGGCAGCGGCGCACACGGTTGTTTTGCTGTCTCCATTTCTATGCTTACGGGTGACAAGGATGGCACACTTCGTTCGGAGTCGGTAGCCGATACATTTTGTACACAAATCGGTGAGCGGGTAGTTTGAAACGAAATATTTTTATCGTCGACTTGCGGTAACATGCCTACCGGTCCGCTGTCTAAACAATAACTATCCATATTTCTGCTACCTCCTCTTTTAGTATTCACGTTCAGGTCAAAATTATTAACAATAGATGCTTTTTTCAAATTATTTAGCTCATTTTTTACATCAGTTAATTGATTATTGGTCACACAAGACTCTTTTAGAACCTTTACTTCATTCTGAATAATCAGAATGTCCTTTAATAATCTCGTGACATCTATGTGATCAAATGTGATGGGTGGAAGTTTCTGTAGCTCTTTCGCGACAAATATTGGCACCTCCTCTGGATCTGTTTGCTTGAACACTGATATCACATCAAAAAGATCCCTTTGCGATTTGCCGGTCCGTTTTCTCTGAGTATACCGCAGATCGGTTTTTACTGATTCAAACAGCAGTTTCTTGGCGGTTTCGATGTCCTCCGTAGAAAAACTGTTGGTACAAATTCTTACGAGGCTCTCCTCATCCATAACATCTATTTTATTTTGGATGAAAGCTAACACTTCACATATCACAATATTGCAAGTTTTACACTTAATAATAGTCGAAGCCATATTGCTTGTCATTTATTTTACCGCGGTCACACATTCACTCGCTACAAGTGCGCGCCGACGACTGCGATGATTATGCGTGACGATTTTTGATTTATCAGTGTATGCGTGAGCTAGTGACGAGATGTCTAAAAGTCGAGAAATATCGATAAGTACTACTCGTATTATAAAATATGCCTAGTACATCCTAAATTTATACCATACGCCAGATTAATCTAATCACCCATAAGTTGTTGAATTATAGTAAAACAATTCATAAATATTACATACGTTTGGCTAGTACTTAACATTGAAATAACATAAAATTAAAAACCATAAAATCAATAATATTTAATAAAGTAGTTAGGAGAAACCTGTGTTTTAGCAGTTAGGATACCATCGTAATTACATTGCGATAGCGGCTGGCGACGCTTCATAAACGTTTTTGGTTACTTGTGAGCCAGTCTGTTACTATTTGGCTGCCAAACTACGTATTTGCTTTTAATTTGTTTTTATCTTCTGCTTTAATCTGTAACTTGAACCTCATCTATTTGGCCTAAAGCAGACGACAGCGGCGTTTGTAACTAAAAATTGATTAAATTATTATAGTACAGCAAATTTCAAAATGAGCTGGAATTATCATAGTAGCTTCGTTTTGACGAGACGTCTAACTTGATGTAGGCATATGATTAAATTTATACAGTGGTACGTTAGTGGAGAAAATAGACGTTAAACATGTCGAATGGGTAAATATGGAAGTTGAATAACAACTATTTTCTTACTTCAGTCTTTGGATAATTATAAAATACAGGTCCCAAAACTATGCCACACAAATTTGGGAGAAGTTCGATCGCAAAAACCATGACACGAGATTTTTATTTAAAAGATTAGGGGGACACTATCGTTAAATCATTATTTTTGTAGGATGACAATTGTTGAAGTGCATTTTGAAATTACCTAAAGATTGAAGTAAAGAAATAGATGTTAGTAATCAACTTAGTACCTTCACCCACTCGACATAATATGTTTTCGCCACCAAACGACCACCATATAAATTTGTCGTAGATTAAATTTTAGGCATCTCTTTAAAACAAAGTTACCAGGGCAATTCCAGCTTGGTACGTAAAAAAGAGCATTTAAAAAAATGTATTTACTGGTACAAAGTAGAAATAGCTCCTTTCAACAAAATTGTATTCATATTTCTTTTGCGTATATATTCATCTTCAAAATACCAGATACATATGGTGCCCAGTTTGGTCAGGCTATTATTCTTATCTATTTTTGTCTAACAGTAGAATCTACTAGGAATCAGTAGGTACAGCAGAAAAAAATTGTAACTGATGCAAATAGGTACTGATATCCTAGGCCTACAAATAAAAAATAATTAAAGAAAAAGCCAGAATGATCTCAATATGTCCTGCTAAAATTTATTTTATCGATAAAATTATCGTTCATGGGTCAAGCCCTATTGTAAACATAACAAAATGATATTTTCCTGAAAACACTACTTCTAACGAATCCCTATTAAAGTAAAGTTTATGATTTCATTATATGTATTTACTGTGATGGTTTTCATATAAATTTCGAAATAAATTTATATAAGATCTATTAAGCCAATGACAACTTACCTGTGAAATCAATGATTCCCTGGATTACTTGGATGCCCTGTCATTCAAAACGGGTCACAATGTGTATTTGTTTGTTTTCTCTCTCTTACTTGTTGCACTTTCATAAATAAGTATCCTCTTGCTCGCACACTATGTACGTCTATACGTTAGTATATCCTAAGTTTATGCTTATACACTTAACCCGATGGGACGAAAAATCGACATGACGGGGGAGAGATTCGACGTGCATAAAGGAGCGTGTCATTTTTTGAAAACTGTCACCAGTCTATGGACCGACAGGGTTAATGTTGCTTAACCCTGTTCGTTTGTCACCGAGTCAGGGCTATAACATAATTATTACATTTGAACTATTACATAATTATTTTTTCAGGATACAGTGTTATTGTTTTTGGGAAGTATTTATCTGGCATATTCTGTGGAACAATCTGGGTGTCATCAACGTATAGCCTACTATGCTATACGAACCATTGGATATTCTCACCAAAAGTAAGTTGTTAAGACGTAAAACATGTAAATAAACGGTGTACGCTGTAGTGTAGATTGACTAACCCTTTCTGTTACACGTTGTATGCAGAGATTTTTTACTTTATTAACAGCCGGCAAATTAATACGATTATTTGGCCAATCTTAGCAGACTAATAAAGTACATGGTCGGTTAGTACTTCTGAAAACATTTTGACAGAGCATTTTTTTTACAGACTGCTTGCCTCCTTGTGTATTATTACCACCATATGTTCACTATTTATATCGAACACGGCCGCCACCACAGTGATGGTTCCCATTAACTTTGCAATACTAAGAGTATTTGAAGACGTAAGTTTTGACTTTATTTATTTCTGTACAAAATGTTCTAGTTTTATATTAAGACACCAAGCAACAAAATTCGATTTTAAGAAAAACAGCCACATTTATTTTCGCTATATCATTTTTTTGTTGCTTCGGATCTCAATATGAAACATTCCGCGAGGGTGTTCGTATGAGATATTTGCGGATCAGTATTCGCAATAACATTTTGTTGATGCGAATACATGGATATACTAGCTGTCCCGCGCAACTTCGTCTGCGTAAATTTTCCCCTTTTTTATAATCCTATGTTACTTCTAATACCTCCAAGAATATGTGTACAAAGTTCTATGATGATCGGTTGAGTAGTTTTCGCGTGAAAGCGTAACAAACAAACTTACATTCACATTTATATATTAGTAGGGATAGGGATATATGGGGGACCTTAGACGAAGTATCTCATGGACTTGCCATGCATGTATAACCCGTAATAGAGTTAGAGCCAGGGGGTGTTATCTCCTATATATAGGTGTATAGGAGATGACACCCCCTGGCTCTAATTCTTTTGCGGGTATAACCAGTGTTTACATTTGTTTCCGTATGTGATATCAAGGTAAGTATAGATACTTACTTTTGCGTGCCGTACTTAATTTGCGTTTTGTACATTCTGCGCCGAAGGGATAAATTTGACCTTAGCGGCAGTTTATTAAATGTGGATAATAATATGAAATTGTTTGACTCTTTTATGATTTTTTTATAAGAATCGACTAAGTGGTCAAACCACGTTATAAATGCAATGCTTTCGATTTTATTTAATTCTTTTTCCACATATTTATCGTAATTTTTTTTCTTTAATATCATTTGCTTCAATATTTGTATCAGTCATCACATCATCATCATCAGTAAATAAATGAAAGCATGTTTTAGCTTCAACAGTCTTACCCTTTGCAGATATATCATTGTCGTTGTATTGTCTTTAAGATATTTTTACAATATCTTCAATTATCTGTTTTACTACATTGTACTTTTCGCATTTCTGAATAATAAACAGCGTATATGAAAATATTTTATACGAATTTCTATGCCATTTTAGAAACACGGTAAATTATGTAGTATTTTTATGATGTAGCTGCTGTCAAGCCTGATGAAAGTAGCAGGTAAAGTTCCTATTTTTCCCTCCAAAACAGCATGTAGGTGTTGAATATAGTCTTTTATACTATTGTTCAATGTAAAATCCTGAGTGATAGCAGCTAGCAAAGCTGAAGAGTCATCAGTGATTGTTTCTTGGGGCACGTTAGTTACACCATTTACCCATTTTTTAAACTAATTTGACATTGATATTACACTATGAGAATCTGTTACCATTTGGACAACAGGGACAGATTTTAATTTATCTTTAAGTAAATCCAGTGTACAAAAACAGTGTTTTAGAAAGGCGGGTACCATCAGGTGTGTGTATTGTATCGTAAAATGAGCCCGTTACATCAATTGTAATGGTAACTATGTCAAATTTCTTATAAAACATATATTAGATTTCAATTTCTTTATCAGTCCAATAATAAACATGAAAATGTGGATGAACATGATTTTTGGAGATACATAATTTGAAATTTTGATCATAATTATTAGAGATGTTAAAGGATTTGCATCAAACAACTCTCCAATTTTAACCTCTGATTTCATTTGTTGTAACACGGAAATGGACGGCAACACTGGCGGTTCAACATTCTCTAGGCATAAGTAATTAGTTTTGAAGCCATTTCATGCCAAACCAAAATAGATAGTTTGAATTTTAAATTTTTAGCTATTTGATGTCTTATATACGGCGTTAGTTCTAATTTTCTACCAAATTTATGTTTGATAGATATTTTTATGTTCTGTATGTTACTTAACAATGTCGGTATTTTCTCAGTTTTTTTTAAAGTTGATATTTCAATCTTTGCAAAATACTCACCACAATGACCTTTTAATTTAATATAGTCGTGCTGAATTTTACTTTTTTTCAAAATCCACGCACAATGCAATTTTGCCTTATTTTCTTCTTTATCATGTTTATACTTTGGCAAAGTTTTATATTTTCGAAATGAACCGTCTTTTCTTTTCTTGTGGGAAATTAGGTCATAATTTTTATATCACGGTCACATATAAAAAAAAAATATTACCACAAGCATTGCAATTTTACATGTGGTAAACTATTATAGTTTTTTTATTTTATTAAAGACGACTCTCGCAGTAGGGTACAGCCCTGTGTCGTGGGGTACTTTACAAACATACAAGTCACGGACACAAATACACCCAGACCCGGAACAACAATTTGTGTATCACACAAAGTGGTGTCCCGTGTGGGAATCGACCCCACGACCTCTTGAGTAGCAGTGCCGGACATACTTCCACCGCGCCACGAGTTATTTTTAGTGCAAGACATAATGCACTAAAAATAATAATAGTTAATTTCTGACTACAATTGTTCAGGTTTTATGTAGCATATCTTGTGACATATAACACACTATTGTCAAAACAGCAATCATTTTTATAACTATAGTGAGACTGCAGGACCCGGACATATTTTTGATATAATGTATATATATTATATTTTTATATTTTTTTGTTTAAAGCAATATGAATAAAGGTTCCTCTTATTTTTCAGAACAAAGTTTTAACGGTATTCGAGCGTAATTCGCTAGGCGATTTGCAGTCTTCGGATATAACAGCGGCCTATTTCTGTACGGCTACATTTTGTGCCACGATTGGTAAGTTTTAATTTACTTTTAACAAAAAATTTACGCAGACGAAGTTGTGAGCTAGTATCATACACTCTAGTACAATGAGATCACATGAGAACTTTTTTGTGATTTAGTTTTTAAATTTTAAAAACATAAATATGTTTTAAATGTAAATTGATTATGAGGTTTTTCAATATCTATCCAATACTACATTGATGATTATAGGGTGCTTACAAGATGACGATTTTTTTAAATTTATCCATATTATTGAAATCATTAACAATTAGCAATAGATACCTACTGAGCACTGAAACCCAAATCATTTTACTCAAAATTGCTGGACTTAATATAGTTTGATAGAGACCACTGTACGACACCTTAGGTATGCGCAGCCAGACTATCGGCCTTTCCGCTGTATCAGTTCGTCGTCCACGCTCGTGGCGTTAACTAGTGTTCTTTGTACCGGAGTGTCTGTCAAACGCACATGAGATTTAATTTGATGGGTCGTGCGTTATCTCTAGATATCATTTTAAGGTAGGCAAATATTTTAAGACAAAAAAAGCAAATAGAGAAAGCGTTGAATATAAAAAAGATGCGAATATGGCCAAAATTGTGGCGAAAGGTACGGGGTACTGCGATAAAACGTAAGAAGTGTAATTAAAGCGGATTAATTCCACAACTGAAAATTTTGGCCGATTAAAATTTAAATCGCCAAAAAAAACAAAACGGTTAGTAGACATAGGACTTAAGACGTTGTGGACGAGAATTTCTAAGAAAACTTTTACACACTATCGGTTACCGAAAAATACTAATCATAGATAAATATCTTTATTGATCAGCTTAATATTATACTGTGGCGGAAAATAAAATACCTGACACACAGATTGCATGCAAGTCACCATGTCAGCAAATGTTGGCAATCATTTACGCTGATATGCAGATAGGATGGTATTTGGTGATGACAAGATGGCTTGGTGGATGGTTCAATGACGATATTCAAATCAGACGCCAATACCGGCGTGTGTGCGTAAGGTCTCGTTTACGGAGACGCGGGGCGTTGCGCGTCACGTGTGGCATGGTGTCTTAGTTCACGTTGGACTTTTTTTGTGTTTATGCATGAAGCGGCACATAACATAATAATAATATTAATAATAATTTATTTATTTGCATAGAGTGTAAGTACATAATTATAATGGTGTTATTTATAATGTGATATTGTTAATCCCTGTACAATCTACCATAATATAGGCATGCAAAACACAGAAGATTAATTTAAGAAAAAAGTACATCTAATGCTTAATCATGCTTAGTCAAATTAAAATGACTTATAAATTGAAAATTTCAAGAGTTGAAAAGGTCAAAATACAGTTTAGAATAATAATAATATGTGATGTAAGTAAATTTAATTGGTACAATTCATACATTATTTGATCCATTATAAACATTTATCATTCCTGCGTTGATTTGAAATATAAATATAATTTTAAATGTCAAATAATAATAAATCTATTATTTAAATATTCCTATAAATCATAATAACATTTATTGATTAGCAAATTATGTAATTCGATTTTTAATTTTCTCATGGGCAGTTTCTTAAACATATTTGGTAATTTAGTCAAAATGTGAATCGCCATTAGATATATATTTTTTGCTAAATAGGTCTATTCTTTGTTTTGGTATATTTAATTTGTGTTTATGGCGACTGGGGCGAATTACAATATTTTTGTTTTTCGAATAGTTGCTGATTTTTATACACAAATATACAAGTTTCATAAATGTGTAGGCTAGGTAATGGCAGATTTTGTAAAGTTTAAACAATGGTTTACAACTATCTAGATAGTGTGCACCCGCTAATGACCTAACACACTTTTTCTGAGCTCTGAAAGCTCTAATCAAGTCCGCGGAGTTACCCCATGAAAATAAATTAAATAAAATACTATAATGCCATAGCGTAGGACAGCCGAGATGTAACCATGATAAGCGCATAGTGTTGCGTTTGTAGTAGCCACCTGCCGCAAGCGATAAAAGGCAAAAATAAATTTGTTAATTTTCTACCAAGTGAATGGTGTTATTGCATTTTTTGTAAATTTATATACCCAAAAATTTTGTGGAGTCAACTTTAGCTATTTGCTTGTGATCCTGCTTTATGTCTAGTAATAATGGTGTTCTGTTGTAAATGTGGAATTGCATTAATTTGGTTTTGTTAATGTTTATATTTAAATTATTGCTATACAGACAGTGTATAATTGAGCGTTTTGTTGATGTCTTTATCTAAATTATTTTTATTATTATGTTCTATTATTACAGTAGCATCATCGGCATATAAAATTTAGGTTTTATAATAGAGGATTTATATGTCTGTTGGCAATATTTAGGAAGTGATCATTAAAAATTGAAGCTATATTCATTGTGTCAATGTATTCTACGTCATTGTTTTAATTTAAATTAAGCAATATTAGTAATTACTAATATTGCTAGATGGTACGTAATCGTTTACATTTTTTTTTTATAATATTCCATACTCCTTTGATTTTGTTTGTTGAATTATAAATGTATCGTATATTATTGTATTTTTTTTTCCATACACTTTTTAGGATTTTTGTGTATTTAATATATGCTTTTTTCTTTCTCTTTATTTGTTGAAGTAAGGTGGTAGCGAATATATAATTGACGTTTTTTTGTACAGCATTTTTTTAGTTATTTGCTTATTATAATTATTTTTAGTTGGCCTAACTTACTAAATATTGTCGGTATATAACTGGAACTGGTTGACTCGTTTGCTTTCTTACCACCAATAAAATGGTCACAGCATACTTATTCACTAAGGTCGAAAGACTTGGAATGATGAGGCCTATTCTCCGACCTAAAAGTTCCAATTGGTGCTTCAGAACCGCTTCGCTTCGCAGGAAACCAATAGCACAGTGATCGAAACGCTACAGGACGTATCTCTGAAGTTGCTTCCCGAATAACATGAAAACAGGGATTTCAAACTCTTTACTCGAGACTCTCGAACTAATGAGAGAAAGACGAGATACGCAGATTTCTTTGTCAGACAGGAGAGCCATAAACCTGAAAATCACGAAACTGACGCAACGTGACCTCTGACGCTACAAAACTCTCACTACTACACCAAAGATTTCGCACAGCAGCTAGACAAAACCTATCCAAAGTCAGGGGGTCGGGTCAGCCTGACGCACACAGTTCGCACCTATTGTCATAGTCCTATTTCACGGCTACTAAGATAAATTTATCATAACTATCTGAGGTATCATTGGGTAGGTATTGACATAATCTTCCATCTCACATTTAAGAATAGTTCTTATGTTTAGTAATACGTGTATGTGTTTACATGTGTGATTTTATTGCACCAGAGTGTATTATAACTCGTGACAATAAACAAATGGCAATAATTAAACTATGATTTACCTATGTCATTAAATATTTTGTTACCGCTTGTTTGTTCGCTCAGATTGATTTGTCCTGACATTTTTTGACCATAATCATTTAATGTATTTATATTTGCAGGTGGTATTGGTACACTCATCGCTACTGGTACTAATTTAGTGTTCAAAGGATTGTTCATGGCGTAAGTTTTTTTATTTGAAAATCTAAATAGATAGTTTGTTTAGCACTGCTGTAAAACAGTTGAAGTCTCGGGTTTGACTTCTGGACCGGACTCCATTTTTTTTTTTTGAAATGGTAGCTTTAATTAGCAAATATTCGGCCTGCAAAGGCCATGGCTCATTAACAGTGAAATGATAACATCAAACTACTCCATACGTGCCGCTGCTATAACACAGGCTCCATATATGTTGAACCAAACGTCGGTCCCAACGCCGCTCGCACAACGTGTAGAGCCGGTGTACACGTAATACAAAAATCTTTTGGTCAATAATGTCCCCCATACCTATTACTATTATTGCGCGTGAGTTGGTTTAGACAGAAAAAAGTGTTTTTTTTTTTAAATTATACTTATTTTTTTAATGGTTTATTTTATAATATAGTATTTACTTTTGGAAAGTAAAATATTCCGTTGGATATATTTTAGTTAAGACAAATGTTGTAATTTTTTTAAGGACACAGTCAAACATTACAATGTTGTCATCGACGCAAGCGTACTAAATCAAATTAAACGTTCACTTTACGTGGAATTTCTATTCGCTCGGCCATTTTCAACTGACTTAGGAGGAGGTTCTAAATTCGTTCTAATTCTTTGTCAATGTATGTCAATTAGTCAAAGATGCCTGGATTGGAAAATTATTTTTTGTTATATCAAATGAAAGAATTGTAAGGATATCAAATATATTGTTTTAATAATTTTAATATCGTTATTTTTAAAGTTAGTCAAGCCTTAGGGGATGAATTTTCAAATATCCCTTTTATCGAATTGTATTGTCATTATTGTCATCGGTCCTTAATAATTGTGCAAAGTTTCAATTAAATCTGACCTTCTGAAGTGGGTGAAAAGCACAGGTAAAAATGTGACCCACGCCGCGAATAAAATTTGTGCGAATACGAGTAGCACAAAATGTGGTTCAAGCGTTTCAAGTTTGGAAATTTTAGTGTGAAAGATGAGACTCGCTCTAGACGGCCCTGTCACGGATAAAATCAGTGCCATCTTTGAAAAAAATGGAGCAAAATCGACATATTAGTAGTTACGATATTGCTAAAGAACTGGTTGTTGATCACAAAACATTTTTACGTCGTTTACAAAAGTCTGGGTACAAGTAAAACTTCATATTTGGGTACCACTTAATCTTACTGAGAGAAACTTATTGCAACGTGATTCCATTTGTGATTCTTTGTTAAAACGTAACAATTCCGACCCATTTCTTAAACGGTTGATTATGGGTGATAAAAAATAGAGCAATTACGATAAGAATGTCCTAAAAAGACCGTGATCGAAGCATTGACAAGCCCCACAGACCGTGGCAAAGTTCAGCCTGACTCGGAACAAAGTGAGGCTGTGTGTATAATGGGATTGGAAAACAATCGTCCACTATGAGCTTTTCGGCAAAAGCTCATAGTGGACTGTAAAACTAACGATTCTGACCTCTACTGTCACCAAATGATGAGGATAAAAGAAGCCATTGAGAAAAACCGACCGGAGCTGGTGAACAGGAAGGGCGTGGTGTTCCATCATGACAGTGCCAGACCGTATAGCCACTCAGCAAAAATTGAGAGAGCTTGGCTGGGATGTGTTGATGAATCCTCCGTATAGCCCTGATCTTGCTTCATCAGATTTTAACTTTTTTCGGTCACTTTAGAAGTTCATAACTTTTTAGGAAGATATAAAGTTTTCCTCAAAAGAACACTGAAAACTACCTGTTAGATTTTTTTGATCATTAATCTCAAATTTTTTTCAGCAATGGGATCATGGCTACCCACAAGGTGACAACAAGTAAATAAATAAAAACTCTTCCATTCCACTTTCCACTTCCTGAAACTCTGCCATTCTAGGCCTATGACATATAAACAGAAGCCTATATGCGACAAAGTTATTCCCGCATATACATTAAAAAAATTAACATCTGAATTGAGAACCTTCTCCTTTTTTTAAATCTGTTAAAAATTGAAGTCTATCTCATTAGTCCCTTGGCGTTACGTACGAAAGGACAACTGACACTACTATATTTTAATAGGTCCACTGGACACATGACCCAAATATGTTAGTCTTAGAAGTTCCAGATCGTGTCACAAATATCTAAGACTACTGAGACTTAGTGAAGCCTCCTCTTAATACTCATAAATTAAAAGGAGAGCTGATGGTAATTTTTGGGCAGCCAGGTCTACGGTTATCTGTTTTGGTACTATACAAGAAGTTTACGGTGCGCCTGAAATACCTCTCCAAAAATTACAATCAGCTCTCTCGAACCATATTGGGACAGACTCGGATTCAAGGTGTCATTATACTACACCTTCAATATATGAGCTATAGATACCTATACATTCATGAGGGCACCATGACTTAGTCGAGATATCTGCGAGGTAAAGTAACTCTACCAAAGTTGGTTCATAGATGGGTGACCGTTTTCGAAAGATGTCACACTCATGCTTCAGAGAGCACGTTAAGTCCTGCGCCTAATCTCTCTCCGGTCGTGTTGGATATTCGTCCTATCAGACTATAAGAGTGATGGAATAGAGGGTGCACTTGTCTGCACAAAAACTTGAGGACTATAATATCTTCAGTGTAGTTGGCTAGTCTCAGAAGAGATTAGCCGCCGTAACAGGTTTTTATCTGTCCTCCGATCAAAACTCCGTAGGAGGAGCGGGAATATTTGTCTCACGTATCCGATTGTGGAGGAGAAAAAATAAATAAGCATATAACATCTATATTCATAAATAAATAAAAAAATAATCCCTATTTCTCTTGATCACGAGATCACAAGAGAACTATTTCACCGATTTCATATTTCATTCATTCCATTTTGTAGTTTACTAATGGAAGAAGGTTCTTTTTGGTTAGTACGCTACGAAGTTCGCCAGCACAGTTAGTAAATTATATAACTAAAATTAAACAATTAACTCTAATATTAAACGTTAATATTTAGGCAAAAGATAAACTATATATTTCTTCCCGAATTCAACTACCCATAATAAGAGGTTAAGAAGTAAAAAGCAAAAACTAAACTAAAAAACACAATGTGATATGAATTTTTAATGAAAAGCCAAATATTGCTAAGTAGCAACTGATGAAATTAGCTTAGGACATTATTTAGAAAGAGTAAAGAATTAACGTTTAATTATTATTTTTATTGGCGACTACTTTTGGTTAAGTAAGCTAATATAATATAAAAACACACCAAAAAAAATACATTAACAACAATCAGAGACGTGGGAAAAATATTTCCTGTCCTCCTACCAATCAGAGTTCCTATCGGACGACAGAGAAAATCTCGCCGTAACCAATACCGGTTAGGAGACTATTAATTAAATACATTGTAGTTATAGTCCAAGACGTAGGTACCAGGTACTATTTAATCGTGTCGGTAATAATAACATACATTTTTTTATAGAGAATATCCAACTGCACCAGAATACTTGTCTTTTCCGAGGTTTAGTCTATTTACTATACCTATGATGGCAATTTTAGTTGCTTATCTATATATATTTATGGCTGTGATGTACCTGGGACTGTTCAGGTATGTTAAATTTATATTTATGACATTTTTAAACCTACCAAAGATGACAGATGATACGTATTGCATTACTATTGAGAGTCTATGAAGAATCCGCTAAAGAGTTTCTGCTTGCCACGCGGACGAATAGTGAGCCGCGGACCTATAAAAAATATTTTGTCTGTTACATTCCTCACCTTACCATTTATCTAGTCCGACCATAAATACTGTTACTTAAAAACTTTTCTTTTTCTCAACTTTTATATTAATTACTTTGAATTTGGAACGCGTTTATTATTTTTAAAAGTTCTTTCGATTTCGCGCCGTTTCATATATTTTTTCGTGTTCATTATCAAATTACGATATGAATTGGGGTGTCAAAGAAAATAGGATTGCGGTGATCGCCTTGCACAAAGCCGTCGGTCATATTCCAGACACTTCAAAAGCTTGGTAGCCGTATGTTCGTATATCGTACTATCAACAGATACAACAACACTTCCTCTATCGAAGACCATAAAAGATCGTGAACTTTCCAGCAGGACTCGTACCTGGTCACAAGGCACGAACTACCCAAGCTTGGCTTGAAACCAACGTTCCAGACTTTAACAGAGCTGAAGACTGGCCCTCATCTAGCCCAGACGTCAACCCTTTAGACTACAAATTATCAGTCTGTTTTAGAGGACATGGCTTGTTCTAAAAGACAGTGAGTCTCTTAAAAAATCTCTGGAAGAAGCAGTGGTGTAATTTCCCTTGGAAACAGTGTGTAAATCCATAAATTCGTGGCCAGACACATTAAAGGCCTGTATAAAAGCCAAAGGTGCCCATTTTGAATAGAATTTTTTTTTATTTTTTGCTGAGACCTTAATAAATATGTACATATAAGTTTTAGTAATATTCATCATCAGCCTATCGCAGTCCACTGCTGGACATAGGCCTCAATTGCACGCCACTTTGTTCTATCCTTGGCTTCTTGTATCCAGCTCCTGCCAGACGTTTTGCGTAGAATATCACTCCAGCTGGCCTTAGGGCGTCCTATACTTGTAACAGAACTTATGGCCGGATTATATAATACCTTAGGAGAATGATTAATGGCGCTACGAAAATTCCGCAGTTCCGGGCGTGGTTAAGTCGCGCCTGAGTCGACTTTCGTTGATGTTCTATTTACTAGTAAATATTTATAAATTAGTATAAATAATACTTTATACCGCCAGTGATAACAGGACTCTATTTATTCAATATGACTGTACATTTCTCTATGAACTGATGGGTTAGGTAAACAGACCAAAGAATTTGATGGCTCGTCGCCAAGTCACCGGGTGTATCCGACTATTTTCGTCTTGTATTTCCATTGATGGAAATAGTGGGTTCTGTTGTAATTTCGTGAGGCCATTGAAATTTTAGGTCGACGTGCACACAGGAACTATGTCCTAGTTTTTCTTTAGATAAAATCACTTTATCAAAGAGGATATATGCACTTTAAATTTTAAATGCCCATACCAACTTTAGCGCACCATAAGTATTGTTATAACGCCCTTACCTATTGCGATTCAAAGCCATGTCCCACAATTGCCATTTTATATTTCCATGGAAATAGTGGGATACACACGTCACCTCATTTAACCTAGTCGATGTACACATATTTAAAACTGCAAATTATGAGCCGTGTCGGAGTGAGATGCTGTGAACGTTAGCAGATTACCTTCAGTATAATTGATTCCCGATATTTTAATGTAATAATTTTGTTTATTTTAGACCTTCAAGTAAAGCAGGAAAGAGATCATATTTACCGAAAGAAGCAAAAGACGCTGCAAAAATAGCTATTGACAAGAAGTACAAACGTCTGGGAAGTTTAAAATTCCACGAAATTGTAAGTATTATATTCTGGAGTGCAAATCTACTAATATATGTATATTGTAAGTTTTGTATGTCCAGCCCTTTATACCCTACTGCGGAAGCCCGCTATATAGAATGCCTCCTTCTACAGCTCGAATCCATGAGGATACTTTTTCCTCATGAATACAAGGACGAGGGGATTCAAAAATACATATTTTTTTTTATACTCATACGAACTCAGTTCGCCTGTTCTTCATAATACCTTTGATCCGCTATATGGATGAATTTCTTGAACGTCTATATAGCCTTTCAGTGTGATGTTACACTTTTACCCTTCTTGTATCAGGCCTAAGCCTGAATCGAGAATCATCACAAAATAAACTTTTACCCCACTGCTCCTGAGTCCATGTTACGTGTTGTCCCAGTGACGTATAAGTGTTTTGTGGATAGGTTGTGTATTCTTCCCGCTTGTAACATCCACATACAAATTTACAATTTATAAAGTTTTGGGCTAATAATAATAAATACTACTTTAAAATATTAGCTCAAAACTTTATAAATTGTAAATTTGTTGATTTAGATGAGTTTTTGTGTAATAATAAATACTACTTTCGCAAACAAAATTATCACATTTACCTACAACAACTTCGTTTTAAACTCAATATTAACATTTAAGCACTATTTCAAATTTAAGCAAGAGTTCATCAAACATAGGATAACAAGCTATACTTCTACTAATATATTCAAGAAAATTCAACAAATATCAACAAATAAAGTGGATGGTAAGCGTATAAATACACATAATATGTGTATAGGAACACAAACAATACTATCTCTGCTATACGTCCTAACAATTGCCCAACAATGTCTAATACCGATGAAATAAAAGCTGTAAAATATAATAGTCAAAAGCAACTCTTCGGATTACTTTCTTCGTTATTATAAATTATATAAAATTCACCAACAAAGTCATTTGAATGTACAATATTCCACCAAAATATAGCAGGACTATTACATAAACGTGAAATCTGGGAAATATGTCTTATCGAACTATCTAGTAACTATAAATATATTAGTGTTTATTCAACTAGGTTCGGAATCGAACATGAGACTGAATGGCTTTAAGTTAGTTTTTTAGATAATCTTGTTTATTTGCAAGAAAAAATGTTTTAAATGTTGCGCTGTCGAAATACCATATTATAAGTGTACATTAATCTGTAACTCTTTGGTAAGTAGTTACAATTTTAAATTTCACTTATCTTATTCAACTAGGCAGAATGCATGACAATGCATAACAAATTATTAATATAATCCTTGACATTTACTTGTCTTTTTTTTAAGTGTGTCAAAATTCCCACGGATCCCGCCCCGGCAAGGGCACGACAGGTGGTTATGTCGGACTCGAACCGACTAAAAAATCACACGTTGTTATGTCTTGCAGGTCGATGGCCGGATATGAGGGTGTCCCTTACGGAATAATGCCCTTCATCTCCGGCGGACCTTGGCCAAGTATATCGCCCCATCCATAGCTTTAGTTTTCGTAATGACTCTGCTCTACCCGTCGCTCTCAAGCCAACGATTAAAGGGGACGGAGATCGTTTTATGGCCTTTGTCGAGCGGTGCGGTTTCTGCAGGATAGAGCAATGCTGGTCCTCTCCCTTTCTCTTTCCGCAGCTTTTTGTCTTGCTATCACTTCCTCGCAGAAAGCCGCAAGGGCATTCCACGCACTCTCGCTGTGTACCATTGATGATACTAACTTTCCGAGCGAAAGATGACGTGCCACACAAACGGCTACCGCCAGGTCACAGCGTTGCTGTGTCTGAGTCTCAATAATAATGTACCATTTATATTTTACGACATCTAAAGCAAGAAATAAATCTGAAATCTAAATCTTCAAAATTGTAGGCTCAGTAATTTCAAAGAAGGGGTCGATATTCATAAACTTTTTTATAAAACTTTAAGACATACATTTGAGAACCCCTTGTCTTTTTAACCCTGTGTCATTAAAAGGGCGTAAGTGCCATGAACATAAGCTCTTGTGCAGGTGCAATAATTCAAATCAGATTTTTCATACGGCAACAGCTCTAGAACCCTACACTGAGCACGATCCGACGTGCTCTTGCCCGCTTTTTTATTTTTATTAATACATGAGAAATAAAAATATCCATGGATCTACTTAGCGAGAAAGAAATATCCATAGAACCATTGGTGGATTTATGAGTAAACAAAAGTATCCAAAAATCCACTGGTGGATCCATAATTAAGAAAAAAAGTATTGAATGTACCCACGTGTGAATTCAAGGTGAAAAAAGTATCTTCAGATCCACATGTGGATCTGAGCTGTGGATCCAAGTGGAGGGAGCCGGTAGAATCATGTACGGAAACTCACTTTGCCGATAGTCCCAAAATCAACCTTGATCGACTGATGCTTTGACGAAAGAATACTTTACCAACTGAACGTTTCGCCGAAAACACCTTTAACCTACGTTCACACAGAGCATTCTGACTTGTAGGTACAAAAGATTGAAATCAATAGTTTTGTTGTTAATGATATGAAGTTTCCAATGCAAGCAACTTGTACGCACGTGTGACGTCATACTTATAGACTTGCCTAATGAAATAGCGTCTTAATAGTATTCTGCAAAAATCAGATACGGTTTGTCTCCGTGTGAACGTAGCCTTAAGGCGCTTTAAGATGTCCGGGTTTTTTTATGTAGGGGTATGTAAGTATTTTGCGCGATCAAGTCCCGATAATTTAAGTCTTAGCCCGGTCAATATAGACCAAAAATGAGAGTGAAGGTGCATAAAGTCTCAACAAGCTGAAAATCAGTCAAATTGTTTAAAACATAATTATAAATAAAATTTAAAAGTTCCCCGTCATTCCCATGTATGGAAAAAAAAATACTCGAGGTCAAAGGTCAAAAAAATGAGTTTTCGCAATTTTCAGCAAAACGGTAAGTTTTATCATACAACCCAGACAAAACTTGTAGATTATAAACTTATTTTTATTATAAAAAAATGTACCAATACTTTTTTTCCATCCAGCCATCGTTTTTGAGATATAATGGTTTAAAAAGTTATAAAAGTTATTATGGTCATAATATGCATGAGTACGCCTCGTATATACATTTCTTCTCTCATTGTCTTCCTCCAACCTCAGTTGCTGCTCATCAACATCTTTTTCGGGTTTACCAATTTCATGTGTGGCTTGGTTATCAGCTAGACCCTACAGACTGGGGTTGGAAGTTGGTCAACAATATATTAGAGGCAGTTCAAACTTTACTCCCACCTGCGCCGGAAAAACTACTAAACACAATTTTTTTGCAACTGCAAAAAGGGATGCAGTGCTAAATGTTGTTGCAAAAAAGTCTGTCTGTTTTTGTTCTCTGGCATGCACAAATTGTCAAGGCGGCCGTGTCCTAATATTGAATCACCAACAGTGGAGGATTCGTTTGATTCCGACGAAGTGTCATACAGTCAAAATTAAGATGAAGAAGAAGCAGGAGAAGAAGAGGTCAAAATGAAGATGAAGAAGAAGCAGGAGAAGAAGAAGAAGAAGAAGAAGGACAAGAAGAATTTGAAAGTTATGAATGAGACGAATGAACTTCCCCACTTTTTTTAAATTTACATAGCTTTTATCTTTTCCAATCTTTGAAAATTTCCGTTATTTTGCAATAGTTTCAAAATTAAACAGGATCACAACTGACCCTTGGAGTTACTGGGGAAATCACGTTAAAAAACGCGCTCAGTACGTGAAACGCACAATGTTATGACGATAACAACTTTCACAACTTTTTGAGTCGTTATATGTCAAACGGTGGCTCGTAAGAAAAAAAATATTGGTATATTTCTGATAGATAATTTTATGATCTACAATTTTTGTCTGGAGTACTTTTATGATAAAATTTACCGTTTTGCTGAAAATCGCGAAAAACTTTTTTTTTTACCTTTGTCCTCGAGTAATTGTTTTCTATACACGGGAATGATGGGGAACTTTTAAATTTTATTTAATTATGTTTTAAACCATTTTACTGATTTTCAACTTGTTGGGACTTGCAACTTCGAATGCCTAAAGTGACCGGACTATCTCGGATTTTAAATTATATTATACACGGGAATTTACGTACATTATTTACCTTTTAATTGTTTGACGTTTTGACCAGGTTGCATCGGTCGTAGTCACAAGCGGACTGTCGCAGCAATGTTTAAGACTTCGATGAATTTTCATCCACCTTTACTTTTTGGTTTCTCATGATGTTAGGCTCACTGCATATTAACCGACGACGGCAAACTAATGCGAGGTTGTCTTAAGTATACAAATTACTGGATTCCACGTCATGGATAGTTTGAAGCCCTCTTCCCTGTTGAAAGTTTTATGTCTATTTCATTTCAATCGCTTCACGCACTTTTTTTTAATAGAAATTGCGAACCGTCGATTAGGGGTGTTTTGGGCGAAACGTTAAGTCTGTAAAGTATACATCGCTATATAGCATCACTCGCTAGAGAAACGCTATATATTATATAGACATTATTCATGAGCACCGAATGACGTTATTTAGTTCAGATCGATTTCCTATGTTCCGCGTTCGCGAGCAATGTCTATGTACAGTCAGCCAAAATATGGTGTATCACCCTACGGTTAAAATTAATATGCACGTCTGAAACGACAAAGTTCTTTTTTCTTTATATCTATATATATCTCAAAAGTAGAGTTTATAATGTAAACAAAGTAGGTAGTACATTATACAGGGTGTTTGGGGGGTGAATACTTAAGTAGTTATAGGAAAATGGTTGAATGATTGATATGTTGGTGATGCTGTTGGCTACTTGTTGCGCCTAATTAAATAACATTTGGCCCTAAGTTTAACAAGTAATTATTTTTTCGCTATTTTTTTACAAAATCCCCATTACTTAGTCTAGTGTTGTCTTATTTAGTATTAAACAATATTTCATACAAAAAAATTAGAAATATAACAGTGGAGTATCAGACTTCCATAAATCGCTAAAAAATCTTTTGGCAATTATACACTGTAAAAAAATTAAATAAACGTGTAACTTCTCTATTCTTATGGTACGTAACATGAAATATAAATAATAAGATAACTCAACAAAAAACCGGTAATAAACTATTAAATTGTCACTTTTTTAAAGCATCCTTGAAGACAAACCGTTTTATTTTATTAAATCTTAATAATAAAACAACACTTGACTAAAGTAATACATTTTTCTAAAATAAAAAACGGCGATTTTCTAGGAAAATATTACTCGTTAAAATTAAAGCAAAATGTTATAATTTAGGCGCAACAAGTAGCCAACAGCATCACCTATCAACCATTTTCCTACGGCTACTTATCCTCCAAACAGCCTGTATAATTAAATGTAAATAATTTAATTTAAATTGATTACAGATGGTTGTTGTTCTGTTCGGGGGGGCAATGGCGTTGTTTTTCTTTCGCTCCCCGCAATTTATGACGGGTTGGGGAGATGTGATAGTCACATATTTTAATTTAGATGATCAAAGATAGTAAGTTAATCATTTATTTATTTATCGCAGTCACGGTGATAGCTCGGTTTTCAAACTTGTCGTTATGTTTTTTAAAGACAACTGCAGTAGGGTGCTGATGCAGCCCGTTGCAGTTGACACAAAGTACACCCAGACTCAAAACAACAATTTGTCGATAACACAAATTGGTGTCCCGTGTGGGAATAAATCATATTATATTCATAAAATCGAAAAAAAGTAACCATGAACACTTTCCGAAAAGCGGACTTAATGTTAAAAGCATTCTCTGCCAGTCTACTTTAGGGTGATTTGAAGGTAATATTCATTACTAGCTTACCCACGCAAATTCGTCTGCGTATTTTTTACCCGTTTATGCAACATTTAGAAAGAGATTTATAAATTGTAACTTACTTCATGAAGCGAAGGTGGTCTGCCAGGCAGCATGACATGAATTAGCGGGCCATAAAGGCGCTATTTCTCAGTATGTTTATGTCGACTTCAACAACAAAACACTATAGATTTCAATTTTTGGTCAGTACGTACCTCATGCAAGTTGCAACTTGCATACAAGTGACTTGCCTTATGGATTAGCGCATTTAAAGGTGCTATTCCATAAGGCAAGTAACAGATTGTTAGAAGAAAAAAAAGATCTTTACAATGGTCGGAGCACAACTATCGTAAGCTTTAAGACAGGTAAGTGGGAGTACGAGAAGGTTTAATATCAGAATAAAGAGTAGTGAGAACGTGCAAATTGAGCCATTTTGTTTGAGAACGGTAATAAGACATGTTGAAACTTACGAAGGTTGAAAATAAATCCATGCAGTTATTTAGAAGTCGATCATACTTTTACGTTACCAAAGTCTATCGTGGGAAAAATCAACGTCTGAACGAGCATAACTTTAGTTTTGCTTTCCACCTTGCACACATTGATTCTAAATAGCGAAAAATCCCTCTAGTAGGAGAGATGTGGAAGACGACCTTCGTGATGAAATATATCTCATCTGGTTATCAGGTTATCATTCTGATAACCAGAATTTTTATCAAGTTTTATTGATTTATAAACAGGCTTACGATAGCCTGCCAATCGCAAAGTGTTCACGGTTTTTTTTTATATGTGGTGTAGGCAAAGACGTTTTACGTAAAAAGGTGAAGAAACCAGCAACTACTGACTTAGTTTTTTAAATGTCAGTGTCGCTTCACCGGCGTCAATAGATAAAAGCAGCCGATTACATTTTACTCTACTCGTGATAATTAAATCATGCTTTCTTCTTCTTTTACGATTTTTTCAATAATTATGTGACATTGCCATAAATGTTATTTATGTGTGCATTAGTATACTGCTTTTAAAGATCAAATGTTGTTTATGTTACCTATTTACACCTTTTTACTTAAAACATCATTGGTAGTAGGTAGGTATAAGTGGATGTTGATTTCAATACACTTATTATTTAATTGAAACCGATGTTACGTCACCGGAAAACAAATAGCGCCTTCCCTTCATACAACGTGTCCTTAACTGAAAAATTAAATTTATGTAAACTCTATTTGTAACCTATAAAGATCTCATAAACACTTATCGCATTTTTTTTTCAGCGTTCGAGACTCGGCAGTGTCTTTGTTAGCCACTTTTGTGATGATCTTGGTGCCAAATAAAATAATATATGCACAACATTTCAAAGCAAAGTGTAAGTTTATTTTTTAATTGGTTTACTTATTATTTGGATTAAGATACTTACATTATATTGACCCCTCAGTTTTTAACAGACCAGAACCAGATCTGGTAATATCTTTTTACTGAAATGTCAACGTCTTCGAATATCTATTAATTCCTCAATTGTTTACTTTCCTGAATGTCTTATTTCCCGTAATGTCAGTAGGGTAAAATTAGGGCTTCTGCATCACTTGCTCTCGCGCCGCCGCTCGAGCTGCGTGATGCAGAAGCCCCAATTTTTACAATCGAGAACGAATAATGCTGTGTCTGTAGAAATCTGCTGGCATCGATTCAAGTGCACGTTAAATAAATTATTGTTTGTAGTTATGGTTCGAAGCGTGTCTGCTTACAATGTTTAAACATGATATTACGATGAATCAATCCGTGAACATTTATTCGATTGAAATTTTATTTAGAACTCTTTATTTGATTTACGAACTAATGCAAATCTTATTCAATATCAGTTGTTTGGAGATCTCAGACATTTTCGTTTTTTTTTTCTTCAATATTTACCAACCGTCTCTAACAAAATACATTTTTGAATCGGGTTACCTTAGGAAAATGTTAACCCTTTATCTCTGGTCTGTAGTAATCTGCTAGCGTTGATTCAAGTGCACATTAATTATATTATGAACGAGCCTGTTCCTATATATTAGGTTTCTTCTATCAAATGTACGAAATTGTTGTAGATGCTAATTATTCGAGTTCATAACTAAATCCTTTTAAAGCGAATTTTAGAGCATTTGTTGTTATCTCTAAAGCAAGGTCTTAAGATTGCATTATACTGTTCATGGCTAATTATTTCTACAATATGAAGCTTGCATAATCGCTTTTCTATTATCAATACCTAAACACGATCTCCAATTCTCAATGTCATAGTATTCAGCAAGTAAGTCGAAGCTTGTATTTTTATTTAGGAGTCTGATATTTTAAATCTTGCTAATTACTGTAAGTACTTGCAAAATGTTAGTGCTTGCTAAAGTTTTATAAAGATCGAGGTTCAGGGAAATTTAGCAAACAAAATAAAAACTAATTAATTAGGTACCTAATATTTTTTTATCGAAACAATTTTTTGAAAGCATAAAGTAATTTTTAAAGAACATATTGTGTCATGTCATGATATATACAACTGTATACGCTTTCAAAATATTTATATTGATCATACAAGCTTAACAAATTAGGACCGTTCTTATCTTCTAAATGAATAACATTTTTATTATTCCACATAACTTGCAACCATGACACTTTTTCTAAACCTTTAGCGTAAACACATATATTTCTTAAACGATCTTCAACTAAACTTTGGCATTTAGAATAAGGAGTAAATCAAATCAAATAAAAAAGTGTATTTTTTTTTAGAATTGAAACTTTTCATTTTTAAATTCAATTTTTATATTACGACTATTTTTATCTTTACTACCTAAAACTATTATTGTAATTTATCTGTGACTTATTCTGTCACCATAAAAAGATATCAATAAATCTAATAAACTATAAATAAATTATATCGTATTGATCCAGGCTTCCAAATATAAAAAAGGGTAACGCTGACAAAAAACAAATGGAGTTTGATTCCCATAGGACCTACAACCATGTCTCTTACATGGTTGAAGGTCCTATGGGAATCGAACCTGTAATATCCGCTTTATTAGCATGACCCACAGAGCAGAGTATGAAAACGTAAAATTAGCGACCAAACCAGAAGATTTAATAAGTTGTCCGATGTCATATAACAATCGTATCGATAAAATAAACGAAGTGTATGATTTCAAATAAAGCATTTGCAACATTTAAGAACAAACGGATTTTACTTGATGACCGTTTTAATAGTAACTATGATGAAACAGATTAGACATTATTCCGAATTTAAAATATATTGAAAACACAAAGAATCATCAGATCAGGTCAGAATTTATCTGCATTGTTTATAATGTACCTACTTATTAATGACTCCAATCAGTATCAAGGAATATAATATTATATGGTTGGTAATCAGATAATATATGCATCCTTCAATCAAGATAGCAATGAAAAAGAAGTGCAAAGAAGAGTCAACTGCGCATGGAAATGCTTTTGGGCGCTAAAAGAAATTACAGCATGCCACTAAAAAGACTGTAATAGAAACCTGCATTTTTCCAAGTATAACATATGGCTGCCAGACATGAGTCTATACAAACAAAATAAAGAATATAATAACTACAACACAACGAGCTATGGAAAGGAGCATCTTGAAGCTTAGAAGAATAGAAAAAGTAAAGAGTGAAGAGATAAGAAAGAAGACAAAGCTGACAGATGTCCTTAAACAAGCCTTGAAGCTGAAGTGGCAATGGGCAGGCCACGTCATAAGATACAATGACAAAAGATGGACCTCACAAAAAGAAAAGTGGGAAGACCAAAGAAACGACGGGTAGACGACATCATAGAAGTTGCAGGCAGAAACTGGTGGAGTCTCGGTGCAGAAAGAGAGGACTGGAAGAAGATGGAGGAGGCTTTTACCCAAAAGGGATCCATTGCAATAACAGAAAAGCTACAAATACCTAATCAACATAATTATGTATTTAACTTTTTTATTGTAATGGAATAAAATAAGCTTATTATTATTATTATATATGCTGGTTTATCGACTTTTTTAATTAGAAAATTATTAAATTTATGTGACGTGACGAGTTATTTTTTCAAAATTTAAATCTCAAAGTTTAGAGAAAAAATTGACCGTATGTATCTTTACTCATATTATTTAAAACTGCAATAAAAACATTACGTATTTGTACTTACGTCTTTGTTGATCTGGGTGTGCGACACTGCAGGTACTAACGTTATGTTATGCGTTCAAATTATTAATTAAATATAATAAGATGACTTCCATAGAAAATCTTAGTTATAGCAATAAAGACGCGAACAGTTAATTTTTTTAATAATTTCGAATTTTTCTGTTAATTTTCCACGACCTAGCAACGACAAAAGAGAAAAATAGATACAGTTCGTTAAAAAAAAATCGGCGATGGAACGTGGTTAACATCACATGCCTCACAAACTTATGAAGCTGCTCCATTTTTGTTTTATAATTAAAATAATAATGTCAATAAATTATATTTGTTTCAGTTTTTAAGGTTCCGTGGCCAAAATGGCAAAACGGAAACCTTATAGTTTCGTCATGTCTGTCCATTCATTCATCCGTCCGTCCGTCCGTCCGTCCGTTCAACCGTCCGCAGATTAGCTCAGAGACTGCTAGTGCTAGAAGGCTGTAATTTTGTATGGATATACATATTACTTACGCCGACAAAGTAAAATAATAATAAAATCTTAAAAAACTTTTTTCGAATGTAGGTACCTCTCAGTGAGGATATTTTTTTTTCTTATTTACCCCATGGGTATCATTACAAAGGCCTTTAAAAACGTTTAGGGGTTGTAAATGTTGTGTGTAAATGAAACGCAATCGTGAGGTCGCGGGTTCGAACCCTACCCATTATACTACCGACGTGATCCCACTCCTAACACAAGCCTCTGAGCTTAGCTGGAGGGGTTAACAAGATTGCTAGTAATGTGAGACTCAATCCCACATTGCTAGTTATCTTTTTAAATAAAAAAAATACCATTTATACATTTAGAGATCCGTTTGTGAAATATTAAACTTTAAAGTGCAAATTGTGTTAGTCAAGTGTCGTCACCGCTCCCCCCCCTCCCCGCCAGGAAAATTTACAAGTTTACGAATAACAGCTGATCAAATAAAAAGTAACAAAATTATCGTACAAATTCCATTAAAAATAATTATTAAGAAAAAAAATTAAAAAATCAGAATAAAACAAG
This sequence comes from Herminia tarsipennalis, assembly GCA_945859575.2. Lineage (NCBI taxonomy): Eukaryota > Metazoa > Arthropoda > Insecta > Lepidoptera > Erebidae > Herminia > Herminia tarsipennalis. Next base: position 19,698,304 of record OX243855.2, read on the forward strand.
ATAGCCACCATAGAATCAATAAATAGTAAACACCATTGTTGAATTCTATTTACGGGTTACTAAGTCTCATGAGAAGGCCGCCGTGACATAGATCGTTTATTACATTAATATTTATTAATTTATATCGATTGTTCAACAGATATAGAAGATTTGCCCAAAAAACCGGCAAATTCAGTGCTGAATTGGGCTCTTGTGAATAAAGAAATGCCGTATGCGTATACGTTTTTAATAAGTAAGTTCCATGTAACTGAAAACTAAAGTTTAAAACTTTCTTTATAATTACTATAGTAGGATATAGCAGTTTTTTTTTTATATTTTTTTTTTTTATAAAAAAAGACGACACCCGCTGTAGGGTACAAGCCCTGTGTCGCGGGGGACTTTACAAACATACAAGTCACGGACACAAAGAAACTTTTTCATTTTTGACAAAATTATGTACAGTCGCGGAATGAAAATGTTCACCTTATCCAATTTTGCTTCAACCGAATCAAGGAACAGTAACGCCAACATGTCAATGTTGCCGCAGACACCTCTACCACGGCCTTCTCGAACGCTGCTAGCGCGTCTTTCGGCGACGAAAACTGTATCAACTAAAAATAAGGTTATACTCAGATTAATAACTCAAAGCAATAAATTTAATGGAACCTTGAACACATGTTTTTACGATAAACGAAAAAGTTTTTGTTTTTCAAGGTAATTGGTAGAATAATGACTAAGAAAATTGGTTGACAGCTTCTTGACAGACACGAATGATAGCACGGCTATTTTGTAATATCGCATAAAGAGAACCAAAGGAAACCATGGGTGACAAGAACGTTATTTTGACAGAACTAACACTGCTGTATCTGTCTTATTGAAATACATTATTTTCACGTATTGCAATCAGTGGTAGAGAGTGATAGAGTTAGAATGAGACGGATACATACCTATATAAAGTGTTAATTTCATGTACGTGATGGGTATCGAATAGCTATCAAAACACAAAAGATTTTTTCACCTAAAAAATACGATTGAGCATAACATTTTTATGTGGACGACCTACGGTCGTCGGACGCCGCACGTGCCGAGAACTATGCGCGGGCGCCCCTTAGTCACCCGGTATCTATCGAAGTATCGAGCGGGAAGGGTGTGTCGCTCTGATACAAGTCGTGCGCTCGCGTATTTAAAAAAAAAAATACAAAAAATATTTTACAACCTCTATTCGCGAGTAGGTACTGAGGTATGATAGTATGTAATATCAACACCAGTGAAAGTAATAAGTGTATGATGATCAAAGACGAGTGCCTACTTCCATGCCATCCTGGAGGCATACCAGTGGTTGTTGTAATGACATTACTTTTTTTTTTTTATTATTAATTTATTTTGGCAACAGACAGTTTTGTACAGTTATAATACTTATGAATATGTGGCTCTTTACAATTAACCTACAGTGCCGAAAAGTAAAAGCTTTTATCCTCATCAAGCAGATGGCGGTTGTCCACACTACTAAGTAAAGACTTAATTTAAAAACAGTTCATTAACATGGCGAATAAAATAAGATAATTGTAAGTTCGATAAATTTGTCAGTCCAAAATTTGAGAAATGTGATCGGAAAATTAGAATCAGCTGGTACAGTGCACATAAGAATTTATGAGAATATGAGAGTAAAGAAAATAGCGCTTAACTTTAAAACGAATAGTTAAATACAATTTTTGTTTTCGTAATTATTTTTGAAATACCACTTGGTACCGCTGGTTAAAATTGTTGCAGTTAATTTTTTAACACTATATTATATTTTCCATCTATACATCTAGTTCATAATCTGAGAGTTAACATTTGTGTGAATAAATTTAAGCTCTTATTAATACGCTTCGCAAACTCAAACTTTTGTTTGAGTTTGCGAAGCGTATTTGAAAACTGACGATTATTTTCATTCCGCGACTGTACCGACACACTCGCGCACGCACATACCCACCTTTTTTTTGTTGGTATTCTTTCTTTCCCACCTTCCCCCTACCCAGGCTACCTGAGTGAACCGTAAGATTTTTTTTTCTGCTCACCTTTGTTGTATGTAACACATACCTAATTGGGTATTTGAATTTCAAATCATTCAACAACAATAAATAGTTTTACACCAATCAGGTAATAATTCGCTTTTAAATGATCTAAAAAAAGTATTTGCCCACATTCATCACGTTTCAGTATTTTTTAATCATCAAAATAAACACGAAAAGAAAACTAAAATTCTTTCACACCAGAGAAATATGACGTCATTATTATATTAATTTTGCATTCAAATCGCTACAGAGCTAATTGTATTGAAGTTTTATAAAAATATCATTTCACATTCCATAAAAAGATTAAATTATCTTTTTATGAAATGTGACATTCTAATACCTAATTTTATTGTTTATGGGTGACGGTTCACCTATGTGCGGTAGATATCTATAGATTACTAACATCAGCTCAATGGTTGATTCTAGGTGGAGGTTTTGCTTTATCCACTGCAGCCAAGAAAACTAATTTGAACTCCGCCATTGCGGATGCATTGTCATTTTTAGATGGTTTACCAACCAACCTGGTATTGTTTTTACTTATAATTATGGTGATATTTGCCACCAATTTCGCTTCAAACATGGCCGTAGCTAATGTGTTTGTGCCAATAGCTATAACCTTGGTAAGATTTTTTCTCCTATATTCGTATTTTTATCGCTTTTACAGTTTTTTAAAAGTTTTTAATCAAACTGTACGAAAATAACTTCTACGCAATTCGATCGGGTGTGCGAAAATAACATCAACAAGTCTCATCATTGATACACCTTTATTTTTTTAGTTGGCGCATTTTCTAAATTTGCCTACACCAGAACATGAACACCCTAATTAAGGGACAGTCCCTGCGGGCCTTAACCTCTTCGCAACCTTTTCTTTATTCATTTATAAAATATAGAAAGTATATAATAAGATTTTGTAAATTTCAGGCGAAAAAGCTTAACGAAAACCCATTATGGTTCTGCATTGTGGCGGGTCTTACTGCATCAATGTGTTTCATGATGCCAGTAGCAACGCCTGGAAACCTTATTGTTCAGCAAGCTGCCAAAATTCCTGTATTTAAAATGGTATGGTCATTCAGCCTCTTTCTAATATTCTAACTGATTCTCCCCAATGCCATAGACAGAAATAGATTTTTATTATTTTGTTTATATTTTTTATTTTTTACATTTTTTTATTTTGAAGTGTGAGAAATTTAAACTCAATTATATATTTCTTAAGCTAAATGAATAGTTAAAGGCATTTTCCAATGAATCCTCATAAGAAGGAGCTGCGTGAGATGCTTAAAAAAATGTTCTACGCTTTAAAAATCATAATCATTATTATTACAACAATAATTTGATTTAATGAATCGGTTTCTAACTGATTGATTTAGGTGTCACATGGTGCAAAATCATGTATATACAACGTGTAACCGATAGGTGTAGTCATATTCAAGGGTTGGTATTGTACATGATTCTGAGTACACATGCCCAATTTTATCTAAATCGGTGTACCCTTATATAGAATTTATTTTTTCATTTATTTCTTTATGAATAAAGAAACTAAATTATTACAAAGCAAAAACCCGTCTTCCTAAAATTTATAACTGAAACTAAACAAGTTTTGATGTCGTCACAACCTCACTCTGAGACAAATCTAACGATACCTCTGAAGCTAAAATAAATCAAGTTTTTACGCTCTAGAGTGTGCCAAAAAATATTATATGTACATACATACACTCGAAAAACATAACTTTCCTTCATGCGCAGTCGGATAAATATGATTTAAAATATTGTATGCCATAATAAACCAATTTATTTTTGCACCCGGAGAAGTATAATACTTATGCCATACGCCGTTCGCTACTGAAATTTTACTTAAAGAATATATAAACTAGCTGACCCGCGCAACTTCGTATGCGTTAATTTAACCCGTTTTTGCAACATTTTTCATTGCTGCTTCGCTCTCATTAGTCGTAGCATAGTGTTACATAGCCTATAGCCTTCCTCGATAAATGGGCTATCCAACAATAAAAAAATCAATACGAATCCTTAGTTCCTGAGATTATCGCGTTCAAACAAACAAACAAACTCTTCAGCTTTATAATATTAGTATAGATAACTGATAATAAATATTAACGCAATCCGCTAAGAGACCATGGTAGATTTGACCACACCTTTCTATTACACGTTGTATATTATTAAAGACCAACGATTGAAGTAGTACTAAATAACTTTCAGGTTGAGGCCGGAGCAGGAGTGTCTTTTGGGGCAGTATTTATTACGTATTTTTTTTACTTAATTTATTGCCCTTGGGTTTGGCCTGTCGTTAAACAAACGCCTGAATGGATGACAGCTGTACAACCTCCACCTCCTCCAGAGTAGGAGGTAAGTATCTTATAAGTACTGTTTATAAAAACGGACACATTGGAAGACGGTGTACCAGCTAGGCCCTCTTAGACATACGAGCCATGAGTTTTGTTGACGATCTCATACTCATCTCGTGAACGGGGAGAAGATTAATTCGTAATTATAATGTATTGACATGACCTGTATTCTATTGACTATTTTTATTTTGTTCCTTAATTTATTAAATTATAATTGTGTGACATGTAAGAATTCCGTACCAATAAATAACTAAGACTATATTATGGAATTGAAAGCCCGTTATTTTATGATTGAAAACTATTATAAATTGACTAGGAACACCATCGTTTTAAGCTGACTACCGCTAAACTTAGGCAAGAATAATGTTTTTACAAGTCTATGTACCTTTCATTTTATATAAGAGACGAAATGAAGTGTTCAAGTTCAGTGATTAGGCGTGAAATTTTAGTCATGACATAGCTGTTAACATTAAAAAAACGAACCCGTTACTAAATGTCCCAAGTGAGTACAAGTACCTATAATGGGAGTTCCTTCGAGAGGTTTAGAGGAATCCAATGTAGGGCCAGTGTTAATTCGAATATTTAACCGCTAATAGCTCATCAGGCCACCTTGGCGCTTCGACATATAATAATAATAATAATAAAAATTATTTATTCGCTTAGGAAGCAGAATACTACATTTGTGAAAAGTCTTTACTTGTAATGCCTGTTAGGTAAAGCCCGAGAAAAGAACAGGCAATAAAAACTCGTGCCCACTCTTTTCAAATTGCATATATGTATATCATGTGTTACATAAAGTCGCTAGGAACTATGCTTATTAAAAACTAATTTAAGGAATTGTAATTATAATGCCTTTAATGCCATCAGTCATGATATCTTACTTTCTATCCTCTCTCATCTGATGTTCTCGTCCAATGCTCTTAAATGGTTCTCGTCCTATCTTCGGGGGCGCCAGCAGTCGGTGCGCGTAAATGATTCTTTATCCAGATGGCGCGATCTTGGCGCTGATGTTCCTCAAGGTGGAATTCTTTCTCCTCTATTATTTTACATTTTTATTGATCTTATTACTAATGTCCTTCAGTGTACGTTTCACCTTTACGCTGATGACCTTCAGATATACGCTCAGACTAGTGTAAATGATTTATCTGAGGCCATCACAAAGATCAACGGTGATCTTGCTGCTATCAAAACCTGGTCAGATTGGTTCGGCTTGACTGTAAATCCTTCCAAGTGCCAGGCAATTGTGATAGTCATCTTTAACAGCTCCACTATCCCTAATAATTCATCTGTCAGGGACCTCGGAATTTTACTAGATACAAACCTCAACTGGCAAGCTCAGGTAACTAGTGTTAGTAAGAGGGTTTCAGGTACTTTGCGGACATTATACCGTCTCAAGTATTTTCCGGTTTTTCCCGTTGGACAGATCGATGGCTAGATTAGTCTGTCCAGTGGGAACTTTTTGTCCCATTGTCCAGATCAGCTCGGCTTTTTCCGTTGGTCAGATCAATGGTTAGATTAGTCTGTCCAGTGAGAATATTTTTTTCCCATTGTTCAGATCAGCTTGTGATGTAGGTGTATGAAAGTACCATTGAACACAAAAAGGTCTAGCGGATAAGTATACGGTATATTAATATTAAATAGGTTTTATGTTTAATGTGACAAGTTGTGTTATTATTGTTTAAGAAGTAATTTTCCTATGTGTCATGTAATGTCATTTGTAATACCTACCAACTTAAATTCATTAATATTCTAAATAATTTAATTGAAAACAAGGATTAGTAGAGATGGATCTTTATTTTATTAATAGAAAGGGTGGAGTTGTTTTGTTATATAACGGGTACCAATTTCACAAAAACAAAGATTACAGAAATGGAAACGAAATTTGGCTTTGCAGTCAATACAAAAAAAATCGTTGCGTGGGATCTGTGACTGCTCAAGTACGTATAGTGGTTATTACTATCCCCTGTTACGTGTACAATAGTTCGACAATATTGTTTGTCACTAGTTTTTAAGTATAATTCCTGCCTGTCTAGTGTCGTCTTTAGTAAACAAAATCCTATTACTAGATTTCACTGCCCGTCTATTCATCTGTCACCAGAGTGAATCTCACAAACTGTGATATTATTTCTTACTATCACGGTTCTTGAGTACACGGTCAGCAGCAGTAAGTCGCCTTAAAAACAAATACTAAACAAAATATAGTGAACGAAATAGTTAATAACCACGGGGTTGGTTAACTGATATTTTTTGCAAAAGAAATGTTTCTGTCTTTTTTTCACCGGATAGGTGTAGGTATAATTATGTTAGGATATAGGTGCATATAATATTATGGTATCAATTGAGAATAAGTGCCTTATGTTTTCAGAACCGCAATACAATTATTAAGGCCAAAGATCACACTTGTGTTCAAGATTTTGGCAAAAATGAAATAGAACTTGCATTGCATAATATGCAGGTTCAAGCATGCAAAGATTTTCAACCAGTGCCAACAGTGTATAAAGAGGGTGTCGCCAAGTTGAAAGATTCTGGCTTTTGTGTTCAAGATTTTGGCAAAAATGAAATAGAACTTGCATTGCATAATATGCAGGTTCAAGCATGCAAAGATTTTCAACCAGTGCCAACAGTGTATAAAGAGGGTGTCGCCAAGTTGAAAGATTCTGGCTTACATCTAACAAATAATATACCATCTTTTCAATCTGTCAAAAGTACTATATATCGGAAGAGAAATAAAGCGGCTAAAGTTACTAAACTATTTCACGACAACCCTGTCGATGTGGAGATCCCTGAAGAGTTTAGAAATTTTATTTTTGCTGATTTTGTTGATCATAAAAATCGTATAATTGTTTTTTGTACGCCGCAATCGAGACAATATTTAAAGGAAGTGAACCATTTTTTTTGCGACGGAACATTTAAGAGTGTGTCTTTTACATCATTTTCCCAGCTATATACCATCCATGGTGATATCGGTAGTAGCATCGAATCCACTAATATCATTCCATTAATTTATGCATTGATGTTCGACAAAACGGAACGAAGTTACATTAGTCTTTTTAGCATGTTACGATCACAATTACCATATATGGAACCCAAAAAGTTTACCCTGGACTATGAAACTGCTGCTTCTAATGCATTAAAAAATGTATACCCAAGTGCAGAAATAAAAGGTTGTTATTACCATTTTTTTCATAACGTTTGGAAGCAAGCAAAAAAACTTAAGTTGACCAAATCAAAATCATCAAAACGTATAGTTGCACTTTCGAGTATTCTTCCACTACTGCCACCACAATTAATAGATGAAGGCTGGCAATATATTACTAATGATGCTCCTGATAACTTACAGCAATTCATAAAATATTTTAAAAAGCAGTGGTTAGATAAATCTAGTTTTAAAGAAACTTGGTCAGTTTTTGGCCAGAGACACAGAACCACCAACTCTTTAGAAAGTTGGCATAAAGAGGTAAATAAAAAAATAACTAGAAAAGGTCCTGGATTAGTCAATTTATTAAAAAAATTACTAAAAGATGATTTTTCTAAAGTAACCGGTAATCGAAGTAAAGAAAATATAAAAAAAGATGAATTCATTCAAAATTCACAAATGATGTTGATAAATGGAGAATTGACTATAGGTCATTTTTGAGAACGTCTAAGATAAAACATATATTTTTCATCCCACTACGTCGGAAAGAGTAGTGAACTTTTTTAAATTTTTCGCGTGCTTCATTTTCTTTTTGTTAAAACGTAATAATTAAGTTTTAATCGAGCAAGCGAAGAGTTCTAAATTAATTACTAATTTAGAACTTTTCGCTTGCTCGACTAAAATGCGAGGATCTTTTGTCTTTTATTATTAATAATAAAAATAACAGTTTTCATTTTATATCTACTTTCTTTCACTATTCCCAGTGGACAAACTAATCTAACCATCCATGAACAGTTTTCACTTTAAATGTACTTTCGTAATCTATCTGAATAATAAAAAAAAGACTTCCCACTGGACAGACTAATCTAACCATTGATCTGACCAACGGAAAAAGCCGAGCTGATCTGGACAATGGGACAAAAAGTTCCCACTGGACAGACTAATCTAGCCATCGATCTGTCCAACGGGAAAAACCCGTATTTTCTTCCATTTAAAACTAAACTTATGCTCGTCCAGACGTTGATTTTTCCCCTAATTGATTATGGTGACGTATGCTATCTCGATCTGAATGCAGATCTCTTTAATAAGTACGATCGACTTCTAAACAACTACATTAGATTTATTTTTAACCTTCGTAAGTATGACCATGTGTCCTTTTACCGTTCTGAACTGAAATGGCTCCTTATTCGGCAACGCCGTAGTTTGCGCGTTCTCACTACCCTTTATTCTATAATTAACTCTCCTCATACTCCCTCTTACCTGTCTTCTAGCTTTCATTTCTTGTCCTCCAACCACAACAGAGATTTCCATTCTTCCAACAATCTCTTACTTTTATGCCCCGCTCATTCTACTGGATTCGTGGGATCCTCTTTCTTTGTTCAATCTGTTGTACACCCAACCGTTTCAATTTTAAAATTAAAGTTCGTACGCTACTCTTTAACAGCAGCTGAATCTTTACAAAGTTAACAATTTATTCGTTTATAATGTACTAGCTGACCCGCGCAAGTTCGTCTGTGTACATTTTTCCCGCGATTGCAACATTTTTTATTACTGCTTCGTTCCTATTTCTCGTAGTGTGATGTTATATAGCCTACAGCCTTCCTCAATAAATGAGCTATCCAACAGTGAAAGATTTTTTAATTCAGACCAGTAGTTCCTGAGATTACCGCGTTCAAACAAACAAACTCTTTAGCTTTATAATATTATAACTTCGTATGCGTAAATTTTCCCCGTTTTTGCAACATTTCTCGTCGCTGCTCCGCTCCTATTAGTCGTAGCGCGATGTTATATAGCCTATAGCCTTCCGCGCTAACCTCAGGAACTGCTAGTCTGATTTTTCAAATCAGACTAGCAGTTCCTGAGATTAGCGCGTTTAAACAAACAAACAAACTCTTCCGCTTTATAATATTAGTATAGATGTATGTGTCGTATATAAATATGTATGTATGTAAGTAATGTAATTTATGTATATTTTAATATGTAGGTATTTATATATTAGCATGTTTTCGATTATGTATTTTTGTGTATATATGATGCCTTTTTTAAATTTCTCGACTTTTAATATATTTTTATTATTATTGTTTATCTAGTTTTCTACAGTCTGCACCTACATATTCCTAACTTTACATCACCCAAAGGTAGACTGGCAGAGAATGCTTTTAGCATTAATTCCGCCTTTGTACACTATTTGTACAATAAGTGTTAAATAAATAAAATAAATTATAACATCAGACTAATAACTGGGCGAAGTGATTAACACTTCCACCCAGGATAAAGCTTTGTGTGATGAGCACGATGCTTTATTCTGTGTCTGGGTGTTATTTATCTATGCCCAGTTTTTATGTTTATTATTTATCTAGGCTTAGGTAAAGTAATAAATTTAGACGAGTAGTAGATATGTTGTAAATCAAGTTCAAAACTATGACCATACCGAATTAGCCCATCCCGACTTCACTTCACGTGATACCCCGAGGTTGTATTTTATAGTCGGAGGCAAACAGAGTCGAGATAGCGGGCGGAGGTGTGGAGTGCACTTCCCGCAGCACCGAAGAAGATACGACTCTTTTAAGATCTGGGCGATAAAGTTTGACCAGTACAAACTTGACAGTTGACAAACAGACAATCATTGTCCCCAATAATTATTATTAATTTAATCATCAGCAGTCATCATCGTTAATCATAATCAGCCGTCATCATCAACTCGTGAGGAGGGTTATGTTTTTGACGCGTTTATAAGTACGTACATATCCTTCTAATGTTCCCATGTCCGTTCATAATTCCTCAACGGCTCAACCGATTTTAATAAATGATAAGTCAGAAGTAAGATTCATCTAGATAACGCAAGTGACAATGGGTATTATATTTTATATTTTTTTATTCTGTTTTATATTTTTTTCTAAGATCTGCGAGTATGGTATTAAATCAAAGGACACTTTGGAGTGGAAAATCATAGTTACATTGTAACTATCTTACGACTGAAAAGTACTAAAAAAAAATGATCAATTTAAAATCTAACGAAACCAGCTTGCAAAAATTTTAAAAAAATATCATGCAGTCGGAGCTTCAATTATTTTTTTAAAACTTTAATATCGTGCTTTCGACTCATCATTAACAACCTATCGCAGTCCACTGCTAGACATAGGCCTCTCCAATTGCACGCCACTTTGTTCAATCTTCGGCTTCTCGCATCCAAAACCTGCCAGCGTTTTGCGTAAATCATCACTCCACCTGGCCTGAGGGCATCCTACACTACGTTGATACGTACGACTGCATGATATTCAATATGAAGTGGTACTTTTCATATTTAATATCATGTAGTCTACTTGTTGCAGATAGGATTTTAAATATATTATCTTGCAACTGTAAGAAACGATGTAGAAGGCTGGAATGAAGTGTTCTATTGTGTGAGGATACATACATTTTTAAAAAAAATTAATTGTCTTTATATTTCTCATAGATATTTGTCATAAAGTCAACTATTGAGGCATTAAGTAAAAAAACGGGCAAATGCTCTTGTCAGACCATGCTCAGTTTAGGGTACCTCAGCCTTGAATAATTGCATCAGCAGAAGAGCGAATGTGCATGGCACCTACGTTATATAAGAAACTTTTTTTTTTGATTGAGTTGCACAATTAATGCAACTTTTGGAGCGATTATTTCCAAAAATATTAACTCAATCAAAAAAAAAAGTTTCTTAGAAACCTTAAGTTATAGACCGACCGCACCACTGCTAAGTTCTTTAATTTTCTTTTTTAAAACCATTTACATTAGACTGACAGGTTTTTAAAAAGAAAAAAACAACCTCACTGGCGATAATTAAACTATTCAATGTCAACACCTCAGAGCTTTACTAATATTGTGAAACTCGTGCGTGTGTCTAAACATTGCATTAATCGCCTAAGACATTAGTCGTCTAACTTCGATATACCAAGTCAACTTCGTTGGATTAGCTGATCCGGGCAACTTCGTCTGCGTCAACTTTCCCGTTTTTGCAACATTTGTCTGTTTGTTTTATCCTATGTTCTTCTCTCGCGATAGCGTCAGCACTACATAAAGTAGTAGTAGCTAGCTGTCTGACCGACTGTTTCCCGGTATGTAGTCTAAAAAACCAACATTTTTCTCGGTAACCAAACTACGACTATATCTCGAATTTAAATCGATTGGCTCCATCATTATCCGATGATCTATTAGAAAAAAAACTTTTTTACAAAAAAATATAACCGACTTCAATAATAAATACAAGGCAACTAAAAAGCAAAAAATAATATTTACTTAGAATAACAAAAACAAATTAACATGTTGTAAGTTCGTGCCATGAAATAGTTGCTTATGTTTAATTCGGCACTATATATTTATTTTTGAAGTCGGTAATATTTTTTTGTAATAGTTTAATAATAATCCGGTAATAGTTTTTTATTTCTCACTTTTTAGTGGGTTGGTTTGTAATTCACCTATGTTACAATAGGCCTATGTCAACTGCTCAAATCCCTTTACAAAATATTGCTTGCCCCGATGCAGGGCCGCTAATTTATTGTTAAGTTCACATGATAGTTCACTATCAGCTCTATTACATTGTTTAATAGTAGTATGACGATAATAAAATGCTACTCAATATAATATTAAAGTAATTGAATAGCAAACCGTGAAATATTGAATAGGTCTGCTCGTCATTTGTGGGCTTCATCATCAGTTCTACTTCACCAATAGTTGTTTTTTGAGAGTAAATTCACGAATCACTATGAAATATACCTGCCTTTAATATTTGAAAAGTTCCCTCGATTTCTCCGGGATCTCATCATCAGATCGTGATCTGATGACAATGGGACCAACTTGAAAGAAAATAATTTTTCAAATCGGTTCAGCCGTCTTTGCGTAATTGGTGAACAAACATACCAAAAAAAACCAAAGTCGAATTGAGAACCTCCTCCTTTTTGAAGTCGTTTGAAAAATGCAAAACATTTTTCTTATTAAATTTAAGAAAAGAACATGGCCGATGTTAAACACTTGAACGTTTTATTCCCATACAAATTTAATAATGTAATTTTTTTAAATTTTTGGTTTTTTCCTATTTGAAAAGCGAACAAAACAAAAAAAATATTATTAAAATCGGTAAAGTCGTACTCTAGTCAACTCGTGACCAAGGAAAATAGGGATTCGTTACCTGTTACGTGTATGTATGTATGTAAGAACTGGTGCATTGCACTATGGAACAGCCGACCAAAATGTCTCAAAAGTCCATTTTGTTATGCAAAATACAATAATAAAAGCACACGACAAACATATAAACTGTTTATATATACCAAATATTTCTATATAAAACTCGATCTTAAAGTTGTGACTCGATATTATATCAGCGGATATCATTCTGTCAGTTAAATGCAACAGACCACAGACTAACAGTTTTCTATTAAAGGTTTTAGACTGACGTGTAATCCAACAAAAAAAAAAAATTTGCTTCGCTTCTGGAACGAAGCCTGTCCTTGCAGAACCCGCATGGCAAACTATTAATCTTTGGCCTTTTCCTACAGGCTGATTCTTGAAACCTCCTTCATCGTTGCTTCCAAGCCATATTCTCTTTCTTGAATGGTTTTGATTAATCCATGTTTCGTCCAGATAGAAACGTGGTCGCTGATCGTTAGTTCTTCTAAGCAAATCCAATTTCCATAAAAGTACCATTCTAGCACAAACAATATATGTTTTTTCCATTAAATATTTACGTCCTTCGCCATTTTTCTTATACTGGATTCGCTCCACTGTCGCTCTGCTCACACCACAAATAAATGCGGCCATTTCACGTGGTTTGTTGAAATTAAGAGAAGTCACTTTATTCGAATCACTTTTTAATTCATTGAGAAACAGAAATACGTTATGAATCACTGTTCGAGTTTGAGGGCTAATATCATAGTGCGCAATGAAAGGTAACACATGAATGTATTTATATAATTGCAGTAAACGCATTTATAGCAAAAAAAAAAACACACATACTGCATTATTACATTTGAAACCGACCAATCAGAATTGTACAGGTCATTAGCAACTCATCTATAAGTGCGCAGGTTGCCGTTTATCGATAACTAGGGTTCGGTTCGCCGCGCTGCACATTCCTATCTCTTTTGACTTTTATGACCCGACGACTCCGATGATAACGTGGATGACAGACAGCCCGATAGGGTAACAAACTGCAGGTGGACTGGTAATGGGAGCCTTTATACCTTAGATAAATAAATAGTGGGACCACTAAGAACTAAGCTTCCTGGTGGTCCTACTAGTAGGATAAATTAGTAAGACAACGAGGAATCACCCTACTTAATAGTACACTCAGGTATTAAGTAGGGTGTCTGATTTTATGGTCTTTAGCGCTGGGTTTAACGATGTTGGGTAAATGAATGACGTGTTAATGTTTTATTTTTGTTTTATTTCAGTGTTACTTTTGTATACGTAAAGCTGATCATATAATGAAAACCTCACAAGGACATTACGAAACATGTCAGAATAATGTATGTTTTTTTAAGATTAGTATTTACTTATTTTTTTTTAAATTGTTTGTCTTGTATGGTATTTAATTTTATGAAGTGTTGAAATTATTAAACATGAAAGTTTGAGTTTTTGTTTGTTTCTTTACTCTTGACACTTTTTCTGGTTCCGTGCCTCAAAAGGAAAAAAACTGTTTTTTATTTAGGAGCCATTCTTCGTATCTCTTAATAAAAAGTACCTGGATGACCTAGCCTTGCTCGGTTTTTTGATAAATCGTGATTTTTTGGAAATTATATTTAGATACGAATCACATACTGATGAAATACGAATAATATTTTTCCATCTTAACGACATAAGAATTTATTATTTAAATAAAAAATCACAATCAGAAAATAAGGAATAAATAACGACGGCCCGATTTCGCACCTGAGCTATTATAACCTCATGGATGGCGATAAATTTACCTTCGTATTCTAATGATATTGTAGCTGTTTTCATTGCCTGAAAACACGGATAAAACGACGTTTTCTAAAAATGAAACCTAGCTAGACCGAACGTAAAGGTGGCACCTTAATCTAAAACTCTGAATATTAAGGAATATCCGTTTGGATTGAGGAGCCACTCTTCGTATCTTAATGAAAATAATATATTATTTAATACCTACCTACTAAATTCTCTCAACGAAGTCCTTTCTGCATACTTTTTGTACCTATCCAATATTTGGCAATAATGGCAATGTAGCGCTCCCAATAATAGATTTGTGTTATGGGGGTATGAAACTAGCGATTTCAAGAAGGACCCATAAGTGAAGCTGTTTATTAAAATGGGGATTTTAATGGTTTGAAGGATTAAATTAAATGGAAACTATACTTTTGATGTTGTAAATTTTCATACTTTTGCTACCTACTTTACAGAAAGCGAAGCTATGAAAAAGAGCGGTAGAAAACCGCAAGTAGAGAGGAAAATACGAATTATTAGCACATCTTCAGATTAGCATTTCTACAGATTCGCATTTTTTCGGATTCGCATCTCTTCAGATTAGCATCTCTTCAGATTCTCATTTCTTCGGAGTCTCTTTTCACCATATGTGTACAGGCGACGCAAAAAGTATTGGACCCACAGAACACACATATAACTAGAATCAGTCAGTCAAAGTCAAAGCGTGTCTCCAACCAGCGCCGCGGCGCTGGTTGGAGCGCACGTGATATTATTCAACGACCGATCGCGGCCGCATGACGTCGCGTGTACTACAACAAGAAATGCCTAATTGTGCAGTTATAAGTTGTAAAAATTCGTCGAAGAATGTAGACCGTATCAAGGGAGATGTATACTTCCATCGCTAAGTAATTTTGTTGCTCCTTAAGGTGAATATAATTTTAAAATGATTTATTTACGTTTTTGAGTAATACTACAACGATAAATTCTCATTGGCGTATTTTTACTCTATTCGTTTTACATTGCAGTTTAAATGGATGTCATAGGTGATATGTCATTGTCTCATACGTTGAAAGTACGCAATGAAATTCAAACGATTAATCAAAAACAACAACAAATAAATGTCGTGGTACAGGGGATTTTGTCGTTTTTCTACAAGTAGTGATGTTATGTTTAAGCACTTTAGATCGATTTCTTTAATCGCGAATTGATCACGCTCGATATATGAAACAGATAACCGGAGGAACGAGAATGCATTTTTGTAATAACTATTGTACATAGTTATGTTTATGGACAAAGGTGGTGTAGTGTATTCCTCAAAGGATTGTATACAAGTAGGTATGCAAAGTTGCTAAAATAGTTAAAAGAGAAATAATAAATAATCACAAAATTTTAACTTTTTTTTTATTATTAGTAATATTTATAATTGTATAACCATTCATCAGTTTTATCAAGCACTTACTGAAAACCATTAAGTTAATTTAATAAAGGCAACAAGGCTGTCCCGCGCAACTTCGTATGCGTAAATTTTCCCCGTTTTTGCAATATTTCTCGTCGCTATTCCGCTCCTATTAGTCGTAGCGTGATGTTATAGCCTATAGCCTCCCTCGATAAATGGGCTATCCAAAAAAAAAAAGATTTTTTAAATCGGACCAGTAGTTCCTGAGATTAGCGCGTTTAAACAAACAAACAAACAAACTCTTCCGCTTTATAATATTGGTATAGATTACGTTGATATACGTTTACATTATTTAACGAGAAATTTAAAAACCAAAACTACGAAAAGACAAATATATAATAAACTCGTTCTGTTTCAAGGTCAATAATTTAGTAATTAAGAGGTATTCAATTCAGATAAATCAAAATCAACATTTATTTTGTTTTATTATTTTATTAAATGGTACAGAAAGGGTTTGGAGCGTATTGGGGGTTCTTTAATTTTGATCCTTCAATTTTGTGGGCTTACACTGTTCGCGCGATTATTTAATTTCACACTTTTTTTAACTAAATTTTGAAGTCGTATAGCATAGTGATATTACATTTGAACGTATCCGTGCTTCAGAGGGCACGTAAAAAGTCGGTTCAGGCTGTTATCATCTCGCTAACAGTCCTTAGGTTATGTCATAATGGGTGATCTGAATAATTCTGGCACAAGGTTGGCCACTCAGAAAGAAAGATTGTAAATTTTATATTGAAAGCTTATTCTGTGATACTGTTAACTTTGATCTCAATATAAGGTTCAGTACATAACTACTACCTGTGTTCGTATGTTTTTATTTTCTAGAAAATTTATTGTGAATTATTCCCGATTTGTGGTAATCTTGTGCAATCTGTGTAATGTGAAATAGTTCAATCCTTTACTGTAATATGTGTTAGACCTATTTACAGCATTTAAACACAATGTATTATTAGTTTACTCTAAGAAAGCTGATTCTGTGATATTCAAAAAATTAAAAGCGTTAAAAATAGTTTTGGCTTAGTGTAAAAATTATATTGATCCTACCTAATCTTCCCTACAATTGATTATATATTAAATTACAAAAAATAAATAAATGCTTATGTCGTTTAATTTTACCCGTGCTTTTATTTTTATTTATAAGAATAAACCTAGTACTCTTAAAAATGCACAGTTAGTAAGGCTTGATGGATGGATGAATGGATGTTTAGTACTATTTCACGGGAAAATGGCTGGACCGATTTAGCAGAAATTTGATACCTATGGTGATAGCTTGAACCCGGCAAAGTACACATGGGTTGCTTTTATCCCGGTTCCCTAAGATATCATTCAAAGTGTAAATTGAGTGTAAGTTCGGTGGAGCCACTAATTAAAAACAGCAGATACTCCTTTCCGACCGTCTGCTCCCCTGAGCTGCTCCCCCAGGGGAGACGATGGGATTTTTTTGTAACAACGTCTCCCCCGCGCTCTCGATGGGATTTTTTTGTAACGACTTCTCCCCCTCACTCTCTTAGGGGGGACGATGGGATTTTTTACGCAACTAGTCCCACAAGAGAGCTCAGGGGAGCAGACGGTCGGAAGCCTTTCCGACCGTCTGCTCCCCTGAGCTGCTCCCCCAGGGGAGACGATACTTTTTTAAGCTTAAAACAAAAGAAATAATAATTTTCTTTTTAATAAAAAAGTTTAAATTAAATAATTCAAAACAGCAGTATCGAATCGAATTGGTCGATTTAAAATCGATACTCTGTTGGGATGAATGATGTCTTACGATTGAAACGATTCTGTTTATGGTAGGTTCATCACTAAAACGCTCGCGTGACGTCATGCGCGGTAGGGATAAAGTGGCACGCCCTGTTTTCATACTGTTACAGGAACATGTGGCATCTAGCTAGATCTATTATCTGTGATTGGACCAATGTACCTCCTGAACTTATTGTTAACTAGCTATTGCCCGCGGCCCCGCCCGCGTGGATGTCGGTTATCCCGGCAAAACATAGCCTACTCGTATGTCCGTCTTCAAGGTCCCATCTACCCCTATACCTAATTTCATTAAAATCGGTTCAGTAGTTCAGGCGTGAAAGCGTAATATACAGACAGATGGACAGAGTTACTTTCACATTTATAATATTACTTTGGATTTATTCATTAATGCAAAGAGATTGCATCTACCGAATCTAACCTTTTTGATCCCGTGTTTACTGGCTGGATGGTTTAATATCACACATCTCTGTGACTTCAATGTCAGTTTTTTAATGTCATGTTATCTTTTGATCAATGGTTAGGATTTGTAAAACTGAAATACTGGAAATACTTTAATATTTGTAGTATCGCTATGAATACAGATAATGACATTGTGTTCATTAAAAGTGCTCGTAATAAAGATGTGCTCATAAAATCTGGACATAAATATTATTTCAGTATTAATAATAAAAGTGGTTCAACCAATTGGAGGTGCGTAAATCAGTCTATTTGTTGTGCATCAATCACATTATCTTCCGATAGACTAAAAATACTAAGGCAATCCCAACATATGTGTAAGCAAAATATTATAAAAAATAAAGTTGATATATGTCTACAAAAATGTAAGTAAAAAGTTTCAACATGTATGCAACCAGTGCAATCGATATTTGAAGAACAATTTGAAGATTTAAAAGAAACTGCTTCTACAAGTACGTCTCGAGAAATACCTTCTTTTAAGTCTGTAAAAGACACGTTATATAGACATCGTTATAGAACATTGAAAGTTAAAAAAAGCACGTTCAATAATGTACAGGATGTCGTTCTACCTAAAATTTTAAGCGAAAAGTTCTTAGTAAGTGACCAAGATAACATTTTAATATTTGCAACACCTTTAGCAGTTGATATCGTCAAAAATGAGATCAGTTATTTGGGCGATGGCACTTTCAAAACTGTGCCAAAACCATATTACCAACTATATACATTACATGTAGATTTAAGCAAAACTGAAAATTCCCGAATCGTGCCCGTTATTTATGCTCTTTTGCCGGACAAAAGTGAAATCACATATTACATTGTTTTCAATTTTAAAGAATAAAATGTTGTTAAATATTACTCATTATATAAGTGATTTCGAAATAGCTGTTCTAAATGCTGTAAAGAATAATTTCATTGGTGTCGAATTAGAACGATGTTTTTTTTATCAACGGGCCATATGGAAAAAATCTAAAGAATTAGGAATAAGCTCCTGTGATGAAGGCCGTGAATTTGTAAAGAAACTTATGACCACAGCTTTGTTACCTTCTCAGCTTATACCGGAAGCTATCTTCTATACATATAATAAAATTGAAAATTTCACATGTCTGTACATGGCCGAACATAGTGAAAAAAAATATTGGGAAATGTTCGAAAAGAGTATTTAAACACATTCCTACATTTTTAGAAATGTCTGTCTGTCTGTCTGTCTGTCTGTCTGTCTGTTTGTTTGAACACGCATCACGCAAAAACTACCAGACAGATTTGGTTGAAATTTTGTATGTGTATTCTAATAAGTCTGGATTAACATATAGGTTATAATTTATCACGCTATTTCCCATAGGAGCTAAGCAATAACGGATAATGTCTGTAGCTATTTATCGTTATAAAACAATAACTACTTGACGGATCTTCATGAAAATTTGCAGTTTCATTGTATATAATACTATAGGTCATTACCTGAACTATGAACCATCACGCTATTGTCTATGGGGAGCGAGCAGCAACGTATGTTTGGTCGAACCATTATGGTTTCTCACATTTTTTTCCACAATAAGACAGTATTTACAATTGTAACCCATGGAAACAATAACTTCACGCTTAAACTATAAGGAGCTAAACACAACATTTTCAATTTTCTTAAGATCAGCTATTTTAACCGATTCTGTATCGGTAGAGGTGGTCTATTGACACAGGTAGCGGTATTTATAGAGCAAAGTCGAAGGTTCGAGTTTCAAGTATGCAGTCTCTTTTTGAGTTGTTTTAAAATTCTTTTTATTCTTTTTTAAGTATTTTTCTAAAGGTATACTTATTATACAAGCTTTTATTTTCGACTTTAACATGTTTACTTTGTTTAACAAATTTTCATATTAATCAATCACTTTCAATTAGGCACCTTTATCATTGTTTTGCATGAATCGTAATTATGATATGAATGTAGAAATGAAAAACAATATTACATTACAAATAAACAGTAACTACTATATATTTTCTAGAATTTATAAATGTTAGTTGCTTAAAAAAATGAAAGATTAAGTCCCTGTAATATCAAAATAAAACACGTGGCGCCATCTGTGATTCGATTTCTTCTGAGTGCCAAAATCGCTTATCTACAAATGTTGGTAAACTTTCGCGATTTGTACACATTATGCAAATATATATATTACGGGTACCTTGCTTACCCACGTTTAATATGCATGATAGTTTAAGTATAATTTAATATAAAATCATCAAGCATTAAAAGAAACTTATCCAGTTTTGAAAATAGATGGCGTTTAAATACAAATAAAAAAGAATCGGGAAAATTGATAAAAAAAATCAGAAATTCTTACGTAGAGGGATATGAATATATGATGATCTTAATTTGCGAGAGGTTGACACACCTATTTTTTAATTCGCCAATGTAGACATTATAAAATCTTCAAAAGTGAGTGAAAAAAAATATTGAAATAAGTTTAGAAATAGTATTTAAACACAAAAAAAGATATCTGAGTATATCTTTTAGAAACGTTTGAATGTTGTCTGTTTGTTTGAATACGCATCACAGTACCGCGGGAATGCAATGTTTTAAAAACAGGATATTTCTTAAAAACCTAACTCACACTAGCCCTATTTCGCGGGGGACTTTACAAACACAGCACAATGTGGGTGTACTTTAGACTCGGAAAAGATCGCTCGGGCAGGACATAACCAGCGATTATAGGGAATCTGTGAGAGTTTTCTCAATCATACCTCTATTACTTAAGTATAAATTAACTTGAAGGAGCGGCCGCCGCACGCTAGGTACCTCCGAATAAAAAGTCCGATTTAAAAGTGTCGGAGCCGAAGTTGGAGTCGGAGGTTTAAAATCAATTTTCAACCTTTCGCAATCAGAATCGAAGCTCTTTAACACAAAATTTCGCGCGAGTACTTGGGCGATTTTGGGCTTCATTTAACCCGAAATCGCCCAAGTACTCGCGTGACGGGGGAGAGGGGGAATTTTTCAATATTAATAATATTTGATGTGATGCAATCATATTGCTAAAATACTTTTTTGTCGAGGTGCTAAGCATGGGAATTTTTATAATTTGTCTTCTAACCGTCTGGCGCCATAAACTTTATCGCCCTTCATTTTGGTGCACTGGGCATTTGCTTGGCTTACCCTGCCATAGGTTGGGCCCTGATTAAGGCTAGGCCCTAATATCCATAGATGCCACAGAGCATTGTGGAGCATGTTTCCAATATGTTTTACACAGAAGTTAAATTGTAATATAAACTACCTTAATATAAACCCAACTTCCACGCGAACGAAGTCGCGGGCACAGCTAGTTCTATATATATTTGAAAACGAACCAGATATACAAAATATAGATACATTCAAAGAATATTTTCATAATCAATGGATTAAAAAAATAACATCCGACGTTTTGAGCTGCTATAAACAAAAAAATAGGACAACAAGCTCGTTAGAAGGCTGGCATCACAGTCTCCGAATTAGAATTGGTATCCACCCTAAGTTATTTTTATTCATTTCTCTATTAAAAAAGGAAGCAAAGTATCAAAATTTCAGAATTAAAAAGAATAATTCTGAGCCTAAAAGGTCAAGTAAAGATCAAGAGCAATACGAAATCATTCAGAAATGCATATCTGGAGATATAGCCATTCCGGAGTGTATTACTATATTAATTCATTTGTAAAATAATTATTAAATATATTATCTTGTTTTTAACATATTCGTTTTATTATTTAACTGTACTCTGATTAAGTGAGACTCCGAAGAAATGAGAATCTGAAGAGATGCTAATCTGAAGAGATGCGAATCCGAAAAAATGCGAATCTGTAGAAATGCTAATCTGAAGATGTGCTAATAATTCGAAAATACAACATGAGTTATTTAAAAAATATGCTAAATAGTTATACAAACCTAATGTTAAATATAATGACCCCATCTTCACACTTATGGCCGAAGAACTAGGTACTAAAATGACACCAATAGCTTTATATATGTCATTTAAAAAATATTGCAAAAATTCAGCATCTTATAATGTCGAAGAAAAACCGGAACAAACACCAAACGATGTATTGGCAGATAGTACTATATCAGAGGATATATCACAAACAAGTTACAGCTTAGTAAATTCGACCCCAACTAAATATATTTAGATATATATCGATGAAAACATTAAATCAAGTGGTCTTAGTAAAATATTTTCAATTGACGTAGATCTATATGATATAAAAAGAATGACACCTTTAATTTCGTACAAGAAAAGAAAAGATGGTTCATTTAGAACATGCAAAACTTTACCAAAGTATAAATGGTCTGACATGATTAAAAAGAAAATATGGCAAAATTCAAAATTGCATTGTACGTGGATTTTGAAAAAAAGTAAAATTCAGCACGACCATATTAAATTAAAAGGTCATTGTGGTGAGTGTTTTGCAAAGATTGAAATATCAACTTAACTAAAAAACGAGAAAATACAGACATTATTGTGTAGCATACAGAACATACAAAAATCGTTCAAACATACATGTGGAAGAAAATCAAAACTAACGCCGTACACAAGACATCAAATAGCTAAAAATTTAAAATTCAAACCAGCTATTTTGGATCGCCATGAAATGGCTTCAAAACTGATTACTGAAGACCGTGAGAATGTTGAACCACCAGTGTTGCCGTCCATTTCCGCTTTACGGCAAATTAAATCAGAGGCTAAAATTGAAGAGTTGTTTGATGCAAATCCTTTAACATCTTTAATAGTTATGGCCAAAACTTCAGATTATGTATCAGTATTTCACTATCCGTGAAATTCATGTTCATCCACATTTTCATATTTATTATTGGACAGATAAAGAAGTTGAATACTTTAATAGTTATTATAAGAAATTTTACAAAGTTAAATTACCATTACAATTGATGCAACGGGCTCTTTTTACAAAACAATACACACACCTGATGGACCAGACTTACTAAAACACTGTTTTTGTACGCTGGACTTATAACTAGTAATGATAAATTAAAATCTGTCCCTGTTCTCCAAATAATAACAGATTCTCACAATGCAACATCAATCTCAAATTGGTTAAAAAAATGGGTAAATGGTGTAACTAATGTGCCCCACGAGACAATCACTGATGACTCCTCAGCTTTGCTAGCTGCTATCACTCAGGCTTTTATATCGCACAATAGTATTAAAGACTATATTCACCACCTATTTGCGGTTTTGGAAGGAAAAACAGGAACTTTACCTGCTACTTTCATCAGGCTTGACAGTAGCCACTTCATAAAAACACTATATAATTTACCGTGTTTCAAAGATGGCTTACAAAATCGTATAAAATATTTTTATATACGCTATATATTGATAATTAAGAAATGCAAAAAGTACGATGTAGCAAAACAGATAATTGAAGACATTGTAAAAATATGTTTAGGACAATACAATAACAATCATATATCTGCAAAAGCTAAGACTATCGAAGCTAAAAACGCCTTGATTCATTTACTGATGTGATGATGGATACAACTATTAAAGCAAATTATATTACAGAAAAAAATGTTAACGACGAAAATGTGAAAGAAGAATTAAATATATTCGAAAGCATTGAATTTATAACATGGTTTGACCACTTAGTTGATTCTAATAAAAAAAACATATATTCATATTATTATCCGCCCTTTTTATCTACACTAAAGAGGTTATTATATAAACTGCCGCTATGGTCAAATTTATTGTCCCTTTTTCAATTCTCTATATAAAGCTCCATCCTCATCAGCAGTAGAAAGTTACTTTAAAACTTTAAAGAATCTTATATTTAAAACAAAGATTTCAAGACACAGAATTGATCAATTTTTGAAAATTAATTTGGAAAATTTAGACGGAGAATTAAAAATTGCTCTAAGTGATCTAGGTCAAGACAACAAAATAACTAAACATAAAACACTGAACATAAACTAAACATTAACTTCATAAACTAGCTTTAGAACATGTGTAATATTTTTATTTCTCAAATTGTTTTAAGCAACAAGGAAAATACAATGTTGAGAAGTTGTCATTATCAATGCCATATAATATGTCATGTAAGATTTTAGAAAATATATGATTCCCAATTCGTTCTACGGCAGTAGACTCGGGGTGAAGATTAAGTAGGTATGTGGAACAAAAATTAAAATAAATGTGTTTTGTCCTATGACGTCATGGTTTGTAGAACGAATGGAAACTACTCGTACTGAGTAATCTCGATTGTATCGGCCTTTTAAGAACAATCGAACTTCACACATTTCATTCCTTTTACCAACGTTTTGTATTAACTGAATAATTAGTAAACACACTTAGGTATACAAGCAAGTATTGTGCTTGATTGTTACATAACTACGTTATTAAACATGATGCAATTAACGCAGTATCGTATAGCGTTCGTTACCATCATCACTATTAGTTTGGTAAGATTTTTTTTATAAGCAGTTTCTTTACACAAGATTATTGAGGTCTTGGTAGTGAAAGCATTATTATATTGTTAATAAAACTTTTGTTAAGCAATTTCAGCACCATTTTGATGAAATTGCTTCTTCTTACCTAGGCACCAGACAGGCAGTGTGTTTTTATGAAATGTATTCTTTGTTATCGTTTTTTGGCGATAGTATGCCAAAAATAATAGATTTATGTAATAACAGATACAAGACCTACGAAAGCTACTGATACAACACTGATTATTTTTTAACAAGTTCTTGCAGCTTTCATTTTGAATCATCAAAAAAAATTGGGCAAGTGCATGTCAGGCCAAGCGCAATGTAGGATTCCGTAGTCACCCCCCTCCATCCGAATAATGCGGTTTATGAAGTGGGTTGGTTCTGTTGATTTTTCTTTCATACTTACAACGTTATACCTTCTTAATAATAATTTTAAATGGAATTTGTACGAAATTTTTGTTCTGCTACTCATTTGATCAGCTGTTACTAGTAAACTTGTAAAGCCTTCTTAGCTGTAATAGTTTTCGTGTCTGGTTTCCATAGTATCAGCTCTGCTTAGTATGGGATCAGATGGCGTTGTGTGAGTTGTCTTAAGATATTATATTATTATTATTATATTATAGTCGAGTTTTATGAGTTGGTTGGATTTTCGAGAGTACTGTCTGGGTAATATTATTTTACATTTGGTAATAAATAAAAGAACAAAGTTAACAATGTACAGTTAGTATATATTTTCATTTTCAATCTATTCTCTTCGTATTTTACTCTAATCTGGCGTTTTCCTACCATCATATTGTGCTCTTTTTGTCGCAGACGACTTGCTTGGTAAATACATCTCTCCAAATATGTGCTCTGGCTTTTTGTTTTGAAATAATTTACTTAATTGTCTTTATAAAAAAAATGTACCATATACACATCACGTTATTTTCTACAAAAATCATTTATTGTAGAACCTTATATTCATGACAGCTTGAAGTAACTGCTAAAAAGAGAAAAGAATTAGGTTTAAATAACAAACATACTAAATTTACAAATATTTCATAAAGCGTTATATATATTCCTAAAGTAGGTATTGAAAACTGTTACATGTAATAGGATCAGCGTACCTAGTGAGGGGAGGGGTGGGCTAGAAGCAAGTTAGGTCTCCACCAAAGTATCTGAGTCCTACTGTGTAATATTCCGGTTCCTGATAAAACCTACCCTCACCGAGGTCGAGCCCTACCCCAAACCAAAGTTATGGTTTCCTCAACGCGTATATATTATATATGATATTTAAGCAGTAACATGCTAGGACGAGGACGAAATACACACAGCATATAGTGTTCAATTATTGTTAAATAATAATCAAAGAATATACTTACTGTTCCATAAGTTCCAAGAGTTTTGCAGTTTCTTGTCTTGCGTCGTGCGTATTGTTGCCATCTTTATTTAGGTGTTATCAATATCACGTAATTAATTAAAACTGAATATTAAATAAGGTGACACAGACAGCTGATTTAATGTTGACAGACAGAAGTCAAAAATGTCATTTGGTTTCATGCAAACGTTTGGTTTTTTAATCTCAATAATAACGATTAAATTATATATTATATTATATATTCTTTACTGAAACCATTCCATTATCTGAGCATTTGCTAATTATTGTGGACTGGAATGCTAATGTGGCTTTGTGCAATACCTTATAATTTAACAGAAGCGTTAACTTCCATGAAGAATTAGTAAATGGCGACATTAGGACATTTGAAGTAATTTTCATAGGCATTTCTTGCCAATAACTAAGAAATGCCTATAAAAATTACTTCAATATTTGGCCTGCGACATCATAATTTGTTAAAAATGCTCTCTGTGACGAAGCAATAACAAAAGTCGTGATAGTTCTTTAACTACCGACTAGATGGCGCTGCGAAGGCCTAATTTCGCAAGCATCAAGAGATAGAAAAAATTGAGGTCTAATGATATAGTCCAGATAGGTGGTTCGCTTCTGGCCCCGGTTTGGCTACGGAAGTCTCGGGTTCGATTCCTGATTTTGATTGAGAAAAATTTGAGATCTTATGATATAGTCCAGATAGGTGGTTCGCTTCTGGCCCCGGTTTGGCTACGGAAGTCTCGGGTTCGATTCCTGAGTCTGGATTTCAATTTTTTCTATCTTTCAAAAATACATTTTTTGTATTAGGACATTTTCTTGCAACTTACCGTAAGTCCTATATGTAATTTGTGTTTTTTTAAATTAAGTAGGTAACACATTATTTGCGAACATTATATTATTTGTAGGCACATTATGTATTTATTTTATGTTAGTTTAAGTATTGTAATGTTTTCTGCCCATATGTGGAAGCTTGTTATTGGCATGTATTAATTTAAGATTGAAATCTATCTCTATCTAGGCATATAGTCAAATCATGGTTACCATAGTCACGAAAGTCAAATAAATTCATTTTTTTTCTCTTCACTTTCACATTAATTTTATAATGTTCATTTGAGTCTTCTTGTTTCGAACACAAAATATATTATACATAGTTTGATTTACAAATTTCATGTCCCAGGTTCCAGAACTAGCTCTAAACATCTTTTAAACCAAAAAAATATACTTTCAATCATTTGCTATGTTTCATCAATAATCGAAGTTCGTCAATTTTTAATTTGTTTTTCACTTTGTTTTTTCTTTCTTATCTTCAAAAACGTTCTAAATTAATTCATCAGCATGATTTTCAAAACGGCAAAAACGTAACTCTTTAGTTCCGTCTGCCCGTCTGTCTGTTTATCCGTCCGTATGTCACAGGCATTTTACTCAAAAATTACACAGTATAGTTATATACTGTGTAATTTTACACAAGACACCTATATTCTGCCTCTGTGGTGCAGTAGGAGTGTATCCGATAGAGCACGATGGTTTATTCTGAGTCTGGCTGTTATTTATCTATAATATGTATGTATATGTGTATTTTTGAAAGATAGAAATATATAAGAATGTTTATCAGTTGTCTGGTACAAGCTCTGCTTGTTTGGGATCAGATAACGTTGTGTGAGTTGGCCCTCGATATTATTATTATTCTAAAATTAAGTATAAAGATGTTTTGTGTAAGAGATAAAGTAAATATTCTCGAAAATTCTCGCGTAGT
Source organism: Herminia tarsipennalis (assembly GCA_945859575.2). Classification (NCBI taxonomy): domain Eukaryota; kingdom Metazoa; phylum Arthropoda; class Insecta; order Lepidoptera; family Erebidae; genus Herminia; species Herminia tarsipennalis. Next base: position 19,725,985 of record OX243855.2, read on the forward strand.
TTCCAAAAGTTGCAAAATTTTATATTTTTAACCGTAGGGCCAAAAAAACAAAGGTAACGCTATAGATTCATAAAATTAAAATTATTTCTAAGATGATTTTGCTGAAAAATTGCCATTTTTGAGTTATTGCTGAAAAATTGTGCATCTCAACAAAAGGACGTAAGTGATATGTAGAAGCTCTCTTGCACTTTTTCACATCGTATTTTTATTACATGTAGTGCATTTATTTGTATTGTAGTAACAAAATCCAAATTAAATAAAAGTCCACGTAGGGAAAAAAGTTTTGACTGAATTTGTAAATAGACTAAATCTCATACGCCAAAGACATTCCGAAACATCTCTACACACTCGCATGGAAATTAATGAACAATACCATCAAGACTTTCCTGAGAATAAAAAGAAAGCCTCTCAAGATTTGATACTTTAGTCTGCGATAAATAAATGGATTGTCCCTCAAACTATGTCTTAGTTTCTCTTTAGATAAGATCGCTTTATCAACATAGTATAATATGTTTATATGCTCTTAATGAAAGAAATGTCTATACTATCTTTAGCGCACCATATGTACCTATTGTGAAAACGGCCTAACCATTTCCGATTGTTCATAGTGGAAATAATGAGTTAAACTTATAATTAAGAAATAACGCAAAAAACGCATGTCCCACAATTGTATTTCCATGGAAATAGTGGGATACACCCGGCAGTACGTAACTATGTTTGTATACTAATATAGCTATCAAAAGTCAGAGGGCCAGGCCAGTCTGACGCACGTGTTAGAAGGTTTTTGTAGAGAACGTAGAGGTTGTAGAAAGTGTAAGCTGATAATTATAAGAAAAGCTTTGATAGAATTGCTACGAGTATGTCGTAGCAATTGTATGTATGTAAAGCTTGTATGATTTAGAACAACAATATACTATCTCATGTCAGGAATATTGACTACTTGTGTGTCATTTGAGAATGTAGCCTAATGAGTCGTAACCAGTACTTACGGAGGGATAATGGTTCTACAGAACAGTATCATAATTAGAAGACCTTGTTCTGTTCAAGAAATGTCAGGATGTAATGTGTGTGTCTGTATATTGTGTAAAGTTCCTATCACTCAGTTCAGTAGTATCGGGGTATCTATTCAGGGTAGTATAGAATAATACAAAGTAACAAATGGCAATCAGCATTATATTGTCAAAATACAATTCACTCTGGTTATATCAAGGAATTGGAGTAGGGAGGTATGCTAGTGTCACTTCCAAGAGGACCTATTGCCTAGGAAAAGAAGTGATAAGAAAACTAGGCCGTCTCTTAACTAAACATTTGCCATATACATTTGCAATATGATATTTACATAAGGAATCTGCAATGTAACCAATTGACTGAGACTTAGACCACTCACTCTTACCATTGCAATGTCTTACTATATTACTGCAAGCCAGATGATACATAACTTACAGGAAAATAGATAATTAGACACATTGCAATATCTTTTAATCAGTCAATCAGCTAATATACACAAATATTTATACAATACAATAGAAACAATATAAAGTAATTTTGAATAAAGATCGTACCTTCGTCGTCGGATGACACCCAGGAAAAGAGGGCTAGGTCAGAGTGTGTCCTGCTTTTATACCTTCTTTCTACTAACAATTTCTATTATGTGGGCAGAATGCCACAGTTATAACTTTTTAGGTACATTATAGATATTAAGCAGTGTTTCTAACATCATTATATATTTAGATCGTTATACAACAATTTATATAAAGATATAGGCACACTAGATTACATAATCTAAACAATACAAATATTAACTGTAATACTTAACTATATTGTTTCATCAAATACCTACACATGTGGGTAGGATCCCACATTAGAGTTTGTTTAATAGGTACCTACATCTGTGATAAAAGAGTTTAGTCTAATTCATTAATGATATTATCAGTTGCAATTACATTTAGTATATTCATTCCAACCTCTGCAATGCATTCTCATATCTAATATCATAAGCATCATAAACAATTGACACAGTATTAATCACAATACAAACATCATCTACATCTATAATATAAATAATTGATTTATTAGATCTTTGAATTGTTCTGTGCCACAAGTAGGTATTTCATACAGTATAACATAACTAATAAACATAGTTTTGCAGACACGGATGATATTATAATCATCGCTGTGATAACTAGTCAATACATTGTGATGGTTACACCGTCATCAGACTTCAGACCACCTTTCAAACTTATAAAACAGTTCCACCAAACCTTCGTTCGGTTTTATACAACATCACATAAAACACATCTACATAGTAGATATCAATATCCAACACATGGATTGATCATATATATGGCTATTTACATAGCCATATAGCCCCATATCTAACACACGCCTCACTATTACTTAGTAGTTATCCAGTATTTCTTTTAACACGATCCGGTTTGATTTCGGGCGCCGGGTAGCCGGTGACCAAGTACCCGGTGCCGGTGCGTTGTGCATGGCAATTTGCGATAGTTTCACCATCCGTCCGTTCGGTCGCTATATATTCGCGACTGGATACGCGGCGCCGGATTGAAACTAAAACGTGTGAATAGAACCGGATAGGCTAAACGGCAAACGTCAGATAAGGAGAGTATGGTGGTAAAGTAGGTGTGTGAACAAAGAAAATAAATCTACTAGCGAATTTGTATCTTCTGATTGAATGGGTTCCGCCACTTATAAGCGTGTATAATCTTCGATATAATAATTTTGAATCAAATAAAAAAACGAAAGTTTTACTTTATATTTAATCAATCCACGTTAGTACGACTTTGAATAAATAAATAATCAAGTGACATATATTTAAATGACAATCAATGCGCGAATGCTTGGCACTTGACGATACTTTTCACTCAGTTGTCGAAAGTGTGAACTGAATTCTAAATAGGTAGCTAACACACAGCGTTTTTCTCTTATTATACATTCAGTAGTTATGCTGTCCTGCATATTATTATACATAAATGCGTTTGAGGACGTGCTTGTATTTAGGTACAGTGATCCAATTTGCACTTCCGGCACCTGGAATCGCTTCTCATCGACAGATAAAGCAAGCCAAGTGAAATTAATGAAAGTAGAAGATGGTATAGGCCAGAATAAACATTATTTATGTTTTTGTAATTCATAATTAGTCTAACTATGGTAGACTACCGAATAAGCAACTGTCCCAAATGCAATTTCTTAATCAATTACTTTAATTTCAGATATATTATAAATGCTGTTATGCAACAGTAATCGAGAAAAAAGGCAGTGCAGACATCTTCAACATTCTTCTAAGTCTGTACAAGTTAAACCCTTTGAAATACTCACAAGTATACAGGACTTTCTATGATAGCATAGTGACTAATAAAGAGAAAAAGCCATTGGATATACGATATAGTTCAGGTGAACTTTTGAAAATATCCAAGCCAGCTATCAGTGAAATAAATGCAATGGAAAATATATTACATTCTTCTTTTAAGAACAAGTTAAAGCAGTCTATGGAAGAACCTAAGTATAATATCGAAGATGTTGATGCCGAAAACTTTAATTCCATTTTTCCACTACCCGATAAATTAAAAACTGATGAAGAAATTGGAATGACTAAAACCGTTAATAGTGTATTCTTACCTGAAAACGAAAACTTTATAGATTTTAATCCTACACCGATACAATCGAATAAAAAATATCCTACTTTTTTTAAGTCGGTTGAAAGTACAGATAGTAATAATGATAATAATATTCAGGTGACAGAGAGCAATAATCATGAGCAATTTCCTCCTATGATTAGTAACGATGTGATAGTTTTCTGAATACTCTCAGGATAAATAAATAAATCTCAATCAAATGTGAAACTTACTTTATACAGAGTTTTATGTACAACAAATAAATAAATAAATTAGTCAGAGGTCCGTAGTTTTAAAGCTAGTGGTTTCATTTCTTTATATTTGTGCGGCATAGGCCATTTCGTGGGCATCGTCGAAGCTCCTCTGGTAGGGGCCGTGGGCATCCCAGGCTGGTGCGTGGTGGTCTACGTGGTGTTCAACGTGGTGCTGGGGGTAGTGGATGACTTCGTAGTTCACGACTTTCGGTTTCGTGAATTTGAAGATTACCATGGCACCTGCAGGCAATAAATAGAAATGATAAAAGTGTTAGCTTATTGTAATATTAGGTGTTCCGCTAGCGGTTCTTTTATAAAATGGCCTTCAAGTTACACATATCTATTCGACCGATTATGATAACTTTGGGCACAGAAATATTGAAAGTTTAACATTTCACCTTTGTAAAATTCATGTAATTTTAATTTAATTTGCCTCTGGCTTCACCTAAGTAGATATTTAAGAACCTACATTCCTTTATAAGTCTTCGCTTATGTTACATGGGACTTTAAATACAAAATAACTTATTTTTAACCCAGCTATTTGGGCGCTGTAAATTCCCCTACAGATAAAGTATAAGAGATGGCAAGCGTACCAGATAGAACAAGAGAGATAAGCCCCAAAGTGAGAGCCTTCCAAGTCTTAAGGGCGATGAGGGCAAGTGCCAATGGGACTAGCACTGAAGCCTTGAACTTCAATCCAAGGAGGAAAGGCAGCAGCACCTTCTTGATGAAACCGTGTTCTGAAAAAAGAAACTCTAATTAGAAACTAATTCATTAACATTCACCAATTGAAGTTAATAACTTTACGAACTGCTCTTGATCCTCAAAGGCTTAGGAAGCTTGATCTTCTTCTTCCTTCCTTCAAACACCTGTCCGTCCTCTTCTCCATCCAAAGGCATCTCCAATTCCGAAGGTAGGTCAGTTAACAGCGACCTTGGAACGTATTCGGAAGCAGCACTAGTAGATATTTCCTCAGGAACTTTCACTTTGAGTGTGTGTGTTTGAAGGAACCGATCTACTTTGTCAACCATTTGGTAGGCAGGATCCTTGGCCATCCTGGGATCGACTTCCATGTCATCGTCCAACGTTCCTGTCTTAACAATGGAGAGGTCATCTGTAATCTTGATTTCCTCTTCGTTTGCAACTTGCGATATCCACTGCAGGGTCCTCGGTTTCACACATTCCACCGAATATTGACTCAAACATTCGTTATAAATGTTCTTTACTAATTTCGACGCGGTATATGAGTTCGCATTGGCAATAGCCGCGAGCGATAGAAACACTATTAATTTAGCCATGTTGCACTTTTTCACTATTGTTTTTTATTTATTTATTGACGGCAGACGACTTACTGCCGTCGGCTTACTGATCACAATGTATGCCAGGATAGTCCTGGGCTTGGTTTATATACTAGCATTAATACGTGACGTGCTATCAGAATGCGCTCAGGTACTATCTTCGGCGGCACCTCCATTCTTACGCATGTGGTATATTTAATTCATGTGTGTGGGTGATGCGACATCGTATTGGAAAACTATCACTTTGTTGCTTAAGTGTGTTCCCTTAGACTTCAAATTTGCAAAGGGAAATCGACAGTAGAAAATTAGTAGGTATGTCAAGGTGTTAATATTCCAATCAATCTGTTGTTGCTTAAACTTTAAAGAGAGTCGTGAGTACCCGTAGAAGAGTCCTTTAAGAGGATTTAATTTAGTTAGTTTGTATTTGTTATATATTTGTTGTATAAGTTTTCAGTGTTTACAAATACTTTTATCACTATGTCCAGATAGTCTGTGATAGGAAGAAGAAAGTTATTTCTTTATCAATAATATAATAATTACACTACTTCGTGGAATATACAACAATAATATACAATTTCTTCCTTGTTTACTTTGTTCCACTCTTGTGACCAAGAGAGTCGAAAAGTTGCTGAGAAATATATTTTTTTGAAAATCATAAGAATTTATTATATGCTAGCTATTTCAGCTGCTTCGCCACTTCTTATGCGTTTACGCGTAAAATATTTAAAAACAATATTTTAAGCGGGTTATATTGTGTCGAATTTTTGAGACACTATTGTCAGCATGTGGCATGAACTTGCATTAGGTATATCTTTTGTGTGGTCACAGAACGAAACGTCCTAATGTAACATTATGATAAACCTGTGCACGTAATGTCGTAGCAAGTTAAATAATGTTTTGTATTATCGCGCTCAACCTAGGGTAATAGAATTAAGATTTGGACTTGTCTTACGACGGCGGAATGGCTCCGCTCGTTTTGGTTGACCTAAATAATGACCAGGACTTCGTTAAATTAATATTTTCCTAGATTTTTTCACGGTTACTTTAATTTGAGGCTAAAATTAACTAAACCGTTTTAATTCCCCGGTTTTGGATAAATCAACTTCTTGTTACATTTCAGTATCAAACTTTTCAATTAAAAAAACAACTTTTTCCTACGCATGAGATCTATAAAGTGTGACTAGACTTAAATCATGCTTAGCTTAAATAAAACTATCAACACAACTTGAAAAACCTTATGCTGACTGTTGATATTAACTATTGGTCTTAGTGTAGGCCAAGATATGGACATGGGCCATACACGTTCTATTGATTTTAGCCTAAGAGAACTTGCTGGGCCAATGATATTATCTAAATAAAAAAAACCGGTCTAGTGAAAAGGCGGACTCGCGCACAAAGGGTTCCGTATCATTATCTATACAACAACGGCATCGCTAAAAAAAATATCACATTCGTTGTACGGGAGCCCCACGTTCATTAAATATTTATTTTATTCTGATTTTAGTATTTGTTGTTACAGCGGCAACAGCCTTACATCATCTGTAAATAAATATCTGTCTAGCTATCGGTTATATGTCCGTATATATTCATTAGATACAGCCTGGTGACAGACAGACGCGACGAACAGCGGAGTCTTAGTAATATGGTCCAGTTTTTACCCTATTTTTTATTTGATTCTTTTTTACACCGGTCGTGGGTTTTTCAAAACTTTTCATTTTGTTTATTATTCTAAACTCTTTAGAGATTTTCACAAAATATACGAGGCACTCGTGTAAACATTTAATTATAATGGAACTAGTATAAATCTATTCCGTTGTAATTGTTAATAGTAATTGTAATTGTTCATTAAATTAATATGAGCTTGACCTTTTTGTCAGAAACAAACATGTGTGTAGCGCCCCCTGGCGGTCTGTAACATTAAAAACTAACTAAAACCTGCTAAGGAATGAGATTTATATAGAGCCAAAAACCGTTTCTGAATTGTCCTAGCATAATAAGCGTTTTGGAGAAACATGAGCACTGCAGTGACCCCTGGCGGCTTAGAACATTAAAACGTAGCTAAGAACATGCTCTCCATTCCTATGAAGCTTATACAACTTATGCAACTTAGCTTATGCAAAAAACCGTTTTTAAATCGGCTCAGTTGTTTTCGAGAAAGGTAGTAACAGACACACACACACACAAACACCTCTTACCCCAAACGCATTTAACGTCTCCGTTGCGGTCGCGGGTAAAAAGTTGTACAAGCGGGTAGACAGGCAGACGCCAAAGACCTAGTAGCACTGATCTATACTGATATTGCTGGACTCGCTACCGCGTACATAGTGACAGCATTTTCAAACCTCGAATCGAAAGACGATCCTGTGAAACTCATTCCATTAGCATAGTTTGGGTACAATCAGTATAAAAACCGGGCATGTGCATGTCGGGCCACACACAATGTAGGGTTCTGTACTCACCCCCTCCCCCTCCGTCAGAATAATGAGGCTTATGTGTTTCATATTTACAATGTTATACCTATTAAATAATAATTTTCAATTGAATTTGTACGATATTGGTCACTTCTCAATTGATCAGCTGTTACTCGTAAACTTGTAAAGCCTTCTTAACTGTAATAGTTTTTCTTTTAATTTCACTATATACATACTCAACATCAACCATTTACTTGGCAGGGAGGACACATGGCTCTAACAAAAATTTGCACTTTAAATCTTAATATTTCACAAACGGATCCGATATCTAAAAAAAGGTCTTCTCAACACCTAAAAGACCTTTAAACACGATGGGGTAGGTGAGAAAAAAATCATATTCCCACTTTACATATAGGGGAGGCATCCTAAACAAACAAAAAAATGTTTTTCAAGATTTTATTATTTCACTTTGTCGACGTAAGTAATATGTGTATCCATGCAAAATTACAGCCTTGTAGCATTAACAGTCTCTGAGCAAAGCTGCGGACTGACGGATAAACGTACTGACATGGCGAAACTATAAGGGTTCCGTTTTACCATTTTGGCTACGGAACCTAGAAACAACAAGAACCAAAATCCATAAAGATTCATCTACAATATATAGGTGCCAATCTGAGCTGCATATGCGGTGCAATATAGGCAATGACCCACATTACATTGAGTCCTGTGTGCCCGACCACCTGCGCGCAGGAGGATTTGTTGACTTAAATGCAGTTGACGTGGCCATGTTCTGGGCCTCAACAATATAATATAATATTCGGTGACGAAACGCTAAGAAAAATAATGATCTTAAAAGAAAGTGAAGCGAAGATGCCTTATTGATACCATTCCTTACGTAACATCCACGTTTCAACCCATCTTCATTCATAGCGAACACTCAAGTGAAAGATGCCGGTGCAAAACGGATGCTTGGGGACGTGACTTGGACTTCAATGTGACAGCCCGTTATTGACGGCTGGGAGGAGGGGAGGGGACATATTAACAGCTGATTTTATTGAGTTTGTGTTATGTCAATTTGGGTTATTACAATGCGACTATCAATAATTAATCATCAGTAACTGAATTTGCAAAATGCAACGCTTATCATTGTCGAGATAAAGAGAGAGAGACACAATTTAGAACTACATTTATTGCCAGTTCGTAAAAGTAAAACCGTGGAAAAATAAAATTGGTATTTTTTTTTAAATGGTAATTATTACTTTAACATATAAAGTTATGTATGCCAGTAAGTAAGATGCTGCGATCACTACACCATGAAACTCGCAATCACTAAAAATAAACATATTTTAGTCCGCGATAGGATACGTGGCATTATGATGGGGCATAGGAGTACCCAGAAGAGGATTTTGAGGTTTAACACTCCTTTCCCAACTTAACGATATTCTTTCGGTTCCTTCCGGCCAGAACAGATGAACGGATCATGGACATTTTACATTATCAGGGTCAAAAAGTAGTCTATGTGCTATATATAAAGCAGAAATGCCGTCCTCGTCTCTTTGTGTTTGGATATAAATGTCAGGTAGATTTAAGACGTCATTAATTCTCATACTATCACTGTCATTAAATGTGAATAGTAGCAAAGGAAATACTTTCGAGCAGGACTCGAAGCAAAACATTCTTTGAGCATTTTCACTACAATTTATTTGAAAAATATTTTCAAAACGTTTATACATACTTACAAACGACGTAATATGCATATTTTATGGAAAGAAAGTGAAGAAAAGTCCCTACAAAGTGTAGGCGGGTCGATAGTCTATAAATAAAATAAAATGCTTGGTATGTATGTTTGTAGGTGTCTGAGAGTTGCAGTTTAGCATGCAAAGATCGCAGACGAACTTGATTGATGGGTAATGTAAAACGTATTTACGTCTTAACTGACCGGCTGAGTGATAGGAAATACAAGTAGTAAGTAGGTAGTAAGCTATAAGCTATAGAGTAAGGTACGAAGCCGTTGGTTGTTTGATGTTTGAAATTTTGGTACGAACTGTAAATATAGCAGGTTAGTAAGGTACTTAACTGGGACAGCTCCCTTATATTATTGAGACATCAAAAATCCTTACTAAAAATCCTTACTTTAAATTGGGAAAGGAAAAAATCTCGAGGAAACCAATTCTCAGTAGACCCTCGATGTTGTGATTGGTGACCCCTACCTCTTTTCAGAGAGGATACCTATGTCCTAACATTGGGAACCTTTATATTTATTTATTTTTTTGGCGTAAAAAAAGCCTGAAGCATACCCTCAGCGCCCGGGGCAGACACTGGAAGTAGTGTGGGACCTGCCCCAACTAAAAAATCGGCCGTGTACCTCTCGCCATCTTCGCGGACCGCCGGAACTACGGCCCGTTCAGGAGTAATGCCAGGACGCGATGTTGTTGCGTTCCGGGCATTTCACACCTCCGCGGCCCCTTGGTACACACAGAAGAGAAAAGAAGCATTTATTTGTTGCACCATACGTCACAACTTTACAGAAGTAAGTACAGTTTAAAATTATTTAAACACAACAATGTTTAAAAAAACAACAAATATAACTAAAAAATAAAACAAACAGACCAAAATTAAATAAAAATATGTAATAAGATACATAAAAATAAAATTATGCGTAGAAACAAAATTAATTATGAATATCACATTATCACTTTTTTATCATTATTTTTGCTTAAAACTATAATGTTATTGGTTGTGCCTCGCGGTTGCAACAAATGGGTGTCCAGTTCAGCATTATGCCAAGTTGACAGAACCTGGCGCTGATTTTCAACTGGAACCCAATAGAACGTGACAAAGGTGTACGTGTGCGTAAGTGTGGTCGTTTTTAAAAATTGCTATGAAGCCGAATGCTCATCGGTGGTGGAATGTTGTTCCATATTTTTTGCCGCGGCGTAACGAAAACTGTCCGAAAACGAAGCCGATTTGCGTGTCGGTATTGCAGCGTGCTCATGCCCTTGTCTTGTGCGTTTAAAATGTTGTCGGTTACATCAAGAAACGCAGTAGCCGTGCGCGTCTACTTCTGAAACCTGACTTTATTTGCAGTAGTATGTTTTGTGTTTCCAAATATTCTACAAGCTGGTTGCAGACTACCTTCTCCATAACCTTTGAAAGGCATAGTAGCATACTGATGGGTCGAAGATCCCTAACATCAGCAGGGTTTAAATTTTTGGGCAGAGAACGGACAATGCCCATCTTCCAAGAGTCAGGAAATATTGAAGTTACTATAATCCGATTAAACTATATTAGTTACTTTATGGCAGAGTGGTGGGAAAAGAGAGAATAGTAGCATGTTAAGCAGCCTCTGTGGCGCGGTGGGAGTGTGTTCGACTGCTACGCAAGAGGTCGTGGGTTCGATCCCCACACGGGACACCGCTTTGTGTGATCCACAAATTGTTGTTTCGAGTCTGGGTGTACTTTGTGTCCGTGAATTGAATATTTGTAAAGTCCCCCGCGACACAGGGCTTGTAACCTAATGCGGGGTCGTCTTTTTAAAAACGAAAAATAAAAAATATATATATTATCATACTCGTCTGCATTTGATTTTAGTTGCATTATAATACGTGCTAAGACGTTTTGTGTTACTGGTGTCATTATAAAGGTTTGATCATAAATGTTGCAAAACTCAAAATATGACATAATGTGATATAGTAGTAGTTTCGCTACCATGCACGTCAAGAAAATGTTTATTTATTTGTGTTGATAGATTATTCTTCAGGTTCATTTGATAAACAGTATTTTTTAAGTTACGCCGTATAAAGCTAAGGTTGTTTATTTTGTTATTAATGTAATGCTTAAAGTAAGCAGTTTTTTCCCAGTGCAAGGACGTAACAACTAACGATTTCATTTGCTTATCAATTCGATGTTAGCCAAATCGGCTTACCGCGGACTACATCAGCTCATTGTCTATATGGACGATTATACAAGGTCGTGAAACTATTATAGTTACCCAGAGTCCTAAATACATGACACTTTCATTAAGAACTCAATTGAACTTACAAACGAATGTCTGTGTCTGCACTTCCAAATGAGTGGTAGCGAAAGGTCCGCGTCTGCATACACATTGTGCATTAAACCTTATTTATATACATGTTTTTATAGTTGGGTGTAGGAAATGAATCGAGTTCTTACACCTAGTTATATTATATACAAAGGCCGTGTGGTACCGGATTAAGAATAGTGGAATGACTAAGAGATGTTTACACCGGAGGACGAGCAGCAGCGTTCTCCGCGTACTTAACCCGTACTGCGATCACTAACTCATTATGGCAATGACCCTTAAGATAAGTAGGTCCTACTGGGGAGACCCGTGCCCAGCAATTGTACATCATCATATAGGGTGATATGATATGAGATATATATTCCAAATCCAAACTATTGTAAAAATATTGTAAATGTGAAAGTAACTTTGTATGTATGTTATGTGTTCACGCATAAACCGCTGAATTAGATGAATTTCGATCTGGAAATAGTTTGAGTCCCGGTAAGGACATAGGATAGTTTTTATCGTAATAACATCCCCGTGGAGTGGGCGAATCCGCAGTTAGGTTAGGTTAGTTTGATCAAAAATGGTTGTTCTATTATTTAGCAAAATAGTTGAGGCAAGAAGATGCTTTGTTTTTAGTTTGGTTAGATAGCTTTTGATTTCTTTAAATTAAATCAGTAAAATTAAAAGTAATCTTCTTCTTTCTCTGTGCCTATTTCCACGTATCTTGGGGTCGGCCCTCCTAACCCTGTTACGCCTCTCTTACGACTCTGTGCATCTTTGTAATAATTGCAGATCTACGTCCATCATCTTTGTATCTTTGGAAATATTTCTCATCCAGGTTTGGAAATATTAGTTACCGGAGGGCGACCGGGGCCTCTTTTCTGGGCGCCTCATGACGTGTCCATACCAATGCAATCGATTCTCCCGAAGTTTGTCGGTTATGTTGGCTACCTTAAGAGTTTCTCTAACATGGTTACTAACTAGGTTACTGAGTAATCTGTATGAAGGAGTTACAGTTCCAATCCCTCGTGTATTAGATACATTGGTGATACAATATTTATGTTTATATTTACCGGTACAATATTGTAACGAAAGTAAAATCTATGACTACATACTTAATATCAAGAGTGTATATATGTAAGAGTGTGTGTGCATGTGGTGTGTGTGTCTCTCTCTCTCTCTCTCTCTCTCTCTCTCTCTCTCTCTCTCTCTCTCTCTCTCTCTCTCTCTGTATGTGTGTGTGTGTTAGAAAAATCTTTTAATGAAAGATGAACGTGCAAGTGGAAGAGAGCAGATTTTATCTTTTCTACGTTTTTCAATTATTTTATATGGCGTTTGTTGGTGCTGTAGAAGAACTGTTTGTAAGATGAAGTGTTATCTTATATTTAAAATATTCCAATTATTATACAGTTAATTCGTAGGGAAAGTTATCAAACGAAAAGTAGCCACTTTCAGTACTGCTCTGTGGGCTATCTCTAAGGTTTTTTACAGTGGTTTTAGGAGCCCCTCCCCAGCGTGAAATGCAATATGTGACTATGGACTGACACAGGGCAAAAGAAACACTTCGTATGACAGAGTAATTTGCGATATTTCGAAGTGTTTTAAACACAAATATAAGTTTTCGGGCTCTCCCAGTCAAGGCGTTTAAGTGGTGTTTAAAGTTAAGGGTCTTATCCAAGATAACACCTAGATATTTTATATGGTCTACAGGGGCTAAAGATGGACACCCGCAAGAGGTTTGGGATTAATTTTGGCAGGAATGGGCTATTAAGGTTTTTTGGGTACGTGGTTGAGATAATGTACTGATTGAGTACGTGAGGAAGTTGGTTTTGGTAGTGTTCAGTGTAAAAGTATGAGCATGTAGCCAGCTTAGAACTGTGTTCAACGCAAATTGAGCCCTATTTTCTAGATGCGACCAAGATTGAGCTGTGACAGTTATCGCGGTGTCATCGGCGAAAGAGATTATCTTGCTGTATGGTACGAGTATATTGAGGTCGCATAGCTGATTGATAAAGATAAGGAAGAGCGTCGGCCCAACTATGCTTCTCTGGGGCACGCCGTAGTAAATAGGGAGTTCAACACTGTCATTATTGTCTATCCTGACAAACTGCGATCGGTTTGTTAGGTCGCTCCTGAAAAAATCTAGTTCAGTTAGGACCTCTGACGCCCACCCTTTCAAGCTTAGAGAGAAGAGTAGGGACTGGGACCGTATCGAATGCTTTTGTTAGGTCTAAAAATATAGTCAGGACTTTATTATTACTATTAATATTTTGTACTACGTGATTAGTTAGTTCATGGACTGCGTCGTATGTGGATAAGTTTTTCTTTTTAAAAGAAGCGGGAAAGACAGCAGTGTCAAAGCAAAGATTGAATATATGGCATAAAATGGGTGCCAGAAGGGTACAATATTTATTTAAGATAAAGGGCGAGATACCATCCCAGCCAGTAGCGGCATTTGAGCGTAGAGAGTATACCTATCGTTGAAGTGATTTCATCATTATTGGTATTCTCTAATACGAAAGATGAGATAGGTGTGATGTTATGTGTTTGTGTATTTGGGGTTCGCTCTGACGATTCGGGGGTGGTACCGATTTTGTTGGCTAGATTTTGGCCGACATTATCAAAAAAAGAGTTTACTTTATTGCAGGATTGCGTCGGTGAGGATGAAATAGATAATAACTGCATGCTAGTATTGTTCGATTTTTTGGTATATGTCACTCGTTTTATTGTTTCCCAAATTAATTTCGGATTGAGTGTCATAGATGCGTTAGCTTTTTTTTTCTAAAAAAAGCTAAACGCATCTATGACACTCAACAAACTAACTTAAAAGCGATACAGGAACTTCTGTACAAAGATTCTTCTTTGTACAGAAGTTCCTGTATCGATTGTAGGTTAGTTTTAATATGTCATTTTGGGGGTATTGTTTAGTCTTTTTATGTAACGCGTCCCTACTTCTGATACAGCGTAACATACCAACAGTGATCCAGGGTTTGAGTATTTTCCTTCTCGCTGGTACTTTTTTGACCAAGGTGTGTTTTGTGATTGCTGTACTAAGTAATTCTTGGCGAGCGGTAGATACAAAGTATAGCCAGTTCTGATTTTATTTTAATAATAAGTCCAGAAGCTGATTGATTTAGGTCAAGTTCCTCACACGTGGCTGATAGTTCTGATTTTGAATATACCACCACACCATCGTTTTGGTTGAGATATTTTTTGGTTTGAAATGTTGTATAATTTTGTAACTGTGGAATATTGTCATTACTAGAGCAAGGTAACCAGCACTCTGTTAAAATGATTAAATCACAATCAAATGAAATACGCTGCATAAGATTTGCAGATTTAAAAAGTTGCAATTTATTGACCGAATATTCTGTGAAAGTAGTTTTAAGTACTTGTTATTGCCGAAAAACTGCGTTACTCAACAAAAGGTGTAAGTGAAGTGCCAGGAACATGGGTACACTCTTCTGCTGGTGCTATTATTCCAATCGGACACTGAGCATGGTTCGACATGCTCTTGCCCGGTTTTTTGTAAAATAAAACAAGCATTTAATTGCAAAGAATCAGTCTTTATTTTGTTGAGCTATATAATATTACTAATCTTATTACAATAGGAACTTTTGTATCTTATAATAAACTGAATTGAACACTGAACTTTGTTAGCCTTTGCATCTGACTCTACACGACCGCTACGGCTCGAAGCGCTTGCGCTTTGCAACGTGAATGCCAGAGAAGAAGCGATTCCGGAGATTTTGGAGAGAACCCCGAAAATACTTATTTATTTATTATTCCTTCCATTCCCTTGCACCTCTTCGTTTATAAACTTTTTACCATCAGCATAAGCATAGCCATCTACAATGGAGATCAAAATGATAAAAACGCAACCCATATACTATTGTCATGTCTGTACGTCAGCCTGTCGGTCCGTCCGTATGTCACAAGCATTTCACTGAAAAACTACACGATGTTTAATGATATAATTTGAAGAATATGTGATTTGTACGAGCCACTACTTAGTTTGGTAGTTGAATAACAAAAATACTTCAATAGTTTTGGGACAATACCCCGTATGAAGTGTGTAAGTTCGCCTTTGCAACATTTTTGTTGGTTTTTCACAAAATAAAAAAAAATAACATCACAAATATAAAAAATCAGCAAACAGCAACGTGTGACACATATTTAGACTGTTCTTTTCAATCATTTTTGTTAAAGATAATAATCTTTTGGAAACAATCACTCCGAAAATTGCATAAACTGTCCATCCCCCTCACATTTTTTGCATATCTGAACAAAATTACAAAGATAACGCTTTATAAATACTTTCAACATAATCGGATCGGTTTTTGAGTTCTTAGCCGCAAAACTGCGATTCTCAACAAAAGGACGCAAGTGCCAGGTGGTTACGCCCTTTAGCTAGTAGGGAACGCGTTTGTTGCATCGCAATTTATAGAAAGTTGGATTGATATTAATCATGTTTTTGGGTAAAATTAATGAAATGTTTATATGACATTTATAAAAAACAGAAACTAAATCAGTATTTAGTTTCTGTTTGTTTTTTTTAAATGTCATTAATTTAATGTGTTCGCCTTTACAAAATTAACGCCACAATAAGCTCTGATATCAGTTATCAGAGCTTATTTTATCGTTAATGTTGTATGTAATGACGCTGAATTAAATTTAAAAAAAAACGTCGTAAACTGGCAAACTTTTTTGCGAAAATTGACTTCAATATAATGTGGGTTGTATTTTTCAAAATTGTAATACGCTATATGGCAACAAATTGATATATCTGATAATAATAAATGAAAGATTTAGGCGTTTAAACATTTTTTCTTAAAACGAGGTTTGGGAAACTACAAAAGAATGAAAGCAATATTTGAAAATGTGTTATGTACTTACTGTCAATACGAATATATATGTATATATTTTGAACAGATTTTAAAAGTCTTTGACAATGTGTAAAATGAAGCGTATTAACACAAAACTCATATGGGACAATATGCGATGAAAATATTGTTTTTATTTTAAAGAGGCTTTACACAAACAATGATAATGTATTAAAAATCACCCTGCTCACAGGGTGTAGCAGAAAGGTGTGGTCAAATTCCAGCAGCGGATAGAGTATGTTATCAATATTGCACCTACCATAGCGCCATACCTGGTTGCATTATTATTACATGTCTAGTTACTATAGCATATTCTTTTTGTCAAAATTCAGTAGTGAAAGGCGTATGGCAAAAGAATTAAACTTCCCCCGGTATAAAATTTGATTCAGAATCGGCATGAAAGTTTTTTTATTTAATAACTATTCCACTCAAAATAATGAAAAAATAATAAATATTTTTTTATTATATATATTTTTAGGGTATTCCGATTTTGATAAAAATAGGTATGTGCACTCAGTATCATGGGCACATAGTAATAATAATATAATATAAGCCTTTATTACTGTATCATAACATGCATAGTATTACAATATACTTTTAATGACTTGTATCGGTGACTGGTTTTTCTTTTACAGCTTGTCCTCCGACAAAAAGCTTTCCATTTTTCCCTGTCCTTTGCAATGCGTGTCCATTCTGGGCCTGCTATCTTTTTTATGTCGTCTTCCCAGCGTTTAGTTTGTCTACCTTTATTTCTTTTACTATCGCGCGGGTACCACTCCGTTACTAATCTCGTCCACTTCTCTTTTCCTTCCCTTAGCGTGTGTCCTGTCCATCTCCATTTCAGGCGCTTGTAAAATGTTTGTATGTTTTTAAATTTAGTTATGCTCTTTATTTTTTGCAATCTCACCTTGTCTCTTCTTCTTACTCCAATTACGCTTCTTTCAATTCCGTTTTGACATACTTAGTTTCGATTCTCTTGAGTTGCTTCTCACTTAGTGCCCATGTTTGACATCCATACGATAAACATGGAAGGATACAGGTGTTATATATTTTCCTTTTTTCTTTGATAGAATTTAGGCATATCTCTGTTTTTCATAACCTCGCTCAGAGACGAAAACCGATTCCAGCTGTTTACTATTCTTCTGTCTATCTATTTCTGCATTGTGTCTTTTGTAGATATTAGTTGTCCCAAATAGATATACTCATTGACGTATTCGATTTGCCCACCATTTACCTGTATGTCTATTTTTTGTTTGTAGCTTTGTTTTCTATGTGTTCATTGATAAGCCTTCCTTTTCACTATCATCTGATAGTTGTTGTATCATTTCTTCAAGATTTTCCGGGTTTTCGGAAAACAGAATAATATCGTCTGCAAAACGTAGATAGTTGAGTCTGTCACTGTTAATGTTTAGTCCTTTTGTTTCCCATTCCAAGTTTCTAAACATCATTTCTAGAACCGCAGAGAATATCTTGGGTGAGATGGGGTCACCCTGCCTGACGCCTCTTTCGATATGGAATTCTTCCCCTGTTCTTTCCAGCTTTATTTGAGCAGTACACTTTGAATAGATGTGCTTGAGTATTCTTATGTATTTGGACTCAACTCTTTGACTTTCAAATGCTAACCAGATGCTATCATGGTTTAAGGAATCAAAAGCTTTATTAAAGTCTATGAACCCTAAGTGGTAAACTTTTTTGTATTTCTTATATTTTTGGAGTACCTGTCTTATGACGTGAATGTGATCTATCGTTGAGAATTTACTTCGGAAACCGCCCTGTTCTTTGGGTTGATTTTTATCGAGCGCGACAGGCATTCGTGATAGTATTATCTTCGAGAATATCTTGTAGATGTTTGACATAAGATTTATGGGCACATACCAACCCTTGAATGTGACCACACCTTTCTGCTACACCTTGTTTAAAAAAGAAGAAATAGAAGAAAAATATTTATTTTCTGCACCACAAGTCACTACATCAGAACATGTTACAACATTGAAAACAACACGAATAGTTATAACAAAAAATATATTGGTCAAAATGTTTTTTTATATTGAATATTAAAATTCACGATTTAAGTCGTCGTTTAATTTCGTCGAAATGTGTAATTTTTTCGTCATTGAATTTAAAAAGAATGGGAACATGATACCTGACAACACATTAACGGGTCGGACAGGGATTAAATATACATACTGTAGGTATATACAAATATATTGTAAAAATAGGCATTTAAAAAAAGTGGCCATGATTTTATATTGCCAAGTTCTTTTCTCACGGCTTTACTCTTGTAACTTGGAATTAAATGTAGAATCATTATTTTCCTAATTTAATCGGACGTTCATAGGATTTGCATTTTTTAACTTATGTGAATAATGTACTTTGATTTTGTTCTAAATTTTCACTCAAACGAAGTCGCAGACAACAGCCAGTTTATGAATATTATAGAGTGATGTGATATAATTATAGTATGATTATGAGTAGGAGGATTTTGATTTTTGTTAAAAGATAACAAGCAATGCAGGATTGTGGCTCCACATTACTAGCTATCTGTTAAGCTCAATGGCTTGTGTTAGGAGTGAGTTCACGTCGGTAGTATAATGGGTAGGATTCGAATCTGCGACGACTGATGACTTAGGCATTAGGCTCCCGCTTTACGAATAACTAGCTGTGCCCGCGACTTCGTTCACGTGAAACACGAGAAAAGTTTATGTAATTCGTAAAACATAGACATCCTGGCTGGGCAAAGGATTTTTTTTTAAAGAAACGAATCCCGCAGTCGGTTACAAGCCCTGTGGGGGTCTGCAGTGTTAGTAAATTACATTACTAATAAATAATAATAAATCTAGCTTTTAAATTATATAAACTGTATAACAAACTAGTTAAGTTAAGATAAGGCTACTTGTTTATATATAAGGCTGGCATAATCGCTCAGCGATTAAAGCCTTTTTACAAATAAAGTCTTTATGGACACACAAATCACTTACATATTGCGAGTAGTTGCATCTTCATTCATTCACTGGCACTCAAAAATATCCCATTTCACAATAAATAAATTAGTACAGAATAATGTAAGATCTATAGTAATGAATACTGTATTCTAGAATGATATTTAGATTTTATGAATATATCATACGAAGTCATCGTATGATATATTCATTCGTTTCCAGTGTGAGTTTATTTCCATTTATATGTTTATTATATACTAGCTGGCCCGCGACTTCGTCCGCGTGAATGTCGGATTTAAATTATAGTTTATATTCACACTAGCTGTGCCCCGCGGTGTTACCCGCGGTTTATAAGCCTATGTGTTAATCGGGGTGTCAGCTAACTCCATACCAAATTTTATTAAAATCGCTCAAGCCCTTTAGATGTGAAAAAGTAACAAACATACACACTTACACACTAACAAACTTTCGTCTTTATAATATTAGTGTGATAATGTGTATTGTAATTATGATAAAACTTCTGTTTAAACGATGTGGGAAGTAGACCTATTGGGAGAGTACACGCAAAGATTTAGGGTGTTGCTAACGCGAGACAAAGCAACCAACAATTGACCATATGCAAAACAGTCTGTGCTGAGGTCCACGCCTGCAACGCGTAATGTTGGCCTATGTGCTTTATTTATTGTCATCGCGTAGCATAAAGTGACTGGGAACTAAACACGTTTAAAATTAAAGGGGAAATTATTTAGAATTAGGGAGATTCTAGGAATAAATATAATGTCACCGGCACCACAACCTGTTCAAATTTCGGCTTCGATTACATTTGGTTGCAAATTTGTTACTCTTAGTCGAGTTCCATTACACCGCTTAGGCTGACATACATTTCGAAACACCAACTTTTAAATATTTTTTATGTGTAGGTAGGTATACCTTGTGCACTTCGGGATTTAAAAATTTCACAGGATGATTTATTATTGGCGTCGTCTTCTTAGGTTCCCTCTTCCACACTTTCACCGTTAAGTTGCCCCAATATCCGTCGTTGTCGTTGGTTGTCGTGGGTCGTTTCGAGGATCCAAAATATCTCTTTGACACAACCATGAACCAGTTTGATTTGTCATGTCTGTTGGATCATCATATATACAGAACGTATTAATTTTAGCAATGAGCAAACTGAACGACATAATGTTTCTGGCAAGAATACTCTTTTTCTCTCGTGGGAAAGTGCCATCTCCAATTCTCAAAAGAAGGTAAAAAAAATTACATTAGAGTGATCTCCTAATTGCACACGCATATCGACACTAACTAACTTGCACTATATTTCGCCAAAGAAATGAGCTCTTTATTCATGCTCTTATTTCATCTACCCTCGATCCTCACGGTATAACTGAAAGAGTCTGCCTAAAATCTTCACAAAAAAGATTGGCTATGCCATCCATAGTACACATATAATTATATTTCTTTTTCTCATTTCTTATATTTTTTTTCTCATTTTCTCAAATTCGAAATTAGTATTTTTAGAACGTCATAGCAAATAGTTCACAATTATCATTCAGGTTACATGTGAGATAATCTGATAGTAGGTACTGAACTGGAGCATGATTGACTTCGGACGCTTACTATTAAGGTTCATTTCCGTGTATCGCGGCCGATCGCGAGTCGCGCGCGGCTTACGACGAACGACTGACGCGCGCGGCCGATGCGACAATAGTCAGAGTATAAGAATGTATGGTGCCGTTTCCGAAGTAAGCGACAGACGCGCGCGGCCGAAGACTGTCGTAAGCTGCGCGCGCACTGTGAATATTGTCGCATCGGCTACGCGCGTCAAACGCTTGTCGTAAGCCGCTCGCGGCTCGCGATCGGCCGCGATGCACGGAAATGAACCTTTAGCGTTGTAGTTGTTTTACTACATTGAGTAAATTATCTTATTTTTTCTGAGGTATGCACTGCAGCTCGATGTTGCTAGTGCAAGCATACTGTTTTAGAGTATTAATGCGCACAGACATTTCTTTAACTACAGTACACATTTGGGAATTGTTTTCGGTTAACTCCTTTATCTTCCGTTTTGGGTCCATATTTTCCTTTAAATTTCTTCGTATCACGTGAACAACGGAGTTTTTAAGCTGTTCGCTTTCATTTCTAATTGTTTTTAACTCTGCGTTTAAAAGATTCCCCATGGATGAAGTATGATGTGATTGACGTTGCATGGCATCCTGTATAATGGCGCGCACACCATCTTCTGTCAGTGTTGACAATGGTAGAGGTACACAGTGATTGCCTTTTATTAGTGCGCATAGACATATTCGTGCTATAGCAAGCAGGCCTGAAATCGTTGTCATGGTGGTAGTTGTTGAGGTAGGACATGTCCATGACGATTGTTCCAGCGAAGATTCCAGTATTAAACCTTTATACACACGACGTACTGAAGTCGTCATTTCAAATCAAAAAAATGATTTTTGTTGTTTTTTTAGTTGATAAAAAATGCTATGCCGCGGCAGTCCCCGAGTGCCACACATTTTTTTCTACGTTGGACCGGAATATCTTGACCTAACTCTTTTGGTCAGTTTCCGTAATTGCCATACAGGACGAAGCTGGGCGAAGGTTGCTCTCGGCTTTGCGATTTTCAATGCGATGTCCTCTTCGATCCCTCCAGTTACTGACAATACGCTTTCGAGGTAAGTGAATTTGTAGACACCTTCCACAGTTTCTGCGTCGATGAGCAACGGCAAAGAGCTTGTCGCCCTGCACCTCATTTTTTTTTTGGATGTAAGGTGTTGACTTTCAGTCCCGTCTTCTTTGCCTCTCTTTGAACTTTGGGAAACAGCTTACTGAAGTCTGAGGTGAGAGGTTACTTTTTAATTATTTTAGATGTCACGGAATATCTGAAATCAAACGGACATATGTCTTACATGGTCATCCAGGCCATAAACAAGACTTAATCTGCACCGGTGTCAAAGTTTGGCGCAATTACACGATTTTAAATAATACATATATACCTACTAAAACGAGTCACAGAACAAACTTAGCATAAAAGGTCACCCAATGTTATTTATGCATCTAATTATAAACAATATCATTAAGAGCTTTTATGAAAAGTCTTGTTTGAAGAAATCGAACCCACGTGGCTCGTAAAAATTGGATTTATTACATAAATAAAACAAGTTATTAACAGGAATCGTAAACGAAGTAATTCTATATCATATCAATACAATAATCGTGTAAAGACTTTCCATAACTCGCGATATCTCTAACACCGGGACACTACACTCTGCGAGTGCTCGAGCCGAAAGACCATACAACACGTTAAAGTGGGGCTCAACGCTTGGCGACGTTTTAGCAAAGTAATGTGCCTTTGATGTTATTTAATTTTAACGTTGTATCACCGAATAATTTTGAAAAATTACTTATCAAAAACCTGGCAAGTGCATGTCGGGCCATGGAATCCGTAGTCCCCCATCCGAAAAATGTGGCTAAAGAAGAAGGTTTCTGTTGTTTTTATTTCATACTACTAACAACGTTTAGTATTTTTCAATGGAATCAGTAACTACGAATATGTTGTTACTTCTCACTTGGTCTGCTGTTACCTACTCGTTAAGTTGTAAAGTCTACTTAGCTGTGATAGTTTTCCTTATAATTTAAGCACTTGGTTCTAACAAAAATTGCACTTTAAAAGACCTATCTAATGATACCCCACACGATGGGGTAGATGAAAAAAATAAATCTTTCCTACTTTACATATTACACAAGGTCTGGGGTGAGCCAGGGCAGTGATATGGGCCCCCTTCTCTATAATTTAAACGACCTACCCGAAGATGTTAAAAAGTCCACATGTTTGCTTTTGCTGACGATTTGCAGTTGTTTCTTGAAGTGAGACGGGACACAGACTGCAAAATACTTCAGAATGATATAGACAAAGTTGAAAAGTGGAGCCTAAATTATAAATTTTATTTTAATATTCACAATCCAATCGGTGCTGATGGTGCCGCGCGAGGATGCCGCGACACCATCAGCACCGATTGGACGGGGCACCGCTGCTGCGAGTTTCCGAGGTCAAAGATTTAGGAATAACTTTCACCGAGGACCTGAACTTTGGGAAACAGCTTACTGAAGTCTGTATTTATTTTTTATTAATTTATATCTGGATAGCAACAAAACAATATATTTAAGTACGCAACAAGCAGCCAATAACTGATCTTCACCATTAAGTATTAATCTAATAAAAGATAAGTGAATAATAAAAAAGTGACAATACAAAAACAATAATCTAGTGCTTTGCATCACTAAAAGTATGACTAAAACTATATAATCTTCTTCGACAAATTAGAGTAAAAATAAAAAAAATGTAAATTTATGACACCTACTAATAGGATAGATACCTACACATACTAGCATAAACTAGAGATACAAATCGAAGAACTCACAAGCTAACTTATTTCTTTATTATCTTTTACTAGCTGACCCGCGCAACTTCGTCTGCGTAAATTTTCCCCGTTTTTGCAACATTTCTTATTGCTGCTCCGCTCCACTATTTAATGGATGTTATTATACATATAAACCTTCCTCTTCAATCACTCTATCTTTTAATAAAAACCGTATCAAAATCCGTTCCGTAGTTTTAAATATTTAAGCATACATAGGGATATAGGGACAAAAAAGGCGACTTTGTTTTATACTATGTAATTATTTACACTAGCTGTCCCGCACAACTGCTCCGCTCCTATTGGTCATAGTGAGATGTTATATAGCCTATAGCCTTCCTCGATAAATGGGCTATCTAACAGTGAAAGATTTTTCCATTCGGATCAGTAGTTCCTGAGATTACCGCGTTCAAACAAACAACAAAGTTCAGCTTTTTATTATTAGTATAGAATAAATAGATCAAAATTGCTCGATTTAAACACAGTGTGTAGTATATTGATTGCTCGCCACATGAAGAAATTCTGCCGATAGTTGGTCGACGCGACAGGGAAATGAATGTGTCGACAGGGGAAGTGCCGTACAGCCTTATTAGGGACAATTAAATCATTTTGTGATAAAAGTTCCGGGCTATCAATATGATTGTTTATAATTTTTAACATATAAACGACGTCGGCGATCTCACGTTTTTTTAACTAGCGAAAGAAGATGGAATTAAGCACATAATGTCAAGTAAGTTACGAGTACTTGCGACGAACTGTATGTGTTGCCCGTGCGGTAACGCAAGTAGTACCTACATACCTACTTGTTAAACCGTCCCTGTATATTTTCAATTCGTATTTAGAATTTCAAACTGGGGACCTGTATTCCAGTCTTTAGGTTAAGTTCAGTGGTTTAGCTGCTTTCAAGCTAAGGAAATTACAAAAACATATCACTTAGCGGCCCACACCCATTTCGTCTCTCATAAACTAATATTATTAGAAACTAGTTTCTTCCACAGATAAATTGAGAATTTAAAAATATTTATTGTTACACTAAAAAGGCAAAAATGACCACTTATGACACAGATTATTACGACTTGCACGATATAAAGGAAAGATTATTAACCATGGCTCTAATACACAT
The DNA here is from genome assembly GCA_945859575.2 of Herminia tarsipennalis. Lineage (NCBI taxonomy): Eukaryota > Metazoa > Arthropoda > Insecta > Lepidoptera > Erebidae > Herminia > Herminia tarsipennalis. The sequence continues at coordinate 19,750,973 of OX243855.2, forward strand.
TTCTTGCGATACAGGTAATGTACTAGGTATTCCATGTTTTGTCAGTTGTTCGTAACAGTTAGATTAATGTTTGTATAAACTTCTATATCTATGCTAATATTATAAACAGGAAAGATTTGATTGTTTGTTTGTATTGAATAGGCTCCGAAACTACTGGACGGATTTGATTTTTTTTTTCATCGTTGTGAAGCTACACTAACCCCGGGTAACATAGGCTATTTTTATCCCTATATTCCCACGGGAACGGGAACTACGTGGGTGAAACCGCGAGGCGTCCGCTAGTAAGTTAAATAGGTATTATAGGTATGACTGTTGACTTTTGTAGTCCCACTCTCACCTACTTCATACATACCTACGACGTTCCTTAATAAGTTTTGACACTATTAGAAATTAAAATAGAATATAAATAGTGGCGTGTACGCATGAGCACGGTTTAATTGATAAGTAGTTGTAGACGTCAAACTATCGCTTTGTTAATATGCAGCGAGTGAACCAAGCGAAATCGTCCTGAATTCCGATGTTGGACATACCTAATCAGTCGGGATTTTAATATGATTACTTTGCGTTACGATTACCGTCGGGGTACCTATAAAGCGCTAAGATGGCCCAGACGGATGTTTTAAAAATAGTGGTGAAAAAACAAATCAGCAAATAGTGCCAATCTTTCGACGGTCCTTATTTAAACATCAGATAAGGTTTATAAAAAAACCGGTCAAGATCATGTCGGACCATGCTCAATGTAGGGTTCCGCAGCCTTAAATAATTGCATCAGCAGAAGAGCATATGTTCATGGAAGAAACGTTTTTCGACTATAACTGAATGACGGTATATCCGATCATGTACGAAATAATTTTAGTTTATAGTATTTATTAAGCGCTACCATTGTGATTTTTTTCATTTTTTTTGGTCACATGGTTTATTCTAACAAAATAAAAATTTACAATGTTAATAAATACAAGCTAGATTACCTTACGAACGAACTATATACATATTTACTATTTAAATTATTTACAACTTACCTAGTAAACTACAAAAAAAAGGATTACATACAGGGAGTCAAAAAAAGGAGTTAGGCACTTAGGTAAGCGTCGAAGAAGTTAAGGTAGTAGGTACCTACGTGACAATCAGTGCGATAAGAAAGTACTATAAAATAATAAATAAATAAATATATAAGGTCCCAATTACATAACAAGTCATACCTATGATAACCTCACTAGGCGGAGCCTGTGTCGAGGCTATCATGCTTACAATCAGTTAAGCTTAGGACTATTTTTCGTTAACATTAAATTAATTGTTATATTTAAGTAGAACAATATTATTAAAGAAATTAAAAGATAATGTTAGATTAAAATTTAAAATAATAACACTAAAGTCTATAATTATAATCGAAATCAATAAAGTATATATAATGTAGGTATAATAGAAACATTAAAATTAATAAAAACAAAATTAATAAAATACATTCTTACTAATTAAATCAAAATTAAAATTAATGGCCTTAAAACTAATAAAACAGACAACAGACAATAAAAAAAATTGATGGTACTAAAATTAACTAAATAAAGAAAACGAATTAAAATAATATAGCAAATAAAAATAACATTTGTTATGTACAATACCAGTCACTGTCTTTTGCGCGTTGTGTGTGTGTATGTGTGTGTGGGTGTGTGAGAGACTGTATGTCTCTTTCAGTCAAATTGTCCTAAGGAGTTGCTCCGTCTCATAATAGTTAAAATTAGATAGCTGATGTGCAACATTAGATTTGGCTTCATGAATTGTGTCATATTTTATGTCGCATATTTTAACAATCTTATTGTAAATAAAAGGGAACATGTGTTTTTGACATCTTTTAGCAAATGAAGTTTTGCTTCTAGGAATAGGGACTTTGAAATTCTGCTTTTCAGCATGTTAGTGTAGTCAAATGAGTTTAATACAGTTTTATGCATAGAGATGGTTGCATGCAAGATGTAAAATCGTCTTCAGCTTAACAATTCAGCTTCTTTGTAAAGATCTGTAGTTGAAAATCAAGGTTTTAAGCATAACTTACAGGTTTTAATACAGATCTCTGTGCTCTTTCTAAAATTATTAAGTGAGATGTTGCTGTAGACTCACAGAGAGATTTATACACCGTTCTGAGGATGTTTGAGTTGGCAACATCTCTCAGTCGTCCAAAAACATATATGAGTTTTCTGACTCTAGCCGCGAGTGAATTAATGTGATCTTTGAAAAATAATTTGTTATCTATCAGTACCCCAAGATATTTTACGCATCGCGCCCGCTCCACTTTATCACATCCACAGTCATCTTTTGTGCTTGTTTGGACACGCTCACACATAAGTATAACTAAGTTTGGCATAGCCGGCGATGAGGCCTCTGTTTTATGAAAGGAAAGGAACCTGATTTTGCTGGTATTTAAGGTTAGTAGATTTTTACTTAGCCAATTGGCGACTTACTGCATACCTTGTTCGGTAGTTTGGAGGCACTTACTCCAGGTATTATCATAAAATATTACAGCAGTATCGTCGGCGTAACAGATGACTTTAGCATTTCGTAATGGTCAGCTTCTGTACATGTATGGAGTGCCCCCCCCCCAAATATTTATTTTTATTGCCTGCTACTAGAAGACACCTTTTCTCCAAATTTATATAGAGTATATTGGTGACAGACAGACGGACATGACGAAACTGTAAGGGTTCCGTTTTTGACATTCTGGCTACGGAGCCCTAAAAAGAGTTAGATTACCTAGCGCTAGTTAAATACCTAAGTAGACGATTTTTTACTTCATAGGTACATTTATATAGAGGTAGGTACGATATTTAGTAAAAAAACTGAACTGTTAGAACAGTTGATTTCTGAAATCTGTTACAAAGGAGTAAGTGAGAATAAGTTTGCTTATACCGCCATCTGTTGTATCTTCTGTGAACTTTATTGTTACATATTGTTGACTAAATTGAAAGGTATTTTTAAACTGTTACTCAAAGCATCAACATTAGAATTTAAATATATTTTTTTATTCAAGTCAATAATAATATTGGTAAAAAAATATTTTAAATTCTACTAATGTAAGTAATTAAAGTCATATTTCAGAACGATTAATTGAAGTCAAAATGTCGGCTGACGGGTTGACAGATTCTGTCAGTGGCTGACGCACGTCATTGTGTCTGCTCATCTTTATCGAATTGAATTTCGAGAAAACAGCGAATAATCTTCGGATTCTATCTACATGGCGAACTTATTAAGACTATGATACGTTCATAGCATATATCATTCACTAAGAGCTATTTCTGTGTTAATGGACTTTGTTTCGTGAGTTTGTAATGATGTCAAATAATCGTATTCCTTCTGGACCCAATACGCCTGGGAGTCAGCAAACTCCCACACAGCAAGGCGTAAAGATATTTATACAGAGAGATTACGCTGAAGGCACGGCGGTGAAGTTCCAGAACCGTTTCCCGCCCGAACTGGAAGATCGGGTAAGTGAAAGTTATGTTTTTGTGTTGTGTTGAAAACCTTGGTTTTATGGGCGCGTTCCTTATTCAATATGACTTTAGTCGCCTTTTAAACAATGTCAAGCATTACTTTTTCATGTTTAGTAAGTTATTGGGAAGCTATGATTGTGTTTACATACAATACTGTTTTTGTGATGAGTATGAGTGTATCATTCTGACGTTCGGAGTTAAAAGGTTTTAGATGCAATATCTCTAATAGATTCCGCAGGGCAGCCTCACAGTCTTTAACGGCGATGGACTGGTCATGTAGCTTAATCAAGACAAGGATCTCTACTAGTACCCTTAAAGTGTTTCAACATGAATACATTGTGGGGGTATCAGTTTGGCCCAATTAAATTCGGGATTTAAAGGTTTCAAATAATAATTCAAAATTCTAACTTTTCATTATCTTATATATTTTTCTATTTTGTATGACAAAATAAAGACACTGTGGAGTTGAAATTGAACCTATATATGTATATGAACTGTCATACATAATGTCATTAACGGTATGTATTATGTATGACTGTGGTAGGCTTTCCATGTAGAGGATGACCCAAGGAAAATGGATAGACAAAGGGAAAGATGACATGGTGAGAATGAAGAAGAAGGCAGAGATTATTGTACTTTACTATAAAAATCTAAAATTTTCTTCACTTACGATGCAAAACAATTCATGTTGCGATTCTACATTACATGCAATGACAAGTTTGCAAATAATTGGTTAGGTTAGTTAGTTTCACCTGGGGAAAACTACACTTTGCCTCTTGATTGGGCAAACAATAGGTAAAGGCTGAGAAAGTTTATATAAACTAATCTTATAATACTGAAGAGTATGTTTGTTACGTTGCAGCCAATAATCTTAGTAATAACAGGTTTGAAATGACAAAATGTTTTAATGTTGAATAGCCCATTTACCAAGGAAGGCTATAGGCTGTATAACTTCATGATACAACCAATAAGAACAGAGCATCAATTAAAATTTATGCAGATGAAGTTGCGCAGGTTAGCTAGTAAACTTTATATGGAGGTAAGGTTGTGCCACTATTATACTATACACCATGTTAGAAGACTGGTGCAAGTTATATTGATTAAAATTTGGACATGAGATAAAATCAGTCTCAGAGGCTAAGGCATTGGTCTCGCAATCGTGAGGTTGTGGGTTCAAATCCTGCCCATTATATTACCACCTCCTAACACAAGCCATTGAGCTTAGCTGGAGGGTTAACAGGATTGCTAGTAATGTGGGACCACACACATTGCTGGTAACTTTAAATCCTGAAAAGTTGCATTTAATTGTAAAATTATTTATTTAAACTAAAAACTGCCTTGATGTGAATACACAATTAATAAAGGGAGGTTGCTTTTTGATTTTTCACAATGGATAATAATATAATATCTTAATAATATCTTGGAACAACTCACACAACGCTATCTGATCCCAAACTAAGCAGAGCTTGTACTATGGAAACCAGACAACTGATAAACATACTCATATATTTCTAAATACATACATATTATAGATAAATAACACCCCGACACAGAATAAACCATTGTCCTCATCACACAAAGTTTTATCCTGGGTGGGGATCGAACCCATGACCTCTTGCTTAGCAGTCGGACACACTCCCACCGCCCCACACAGGCAGTCAAAATGGAGTTACGATCCTGTTCTTCGTACCTGATATTAGCTCTAGGATCAAGGCCATGTAATAATACCTTTACCCATGTCCTAGTCTTGTTCTAAAACTACTATTAGTTTTTCATAATCATAAATCCTTTATTTGCATAAAATGTGGTATACATAAGGATGGTATTAAATAAAATAATTGCACAAGACACATTTCGCCATAACAAAATAGCTAGCAAATAAAAAAAATGCAGTTTTAAACTTACAATAAAAAAAACAATATTAAACTTAAACTTTTTGTAATTTAAGCATTTTTATGCAAATTTGTATACTTTTTTTTACTTATTTATTTTTTGGGAACTTTTTATGCTTTGGGTATGCCACTTCCATCATACCCTAATCTATTAAATTGACTTATATGTATTCAACTTCCTTACATACTAAACTATAAAACATTTGAGCTTGATGTGAACCAGGGTCTGCTACGACACTATGTATTAAACCTATAATAAATCTTACTATTTTTGACACACTCAAATAATAAGTGTTGGACATCTTCTACAACATGGCACACTTCACAATTTGGAGAGTGTATCTTGCCCATAAGATGTCCAAATTTCTTAGATGGGTAGTGTCCAGTCGGTAGCCTATGTGCAACACATATAGAGTATTTCCACATATTCTATCAACCCATATGATCCCATCCCACTGCTGGGCACAGGTCTCCCGAATAGAATCTACTTATTACAGATCCTGGGGTATTTGCCATAATCGCCACGCTTGGCAAGCGGGTTGGCGATCATAGTAGGCTTTAAAGTACGCAGAGGACACTGATGCCCATCCTCATATTACCGTTTGTGAACCAAGGTATATGCAGTGGCTGTCATTGGATAGTCTTAAGCCAGATTCCCTTTTCTTTCGATACTTCATCGAAGTACTCCTTCCACATATCCTTTGCCTTCCCTTTATAGGAAAGCAAACAATACATACCTATTTAAAACATATTTGTAAAAAAAAAATGTAAGACTCACAAACATTAAAACATAAAAAATACTCTACTGTGTATATTATATTATAACTAGCTGACCTGCGCAACTTCGTCTGCGTAAATTTTCCCTTTTTTCTTTTTCTTCCTTTTTTTTTACAACATTTTTCATTGCTGCACCGCTCCTATTGGTCGTAGCGTGATGTTATAACCTATAGCCTTCCTAATTAATTATAAATATTTCCAAATATAAAATCCAAAAATATTTTTTCAGTGCAGCCCAGTAGTTTCTGAGATTATCGCATTCAAACAAACAAACAAACTCTTAGGAGTATGAAAAATAGATGTTGGCCGATTCTCATAGATACTGGATAAGCACAAAAAATTTCATCAAAATCGGTCAAGCCGTTTCGGAGGAGTATGGCAACGAAAACTGTGACACGAGAATTTTATATATTAGATTACCTAAGTAATTAATTAATCATTGAAACAGAATATTTAGGAAGTAATGTTGCCTAAATGATTTAAGTACCACGTTATCACATATCAACTCTGATAATGATAATATACTTATATGGATGATTAGCACATTAAAGGTAACACCTACAGAATATAAAAAAGTATGTGACATCTTGATGAAGTCAATTGTTAATGGAAATTATTATATGTTTCTACAGTTTCTTGTAGTGACATAATATATATTTTTTTGATTTATGTAATAATATGAAAGCAAATTTGTACAGACTTAATTTTGGTACCTAGTCACTAATAGTAACCATAAATATAATTGCTTGGAACATAGTATCAACCTTTAACAGGGGTAATGATCAGGAGATTCATACTTTTGTTCCAAGCAATTACATGTTAAAAATATTTTTTTAAAAATATAATGTGTCTTGATTTTCATTTAAAAAGAAATTATGTTAATTTATTCAATAAAACACAAGTTGCTCTCCGGATGCGCCGGCAGAAGTGAAAACTTTGGGAATATATATATATATATATATATATATATATTATCAGTATAAAAGTACTATCATTTATGTGGAAGAACAAAATTCATGTAAGCGCTACCATACACAAACATGATCGAATTTTTGATGAGGGTCACATGATCTACGAATTTTCGAACAGGGTCACGTGAGCCTGACGCGAGTTTAATATTTTTTACCCATACCAAAAAAAGTGCACAATGCCGCTAGATTTTTTTTTAAATAAAAATTAATGGTTTTTCTTGAAATACTATTTTTTTTTATTATTTTTTATTTCTAAAAAATCATTGAATTTATTTGAGAATCCTTTTAATTCTTCGAAAAAGAAAATGTTTTTATGCAATTAATTGAGAACTTTTGATGTTGCATGATTATATAATAATAAGCTCATTTATTCCAGGTAAGGTTTACTGTCTGACCCCATCTGGGTAAAAGTATCCTCCGTCTTCTTCCATTGTTGTCCGTCTTTTGCAGTATCCATCCTGTGCTTACCAGCCAATCCACCCATTCTCTCTTCGGTCTACCTACATTTCTTTTTCCGAGTTGACCTGTTCATTCTGTAGTTCGTCCCATCCACGTTTTGTTTGTGCATCTGCCAAAGAGTTTTGTTCTCTGGCTAATGTCTATGTTCTTGGTTTAGTGTATTTATTTAAGTTTGAGGATACTTCTCTCCATGGGTGTTGGGTTGAAAGTAATCTGTTCCCTACTTTTTGGTATAATACCTAGGTTTGGTATGGTAAGATGCACGTTTCCATTACATTTATGTCTATCCAGTAAATTTCTTTTAGGATTTCTTTTGGTGTCCAAAAGCTCCTCCAAGAGTTCTGATCCGTCTTTCCACCTCTTCATCATTACTGTTTGGGTTAAACGAAATCTGCTTCCCTAGGTATATATAATTTTGCATATTCAATTTTGTTACCTTCTATTTGAATTGGTTTCTGTTGACTGTTCAACATAACTTTTGTTTTTTCAGCATTTGTGTGTAGACGTACTTTTTGCTTTCTTTGTTAAGATCCAGCATCATTCGTTTTCGTTCTAAAGACGATTTAGCAAAGATAGCTATGTCGTCAGCGAATCTTAAATGTCATTATTTTTCCAGTACAGTCCTTGGAATACACCCTATACTATTGTACTGCTATGAATAACTTAGCTGAGTTGAGGTCCCTTACTCCTCTAATAAAATTATTGTTATATATTCTCCTGTCTTTACAATCTTACTATGCTTGTGCTCTTAGAGTAAATATTTTTGAAAATGTTCATGTAAATACAATAATTGCATTTTTGAAAGATAGAAAAATTTGAAGTCCAGACCCAGGAAACGAACCCGAGACTTCCGTAGCCAAACCGGGGCCAGAAGCGAACACCTATCTGGACTATGTTACTAGACCTCAAATTTTTCTATCCCTTGATGCTCGCGAGTTGGGCCCTCGCATGCGCCATCTAGTCGGTAGTTAAAGCTTTAGCTTCTCCATTGCAAGATTATAATGCTTTCCAAATAGAGCTGTGGGTGATCGCGTCGAAGGCTTTGCAATAATCAATGAAGTTTATATAAAGAGGTTGATTAAATTCTTTAAATTTCTCTATTAGTCGTTTTATGGCCTATAGTGAATATGGTCTATAGTGGACATGGAGGGGGCATGATTAAATTCAACATGTAAATATTATTTGAAATATATTTTTTCAACATTACAGATAGACAGACAGTTGTTTGAATTCACAATGGACCGGCTGAATGAACACTTTGAGATGGCAGAGACCGCTGACTGCAGCACATACTGCGAAGGATGCCTGGCGTGTCTCACTGCCTACTTCATTTACATATGTACGGAGACACATTATGAAAAGGTACATTCATTTATAATTTACTAATAGCCATACTACGATCGCCAAACCGCTCGTTAAGCGTGGCGATTGGCCTGATGGATCTCAATTACTTTTATGCGTAGGTATACAAACACAATTATAAACTACATCCGTAAACTATTGAAATTTAAACTATTAAAGTTTATGAAGTTTCGTATCGGGGAAAGAAAGAAGACCTAAACAGGTTTGTTTGCGCACATATCTCCTGCTCAGTTGGCTAATCTGTGTTGAAATTGGACGTCGTAACCCAAATCGGTTAATTTGACACTATTCTTTCAATCTGCAATGCTTATTTAAAATGTAAGATTAATCTATATAAATAAATAAAAAATAATGCTATAAAAGTCAATATAGTTTGCTTTTTAATCTAGTGCTTCGTTTTAGTGTTACCATTTAGTGCAGGTGCTAAATTAAAGGGGCGTCTAAACGGGCCATTTTTTACGGCAATTTGTGGCGGCAATGCTGTGGCCGGCAACATGGCAGTACTCTCCAATATTGAAATGATGATTGCCAGACGATCGCTAAGCTATCGATTTTCCGCAATGTTGCCCGGACAATTTTGTTGTTGTTTCAGTCGCTCTCTATTTGATTGTTGCTGGGTTGTTTAGCCTGTTTAGGAGATTGAATCATGCGCTATACGATTGCAGACATATTGCCATTATTGGCCGAGCAATTAGTTGCCAATAGTGCAGCCACAAATTGCCATAAGAAATGGCTCGTTTAGACGCGTTTTAGGTATTTCGTGACGATATTTAGGTATTTTTTATTAATATTTTATCGGTGACGGATTGTAGGGGAAACGTGGAACTTCGACTTTCACCCATCGCATAATCTGAAAAGACATATTTCGTATGAACCAAGTTTTATTGAGCTACTAGCTTCCGCCCGCGGCTTCGCCCGCGTTAAGTTTGGACTGCCACTTCACGTCTTTAAAGATTTTCTTTAAGCTTTGTAGTGGATGCATACATCATAACAACTATCTGTGTACTAAATTTCAACTCAATTCATTCAGAAGTGTGAGCTGTGTGTTGATATATCAGTCAATCACAGTTTCCTTATGCCTCTTAAATACACAGATAGCTGATCGCAACTTCGTCTGCGTCACATGAGAGGGCTAAAGGTAGTGGGCACTTACAATACAATCTTAAAGGAGCTGAAACTTTCTTTGTTTTATCCGCGAACCACTTGAGAACAATTAAACAAAATTTGATAAAATTTATTTTGGTACAGTGCTAATTCAAAATCACGCGGAAGAAATCGTGGAAACATTGTTTGTATGTCTGTAATAATATTTTTTTAATTATTAACTTTAAAAGTTTAAGCTATCTTTGGGTACACTACGCCATCGGTATGATTGAAACAGGAATAATAGAGGAACGCTGGGTGGCTACAATACAATAAAGGCTAGAGGCCTGTTAAAAATCAAATGTAGGCATATAATAATATTATATAGGTAGTTGTATGGCCTACTTTGTATTTTAAAACATATTGCCAACACAAATTTATTGATTACTAGCTGTCCCGCGCAACTTCATCTGCATACATTTTCCCCGTTTTTGCAACATTTCTTATTGCTGCTCCGCTTCTTATTTCTCCACTATTTAATGGATGTTGTTAAACATAAAAACCTTCCTCTTCAATTCTATCTATTAAAAAAAACCGCATTAAAATCCGTTGCGTAGTTTTAAAGATTTAAGCATACATAGGGATATAGGGACAGAGAAAGCGACTTTGTTTTATACTATGTAGTGATGTTCTAATACCACCATAGGTAGGCATTACTCTTATACATGAAATCTCATTTTATTCAGCAATATTTTTTTTTCCATAGCTATTCGGGAATGCATAGAATCATAAAATTATTTATTTACTTAGGATGTTAATATGTATAACAATAGTGCCATATACATTTTGTCGTCTTGCGACGAATCGGGATGCATATACCAATAATTAAATCAAACTCATATCAATTACAAGTTAAAACAATGATTAACAATACCAATAAAATAATTATGTAAGAAATTGATGAAATGAATAAAAGAACCAATAATTATTAAATGTTAATAATAAATAACTAGTTACAGTCACAAAATAAAAAAAAATTGTCTAGCTCATAGACTACCACCAAAAAAACCCGTGAGTGAGTAAAATAGATTTTCCTGTAGCCAACAGCTTAAAGATGGTATAAATTTATTTGGAGGTAGTGTTTTAAAATGACTTGGTAATTTATTATAAATTTTACCTGCCATAAAAGAAGTTGTAGTATATTAAAAGACCTTTCCGATGACAGAACGCTTATTTTTATTACATTTTTGTCTGTCTTACTTTAAAGTATTATAATATTAGAATCATCATAAAAAAGTACTAAAAATAAATAATTTAACATTACCTACGAATCATGTCACATACCGGGTCTTCGTTTATATATTTTTATAGAATGTGTCCTTTTTGGCATTTTACTGAAAGGAATTGATTTAACTGTAAAAATAACCCTTATTATAAGTCGACTATATAATAATCATAATTAGTAAAAAATAATTAAATCAAAAAATATCTAACAATTTTTTTATCTTTTTTCACAGCACTTAAGAAAAGTATCAAAATTCATTGCAACGCAGAACGAAAGGGTCTACAATCCTAGAGGGATACACATCACAGACCCCATACTCCGGGGTCTGAGGGTCATCGAGATCACTGTGATCGATGTCCCCAACTGCCAGAGTCCCACTGGGAACTCCAACTCGCAAATGAGGCATACATGACCACCACATGAAAATAGGGAGTTCTTTATGTAACAAAGAAAGTTTTGGTTATTGTAGGAATTTGGAGCTTCGGTGCTTGTAATAAGGTTTGTTTTTAATTTTTTTATGGTTCAAAATTCGTATAATATTGTAATTTAAAATATAAAATTTTAGTTACTTATGTGAAATTCAATTTTATACCAATTTTTTACTTTTTCTATAACATGAAATAATACTGTAAACCAATTGACAAACATACATATATAAATGCATAGATATATTTCAATACAATAATAATAAAAACTGTAAATAAAAATAATATAATATGACATAGAATTATGACAATATGTAAATAACAATTGACATGAGCAACTGCAACATTTTCAACTTTAATGGTTTTAATAATACATGGGTTTTAAAAAAGGTTTTGATTTTAATATTTTAATACGTAGGTAAATGCCAAGCGCCAAATTCCTAGATATAATAATCAAAACATTCGAAAAAACTTTCACTATAGACTGTTTTTCTTCTAAAATTTCCATTGAGTCGTATGTGTAATATAAATTTAGTGCACCATTGTGTGGTTTTCTACGTGAACGTAATTTTTTATACTAAGCTGAAATAATTTTCATTATAGACTTTAAAGGTCAGCGTCCACAACACCGCATCGAATGCATTGGATTCTACAGCTAGTTTAATGCAAACCAATCCTTGCACACCTATAGGACAGAAAGTAACTTTTATATAATGTGCGCTCGAATAATGCACACCATTTTATTCTAAAGGCGTTCAGTCTTTTGAATAAAATGGTTTGTAATTACATGTCCGTAAATGATGTGTATGTGTGGGTTGTTCCAGCGAGGTACGTATGTATAATATATTACCAATTATATTATACCTATGTACCATTTGTAATTTCTGTATAGTATTTTGTGTCCGAGGGCTGTGTATGAGAGAATGTATCTGTATGAGTTTTCATACAATAAGTACTAAAGTCCGTTGATGCCTGTTGCGGTATTATGGACGCTTATCTCAAAGTAATGATAAAAATAATGTTGTAGTTTTTATACACATGATACTTTTACAATAACTTAATCAACGGAACTATTTAATAGACAAATTGACTTGGTAATAGCCATAGCAGTTACGGAGTCTAAGCTACTTGAAGTCAAAATATACCTTGTTTTAATGTCTATCTTTCTTTCTACGTCTATACATTCACATTTTTCATTTTTCATTCGAAAAGTACTAAAATAAGAAGTCTGTTGAATAAAGACTGAAGGCGTCAATTTCACTGGTCGACATTCCGCCAACTGCTTGAAGCCTTATTATTTCAACGGCATAATATTATTATTTGATAGATAAAATAATCTTTGGGTACGACTGCTGCGTAAGAAGCCGTGGGTTCAGTTTCCGCGTAGCATTAAAATTGTGTCATCTTGGGCTGCTTTTGGCGGAAAGGCAGCAATTGTGAAAAACGACTTGATTTGTTTCGGAGACGATTTGGAGAATTGAACCTCCTCCCTTTCTTAAATCAGAAAATGTTGGTACATAATACACATTTTGCCGTGGTTTTATACAGTTGTACCACGTTACCCCCACTCCCTCGAAATAATCCATCCCCTCCAAAAATGATCCTGGGAATGATACGCCTTGCCTTGCAAAAAATAGCAGAGCCTGCTTCCATACTAAATGTAAAGTATTGTATTGGCCCTATATTCTAAGTCGTAGTAATAGGTTGGTACGAACTTTTAAACTTTCGCGTTACATGATTATAACTATTTATTATACGGGAATTAACGCGCATTGTTTACCTTAAAATTGGTTGACGTTTCGATCAGGTCCGCTTGTGACCACGGCCGGTGCAACCTGGTCGAAACGTCAAGCAATTTTAAGGTAAACAATGCGCGTTGATTTCAGTATAATAAATAGTTATAAGTTGGTACGAACTTACGACTAATGAAAATGCGTCTTTGGATAACCAAGTCAGAATAAACCTTTTGATTTTGAGACACCAGGGCATATTGAAAAATATCAACATTATTTTTAAATAATTTTATCTTCAATATATCATGTATAAGTACATAAATATATGTAATATTTAGTAACAATGTACTTGACTGATTTCGTTTAATTTCTTCTAACGTCATGGGACTCCTATTGCCAAATCGTTCTTCCAAATTTCTGGAATGAGTATAGATTAATTATATTGGTATAGACTCGATGGCTTGTAATATAGCGTAGATGATGTACTAGAGTTAATGTGCGTGTATTATGAGAGTATCTTGCTGTGAAATGATAGAGAACAAGATTTTTTAATATCGCGCTTGTTTCATTAGTAGAGTAGTAGTGTAGTGAGTGGAGGTGAAATGACCACAGAGGTGAAATTTCAAAATATACTTTTTTTTCGTTTCTTTTTTTTATGATTTTATACAAATTGAAATCTTAATCTGTGAAAGGATATAATTAGACAGTTAAATAATACGAAAGTTCTTGTAAATAATGCTAATTGCCGCAAATGTTTATACTTTGTTGAAATAGTTTCAACGTGGCCTTTATTTTCACTTTAATTTATAAATTCACTTATCCATACTAATATTATAAATGTGAAAGTAACTCTGTCTGTCTGTCTGTTACGCTTTCACGCTCAAACAGCTAAACCGATTTAGATGAAATTTTGTATGGAGATAGTTTGAGTTCCGAGGAAGGACATAGGATAGTTTTTATCGCGATAACCGACATCCATGCGGGCGGACCCGGGGGCGAAAGCTAGTACTTTATAAATTCAGTCGTTTAGAAGAAAATATGAATCGAGTGTGACTTTCATCACGTCTGAAGCTTTTTTTTTTTAAGTAGACCAAGTCTATTTTATCAATATTACTTATTTAAATCCGTTCAGGCGTCAACGCTCGCATTCAACGGACACGAACACGAGCACAAGGGTGTAAATGTGCTGCTAGTGTGTTTGTCAACAGCTTGTTTGGACCGCCGGCCCGTGCCGGGCTGCTTACCGAGCTGCTTTTCGGGTTGTTTCCCGGGATCCGCGTCGCGCGTGTAAAAGCACTATTAGAGTTACGGTGAAATAAAGAAAATCATTTCACTCCTCCAGGATAAAATGTTCCGTTAAAGAAAGGGTACTCCGTAAAATAAACTGGTATTTATTTATTTATTTATTCATTTGCATAAATGTGGTACATATTACAGATCTTTAAAATACATATTATTGAATCAGCACACTTGCCAATAATGGCATGCAAATTACATCATTGGTATAGGCAAAATTTATCAAAATTACAAAGAAATATATTTAAAAAGTGAAATAGTATTAAAAAGTATTTAGAGCAAGCAGCTCTAAGAATCTTAATAGCGCTATTCAGGAATAGCGACTTCATTGCGTCGGCACTAGATGGCGTAGTAGATATTACTATAGACATACGGGCAGTGATTTCTTGAAATATTTTACTCCGCATTATTTTATACAGTAAATTGTCCAAATACAGGGTCGACAGTAAAAGTTCACAGCAAGATAATCGAGTCGATGACAAATTAATAAAATTTTAAAAGTATGTAAGTAATTTATATTATCTAATTTTAATTAAGATGTATAATTATGAGCTAGTAATTATATTATAGTCTTAGTTCATGGGAGTATAATAATTTAATCATTAACATTTGGTAGCAGCTATAGTCATTCAGTCAGATTTTCTAAGAGTTCTTAATAGCAGTCCCCTTTTGGGTCAACTTGCACTGAAGGTCGATTTTCGCGCAGTTATTTTGTTGTTATTGAATCGTAGCCAAGGGGGCATTACACTGAGAGAATTATTTATTTAGCGCTTCGTACACAGCGACACGATCGCCGGCCTCGCTCTACCCATTACTTCACAGTGCGCAGGAGCGCAGGTCAAAATAAAGTAGATTATTCGTTCGTACATATGTTAGATCACGAACGCCATGACTATGACAATACGAAAATGCTTGTGTTTTTGCATTTTCCCGCAACTTCAAGATTTATTTGCGGGATCATATTAAGACATATCCTTAAATTTCTTTATTTTATCTACTAGAAAAACTCTTTGACTAGTGACACAACTCGTGTCCTAATATTTAGGTTTTCTATATAAATTTTTGAGAGAGCCGAACCCTGTTTCTCGTAATCTACCCTTAAGTAGCGGATTTCAAAAGTTTCCTTGTGACTATTTCGAAGTATATGCTAGTGAATATCGATACAGTTTTTTTTGTTCAGTAACAATGCACTTGAATTTATTCTAAATCTAGAAATTATAAATTATATCTTTGAAATTTTTGATACCAATAAATACGTTTTCATTTTGATACAATATCCACATGAACTAAGACTCATAATTTTATGATTTATTTATGAGGGCTGGCATAGGCTAGCGATGTGAATAAAAACTTTTTTCAAGTACTAGTATTTAGCCTGTGTAGTATTTATTAATCCTAAACCACTGTTGATCAATGACAAGTACCTAATGTTTTAAATGTTACTCAACAATGTGTAGAGCGTTATATTTATGGTGCATCCACGCTGAAGTATTTTTTGTAGATGATGTCACCGTTTTATGATAGCACAAGCTGACGTGCACATTACAAAACTTGAGATGGTCTAAGAACCAAGGAACCTGTATGTATTTCACCAAACCCGGAATTTGGCATATTGTTGTAGTGTATCTTATACCCACTGTTCATGAAGTGGACTCACTAAGTCTAGAGCGACTGCAGCGCGAGATCCTCATGTCCGACGCGTTCGAAAGTTTTTGACCAAGTCTATTGTTTTTGAGTTTGAAAAATAACAAAAATAAACGATTTTTGCGTTACTAATATTCTGGCAGAGTATTCTGAAATGATGGAACTTGAAAGTCTGTCAGGATCTCTGGGCGTAGTGAGCCCCCACTTCGTAAAGGTATAGTCTCACTATGCAAAAAAAAAAAATCCGGGTTTGGTAAAATAGATACAGGTAGCTATTCATTGGCTCTTAAACTAAGATGTCAAATGATTACCTCCAAAACGACTGAACCGATATTCATCAAACACAACTAAAACCTAAGACTAAATAAAATTGTCAAGTTAGCATTCAAATAAAAAAATGTGTTCATTTCTAAATCGGTTCATTTGTTTGAAGAGTTATGATGGTACAAACACACAGGTACGCACGTTAAACTAACATCACCTCTTTTTTTAACGGTGGTTAAGAATTGATGTTTGAATAGTAGCTACAAGTCACAGCAAAGACGTTTAGCACACATAAAGTTTGGATGCACCTGTTCTGTAGTATTATTTTTCAGGAACCTACGTTTATTACAAGGCAAGTCTTAAAATCTAATTGTAAATTATTATCTAGGTATTCATAAACGAAGGTTGCTGAGGTCTTATTTGTAATGTATCTTAAATTATTGGGCTGGCTACATACCTAAAAATTCTAAAAAAACATCGATATTAACAAAGATTATTCATTCAATCAATATTTTTGTTAAAATTTACTGTTTGTGGACCCGCCTATGTAGATAATTTGACAAAATTCTAGTTACTAAAGCTTAAAATATATAAGCTCTAAAGAGCTTAGGATATATTTGGAAAGCTCAGCTAGATGTTTTATAACACATTACAAAATGTAAGAATTGTACTTGTCTACAGGAGAGACAGAGAGGTTTTCGTTTCCATCTCGCTCACTCTTAGATAAAGTATCAGTAGAGGCAAGACACAGGGCAAATTATAATACATATTATAGCGTTTATATTATTGGAATTGTCGTGTTTATTATATTTATAATTGGTTTATGAAAGTCTGTTTAATAAGTAACTTGGATTTATTGTAGTTTCATCACATGTTTGCCACACACAAATATGATTTATTTTATGATTATGTATTTATGAATGATTCAGTAATTTCACAAGATTTGATAGATGAAAAATAGTAGTATTTTAAAATTCTCTTCACATTAATTGTAGTAATTATTTAAATTTGATAATTTAGGTGTGATTTCTAGTATTTGTCTTACTGTCATTAAACGAAAATATAACCTTTTTCGTGTTCGAAGAAAATGTAAGTTTTATTTTATTTTTATTATTTTATTAGTAATTATTATTTATTGTAAAGTTCAATGTTTAGCTATCAAAGAAATATTATTAGCATTTTACTGCACATCATCAAGTGTATCTTTGATGTATATTTCGGCATTTATTTCGTTATTTTGTAAATAGGGTTACTATTTATAATTATTAAAGTAGTTACCTGGTAGAAAAAAAAACAATTAGTTTTTATTTAATAATATCGATTGTTAACAAAATTATAACAACAGAGTTTTCAGGGAAAATAATTAAATGTCACAGAATACATTGCAGTCGTCTCGCTATTTGCCATATTACTCATGTTAACAGTTTATATGATGACACTTTTATTGAACTTACACAACGCCGAATGTCTAAATCCAACATTGTTAGATCGTTTAAATATTACTCGTTTTAATACCTATTCACTTAAAGTGAAATCTATAAATCTAAACACATCTTCTGACTTAAAGTGACTTCAAAATTAAATCTTGTATTTTTATTAAGAAGGTACTTCTACTGCTACTACTTTGATATCAACTTAACATTTTCTGTATCATTTCTGTGAACATATCTTGTTAATTTAGGTTGCTATTTTAAGATTTATCGTTGTCTTAACATTCTGTTTTTAAACATAGGCTGTATTTTTGGTCGATTTATCATAGTTTATCATTTTTATATTATGATAATTCAGTTATTTATTAATAGAAATGTGTCTACAGTACTTCCGTATTGAAGCTAATTTAATTTAGATTTTGCTTCAATGGCATCTTTCGAAAAATAAAAATGTAAAACGCACGTTGCTTTCTGTGCATATGACCTAAGAAGTGACGTGATATTC
Source organism: Herminia tarsipennalis (assembly GCA_945859575.2). NCBI lineage: Eukaryota > Metazoa > Arthropoda > Insecta > Lepidoptera > Erebidae > Herminia > Herminia tarsipennalis. Next base: position 19,769,578 of record OX243855.2, read on the forward strand.
GTTATTTTTTTTTCTTTCAATCAGTCTTGTAGTTACGAAAATGTTGTAGCGAGAGAATTTATGTATAGAATAGCAATATAAAATTAAATATCAACTGTTATCACATATTTGCGTGTAATTAGGTATAATATGTATAAAATGCACAGATAAAAACGATATTAGGATAATGTTGCAAACAAAAAATACTACATTTTAAATCCTTATAAACTAATGCTTAGAATAAGATATAGATTATTATTGTAAAATTTACTATGACTATTATTAAATAATTGGAATGTACCTTTTTATTTCTTATTATAATAATTCTTGCTATTATTGTACGTAATTATTACTTATAATCGTAATTTATATAATACAAAATGTTTAGATATACAAAAAACCAAGTGCGAGATATAAATTATCACTATTTATTCAAGTAGGTAGATAATAGGCAAAAGGTCTTAAATCTCAAAGAATAGATAATAGGTATCTATTTTTTGAGATTTAAGACAGAGCATTTGCCTCCATAAGTAACCAAGGCAACAGAGGAGAGTCAAGGCACCTTTACCAATAAAGTTATCATATATAAATTCAGCTGCCAAATGGCTGTAGTTAAAACACTCGTTAAACTAGATTATTTTCACTAGATCCTAGTGATCTAGTGAAAATAATATATATAAATTTCATATTTATCATTATTATATATATAAATAATATAAATATATATAATAATGCTCATCAAGGAATTACTATAACGAACTAACGTCTATGGTAGGTACTAGCACACTAGACAGGGTATTGCCAACAACAACACTTCTGATTTAGACTCCTGATTGGACTGAAATTTGACAGAATCTAGTTGAAGTCTATGCTTGTGTAACAAGGAAAACAACGGCCATTTGTCTTAAGTGTCAAAAAAAACCACAGGGCGGTCATTGTTTCGGCATTTGAAATTAGTGTCACTTTGTACGAGATAGTCAGTCCAGCCTGCTAGTACTATAGAGGTCGTATTATTCCTTCTGTTGTCCGTGCAATAGGCTAGTTTCCTAGGTATACAAAAAAATCCAAAAGATTGATTAGTAAATAAAAGTAGCATTTAAACAACCAAACAATTAAGTCCCCATATAAATTTTGTGTTAAATAGGATTTTTTTATTATTAATTAAGATCATAAAAATAAGTGATTTGACTAGAATAAACACAACGGCTTGCACTATAGTACACACTGATAAAATTTGAATAATATTTTTCGGTTTACGACATAATAATAAAAAAATATGAAATAATAAATCAAAAAACCAAAATAATAAAGGGAAAAAAGTAATCGTTACTCGGACTCGAAGTGGGGTCGAAATTTACCTTCATATTCTAATGATATTGTAGCAGTTTCTCATTGCTCTCCCTCCGTCTTACGAATTTTCGATTAGGTCACGTGTCCTGACGCGAGTTTAACATTCTTTACCCATCCCAAAAAGTGCACAACGCCGCTAAAGAAGTTTACACTTAAAAAATGTGACATCATAGTCCGGCGTCTCTTTTTTGTATGAGATCTCCATATAAAATCTTCTCCAATCTTGTCATTTCTTAAAGAGTTGTTGTTTTGACTAGTTAGAAACTAGCCCATTATTTTGCGCACCACAGAAATTGACTTCAAACATCCCATTATAGCCATCAGTCTTTAATCAAAGACTACGCAACGAAAATTTACGACTCACATTATAACTGCGTACGCAACACAACATTAAAGACCGAGAATGAACAAAAACGAACGGAAAACCTTCAGTAATTACAGTAGCCATAAAGAGGAACAATTGAGTCTTTACGACAGTGATCCGGGATATTCTTGTCGTAAACATAACAGTTTATGGGGTCTAATTACAGGGTTTTTACTGGTAGGCTGGAAAGACAGAGTAAGACTGTAGGTAGGTCCAGTGGAGTTTCTTTGTAAAGATAACTCTCGCACTAGGGTACAAGCTCTGTCGCAGGCACTGAATTCTAAGAGTACCATAGATTTAAGATACATAGTACTAGTACGTTGAACTCACCATCCAATACAAAGTGACGGCAATTTCAAACCAACTTTTAATTCAACGGTCCTGTGAACAGCGTCGAGTTCGGAATTGACCTCTTGTTACCGGCCATGTTTCTGTTCATGAACCGGAGCGAGGGTCGTCGAGTGCGGTCGCATGACGTCCTCACAGAAGACGACTGGAACGCATCAGGGTAGAGAGCCCTCTGGCGGTCCGTCACCAACGATCCGGACTGCGTCAGTGCCACCTTACGTGGGGCTGCGGGCGAGCGAACGGGCAATCTTCCCCGGCCGCGACATTTCGTGGCGTGAAGCCCCGTGTGTAAATATCCTTGTGGGTGAAATGAAAAGCTTGGTGTAAGGGTAATATGTATTTTTCTAAGTTATTTAAAAAAGTTCATGAAAATCGAACCTTGAAATTACTGAGCCTACAATTTTAAAGAAAGCTTATAATGTGCAAATAATGTGATAAATCAACTTGCCTGTTGGTCTAGTGGTTAGTGCCACTGCATCACTGTCCCTATCCTATAACAACACTAACACTTGCACACACGACTATAAAAATATTGTTGTAGACTACGACCGCACGATTATGACAAATTAGACTCCCTGCCCCAATACCGGCACTTCAAATGTAAACGTCAAACGAATATCACGCCATCATGGCGGCCATGTTTAAAATGAGTCAATAGACTTTCTATTTAATCAAAACGGATACTAGATCAACGGAAACCAGCGTTTGAATAATTTTCCGACATGTGCTAAATATGGCCTATTTCCTATAAACAATATACTGTAAACATAGTTTTGCGATGAGAAATCAGTTATGTAATTTATTTTAGTGTTATTTCTATTTGTGATGTTGATCATTTTAATTCTAAAATTTTGACAATCTGCGGGTGGTGATATAATTATGCTGATATAGAAAACATAACGCATTTATATTTAAAACAAAGTGTAACAAAAACATAGTCATAATAACACGTTTAAAATTATAAAAATCAGCAGGGTCGCATTTAAATCTAATTTTGTTTACAATATTTATATGGCACTGTATCAGTCTTATTAATAAACACCCAAAATAACTAAAAATACACATTATTCACAATACTTTAATATATCACAATCAGTTCCCAAGTAAGTATCCTCAAAAATCAATCAAAATATTAAAAAATAAAGCTCAAAAAACTAAAAAAAAAATGTGTGGCACTCGGGGACTGCCGCGGTAAAGGTATTGCATAGCATTTTTTATCAACATAAGCAATTATAATTCTATATTTATTTTTTATTTATGCAGTATTTTTTTTCCTTCCATTACATTTAGGAGCAGCTCGTCTCGATCCGTGCGAGCTTCATACAGTCGTACCATATACATATACGTTAAGCGAACGCTCGGCCAATTTCTTGATTCGACCTACAAATAATTATAAATTCGAGCATAGAACGTCGGAATCAAGTTTTTATTCAAAAGAACCAACAAATTTGATTTCTTTCTGTCTGTTATGCTTGGTCTACGATCATAAGCCTGTCTATGTATAGTTTTTTATCTGCGTATAATATTTTCGTTAGTTTAAACTCTTTCGCCATAGGATTTTTAGTAGAACAAAAGACGTGGCTCTTCTTTAATCACTTTAAGTAATTTTATGTCAAAAATCCTAACTACTTGTCCTTCTTCATCCTTCAATAAATTTCGTGCCTTCATGGCAATCATCGCTTTATTTTTCTGTTTGCCCACGCAATTATCGGAGTAGAAAATGACGTGAAGGCTCCTATCGTTATTAAGCAGCATAAGCTTTTCTAGGTATTTGTAAACACACGTACCTAAGGCATTCACTCCCCTAATGGCATTCGACTCGTCCCAAACATAATTTTCAACATTCGCCTTTAATTCACAAATTGTAAAATTCAATACACATAATATTTGTAATAGAATACAGATACATCGCCTTTTGAACATTGAAACACTGCTTTTAGGCTACGACAACATTTTTATATTCTTTATCTTTTGCCTTCTCAGCGCGACAAGTGTTTTTCGTATTTTCTCGTTTGTTTTCTTTGTCCTCCGAGTTATCAAAAGCAGCAGATAATATAATAATAATATAAATAAAAGCAGTCCTTTTTTGGAGTATGAAAAGAAATGTTAAATTCTTGGGTAAATATCTTATAAATTAGACTATAACTCTCTAAAGGCAAATTGTTTTTCTGTTGAATGACTACATAATCGGTATGGATATCTGATATAGGTAGGTAGTCTTACTACCGTCGACAAAGACTTTACATAAATTAGCTCATGTATAATGCTCTATTTTCGGTATAGCCCCTATGTATTCTCGAATCCCATTTTTTATGGTCTCAACAACTTGCGGATGGTTAGTATGTTTATCACGTTTGACATCAGATAACCAACAATTTGCAACTTGGTTTCGGTTATCCAGAGTAGTACGAATTGGACAATTTTCTTAAAGAACCTAACGTGTTCTTGCAGAAAATTTTACAAACTCTTATCGTTTTGTTAGGTAGTTTAAAATGAGAAGCTTGATTTTTTTGACGAGGTTTTCTGATTTCTTATTTCTCGAATGTATGTTTACTGATAGGGTGTTCAGTCTTGAGGTTGCAAAATAAAACTCACGTGTGATGTATAAGTAAAAGGTGAAAGAGGTATATTAAATAAAAGTGGCACGTTATATTTACAAAATAAGGTTCGCAAGTTGTATTGCATGTAGCAAGTCAGTGCATCGCGACCGACCAATCACGACGACTGCGGTGCATTCTCGGCGCCATATATAAACGTGTGGCACAGCGCGCGGCTTAGTGCATAAATAGTTATTGCGTTGGGATGTCGTCTTTTTCAGCACGCGCGCTACGGTGTCGGCGTCGCGATGTCGGGCGCTATCGGCGGCTTGGCATGTAGGACGCCACATCACTCCCCCTCAAGCGAAGCGTACGTTGTGTTTCACCGTGCGGCCGGATCTTGTGACGTAGGCGCTGCTCGGTGAAGACGATGACGTTGCGTTGTCGCTAGGGGTCATGATCGAAGATGCAGTGTCGCTCGATGCGTGGATCCGTGGCACTGCGCCGCATGATGCTGTGCTCGATGATCTAGTGGGTGAAGCTGTGTCGCTCGGTGCGTGGATCGGTAGCGCTGCGCCGCTCGGTGCTGTGTTGCAGATATAGGCCGGCTTTAATCTGTCGACAGAAATAACAGCGGTGCGAAGCGGTAACCGCAGTGTAAAGTGTTTCCCGTCTGGGCTGCGCTGTAAAACTTCGTACGGGCCATCATATGGAGGTGTGAGAGGTTTGCGTACGGTATCGTTGCGCACAAACACATGTGAGCAGGTTGCGAGATCCTTGTAGACGAAAGTGTTCATCGTTGATGCTCGAGCTCTCGGAGAAGGTGTTAGTGACGTCATCGTTTCGGTCAGCTGACGGACGAAATCCGCGTCTTCAATGTTCGACGTTGTAGGTACGAAGAAATCAGACGGAATGCGAAGAGTCGAGCCGTATGTCATTAATGCCGGGCTGACAGATGAGTCGTCACGTAGTGCATTTCTAAGCCCTAGTAGTACCGTAGGAAGTTCGTTGACCCACCTCCCGTCGTTCGTTCTCGCCATCAGTGCCGCTTTGAGGGAACGATGCCATCGCTCGATTTGTCCGTTCGCTTGGGGATGAAAAGCCGTAGTCCGTATTCGAGTTACGCCGAGTTTCTTCATGAGTGAGGTAAACAGTGACGACTCGAATTGTCTCCCTTGGTCCGTAGTAATCTGCAGAGGACAGCCGAATCGTGCTATCCACCCGTCGTACACAGCCTTCGCGACGGTCTCAGCTGTGACGTCACGTGTGGGAATTGCTTCAGGCCATTTGGTACAGCGATCTATCATCGTCACGAGGTATCTATAATCTTCCGATGGAGGTAAGGGCCCGACTATATCGACGTGCACATGTTCGAAACGCGACGACCGTTGAAACTCGCCGAGTGGACTCACGACGTGTCGTTGAACTTTAGCGCGTTGACAGCTGATACATGATTTCGCCCAAGTACCTACGTCCTTGTTGATCGACGGCCAGAAGAACTTTGTAGTCATAATTCTTCGCGATAGTCGTACTCCCGGGTGACTAAGTTCGTGCTGCGCTTTGAAAGCTGGGACGCGATACGGCGGTGGTAGGTATGGACGAGCGTTCGCTGTTGATGTTTCGCACCATATCGGTCGTTGAACTCCCGGTAGGTTGACGCGCGTAAACTTGAGATTCGGATTTTTCATAGATTCGCGTAGTTCGGAGTCCTCTTGTACCTCCGCGAGTCTATTATAGTCGACGGTTGCGTTGAGTACTTCGACTTCAGCGATACGTGACAACGCGTCAGCTGCTTCGTTCTTATCACCGTGAATGTACTTGATGTTAGTGCAAAATTGACTGATGAAGTGTAGTTGTCGCTCTCGTCTTGGTGTGTCGCTGCTACTCGGCGTTCTTGTTAGCGCGTACGTCAGTGGCTTGTGGTCGGTACATATTGTGAGGTCATTGCCCTCTACGAGTCGGCGTAAGCTCTTAACAGCTGTATACATTGCTAATAATTCGCGATCGTATACACTGTACTTACGTTGCGTCTCGCTCATCGTTTTGGAGTAGAAAGCGAGTGGTTTCCACGTATTGTCGATCTTCTGTTGTAGAACGGCACCAATACTGCTGTCAGATGCGTCGGTGAGAAGACATAGTGGAGCGTTAGGTATGGGATGCGATAAGACGGTGGCCTCGAGTATGCTTTGTCGGCATTGCTCAAAGGCTTGTTCGGCTTCGGGTGTCCATAATATTGGTGATTTATCGTTTTTCTTACTATTGTGTAGGTATTTGTTTAACCGATGTTGATGTTCGGCTTGGTGGGGTAGGCAGCTACGGTAGAAGTTTATCATACCTAGGAATCTTCTTAATTCTTGAACTGTGCTTGGTTTTGGAAACTTGAGTATGGCTTGTATGCGATCTTCAGTGGGTTTGATACCGGCCGATGAAACTTCGTAGCCGAGGAATTGTATCTTGTCCTTGCCGAACTCACACTTGTCGACGTTAAGTGAGACACCGTAGTTGTTCAGTCGTTCGAGTACCTGATGTAAGTGACGCTCGTGTTCCTCTTCTGTTTTCGAGTGGACCAACACGTCGTCGACGAAACAGAATACATTGTCGTCGAGTCCTCGCAGTACTTCATGCATAAAACGTTGAAATGTCTGACCTGAGTTACGAAGACCGAATGTCATGCAGTTAAACTGAAAGAGGCCAAATGGGGTTATTATGGCCGTCTTCGCAGCATCTTCATTCTCCATTGGTATCCAAAAGTACGCCATTTTTAAATCGATTTTTGAAAATATTTTCTTTCCGTGCAGTTGGTACGTGAAATCTTGAATTCGCGGAATGGGGTACCGATCGGGGGTTGTCACGGCGTTGAGACGGCGATAGTCGCCGCATACGCGAAGTGAACCGTCCTTCTTCTTAACGACGTGTAGTGGACTAGCCCATGGACTATTCGACGGCTTGCAGATACCCATCTCCATCATCTTCTCGAACTCTAACTTCGCTGCTTTGTACTTATCTGGTGGCAGGGGGCGTGGCCTCGAGTAGATCGGTTGTCCTGTTGTCTCGATGCGATGTGTTACTTCGTGTTTCGTCGGTACTTTGAGTGACATGGGTCGCAGAACGTCTGGGTATTGTTTCAGCAGGTCGTGATAGGCGTGGTTGCGGTTGATGACGTAAACGGCTTCGGTACTTTGCACTGTGATGGTGTTTACACTGAGGTCGGTGATGCGGTCGATGAGTTTGCGGTGATGTAAATCGACTAGCAATTCGTGCCTCGCTAGAAAATCTGCGCCTAGAATTGATGTTTTCACCTCAGCGACCGTGAACGTCCACTTGTAGGCTCTACGTAAACCCAGGTTGAGCTCGAGTGTACGTTCTCCGTAGGTACGTATCTCCGTTCCGTTTGCGGCGAACAATCTGTAGGTATTTTCTGTCGGCTTCGTGGGTTTCTTATTTCTAGCGGCTAACACAGATATGTCGGCTCCGGTATCGACGAGAAACTTCTCTCTGCTGTTAACATCGACGACACATAGGCGGTAACTTGGTTTGTTAACATCGACGCCCGCCAACGTGGATGAACGTTCTAGTTTTCCGACTTCTGCTTCTGTTTAGCGCACGGCGGTTCACATTTTCGGGCTTCGTCACCAAATTGAAAATGATAATAACATACCCAATCTGGATCTCCGGGCTTACGGTTCGTGTAGGCACGTACTCGCGAGTTCGACCGCGATCGATTTTGGCGGTAACGGGAATGATGCGTCGAATTTTGTTGTCTCGTGCGAAGTTCGGCGATTTCTAGCGATAATTTCTCGATCTGTTTAGATAGTAGGTCAAACTGCAGGTTTTCGTTTGGTACGTGTTTTCTTTCGAGCGTATGCGCGGAGTTTAACGATGTTGATGGCGACGGACACGTGGGACGCACGGCGACCGCGGCAACCGTCGCAGGTTCGAAGTGTTCCACCATTTTGTCAGCCATCGCAGCTAGGCCTTCGAGCGACGATTCGGTGTTCACGGCGAGCACGGCGCGCACTTGCGTAGGTAATTGATTGAGCCACATTACCTTTAACGCCTCTTGGGTCAGCAATTTCCCGCCTAAATCAGTCATCTTGCGCAGTAACTGGCTAGGCTTCATGTCGCCGAGTTCTAAGCCGCTGAGCAGCTTCTGCAACTGGCGATGGTCGGACTCTTGAAACGTGGAAATCAGCCTATTTTTCAGTGTAGCGTATTTGTTGCTCGCGGGCGGGCTCAGCACGATGTCGGCGATCTGCTCCAGGTCGTTGCAGCCGAGCAACGGGACGACGAGATTGAACTTCTGATCTTCTCCAATTCTGCTAGCCGCAACGGCGGCTTCAAACTGCGCGAACCATAGGCGTGGGTTTTGGCGCCAAAATGGCGGCAGACGCGCAGGCAGCGAGATTGTGGCGACGTCACACGTAACGGTCGTTACCTGTTCTTTCACGTCTTCTACTTCTTGTGGGCTGGTTTCCTCTGTAGACATCTTGGAGTTGCTCCTTGATCACGTCGGGGTCACCAATTTACTGATAGGGTGTTCAGTCTTGAGGTTGCAAAATAAAACTCACGTGTGATGTATAAGTAAAAGGTGAAAGAGGTATATTAAATAAAAGTGGCACGTTATATTTACAAAATAAGGTTCGCAAGTTGTATTGCATGTAGCAAGTCAGTGCATCGCGACCGACCAATCACGACGACTGCGGTGCATTCTCGGCGCCATATATAAACGTGTGGCACAGCGCGCGGCTTAGTGCATAAATAGTTATTGCGTTGGGATGTCGTCTTTTTCAGCACGCGCGCTACGGTGTCGGCGTCGCGATGTCGGGCGCTATCGGCGGCTTGGCATGTAGGACGCCACATATGGATATCTTTGTGTAATAACAGTCTTCTTCTTGTTATCACCTAAGTCCCATTAACTCTTAAATAATACGTTTCTTTCGTCTTCAGATAATTTAAACTTGACCGATATTTGTTTCCACATGGCTCTTTCATTTTGCTCTTTTCTCTTAATTTCGCTTCATATGCTTGACCAGTATTTTCAGCTTTCTTCCCGGTTTTGCCTTCGTCTTGAAATCGTACTAGTCAAATTATTAGTTTAAGTGGTACAATCATGCACATCACTAGTAAATAACTTGGCATTGGCCCTCCGAGGAATTGATAAGGGTGGTAAGTACATTGGGTCCTGAACAGAATCGTCGCTTCCGGAATAACAAGAAGTTAATTTAAAATTCGCATAATCTCATCACCTGATTGACTCATTAAAATAATAACATAAAACAAACCTTTAATAAAAGAGTCCTCGGATGAATCGGACTCTGATGACGAACTGAAAGAAGAACTATTGCTATCATCATGATCATGCGGTGTATGGTTAGGTCCTTCACCGTCTCTAAGTCGGTGATTGTAAATTTACGGGTAACAATTTAGTATTAATTTATAACCACATCCTTTGGTAAGTTCGAGTCTAAATTATTATTTCTCTCGATTAATGCTTATATTTTTTTACCTCTTGAGCTGCCTGGAAATTTAATTTTCACCTGAAATAAAAAAAACAACGTAATTATGTTAAAAAATGTGTTTTTAATTGTCATCTAAAACCCCTTATTACAAAATAATGTAAAAATGTGATAACGTTGGGCCCAGAACTTCCCTGGGGTACACCGATAGTAATTATTTTTTCTTCACTGGTAAACGTGTCGATTTTCAATGCCCATGTGCTCCATTTTTCTCAATAGTTTGGAGACAGAGACTGTGTCAAGGGCTTTTGCCAAATCTATTAAAACCCCAAGGCACTTTGTTTATTATCTAATTGTTGTGCAACGAACTGGGTTAAATCTAGAACAGCATCTTCGGTAGATACTTGGGCTATAAAACCATATTGGTTACTAGCAATTGGTTTGGTCTTTTCTTACAAAATATTTAGTCTAGTGTTAAGGATCTTCTCTAGAATTTTTGATAATGTTGTCATCATCGAAATTGGCCTATAGGTATTTACACAGTCTCTGTCTCCTGGACCAAGGTTTTTTAAATGCATTAGGAAATACGCCAGTTTGTATGGACAGATTGCATTTATGCGACATTGTAGGAATTAATGCATTTTTACACTGTTTAAGTAAGCTAGTTGATATTTTATCCCAGCCTGTGGCACAGTCACTACATAATTGTAATAGTATTGACTTTACCTCCACATTATCAGTCTCAAATAGAACTAAGGAATTCAGGGGGGGGGGGGGTGTAGTTGATTTAATGATGACGTTAACGGTTGTTTCGCATTTGCCAGTGTTATTTTATTTGCTAGATTTTTAACCACGTCTGTGCAAAATGAGCAAACTTTGTCAACAGCTATATTAGGATTGCTCGCAATATTTAGGAGTTCTGTAGATTGCGTAACATTTTTTTTGGCGTTAGTTATATTTTTAATCGCATTCCACATGGCTTTGGCATTATTGCCGGCGTCATTAATTTATTTTTGCCGCTATTTTTTTTTTTAATTACGGAGGTATAAATTGCAAAAGTTGAGGTAACGGATGTAAGATAAGGATTAAGACTTAAATCATCCGGCATGTTATGTGATTTTTTGTGTAACTTATTACGATTAGCAATACAGCGGAGCAGTGTTATCCAGGGTTTTATATTTCTCTTTCGTCTAGCGACCTTGACAGTATTGGTATGTTTGTCGATAATAGACGTTACCATCGATATGAACGTATTCGTTGCCTCATTCGCATTGCTGAGTTTCAAGACTTCATCAAAATCCGTGTTCTCAAGTTCTATCTTAACTGCATGATAATCTCTCATCTACGTGTGACCATGTTATTAGGTTTTCGTTTAAGGTGGGTTTGTTCTAAGGATAGTATAATAGGCAGATGGTCCGTGATATACCTCTCTAATATATAAGTTGTGGCTGGGAGTGGTTTGGATTTTAACAGAATATGGTTGAGGCAATTGTTTAGTCTAGTGGGAAATTGATGAATTGGTATTAATCAGTGTAAGGCATTTAGAATAATATAACCGTTACTTCGGTCGTCGGTATTGTCAGATTTTATATCTATATTTTTATCTCTTGAGAATAGTATATATATAAATATCAAAGATATTTGCATAATTTATCGTATCGCTTTTTAGGAAGTTGTAGGTATGCACCTACAACTTCCTAAAAAGCGATACTTTACGATAGGCTATGAAAATATTATGTAATTTTGTACTTGACTCAATCAAACTTAAGAACCAATACTAAATCGTATTTAAATAGGAATTCAATAATACAGTTACTTAGTAACTTTTCTTTGTTTTGTCTAAACTAGCCTTACAAAATCAGTTATTGTTTGAAGTCCTTTTTTTTTCACTAAATAATCGTTAGGAAACAAGATTTAACGACATTTCGCACTTTTTGTGAAAAAATACACAAATACTTAAAACATTCCACCTTATAAAAACTGTTGAAGATTCTAGTTTTAATTTTGTTATTGTACCTAATGCTCATTACCTTAATTAATCACATATTTGAATTTGTAGAAAATATCAAATTATAAATGAATTGTAAAAAACACGCCGCTAATATTTATATTTGCAATACAAATATCCAATGATTTTTTGCCATTATTCTGAAATTTTGAAAGCCCGTTTGCTTTATTTCACTTTCTATCGATTTTATACAAGAATGAACCAAATATAAATAACCAACGCTTAAAATTCTTAAATACATACAACGACATAACACGGCCTTTTAAAGAAATAATGATTAGTTGTTTGAACGCCATTTTCATAAATCTTTAAACAGTTTCAAGTTACATTAAAAAAGGTCACCATATTTTCTAAAATACAACTAGGTATATAAGTAGATACTAATTGTATTTTAGAAAATATGATGTACTTTTTAGTAAAAAAATGTTTTAAGTTTTACTTCGATAAGTAATGAGAGTATCTGTATTAAATATTGAAAACCTTTACTAGATATCGTAGATATCTTCAAGACTATTTCCAATTACTGATTATTACAACCTGTAAGATATCTTGAAACCAGTGCCTGGAGCCAGGGGCGAATCTAGGATTTCATACGTTGGGGGGGGGTGCCCCCCCTGGATCTGCCTATGCCTGGAGCTATGAAAACCACTCTCATGAGTAGGGATTAGACAATACTATTAACTCTTTCTTGAAATTTGACTAAATGTTGTGCCCACTTTTACTTCACTGAGCCTAGAGGGATATCTTGAGGAACTTACCTAAGTCTTACCCAAGACAATAGCTGCAATTCGTGTTTTTGCCTTCAAGATTTCTGCAATATCCTTAAAAGGCTTTTCGTTGCTACTTGGGGCAATACGTATACATAGGTATCACTATGCCTACCTACAAATACTTTTATAAATTACTTGACGGATTTGTGAGGATTTTTATAATACTCACATTTGGAAATCGTTTTCATCGGTCGCTCCGCATGCGGGATGCGGAAGGTTTTCCAAAAACTAATTTTATTGAGTTTGACTGCTCTGGATAAAACTTTGTGTGATGAGCACGATGGCTTATTCTGTGTGTATGTGTAATTCATCTATAGTATGTACCTATGTATTTAGAAATATATAAGTATGTTTATCGGTTGTCTGGTTTCTATAGTACAAGCTCTGCTTAGTTTGGGATCTGATAGCTTTGTGTGAGTTGTCCTAAGATACAACCCTTACTATAAGCATAGTGTAATAAGTATAAAAGTAGTGGCGTAACTCGAGCCCTCGGCAGAGATACGATAAGGTGCGGTAGGTGGGAAAGCAAAGCGCCCCACCCCCCACCCGCTGCTGCCCCAATAGCTCGCTTGTATTGGGACGGTAATAATTATTATATTGGGGTACCTACCTACGCTAACTCGAAATTCGTGCGTAGTTTGATTTTAAAACATGTAATGATACCTATAATTGTGACGGAACCAAATACATAGAATACTTTATTCATAAAGTTCGTTTGCAATTCTTCGTAATGTAAAAATATAGGTAGGTTCACGGGTGAAAATAATGTTCAAAACTAATTAAAAATAAATGAATAATGTAGGTAATATCTTATTGAAATGGATTAAATTAATTCTATTATGTAAGTGTAACATAATAGGTACCTACTAGCTAGAGTATTGTTTGATAAAGAATTATCTTAATGTTTGCCAGGAGTGTGACACATTATTAGTAGGTAGGTAATATCGACCCCACTATTGCGAATCCATGCAAATTTGTAACAAAGCCTACCTACCTAATGATCAATAAATTACTCAATATTTATTTTTATTTTTCCCTTTGTGACAACATTTGCATATTTTTTTTGAACGGCGAGAGGCTATTTGCGCTGCATCAAAAAAGTTACCCCACTATATACCTAAGTACCTATTACACTTAAGCTATAAGTAGGTATAGGTACGAGTACAATGAGGTTACAGAACCAACACGTACCATACGAACTTTGATTACGTTCGCATAGAAAGTCGAACTATTCTTATCGCATGATGATTAATAATCTTTAAAGATAGGTTATTTCAATAAAGCTGAATAAAATATTTTTCCCATATATACAAAAATAAACAGAAAAGCTGAAGTTTTCGAGCGCCCTCTTTACTCATCAACTGGAACGATGGAACTAACTCTTCAATCAGACATTAGCATAATTTTGGCAATACGTATTCCTCGCGAAGGGAAGGCGTCTCGCAGTTATGTGATAAAGTCATTTATTGCGTCCCAGATTTCATTCGTTCCCTCCGTTGGAGGTAGTAGCTACTTATAGCAATGTTTGGATGGACAAATGAAATTTAAACCTACCTATTGTACCTATCTCTGTGGCGCGGTAGGAGTGCATCCGACTGCTACGCAAGATGACTGCCTCTGTGGTGCGGTAGGAGTGCATCTGACTGCTCGCAAGATGACTGCCTCTGGGGCGCGGTAGGAGTGCATCCGACTGCTACGCAAGATGACTGCCTCTGTGGCGCGGTAGGAGTGCATCCGACTGCTACGCAAGATGACTGCCTCTGTGGCGCAGTAGGAGTGCATCCGACTGCTACACAAGATGACTGCCTCTGTGGCGTGGTAGGAGTGCATCTGACTGCTACGCAAGATGACTGTCTCTGTGGTGCGGTAGGAGTGCATCCGACTGCTACGCAAGATGGCTGCCTCTGTGGCGCGGTAGGAGTGCATCCGACTGTTACACAAGATGACTGCCTCTGTGGCGCAGTAGAAGTGCAATCGACTACTACGTAAGATGACTGCCTTTGTAGCGCGGTAGGAGTGCATCCGACTGCTACGCAAGAGGTCGTGGGTTTGATCCCCACCCAGGATAAAACTTTGTGTGATGAGCACGTTGGTTTATTCTGTGTCTGCTCTGCTTAGTTTGGGATCTGATAGCGTTGTGTGAGTTGTCCCAAGTTATTATTATTATATTATACCATCTATATGTTTGCTATGTCATATCTAGGTACAAAGTGTAGGTACCTGTAGGTAATGTGCGATAGGTTGACATGGCATTTTTCGAATTCGAATTTTTAATAGGTGTGTAGGGTCAGTGCGGTAAACAGTGGTTCACTTTTTTTTAGATGCTGTAGTTTAATTTGGAAACTTGTTGGGCAGTTACAAAGAACTCTAGTACCTTGTTTAACTATAGTTCGTAAAATATAGCTTGATACCTGTGACGTTTGTCAGAATGACATGTAATAGGTATGGGACGTCTTTCGTATTTTATCGATATTTATATGGAATGAGTTTATTAAAAAAAATACATTTTAACGATATTGAAAGAAAGAAAAAAGGAAATGAAAGATGAATTTGAAGGTATTTAAAAGTTTAATTGTCAAATGGTGTACAGCCGAGATCAACTTCCAAGTGGAATTCTGATTCATCACTGGAGCTGTCCTGTAGATTAATAATTAATTCTTGATCGCATATGTTGTCAAATTGAATATCGCGCTCCCAATCTTTTTGAATCACATTTTTTGTCTTCTCAACTACCTTTTTCCAATCATCAGCATTTACATGTACACAAGCTTCATGTAGTAATGTCAACATTTTGTTCGCTGTGAAAGGCGGTGCTACATTATGTCTGGCAGCGTAACCTAGAAAAAAAAGGTATTCGATCAAACAAAAAACCTACTACATTCTTTGTAAGCTTTTTATATATGTTTTTTTAGATTATACGAACCTTTGACTTGAGCCCAGATTAGTTCTATTGCATTGTAATGGCAATGATATGGTGGTAAACGGATGACGGTGTGGCCCATTTCCTTTGCAATTTCGTCTATACTATATCTTGGAGTGGGGGGCTTATGAATGCTTACTAATCTTAGCAATTCTTTCTTGAGCATGCTGTTGTCGGCTTTTACTCCTTTGTTTTGCAGCCAAGTAATAATTTCAATTTTACGATTGCTTGTCGTAGGCGCCTTATCTTTTTGTACTGAATGATACGGAGCGTTGTCCATCAGAATAAAATGTGGTTCACTCAAATTATTTAGAAGAGTTAGAAACCACTCCTTAAATTTTGTAAAATCCATTTCTTCATGGTACTCTGTTGTTTTTACTGATTTAAACGCCAGTAAACAATTGGGCACAAAACCAGACGATGTCCCCGCATGAGTAATTATTAATCTTTGTCCTTTGCCTTCGGGCACCTTGGTGGTAGACTCCGCTTTATCGTCTGTCCACGATCTTGAAACAGTGTGGTTTGCGTTGAGCCATGTTTCATCAAGAAAAACCACTTTATTCCAATCTGTTATATTTTTGACTTTGCGCAAAAAGTCAATTCGGGTCAAAGCAATGTCTGTTCGCTCCATTAAAATTTTTCTTTTATCGCTTTTCTTATAAGCAAAGCCGATTTTTTTCAATATTTTGGACAACGATGGTGGACTTCCTTTAAATAAATCCGCGTCTTTAAGCGAAACGGATACTTTTTTTAACGTGGGAAATTCACCACGTGCGTAATACGCATATATATGATTTCGAATTGCGGCAGCATCAAAGTCGTCAATTTCGGTGACTGGCGAAACTCTCTTCCTTTTTTTATTAGGAGTCGATAATATTTTACCTCCCTCATCTTCGGCCACCATCTCCTTTGACGATTCTCCATACTTTTCTTTGCTAATTCGAGACACTGTAGCTCGTCCGATACCAAGAGCGTCAGCAACTCTATTGCACACTTGCTCCAACGGTAGTAGCGGTCCGCCATTTTGATTCTCGCGCTCAAAATACTCACGCAAACGAATCACAAACTCGCGACTTTCGCTATTCAAAACAGTTTTTTTTTGTTCTTTTCGGCATTGTGGTGCAAAAAAAAACAAATAACTAGAAATAACAACAAAACTTAACAAAGCAACAGTAATAACGACAAAACAATATTAATCACGTAGCGGTAGCGTATACAAGGCGTGGGCACTCGTACTGACTCAAAAAAGATGGCGCCCGCTTGATCGCTGCATGCGAAAGCAGTAGGTATTGCAAGACTAAAAAAATACGAATTCGTTGTGAAAAAACGATTAGATATAATCATTTATACAATTTATATTAATGAAATTGTCATACATTTATTTTATCGATATTCGCTGGCCAGTCGATTACACATCCCTACCAGGCTGCGAAAAGAGTTTACGAAGTAAGCTAACAAAAAAATATAAATAATAAAATATAATAAATATTTTAAATTACCTTTGTTTATACTAGTATCTCCTTGATAACAAGTTCTATTTGAAAAAAGTGTTCTAGATTTCTATACAAATGTCTTATTAATATTTAAAAAATTAAAACTTTTCCAACAACAAATTTATTGTAGCAGTCTTTTAAACGTAGTCTCTAAAGTCACAGGTATCAAGCTATATTTTACGAACTATAATGTACTTTTATTATTTTATTACACTTAGTTCAATAAAGTACGACTTTTGGTGATTACTTGTAGTCATATTGCTAAAAAAAGCAGAATGAACCACTGTGCCCTGCTAATGGGCTACTTTCCATCTAGGCAAAACAATACCTCTTTAGGAATGTCAAAACGCAGAATTTATATGGAGATCTCATACAAATACCGGACCAAGACGTCACTATTTTTTCTCGTCAAATCACTTCTTTTTATGATATGATTAATGATCAAAAATCCAATTTAACACTAATTTTGACCGGGACTTAATTGTTGGTAGTTTAAACGTCAGGTTTATTTACATTAGTCTTTTGGATTTATTTCTTCACCTAGGAAAGTAGCCTACTACTTGCAATAATCGGAAGTCGCCATTTTTGGGATTTTTACTTTTTTGCAAAACTAACATTTTAAGGCGCTAATCTATACTTGATTTTCTTTTTCATTTTTGATTGAACATGTTTTTAATGGGAATTTGTTTTTGCTAACAAGATCTGCAACAAACAACACGCGCTAGAAGGTTGTGCAGTACTTATCACATTGACTGTAGATTCATTTGGCATATAACTTTATGGAACGAATACTAACTAAAGTCAAACGCAGTATTCCACAGTGCTGCGTTTGAGTGTAGCGTGTATAACAAAAGCTACTTTTACGCTGCGAAAACTAAATGCAATAATCTACTATAATATTCGCAGTATTTGCAGAATTCTACTAGTACCAGCCATGAAAATATAAGGTACATGATCGCTAACTGGAAACGCAGTATTATAACACGTGCTAGGCGATTTTGCGGTAATGAACACAAATACCTACTACATTTAGTCTTAGTAGTTAGTGAATTTAGTAGTATCAAAATACAGTACTGCGCATTTTATCCAAATAAGAGATAGGAGAACATTATGTCAACAGAAAGCTTGATTTTTTCTAATTTTTTAGGTACACTTCAAAAGTTATACAATATAGATACAAGCCCTGCGTTTGCAATAAGGAGGGCAGCACTTTGTACTGGTGGTCGGGTACAGTGAATCAGTGTTTAGTACACAATGAGTCACGTAGGTACACAGTGACTCAACAAAGATTAAATTATAAAAAAAAATTGAAATGTTTGTATTTTTAATAATATATTACAAATTTAACAACCTCTTCAATAAACAGTAATTTACAAAGTCATATATCGTGACTCTATCAGTCGAGAGAAACAACGTTAATTTTCAGTCTTAAAAGTACCCTAAAACATCTAAAGTAGCCTAAAGTTTAATCATTTTTCCTCACACATACTAAGAACCGAATGGTTCTTAGTACTCGCAGACAGATATATTGTAATACTTCTTCATGTTGTCTTTAGTATGGTTTCTGATTTTACAAGGCTTTGTTGGGCGACGCATGCTAAACAGAAATATAACACAATAGTATGTAACTGTTAGGTGGGTGTCTATTATAAGGAATGTAGTGCTCAGTGGCTCATGAGTCTCTGTGTTAAGTACACAGATACAGAGAGCAGTTTGAACCACTGTGTATAAAGTCGCCTTCTTCTATTTACGACACACTGCATGCAACACTAATACCTTCTTGATGGGAGTTAAATATCATAATGACATAGATTCTAGTATAAATGTCGCAGTCAAATAGCATAACACGGCTTTATACAAACACCGTCGCCATTTTATACGTTTTACAAAACGTCTAAGGCACATTCTAGACGAATTTCAGTGTATTAACGTCTACTTCGATTATTAAAATATATATATTGCAGGTCTTAATCGCGTGAATAATTTAAGGTAAAATACCTTGTTTATTGCCCGACGTTTCGACCGTATTGCAACGGCCGTGGTCACGGGTAGACAGTCTACCCGTGACCATGGCCGTTGCAATACTGATGCCCGATGGGGCTATGCCGCTGGGTGGGTCCGCCGAAGAATAGCAAATTCCGGCGGCCTATCCGTGTGAAGGCGGCGAGTTGGTACACGGCCGATTTTTTAGTGGGGGCAGGTCCCACACTGCCTCTAGCGTCTGCCCCGGGTGCTGGAGGTGTGCGTTCAGGCATTTTTTACGGCCATAAAAAAAAAAAAAAAGGCAGTGCCGTAACTAGCTTATTATGCGCCCGGTGTGAGCTTACATAAAAGTAAATGAATTGGGTTATGGAGTTGAGGTATTTGTGAATTGGTTGATCCGGTCTATGGAAGGTATATGACCTGCCTTGCAACACACGGTATAAAATGGATAAATGGACAGGCTTTGACCCACCTCTCAATAGTTGGGCCCCCTTCTGGCCGCCACAGGCATATTGCCAAACAGGTGACGGGGATCAACATGGGTGTGAACAGCTTTTGCTTGTGTCGAGCGGTGCGGCGCCGGTTTCACCATCACGAAAAAGACCCGTGAGCGGGTTTTCCCGTAGTTATGCCATTGATAATGACACTTCCAATCCCAAGCATATGTGTGTTAAAATGCCCCCGGCCCGCACCTTGTCGAAAGTTCAAACCAATAAAAAATAACTCTGTGCCGTCATAGAGAGGGTGGCTTTTGCGAAATAGTTTCCTTCCTCTCAGGTGGAGGATAAAGTAACTAACCTTGGAGGCTGGAGCAGGGGTTTCTAAGTTTTTCAACTAACTGAAAACCTACCAAATACCTTACCTTTCATTTTGTTCTGGGCCCAGGTCTTTAGTCGCTAGAGACCTAGGCCCTAAGCAAAAACCCTGATTAAGGTATCTGCCTTTTTTAAATTGCCAAATACCAATCTACCAAAACTTAAGTAGGTATAGGTACTTCTCCCAAGAAACCAATAGGTAACATGGTATTTACGTCACTGGCTTCTAACGTTACGTAATTTATGACGCGCTATGACGTCAGACGTCACATCATTCATCAACGCGGCGCGGCGGACAGCTCGGATATAAAGCCTATTTTATGCCACTTTTCACTTGTCTCACTATTTCCTTATTGAACGAATAACACTTGCTTTAACTTTTAGTTAATTTATATACCGTACCTAACTAATATAATTTTAGGACAAGTTACCCTAGTATTAGGTTTTAATTTGTATGAAAGAAATAAGAGTACCTATACAACGAGGAAACACGAGCATATTTATAATGTAAGAAATTTATTAAAAATATGTAGGTATCAAAATTATTTTCTGACTGATTGAATGACTTCTCCATTACTGAGGAATTTTTGTAAACTCATACCTGTAAAAAGGGAGTAAAAAGGGGATAAAAGTTGGTTCTTAAAGGCTTTTATGCATCATGTACCTACTTTTTAGGGTTTTAAACTTTTTTGTTTATACCAGAGGCTGGTTAGGTATAAACAGACATAGGTAGGTAGGAAGGTAGATGTTTAGGTATACATGCAGCCAGAGACGCAGGGAACAGCCTGTAGCCCTTGGGTTAGTAAAACTTGAATTGGGAATATTCAGACGCTAATCATGACCCATGACCGATCGGGTCATGATAAAATAATCAGACAGTAAAGTCTACATCACTCTATCGTCTATCTACTGAAAATAAAACTTTTACACCATAAAACTTTAGATCACATTAAGTTAATATTTTGGCTTTGTTCTCACAGTTTCCTCAGGGGTAAAACTCTAAAAATACTTTCTTGTATGTGCAACAGCATCCCTGGAACCAATAAAACTACTGTTTCATCCCCTGCGCTCGTAAAATCAGTCACCAAACTATTTATATAACGTATACTTTACAACCTTTTTATTGGCAAAACGAGACACGAATTTTGCCGGGCGTCAAATTTAAGACTATTTGTTTGAACTAGGTATAAATAGATTTATTATTAAACAGTATATAACCTTTCGTATACCTAGGTAGGTATGTTTAATGTAGATTATTATTAAAATGTAGATCTATAATGTAGGTTAGGTAGTGTCTTAACACCTGCCAAATATGTACAGTGAACCTACCTTTTCATATTAAGTTAGGGGTTTCTCCCGGGTTCGCCCATGGTTCCATCTCCACCTAACACAAACGATACCTACCGTAAGTATAGTCCGCAATAGGATCAATCATAAAGTGATAGGGTCAATCAAAAATAATCTTAGCTTTTCTCTTTGCACCAATTCTATTAAGATAGCATGGGCATACCGAGAAGTGTTTTAGCCGGCCCGTGGCCAGAATACCCTCTAAGTACCTACCCTAAGTACCTCTTGCAAAGGAGGGGTTTAAATCATTTCACTCGAAACCGCCAAGTAATTTCGTTTAGGTGGAACACTGCCCAAATATATACCTACTGTGTGCCTACCTTTTTGGAATTTGGGGATAGCACAGGCCTTACGCTGGTATGGAATCCGTACCGTCTTAGTCTTCCTCATATCCTGATTGCCATGTCGGCCAGTCGCAAAAATATTAAATGTTAAATACAATACAAGAAATTCAGTACACAAAACAACCGTCTGAGGGAACCCTAGACCCGCGTAAGACCCAGGCGGGGATCCAAGGGAGGAGGGCAACATGGGCAATTGCCCCGAATGAATGACCTTTTTTACGGGAAAATTGAAAATTTTGTTACTGAACCGGTGTGTTTAGACAGTCTACCCCTCAGTGGTGTACCTCTGTACTTAAATGGAGTGCATTTAACCCCGTCATGCACGCGAATCACACTTCACCTGTTGACTTATGTGTTGCCCTCCCCAGAACAAAATTCTGTATCAGCGCCTGCTAAGACAGTAGCTGTACCTACAGCTTACAGCAACTTAAATAAACTAATTACCACAACAATATCTAAGTAATTATAAACTAAAAAAACCTACCTGCAAAAAAGACAAGAGCAAGATTCCCTTCATATTTAATATTATGCAGTCGGAGGTACAATATAGTAAGTTCAACATAATCAACTTATGTCTCCGACTGCATGATATTAAATATTAAGGGTATCTTGTTGCTGTCTTTTTGCAGGCGGGGTTTTTTTTTAAGTTTTAAAATTTATTTTTTATTCAGTATTTTATCGTTGTAAGAAAATTAGAAGGTGATTTTTAATAACAACTATTTGCTTTATTATAAATGTTGTTTTTTTCATTGATTTATCACTCTAAACTTTTTTAAACACAAAGTTTAGATTTTTTTTTAACTTGTCTGTTAAAGCCCTTTGATTTGATACCCCACTCAAGAGTCCTAAAAATATTTTTTCCCCTCAGTCCGCAAATTAAACGCATAAAATCCGCCATTTTTAATTTTTAAGAATTGTATATATATATGTAGTGACACTCGTGTCATCAACGTGTATCTAATGACGTATAATTTATTAAAATCGATTGAGCCGTTGAGGAGTTATGAGCGGACAAAGGAAGGATACATGTAAACAAACATAAATATACGCATAGGCATAAACCCCTCTCCGCACTACCTACTTTGCTGTCGGGTAAATAATAATGTCGGAACGTCCGTCTGAATCACATTTCTCAGTTAACATAGGATTAATTAAAAAAGGAGACAAGTCTCCCAGCCGACAAAATAACCTCAAACTTAAAACAAAGAGAGTTCCTCTCAAATATTCTACTCAACGTTAGCGAGTCAGTTCATAGACGTAACTTTTTATAATAGTTAAGGGTATGTTTTCATCTGGCTGATGGTTTGAGGTAAATTGTATGGGTAAAAATGTACCTATACCTAAGTAGTCTGATATATTACAGACTTTTATCCCGGTGAAAATTCCAAGTAGACGAAGTCAAGAACTACAGGTAGAGGTCTAAAACGTTAGAAATTTCATCTTTCTATTAAAGATGCCTGAGATGATATTGATTCTTATCCTCACCACTCTCCAGACTTTGCGCTTAACTACACTGTATATTTATTAAAGATAACTAGCAATGTGGGATTGTGGTGTTCCACATTACGAGCAATCCTGTTAAACCCTAAGCTAAGCTCAATGCGGCTTGTGTTAGGATTGGGTTCACGTCAGTAGTATAATGGGTAGGATTCCAACCCGCGACCTCATGATTGCGAGACCGATAGCTTAGCCATTAGACGGCGCGCCGTCGCTTAATTATTTATTTATTACATACGTACCAGCAGGAAGAATTCATTACTTTTTTTATGCTGCCACTTTGCAAAGAATCTTATTACTCTAATAAAAAACTTATTAATACGAGTATTTAACTATAAATTAGCTCAAGTAGAGTATTTTTGGGATATCTACTGGATGCTGGAAACCTCATCTAGATAACAACAGTTAATTTTAGTAGAATACAAATTATGGGTCCCTCAATCGCACAATGTACGAACATTGGCTTACCTTCCTAATTTAAGATTCGTTGCTTAATGTAAAATAGTCCTGCACCATACCCACACACTTTGTTATTTTAATGATTTCGCTATTTGCATTGAATATTTATTCATGTTGTCTGCGACTCTATATTGGCTGTCTCTATAAATGTCATAAAACTATGTTTGCAATAGGTGCAACTTAAAATTGTATATTCTAGGAAAACGAAACTTTAAGAAATTTGGTGAAGGGTTAGTGATAGTTCAGAAAATAAAGAACTTCAGAAAAATAAGGGTAAATTGGAGTTCATGAACTTGCTTTAAACCTGCGACGGCTACGGACACGTAATTTTGTTTTTTTATTGATTAGTACCTATCTACTTATTTGGATTTGAGTATTTGTCCATACGTTCCACGGATAGAATTGACACCTATTTCATTTGTAGCTACTTTATTGCTAGGTAAACAACCAAATTTTGTGATCCGTTACTCCTGGTCTCAACAGACAGGCAGGAGAACATGTACTGCTACTGAAAATCTATGTAAAAAAACATCGTACAGAATCTGCAAGGCCTACAACCAATATTCAAAGACATATTGCAGTACCTATTGACAATTATTAAAAGAAACATTATATTAATACCCGTTCTATAGTCTTTCATTGATCATAGATATACCTACCTTCTCGGAGCGAAACGCAAACACATCGACTCACAAAGGCGAAACACCCATAAACTTCCATCACATAAAGATTTACACAGCATACGTGAAGGAATATAGATGAATAATCAATTGACTAGTCAATATACTGTGATGTGGACCGCAGTTCCGTTTTGTTGACTTTACTGTCAAATGTAGGCAAATAAATTCACTATCTACAAGCAATAAGAAATTCTAGAATATAGGCAATTGAATTTCTTATTCTAATTCCTAAAACACAGGGATATCGTATTAGTATTGGGAGTTGTTTATAGATAATATACATTATTGTGATAGGTATAACTATAAGCAGTACGTTAATAAATTATTTATATATTTACGCTTGTAGATGCTGAATTTTATTACTGTTGTAGGTATATATAATATTCAAAATTTTGTCAGACGTTCATACGAATTGTAATTATTTTGTAACCTTAGTGAATTAAATAGTTTGTTAGTAGTTAAGAAAACGATTTACTTTTGTAAGTAAAGATTCTGCGTGATAAATTACGGCCATTCTTTTCTTTCCTTTGTAAAACATGTAAAGTAGCAGTAAATTGGCCAATATTTAAGCACATAAAGTTTTTACATCGTAAGTGGATGCTCCTACTATGTTGTGCCCATTGAGGCTGATGTATCCGATCTCGTAATATTATTGACCTCTTTTTTTGCATCAGTACTCTAATATGGTGTATAATATAATGGTGGCAGCACCTTACCTGCATATACAGTTTATAAACAGAGAAACATTGTAAACATTGGCAATTTGAAAAGAGTGGCCACGAGTTTTTATTGCCTGTTCTTTTCTCGGGCTTTACCTATTGTTTGCGAACAGGCATTACCAGTAAATGTAGAATCGACTTTTCACAAGTGTAGTATTTTGCTTCCTAAGTGAATAAATATTTTTTTATTTATTTATTTATTTGACTATGACTTTTAGTTTGCATGAACTACGAATATTTTCCGCCCACTACATCGTTTCATTTCTGGATCTGCCCAAATCAATCACAGGGTTACCGATTTGATACGATTTTTCTAAAGATCGGTCCGGTGCCATACGAATATTGAGAGCATTTTTTTTTGCTCAGAATTTTTCATATCGTATCGTAAAGGTTGAGCAGTATACTTACGACATCTTGCTAGTTATTGTCTCCAAACCTGGTACATCAGGCGCCCATTATTGCCCCCTCATCCCACTTTAAGGCCAGCCCTGACTAAGCGCTTATTATTGATTCACAAACTCCAGGTGATTCGGCACGAGAGCCGAACTCCGAACACCCACGCAACAGAACCCGCGTGGGACTTAACGTCTGAATTTAAAATATATTAACTCATCGTTATTCCACGAGGCTGTATAATTATTCAACTTTGATTCACCTACAGCAACATGATGACATTAAATTTACTAAAAAGAGAAGGGACACTAATATATATCTCGCAAATTAAGCAGCCTACTAGAGAAGTATTCCTACGTTATAAATTACGGTATTTGAATCTCTAAACAAAAAAATATCTAGAAAAGTAATTAAGAATTTCCTTAACCAGAAACTATGTTTTGTTTTCTTAATACGTGTATATATTTGTTCGTTTGTTCAGGTTTGACTCAAAACTTCATGAATAGATTTCGAACGAAACGAAACTATATGACAGTTTGATGAACTTTCGCGATTTGTACACATAATATATATATATTACGGTTCTTAATCGCGTGAATAATTCCCCAGTCTACCCGTGACCACGGCCGTTGCAATACGATCGAAACGTCGGGCAATAAACAAGGTATTTTACCTTAAATTATTCACGCGATTAAGACCCGTAATATAAATATTTTCATAATATATGACAGTTTTAGAACTAATATTCTAAATTAAATTCTGCTACTTAGAAGTTTTAACGAAGTCGGTAAAATATAACGGTCATTAAAGCTCAATTTTTGTAATACTAACTGCGCCATACATGAGAGTTTACCTAAATTTTATTGGAGGTATATATCGTCGTAATAACTGGCATCTTAGGGGATGGAGCCGCAGGCAAAGCCGGTTATTTGGTACTAACTTTCGCTTCACCTGCGTTATGTTTAAACTGCCATTTCACCCCTATATATAAATATATTAAGGGGTTAGTTAGGCATCCATTACAAAGCCTAAACCAGATGCTTTAGGCTTTGTAGTGGATGCCTCCATCATAACAACTATCTGTGTACCAAATTTCAACCCAAACCATTCAGAAGTGTGAGCTGTGTGTTCATATATATCAGTCAATCACAGTTTCTTCTTATGACAATTAAACACATAGGTAGCTGATCCTTGCAACTTCGTCCGCGCCACATGAGTGGGCTAGAGAGATTGAGCAGTTGGGCACCTACAATACAATCCTAAAGGAGCTAAAACTTTCTTTGTTTTATCCACGACCACTTGAGAACAAAATGCTAATTTAAAGCACGCTGAGATAACGGCGTTCAAACAAACATACTCTTCAGCTCTATAATATTAGTATAGATTAATTTACCTACACTAGATATTGACCAGGATTCCAGCCTAGTTTTGGCAATAACAGAATGGTTTTAGATGACCGCTACAAAAATGACTTCAAGTCATTTTAATTTGTTTTTTTTTTTTCTAATTTGACCGCTACGGATATAGCCTCTACGTAATATGATAGCTCGATTACTTTACCCTTACAAATATCACGTCTACGTATTAAGGCTGCTACGTATATAACCTCTACGTAATTTAGCTGCTACGAAAACATCCTCTGCGTAACTAACTATTGGGAAAGTGGTGTCTACGTAATACAAAGACCCACTACAGGAAATAACTTCTATGTAACATGATTGCTACGAAAATTACCATAACCAAAAAGTGTAGTCCAAAACCTCCTGCAGTGCCATATTCGATTGCCAACTTTTTTATTTAATATTTTTACTTATAAACGCCGTGAACGCCGCCCGTGTACCGAAATAAATCGTGAAAATATAAAAACAAAAAAATATCTTAGCAGACTCACAACATTTTAAAAGACCTATGACGTATACACGTTGAGGTGGACAAGATTTTTTTTTTCAAAATTTAGTTACCAGTTTGTTGGCATAAATAATAAATGTCGGAGAAATATTAAATCGCTTATTGATTTCCGTTGAGCTAACATCTGTTTTGATTAAATAGCAAGTCTATTGAATCATATAAACATGGCTGCCGTAAGATGGCGTGACTTTTGTTTGACGTTTACATTTAAACTGCCGGTAGTGGGGCGCAGTCGGTCTCATTTGTCAGTTTTAATCGAGCAGTGGAAGCGACAACACGTCTTCCGATAGACTGGTCGTTGTTTTATTTGTTTTATAGTCATGTGTCCAAAGTGTTAGTGTAATTATAGAGTCAGTGATGCAATGGCATTTGTGTAATCGAAATGATTAAAACTGTTAAGGGACTTTGCCTTACTCGAGGTATCCGCGTTCATCGATTACCATGTTGCAATGTTAATTCAAATATTGAGCCGCTAAAACTCCCCCTGGCACTCTGGACGTATATAAATTCTTGCCAAATTACAGCTTTCTAGTACATTACTTTGTGTTAACTTGCGAAGTTGCGAACAGACGGGACGGGCGGACATAGCGTTACTACGGAACCCTAAATATCGCGCTGTGAGATTTCCAGTGCGAGTACAGAACACTGAAAGCACAGAAGAAATTACGTACTATTCGGGCAACGCTAACATTGACATGGTTTTATGTGAAGCCTGTATATTCAACAACATATTAGCACAAACAAAGGGACCCATGCCCACCCCTATATAACGGCAGTTATTAATAAAGACCTGTGAACTTATCGTCAGTAATGCGTTATGTGCATCGGAAAATAGCCTTGAACGTGTCAATAGAAACGCACCCTTATGTATGCGACGTGGCGACATGAAACCCTAATGTGCAGAAAACTTGTGTGCCCATCTATACTGTTTCTAAAGCTAATCAGATTGTTTGCTGGTTTGAATTAGTAGAAATTACATAACGAGCAAAGATTTTGAATTAAATTGTCATGCTTTTCTCTCCTATTCCACTGAATCATATCGATTCGATAAAAATCACATATAATTCCATTCATTTGTTTAGGAGCTGGGACAACAAAAATGTTAAAACAC
Source organism: Herminia tarsipennalis (assembly GCA_945859575.2). Classification (NCBI taxonomy): domain Eukaryota; kingdom Metazoa; phylum Arthropoda; class Insecta; order Lepidoptera; family Erebidae; genus Herminia; species Herminia tarsipennalis. Next base: position 19,798,059 of record OX243855.2, read on the forward strand.
CCTTCTATTTAAAAAGGGAGGTTTTCAATAAGTACGACACGTAGTACCTAAATATTTTATGTTGTTAAAAGTGCAATGTATCCAGATGATAATAATAATTATAAATACCTTAGAACATCTCACACATGGGCAATGGTGTCCCAAACTCCTAACTAGGTAGAACCGTCAGAACACACATATAAAGTAGAACCTGTACAATGGAAACCAGACGACATTACTGCTTTTTTTACAGACGTACATAATTATTAACCGACTTCAAAAAGGAGGTTCTCAATTCGGTTTTTTTTATCATAACTCCCCCTTTAAAGAGGTCTTTTCCGAAATGGTCCAATATAAATTAATTACGTAAAGATCTGATGATGAGTTTCGGAGAAAGACAACGAAACTCCTCAATAAATGCCAGGAAATCGATTGATTTGCTGGCATATATTTTTATTACAAAAAAATATCCAATCGATTAGATTTCTTTTGTAAAAAAAAGTATTTCCAATAGATAAATAAATCAGACACAGAATCCAGGATAACTGTTTTATCCTGGATGGGGATTGAACACAACCTCGGGCTCAACAGTTGTGGTCACTAAACACTAGACCAAAAGGTCAATCGATAAATCGATTAGTAAATATAATAATAATAATATCTTGGGACAACTCACACAAAGTTGTACCATGAAAACCAGAGAACCGATAAACATACACAGATATTTCTAAATACATACCATATTATAGATAAATAACACCCAGACACAGAATAAACCATCGTGCTCATCACACATCGTGGGAGCGAACCCACTCTTGCGTAGCAGTCGGATACACTCCCACCGCGCCACAGCATATTAAAGATGTAGTTAGGTATATTCAAGGGCTCCGGCAGCAGTGGGGTGCACTTGCAGCCTCCTGGTATGGTAGTTATAACGGAAATTTTAAAATAAAAATTTCGGTAGGATGTAGTATGCATCTACATCATACTACACCAAAAATCTTGCATCAAAAAAGTGTTCACATTGACCAATCCAACGTAACAGAAAGTTTGCTAGTTAAAAATATAAATCCACGTCCTATTTTAAAACAAACAAACTGGACAGCTTTGATCCCCATGGATTGGAGGATTACAAACGTTTTGTTTTTCACCATTTAGACTGAATAATACGTCGTTATCCAATCCTACGGATTGTTATACCAGTTGTTATACCTACAAGGTGCAACAGAAACGTGTGGTCAAAATTCAGCAGTAGACGATCTATAGCATAAGTAGGTATTACACCTTTCGAAGTGATATCATCTCAAATCAAGAAGTTGGAGTAAAAACAAGGTGGGTCTATGTCCCATAGTTTATAAGATATATGGGTTGAAAGTTCTGACCCTATGATTACAAACAAGGACACAACAAGGAGTGTGAGAACAGACTCATTGTTCGTGTGATAAAGGAGTTCGAAGTTTTGACCCCATAATAAAAAAGATCCGTACGAACAAAAAATTTAATCATCATCATTAATATGAATCGTCGTCATTATCAGCACTATCATCACTATCATACTCCTCCTCATCTTCATCATTACTGTCACTATGTAGGTACATCACCAACATCATATCATCACATGAACTGAGAATTCATAAAATTGTGTTTACAAAAATATTTATCAGTCAACATAATTATAATTACTATCAACCAAGACAATACCCCTCCATTTTGTACAAACTAGAAACTATATGAACAAAAGTAGATAAGTTATAACTACAGTAATCAGATTACTGATTACTTTATGTAGTTAGATTAAATGATTAGATTGCAAGTAATCATAACTACATTCAAGCAAGAGTAATTATAACGACATGTAGTTGCATTTGTAGTTAGATCACTCAATGCAATTAGTTACGCCTAACTCTAGTATATAACGGTCTCTTATTTCACAAACTTTGGTATAAAAAAAGACTAATAGCAGTTTCCAGTGTTTCGGTGTTAAGATAAGTATTCCAGGCAACACATTCTAAATTAGAATTAATTTCTGAGTAGTCACCTCGGTGAAAAAGGTATTTTGAATTCAGTTACACTATATATTTGCCCACCGTATTAGCAAGCTGAAGTGGCAGTGGGCTGGCCATATTAGAATATATAGATCGAAGAACCGACAACCGTTGGGGTAAACGAGTTCTTGAGTGGAGACCGCAGCTCGGCAAACTTAGTGTAGGACGTCCTCAGGCCAGGTGGAGTGATGATTTACGCAAAACGGCTGGCAGGAGCTGCATGTGAGAAGCCGAAGATAGAACAAAGTGGCGTGCAATCGGAGAGGCCTATGTCCAGCAGTGGACTGCGATATGCTGATGATGATGATATATTTGAGAATTTCAACAAAATTTTGCACAAATTGATAGAGCTTTATGGTGTCTATCCTTGACTGCCTCTGTGGCGCGGTGGGAGTGCATCCGACTGCTACGCAAGAGGTCGTGGGTTCGATCCCCACCCAGGATAAAACTTTGTGTGATGAGCACGATGGTTTATTCTGTGTCTGGGTGTTATTTATCTATAATATGTATGTATTTAGAAATATATAAGTATGTTTATCAGTTGTCTGGTTTCCATAGTACAAGCTCTGCTTAGTTTGGGATCAGATAGCGTTGTGTGAGTTGTCCCAACATATTATTATTATTATATTATCCATGGAGACTACAAGTGGCTCGCTATAATCAGTTACTTTTATGCATGTATTAGAAAATCCAGAAGTCACAAGATCCAGAAGTCTATCGTTTATATTTCGCTCATTGTTATATTGGGTTAGGTAACAAGTATTTACGGTGTCATAAAAGTCAGTTGGTAGGTATTACTGTTATTAACATTAATCTTTTCAACATTGTAATCTATCTTGAATCTATCTTGATAAAAATATATATCTAACAGGAAGTCAATTATTATTACATTTAGATTTCGATGAAAATTTTGCAATGGCGTCTTTGACTGGCCATTATTTTCCCCACACAGTTTTAAGCCACAAATATGAATGTTATAACTTACGGCAGGCCTGGAGGCCTACTTTAATTTAATGAAAACGGAGTCTCGATCAAAAATGAGGTGGTAAAGAGCCAGCAACATCAATTCCATCCACTCGTTCTTGAAAATTGGCTATGGGTTAGAACTTCTTGTGTTTATCCAAAAAATAATTAGAATAGTCCCCGTTAAAATTGAAATGAAGCGAAATTCTTGAATTTCGTTTTAAAGAAAGTGAGAGAATAGAGAGTGCTGGCCTACTGGTTATCGGCTAATCAGAACGTTCTACAACGTTTAATTCCTTATTTACAGTAATTAGCACTCCACCACCCCGTTTTTGCGATGTTCCCTTCTCCAAAGACGCACGCGATGTGAAATGTATGTCACGTCACTGCAATTTTCTTAAATTAAATATAATATCACAGAGATATTTCACTTTTCCGTGTTATGCAGTTGAATTCAAAATTCTTTATTTACTTAGGATGCAAAACAACTATATTGTTTCTAAACAAATGTATTGTAAAAACTGGCATTTTAAAATAGTGGCCATGAGTTTTTATTGTCAAGTTCTTTTCTCACGGCTTTACTCTTGCAAACTTGGCATTAAATGTAGAATCATTCTATTCCAAATTTTGTCTGACGTTCATAAGCGTCGCATTTGTAACCTAAATGAATAAAGTATTTTTGACTTTTGACTTTGACTTTGACAACTCTTGTGATATGATTTCAAATTTTCAACTGTTTATGTTGAAGATAGCAACTACGGAAAATTCTCGTTTTAGTCATAGAGATAGATTAACTATTTAGTTTTTTGTTTCTTCTGTATAGTTTTTCTGAATGACAACCCTAATTTTGACACTTTCGACACCCCTGTCAAAAGTGCCAAATGTAGGGCTGTCATTGTTGTCAAAATATGTGGCTTGGCCGTTACAAACAGAAAATATTTAACAAGTAGTCAGTAGTGTTAATTTTGTGCCAATAGGGCCTTGAGAAACGGTGTAGTATAACGTTTGTTTGTTGAGAATTTAAGACTAGGATTCACGCAAAATGCTATGCGTCATGATGAGAATTAAAGATTAGATTTAGGCATGTAGAGATTGGCTTTTCATAAGATTTGATAACTTTTTTAGAATGGTAGCATGAACCTACTCGTCTCGGCGTCAATTTATATGAAAATGTTTTTGGTGGGATAGTATATTAGTGGCATCACCATATCAACTTTATAAACATTCAAACATTAAGAGATTAGAATATGTACATGTAGGATCCCTATGTATCACAAGCGTTGTTTTGCATCCTAAGTGAATAAAGAATTTAGATATTTTTCATTGCGCCTCTCGATGTAACTAATAATATACGGCATAGAAAAAGCCGTTTTCTTTTTGAAAAGTTATTACCTTTATCGCAGTAACCGATAAACCACACGGACGGAAGATCTATAGGTAAACTTCAAACACGTATCTTCCCAAAACTATTCAATAAAATTAAAGCCAATATCTTGAGGGGCGTTATCAGAAAGCCCTTCAGTTTGTGAACAACTTTAAAGGCGGACCCTGCTCAAATGACTCGAGGTTTGGAAGTAATCTTGAAGTTTGCTTCAGGGCCATTCATATGGTGTGTACCTTGTTACAATAGGATGCCATAAATCTATGTCAGACGCCGTAAAATACGGAGTTCCGAATGTTGTTCACGCGTGATTTAACCCTCTGTTGATTTGTTATAGGAGCTTTAGTCTCTGACTCAGTGGCGACCGAGCGAATTGAGATATCTGTTCACAAATCTTACCACTGAGTCCATAGATTAGTGACAGTTTTCGAAAACTCACACTTTGTGCCTCGGAGAGCCGTTGGTCCTGCGCTCAACCTCTCTCCGGTCGTGTCGGATTTCTCCCATCGGGCAATGAGAGCGAGAGAATAGAAAGGGCTTTTGTGTTTGCGCACACACTTGTGTACTATAATGTCACCTACGTAGTTCGATATCTAGTCTTTGATGAGATCATTATATTGAGAGGTTAGCGAGATCATGCTAGGTTACCACTGTTGGTCCAAAGGTTACCGTAATTGGTCCAGTATCTTGGTTTATCAATTTTACCACTGTTCGGTTCGGGTACGGTTCATAGATGGGTGACCGTTTTCCAAAAATGTTACGTTGGCCGTGCCTTAGACAGCACGTTAAACTCTCAGTCCTGCGCATAATCTCCCTCCAGTCGTATTGGATTACCGTGAAGCGTAAAGGAATAGAGAATATGTCTGCGAATATGTGCATATTATTATCTCCTTAAAAATGTACTGACTACCCCATAATAAAGATAGGTAGGTATAAATCTAATAAAACCCAACTAATAGCATAATCCTTCAATATGAAATCTCGTTCCTAAAGACTTCCCTCTCGATGCGTATGTGATATTAACGCCATATCCTTTATTCAAACCTTCCATTGTCATCGGGCTGTGTGCTCGTGCAGAGCTTAGGCTCCGTCACTTTAGAGTAAAAGCTTTGTAGATGTCAAAAAGTAATTTAAATATCAGCCTCAACTACCCTAACTAGTTTCATTATTATATCACTTTTTAGTTCTCCTTTGCTTGCTTCGTAAAATTATGCCAGACACATTTTTAAATTTATATTTATTGAAACCAAAATTATTGATTGTTTGAAAGGGTCCATTTTGAGAAAAAATTAAGTTAACGAGAACCAATAACAGGCAACAGTTACAAATGTAAAGCTCACGAGAAGAAGATGCAAGGAAACTTAAAGAACCGGTGTGTTTTGTAATATGTTACGGGTATTAAATCACGCAGATTTGATTATGTACAAGATATATATATATATATATATATGTACCTACCGTACCTACTTGGTACTTAGCATCAGCGAAGGGTGAGAGACAAAGAAAGGGAAGCTGAACCATAGGTGTTGAGGGGATTTGGGGGTACACTCCTCCCCCCTCGAAGTCTATGAGCACTCAGTACGTGATAACGTAACACCTACCTTATTGGCTATCCAACGTGTTTTCTGGGTTGCGCGGAACCCACTTTGAGGAACGCAATAGACTACACACTATCATACGTTGTAAGTATTTTCTACAAAATTACAACTCGCGGTAACGAAACCATATCTCGAATTTAAACCACGTAACACCATCTCTTATACAAATTGGGATACTACGCACATAGGTGGCATTTACAATTACTTAGTGTTGTGGTGCACTGCAAAAAATACGATCTAATAAAGTGCTCCAGCAAAAGAGCGTATCTACAGTGCACTTAAGTCCTTTTGTTGAGGAGCACAGTTTTTGGGCAATAACTCAAAGACGGTATATATGTTGATAATAGTATTTTAGTTGAAAGTATTTTATTAAGCGTCACATTTGTATTTTTTTTCATTTTTTTTGCCCATAGGTACGTTTCTAAAGATAAAGGGGGCAGAGGGGACACATTTTTGCAACTTTTGGAGCAATTATTCCCGAAAGTATTAACTTCATAAATATACATAAAAGACCTGTCGAATGATGTTCCACATGTAGATATTTACAGATTTTTTTTTCAGCTTTTCTCTATTTCTGATGGAGGCACTCCATACCTGCATTTTATTACATGTATAGAGTGCCCCCCCCCCCTATAAATATTTATTTTTATACAAATTTCGTTTATTATATTGTGTAGTTTTTGAGTAAAATATCTGTGAGATACGGACGGACAGACACAGACGGACGGACATGACGAAACTATAACGGTTCTGTTTTTGCCATTTTAGCTATGGAACCCTGAAAATCACTGAATCATAGAGCCCATATTGTCCATTACGTCGTTACAAAAGGTGTAGAAATGACGGCAGTAACTCGATACTAAGTACATTTCAGGTTATTTTGCCTACTTTCGGACCATTTCTGGGAAGACTTTAATAGCAGCTATGAAAATGTATGACGCCAAAAACATACCAAAGGTTCTGAAAAATATTGACTAACGCCCACAAATCTAGTTCTCGCAACTGACGAACATATTGATTTAATGTACATACGTAAAGGCTTTATGGTAGCGAGACTTCGTTGTTTACCTGACTAAAGTATGAAGTTCGTTCTAAAAAATTCTCTCTTTATTCTTTAATCACTTAGGAAGCAATAGCGGCGCTTCTGAATAGTCGTGATTCTACCTAAACTAATATTATAACGCTGAAGAGTTTGTTTGTTTGTTTGAACGCTGTAATCTAAGGAACTTCTTATCCGAATTGAGAAATTATTTCACTGTTGGATAGCCGAATCGAGGAAGCCTATAGGCAAACTAACACCACGCTACGACCAATAGGAGCAGTTATGAGAAATGTTGCAAAAACGGCGAAAATTTACGCAGACGAAGTTGCGCGGGACATCTAGGTTATTAATAAAAACTCTCCACTCTTTTTGCCAATGTTTTTTACACTGTAAGTATATACAGGTGAGGTGCTGCTACCAATATATTATACCTATAGTTAATATGAGCATTGATTATAGTACTTATTACTGAAACAAAAATATATCCCTTGCTACAGAACAGATGTTTGCATGTACGAGTATGTGTGTAGGTATGATTGCTTGTAAGTTTCCTTAAGGCCTGAACAGATTTAGATAATTGAGGTATTGTTAGATTCGGTAGAGTTATTTAACGATACCAACAATAACTCAGTAATCCAAATTTATTCAGACGTTTAGAAATAGTGGCGAAATAAAGAAACTGACAGACATACCTACATGTCGAGTACCTAGTCGTGTAACATTTTTGACACCACTAATGTAAATCATTCAGGCATTTAGAAGTTATCATGGAATAATGAAACTCTCAAACACATACGCAAACTCTCAAAACATGCTACCTCATTTTGGCCAGTCGTGTAAAACCCATCTTCTAAGAGCTGCAAGCACCCGTTCTACCCGTTGAGTAATCCCCAGTAATAATCGCGGTGATATAAACTTTCTGAACGAAACTTAACAAGTCGTTAATACGTGATTGCAGTTTATCGATACCAACTTTGAGTTCAACGTCTTACATTTTGTACTCCAAGGCTTTGAATACGAACTTTGGAAAAGCCATAATAAGGCCATAAAAAGTTTTGTTCGCTGTTCCATTTGTTACTTGTACCTTGTTTCCATATTGTTTCTGTAAAGGGTGTTTAGTTCTTGCTAATCTATATATATAACTAGCTGACCCGCGCAACTTCGTCTGCGTAAATTTTCCCTTTTTTTTTTACAACATTTTTCATTGCTGCTCCGCTCCTATTGGTCGTAGCGTGATGTTATAACCTATAGCCTTCCTCGATAAATGGGCTATCCAACAATAAAATATTTTTTCAATGCGGCCCAGTAGTTGCTGAGATTATCGCGTTCAAACAAACAAACAAACTCTTAGGGGGATGAAAAATAGATGTTGTCCGATTCTCAGACCTACCCAATATGCACACAAAATTTCATCAAAATCGGTCAAGCCGTTTCGGAGGAGTATGGCAACGAAAACTGTGACACGAGAATTTTATATATTAGAAGATGTTGTTCTAGTGGTTAGTGACCAGACCGCTAAGCCAGTGGTCGTGGGTTTGATTCCCGCTCAGGATAAATCAAATAAGAATACATTTACATATTTGTAGTAATAGTGATAAACAATTGTGTGATGAGTCTTTGTGTAATTTATTTGTCTCTATTTTGCTTGTATTTAGAAGTTTGAAAATATATTCATAAATTGTCTGGTTACTATAGTACAGGCTCTGCTTGGTTCGGGATCAGATGGCTGTGTCCTAAGATATTATTATTATTATTTGTGCACTCTCTTCACTTAGCTCATCAATTCTCAGATGTGTCACAAATACACGTCACTTTAGTTTGGGAAGCAATAGAAAATATTATTTTATTTCATTCGATGCCAAGAAAAAATAGGAACTCAATTTATCGCTAAAAGCATTTTACTGTTTTGTAAGAAAATATTGCTCGAAATTAAAATAAATAGTTTGGATAAGTCACTAACCAACTCCGTAAAACTTGATTTAGAGGTCTGAAGTCAGATACCACAAAACACTCTTAATTCTATATATATTGAACTACAGTGTTTTTTCTTACATGTGGATGACTCGGTGGTGAACAAGAAAATAATAATAATATAATAATATATTGGGACAACTCACGCTTTCGGATCCCAAACTATAATAATGATAATTGTATTTATTTATTTTTACAATATTTGTTTATGTAACAAAGCAGAGATTGCACTATGGAAACCAGGCAACTGATAAATATACTTATATATTTCTAAATACATATTTTATATAAATAAATAACACTCAGACACAGAATAAACCATCGTACAAAGATTTATCCTTGGTGGGTATCGAACCCACGACCTCTCGCTTAGCAGTCAGAGTCACTAACCACTAGACCAACAAGTCAGTCAAATGGAGATACTGTGAGATAAAGCAACGTTAGCACTTTCGGTTTAAGGTGGTAGCCCTTTGTAAGGTGGTAGCACACAGTGCCTTGAATAATACGTGAAGCTGTTGATCCTGCGCCTAATCCCTCTCTGGTCGTGTAGGATTTTCGTCCCATCCGACTATTAGAGTGAACTTGTGTCTGCGCACACACTTGTGCACTATAATATTTTCTGCGTAGTTGGTTTTGTTTCTGATGGGATTGACCGGGGTGTCTGAAATCTGAAAGATTTGTATTATAATTTGTAAACCTTGGGAGTTTGAAAAGAGTGGCCAAGATTTGTTGCTTTCTTGTTCTTTTCTCCAGCTTTAGTTATCCGTTTTCGAACTTGACATTACCTGATCCTATCACAAGTGTCGTATTTGACTTCCTAAACATCTAAAGAGTTTTGATTTTTGAAATTATGAGACACGTTTCTGTTACACATTTACATTTTATACGTTTCTCCAGTTTCCAAGTCTTCGGAGCAATGCTTCTAAAACCTAATGGATGTTTAAAACTAAACGTCAAAGAAGCAAGTAAAATTGTTTTTACAATTTTTACAGAAAAAAGTAAATTTTATTGCCTGTAACAAGTTCAGTGAAGCTCCTTTATAAATTATATTGTTAATTCAGCTCTAGAACAAAGATGTTGGCAGATGAGACTTTCTTAAATGATAAATGGAATTTTTGTTTTATAAAGATTTGTTTTATTTGGAAAGCCGAATAAGTGACGTTGCGAAACGGGTCTTTGCACGTCTTGACAATCTTATACGTAAAAGAAATATTAAATATTTTTAAGTACCTATGATTTTGTATTCTAAAACTATCTGTTGCCCGCGATTTTGTTTGCGTAGAAATTCCGGGTTAAAAAGTAACGTATATAGGTACGTACTAGGGAAGATCATGGACGAATAAAGAGTTATATCTCGCTGAACTTATTGAATACTAGCTGTCCCGCGCAACTTCGTATGCGTAAATTTTCCCCGTTTTTGCAACATTTCTCGTCGCTGCTCCGCTCCTATTAGTCGTAGCGCGATGTTAAATAGCCTTTCTCGATAAATGGGCTATCCAACAAAAAAATATTTTTTCAAATCTGACCAGTAATTCCTGAGATTAGCGCGTTTAAACAAACAAACAAACAAACTCTTCCGCTTTATAATATTAGTATAGATTAAAATTCTAATCTATACTAAAATATTATAAAGCTGAAGAGTTTGTTTGTTTGAACGCGATAATCTTAGGAACTACTGGTTTGAATTAAAAAAATCCTTTACTGCTGGATAGCCCATATATAAATGAACACGCTACGACTAACCTAAAAAAGGGCGAAAAATTACACACACGAAGTTGCGCGGATCAGCTAGTCAGTATGTATGATAGATTGCTCTTTCAGCTATCGATTATTAGCAGCTACTTTACTTTACCCGTGTTACTTTCGTATAGGTCTCCCCTACTTCTGGCTACAGTCGCAGCAGTAACGTTGCTTATCCTCTTTCATCTCTCGGTCTGCCCGGTTGGAATCACCATTGTTGAACAAGAAAGAACTTAGAAATGGTATAATGTTGCAACTGGGCGTAAGAAAATTTTGTGACAATACGTTAACAAGTCCGGGCGACGACGACACAAACAGGCCTTTATGTAAGTGGTAATTTTGTGACAGCTAAACTTTCACGACGTATATAAAGTTATATACAATTACTTCGCGAATCAAACGAAAACGGTACTATAACGTAAAAGTAGCTATCAAATGAAAATAGTGAAATAAATGTGGATGATACATTTGCTTTTATAGAATATGTCGTTGGCTGGAGTATTGCCAAGCTGAAAATCTACATATATACTAACTCTAAGTACCTACAGACAAAATCGACAAAAAGGGATCGGATGTTCCTGTGATTGTGTAGAATATTTTTTAAAGATAACTAGCCATTTGGATAGCCTCATTACTAGCAATCTTGTTAACTTCTCCAGCAGCGTTGTTTGTGTTACGAGTATCTTTTTTATTATTATTATTACATTTTTGAACATACATTTTTTAATAGCTAGTGCCTCTAAAAAACATCTTAATGTTTGGATAATTTTCATGGGTTGTACTGTGATCTTCTAGAGAAACATCTAGAAGATCACAGGACAACCCATAAGAATTATCCAAACATTTACAACAAATGAAATAATATTAACTATCAAAAAATATGCTAATTTTCAGACCAAACTTAATAAACAGTTTGTAATAGATATTCAATAAGAAGTCTGGAGAATGTGTTTTTTTTTCAACTCACTTCTAATGATAGAGTATTTTGACAGTACGGAACTCGCTTTTTAAGCAATCTGTCTCCATTGTAGTTAGTTACTCTAGATACAATATATCTACTTGCGGTTACATTTTTAGTGTTGTAGTAGAGTATCTGCCTTGATTGCTATGATTACTTTTGAGAAAGGAAAGTTTGTATTTTAAGCTTACTGGGAGATTTTTTTTATCATAAGTAGTTTTTCATATTTTTTTAAAACGTCTGTTTTTAGTTTTACTGTTAATGACCCGTGCTCACTTCGTTGAGCCTATGACACTCACAAATATTCAAAATCGGTTCAGTAACCTCACAAACTCACAAACTTTATTATTATTAAATTTATGGAAACCTATTTGTAATGCTTCTAGCTATGTATGTTTTAAATGTGAGACCATAACAATCAAGGCAATAGCTTAGAATAGGTTTAACTATAGCTAAATATAATTATTTTAGGGTGCTAGTAGGAACTCTAAAACTTAGGTGGTAAAATTTACCTAGAAATAATCTAAGTTTATTTTACAAATAGTCTATGTGGTCTGACCAGGGTAATGTTGTTCACATTGGTATTTATTATTGCATTCGACCGGCTGGTTAACCGCGAGGTCGCGAGTTCCAAATATTCGAATCCTACCCATTGTGGGTAGGATTCGAAAATTTGGAACCCGCGACCGCTCGGTTAATCATCAGGCTGCCAGTCGATGATTATGACTGTAATACTAAAAAAGGTAGTCAGCAACCATTTCTTTTTCCATTTTTAATACTTGACAATAGCTGTGATAAAAGTTAGTTTTTAATATAACATTTTAATACTCTTAAATAAAAGAAACAATTTAAAAAAACGAAAACTAACGAACTATTTACAATTAACTTATCTAAACCACTGCGCTGTACAAAAAAGGTTAAATAAAAAAAAAAGGAAGGCACAACCGGTTTAGGCGTCGAAGAATTCCTCCCAAAAGTTAGTTGTTACATCCTACAACTACTCAAAAGTATTAAATAAAAAAATACATTTAAAAAATAAAAAACCTTTTTCGTATTTAATCAATAGAATCTACCAATAGGATTGTTAAATTTGTCATTATACAATATCGGTATGATGACAAATTCAATACCTCTGGTAGATTTTTATTAAATAGTATTACTAACTATTTCTCACGACTTCGGCAACGTGATTTTTTTTTGGGTAAATAAATGGCTGTTCTTACTTAAATCTATCTTAGTGTCAGTTTTCTTCAATACCTGTTCAGCTGTTCTGGGATGATTGATAACCATCCATCCATACTTTCATTTTTATTCAATTATGGCATTTTTAATAGTAATAAAATTACACACATCAGCATTCTTATGCAGAAAATCGCATCACAATCTAACAACTTGTTGGAAGCTTACAGTAGCACTAAGTGAATACATAGGGAGTAGAACGCGACACCGAACTAGTAACATCCTTTTTGTTTTGCTCCGTGATTATTAAATAAAAAAGTGGTTAAGAGTGAATTGTTTGACTTAAAATTTTACATATATTGAGAAAATAGGACAAGGATCTAAATACAATAGTTATAATTACAAAATACTTGTGATAAATACGTAATAACTTGATTTTGGTGAAGTGTGTGACTCGAACGCGTAAGCGCCGCGAATTCCACGGCGCTTGGGACCTTTTGTGCACGACATCGCGTCGTCCACCGGCCGATGAATTCTTGGAATCGTCGCGGGCGATCGAACTTTATGTAAATACCTCCTGACTATTTTATCACAACACGACTGTTTTAGACTCCGATTTATATTTATTTTTACAAACTACCTATTTACTAAGTAAAACTAGTAACTTTTATAATATCTACTAGAATTTGAAAAAGGTGATCATGTCGTCGAATAGAATACCTTTGAAGCCTTTGCCATCGAGAAGTCCCTTGGAGACAGATAAATTGGGCTCGAATGATGGCTCCTTGAACGTCACGCAGCGTACTAAACCACCTATACCATCATCTAGTCCCCAACTGTACGTTACCGAAGATAGACTTCGTGAAATTTTGAAGCATGAAATGTCCATAGCAATTAATTCAACTATAAAGCAACTAGTTACTACTGAACTAAAAAATATTAACGATAAAATTACCAGTTATCAAGAGAGTATGACTTTTCTGAACCAGCAGTATGAGGAGGTGAAGATACGACTCGACGAAAATATTTCCTCTTTAACTGACGTGAAAAAAGAAAATGACAAGCTTCGGGTTACCGTATCTGAATTGACTGGACGGCTTAACACAGTGGAGTTACATATGCGAGAATGTAATATCGAAATTAATGGCGTCCCTGAGAGCAGATCTGAAATATTAACCGACACCATAGTCCAACTCACAAAAATAATTGAGAATCCATTAACTACTGATGATATACAACACGTAACAAGAATCGCCAAACTATCTAGAGATAATAGCAAGCCACGGGCAATTATTGCAAAGCTGCGTAATCCCCGTACCCGCGATCAAGTTTTAGCTGCAGTTACGAAATTTAACAAAAACAACTCCCAGGATAAACTCAGTACTAAACATCTTGGTATAGGGGGAACCCGTTCTCCAGTTTTCGTGACTGAGCATCTGACTCCTAACAACAAACACCTACATGCGGCTGCCCGGCTGAAAGCCAAGGAAATGAACTACAAATTCGTGTGGATTCGCAATGGTCGGGTATATGTACGTCGAGATGAAAATCATCAAGCTGTCTCTATCAGGAGCGTTGAAAGTTTAAATCTTATTCGTTAAGCTTTGAGTGTATTATTTATCTATGAATGTATATTAGACTTTAAATTTAATAATGCTTGATATTTACTATCAGAATGTTCAAGGTCTCAGGACGAAAACAAATGATTTATATAAAAATGTTTTAAATAGTAATTATAAAATAATAGTTCTTACTGAAACCTGGCTCAACTCAAGTATTTCAAATACCGAATTGTTCGATAAGAGATATGTTGTTTATCGTAGGGATAGAACGTATTCATCCAGTAATAAAAAAGATGGGGGCGGAGTTCTAATTGCAATATCACGTGACATCCCTTCAGTAAGAGTACACAATTGGGAAACCAAAGACATGGAGGATTTATGGGTATCTTTAGAGATAAGCGTAGGAAACATTATGAAAAAAATCACAATTTGTTCGGTATACCTACCTCCACCAGTAACTACAAACAATCTAACAAAGCTGTTGAACTCACTAGATAACGCTACTAACATTTCAAACGACGTGATTATATTGGGTGACTTTAATCTTAGTTTTATGAATTGGAATGATATAAATGGTTATAGCTATAAGGCTCCATCCAATTATAACACGGTTTTAGGTTACTCTTTCGTTGACTTTTTGTCATGTAACAATCTTTTTCAATTTAATTCAATTAAAAATAGCAACTCTCGATTTTTAGATTTAGTTCTTAGTAATATACCTAATGTGTCTGTATCATCGCCTATGGTAGCCTTAAGTAAAATGTACCAAATTCATCCTAGTCTATTAGTTAATATTCCAAATTATGATAATGTTAAGTTCCTAGCTCCTAAAAAAAGTGTTAAATATAATTTCTATAAGACTGATTATGAGAACATTAAGAAAGAATTGAGAGAAGTTAATTGGCAAGTTGTATTTTCAAATTGTTTAGATGTCAATGATATGGTGCGTGAATTCTATTCTAAATTGCGACAAATTATTTCTGATAATATACCTATGCAAACTCATATTAGATCGTCATACCCTCCATGGTTCAGTAAAGCGTTGATCTGTCTCTTAAAAGAGAAAGAGACAATCCGGAAAAGATTTAAAAAGTATAAAAACCCACGTGATGAAATTGAATTCCATTTGTTAAGAGGCCGTTGCCATAAGCTATTTGACGAATGTTATAAAAAATACAAAAATACTATAGAATCTAATATTCCTAATAATCCTAAACTATTTTGGAATTTTATAAAAAACAAGCGTGGTGGACGCTCTCAATTGCCTGCGAAAATGTACATGGACAGTTCTATAGCGCAAAATGGAGAAGAAATTGCGAATCTTCTGGCCGATCAGTTTCGTTCGGTGTATTCGGATGGGATCCCGACTAATATTACGTCCAATGACTTTGCTATGTATAATAATAACTATTTACCTAAATTACAATTCACGGAATCTGATGTAAAACTAGAAATTAAGAAACTTGATGGCTTAAAGGGCGCCGGCCCCGATGGTGTTCCTCCTTTCTTTGTTAAGCGATGTGGTTATCCTATTGTGCTACCTTTGACCCTAATATATAACCGTTCTATTACTGAAGGAATATTTCCTGAGGTATGGAAAAAAGCTCGCATTGTGCCTGTCCATAAGAAGGGAGACCAATCCAATGTGAGAAATTATCGCCCTATATCTGTACTTTCCTGTTTTTCCAAACTATTCGAAGCACTTATATATCCCTTCATCACTAATCTAGTAGACAATAATATTTCTGATTATCAACATGGATTTCGTAGCGGGCGTTCAGTACTCACTAACCTGGTTCCATTTATCTCAGACATATCTCAAAAAGTCGACCTTGGACTGCAGGTGGATGTTATATACACCGATTTCAGCAGCGCCTTTGATAAAGTTAACCATCTGATTCTTTTGCAAAAATTGCAAATGTGTGGTGTGGGAGGGTCGCTGTTGAATTGGTTTAAATCTTACTTGCACAAGAGATCTCAAAGTGTAGTTATCAATGGTTATGAGTCATACACGTATTTTGCGCAATCCGGCGTTCCCCAGGGATCACATCTGGGACCAGTGCTCTTTTTGATATTTATAAATGATTTAACATCTAAAATTAAAGACTGTAATCTCTCACTCTTTGCAGATGATTTAAAAATGTATCGTACTATAAGATCTGTTCAAGACTCAAAATTAATACAAAATGACATAGATAGAATCTTAGAATGGTGTAACCTAAACTGTATGACACTTAACGTGAACAAATGTTTCCATATTAAGTATACCAGGAAAAAAAAACCGCTTCTTACAAAGTACGAAATGGGTGGCACGTTTCTTGAAGAAGTCGAGGAAATTCGAGATTTGGGGGTCCTAATTGACAATAAGCTAAAATTTGTGTCACACGTTGATCAAGTAACATCTAAAGCCGCCCAAATGCTCGGCTTTCTGAGGAGAAACACTATAGGCTTTAAAAATACAAACACGAAAATCGTACTATACAATGCTCTAGTACGAAGCCACCTTGAATTTGCTAGCGTTGTATGGTCTCCATTCTATGCCGTACATTCGCAGAGAGTTGAGAGTGTTCAGCGAAAATTTACTAGAAATATAGCATTCTCAAGCAGTGGATACTCCCATAGAAACCCATACGATCAGCGTTTGTCTCAATTTAAATTGATTTCTCTATTTAATCGCAGACGTATCCTGGACTTATGTTTTCTCCATAAAGTCATCAACAACCAAATACAATGTAGCCATTTACTACAAGATATTTCTTTGGCAGTGCCCTACTCTCTTCCAAGACACAAAGTCACAAAAATTTTTCACATACCGCTCTCAAAAACTAATTTAGGCCTACAATCACCTCTCCATAGAATACAAAACTTATATAATTCCATCCATAAGCGTGACATAGACATAGACATTGACATCTTCCACAATTCTTACAATAGTTTTAAGCTCAAAGTACAGAATTTGTTTAGTTAGTTTAATATTAAGTTAATTTTAGTTTAGTTTGATCTTTTTTTTACTTAAATTAACCTTTAAAACTAGATGCCAGCAAATGTTATGTACACCGTAAGTGTCATATGTATCAGAACATTTACCATCAAAAGTGTAATTATACTTGTATGAATATGTATGATGTGGTAGTACTATTAAATAAATAAATAAATACATAGACTTATATAAAAGAGATCATTCACATTAATGGTTCCCCAAGACAGCCCATATCCAACTACGTCAGGGTTGTTGCTGATATTTTCAGATTAATATCAGCAGATGCTGATGCTGATATTAATATATTATTTTGATAAGCTATATTCTACTACAAAATTATTAGCAAATGTGATATATCGACACGGGCTCAAATGGCGTAAAGGCCAAAGCACAACTTTTTAGGAACGCCAAAAAATTAACAAAGAGAAAATACAATTGCTTATAATTCTTTTGTTTCTGATGCGAAATCTAGGTACACATTGCTTAAAATTTTAAGGATTTTTTTGTGATGATGTCGTGGATTCAAGTACAGAGTTAAGGCTGTCCCAAAAAAATAGAAAAATGTTTTCTACCACCCATCTCCCCCAAAAATCAGTGATGTGCAAGTAAAACTTGAGATTGAAGGTGAAAAAAGAGTAAAAACGTGTGTATTAAGGTTGTAAAGCTAATAATATAAGGTGGATTTTTAGCGATTTCTTTCACTTATTTAAATTGCCAAAGTGTCTTAATCTAGGTTAAAAAGTAAAGATCGACTTCAACACTCGGACGTGCCCAAAAAATTTTAGGAAACTTGAGGTTTTCCCTCGATTTCTCCAGGACACCATATCAGATTCTGACCTAATGACTATGAGGTTATTCCGCGGCTATAGGCTTTTAAATAAAAAAATGTTTGTATATTCAGACGAATTGAGTACAAAAAAGAAGGGTTTTTTAAGCGTGCAATCGGATACTTAAGAACAATAACAAAAATTTTATATACTCGTATTACAGGTATCTCAAATAAGAAAAAACACATTGTAAGAAACAACTTTTATTTTAATGTAAACGAAACAAAACAATCGCTAGGTAAGAACTGCCCAAATTAAACATTTTATAAAAATTATTCATCAGGTAACCCATTAATAATCAACTTTTAATACAGATACATAAAACTTGAATAGTTGTTAAAAATACTAATTATTTTTTTAAAAAACTATTTAAGAACTATTTTTTTACTAACTTTAAAAGAATATCCACCAAAAATAATCACATATTGACGGGATGATTAATTTGATATAGGTATAAGGGACGAAACTATTAAAATGGTTGATTCTGTTAGGTTTTTAGGTATTCGCGTTGATGTTTTGCTGAGCTGCATAAACGAGATAGATGCTGTAGATGGCTCCATATCATACGCCTGTTATGTCAGAAGTTTGAGAGATGTTGGCAGTATAAATCATTTAAAAACTGTCCATCGTTCTCTGGTTGAGTCTAGGCTACGCTATAGCATACAACTCTGGGGTAATAGCTATAGTTAAAATTGTGACAGAGCATTCATACTACAAAGAGAGTTCATCTTGTCAACAGTATTCAAAAAAATAAAATATTAATAGTACCTTCCTAGTCCTTATATTCAAACAGTATTACAAATTTGGCAAAAAATATGAAGCATTTTGGAAAATGAATATGAAAGGAGGGTAAGTTAAACTATGAGGACAAATAATTTAAGAATATACGTCTGAAACATTCAGGGTAGCCCACAAATCAATGACAATGTAAACAAAAAATGTGACTGCATAATAAAGATAAAAAAAAATCTTAAAACGTGGAGTATGCGCATTAAACTCTATATTTTTAAGTTCATAAATAACATCGTTCATAAGGTTTTCAAAAAGTTCAAAGGTGTAAAGGACAGTTATCATGTAGATTAAAATTTCTTATTTTTTGTTATAGGCCGTAAGCACAAAATATTGTCCTTTAAGCTCCTATGACTCTTCATCTTCATACTGAGATTTACAGCTAAAATCACTATGGTCCTAAATTTAAGTCCAATACGACCAAATTTTATCAGGGGGCACGGTAGTGCCCCCGCCAAGACGAGACAGCGAAAGCACAGGGCACTATCTACCTTTTCTCGAACATTTCGTCTTATTTTTGTACCTCTATTGATTTTGCCTGAACAGTGCTAGAAAGTCCAAAGTCTCAGGATATGATGTCAATACAGTACTTATTAAACATGTTAAGTTTCAAAGGTATAGCTATTGTACTTTCTGAGTTTGGCTTTCCATGAGATCTGATAACTTTTAGAGTGGTAACAAATTAACCTACTCGTCTTGGCGTCAATTTACATGAAAATGTTTTTGGTGGGATCTACTTTTCATGTTTAGGGATACAACAATTATGGGTAGTAAAGAACATATTTTTGCGGATTTTACCACATTGAATATACAGATTGATAGAGCTTGAAAAGTTGAGTAGGATGGTGTTAAAAGTCCATTTTTGCCAAAATGCCGTTAACGTCATTTGAGCCTTTAGATGTCGATGATATATTCTGGAGAATAAACACATTTCACATCGTAAAAATTATAGAGTCGCTGGGTTTTTGCATTAACCTTCTTTTTATATCAGATGAACTCTCATCACATCATTTAACAGCAATGCATCGGGAAACGCGAAACGCGAAAAATCGACTCGGAGAGAGATTGGGCGCAGGACCGACGGCTTAACGTGCTCTCCGAGGCACGGAGGGATGCGACAATTTTTGAAAACTGTCCTCCATGTATGGACCAACGCTGGTAACGTCGCTTTACCACACATATATCTTGATCTGTTCCGCTGTCACTCAGACAGGGATCCCCAATTTTTCAAGGTAACTAAAAAGCAACATAATTATAATAATTTCCAATAGAACAACAAAAAAAGTATACATTTTGAAATTGGTGCCAAATTAACTATATAAACAACAACTTAAAAGCGGCGGTAGCTTAATGGCTAAGGCATCGGTCTCGCAATCGTGAGGTCGCGGGTTCGAATCCTACCCATTATACTACCGACGTGAACCCACTCCTAACACAAGCCTTTGAGCTTAGCTGGAGGGGTTAACGAGATTGCTAGTAATCTGGGACTCAATCCCACATTGCTAGTTATCTTTAAAAAAAAAAAAAAAAACTTTTACAGGAATTACATTTTTTAAGTCGGTATTTTTTTATTTGTAAAATAGTAATTTATTAACAAAACGAACGTTTTTTGTGTAGAATGTAGAAACACTGTGCGGCATACACGTCCACTTACGTAATATTTCCATATTGTAGGTACTTCTCATTTGAAAAGGCATTAGGAATTTGAATAAGGATTAGGTACTTACGAGTATGTGTTGAACGCACCTCAGACAATAATTCACTAAGGTCCTATAAATTTAGTTGACAAAACAATCGGATGAGGGAATACATTACAGCTTTTTTTATGTAAATGTCTATAATCTATACTTATAATAAATCTGTAGAGAGGTCAATTCTGTACATGAAATATATTTCCAAAATAACTACCAGGGGGTTATTAGGGATCGATACTGATGCCAAAAATGCAATCAGTAAAATTTTTGTCTGTCTGTCTGTCTGTCTGTATAACCGTTATAGAAACAAAAACTACTCGACGGATTTTAACGAAACTTGGTACAATTATTTTTCATACTCCTGAGGTGGTTATAGTATACTTTTCATCACGATACAATCAATAGGAGCAGAGCAGTGAAGGGAAAACGGGCGAAGTTACTCCATTTTTTAAGCTTCCGTCGCGTGTGCAACCTTAATGGTTAAAGCTACACAGAAATCATGTATGACGGAAATGTTCTCCTTAAAATTATATAAAAAATATCCCACGACAGCATATGTCTATCTTTTATGGTTGACTCACAATATCACGTGTAACTCCCGATAGCTTAGCAGTTCGAAGCTTTCTAATTATATTTGTCTACTCTTACGTTTATAACACTCTCAGTCATCCCTAATTCAAAAAGTTAACATAATTAACTATTCCATAAAAAAGAATCATAGAAATCGGTATATAAACACCAAAGTTATACATGAAATACGCTAATAATAAGCCATCGCGCTTGAATACTGAATCATGCTATCTATCTATATCTATACATATAATAAAACTGTAAATTTCACGTGTCTGTACATGGCCGAACTTAGTGAAAAAAAATATTAGGAAATGTTCGAAAAGAGTATTTAAACACTTTGCTGCATTTTTAGAAATGTCTGTCTGTCTGTCTGTCAGTCTGTTTGTTTGAACACGCATCACGCAAAAACTACCGTACAGATTCGGTTGAAATTTTGCACGTGCAATCTAATAGATGCAGATTAACATTTAGGCTATAAATTATCACGCTTTTTCCCATAGGAGCTAAGCAGTAAGGGATAATGTCTGTAGCTATTTTTCGTTATGAAACAGTAACTACTTGACGGATCTTTATGAAAATTTGCAGTTTTATAGTAAATACTATAGGACATTATTTACACTATGAATCATTACGCTAACGTCTATGGGGAACGAGTAGCAACGTATTTTTTGTCGCACCATAATAGTTTATTACAAAATTTTTCACAATTAGACATTATCTATAATTGTAACCCATGGAATACATAACTTCACGCTAAAACTAAAAGGAGCTAAACACAACATTTTTAAGTTTCATAAGAACAGTTATTTTGATGTGTCAAGTAGCGAACAGTATAGCCTCGAAGCTATGCTAGCGGACTTTGACGACGAAGTCCCAGGCTCGAATCAACATGTCTGAATATGTTCTTTTTGTATTTTTTTAAATTGTCTTTATCCTTTTTTAATATTTTTCTGAATGTTTTAGTTATTTTTTCGACCGTAGGTAACTTATTTACTTTGGTTATTATTTTTTTATATTAAAAATCAATTAAATTATGCACCTAGGTAAGTTAATTATAGGTATTGCATGCACTGCTGAGAGTAATGAATTAATCGTAGTAGAAATGAAAAACAATATTACATTATAATTAAAAAGTATTCGACATTTTCCAGAAATGATGTGTTCGTCTAAAAAAAAAGACATTACACACGTAAAAAAATACATGTAGCGCCATCTATGAAATCAAATTGTTCACCGTGATCAAATAATTTTGATCACGGTGAACAACAAAACAACGGCAACATTCTTGAAAGTAGATGGCGTTGTATTCAATAATGTTCTATACTTAGTAAAAGAAGTTTTAAAAAGTAACACATTGCTATGATTTTTAGAAATGTTTGTCTGTTTGTCCGTTTGTTTGACTACGCATCACACAGGTGCATCGAGGATCATGTTTTGGGGTTATGGTTGGAGATCACGTGTTCATCAATTCAACGATAATGAATGGCTCAACATCGGTCAAGTGTGAGTAGTTCGGGTGACGGAGGGGGGTTTTTGTCTGTCAACCGTACCTACCTTTAGGGATATCTGACATTTTCGCGGGCATGACACACATGACACGCTCTGTGTTTGTTTACTAAAGTGTTACAGCAGTTTTATATGCATTTCAGTTGTATATCTTAGCAGACAAAGGAAAATCCTGAAAAAACATTTTATTAGTATTGCGTTGTAACACTATATGAAATACACCCCATTTTTAGCCAAAATTAGCTCAGAGACGGCTTAGTGCTAGAAGGTTGCAACTTTTGCATGAATAAATTACTAACGCCGATAAAGTGAAAGAATAAAATCTTGAAAATCATTATTTTTTTAAGGGTACCTCTCTTATATGTAAAGTGGGGATGTGATTTTTTTTCTCACCTACCTAGGTACCCCATCGTGTGTGGTATCATTAGATAGGTATTTTAAAAAGCGTTTAGGGTTTGTGAAGACTATTTTTAGATTTAAGGATTCCTTTGTGTATAATATAAGGCTTTATAGTGAACATTTTTGTTAGAGTCAAGTGTCCCCCTGCCAGCTAAATGGTTGATGTTGGGTATGTGAAAAAATTCAGGGTAGTAGTATAAATACTAAAATTATAAGGAAAACTATCACAGTTAAGTACTTAGGCTTTACAAGTTTAGGATCACATGAGAAGTAACAACATTTTCGTACAAATTCTATTGAAAATTATTAGGTAATAAGTAGGTATAGCGTTGAAAGAATGAAACAAAAACAACAGAAAACCCACTTCTTAAGCCGCACACCAAACTAATTATCTAAAAGAATAGAACAGATCGATTTTTATTTAGTACACAGAAGACACATGTATAGACATTATTATAATTTAACAGGAAAAGTCATGCAGAAGATAAATATAAACAATAAATAAAACAGTGAAATATTAAAAATAACAATAGACAAAAAGAAAACAAACACAAATTAATAACAAAAAACACAATTAACGAATACATAGTCATAGTCTGTATTTGGTACTTATTTATTTTCACAAAGCTTTTGGATGTTGAAGCTATCAATAGATGAGTATATGACGATTCTCCGCTGCTTAGTCATATCGCGGTCCACCCGACAGGACTGTTTCCAACATATTTACACAGAAGCTATTTCGTAACATAAACTATCTTAATTTAAACCCGACTTTCACGCGAACGAAGTCGCGGGCACAGCTAGTTGGTTATAAACTTATAACTCTACCAATTATAGACATTTCCCGCCTTCAGCCAAAACGTTATGAATTGATAATCAGCATCAATTCAGCATCGATTGTTGCTGATGCTGATATTAAAAAAATGCTGATTATCCGCGGATGTTGATGCTGATGTTCGCAACAACAACAAATAGTTTTATTAACCCTCCAAAATAGCTGTATTGACGTATCAACTCAACGGCGACTCCTTTGGGAAAACTCGCTGAAACTGAGATATAACTACTTTGAAAAAGTTGGGACTGTGAACTTTATATTAACTGTATTATTTATTCTTCCATGAGAAGGGTCTAATGAAAGTAGATCGTTAAATTACCTAGGTAGTTGTATATTTAAATTAAACAGAAATGAGTCTCTTAACCAAATTTGGTTAGGCAGCCAATATCATTAGAGACTAGCTGACAACGCTGGAGACATATTAGAGTGCACAAGTGTATACGAAGACACAAGGTAAATCTGTAATATTCCCTTGACACGGAAATCCGACACGATTGGGGTGAGATTAGGCGTAGGAGCAACTGCCTATTGTACTCTCTGAGGCACGGAGGGAAGTTAAATTTTTTTGAAAACGGTCAACCATCTATGGACCGACACTCTAAAAACATAATTTACTAGATCATCACGGAGTCAAGGGCCCTTAAACAACCAAAATAGAAAAGTTTAAGAAGAGCCGTAACCAGTGGTAACGGCCCTGTCGCAGGTTTTGAAACCCAACTAAGCAGACGCGGACTTTTTGTGATTTGTATCATCGATATTTAAGAATAAAAAAAAATGCGAGATGACCGGAATTCCCCAAAACCAGATATTCTAAAACATGTGACTGTGGCAATATTGATATTCAATATATATATCCAACACGCATGAATTTCCCATGGTGAATAACAGCCCATACTATCACTTTTAGAGAGAAGTTGAACGTGTGGGGCAGCTTATAACGATGGGTTAAGGATGATGATGGGCTTTCCACATCATGATCCTTAATGCACACATCGATTTCTATGCAGTAATCCGTAAAAGAACAGCGTTAATAAACAATGTTAAACAAAACCTGTGGCAGTAACAACAGCATTCACAAACCATCAGTGTTAAGCCCGACACTCCCTTTTTGGCCCACTGGGTGCACATATTAGGTACACACATTTAGAGAAAATCCTCACCAAAATAGACCGATATATAATAATAATGTATTAATTAATTGTTTTTAAAAACTTGTTTTAGGTTAGTACTATGGATTGTGTTTATTCGAAATAAAAATATATTATTATTATTATTATAGTATATTAGATACTACAGGGAGTTTCTGCTCTCCAATTGTCCATCCCGATTCCACAAATGTAAATGTAAAGTAATAATTTTGACTTCTCACTACAGAAATACAGTTATTTAATATTGTGGTTTGTTTCTGCAAGGGGCAAAGGTTTCTGGAAAGATCTACGTAGTTCATTGACATTCATTCAATCAGAGAACTGTGCTGCTGTATAATTATCAGCAGTTATCCTAGTAATTGTATTTTTTTAAATAACGGCAAAGTATCAGTGATAATTTTGGTGTTGATAGCTAGAAATAATAGATTTGGATATTATGTACTATGAAAAGTTTGAGTCAAAAATGTTATTATATTTTACTTTTATATACAACAGTTGTGTTACTATAGTGCCAAATTTGAAGTTGGCTAGAAAATAATGCGTTCGCCGATTAGACTAAGTTCACTAACCGGTAAACGCCCGTACCAATTATTACGAAATATTGGTTGTTCCTGAGTTTTTTTTTTCTCAACCTAACTTAACTATTTGCCTCATAAACGAAATCGTTTTGAGGTAATTATCACAAATAGTCTTATTCAAATCGGCTCAACCTAGCCTAACTATTTTTAAGTTTTGTGAAACTGACGAACCGCTATTGATTTTTATTAATAAAATTAATCAGAGCAGTCTTTATACAGAAATAAACAAGAAATCGAATACACCTACAAAACTCCAGATAGTATTTCTATTCTCTATGTACTAAACAGGTACCTATGTGGGTGTTATTAAAATATCCTAGGAGTATCATGAGGAATAGTTTTGAAATAATACTTAAAGCTAATTGTTTCATGAATGAAACATTCTTTTTAGTTTGATCAGAAACAGTGGGAGTTGTGGACCACAAAGATTAGTCAAATGTAGACATGAAATAAATGCTTACGTAGAAGACCTTATCAACTTGGCTTTCCAAAACTAGAGTATGAAAATTCTCAACTTAAGCAACAGCAAAGAAGCTATGCCTTATGACAAAGCTAACATTACTGAAGTATACGCATAGATTCAGGATATGCCATAAACAATGTATTGAAGTTCTTAGCTGACCACCAAGGTCTTTCAGCACTTATCTCATCTACAGTATCTAGTCTATGTGCTGTCGTATAGACGCGTGCCTGGGCGGGCGGGGTGCAAGGGGAGCGGGGCTCCATGGGCCCAGCTCACCTCGGCGAGCCTTCAGTCTGGCGCTGGACGCGGCATCGAGCGCACGTCGCGCGTCCAATCACTCCGCACGACCAAACCGCGTGTTGAAAATAAAATTGCTAAATTAAATTACTTGTGTAAACCCATTTTGTGGGTAGTGTGTTGTTTCCTACCCTGTGACGTCACACATACGAGGACTCAAGTTCAGAACGTCGATGGCATCGATGTTCGAGGGCTAAACAGTATATTTTCAGTGGATGTAAGTAGACGGGTCGTAGATGTTATTATGATTGGTGTTGCTTACTGACTATTGCTTGCAGGTTGATCCTATAGATTAGCAAAGACAGGTTTTATCTTACCAAGACATGTGTCATGTTCAAGAGTTGTCGTATCTTTGAAAAGAGCCGAGCTATCAGCAGAAATATTGATTTGTTGTTTATTTACTGCATATTGTCATTTTAGTCAAATTCTTTCTGTTTTATTAGAATATGAATGGCTATTGTTTCATCGTCTTTCATTTAGTAATTTATATCAATTTGATGCTTTATGGCGCTGTGTTTAATTACACAAAGACCAAGGCTATATGGAGGATGAGGAGCTCGGCACTTAAAACAAATCACTTTGACAAATTGTAGTCAATAATTTTACGACAATATTGACCAACGCAATGTTTAGTTCATTTTATCGACACGGAAATTAAATATCTTCACATGATTTAATCCATGTAATTACAGATTTGTAGTTTAACAGATTTTAATAAAATTATAAAACAACAAGATTTTTGTTTATTTGAATCTATAATTACCTATATATAGATCATACATTTCATTTTCGTTATGCTGTTATTCAAACCAAAACGTTGTTATGCAATGCTTTTCAAATTTGTCAGTAAATTATTGACATTTGATTTGCGAGTCAAAGTTTAATTCAAACGCAAAACATCTCGTTAACTGAACATTATTCATCATTCTCATTTCCAAACCATTCATTTCAGCCAATCTATTAAAAGCCTAATTTCATCAAGTTATTCTCTTATTAAATGTGCTTAAGTAACAATTTAAGCAAGCGATAAACCATTTCTATCAATATATTATTCTCAAAACGTTTCAAGATGACGCCGAAAATAATTTAATGAAATTTAATAGTGGTCTATCAATTCAATTGCCTATCTTAGGTATACGTAGGTCCTTACTACCCTTTAATTATATTTTCAAACCATACACCAAATTTGACAGGTTCACTCATGTCAAAGTTACAGTAACAATGGCTTAATTTTTTTAAAAGGTTTACTACAGGCTTCACGTAGACAACATTATCAAAGGGTACGTCCTCCTGTAATGATTATTTTGATCCATGGAATAAATAAATTGATAGTCAAATACTGCTTACATATATTCTAAAACACAAGAGTAGAAATGAAACTATGCGTACTGTCACCTTATATCCATCCTATGACGGAAGATAATAAAAGAAGTTAAGATGAAGATACTAGGATAAGACATCACATTTTTGAAACACTATCGTCGTGAATTGCAGATAACAAATCTTGACATGCTAGTTTGAGCGTAGGCCTGATGGAAGAAATGATCAAAGTTTTTGGTAAGGTTTGTAAATAACTTGCCAAAGTAAAATGAACTCTATTTTCATGCCATCATCACCGACGGTATAACACTTTATTACTTGCCTATCGTACGTTAGTCAAAAAAGTTATGATTTATTGAGAAAGGTACGCCACGGCAAGTTTCTTGCTAAAATTGAGTAACATGACTAGGTATACCTCTTACAAAAAAACACAAGAAGAACTTGATGTGTTGTTCCTATAGTATGGCTACTTAGTTTGCCAAGCCTTTTATGAGGATACTGAACAGACAACCAGGAAATCGTAGGTTTTTTGAAATTGTTTATACTTTGTTTCAGTTTACAATATTTCGTCAGTTTATAAGGTGAATGTTGATAATCTTTTTTAATGTATTGCAATAGTCGTAGTCACGGTCACGAGTAGAGAATTGTGACTGCGACCGTATAACATTGTGCAGTTCATAACAAGGTGTGACAGATTATAAACTATCGAATTTCACTATCATAAAGAATTACTTTAGTCTTAGGCATTTTGGTAAAAATGCTACCCCTAGCTCTATATCATAGAACTAGGGGTAAATACTTCATTAATTTAATAACAAAATTTAGTGGTAAGCACCTAAGCTTTTTTAAACACGAAGGAACAACAAGCGCCTATTAATGACATGTAGGCACGACAATACTCAGATTATTTTTCAAGATAATGTTAAACTACACGGGAAGGGGGAGGAGGAGGGGCAGGTCAATGGTCACACTCATGTTTTAATTGAGCTTTTAACGTGATAGCCCAACTTTTCCATTGTGCTAGTAATTGGCGATTGATTTTTATTTTTTAATTAAACTGGTCGTTTATTATGAATATTTATAGGATCAATACATGGAATAAAACGATTGGTGAAAGTAAGATAGGCCGCCTAAAAAGTAGAATGACTTTTGTATTTGTGAAATTAGCTCCTAGAGATTTGATGATGGATCTATTCGTGATCTAATTTTTTACTTTTGTGTTAGGTAAGTTCATTTTGATTAAGCTTTACCTTATCCTTTTTCTTCATCGCTCTCAGTTTGACTAATAGAAAATTCTTATGGCAAGTTCTTCATTGTGTCTATAATTGTATGCGCATTAAGTTTGATCAATAAATTTATAAAAACCTGAGCCGATTCTCGCATGAAGACTTGCGCCAATCCAAAGTCGCAATAAACCCTTTTTAACTTTGTCTGACATTTAATGGTGTAATGTCGGTCCCTCGCATTTGCACGAATACGCAAAACCCGCAAATGTGGCACGCATAGCAAATGAATATGCAAAGTTTTTTACACGTTTGTGATTTTTCAAGCAGTGTCAGTTTTTTAACACGTATCTGATAAGTAAACGCATGAATTTAGAACTTCCATGTAGTCTCTCATTCGTTGTTTATATGAATATGTGAAAAAGGTCAATGTCAATTCGCAATTTGGTTGCATCTGCGTGCAAACATTCGTACAATGTACAAATCTTTTTGATACTAAAGGACAATGTTTATCGGGCTTAGGTGCAAAAAAATTGCAGCCCTGAAGCTCAAGCCTGAAATTATTATTTATTGACCTTGTATTGCGCTTACTATAGGTGTTTGATTGAACATATATTAAAATTGAAGCCACAATTTACGAGTTTTTTAGCGTTCGTTGATGAAAAAGGATGATCACAGGATTAATTATTAGCTAATATTTAGATTTCTATGGGACACATTTTAACGATTTCATAGAAGAATTTTTTTTTTTCAAAAACAACCTTATAATTAAATGCTCTAAAAGGAAGAAAATTTGCAAGGTTTCTGTTGTTTTTTGTTTAGGAGTTCCTATGACCACGTTCCGACTCCATCACCAGATCAGGCCCATGGTACCATAATATTATAATACGCTAGTATACCGAGCTCAATCAAACGTCAGGAACTGGTAGTAATTTTGATTCCAAGATTTTCACACAAACTACACACATTAACATACAAACTACTCACAGGCCAAGTTAAATAAAATCTTGTAAAATGATGTTAAAGTGCCGCTCTTTTAAATGAACCAGTTGATAGACTCCTTTTTTGGACCAAAATAATCATTATCTTTTAATGTATCTCTTTGTTAGCTAATTCAGTAGGACCTATCTCATTCTAAACATGGTTACGTTACTGCGGTTTTCCCATAGCATTGTCTTTAATGAATAGAGCTATTAGTGGGACAACAGTGTGAATTAATTCTAAGGAATTTATTGACTTAAGGAGGACTACTTTAGACGATTGGATTACAGTGTGCCAATTTGGAAAGAAGAACCTGTTATAGAGAAATAGAAAAGGAAAATAACAAGACTTAAGTGTACATTTTAACATTTTGGAAATAAAAATAACGTGTAATTAAAAGGTGTGGTCAAATTTAAGAATGATACGCATGATATTAATGAAGACCTGTCCTTGTATACCAATTATTTTTAATTAATTCGTTTAATAATTATTTAAATAGTTAGGTAATAAACAAGTCTTGACTCATTCATTACCTCATCAAGGCCACCCTTGGACCTAAAAGTTCAAAATTTTGCAGAGAGCTTAATTGTTTTATGTAGACCAGGGTTTAAAGCAAATTAGAGCTGTAATGAGTAAAGTTAGTCAATGATAAAGATCAAAGCCATAACTCTGCTATCGAAAGATGCAATACTGCCTGCAGATTTTATTATGCAATAATCACACGTCACGTATACATAGGCCTCTCCTAATTTACGTCAAGATACTTCCGCATCTATTCTATCCTAGTGGCCTTCTTTAGGTCGTCGTCTATCTAGCGGGGAGTTATCCCACTTTAGGTTCATCGAGTCGCAGTTTCCAATTTAGGATCCTTGCTCCAGCGGCCATCGGTCATCATTGCGAAATTTATCCTTTCAAGAAATTCCAAGCATAGCTCACTGCGCAACTTCAAATTTGTAGAAGAACTCCACCGTGAGTGTCCACGTCTTTGTATCGTAGGTACGTAGGTCATAAAAGAAAGGATGCTATGTATTTTTATATTTATTTACTCCATTCTTACAACTACCATTACAAATTAAACCCTAAGCGATTTTGTAACAAAATAATCTACGGTATGTACATATACTCACTACTAAATTCTATAACTTATAATATATAATATAATGATACCCTTGTGAATTCACTCAGAGTACAAATGAATAGGTCTAACTCGACGGCACGGCTATTAGGTTGAGGGTACAAAGTGCACGCGTTAGCGGAGCCTCTCCGGTCCGGCACGCATAACCCCATCTGCGCTAAGATGTCAGCATTATGCACTTTTTCCCTAAGTAAGCTGAACATGTACGAAACGAGTGCCTCTTCTGACTCTCAGTTCGTTAAACCCCACCATGCCCAGGACAAATAAAATGGGTACAGCAGTAGAAAGAACGGATAAACCATATAGTCGCAAGTATAAAAATCTTGCAAATTTATTTTGTACGCGCTCCAGCCTATATTTATGACTGAGACTATGGGAGGTGCGACTTTCTGTTATTTTGTAGATAGGTAACACAAATATAGTACCAGTAGAGTTTTATCGGCAGATTACCAATAGGCAGAATACATTTATGGGGTATGTTTATGAAGGGTAAAGTTAAAGGAGTAACATAATTATCTGTGTATGAAAAGTATCCCTCAAAATGCGTCAAAAAGGTTGCGCTACAGTAGGAACAGCGTACAGAGTACGTACGCTGTTCCTACTGTAGCGCAACCTTTTTGACGCATTTTGAGGGATACTTTTCATATCATGCTCATGCTCATATCTGCACACTTCCATTTGTGTACAACTGATATTACGAACTATGGTAAATAATATTACAGTCAGCAATTAAAGCATCTCAAAAGTAATGCACCTATAAGTGCAAGTTTCCGTAATCTAACCAGGGGAACTTGTCAGGTGGACCATGGATAAGGCAGATATTTACCTACGCTAGCGCCACTTCTGAGGGTTTTAAACAGTTTTTTTCAGCTTACACCAGATTTTTTTCAACTTGTCTCCCGTATAATAATATGCTATCTGTACCCTCTATGCTCGTACTCGTATTTCACCACATTTGTACAAAAAAAATCCAGTATATTACAACGCACAAAATAAATAACATTACACGATATATTTGTACAATTTCCAAAGGATAAAACAGTAGGAACACGTGCAAATAAGTTAATCTTCGTTCTCCCAGACGATAGCTACAGCGGCACGGTTGATAGATGTCACAAATAACAAGTTCGCATGAGGATAACGGTCCAGTTACTGTTTCCTCATTATATTATTACGTAACAAACCAAATTTAATAATCAAGTGTCCTTTCCTCATAATTTTATTATAGATTTTACAAAAAAAAAAGATTAAACCAATTGTATGTTATACGTAACAAAAAACCTGATAGATTTTTTATGGATGCTTGTCAGTCGCTAAATCTAAAACTAAATGTATAATGATTGACACTTCTGTTAAAACCTATCAAGCCGTAGAGAAATCGCATGTAATGTACGAATGTCTGTTTTTACAAAGTTAATGAGACAACATAGATAAAATTAAGCATGTAGGTCACTTGAAGCTTGAGGAAGTTAATTGACTACTTTTTATGCTGAGGCTGAGGTGATCTTTTCGGTATGGGCTTGCGGAGCAGCATTCCTACTTATTAACTTCTATGTAGGTACTTATATAAATGTTAACTGTTATATTTTGTTCCACCTTAAATTTTAATTTGTAATTGTATTGTTAAGCCGCCAATTCAGCTGCTTCTGTGGGCTCCAGGCCGAATTAAAGGTATTTTCTTTCTTTCTTTCTTTCTTTCCACGTGAATTTTGACGGCCTCGGTGGCGTAGTGGGAGTATGTGCGACTGTTGCGCAAGAGGTCGTGGGTTCGATTCACATACGGGACACTACTTTGTGTGATTCACAAATTGTTGTTCCGAGTATAGGTGTAGGTACTTTGTGTCTGATTTGTATGTTTGTAATTTTGTATAGTCCCCCGCAGCACAGGACTTTACCCTACTGCTGGAGTTACCTTTTATATATATATATACAAGAGCGAGTCGGCCTCGCCCACCGATGGTTCCGTAAAAAATTGTAGTTAAGTATATACATATTATAAATAGTTCAGGAATCGAGTCTCGCAGTTTTTGAAAGATAATATTTTTTAAGATTTAATTACAAATGTATACTTTTACGTTATCTTAGAAGTTTGATTTAGCTTCAAGGGACTACGCCTTCCTGAGATAAAACTTAACAGACAGACGGACGGATAACAAAGTGATCCTTTATGGGTTTCGTTTTATTCCTTTTGAGGTACGGAACCCAAAAAATTAACATCTTATTGAAACAATTTAAAATATGTGTAACACTTTTACACGATTTTTGTTTTGAATTCTTTAAATAAGTTCTTATTGTAAGCAGTGTTTGTTTGTAAACAAATATCAGTTACAAGCAATACATTAACTTCTAAGGAAAAATACACAAGAACAAATTATGAATGACAATCGTTCTAAAGCAGTTCAAGGAGCAGGAAAACTGTGAAACATAGATCTACGTCACAACGGACGCACGAGATGAATTGTGTATCTAGACAACAAGAATATAGTAATATATAGTAAAAAACAAGATAGTATTTGTAAATAAATAACACTCAAATAATCAGGAGACATAAAACGACACGTTGATTATTCTTTCATTTTATAAAAAACTACGAAAAGAAGAGACGAGCAGATTATGAGTCTGATGTTTGCGCCTCACACTAGGCCGTTACAGTATCATCGCCACCCAAATCCTTGTTAGGCAAAGACATAGATGTCATCCATCGTGTTCCTCATTAGTTCATAATTCTCATATGTCCCGTAATTACACTTGCTACAGTGCCTTCAACTGAAAGACAGTGATGTATTAACATCACTATTTTACGGGGAAGAACCGACACTGTGGTGCTACCCTCCAAGACGGCCTATGGCTTAGACCTACTACTTCAAAATGACTGAACGGAATTTTATCAAAATGCATTTAGTCTAAGAACCATACCGATTAAACAAGTTTTAAAATTTGGACTAAGCACCATTATAATCGGACCAAACTTTGAAAAGGCGTGGTGAATTTGAGGACAGTAAATATTTTTTGAGTCTCCTGAAATGTCATGGTTACGTTAATTACTTTTATTATTACGTTCATTACCCATATTGCGTTAAGTGATACTTCTGGTATCGACGTAGGGAATAAAGAGGTTTGATATTACACACAGCCACCTCAATTTTATTTTTTGGGTATTAAGCTTTCATACGAGTATATCGTAAACAGATTTAGTCTTACTAAATTTGATTTGGCCAATGACCTTCGAAAATTGGCGCCAGATTATATGCAGCTGATAAATATAATGACATATCAAGATAAAAGTGATTTACAAAAGTTGCAATTTTGATTAGTTATCTGATAAAGGATCAATA
This sequence comes from Herminia tarsipennalis, assembly GCA_945859575.2. Classification (NCBI taxonomy): domain Eukaryota; kingdom Metazoa; phylum Arthropoda; class Insecta; order Lepidoptera; family Erebidae; genus Herminia; species Herminia tarsipennalis. Next base: position 19,832,560 of record OX243855.2, read on the forward strand.
TTATAGACTTTTCACAACTTCTGCACTAGGAAATAATTCCGGCATTGTGTGTGACAACACTGTAAATAAAAATAAAACAATAAAAATTAAAAAAAACAAGATTACAAAAAATATTGATTGTCAACACTAAAAATAACAAAATGATTAAAAAAATCTATTACATTAATTATCTATATCTATACTAATATTATAAAGAGGAAACATTTGATTGTTTGATTGTATTAAATAGGCTCCGAAACTACTGGATGGATTTGAAAAATTCGTTCATCTTTGTGAAGCTACGCTAACCCCGGGTGACATAGGCATTTTTATCCATGTATTCCCACGGGAACGGGAACTACGCGGGTAAAACCGCGAGGCGTCCGCTATTATTAAATAATTATAATCAAATAATTTAATTTCTTGTGTTTGTTTATTTAATAAGTTTAAATGTCGTGTAATAAGTAATTAAAAACAATTCACATAGGTAATTTTTTTTTTTTATAATGAAGTATTTACGTAATTCAACTATTATTATATTTAAATGTATTTCTATTAAATTATGTTCATTATTTATAATTAATACATACATTAAAAATATATCATGCAATATTTAGCTAGAACCTCGCATATGAGGGTGAAGGCCTCCTCCGGGCTCATCCAATGGTCTCTGTCTTTTGCTTCCCTCTAATTTTTAGTACGTCGTCTTCCCAACGTGTTACACTGAATTACAAATTTGACAACACTGTAGTGCAACTAAATAAATAGTGTAGCAATGATCAAGTCAAGTCAAGTTTGATCTTCACGGAACACTTATTCCCACCATTAAAAAAAATACAATATAAAATGCTGAACCAGAAATAAGTTCCTAGGAGCTGAAACATTTAGGGGTTCATTATCCCAAATTATATTTATCCGGACATATTTTTGTTAGGTCCAGTACAAAAATAGTTGTTACTATTTTTGTATCAGATCTAACAAAAACATTATGATATAGCAGTTTCTATATACCGATATACCGTATACAAATACAGCGAGTACATAATACATAATTATATTTATACAAACTATCTTATTTACCTATTATATGCATTACTGCCAACGCCTTTTCTATTGATATTTATCCAACGTGTAGGTAGCATTATCGTTAGTTATCTATTTGATAACAAATCTTCATCTTGATATGCAAATAAGTTATGGGCTGATTTCTAAGTGATTCTGTGTATGCAGAGTCCTTTGAGGTTCGCAAATACTTGTATTATTACTATACATATTTATATTAACTGATAAAGTGTTAATTTTTATATGAAGTACTATATTTATCGATCTCGATGGCCAATCTAATCGGACACTAGGCAACTACGCAGGAGATATAATAATGCACTAGAGGGGTGTGCGCAGATACAAGTGTACTCTCTTCTCTCAAGTTCTACGCACTCACTCACTTTTATAGTTTGACGGGACAGAAATCCGACATACCTATTTATTATGTTAATATTACTCTTTAATCTTTGAGCATTATTTTTTTGCAAATTTCAAAAATAATGCTCGAAGTACAGTTTAATGGATTATAATGATTGTGGCAACCCTTGTGTCGGATTAGCATACCACTGGTCAGTTCCCTAAATCGTCAATTTCCCGCGTAATAAGCGTCACGCTAGCCCATGCTAGCATGACGCTTACCATCAGGTGCACAACCTGCTCGTCTCTTCATTTCATTATCACCAGCTCGTATAAATACACTGCTGGACATAGACCTCTCCTAGTTTTCGCCACAATATCCGGTTCCGTGCCTTCCGCGTCCAGTCTATCCACCGCATCGTCCAGCGACCTTCTTTAAATCTTCGATCCACCTAGCTGGGAGCCGTCCTACTTTACGTTTACCGAGTTGCGGTCTCTACTCTAGGACTCGTTTGTAGTCTAGTCCTTCGGCATATAGCCAGCCTATTGTCACTTAACCTGCGAGCTACGTCGGTAACTTTAGTTCTTCATCTCTTCATTTAGTGGTAGGTGCCTACCTAGACATTAAACCTCAGAACAGTAGAATACTAAACTCGTGTGTATGACTAGTCGCAGTTAGGAGAACATATTTATTATTCAGTATTCCTATCCGTCATGTCTTAGGCAAAATTAACGCAATGTTATTAGGCTAAATATTTACAAGCGATGTCAAGAGTGATTTAATGCGAAAGTTACAGCATTCCTGTGTTTTGGTACGTTCTTATTGTACATTTAACTATGGGTAGTAATTAAACAAGCGAATATAAATTAAAACTATGGGTGTCATAATTACTGATTAGGGCGTACTGAAATACTAAGTGGGCGAAAGCAAAGTGCAGGGGCACATTTTTTTTGATTTGGCGGGAAAAAATCCTAACGAACACCCCCGCTGTCCGGGGAAGACGGTGGAGGTAGTGTGAGGTTTGCACCCACTAAAAAACCCGCCGTGTATGGCTCCCCACTTTTGCGAACGAGCTGCCGGAATTTGTTATACCGTCGGCGGCCCGCCCAGTCTACGCCAGGGGCCTACGCGGCCCCTGGATACACACGGTGCCGTGCCTCCACGGGAGGCCGCGGGTGGGGCAGATTACCCCGTACGCCCGCCTGCAGCTCCACTTAAGGCGGCATCAGGCGCAGATGTGCCTACCGACGCCGCGCGATTCGCCGGAAACGGAGCGGATCCGCCAGGGAGCTCTCTTCCCTAACGCGCTCCGCCGCCTCCTTCTACGAGATGATGTCCTCGCAGAAGGATGCAACCGCATTCCACGACCACTCGCTCCAGACCATGGACAGAACTACGGCCGGCAACGATAGGTCACTTCCGATCACTACGGTAAGAAATTGACGTTGCCCCTCCCAAGCTTGACAATGCTGAAGGGGGTGCTGCGCCGAGTCCTCACCGCAGTCGCAGTGGCAATAGCGACCGTGTGCAGGTACTTCCCAAAGCACTTATTCCCGGAAAAAACCTGCACGAGCTGGAAGGAAAGGATCCCATGCAGCCGCCCTGCCCACCTGCGCAGTAGCTTCGAGCTTAGGCGCCAAAATGCGGAAGTGCTCGTCGAAGAGCCACCGCCCGTCTACCACTAGGCTCAGATATTTCATCTGGGCCCAGACCTGTACGAGGACCAAGCCGACGGCAATCGAGGCGCCAGCAGGTGGACCGCGACGGGGCCCATAAAGTAGTAGAGCCTATGTCTTGGAAAGGGCCACCCTCCCCAGCGCCTCGATGCGCCCGACCATTTGGGAAATCCCTAGGTTGGCCAAGCCCGCCTCCTCAAAATTCCCACCCCGGGCCGTGACGAGGGTGTCATCCGCATAGCAGATAACCCCTATCCCGGGGGGTAAACCACACCGCAGGGCCCAGTCGTAACCGATCTTCCACAAGGGGGACCCCAGGACTGAGCCCTGTGGAACACTGCACGAGACGTCCCTGCGGATTACCGCACCCTCTCGGTCCTCGTACAGCATTCTCCTGCCTTCGAGGTAGTCTGCCACTAGCTGCCTCAGGCACGCGGGATGTGTAATATTTCATAACCTAACCAATAAGTTTAAATTGTTGCTACCTAAACGGCGTAGAAAAACGCCTTTAAAAACTCGATATTAATAAACTTGATACCAAGGATCCGAACATACGCAAATCTGCAGTAGGGCAGCGTGGTGGATTGTAGCCTAAATTCCAGCAGTAGGTAGGAACATTAAAAGTCTAATATTATAGAACGTTTTTATATGGTATAGTGCAAACCTGAAAGTAGTTTGTTCAGAATCAGTAATACAATCTAAACAATTAATTCATTATTCAATCATTAATTAATAATTTTAACAGTCCAAATCTTGTTCACAATATATTGAGAAATGTAATCGTTTACTTAATTTCAATAATAACCATTTATTACGTAGTACGCGACGCAATAAGCATGGTACTGCGAAGAACATAAGACAACTTTATTAGCTTATAACTCTGCAAGTTTTCAATATTTTCCTTTTCTATTTTTATATAATTTCTTGAAGTTAAAAACTTGTCGGGGTATCTGAGCTTTGCGCTATACGAAAAATAACCTCGTATACATACAAAAGAAAATAAATACCAACAAAAGATCAGAGAAACTTATCAACTGCGGTAAATACATTTTTTAAGTACAAGTTAATTACGAAAAAATAAAAGGCAGGCGACCCAGCTCCTTTTTATGGCTTTATATGACGCTAAGTAACAAATTAAAAACCAAAGGTTTCTTTTTTATGCGTTACTGAAAGATTTATCAAGCGAGCTTCAAGTTCAAGAGCTTTTCTTCGATCTGAATTTTTAAAATGTTTTCGCAAAATCTGATCTTGTGAAACTGTTTAATCATTTATCAGACGAAAAGAAATATTTTTCGAACGTATATATTATACATGTATAGTAACCGTTTGAGATCGCATTAGATTTGTCTTAATTGTGAGAATTACATAGGCTTTTAATTCATTTTTCAGTTAATTAATTTCAAGCAGTCAGATTTTGTGATTAGAATATTATTTAAACTCGACTTTGCAGAGGTAGTTTTTTTAATATTTTATAGCTGTTATTATTAGTTACCCACCGCTCTCGACTCGGGTGATACATTCGCACAATTAAAACCATCTCACGGTAATGGTAGATATGACATAATGAATAGCCGACTAACTGCAAGTAGGTCAAACATCGCGGTAGCTCTGAAAAGTAGTGAATTGGGAAAATATGACACGCTTCTCAATTAAGTAGGTTGTTGTCGAGGTGCCTTAATTCAAATTCAAAATTCAAAATTCTTTATTCACTTAGGATGCAAAACAACTCTAGTGATACGTCGGGATTCTACATGTACATGTAATGCCAAGTTCGCAAACAATAGGTAAAGCCGGAGAAAAGAACCTGGCAATAAAAACTCGCGGTCACTCTTTTCAAATTGCCAATTTTACAATGTTTGAATGTTTATAAACTAGATATGGAAGTAAAGTGCTGTGACTAATATACTATACACCATGTTAAAGGACTGATGCAAATTGTATTATCAAAAAGTTGAAACATGAGATAAAGCAAAATCAGCCTTAGTGGGTACATTATAGTAGGTGCATCTACTTACAACAAAGGTAAAAACTATATGTGCCTAAATATTGGCCAAAATACTTGTAACGAATGATTAAATATAAAATATTAATTATGATATCAAAAGGAAGAAAAGAATGGCCTTTATTCGTCACGCAGAATCTTTACTTACAAAAGTCAAATCATGAAATCACGCTCTTTATCAATGTGACAATTAAATCAAAGTGAAAACAAAATTCACCCAAGCATATTAAAGTAACAAGGAGCAAGCAACTAGATCCATTTTTCTTTATCATTTAAATATTCATCTACTTTATAATAACCTCTACGTATAAGATGATTTTTTACTACATTTTTGAACTTAATCACTGATAGACTCATAATACTAGCTGGTATCTTGTTAAATACTCTAACAGAAAGACCCATAAATGAATTATGAGTTTTATGTAGCCTATGAAATGGACCTACTAATTTGTGCTTATTTCTCGTGTTCACCGGGTGAACGTCACTATTTTTGTAATATAAACGGATATTTTGTTTAACAAACAATGTTTGCAAATATGTATTGAGATGCAACTGTTATAATACCTATCTCTTTAAACTTTTCTCTAAGGGAAACTCGTGCACCTAGTTTGTATATCGCACGCACTGCACGTTTTTGAAGAATAAAAATTGTTTGAATATCAGCCGCCTTGCCCCATAGCACTATGCCAAAATAAAGACCTAAGAAATAACCGAAATAAACTAGCCTTGCTGTTTCCACATCGGTAAGCTGTCTGACTTTGCTGACAGCATATGCTGCAGAACTGAGTTTCCCTGCGAGACATGATATTTGGGCGCCCCACTGTAACTTACTATCTAAAGTAATTCCCAAAAAAACCGTTAAATCAACAAAATGAATAACTTAATTGTTTAAAACAAGATTTGGACTGATATTTCTTACATTTGGTAAACCAAATTTAATAAATTTGGTTTTTTTAGAATTTAAAAGCAAGTTATTTGATGTAAACCAGCCAAGAACTAATGCGAGGGACCTGTTTACTTCGTCAGAGTAATCATTTTTACGATTGGTTTTGAATATAAGAGAAGTGTTATCAGCAAATAGAACAACACCGCATAAGTTACTGGTAAAAAATGGCAGATCGTTTATATACACCAAAAATAGAAAAGGACCCAGAATTGATCTTTGTGGTTATTTTTTTTTAAACCTGCAATGTACAGCGTCAGCTACTTTACAATTTCATAATGTTACGTTAAGCATAACTAAAGAAACACCAGAAACACATATTTTGTAAATGTTTAATTTACAAGAAAAGGGTTAAGTAATTATTTATTAACTAAAAACAGGGTCTAAATATAATAGAACCGACATTTCGAAACATAACAAAAAGGTTTCTGACGTAACCACTGAAACGGCTACAAAACAGGCTTAGTTAAACTTAAAGACGAAAGCTATTGTAAACTTTACTGAGAACATTAATATATTTCTAACCAACTTTATTAAAGTCAAAAATATCATCAAGGTAAATATAGAATTGGCGCGTTTGTGTTCAAAGGCTATAAATATGAGTGTTTAAATATATAACCAACTATCATCATAGTGATCCCTTTCGATCAGCTTGGTTAAGACCTTTGTCCGCCAGGTACGGTTTTTGAAAACGGTCTTCCATCTTACCTACCTACCTTCCTTCTTTACTCCTTCATGCCTCGAGGAGCACGTAAGACTTGGGTCTTAGATCTACTGTGACTTCGATTTGGGAAATTGTTGAACATTTGGAGATACGATCTAAATCGACAGGCTGAAAAAAGGAACTTCCCTAGTTTTTATAACAACAGTCCCGTAGCCATTCAAAACCACCCCAGTTCAGAATAAAACAATTTATCGACGTCTACTACTAGTTAACGACTAGCTGAGAAAAGGAACTTCCTGTTTTTGCAAATAAACCTACGTTTCTGTAAGATACATAGTGTAAAAGGGTAGTGTGCCGAATCTTTTATTACATCACTCAGGTATCCATGAATAAACAGATCACAATTCAATGGAAATGTAAAATAATCTACTTTAAACACCGTCTTCCTATGGAAAACTTTAGGCGGAGATACTCTATCTTAAGTGTTTACTGGCTGAAACACTTAAGATAAGATAAAGCTTACATTATTGTTAGATATTTGCATGATTGACGTGATCGTGGCAAACAGATGCCGATACTCTGGGCTACCTATGTATTCTTCTTCTTTTTTCTGGCGCGGCGTCCCGTTTATGATTCGAACTTGCTTTTAGGTTCGATTTCCATGGGACGCCTGGAATAGCAGTCGTACACACTCATAATAATTATGATATGATAATATGGTTATGACAAAAAACAGCCTCCATTTTATTAAAATAAACATACCTACATTATCTTTCTTTTCTATAAAATTAAGTATTCCGTTTAGCAAACTCACTAAATTGTTATAAAATGTCTTCGAAAAAGATTTTTTATTACGATTTTCTTTAACATAGCGTTGCCAATTTTCCTTCCGTTCAAATTAATACGAGTGTATTCGTCGCTAGGCCAGACATTTCTATTTAATGTGCCTAATCAGTATTCCAGGCATGCAGCCCGATACAAAGGCACCAGACGTTTTTTTTGCCTATCTTCGTTCGTTTTTGCTGGAGTAGACGGATCTATAAAAATGGCAGTAGGTACCACTTATTGTATTCATTTTTTTTTACTGAAGTTTGATAGTGGTTCACTTGAATAGGGTCTATTCTAGTGAACCACTATCACAAGAGATACACAATATCACAGGAGGTATATATTTATTTCGACCCCTTAGTACACCCCTTGGTACTGAAATATCAATACCAGCTGCCTATAATGCTCCCTAAAAAAAACATCATCTGATTATAATTATCTTCAAAAGGACACAAGGAAATGGATTTAACACACTATAAACATTCTGATTTAGCCGAGTAATTTAAATCTTAAATGCGGTTTTTCGATTTAGGGATCCGTTTGTGAAATATTAAGCTTTAAAGTCACGGTAGTAGTATATATAGTGAAATTAAAAGAAAAACTCAGAGCTTAGTAGGCTTTACAACATAACGAGTAACAGCAGACCAAGTGAGAAGTAACTAAATTTTCGTACAGATTCAATTGAAAAATCCTTATATAACGTTGTAAAACCCACTTCTTAAGCCGCATTATTCGGATGGGGGACTACGGAACCCGACTTGCCCAGTTTTTTCTTTTTTAGAATTCCTCCGAATCTCTATTCGCCAGATATTCAAACGTCACTAAGTTTTGAGACACTGTTAACTTTCATGTTGTTACTGTCATTTAAAGGTAGACAGAAATGTTTTTTAGCTATATGTATACAAGTAGTATAAAATTGTAAATTCTTGTGGGAACGACTGAAAATTAAGTATCGTTTACGTATTTGGAAGTACCCCGAATACCCAAACGATAAGAAAATCCGTTTAAAATTAAACTAAACACGCATTTATTTAGGGTTAAAAATCTTTGTTCCAACAGATGAGTGTGACAAAACCCTTGGTAATTATCTAGATCTGAACTAAACTCGAGCGTAACAAATTGTCGTATTAATTCGACAACACATTGCCATTTAAGTTGGAAACTGTTCAATGTTCCACAGCTCGGTCTCTCATCAAACTGAAGAATTTGAGACTACTCTCGGCTCAAGTGTTTACAAACGGAATGAGTTCAGTGATTATATAATATACTAGCGATTCAAAAGATTTGACATGAATGCTAGGGACCTCACGGGAAGATAATTAAATTAAATTAGTTTAAACAATTTGATAACCAGTTGCTCGGTGAACTTTGTACCATCTAAAAAAAATCCGTAAATGGTTTAAATAATTCTATTTAAATCATTCCAGTATTGATACCAACAAAAAAAAATTAAAACTGATATTTATACATAAAATTTAGAGCATCACATTTTCTTATGAGCTTTACACTTAGAACTGCCGCATTACAACATATCAGCATTTTCTTATTCTTTTAGTATTTATGAATTTGATGATTTCAAACAATCATTAATTTGGTTTTACGAAATATAAACATTTGAGTTTGAGTTATTATTATTATTTTTATCCTTCTATTTTATGTTCTCCGAACCGAATATACGAGCACAAAATACGACTATGAGTTGTAGACAAGTTGCACTGGGTACTCCAAAAATCAACTGTAATTCCTGTCTGCTTGTCACAATAGATGACATGAATATTCATCTATTGTGACAAGCATCCGGGCAAGGAATTATTTTGAAGAGATGTGTGTTGACTATTTTATAGTTCTCGGTCTTTTGCATGTCTTTTATAACCTTGTTGAAATATGTTCGCATCTTAATTCTTCTTTTTCAAATCCATTTTTTAAAGATACAAAAAATCGGTCCAAAGCTTACAAATCTCATGCTACCCTATCTGCTTGAAGCAACGTGCACTGAATAGGAGTTAGACATATTGTAGGTATTTCAGCCAAAATATAAGAATATTTTCTAAGAAGAAGTTTATCTTGTTTGTTTTATACTTTTTCCTAACTTTTTTATAATAATAATAATTCATTTCTTTAAATAGGTTTACATTATCATTTAGTGATCGAAGCCGCCTATAGTAGGCAAACATGCCCCTAAAAAGTAGTTTAAAAAACTTAAACGGACTTCAAGCTTTACTGAAAAGAATTGAATACTTTTATTTCTTACACGAATTTAACCTACTTTCATTTTTTTGAAGGAACAACAGCGTCCTCTGTTTTCTCGGTATTATGTGCTCAGGGTTTGTACCCAACTGCGGGAGATGTCTTTTAATAAAAATGCGGAGACAGAGCCGGACCGGATTATTTGCCCGACCGGCCCAGACCGGAGCTCAGTGGCGGTCGGGCAAATAATCACAACCCTGTTTCTCTCTGTCTCGGAGAACACGTTCATCCGTGGGTCCACTGCCTTATCTATCGTATTTCGTTCCTATCCGCGGAAATGAAAAGTGAGCATTTGTGGTATTACAAATCTTGTGCACTTTCCCGACGTATCACAAAAGTTGTTTTGCATCCTAAATGAATAAAGAATTTTGAATTTCTTTAATATCTCCCTGGATTGATTTAGACAATGACAATTAAGTATGTATGTCTTACATTTGATACACTCTATCCTAAACGATTCGACGGATATCATTGACATATAAGGTATCATAATAATCGTCACAATTGTGAGTATATCGAGGATATCGAGATCATTGAAGTATGCTGTTCTTAAAAAAATATCAGTTGGGTTCTTCGTCTTATTCATAGTTAGAGAGTAACTTCTGATACTAGGAGCACTAGTACCATGATATTGTTGATGAGACAACTGACACTTTTGTATCTCAGTAATCCTATGGCACAAGTGACACAAATCTTTTGGTTCAGAATTCCTAGTATCATCATCACGATGGATTTCTGTTTTTGTCCGAAGAAGTCTTGTGTTTTACTTCCTTCTGTTAACAAAACGAATATCAAACATATCTGTACTCGTAATCTCATTAAGTTTATTGGAAACAGTGCCAAGTGCAAGTCTACATAATCGTGTTGTAAGAAACCGGATTCAAACTTGCTTACCTTAGCTAAAGGTCCTGTTAAGACTGCCTTATTTTTTACATCCATATTTGTCGAAGATGAAAGACAACAAGTAAGAATTTAAATAGTGACCAAAGTAAAAAGTTTAATTAGTTTTTTTTTTTTTTAAATACTACTAAATTAAGAACCGTTGGGTAAGGGTCACGCTAGCCTATAACAGTATCAGTGCCACCCAAATCTTCGTTTGAAAAAGATCTGAATGTCATCGTACGTTACCGCGCTCCTCATTTATTAATTACACCCAGTAATTGCCCAGTAATTAGACTTGATACAGTACCCTTCAACCGAAACACAGTGATGGGTACACATATTTATATTTATTTGGATTTCAAACAAAAAACACATAACATACAAGTAGAATATGCATAACATTATTGGGTCCCGAGTTTTTTAGACTACAGAGATCAGCATGCAATAACTATGGTACAGACATCGAGTTAATATGTGTACGCAGTACATTAATATCTCAATGAGTACAGAACAGCAAATTAATAGTTAAAAAAAAACCTATTACAATTGAAAAATAATGTATACATCACTATTTCACTGTAGAATAACTGACACTGTCGTGGTATCCACCAAGACGGCCTATGGCTGAGGCCGTGCACAGGTAAGAAGTTAAAAAAAAATGACACTAGCTTAAAACATAGAAAAGGTTATCAAAATAACTGTTGAGCTATTGTTATATTTGCTGGCCAGCAAACAAGTAAAAAATAGTAATAGTTTAGTGTTTCTCAGACCGTTTTCCGAACAAAGTGGCCCGAAATAGTCTGAGATTGTTGTCCGTGATCGATGTGTTCTTTACTCTTAGTCCGGGAGGCGAGCGCAAAAAATCCTATTATTATTTAAAAAAAAACAGTTTTAATAAATATAAAGGCTGGTTTTTGGGTTCCACAGCTTTTTTAACGGTTTTAATGTCCCCTTAAGTGGCCATCAAGTTCCATATTCTTCTATTTACGTTATGCGTCCATGTTTGGGTCACAGAAACACATATTTGTGCCAAATTTAACCAAAATCAGTCCAGTACATTGAGTGATCCTATAAGGTTTCTGTTTTTTCCTTTTGAGGTACGGAACCCTAAAAAGTGGAGTAAAGAAATACCCTGCCGTCAGTCAGCTGGCTATGGAAAACAGCTGACTGGTATTTCAGCGTTTGGCATTTTATCGGCTACTGACGGCATCTGTTACAGAGCTATACTAACTGATTAATTATTATGTGCTTAGTTCTGATAATATTTTTCACCGCATACCTACTAAATTTCAAATCACTCTTTTGATAGCACGCGCTGATCATGACTGGCACGACTAATAAATACAGCTGACGCGCCTGGTTACAAGATTTTACATGACTGACAAACATACAATTTATTATAAATAAATATATTGCTAGAAAACTAATTTTCAGGTTTAAAAAGCACTTCGGCGATGTATTTGAACTAATTATTTAAGAAAATGAACCGTTTGGTGCGGACCAAACGTTAACGCAAGGTATTTCTTTACTCCACGATTGTGACGTAATATTAAAAAATCAACTTTTATAAAATGCTTGCTTTTTGGCGGTCCTCTCTAGGACTATCTCGGTATTATGTACAGCATATAGACGAATAAGTATGACAATAAACAGAAAACAGTAATTTCGTAACAACATTAGAAATATTACATTGGAATAGATTTATCTGAATAGTGTAAGGACAACTCGACTGATAACAGTCGTATCTCATAAATATCTACTGATAGAGACTGATCTCTAGAGAAACAAGCTGAATATGTGTCAAATAGTGAAGGTCGATGCGCATGAGCATCTACTCTGATTGTACTACAATTTCCTATTCAACGTATACGATACAATGAGCTATCTAATCCTCAGCCATCTGAACCCAAACTAGGCAGAGCTAGTATCATGACAGTCAGACAGAGAATAGATAAACATAACTTTAAAAGTAAATATGAACAATAAATCGCCAAATGTGTGGCTTGGCATGAAACTCGAGAGGGAACAATGTGTCAAACGCTGTGCCAATAAGACTATTTTTGAACTGAAAACTTGATTAGCGGCGTTGTGCATTTTTATTGGTATGGGTATAAATTAATGTTAAACTCGCATCAGGACCACGTGACCGTAAGATTGGGGAATTCGTGGGAAGACGGGTGGGAAATCGGGCGATCTTGAGACCAGAAGACCCCGGTTCGAGTCCAAATGATTATTTCTTCCCTTTCTTATTTCAATTTATTGAATTTTGTTTTATACTCATATAAAAAAGTATTTTTTTCAAACATTTCTAGAAGTCCAGTCTCTCCTTTATTTCATTATTAATGCGTCGGGGTTTCTTTTATGTATTCATTCATTATTAAAAGGTAGGTAATATCCACCTACTAATACATATAGGGCAACTCAATTGTACATAGACATAGATCGTAAAACTAAGTGTCATTGTGTGTATGTAAATCGTCTAGATATTAAGTACTAAATAGGTAAAGTTACGGATTTGCATGCACAGAGCTACCGAGCGTTAGCCGAGTGGACATAGCCTTGACGCGTATGGCTACCGAAGTGATCAGCCCGATGCTATACGTTACCTAGGTATCTATACTAATATTATAAAGCGGAAGAGTTTGTTTGTTTGTTTAAACGCGCTAATCTCAGGAACTACTGGTCCGATTTGAAAAAATCTCTTTTTGTTGGATAGCCCATTTATCGAGGAAGGCTATAGGTTATATAACATCGCGCTACGACTAATAGGAGCGGAGTAGCGACGTGAAATGTTGCAAAAACGGGGAAAAATTACGCATACGAAGTTGCGCGGGACAGCTAGCTCTAAATATGTAGGAATTGTTTATATGTTGTCCAAGCAAGTTCACATAGTCAATAACTATCACTTTGTGACTGTAGTGCGGGATTCAGGATGCCTTGTTGCTTTTGCCACTTTATATCGGGCCATGAGAGTGAATAGGGTCCAATAGAGTCCCTATTCCCTCACTCTCATAGCCCGATGAGACAGAGATCCGGCAACCGGGTCAATGACTTATATTTTTAGCAAATGACCATCGATCTATGGACCGAAAACGGTAATATATTGATTTCGACTGCCTCTGTGGCGCGGTGGGAGTGTATCCGACTGCTACGCAAGAGGTCGTGGGTTCGATCCCCACCCAGGACATAACTTTCTGTGATGAGCACGATGGTTTATTCTGTGTCTGGGTGTAATTTATCTATAATATGTATGTATTTAAAAATATATAGGTAAGTATGTTTATCAGTTGTCCGGTTGCCATAGTACAAGCTCTGCTTAGTTTGGGATTAGATGACGTTGTGTGAGTTGTCCCAAGATATTATTATTATTAATCTAATCGGTCACCATTGCGTCATGGACCCGTTGGTGCCCGCTCCAGCTTTGCATGGAGTTATCTCCACTTCATTATTATCTACACATAAACGACTGGCCTGTTTGTCACTAGACCAACTAGCAGTCAGGGCCACTAACCACAAGGTTACAAGGGTCTAATCCCTTCTCTAACGAACACCCCCACCGTCCAGAGAAGACGATGGAGGTAGTGTGGGGTTTGCACCCACTAAAAAACCCGCCGTGTATCTCTCGCCACCTTCGCGAACGGGTGCCGGAATTCGTTATACCGTCGGCGGCCCGCCCAGTGGCAATGCCCGGATGCGATGTTGTTGCGTTACGGGCATTTCACACCTACGCGACAACACCCAGGATAACCCTTTGTGTGATGAGCATGATGGCTTATTATGTGTTTGGCTATAATTTATCTATTATAACTATACCTATTAGGTATGTATTTAGAAATATATGAGTGTATCAGTTGTCTGGTTACTATAGTACAAGTGCTGCCTAGTTTGATATTAGATGGCGTTGTGTGAGTTGTCCCATATAAACCAGTGAAAGACGCATCAAAATCCGTTACATAGTTTAGTCGTTCTAAGCGTACACTGACAGACAGTCGAAATCAACTGTTTTATAGTATATAAAGACGCTGATATAGTGTGTAAAACCATCAAAGTTTACAAACAAAGGGTATCGCTCAGGGGCGTAATCCAACAACGTGGCTACTTTAAATGTGAGCTAAATCCACAGGCTGCGGTTAAATATTGACTCTCACGTTATTACAAGTACAACAGAAACGCTGTTGTCAGCGTGCTCGCACGTACGACGATACACAAGTAAACAATCTGAGGGTAAACCTCGGTTTTCTCTGAGTTATGTACTAACTTTTATACCTTACATAACTACTAAATTAATTAGAAGCGGGTGTTAGCGTAATGGTTAAGGCATCGGACTCGAAATCGTGAGGTCGCGGATTAGAATCCTACTCATTGTATTACCGAGACGTGAACCCACTCCTAGAACAAGCAATTTAGCTTAGCTGTTAGGGGTTGACAGGATTGCTAGTAATGTGGGACCCTATGCCTCATTGCTAGTTATCTTTAAAATAAAAAAATAAATAAAAAAACCCGCTACACAAAAAAGATCGAATCAAGATCCCCTACAGAATTATATAGGTAATTTCATGCAGTCGGAGGCATTAATGAATCTCGATGAACTTTGTAAAGTGCCTCCGACTGTGTTTTAACCAACCACACGATGTGGTTTAACCCACCACATACATAATTTATTTTTTACCCGACTGTGCGAAATTATGAGATAGGTACAAATAGATAGTCATAATCACAGCAACAACGGCGTAGACAAAAAATAACCTAAAATACTAGTAAGTTTGAGTGAGCGAGACGGGAACTATTAAATACTTTAATAACATTATTTTGTGATATCTCTTAGAATGATAATTGTTGAAGTAATTTTTATAGGCATTTCTTGCCAATAACTTTACAAATACAATAAATGCATTTTTGAAAGATAGAAAAATTTGAAATCCAGACTCAGGAATCGAACCCGAGACTTCCGTAGCCAAACCGGGGCCAGAAGCGAACCACCTATCTGGACTATGTTATTAGATTTCGAATTTTTCTATCTCTTGTTGCTCGCTACGGAAGTCTCGGGTTCGATTCCTGAGTCTGGATTTCAAATTTTTCTATCTTTCAAAAATGCATTTATTGTATGATAATTGTTGTTGAAATTCTAAGTAGGTACGTAGGTAACTCGATAATTTTTTATTTTTTTGTCTCAAACAAGAAAAAATTCCTTTTATTTTTTCCTTGATTAACGGGAACAAAAAAGATATTACACGTATGTGACGAAGCGTTGTCGTGATGCAGCATCATTCCCCGAAGCACAGTCTTTGGTCTCCTCTCTTGCAGAGCTTGGAAAAATTTCGGCAATGCTGCTATTGTATACAAGAAAAAAAACTAGCCGACATTTTTTTTGCCAATGTTACAAGACAGTATTGTTGGTAACTTTCCTTCTGAAAAGAAGAGAAAATACAGCGTAGCAGAAATGAAAAGTGTTGCAAAAAACGAGGAAAATTGACGAATATGAAATTGCGCGGGTCAACTAGTATATACACACACATGTACAGATGCGTTTCATTTTTAAATTACGACCACAAAATTTATCGAATGACCTAAGTACCTATATCACTCCAAAAATTTCTATGAATCTAGTGACAGACGAGGGGCCGTACCATGATCCCGTATAGTCGGTCAATTGTAGACCTGCTAAATTCGCACCATAATCCTGCCAAACAACAGGCAAGTCAGTGAAGTTGAACTGCCCTTCACTTGACAAATAATTAAGATGGCCATGGTACAGCCCCTGAAGTCACGTTAAAATCCGTCTAACCTAACTAAGATGTAGTCTTAAAGACATAGTCTTGAAGACTGAGCTCAGTCGGTGCCAAACTGTCCTGAGGATGACTCGTGTAGAGGCGAAACACGTGTCGAAGTTTCACTTCGTGGAAGCGGAATATTTCAAGTCAAGGGTCCGGAGGTGCCTACCACTCGACTTGGTAAGAGTACCTGTCACAATTTTTTTTTGTTGCAGGTCTCTCTTTTTGAGTGGTCTGTCAATCTATTTCGATTGTTGTATTAAGGGCATTTCCCTACTACTTCAATCGTGGTGATTCACAGATCGAGGGTGGGTGGTGGGATCCCTCCCTTATAATCTACTTAAACTCGTAATTATTAACTTTGAATCATCCCAATTAAACCTGGACAGTGTGTTACTTAGAAACCGAGTTATGGAGGGAGAACGTGACGACTGATAAGAAGAATCAAACCTATTTCCTAATAAAAGAAACACCAAACGAATCCATTCTTATATTAGAAGCTACGTTGTCACAAAGAAGACTCTGACATTAAACACAACACCTTTTAATTAAATCACTACAGTTGTATAACGTCTCGTAGTAAATCCCACGCAGGACGCCACTACACAATTGAAGCCTGTTAAATGGCAATCGATAGAACCTGTAATACGATTTTACACTCATTAAATAAGCTTTTGCAGTGTTGTAGGTATGCTTATTATGGTACAATGTGATGTTACCGCTGTCAGAGACTTTTACGACGGTTCCTCATTATGTGAGTTTTTTGTACGAGTGTTAGCAGGCATAGGTAATGGACTCCTAATATCATAGAGCACAAGTATATCTGCAGATACATGTGCACTCTCTATTCCCTTAATCTCATAGCATAATAGTACAGAAATCCGACACGACCGGAGAGAATTTAGCAGGACCTACGAATTAATGTGCTCTTCGAGGCACTGAGGGTGTGACATTTTTCGAAAATCAACAATGGTAACGATCTGTTCGGTTGTCACTGAGTCAGGGACCCCCCTAACTCGTTACTAACTCATTTGCACGCATAATTAGGGGTACCCACTCAGGTTATTCGCAGTCATTTGCGAACACATTTTTGACGTTTTTGAAATTATTGATTGTGGGAGACTACACAAGGCCAATGATCGAATTACATTTTAACAACTCGTGTCTTTGTCTACACCCAATTTAAAAAAATTAGAGTTATAGTATTAAAATTTATTTTATTATTGCAAACTTATTCAGTAAAAGACAAAAAAGAAAAACACTCTTTTGAATATTGACCACAAACAACACTTCAATATTATATTTAAGTATCTATAAGCTTTAAATAGATGATATATTATAATTATAACATACAAGAAACCAATTTAGCGAAATAAACTTTTCCCAATTTGTAAGTATTCAGCGGCGAGAGCGGGCGAGGCGAGGCGGTATGAGGCAAGGCGATCTTTGGCAAGTGGGCAAGGCAGTATTGCCTCGCCGCCCACAAATGTGCCTCGTTTCAAACGCATTAACTTCCAAACTATCTTCTAGATATTTACTGGCCGTAAAATATTAAAGAATATTCTTATAGTTATATATTCTTCTAGTAAGTTAGATTTACCTACTTCAGGATATTTAGTCGACACAATTTGATTTTTACTTATAGGTACAGTCAGCTGAATAATCAGTTAACTAACATTTGTTTAGGCGATAATCACAAAGGTTTAGATTAGGACAAAATATTCAAAGCAGATTAAAAAAAAATTGAAGTTCTGTATTTAGTCCCAATAGCTTTGAAACTTTGATTTGGAATACGCTTGTGTTGAGCGGCTTAATTATTTCTACTATCAATTATTTACTACCCTGTTACGCACACCCCGATGTTACACATAAAAAATTAACATGTGAAAGATATCGCATATCATACGGGCGCGGGCGTACGTACTTGGGAAAAAAAATAGCAGTTTGAGATAAACTACTATTTTTTCCAAGTACGTCCCATGATTCCGTATGTTACACAATTCTGAAAATAATATCGGTAGAAGTTTTTTGGCAATGCGGGCCTGGCCTAAGGGTAGGTTTCCATCGCCGTGTAGCTAGGCGGATTTGAGAACAACAGTCAAAAGTAGCAAGTGATTCCACTGATGCGGACTGGCGATTTCGAAAACTGTGATTGGTCAATTTACGGTATTCCCCAGTCAGCTCAGCTCCGCGTCAGGAGGTGCGTTTCATCCTGACACTGGGCGGAGTGGGGAAAAACCTAGACAAGCACTACGAACTGGCCCCTACCGGTTACCAGATACACACAGTTGTTTGAAAATTCGGCATTTTGTATATGCAACTTACATCGGCATGGCCTTAAGGTGAAAATATTCATGTTTGTATAACATTTGCATAACAGCTCTTTGCATGTGCTATCTAATTGTCATGTGTATACACTAACTAGCATGCCTGTATCTGACTTTGATTTACTAGGATGCATGCTAGAAAGAGCTATGATATGTAAGTGTGCTAGTTTCAGGCCTTGTCCCACCGCCCCTACTCGCCAGGAATAGCAAGCAACTATCAACTACTTTCTCGCTCAAGAAATACAACAAATGTTAATCCTGTGAAACCAACGAGATACAGTGGAACAGATACAGAACAACGGAAGTGTGAATAATCAGCGATCAACTATCTCTATAATCTATACTTATAATCTATACTTATAATCTATACTTATAATATATATATACTTATATCTATACTAATATTATAAAGCGGAAGAGTTTGTTTGTTTGTTTGTTTAAACGCGCTAATCTCAGGAACTACTGGTCCGATTTGTAAAATTCTTTTTTTGTTGGATAGCCCATTTATCGAGGAAGGCTATAGGCTATATAACATCACGTTACGATCAATAGGAACGGAGCAGAAATGAGAAATGTTGCAAAAACGGGAAAAATTGTCGCAGACGATGTTGCGCGGGACAGCTAGTATAATTTAATTATGTACCTATGTAATTTAAGTATCTCGTTTTCTTACACGGTGTCTACATCCACAGTACGTTTCTTGAGCAAAAAAGGGTTGATAGTTGCTCATTTCCTCACCGTTGGTGGAACAGTTGTATTCTGTTTCACTAGCATGTGTATTCCCGCCTTTAGCCACGGGTTCAGTGTTGTATCGTCCCCTAATGACGCCTGACAACAAACATCGATTCTTCATTACTTCCATTAAAGGCAGTAATTCATTCACGCGCTTGTAAATCAATTTTATTGCTAAAAAGTAATAAAACGACGCTACCATTAATGTAATTAATGATACTACCCTCTTCTATATTGAGGATAAAAGGAACGCGGTCAATGGCGGCGAAATTACTGTTTCTGATTTTTTTTATCCTATCTATTGGACGGTTGTTGGGGAAATTGGCGATGTTTTCAAAACAATGTTGTATTGAATCAGATTTGATTTTTAAGACGAGAATCGACATAAAAGCAAGACAATCGTGTAAACCGTATTTTAAAAAATATAATTTAATGAGCTTTCCTAGCTTATATATTTACGAATGTGCCTTATTTATAAAGCAAAATAAAAACTTATTTGCTGCAAGAGAAAGAAAACGCCACATAGGTAAATGATTGTGTGTTGTTCAAAGTAGGACCATTTTGATGCATAAGAGCGTATTTTGTAGGGCATCCGTCATTTATAATCATCTGCCTGCATCAATTAGAGAAATTGAAGAAAACTTTAAATTCAAGAAGGAACTAAATGATCTTCTAGTGAATAAATGCTACTACTCACTTCAAGACTATTTCGAGGATAAGACATAACTGACTTTCTTTAATGCCCAATACTACTCATCTTCACTTAATAATGATATTGTAATTCTTTTTATTTATTTTTATTAATATAAGATATTGTTTTATTAAAATTTGCACACCACAACGGTAAAAATATGGATTGAACAGTACCTAATGTAACTACTAACACAATATGTATCCATGTTTAGCAAATAAAATTGAATTGAATTGAATTGAATTGAATTGAGAATTTCCGAAATTAAAAAAAATATTTATTTCCAGTCTATAAAATCAAGTGCGAGGACCTATTTTTTTACTGTTACGATAAAATACTGTATGTGAATATACAGTTTATTGTAATGACAGCAGCACCCCACATTGTGTCAACCAGGTTGCAAAATGGTGACTCACCAGCCGTGGTAACCCAAAGCATTTCAGGTCACGGTAATGTACGACCCACATTGTACCTAAGTACCTACCTATTTAAAAAAAAAATAGTTGTCAAATTACTCTATTGAGTTCAAATCACTTAAAAAAACAAATCGTTCAATCACTAAAAAAAAAAATGAAATACACACAAATCGTTTAAAAAAAATGAAATATCTACGATGTATTTAAATTTCGTTATACGAAACGATTGACATGTATGATAGGAGTTACGTAAGATTTTTAGAACTTTGAAATAACTTGATTTCCAGTTAAATCTAAATTTTGTTATTAGAGCAACCCATAACCCAACTTGACATATTTTCACATTTTTGTTTTTAACAAGATCTCTGTAACGAAACAATATTGAACGATTTATCTGACACAAGACCTTCTAATCCCAAACTGGAGAGAGCCTCTATTATAGCAACCAAATAACTGATGCTCGTAAAGATACGTACCTACACAATTCTAAATAAGTACAATAATATCTATTAATATAAAACAAAGTCGCGTTAGTTACACCATTTATAACATAACAACTGGTCAAACAATTGAACCCACGACGTCTAGCTTAGCAGTCATACTCCTTAGGGACCGTCTACGGGCGAGAGAATCGCGGCAATTTCGCTATACTACGAGTATCATCATGTAGTCTCCACGAACGAGCGATTATTTCGACTCGCGACTCTTAACGGAATCGCCACGTGTCCGCGACGATGATCGTCTCTTTTTCGAAGGGGGACGCTTGCGTTTGACAGCGCGATTCAGGGCAGCGCGTGGTGATACGATGACGTTTCTCTCGCACTTAGCCACTCGTCGCAACGCCGTGATAGACATTAGTATTTAGCTAGAGGTACTACTACCACATGGTAAATCAGGTAAATAAAACTGCTTATGCTACCACATTTTGGCAAATCGCCTGGCCTGTTGAGTGTTGGGCCCAACGGGCTAGGCGATTCACCACATTTTCTTCACACTACTTTCTTTCAAAATTGTAGGCTCAGTAATTTCAAAGAGGGGGTCGTTATTCATGAACTTTTTTAAATAACGTTAAGACCTATATATTATGAGACCTTACACCAAACCCTTTGATTTGATTTTATGTTAAACCGTTACCGTTTTCAAACGTTTTCAATTTCTATATTTGCCCAATAAGTGACCCCCATGTTGAAAATTCAGAGTGCTTATTATTGGAACGAAGTTCCTTATCGCGCGTTGTGAAAGGGGGCTAGACGGAAAACATCTCACGAAAAGTTGTAACGACACTTTTTGACACACACAAGCCGTGCGGCATGCGCGTAAGATATGAACATCTAATTTGACGAAGAACACCTGTCGATTTGGCCTAGAGCCATAAATTCGGTACACAGTATTGATGACAATTGTGTAGTTGTAGTATACAATCGTCTTTTTCGGTTAAGAACTATCTTTTATATTTTTTCAAAATATTAGGCTCAGTAGATTCGGTGATAAGGGGGGAGGAGAATGGTCTATTTTCATAGTTTTTCCTGAAAACTTTTTTTTAATTTCTCATTTACCAATAAATGACCCTATTTTAAAAAAATCAGACTTAATAATATTCCTACAATATAAAAATTAAGAACTATCTTTTGTATATTTCATAACAAGCTCTTTTGATATGTGATACAGTCTGCGATTTTTTTTTGTTTTCTAGTTTTGTAAAAATTGGCTCTTAAATTCAAAACTCTTTCATTTATTTACGTTACGCTTACGTTTGGGTTACAGAAATACATGTGTAGTAAATGGTCCAGAAGATACGAAGCAGATTGGCTCTGACAGACGGACAGACAGAAACATGAGTGAATTTTGTTAGAAGTTTAACTTATTATATTTAACTTAAAATATTAACGCGATTAAGACTCGTAGGTAGTATATTATATAATTTTATTAAGTAACAAATTAATTCGCAAATGAGTTCTCAGATGACTATGCGATTATCATTGCATTTGATATAACCGTCCCTCATACTCATATGCGTGAAACATTCCTATGAATCTTCGCACACATATACAGACCTCTGTTAAAGAGTGATGCCAAAATATTCCAAAATTATCGTCGCACGCGTCCAATTCCCAAGGTGCGGGATCGTAACCATTCGTGATCTTATCTATATCTTAGCGTGCTCTCCAAATATTGGAAGCTGATCAATATAGATGAACCTTGACGCATCGTAACACAATTATCAACTAGAAGATGTATTTTCACCCGACTGCGCCAGATATTGGTGTCGGTAATGAGGGTTCTGAGTGAAAAAGGT
Organism: Herminia tarsipennalis; assembly: GCA_945859575.2. NCBI lineage: Eukaryota > Metazoa > Arthropoda > Insecta > Lepidoptera > Erebidae > Herminia > Herminia tarsipennalis. The sequence continues at coordinate 19,855,416 of OX243855.2, forward strand.
TAATTTTGAAAGATAAAAAGAATCTATCTTTAAAAAAATGCAATTATTGTATTAATAAGTCAATGCTTATAAAAATTACTATAATATTCGGCCTGCGACATCATAATTTGTTAAAATGCCCTCTGTAACGTAGCATTAACAAAAGCCGTGATAGTTCTTTAACTAGCGGCTAGATGTCGCAAGCGAGGGCCCAACTCGCGTACAGAAAAGGATAGAAAAAATTTAGGTCTAATAACATATTCCAGGTAGGTGGTTCGATTCCGGCCCCGGTTTGGCATACGGAAGTCTCGGTTTCGATTCCTGGGTCTGGATGTAATTTTTTTCTAACTTTCAAAATAGAAACTATTGTATTAACATATTTAAGTTGATTAAGTAATTTTAAACACTTGAAGTTGTTTTGATAATTTGACTTGTACGTTTGTAAAGTCTCTGCAACACAGAGTTACTTTAGCGCCGGCGTTGTCTTTTAGATAAACTAAAATGTAATTTAATACTCAACTTATTACTTTCTTTACCTTCTACTACAGATAATATAATAACTACATTCTGTCCTCTACTCTTATAGCCCACGTTACATGATTACGTGACGAAAAATGCGTCAGTTTTCAACCCCCGAACACATTTATAAATAACAAATCGAGCAGAAGCTACCAATGTAACCCCAGGGGACATTCCGTCCGTACTTCATAAATTTACGATCGGAAATTATTTGTAGCCCATACCTCCATACCTACGTGACGGGAGGCAAAGGTCGGGGTATAAATAGCCCACCAGCATTGGTTCCGGTCGGTTCCGGATGTGTCTGATTAAGTTCCTGTGAGCCTTTAAGGGTATTCCGGGGACCAGATCGTAGAGTTTCTTGTCGAGGTGATGGAATCGATAAGAGGTAATGTAGTGGTTCTAATAATAAAGTGTCTTTCGTAGTGAGGTAAGGTTAGGTTTAGAATTGGTATTCATTTATTTTTCTAAAAACGTGTGTTTTTTATTTATTTAAGCGATAAGAAACTAAGGTTGTGTAACTTCTGTATCTTTTTTAGATGTTTAGAAATATTGTATTTTAACTCCGATCATCCTCAAGACCCATTTTGTATGTTTGTGAAGTCCCCTGCGACACTTTGACAATTTCTAACTTACTCGTAAGAGCTGTCTAAATTTCAAAATGGTTTTGAGTCATTAACTTGAAATGCATAAATTCTTATATTCTATCGTAATTTTAAAAGTATATGCAGAGATTTCGTACAGATATAGCCCTAATTTAAAGAAATAGCACATGTGCAAACATCAATTTTAAATAGTCATCAGCGCAATAAATGTTGTTAAACTTTGAATGCTATACGTTAGTTAGCAGTAAAAGAGAGTAACAGGAGAACTAAATGGCATTTAATTGACCCTCGTTTGCAGTACAAATTATAAGACTGATCGATAATGGCGTCGCATTTGATGAAGGAAAAAGAAGAGAAGAAAAAGCTGAGTGCGAGCTTTTGTTTTGTATGGGTAGGCAAAGGAATATATTCTTACAAAGCCTCTGAGAAATATTAAGATGAACGAATGGAGGAAATTCACAAGTGTGTGTGTTTTCATTTAGATAAAACCTTCTTAGCGGTTAGTTTTAGAGGAACTTTGGTTTTACAAATATTAATTTATAAAATATATTTTTACTTGCTGTATATAGATTGAAGAACTTATGGAATATAAGGTGACGTCCCTCAAAAGGAGGATCCTCCGACCAGGCTTGGAGGAATGATCATGCCTGGCGGGCAATTTTATTTAACCTAAAGTGGCAAAAGTTTATTTTAAAGGTCCATAGATTATAACAAGAATCTCCATTTTCTGTCATAAGCAATTGTCTCTGTGGCTAGCAGCTGTAAGAACTTTACTTGCGCGGTTTAGACCGATCGATTTAAACCGATCTGTCACTGTACAAGTAACTTGATGTGTGTATTATTTATGAGGATACCGCCACCAAATTCACCATCACTTTGAAGATAAAACGGTCGAATCACGGCGTAGGAGATCAAAAGAGACTTAGAACATAAAATTATGAACCACAGACAAACAAATCTTTACAATTCAGAAAGTCTTTGTTGAAGAACAAATTACAAAGTTTAGGTTATTTTGTAAAACAATCATATTTTAAAATATGACTTATAAACAGTCTTTGATATAGAACAATGATCATTTTTAACGATAAATGGTCCATAAAAAGTGAATATTGACGTCTAATGGTAAGAGGAGAACGTTTTATAACCATCGCGTGTTTCATGGCTTCATCTGGGCTTTAAAATGTACATGTATGTGCCTTTTATGGCGACCATTTTACTTGAGCTCTCTAACGTGTAGCATATGGTAATACTTCAACGACTTCGATGAAACTTATAATAATGGTCTCCTAACTGATGTCGGTTCTGGCGGCCAATCTCATCTAAAACTAGCCAACTACGCAGGAGATAATTTTAGTGCACAAGTGTGTGCGCAGACACAAGTGCACTCTCTATTCCCTCACTCCATTCCCGGACATACGACACGTCTGGACAGCCATTGGGCGCAGGCCCGACGGTTAAACTGCAATAAAGTAATCAATAATAAGGATCTGGGGCTACACACTAGCAGTCGTCAGCCGGCAGTTTCAGACCGCAAGATCACGCGCCGGCAGTGGCTTGTGAGGTCTTCTTTTTTTTTATTTTTATTCTATGGTTATTTTGGGGTTTTTATCCTTAGTAGGATACGTTAACCCCTTTGTGGCCTGTGAGGTCTTCATACTAGCTGAACCACAAAACATTGATACATACGAACGGTTACCGGACGGCTACTTGCTAGTATGTGTTCGATTGACGCGAATCGCACCGGGTGGCGAGCGGACACATTATGGTTTGCATTTTCCGTCAGTCCAAAACCTTTAATAGAAAAAAAATATATTAGTCTGTGATCTGTTGTGAATAACTGACGGGCTGATAAACATCGGCGGCCTGGTAGTGTGTGGGAGCCTTTGATATCTTCCAGGAACATCTTTGGAATGAAATGGTCCAAGATTACTTGTTGTTAGAGGCCGAGTTTTATGAACAGATTAGGTTTTGCCGGTTTCACCCGCCCGGAATTCCTTTCGTCCCCTTAGGGGGTGAATTTTGGAAAATCCTTTCTAAGAAAGCCTACGTCATAATAACTACATATTTGCGTGCCGAATTTCAGCGTAATCCGTTCAGGGGATTTATATGTGTATTGATAGATCAGTCCGTCAGTAACCATTGCCTTTATAATATATTAGCTGTCCCGCGCAACTTCGTCTGCGTAAATTTTCCCCTTTTTTTAATAATCCTATGTTACTTCTAATACCTCCAAGAATATGTGTACAAAGTTTCATGATGATCGGTTTAGTAGTTTTCGCGTGATAGTGTAACAAACAAACTTACATTCACATTTATATATTACTAGGGATTTTTATTTGACTGCCTCTGTGGCGCGGTGGGAGTGTATCTGACTGCTACGCAAGAAGTCGTGGGTTCAATCCCCACCCAGGATAAAACTTTGTGTGATGAGCACGATGGTTTATTCTGTGTCTGGGTGTTATTTATCTATAATATACAAGTATGTTTATTAGTTGTCTGGTTTCCATAGTACAAGCTCTGCTTAGTTTGGGATCAGATAGCGTTGTGTGAGTTGTCCCAAGATATTATTATATATACAAGAAGATAAGGTCAAAATTCTTATATAAACGAAGTTGACGTATATACCGCCCTAACTAGGGATAAGAAAATTGTCACGTATCAAATAGATGAGAGTCCCGAAGGATACAGCTGGTACTTGAAGTAACTATATAGTAGAATGGTAAAGGATATAGCGCCACTATCTTTATTAAAGCAAAAGACACATATATTTTTAGGTAGGTGTATAAAACTGGTATGTTGGTCTAGAGGCCAGTGATCCTGACTGCTAAGCCAGAGGTCGTGTGTTCGATCCCTACCAAGGATAAATCTTTGTATGATGAGCACGATGGTTTATTCTGTGTCAGGGTATAATTTATCTAAAGTATATATACATAATTTAAATTATATTTTTGTAAGTTGATGCTCCCATCCACACTATAGGAGGCTAATTCATTTAAAAAGTGGCCATGAGTTCTAATTGCCAAGTTCTTTTCTCTCTTGGCTTTACTCTTGCGAACTTTGCATTAAATGTAGAATTATTCTATTCCAAATTTTGTCTTAGACTAAAGAAAAACATTATACTCCTTTTTTTGGGCAGTCATAAACACTACATTTCTCGTACAATGCCCCGTTTCCTAACAAGGTAATTTACACAAAAGCATTCACAGCCGTTGTCAAGAATACGCTCAAAGTTGCAACGAAGTGATTGCACAACGGCGCACGACAGTAGAATAAAATTAACTTAGCAGTAAGAACTGACTTATTGTACAAACAGCTGTGTCAAAGACACCATAGAATTTTTTTTCTGGGACTTTTTAAAATCTAATTACTTACTAATTTATTATAAGGCAAGTCCCTAGTTTCTTAGTTTACAACATGATTGGTCCAGCAAATTAATAATCATTCCACAAGTTTAACTTAAAGCTCAAAGCCATAAAAATAAAGGAATAGAGATCTAACTTTGGATTCCAACCTCGTTAATTAGAAACCTAAGTCTATTTTCCCGTTCGTTAATGACCACAGAGCTTTCCACAGCTTTCCTTGCAATGGCTGTTGACATAATTACCTGCAGGTTTTGACACAGAGCAGGGTTCCCTGGGTCTTTTGGGAATTTACCTCCAAAATATAATAAGTAGGAAGTGGTTTGTATTTTTAGGGAATTATAGGGCCTCGTTTTTTACTTGGATCCCTTATTTTAGCCCTTTGGGGCTTGATTTTTCCAAAATGCCGAAACATGTTTTCTTTATTTTTAACCAATAAACCAAATACGATATTCGACACATCTAACTTCAAAACTGGCGGAGTTTCACATAAACTTACAACCACTATTCTACCCCTTTAGGGGTAGAATTTTCAAAAATCCCTTTTTTACGGATTATATTGTCATCAGGTCTTTGATAAGTGTGCGAAGTTTCAATTAGATCCGACGTTCTGAAGTGGGTGAAAAACACATTCAAAGATTCCGTTACATACTAAAATATAAACATACGTATGAAGCTAATAAGTTATGAAGCGTGTTTGGGATTAGATAAATCAATCATTAAGGTTGATATATTTAATCCCATGTCTTCTTTTTAAAATATATCAACATAGTAGGAACATACACTTACAATGTAAAAACAATATATGCTTAAATATTGGCCAAAGTACTGCTAAAATGAATGACTATATGTATTATGTATAAGAAAGAAAAAACTCCTACACTGAAGTCGCGAGATCTACACGCATATAAAGATAAATAGTTTCTTATTCATATTGATCCAGCGGGTCAATTCACGTATTTAAAGCAGTGCAACGGCCATTTTTGTTTTCTTGTAACTTTGGGATTGATCTCAAATACGCTGGCGTCAAGTATGCGTCTCGAGAGTGCAATAACGACATTCTAGTACGGTGCGCAACTGTTTTTAAGATCGATCCCAAAGTTACAAGAAGACGAAAATGGCCATTTTGATCGAAACTTAACTGCAACTGAACTGCAACTGCACTGCTTTAAATACGTGAATTGACTCGCAGGGCAGCTAAAGCCTAAATAAATGAGACTGCTTAAATAGGGATTTTTTTGACTTTAGGGGTAAATATTTTTGGGAGGCGGCAGCACTATTTTAGAGAGTTCATTTTCATTGATCAAAGAGATGCTAGATTCAAAGTTTATAAAAGGGTAACCTCGCTGTTTGGTGTTCCAGCATATTCTTTGATCATTCTAAAAGACGGATAAAGGATTACTTTTGGTCGAATCGATTGAAGCCTATTGTTAGTAGAGGAGTTTCTGAAGCCTTTGTTGTATTTTACTTATTATTTGTATTTGAGAATAGGTATCATCTCGTCTTTGGTATTGATTATTTTGTGTTGTGGTTTACATGAATATTAATAACGAGCGGTTTTCCGTGGCTATGTTCGCATATATGTCGGTCAAATTAACAACGACAAATTAATCTGTCAAAGGGGTTATTCATAGTAAAAAAGTTTCGAAAATTCCTTCTCATTGCTCATTTAGCCTAGCGGTAGCTTAGTGGTTAAGGTATCGGACTCGTAATCGTGAGGTCGCGGGTTCGGATCCTACCCATAATACTACCGACGTGAACCTACTCCTAACACAAACCATTGAGCTTAGCTGAGAGATTGACAGGATTGCTAGTAATGTGATACCCACAATCCCACATTGCTAGTTATCTTTAAAAAAAACATTAAAGACCACTTGTAAAACCAGCGCTTCGAGCTGTACGTTGATCAATCAGTCAGTTAGCCAGACCGCTATCGCTAGTCAGTTTAAGATTGTACTCGTATATATCACTTACTACTCATGCATGTATACTGAGTATCTTAAAGGAAGTAAAATTTGTAAGTTTAATTTCAAATAGTTAATGTTACATCTTTTATAAATACGAACGTAACAAAAATAATGGAGTCATGAAAAAATGCAAAGTTTTAATTTACAAAAGTTTAGGAGATGTTTTAAGGCTCGAGGATAGTTTGTTTTAGTCACACAATAAGGTTATATTTTCAACGATATCTGAATAGATAAAAGCAATAAATTGGTATTAGCACTCGTAAATTACGATAACTATACTCTAGGTCGATAGTTGAGTCTCGTAACAAAGATTAACGAAGATTTATCTTGTAAGTACGAATGATGTATGCCATACCAAATGGCCGGAATTCGGAATGCTTGAATGGATTTCGGCCGTTTCGTGTAGAGGTATTGGCTCTTGGGATACGACGTACGTGATGTAAAAGAAAATGTTCTGCTTGGATAAGGTCCACTTCTATTGAAGTATAGGTACACAAGGTGTTCTTGGGCAAGGCCGTTTCAATGTTTGACGATACACTTGAAAACAAATTAACAGTACGTCCGCACACTGAAGACATTTGTATAATTAATTTTTAATTGAACACTTTCATGACAAATTTCTTATCGGAATTCAATATATAAGGTTCTTTTTCTTTTTTTTTTAATTATGAATTATTTTATTGAATGTAGGGAGAGTATAATAGATATAGGTATAATACTAAAATTTACTAATTAATTACAACTTACCAGAAAAAAACTACAAAAAAGGATTACATAAAAAGGTGACGCACAACCAGTTCAGGCGTCGAAGAATTCTTCCCCATCGATGTCTACCGGTATAGTGCCCAGAAGGCTGGCAGCATTGCCACGTTGTATGGCAATGCTAATTCTTTGTGCAAAGAAAAGGCCAGCCTTCTGGTCACGAGATGCACTGACGAGCCGCTGGGAAATGTCTTTAAAAAAAGGCGAGCACTTGGACCCCAATATTAAATATTTAATTAATATTTAATATATATATATATATATATATATATATATATATACTATCTATTTCTACTACTATCTTTTTATTCAATACTTAATTCTCTCAATTTTTTTTCGTTACGTTGGTTTGCTAGTCTCCAAATATGTAAATATAGCACCGAATGATATGGTTGCGAATTTTTGAACTAATTAGTATACCTACTCCAAGTGAAAACAGTTAAAAAAATACATACGTTTCTGGAAACCACTCGTTGATGCCGTTCTCACTAACGAGCTGTTGAGCAGCTCAGGTAAATGGAACATACACGAAACCACGCTTAGAACGTGTCAAGTGACAAATGTGTCGTGTTGCATGAGTTGGCTTACTAAATATGAAGCTGACTTTTTACTTTGGCTTTTCACTCTGACAGGGTGACAAGGAAATGAGCGATGTTTGACGATAGGAACGGATTAACTGTTCACAACCCTGGTACACGAGGGAGCAGTTTGCATCACTTATTTCAAATTGGCAAACACTTCGAGGAAGCTAGCATACCCTAACAAAATTCGAAGACATGTGGTGGAATAATATACAAAAACAACAAAACCTTTGAACGATAGCTTAGTTATATTCTTTGGAGTGTAAACCGTTACCCACTAATATTTGACTGCCCTGATGGTCTTCTTGTAGTTAGCTATTTTGACTACTAAGTCTGAGGGTTCGATTCCCACCTAGGATAATCTTTGTGTGATGAGCAATAAATAATAAGTTATTAATTAGAAATATATAAGTATGTTTATCAGTTGTCTAATTGCCATAGTACAAGCTCTGCTTAGTTTGGAATCACGTATGTAAGTTGTCCCAAGATATTTAAGATTCGAAATCTGTAGTCTGACTTATATCTAGGCGCTATAATAAACAACAAGTCGTACTTTGATAAGGGCTACGTAATATTCTTTATTTACGTCCGATAAACCATCTCATATTTTTGACGGCTCTTTTTTCTAGTAACGTAAATAAAAATGAAATGGCGGATTTCGTAAGCACACGTGACAACTGTTTTTTTTTTTGTAATATTCGTAAAGTGTTACTTGGTTTATACGAATTGAATAATGGTAATAATATTGGCAATTATAAGCAGTTTTATAGTTTCTCTACAAACATACTTTGAAGTATTACCCGTACTTGTGCCCCAAAATGTATCTTATTAGATACCTGGGTCACACTACCTAATGAAACCAGAAGAGCTTGTGACCAGGTTGGCACCATGATATAGTTTGTCATGGACTGGTTGACGCTACGGATTTCCACAGCGAGTTGATTCAACCCCTAACAATGACCTCCGTGGCAGAAGTCATCGTCTCCTAGCTAGCTGTCACTAAGCCTCGTCGTCGTCGCTCGTGCCTAGTCTCCGATCACGAGCACTAACAACCCTTAACAACCTCATGATTTTTTGTTGGAATTGAACTTGTTATATTTTAATATTTATTTTGTTATACATAAATAAATTATTTTCCTTATGTATATATATTTTATATATTTAAAGATAAGTAAGTAAGTGCTGATTAATGTAATGGTGTTTTTTTTTTTTGGAAACCGTTTTAATCACATAAATAGTTAAACAAAATTTAGTAACAACTTCTACATCGTCATCTGCTCCTATGCCGAGTTTGTATGCCAAAATCAGACACGTCAAAAACATACTTATATTTGTAAATATCTACATACATTTTAGTTAGGTTATACCCAGAGACAAAATAAACAATCATGCTCATTACACAAATAATTAGGCTGGATGGAGATCGAACCCACGACCTCGAGCTTAGCAGTCAGGGTCACTATACGGTCATAAAATTGACGTCTGCCGTGCCAGCTAGGTTCATAGAAATTCTCTGAAAAAGCTGTACAAAATAAAGTACATTTTAACGAAGCAGTGGACATCAAATACTCCAAGAGGTGGTTTTGCCAAACATCTTTCTTTTTACACAAACCGGGTGAGGCTCTTTCATTAAAACACTTCAGTTTGTGCCTTTTTACCTTTAGGTAACAACAGGTGGCCTTCATTTCTTTTGTTACGTAATAGAGTCGGCGTGAATTTTTTTTTGTGAAATGCTGAAAGGTATTCTAACTAAAGATGACAATTTAGCTTGTAAGATGAAATCGTGGACATGGGCTAACAGCTGTGGTGGATCCAATATTTTGTTTTGAGAGGAGCGGGGGGGGGGGTGTTAATCCTTAGCCCTGTCACTGGATCCTGCAGAGCTGTTTAACTCATTCATCCATTAAATATAGCTCTCCCAATTCACTTCACTTGAAGTACCTACTTGATTAGATAGCATATATGCATCAAGAATAATATAAATCTCATATATAATCATAAGAATTTTCTTCTGATATACAGAAGAAAGGCTTCCAATATCAATATTATTGTTTCTTAAATAACTGCGATCAAAGTATTTTTTTTTCTTGAGATATTTCTTAAAATATCTGAATTGACTCGATTATATTGGCACGGGAGTACGAATGTTTTCAATAAGATGTATTGATTTTATTACTGTCAGAGTGTCGCCTTCAATGAAGTTATGTTGGGCAGACTTCTTAAATAAAATATTAAATTTTATTCTTCGTATCGGATCAACAGTTTTTTCTGAAATGTAATCTAGATACCTAATGTTCAATTTTACTAACAATTTTTTATCAAGAAAAATGTTTAGATGTCACCTAAAGAGATGGACGGTGCTCACAATTGACGATACGCAATCTCTTTCGGTAGACGTGGATAAAGTCACAGATTTTCGTAGTAGCCGTCAACAGATAAACTTGTTCTAACATCAAACCAAACTATATAAATACCCAAAAGTAGTGTTTTGATATAATTATATTTATGTTTTACATTTTTAAAAGTAGAATATAATCAAAAAATATAAATCATATCATCATACAACTATGATATTCAATTTTGAATATATGCTAGTAACCAGTTTTTATTTATTTTCTACCGAAACTTGGAATGGAGTAGGCTTCCGAATTACATGTCCCGCGCCCTGTGTGCAATTCTCCCTCATTCATCGATTTGTATTTAACCGTATCACAAACATCTAATATTCAAATCAATCCATTCTGGCCGCACATTATCACTTCCAAGGTGCTACAATCGTCAGACACACAATGAATCTATAACAACCATATGAGATACTAAAGGAAACCGAGCTAATAGATCTCAAGGGACAAATTAAGTAGATAGTTGCGCGCGCGCCTCGATGGTCCTTCATGTAACTGACACATTATTCTTGTTGACAATCCACGTCCGCTTGCATCTTGACCAGGGCTGTCAACTACGGATTTATGTGTCGACTCGATCGTACAAGAGTGAATCGACTTTTGCGATGTTTTAAAAAGAATGAATGGTCTAGTATATCATCATAATCGCAATGGGCAAAACCCGAAATTGACACAGACATTGCAATAGACGGGGCGTTTTAGCCTGCCAGTTTATTAACTGGCAGGGTAAAATGCCCCGTCTATTAGTACTTTCGGTGGTGAACAATAAATTATGAAAATCAATAAAAAATAAAACTTATGTAGAAATAAACATAGATATTCTGATTTAGAGTCATAAATGAATATGATTGTTTTATTAAATTATATTAAAAAGTTGATATTTTTGGGCTGTATATCACGAGCCGCCATTGTGTGACGTAATAAGGGCAAACCTATCACCTATCACATACATAGTATCACTTCCAATTGATTAAAATGTTAAGTCAAATTCCATGTTGCATGTTGAGCGGGACTGTTTGATACGATTTTTTTCTATTTTGTACGACGAAAGTTGGCAAATAAACACCGGCCCTGACGCTTTAAGGTAAGCTCTTACGTCGGCTATTGACGAGCCGTGTGCGCTCAGTGACAACCCTACCTCAGCAAACAGTCTTGACCTACAAACGGGTCACACACAAAACCGCTCGATGACGTAAATACCCCTTTGATCGTCGTGATATTGCAATGAAATTATTTTAATGCAATTATTTTATTATTTTTGATAGCAAAAATATTGTCTTTAGAATTAATCGTTGAGTGAAATGGAGTATTTTAAAAGAAATATTTCGCATTACACTGACGCTGACACTAACGCGGTAACGTGGTTTTATACTAATAATAACATTATTCACAGCTCCGTTCATTTTGCAAAAACCGTCAACCAATTTTCTTACAAACTTTGACTCTCCTTTTACCCTTTTTCGCGATGAAATTTTAATCTTAACTAACATTTCCTTACCTACTAAAAGTTTCTCAGATGTAATCGTTTCTGAGACTTCGTGTATAACAAATGAGTGACGTTTCGTCTTATACATAGGTAAGTCAGATTTGATTACAGATACTAAATTTAATCAAGATATAACTAGATAGCTAGGTCTAGCTTAGCAAGTAGGTATATCTAGAAGATATCGATTCAATTTGTCAACGCTGCCATATTCGCTGAAATTAGCCGCTGCAGCTAGTACCTAATAGTCTTAATGGATTCTCGAATTGAGTTATCTCCGCGTTTTTATGAGAACCTAGTAGTTCATTCATTCGGAAGAGTCAGGGAAATGTCCTTATTATTGAAGTCTGAGGAAAAGAGAGGAGAACCTATTGTATGAGCCATTGTTTATTTTAGATATTGGATATCAGCACTTAATAGGTAACGTAAATATATAAAAGTACGTCTTATTTTTTTTTAAACTGAACGAATAGAGCCTGTTGCTAAACGCACACCAGCCCGTAGCAGTATCAGCGGGGCTCAAATCTGTACATCTCCTATAAGGACCTACTACGTATATTGAAAGAAGAGTATGCACAGGTCGGGACTGCTCTCGTATAGTTTCAAATTGTGTAACTATTTTCAGAAACTATACATGGTTATTACCGCGTATAGTTTCCATTGCACGAGGCAGCGTTCTTTTTTTTTTTTTTTTTTTTTTTTTTTCTTTTAAAAAAGATAACTAGCAATGTGGGATTGATTCCCACATTACTAGCAATCTCGTTAACCCCTCCAGCTAAGCTCAAAGGCTTGTGTTAGGAGTGGGTTCACGTCGGTAGTATAATGGGTAGGATTCGAATCCGCGACCTCACGATTGCGAGACCGATGCCTTAGCCATTAAGCTACCGCCGCTTTTTGAGGTAGCCATTTAGAATTTTATTATTGCTTTCTCTTTTTTTTACAAGAAATTGTGATAGTTTATTTTTTTAATAATTATTGCATCAGTAGGCATAGAACTTGTTTAAATAACAATTTAAAACGGAAACTGTCACGTTAAATACGCGTTCAACCAACGGCATTATCCAGAAGAGTTAAAAGAGAAAAAAAAATAGGTAATTGGGTAGTTGACTACAATAAAAGTAAATTATTTTAGACTTATCAGGTAATAGTAGATCTTAAAATGCTCTGAAAATAAGTGTTCTTTTACAATTTAACATGTTTTTAAATTTAAAAACATGAAAACGAATACTAAAAGTAATGATTTGACAACGTACGAAAGTAATGATTTGATTTGACATTTCATAAAAAGTGACTGATTTGAATTGACAGTCAACATCCCCATAAATTAGCTAGTACCCGTCGACATCTGGAACATCTGAAAAGTAAAACAAACTCGGAACTGACCCGCGCAACTTCGTCTGCGTAAATTTTCCCCGTTTTTGCAACATTTCTTATTGCTGCTCCGCTCCTTATTTCTCCACTATTTAATGGATGTTATTATACATATAAACCTTCCTCTTCAATCATTCTATCTATGAAAAAAAAAACGCATCAAAATCCGTTACGTAGTTTTAAAGATTTAAGCATACATAGGGATATAGGGACAGAGAAAGCGACTTTGTTTTATACTATGTAGTGATATGTCACAAAACCAAATCAATGCTAAATATTAAGTTCTTTTATAATTTGACTATCGCCTTTTTATTTATAATAATAGCAGACACCTAAGAACATAATACATTTGTTTTATTTTATAATAAAAATATTTTGTCTCTCGCAAAAGAGTTTATTATTTTAACATTTATGTTAAAGTAATAACGTGATAAAGTAGTAATATTTTATTATCATTATGACATTAAGTAACTTTCTGAGCTTGCATACCTACTTTACTAATACTTGTACGCGTTTACATCGTACATTTTTACAATGTCAGAACATTTTGGTTCTAGTCTTGCATAGTCTTCTAACTTAATCACTGAATCAGCTTCAAATTTTATTTTATTAGATATATTGAAATCATACAGTGTAAAACACTATGAATGCGTGCCGACCTTGTATACATTCAACGCCCGCGTGGATGTCAGTTATCGCGATAAAAACTAAATTGTTTCAGCGATACATACAAACAGACAAAGTCACTTTTCAACTTATAATATTAGTTTTGATTTATTCTGACCTGTGTAGGAATCAAATCTAAGTCGTAGACGGTTTCACTGCACCACCGAGGTGTGCAAAATTTGTATATAGAGACAATTATGTTGTCTCGACAGCAACCGGTCATTGTTTCCGAGAAATAACTGGAAAGGGACTTTGGAAAAGCCGCGAATAAAGTCACATGTGACAAGTCACTTACATGCGTGTGGTTTAAAACCGCAATCACATATCCGTGCAAACACGATCCTATCACAATTAACTGGGTCCTAATTAAATGATTAAGTAGAAGCAAGGAAAACAAACATTGTGTTGTCGTGATAAATTAAGTTAGTGGCGGTGGGTTAGACACCACATTTGGGGCAGACCGAGGGTCTGAACGATTACACAAAATGGTGATCCACGAAAAACAGCAGTAACAAACTATATACGTGCACGTACCTTCGTCTGCTATATCTGCTGTCGATGATCCGCCTATCGATGTTATTGCACCACAGTGTAGCTTCGGATGAGAGTCACGAGCTGCTCAGGTATATATCTTCGCCGAGAGATCACGAGGTGTGCGGTCGTTCGACGAAGGCGTTAAAAGTTTTTACGATTGTGACGTAATCACGGATGCGAGTAGCACCAATGAGAGTTTTCACGAAAATTTACGCCACCAGTTGGCGCTACTTTGACATGAGGTCCTGCGAAACATAGTTTCTGCACAGTTTCACTAACCGTTTTTCGGTGTTTAATTTAAAAACATACCTAATGTGTCTGTCAAATTGTGTATTTAAAATTAAAATTAAAATTATAGGCGTAAACCAATCTCTACAATGGCTACAAGCCATTATTTTAAACTTATTTTATCTTTAGGCAATCTGTAACATCCCATTTTTTTGAGCACATAGAAACTGCACAACATTGTGGCATTTCGATTTTGACATATTATTTACTGTATTTATTAAATTTTATTAAAATATGCAAAAAAAATAGACATGAAAATATAGGCGCTCTGTCACTTTTGACAGGTTTCTGGACCTGACGTCTTAGTGCTGACGCCTAGTGAGCGTTATTTCAGTACACCCTCATTAGGTTACGAATACGTCACGTATGACAACTGTAATCGACAGTTGTGATTGCTACTACAGAAAATCGATAGGAACGTCGTGTGTTGCCCGTTAAAAAAATTAAACGATATTTAGTCATTTGTATGATGACGAAACAATCCTAGTAGGAAAAAAAATAGGTAGTAAAAACTAAGTCGCATCCCGCTGTCAGTCCATTTAGCAAATGAATTTCTAAATGAAGCAATGGATTTTATGCGGTTTCTACTATCATTCGGATAATTAATTTCTTCTGATTTATAGATGGGTACAATATATGCATATTACTTGTACATAGGTATAGATAGGAGAGAATAATCCTTACAAAGTCGCTAATTATTAAATAAAACAAATATATAATTATAATAATTATTTCATTTTAATCAATAGTCCTTTTTACAAAATTAAGCTATTTATACATTACGCTTATTTTGGACCGGCCTGTTGGTCTAGTGGTTAGTGACCCTGACTGCTAAGCCGGAGGTCGTGGGTTCAATTCCCACCTAGGATAAAACTTTGTGTGATGAGCAGGATAGTTTATTCTGTGTCTGGGTGTAATTAATCTCTAATATGTATGTATTTAGAAATATATAAGTATGTTTATCAGTTGTCTGGTCTCTATAGTACAAACTCTGCAAACTCTGCTGAGTTTGGGATCAGATAGCGTTGTGTGAGTTTTCCTAAGATATTATTATCCAATCATTAACTCCTCTCTACAATTTATTAGAATTAGAATACAATATATTGTGAACATTTTGAGTTAAAAAAAATTGCAGTGCCCGACAGGGTCCACAATTGTTACTTAATTTATATTTTTTACCCCCTAAATATACAAATAGACAATTTAATATTGCAATATAATGTCTTACCTAGTATTAGTTCTAAAAGTTGACACATAGGGGTGTACCCTGATTTTTAAACCACGTGGCCTCTTGTAACTTAAGACTTTTGACTGCCTCTGTGGCGCGGTGGGAGTGTGTCCGACTGCTACGCAAGAGGTCGTGGGTTCGATTCCCACACGGGACACCTCTTTGTGTGATCCACAAATTGTTGTTCCGAGTCTGGGTGTACTTTGTGTCCGTGACTTGTATGTTTGTAAAGTTCCCCGCGACACAGGGCTTGTACCCTACTGCGGGAGTTGTGTTTAAAAAAAAAAAAAAAAAAACTTAAGAGTCAGTGTTCTGCTGTTGGTTCATTTTAACAAATAATACCATGTCGACAATTTAAATGTTCAGGTTAGTGTCTACCAGCTATTAACATAGCAGAGAGTTATAAGTTGATCTCATGAATTGATCAGAATATAAATAAATAAATAAAATCATGACTTAAATCACGTCTAGTGTAATTAAATTTAATACTTAGAGCCATGAGGATCTAATGCTCGCCTCTTTAAATTTATTTAATATTATTTCACAGCGGCTTGTCAGTACATCTCGTGTTGTCTTTTCTGTGCACAGATAATAAGCATTGCCATACAACGTGACAATGCTGCCAGCATTCTGGGCACTGTACCAGTTGATTGAGATTCTTCCACGACTAAACTGGTTGTACTTCCCTTTATATGTAATTATTATTATTTCCCTTTTAAAGTAAAATACAACTAAAATGAACAAAATACTACAAAAAAAAATTACAAAATTTTTTTTTTGTACTTTTTTGTTCATTTTAGTTGTATTTTAATACTTATATTTTTTAACATACCTAGATAGTTCGTAGGGTAATCTACTTTTAATGTATGTTATAACATTGTAAATTTTCATTATAATCAATTAACCTTTCTACTTAGGCATTCATTACTTTATGTCATTTTAAAGCATTATTTGCATAAGCAATATTTTACATAACTAGCTGTCGTTTGCGGCTTCACCCGCGTAGATGATTTTAGGAGACCCCATAAAGGTTGATTTTTACTTCCGATCAAAACACTGAAACACGTGTTTCTTTATTTTAAACCAAAAAGCCTAGTACGAACAACAGACCTTACTTCAAAATTGACGGAGCTCGATACAAACTTGCAACCTCTTTTTTACCTTTTAGGGGTTGATTTTACAAAGCCACTAAAACATGTCTTTATTTAAATGAAAGCCAAATACGCAATTTCATAGATCTAACTTTAATACTGACGGAGTTTCATACAAACTTGCAACCCCTATTTTACCTTAGAGGGTAAAATATGTAAAGGTATGATTTTGAATAAACGCTGACATACTTGTTTCTTTATTTTGTACCAAAAATCCAAGTGTGAAATTTCACAGACCTGACTTTAAAACTGATGGAGTTTCATACTATCTTCCGACGGACTTTCAGACAAACTCGCTACCCTTAGTTTACTCCCTTAGGCATTGATTTTCCAAAAACGCTGAAACACAGGTTTCCTTATTTTAAACGCTTAGCTAAATACATAATCTCACTGATCGAACTTCAAAACTGACAGAGTTTCATACAAACTTGCAAACCCTATTTTACCCCCTTAAGGGACGAATTTAAAAAAATCCTTTCTTACATAAAAGGCATCAACTGGCAACATTTTAGGTTTGTAACCCTAGTGGTTTAGGCGCTGCGTTGATGAATCAGTCATCATACAGAACTGTAAAACCACCATGTCTGACTCTTTTCTTTTTAACCATAAAAACTCTACAAAATACCTTCAGTGCATGAGTTTATCTGTATTA
The DNA here is from genome assembly GCA_945859575.2 of Herminia tarsipennalis. Classification (NCBI taxonomy): domain Eukaryota; kingdom Metazoa; phylum Arthropoda; class Insecta; order Lepidoptera; family Erebidae; genus Herminia; species Herminia tarsipennalis. Next base: position 19,872,963 of record OX243855.2, read on the forward strand.
AATTGTGAGTAATATGAGCGTAGTTCCCGTAAGTCATACCTACTCATAGGTTGTGACGCATTAACCGCAATGAATACAGGAAAAACAGAGCAACAGTAACAGCGGGTGTTAGGAGCGCAGGTAGAATAAGGATTCGGGCTTGTGAATCACTGATAACAACAATAATAATAATGGTCTCCTTGCAATCCAAAATATGACCAGCAAGTCTCAAACTATGCAGAAGATAAAATCTATACTTCCATACTGCTTTCACATTTATATTAATAGTGTAGTATAAATGTGAAAGTAATTCTGCCTGTCTGTCTGTCTGTTACGCTTTCACGCTCAAACAACTAAACCGATTTAGATGAAATTCGATAGTTTGAGTCCCGGGAAAGGACATAGAATAGTTTTTATCGCGATAACCGATATCCACGCGGGCGGTGCCGCGGGCGAAAGCTAAGTAGTACATAATAGTGTGCGCAGTCACAAGAACGCTCTTTATTTTCTTATTCTCTACTCCGATTGAACGGAAACGGAGAGAGATTAGGCTCAGGACCGAGTAGATATATATAGGATGGGACATTTTTCGAAAACCGTTACCCATCTATGAACCGGCATTGGTAATATTGCTTAACATCGGAGTTCAAAAATAACTGATAGTATTTATATGAAATAAAAAAATCTTTGGGGAAAGCCGTGGAAAAAAAATGAAAAACTGCATATTTAGCTTTAACTTTGCAACGGTTTTATAAACTTAATTGGGTCTATATTTTAAGATTAAACACCTTTGGCATATCTTTGCGAATTCGCTACAAGTCCGTTATTAGTGTTGTTGAGCTTCCTAAGTAGCTAATTATTTTTAAATTTAGATATTTACTAAACCATAGACTTATACGTTAATATTGTAAGTCTATAAATTAAACTCGCTGAAACTGTAACCATACCCTGTGAAACAGTAACCTCTCGTCCGAAGTGACAAAGATGTCATTATCCTTTGTTTCACAAACATTGGAGTAGCATTTCAGAATGATGATACAATGTGTACCTATTCCCTTTGTTTCCGTGTTTAATTAACAACATTAGTTAGTTACGTTTACCTACTAGATATTGCTATTGGAATGTTACAGTTACCTTATTACTAATTATTATTTTGTTCATTTAATTTTATTATTTTAATTTTCGCATTAAAATTGGAGGTGGGCCAATTATAACTTAGGCTATTTAGTCTAGTCGGTTAGTCCGACTGGGCCCACTAGTCGTTGGCAAAGCTGACTAGCTGTTTTAGCGTTAATTTTCTTTAAAACTTTAGTGGTGTCAGGTATGTACGTATTTACCTTATGGATTGATTGATATTTCGACCAGATTGCATCGATTTTGTTCATAAGTTGAACCATTTTGTGATCACGATCGATACGACAGGTCGAAACGTCAATAATCCGTAAGGTATATACGTCGGATATAGGGACCAAGCCACCAGTGATAAGGACAGAGCAACCTCCTCACAATTCGTGCCGTCCCAAGGAGTATCGCCTTCTACATCAGACTCTTGACCCTATCCAGCATGCCTCTGTATATGTTAGTCGAGAATCTCATGAGTCTATGGAGTTATTATTATTACTAGCCTATCCCACTACTGGCCAATGGCTTCCTCTTCCTTTTGCCACTGTGTTCGATTCAAGACACTTCTGGACCAGTTCTTGGAGTGCCATGATCAGTTTAGTTCGTTTCGCCATCTCTTTCTTTGTCCTCACCTCTTCCCATTACACGGGGTCGGGTTTCCTAATCTTGAGGGGTTATGTCTTTGACAATAAAGATTTACAACTGAAAAGAATAAATGAAAATAGTCACTGCCATAATCCTTCATGGTCACAGTTTCTTTTAGATTAAAAGCTTTCATACCTCTTGTGTAATAAATCTTAGGTATATGCCACCATTTAAAGTTTAATTAAAACCAAGAGATAGCGGAGCGTAAGCCGTCGTGGTCTATTCAGTCCTATTAAAAACGATTTATATGAGGTCAGCTGAAATGAGTCTCGAGTATAAAAAGTAGGAATTGGAAAGTTAAAATAATTCGCGGATTGAACTGAAAATATATTATGGAATTGAAAGCTTGATATTTTATTTTTGAAAACTAATATAAATTGAAAGCGAAGTTAAAAGCAAGGGTTGTGTTTTAACCAGTCAATGTATGTGTGTATTTACCACCACAGCGTCTACACAACTCGTCCGATTTTGATGAATGAGGCCGAAGAAGAATCGCTGTTCAAAAAAATAGTTCACTCGAGAATAAGTTTTACTTGTTACGTTTACGTAGGAAACTTAACATACTCTCTAAGGCACGGAGGGGTGTGACATTTTTCCAAAACGGTCACCCATCTATGAACAAATAGTGGTAACATTACTTAAACCCGTAGACTTTTAGACCTGCTCGGTCACCACTAAGTCACAGACCCCACAGCCCCCTCTAAGTTTAATAAGAGCACACACAGACGACTGTACACTTTACGTTATGAAATTCAGTGCACGTAATAAATATTAAATATGAAGTAAAACGTATGATTAGAAGCCTCGCGATATGAAATTCTAGCGCAGCTCTTCTTTATGCAGTAAATGTTATAATGCACCCCTCCTCTAGGGGGAAAATATGGGTCGACTGGCGAGTACAGCACTATAGAAGAGTATATTTTAAAGTTATTGGTTTCTAAAGTAATGACCCATATTATACACTAGTTGTCCCGCGCAACTTCGTCTGCGTAAATTTTCCCCGTTTTTGCAACATTTCTTATTGCTGCTCCGCTCCTATTGGTCGTAGCATGATGTTATACAGGGTGTAACAGAAAGGTGTGGTCATATTCAAGGGTTGGTATGTGCCCATGATACTGAGTGCACATACCTAATTTTATCAAAATCGGAGTACCCTAAAAAAATATTTATTATTTTTTCATACGTTTATTTATGAATGAAAAACTTATTAATTAAAAAAAGTATGAATTAAAAAGTTCTATGCCATAATAATCCAATCGAATTTTGTACCAGGGGAGGTATAATTCTTATGCCATACGCATTTCACTACTGAATTTTGACAAAAAGAATTTGCTATAACTATGGAATAATAATGCAACCAGCTATGGCACCATGGTAGTATTGCACATACTGATAACATACACTATCCGCTGCTGAAATTTGACCACACCTTTCTGTTACACCCTGTATAGCCTATAGCCTTCCTCGATAAATGGGCTATCAAACAGTGAAGAAGAGAAGATTTTTTAAATTCAGATCAGTAGTTCCTGAGATTACCGCGTTCAAACAAACAAACAAACAAACTCTTCAGCTTTATAATATTAGTATAAATAGGTAGGTGCATTAAGAATTATATTAAATTCATAGAGAACTTATTTCAAACAATCGACCTGTACCGTAGTGTAGGACGCCCTCAGGCCAGGTGGAGTGATGATATACGCAAAACGGCTGGCAGGAGCTGGATGCGAGAAGCCGAAGATAGAACAAAGTGGCGTGCAATTGGAGAGGCCTATGTCCAGCAGTGGACTGCAATAGGCTGATGATGATGATGACCTATACCGATTTAACGCCAAATAGGTAAAAATATTTGCCAATGGCAAAATTTGATAAGTCTATTCTAATATTTATTGAGATTTTCATACAAACATATCATTAAAATTTTTATCTTTCCCATGAATTTTCTAAAAGATTTCTTTCATGCTAACTTTTCCTAACATTTACGAACAATTAAAAAATCTTTCATTTAAGATGTATGTTTTTTTAATATCTAATAAAGCTCTCACAAAATAATACCTATCTTTAAAATACATTGTTTTATGTACCACAACTGTTATGTCTTAAAACGCCCATACGCATATTAAATATGACCCTAAAATAACAGCTGTAACCATTTATTTATCACTTTAATGCTATAAAAATATGTTTACAAACATTCCCTCTTATTCAAAAGTAGCTATCGCCTGAGGCATGTCATTTCCCGGGAGTCAAACTATCTTCACGCCTAATTTTATTTAAATCTGTTAAGCGATTTAAGCGTGAAAACGCAACGGACAGACAGAGTTACTTTCACATTTATAAAATTAGTTCAGAGACATTAATAGTAAGTAGGTACTTTAATCATCGAATGTTTTTTTCTTGTATTCTGTTTTCAAAGAAAAAAGCTAGAACCAGTTAAAATTCTGTTACTACAGTATTATGGATAAAAGGATTGCTTAAACCATGTTCAAGATATTGCATAAGTTCCTGTTGCGACAGTGCAAAGTTAAATGCTATATTAAAAGCTAAATAGAACGACAATGGCAGACACGCGATCTGCGACCGTAATAGCCGAGCAGCTTCCTCATCAGACGCGAGATTGTTTCCTTTGATCGTGTTAAATGGACGTGTAATTGGTCTGATTATAATAAGGATTAATTATGTTTAAATGTATGCGTTCTTTGTTTTGTTTTCTAAAGCCTGATGTTGTAAACTTGAGGGTTAGATATCTGTTTCTATATGTGGAGTTCTAGCTACAAAACAACTGGATAGAATTTAATGCGGTTTTTTAAATTAAGCAAGCTGAATTGAGAAGGCTATTTATCTTCAACACAAATTATGATTACTATAATTTCTCAGTCAGCTTCTTGTGACTCTGATTTGTAAAGCATAACTCAGGGCTTGAACCCTCATGCAATCATTGTTCTTCTTAAACACGGGCCAAGCGCGAGTTGGACTAGTGCACTGAGAGTAGCAAAAGGAAAAAAAAAGAAAAGCTTGCGACTTCTAAAATATGCGGCCTAAATGGTATCTTTTGATTGGGTCGACTTCATTTTAACCAGACCAAACCTTAGCATTTGATATGAATTTCAACTTAATATCTTCATAAAAGACAGACAGATTTTTATAACGAAGTTCCTTATCGCGCGTTGTGAAAGGGGGCAAGACGAAAAAATTCTTACGAAAAGTTGTAACGACACTTTTTGACACACACAAGCCGTGCGGCGTGCGCGTAAGATAAGAGCATCTAATTTGACGAAGAAGCCACCTGTCGATTTGGCCTAGAGGCATAAATAGTATAGGAGGTACACAGTATTGGTGACAATTGTGTAGGTGTGGGTTCGAGCCTTCGGTATACAATCGTCTTTTTGTAAGTTATTTTCGTTTCGTCTTTCTATTTCGCATTGAACAGTGTGGTGTTGCGAAGATTATAAAAAAAAATTAAGATAAGAACTTGAGAGGTGTCAAGGGACACCCGGAAGGGTGTCCCTTGACACCTCTCAAGTTTTTTTTTTTCAAGCTACGAATCCCTAAAGCTATATACGAGCACATATCAATCAATTAAGGAACCATGTCACAATATAGTAACCAGACAGATACTTAGTCACCTTAACGAGATCGTAAGAAACAGCCTTATGTATGTGTTATTAATTGCGGTCTCACGCAGACCGCAGGTTGCTATACAAACTTACTAAGAAGTACTAAAAGAAAACTTATGTTTTATTCTAGGAATCAATCATTACATGACCCGCGAAACTAGGTTAGGTTTACTATAACCTGGATAAAAGAAAGTTTTTGTAAAAGAACTACTGCATCGCAGGATATTATTTAGTCTAGTACTTGGGTAAGACGTCTGTATTTCCCGCACTATTCTGCTAACCCGGAGCAACTTTAAAAACTACTCACTACATATTGGTTAGGTACATAGTACACTCGCGCTCTGAAGAAATAATAATATAGCCATACCAAAAAGGTTTGGATATCTTGCCAAACCTTTTTGATTTGGCTACCTTACAAACAAAGAGAAGAACATTTCTTTTGGGTTCCAAAAACCTATGTTTTTTACAAAGAATTTTCGAAGAAATCATATATCAAACATTTTCCTGTACTAATGGGTGTATCACCTGATTTAAGTGATGTCATTTCCTGTAACTGTCTGCGGCCTGTCCGCCCATATCCTGTTTTTGTTTTGCGCTTGTACATCATTGGTTCTTATTTTGGCTTATTTTGCGTTTTATTTTTATTAATTGTGTGTAAAATTTGCTAAAAATACTAGTCTTGCGAAATTTAGGATTGAGGTACCTGAGACTCAGTGGCGATTAGCGATCATCGAGAAGATTAAGAGATCATCTAGGTAACCTAAACATATCTGCCTACTGTTTATAAAGTAGCAAAAATTGTAAACATTGGGAGTTTGAAAAGAAAGGCCGCATTCTTATTGCTTACTTTGCGAAGATGACAATTTAACTACCTACATACATAAAATTATGCATGACACAAGTGTAGTATTTTGTTTCACACGTTAGTAAAGAATTTTGAATATAAGTAACGTTATTACAGTCCGTCTGTAGATAGGTGCTTGTTTCCTAAAAGTCATTCCTCTCTGTTCTTTAGGAAGAGCGTTAAGCCGTCAGTTCTGCGCCTAATCTCTCTTTGGTCGTCAATCTCATGTTACAAGAGGTTATAGGTTTGTACCGATTTGCACGAAGTTATTGGTTCCACGCGAGACAAAGCTTTGTGAGATGGTTAAGTAGGTAAGTATTGGTTTTGAGTCCAGAATTCATTTGGTTAATTTTACTCGTAGATTTGTAAAGTCTCCGCAACACAGGGCTTGTACCCTAATACGTACGTTGAGTTAAATGTAATCAAACTTAGTAAAACCAGAGTATTTTTAAGCGTTAAATATTTTAATTTAAATTAACATACGTGAAAGGGTGCGCTAAAAATAGACTTAACTAAAATATGATCTTTAATTTACATATATTTACATTTCATTTTCATTTATTTCAGCTAACATGGCCTGTACTTATCTTCCCAGTTGCGGCCTGTATTTTATCTATGTAGTTAGGAATTTACTTACTACACAATAAATGCGGGATAAAGATCTGGTTTATGTAGCTAATATTTCAACGTGAATTTTCAAAAATACGTTACTCGCTTCATTTTGTTCACCTACGTACTTACTTAGTTTTAACAACAATATTTGTATAACATTTTCAAAATTAGCTGTCCTTGACTCAGGAGACTTCATGAAAGTGTTATATTTATCTGAATGAAATGAGCATCTACTTCTCTTCATCTATACCTTCCTAAGATATGTAGATAGGACGAGATATATTTACGACATAAGAGAAAAAAAAAACAGTGTAAAATAAATGATACTATTGGGACACAAACACGTCACATAAACTACCTCAATTACAAAAACACGTCGAGCCGACCCGTTGGCTACGATCGGTGCAATTTCATCGAAACGTCGGGTTAATAAAAGGTTCGATCTTATTTTTTTTTTCTAAACTAATCTTTCTGCTTACTTTTCAGACGCTTTTAACACTCATAATGTCACCGTGACACTAGTAAGTATCGTTTGTTTTCGCGAATCAGTGTCAAGTTTTCGCGAATCAGTGTCAAGTTAGTGCTTTGAAAAATTGAATTGTTAAGACTTATATAGATTACTGTGCGTAAATAGCTTTGTATGACGCGCCTTCCTTTGGGGACTTTATTAAGAGAGAAAAAAAACTTGAGAGGTGTCAAGGGACACCCGGATTGAACGAAGTTCTTATCTTTTTTTTATTTTATTTTTTATTATCGTCGCGACACCACACTGTTCAATGTGAAATAGAAAGACGAAACGAAAATATAAGAGAGAGAGAGAGAGAGACAGACAGAGAAACATGCGCACGCCGCACGGCTTACAATAGCTTACTATAGTAAAAAGTGTCGTTACAACTTTTCGTATGATTTTTTTCCGTCTAGCCCCCTTTCACAACGCGCGATAAAGAACTTCGTTCCAAAAACTTTTTTTCAAAACTAATACTTACGTATAAAAGAGAAACTGAAACTTTCTATAAATTTAATTTCCCACACTTACCTCTGTCTCGGTACTTTAATTTGAAACCGCATGAATTTTGTCACGTTATTTAACTTGGAGCCACATTTAGATTCCTCAGAATTTAACTGTTGGCAGAAATGGGAATATTTTTGTGAAATCGTTGTGATTATAGCATTACCCCGTACGCATTCAACGGAGGGGTAGAACCGGTATTACCCCTCTCCCACTTTTGCCCGACATTGAAGGGCTAAAACTGGAATAAAGACGCTCAATTGGGTGTATTTTCGGATTTTAAGGGTTTATAATGTTTTTCCATTATGAGGCAGATATGACTCTGTTTGAAACTCGACCAAAGTCGTAAATTCCCATTTTTCATAATATTTTTATCGATGATACGAGGGTTGTTTTTCGTTGTTATTTTTTTTCATAGTTTTTATCATTTGAAGTCTTTTGATAGCAATGACAACGTTATTAATTTGATCTATATAAATATTATACATACATATAATGGAGGTAGATCAGGTCACTACAACAAAATAGGTGAGTATCTATTGTCCGAAAAGTTACGCCTACGTGCCAGGGAACACGTTAGGACGCTACACAAACGTTTGTCTAATAAGGATACATGCAATCGGCTACTAATAGTGAATATTTTTGTATTATATTATAAAATCACCTTGCTCATACAAATACAGTGACTATCACTGCACATACACACACACACACACACACACACACACACACACACACACACACACACACACACACACACACACACACACACACACACACACACACACGAGCATATAAACACATGTGCCTGAACGGAACACAAGCAACTATACCTATTAAATTTCTTTATTAAATCAAAAGGTATCTTTATTGGAAAGGTAGTTTAGTCGAAATGGTTCTTAACTGTACTTTGTTCGTGAGTGTGCGACAAGACGAGAAAGACCAAAACGGTCTTACACCCGCGCAGTGCCCTGTCCTGTCGATCTGCCACAGACGATCGATGTAATGATTAACATCGATTAATAAATTCGAAAATTGCCATGTCCTGTCGATCTGTCGTAGATGATTGATGTAATGTGTAACATCGATAAACACTAGCAAAAATAGGTCTTAATACAAAGTAAATAAACATAAATACAAACCTAATACAATAGTTCTCACATTAACACAGTTTAGTATTCCGCACTGATACGTACAAACACCTCGGCCAATGGCGTGCAGTGGTCACGTGCGCTTCGTGTTGTGGTTTAACAATCACGTAATGCAGGAGTGCAGGTGTAATAACCTTTTTGTTACAGCTTATTATTATACAATATGATTAATTAAATGCCCGGTTATAATCAGAAGTCATTTGATATTTAAAATAATGTTACCCGTTTAATTGGGTAGCTTTAGTTTATGCCATAGAGATAATATGGAAGAAAGAGACGCTGGTATTAACCTGTAATGGGGCAAGTTAAGCTAAATAAACAAATAGGTATAGCTAGAATTTCTATAAAGTTATTTATTTTTAAGAAGACCCTCATTCGTTGTATTGTTTGTTATTTATTAAAACATGTAGCAGCTTATTTATCTACTCAATTGAATTTTATAAACTGACCCTTCTTCTCAGAGAAGGAAGCTTAAACTGTAATTACCTTAATCTTAATAACAGAAAAGGGGGAGAAACAAAAAATTGAAGGAAATCTAATTCTAATTGGGATCATTAGAAATGCGTTGGTTCATTTGAAGTAACACCCTGACGAGAGTCTAATCGTCTGTCAATCAAACATCCAATCGTAAGGTTATCGATGTTCACTGCTAAAGGATTTTTTCTTTACATTTCTTTTGCTAAGAAATCGACCAAAGATACTAATTTCCTAAGAAATAAAAAGATTGCTATCTTTTCTGTTTCATTATGTTCGGAACTGGAGCCTAGAATCGGAAACAATATGAATACAAATTGAAGGATTACCTAATTGTCAACCTAAAATATTCAGTGAAGCAATTATCTTTTAATGAAGGTAAACGAATTAATGGTGACCAACAAATTACCCCCATGATTGAAATAGATTTGGAAATAATTATTGCGAGAAACGAGGATACATCCTGTTACTAACAACCAACACCGCCGCAAGAGGCAATCTGGATTTTCCCAATACAATTTATGAAAAAGCATCAACAAAATCGAAGCAAATCAACAAAAACAATCCTCCCGACTTTGTCCATACAGCGAGTATGAATGTGGACCCAATAATATCGACCTATAACCTAAACAAATACGACGGTGTGACATGTCGCGGGCAGTGGTCGGCTCACTTTCCCCATTACGTTCCAGAGATTGCGTAACGATCCCACAATTGGTTTATTGCCTTGTGTTGCTTACGCATCTTACACACGGTTATTGAGTACTGGTAACAAGTAACAATGGTAGTGTAAGTTGCTCTTATTTGTTTATTTTTCCCCCTTTGTGCCCCATATTAAACCACGGCCAATTTACTTAATACGTCTTATTAGGCACAAGAAGGCAAGTCCGAAACAATGTATTGTAAATACAATAGGTGTAATTTATTTGTAGTATGTACATATACATATTAAGAGATATTTAGGTATGTATGATTTAACCGTACAGGCTGTGCCCAATTTAGGATTAAATGGGCATGCGTGCGATCTTTTCCACCATATATTTTATTATAATGATTTCATACTTGTCAAAGCAGCAGGTTGGTTTGAATTCAGTCTACTTTGGCTTTCAAACAAAGTTATGTAAAACTGCTAATAAATATAGATAGATGTCTTTCACAATGTTCTCTAGTCTCCAATATTCGTAATTGAACGATATGGTATATTTTAAAAATAGGCTCACTTTTATGTCCCATGATGCACATTAACTGTTATCTAATCCGCTATTCGTAATAGTAATTTTAAAACGATAAGGTAGGGACAAATATACGTAGATAATTGGACTAAAATTAATTAACTAAAGTACGTCGTTGGAATATCATGATATTTTACATGTTACAATATATTAAAGTAATAAATTAAAATTTAGGTAAACCATATTTGTAACAGAGATCGCGTGTACCAACCCATGCAAGCATATTGAGGTTTGTTTCATCATCGCCATTATTCAAAATCACTGAATAAAACCGAATTCGAGGAAATCGAGAGCTTTTATATACACCTGTAAGCATCAAAGATAGCTAAACCTATGGGACTTAGCGTCGACGACTACACAGCTCTACTTACGTGCCACTACACCGAAGACATTTCGGATGTCAGCCTGAGCGAGGTTAAGGCGGCTATCGAGCAACATAAGAAACAATAAAAAATAATATTACAGAGCATCTAAGAGCGGTCGGGATCCCAGTCCTGAATGAGCTCACGAGTCTTTTTAATTCCGTTATCACCAAGGGTTAATACCACAAGCGTGGAATGCGAGTGCGGTAGTTCTATTCTTCAAAAAAGGTAATAAAACCTTGCATAAGAACTACAGACCTATTTCACTAACCGCCTCACGAGTAAATTCGACGAGTTCCAGCCCCCGGAACAAGCCAATAGAACATTTATGATGACACAATTGCGTGAAATTTAAAAAGGAATCCAACGTATCGATTTATTTTTGTACAGAAAAGATAATTGACTACGTGGTTTTCACATAACTAGAAATCTTCTAACACCCTCCAGCTAAGTTTAGTTGCTTGTGTTAGGAGTAGCTTTACGTCGGTATTATAATGGGCAGGAATAAACCCGCCACCTCTGTTCAAAATTCTTTATTCACTCAGGATGCAAAACAACTCTTGTGATACGTCGGGATTCTAATCTTCTCTCGATAGCAAGTCCGATGCTACGCATCTGATTGCACCGATCAACGTTAGGAGTCGATATTCTACGCGATTTTCCTAATCAATATTATTGTTACAGGTATGTGTAAAAATGAAAGTTTAAAAACAATTATTCTCGAACCTTCTCTCAAAAAGGATATTTGTGTCCCAGCAGTGGGCACAAAATAAGACTCTATGTAAAGTTGCCCCAACACGCCCACGACAATTATATTAATTTTGCCCCAATTGCTTCCCTTTGTTATCTGTAACGTCATGTTATGGGTAAGTTTACACAATTACTAATTAATGATCAGTTTGATATTTGATGGAGATTGAGGGCGTGTTTATGGGTTCTCTAACGACTATCAATATGATGTATTATGTACACAAATATGTTTGTTGTTGGTAATTATATTAGAAGATGGGGTAATATGGAGCAGTAATTAAAAATATTGTGGGTAATATGTCTTCAGTGCCATATTCATGGGTTAGGTAGTTTTAGCATCAATGTTTAAGTAGAGTAACATCACTCTACTTATACAAACATACTTAATATACCTAAAAATAGAAATTTATCTTTTAAAATGTTATGAGATTATTAAACGTTGATTTGATGCAAAAATGTACCAATTTTCCTCCTTATATATACGAGTAGTCAATTAGTATTGTGGTGTAATGTATCGAGTAGTGTGTTATTCTATTTAAACAATGTAGTAGATTCGTATTTTGTTTAACTGTAGTTATTTTTATTATTTAAATCTTTGAAATTTGAATTGATTATTGGATTACCACCCAACACCCAATAACCTATATAATAATAATAAAAAATATAAAATCATGCTAGGTAGCATACTGACGCCGCGAATACAGATAGTGCAATCACTCAGCATTGTGTATGGAAGTACCTATTGTTTAAAGTTTGTAATGTCAGCTAAGTCAGTGAAAAGTTTGACTCTCCCCGAAAAAGTACTTATCTAATCCCTCTTGTGTAGGTATGTGTTCTTTCAATTATTTTGATAATAAACAATTGCCAGGAAATGCAGTTTTTATGTTTAAGGCATCATTCAAAATGTGTATTTATTTTTGTCAGCAATTTTTAGTTACCTTGTATTTATTTTTAAAGTCAGTTTAATTTTTTTTTGTAAAAAAGTTTTTTATTTGTCACTTTTTAGTGCCTTGATTTGCAATTTATTTAAATTACAGTAGCATAATGTCATCTGCTCATTTACTTTTACAAAATACTGCTTTTCCCCATTCAGTGTCGTTAAATGATGAGGAGTTCACATGATAGCTCTATTACATGCTTTAATAGTAGTATGACGAGCATAAAATGCTACGCAATAGCATATAAAAAGTAATCGAACGTCAAACCGCGGAACATTGAATGGCTCCGCTGGTCAATCTATAGTCTTCATCATCAGTTCCTCTTCACACAATCCACTATGAAATATAACTAAACTAGCTTTCGCCCGCGGCTCCGCCCGCGTGGATGTCGGTTATCGCGATAAAAACTATCCTATGTCCTTCCCCGGGACTCAAACTATCTCCATACCAAATTTCATCTAAATCGGTTTAGCTGTTTGAGCGTGAAAGCGTAACAGACAGACAGACAGACAGACAGACAGACAGAGTTACTTTCACATTTATAATATTAGTATGGATTACTATAAGTGTGCCCTTTACATTTGAAGAGTTCCCTCGATTTCTCCAGGATCCCATAATCAGATCCTAATCTGATGACAATGGGACCGACTTGGAAGTATACCCTCTGAAAGACAAAAATATTTTTTCAAATCGGTCCACCCGTCTACGCGAAGTCGGCGGACATACATACGTTAAAAATACCTCCTTTTTGAAGTCGGCCAATATTTAAACAAAAATCAAATCAAGCCTTACTCAACAGTGTCAAGTTTCCCTGCCTCCTTCCAAACCGAACTCCAGGACCCACCAGTAGTTGTTGTAATCACCAGTCGTCCGTGTGTCCCGATGGAACAATACACGATCGATAGCCGCCTAGAATATTTTAACATGTCCGACGCGACTGCCAACCGCCATCACCTGCTTCTGCTTAACTCCGAACTGTTTGTATTATAAATGTGATGTAAAAGGGTACAGAAATGAATGCTCTAACGGCCGTTTTCAATAACATATTGTTAGTGTCAGGATGGTAGGTTCCCCCAAATTCCACAATGACGTCTTAAGTGTCACATTTTACACAGATCACACAATGTCCACTGATCAACAGTAATAGTAATACTATATCACTGTACAAAACACTTCACTATTTCCAAACTATCGCCTCGATGTAGTATTGCATTCAAAAAATGAACTTACTCGCTATAAGTGCATTCCTTTTTATACAACAATCTCAAGTTACAAAAAACTGGCGTAACGATGAGGCATGTTCTATCTATTTGAACGCTACAATATTGTGGATCTGTCTATAGAAAATCACTTTAAACTTATAACATCTGCGCCACAGAGGCAGTTATTCTTTCGTGAAAAACTAATATTAAAGTATCACTGTGTTTCGGCTGAAGGGCAATGTAGCAAGTGTAATTACGTGGCAAATGAGATTTACGAACTAATATCTCAAATAAGGAGTGCAGTTCGGTGACATTCATATCTTGGCCAAACAGGAGTTTCGGTGGCACTCATACTGTTAAGGGCTAGAGTGACGGTTACTATCAGGCGCATGTCCTGGGGTCTATACAAAGTCACATTCGAATAGCGATGTCGTTAATGGAAAATAATTATATTATAGAATTTGACGTTAGCGGTTGAGATCATAGACATTTTTTTAATTTTTTTTTGCGAACGGTTAGTACGGCGTTATTGAATTTGCCACAAAACGAATGTACCTTGGCTAATCCCCCTGCTCGTCTCTTCATTTGTGTGTAAAAAAAAACAGCGTCAAATTGTGTTTGCTGACAACGCCTTAGTGTAGTTGTGCGATGCTGGTTGGCGTTTTTATTTACAGACGCAAAAAGTCCCTTCTTTGTAATAAGTTTAACGTTTGTATCTGTGTAAAAACGCGCGAAATAGATGAACATGTTTGGATGAATTACTTGAAAACTATTTTAATAAAAACTTTTTTGGATGAAAAATTAGTTCAGCCTATTGCTTAAAATCAACTGTTTTTACTAACATGTCCATGGATTTTCATCATATACGGGCTGTATCCGCAACTTCGTTCGCGTGAAAGGCGGAATTAAAGTAATACGGTTCGTAAAGTAAAGTAATATAATTATACTTACAAATACCTAGGCTATGTGTTTTTTATTGCCAGAGCATTTCTATGACTTTTTTTATTAGGCATATATTACACAAATAGACAGAAGCGGATTCAGAGTAGATCTGAAGACATAAAACAACGAGAGAGAGACACTTATAGTACCTCGTTTGTGCAACGCACGGCACACGCCTTGCGACCTTGTTCACAGGCACAATCTTAGACCACTTCGGATCCTTCTGTCCCAGTTGCTCGAGTTCGTTTATGTGAAAGTTGAGTACCTACTGTACTTTTGGTATTTTGTGATAAAGCGTTCAAGCCCTCCTCCAAAAGTGAGTTTGAGTCGTTCTGCTTTTTTAGAGTTTACCTTAATAAAGGCTACTTTCAGCGGGTTCTAGAAAGTCCTAAACCAAATCACGGTAAAAAGCTTGCAGTTAGTATGTCAATCGAGTACCCACGCGATTGACTACTTCGGTGACGCTGACGCGGCAGGAGTGTTTACGACTGCTGCGCAAGAAGTCGATTACCACACAGGACCCCACTTTGTATGATTCATAAGTCGTTACTTAGTGGCCGAGAATTGAATGTTTGTTAAGTCCCCACGACTCAGTGATTGTGCCTTACTGCGTGAGCTGCCTTATATATAAAAAAACATCGCCCGGCAATTTGCCGACCGGTAACTGTTTAATATAATATTATTATGTCGTAACTGTTTATGTGTTATATATTTATCAAATCATGTCGTACCAAAATGCAGCTTTACATCACTTATGGGCCATAGGTAACGCATTTTATTATCACCATTATAGCACAATCGATCGAAGATTATAATTACACTTTATTAGACATTTAATAGTTTGTCTTCTTCATCTTTAGTATAAAACAAAGTCACATCTGGTGCCTTCTAAACTACTCAAAGAAGAAGGAAGAAGATTTCTCTAAAATTTAGATCATTTCTTGCAGGCCGTTAGTTACTAATATGACAACCAAAAACAAAAAATATGGCTAAAATTATACAAAAATATTTCAAAAAGTAAGAAAGAAAGAAAATAATTTTTGTTTGTCACATTACACAGAAACATACAGAACAACAAATAAACAAAATAGAATATAGGGATTTTGTACCGGACAAATAAGACCTACGTCAGCTATTGTAAGTACAAAAAGTATTTTAAAAAACAAAAGGAAACGATAAAAATCATAGGTTCTGACCTATCTAGACCACAGACCGCGACATTTGACTTTGAACTACGTAAGCCTCTACGCCATTTGTTAAATAGTCATTCTTATGAAACACTATAATGTTATGTTTAGCTTATTACAGTTATAGCGTGAATATATGCATTCTAGAGATTATAATCATGATTAATCTATAACTCTGGAAATTTTGTAATTATCTATTATGGTACCGAAAAATACACTTTTGCTCACTTCCTAAAGACGTTAGCGTGATGGTTTATATAATGTACGTAATGACCCACTGTATCTATACTAATATTATAAAGCTGAAGAGTTTGTTTGTTTGAACGCGATAAGACTCAGGGACTACTGGTCCAAATTAAAGAAATTATTTTACTGTTGGATAGCCCATTTATCGAGAAAGGCTATAGGCTATATAATATCACGCTACGGCCAATAAGAGCGGAGCAGCAATAAAAAATGTTGCAAAACGGGGCAAATTTACGCAGACGAAGTTGTGCAGGTCAGCTAGTGTACAATAAAACTGTAAGTTTTCGTAAAGATCTGTCTAGTAGTGACTGTTTTATAACTTAAAATAGCTCAAAGACAATAATGTCTTTGAGCTATTTTAAGTTATAAAACTAACGCATAAGCGTTATTGCTCAGCTCCCATGGGGAAAAACAGTGATATAGTGTATAGCCTACTTTCTAATCTGGACCTATAAGATTGTGCATGCAAAATTTTAATAGAGTCTGTCCAGTAGCTTTTGTGTGATGCGCGTACATACCAAACATATCGACAGACAGACAGACAAAAATTGATATAAAAAATATTTTAGCGTATATTGCTGTTACAGAAATAAAATACATAAAATTTTCTAAAATATCTTCTATGTGCAATTTTGTTATTTGTAAAGAATTTATTTTAGATTATTTGCGTATTTTTCATTCTAATACCTACATTCAAATGGTTTGATATGATAGTCTGAAAACATTATAACTTTTCAATAGCGGGATGGGTCGCACATTATGTGTAAAACATGATTGAATTATTTAATAGTAATTTTGTTCTTTTTAGTGTAAATATGTAGCAGATAGTGAAATCACTATCAAAAATATAGTGTGAGTCCCGCTTTCATAGTAATTTGATTAAAATGAACAAATAAAAAAGGGTATATTTAACAATTTTTTTGTTATCCAAATCATATGTAAAATTTTGATTTTTTTAATTAAAGGAGATATAAAACAGTGTGCTAAAATGAATTAACTTAAGATATTAGCTTAAAAATTAGTCATATTTATTATTTATATTATAATAATTAAAATCAGCTCAATTTACAATCTGAAAGCAGATAAATCTGAGAAAGAAGGTTTTCGTGAAATACATATCGATTAATTGAGTAATCAATGCATAATTACAAAAAGAAAACCATTGCACTGGGTAATTATCCCAAATTAATTAAATACACTTTAAATTTAATTATTTTAAACGACAAGGGGTATTCAATTATAGTCATGTTCAATGAATTATTTTAAAAACCAAAAAACAATTCTCGATTTCATATTGATTAAAACATCGACATTGATACTTGACGGTGACTACTCTTATATAATAATCTGTAGCTCAATCTGTTTTTGTTTACCGTCTGACTTGGAATTGTGATTTTGAATTTTACCGCGCGCTAGCTTGTGGATTGGATATTTTAACTATGGATCGCTGTGTGGAATGTGGAATAGCAGCTAATCACTGCAATCCACTAGGCTTTTTCTATTCTGTAAGTTATTCAGGAATGACTTGCACCTCAATCTGAAAGTAAAATATACCCCGACGAATTTTCTTCGTACCTCTTCTTGGTCAGGAGGCCTTAAATTTTATTTTATACTTTTTATTTTTTTTATACATTACAAAGTATGGGTCGTGGATTTTTTTTACATTTTTAATTTTGTTTTGTTTAATACTTTTTAGAGATTTCTTAAAAAAACTTTTTGCGGCTCACTCTGGTGTTTTAACATCATAACATCAATTAAAGAACTATTGCTTATAAACACTAGGTAATTCTTTGTTGAATTTTTTTTTTAACTTTACGAGTTACCACCATAAAATATATCTAAGAACCATCGCAAAATTACACACTCGTATTGTTTTGCAATATGTGTTCGTAAACTTTCGCTATTTGTACACATCTGAGTGTAGACTGAGTCTACCCGTGACCACGGCCGTTGCAATACGGTCGAAACGACGGGTTATAAAACAAAGGTATTTAGCCCTAAAATAAAATATTTGCGCGATTAAAACCCGTAACTTATAAAATTCTATAAATTACACACCCTTTACAGAAAATCGCATCCGAATCGGACGAACCGTTTTTGAGATAAATGGCAACATTCGAGTGCATACACAAACAATCTCTCACCCCAAACTTTCTCCGTTCCGTCGTGGGTATAAACAATACTAAATATGACTGAAAAATGATAAAATATGAAAGCCTCATTTTATGCAACGTTAACTTTAGGCCAGTTTGTGAAACTGCTTATGCATACCGTTTTAGAACATAATATTATTACACACAAACACTAATTGTATATGTATTATATTTTTTTAATAAAGAATGTTTTGTTAATGATATAATGACTTGTACCGCCTGTGAAACAGGCTTTCACCTAGTATAGGGACCAATCTTCTTTATATATATAAATTTGTTTGTATGTAAGAAAAGAAAAGATACATTTATTCGTTGCATAACATTAAGTTACATAAAATGTTGTGCCTTGCGGTTGCAACGAATGGGTGTCCAGTTCAGCACTTAAGAGCCTGGCGCTGGTTTTCAACTGGAACCCAGCGAAACGTGTTCGTGCGTACGTGTATGTGTGTGTGTGTATGTGTGTGTGTGTGTGTGATGGTAGATATATTTATATATACATACATACACAATATATAGTATATATACATACATAACTATATAAATAAATAATATGTAACTTTATATTTAACCCAGATATATTTATATAATCTGCCGTGTGGTGCCGGCTTAAGAATAGTACCACCCCATCTCTTCCCGTGGGTGTCGTCAAGGCGACTAAGGGATTTCACACCGGAGGACGGGCAGCAGCGTCCTCTGCGTACTTAAAGCCTTACTGCGATCACCAACCCGCTCGCCAAGCGTGGTGATTATGGCAATTACCCCCAGGATCTACATACTAGTAGGTTCTACTGGGGAGACCCGTGCCCAGCAGTGGGCCATCATATGGGTTGATATGTATATTTATATAATTGAGATGTTAGCATTTACATCAGCCAGGTCTCGCTGCGCATCCAAAAGATAGGACCGTAAACGAGTTCTGAAAATTGCCACAGATGGGATATTATTTCCTATGGGATACTATGTTCTCTATGCGTTCCGAAACAATTGATCAGATTGTGATGCAACTTTAGCAGAACGTTCTGGGAAGGCCGGCGAGTGTTTCTGACTTTAAAAGCCTCAGCGAAGCGTGGCCAAGTTCTGCTAGTTAACTTATAAAGCAGTACTTTGTACGTACTGTGTATATTTTTGTATGTGACGAATAAACTGTAAAACTACCGGATTGATTTTTAAAAAAATTTCACCATTAGAAAGCTACATTATCGGGGAGTAACATAGGCTATATTTCATTGTCAAAATCAATAGAGATCCCACCGAAAATTACAACGACGTAACTCAAGATATAAAAAAATACGATTTGACACCCGTGCGAAGCGGAGGCAGGCAACTAGTATATGTTATATAAAAATATGAAATGAATATCTGTAGTCAATTTTCAATTTCAAAATTGTTTAACTGTAAGCTATCCAAATAAAAATAATCAAATATTCGCTGTAGTTACATAAAAACGGGCCAATATTTCGATCTGTACAAAGTAAAGTCCGAATCAATTTAATGAAATCCGTTAAAGCGTGCAACTGAGGGAAAACAATAAATATCGTAGGTACAGATATCTGTTTTACAAACTAGGTACCTACTAGTAGTGCGTTTGTATTTCGGATAGCTGAACCAAATATAGGTATTTCATTTGAATACCATTGTAGTGGTAGAGTAAGGTGTTGCTACCAATAGGTATATTTATTATACTTATTGGTAGCAACATCTTACCTACAAAAAGAGTTTATAAAAAACATTATAGAATTTTATAAGCTACGGGTCTTAATCGCGTAAATATTTTATTTTAAGGCTAAATACCTTTGTTTATTTCCCGACGTTTCGACCGTATTGCAACGGCCGTGGTCACGGGTAGAGTTTATAAAAAACATTTGCAATTTGAAAGTAGTGGCCGCCAATTTTGATTGCCTTGTCTTTTCTCCGGCTATACCTATTTTTTGCGAACTTGGACATAAGTGTAAGTATAAGTATCACAACTTATCACTTAAGTGTTTTGATTAGCAGCCCGCGACTAATTTTATTCGTACTACTTACCTCTTATTGGTCGGGGGCCTAAAATTTTATTTTATACTTTTCGTATTAAAAAGTATGGGTTGTGGGTTTTTTCAAAATTTTTAATTTTGTTTCTTATAATGTAAATAAATAATACGAGTAATAATATCTTAATAATATCTTTGGACAACTCACAAAACGCCATCTGATCCCAAACTAAGCAGAGCTTGTACTATGGAAACCAGACAACTGATAAACATACTTATATATTTCTAAATACATACATATTATAGATAAATAGTTGTTTACAAAAAAAAATATTAAAATCGGTCGAACAGTTTTTTTTCTGTTTGTTAAAAGATAAAGACAAGCAACGTGGAATTGTGGATACATTAGGTACTAACAATCCTGTTATCCCCTCCAGCTAAGCTGACACGAGATTTTTAGATATAGAAACGAGATTTTTATACATTAGATATATAAGGACATTAGTAGGTAGGCACTTTACCCAAGATCACATAGTATGAATTCCACATAACGCATTTCTCCCGATCAAGTGCGAACAAAAATGCGAGCCCAATTCCTTACATCGTTTCTGATTGCGATTTCCTCCGATATTATTATCATTCCAATTCCATCGCACTCGTATTTTAGTATTCGTTGTTAAAACGAAATATTATATATAATATGAGATACCGTTATGTCTCCAGGCGTTTTCCGTCGAGCGTGTTTCGCGTTACCATACACATATTTTTATATGCCAAATGTTATAGGTAACGCAATAGGGTTGTATGATTTTATTGATTATTGGGTGAATTATTTTGAAGATGTAGGAGTGAGATTTGATTCAATTGAGGTGTCGAATCCTTAAGTATTTTTGTTGCGACAATTCATCTTTAAATGTCATAATGAAAATTAATGGCTAAGTACGTATACCTACTTAGATTCGGGACCAACATTCATTGATCAAAGTGGGGAAATGGAACTCAAAACCTCTTGCGCTGCAGCCTGCAAATAATAATGATAATGACTGCCTCTGTGGCGCAGTGGGAGTGTGTCCGACTGCTACGCAAGAGGTCGTGGGTTCGATTCCCACACAAGACACCACTTTGTGTGATCCACAAATTGTTGTTCCGAGTCTGGGTGTAAAGTCCCCTGCGACACAGGGCTTGTAGCCTAATGCGGGAGTTGTCTTTAAAAAAAAAAAAATACTTAGGACAAAAAATTATGCGCTTGCTACCAATTAATAATTACTAGCGACTCGATCTTCACGTGGGCTTTTTTCCATTATCTGTACGCGTAGTATGTATGTGGGTATAAGAGCTTTAAACCACCAGACTTAGAAGGTCTAGGCGTACACAAATATCTACAGAAAGCACACATAGGGTGATTTTATTTTTCAAAAATTTTACGGGAACAAAGTCGCAAGCTAAGTTACACATAGCTGCATAAATTAAGCGTTACTAAATTAGCACATACTCGTACATCGCTAAACTCGCTAAGCAATAAGCGCTACATCAATAAATAGCCATTATAAACGCTTTTAAACACGCATCGTGCTGCGATACTTCACCCTGTCCATTCTACTCAGCTCCACAATGTACGGACAATAAAATGTCGATAAAATGAACAGATAAACCCATATTAACATCAAACGATCAAGATAAACATTCTTCAATTACACAAACTAAATTATCTAAAGTCATTTAGTTTGGTGATGGTTAGTATTACTACAAAACACTTGTATGAAGACCACAGTACTGTAGAATATGCTGCATACAATGCGTGCTTGACGAACACATACATAGACATATACATCGTTCACGGGCTCGTCATCTGGGCCATTTTTGGCGCATTGCTCGAGTGTGGAATCTTGAACACTTGCAAAACAAAGTGGTCTGAGATATCAGTGTAGTGTATAAATCAAACATGTTGGCGGCTAAGGGGTGGCCACCCTCGCCGCACCTTAACCTACTGTCACAATTTAATAGGTAGGTACCCAAGTTTTAGTGTAGTGCTACTACACTAAAACCAAAACATTCTAATACATAATATTATCTTTATGCGATTCCAAGTTATATCAAATTAATATAGTCTTAATGATATTTATTTTGATTTTTTGATTATGATTTAAAAAAAAACGGGTTACACTCCGGGAGTGCCAGCTAAAGTGAAAACTTGAACATTAACGTTGTGCATTTTTGAATATTTTGAAATGGTTAGGGGATTTTTTTATCAGCATAAAAGTACTATCATATAAGTAATTAAATACAATCTATTGCGCTATCGTACACAAACATGACAATTTAAAAAATGACAATGACAACGACATAACAATTAAAAAGTTTATCTCTCAGAAAAAATTACATGCAGATGAAATTTGAATAATATTTTTCGATTTTACTGACATAAATATCACAAATTATAAAACCAAAATATTTTATTTTTGTCTGCGTGTATTGCAATTAGCCCAAAGACTACGAGCAACACTGTTGTTTGTGAAAATTCAAATAAATAAAAAACCGGACCATGCTCAGTGTAGGGTTCCGCAGCCTTGCACAATTGTATCAGCAGAAGAGCGTATGTTCATGGCAGTTACGCCCTTTTGTTGAGAAACGCAGTTTTTTGGCAATAACTCAATGATGGTATATAATAATATCTTGGGACAACTCACACAACGCCATCTGATCCCAAACTAAGCAGAGCTTGTACTATGGAAACCAGACAACTGATAAACATACTTATATATTTCTAAATACATACATATTATAGATAAATAACACCCAGACACAGAATAAACCATCGTGCTCATCACACAAAGTTTTATCCTGGGTGGGGATCGAACCCACGACCTCTTGCGTAGCAGTCGGATACATTCCCACCGCGCCACAGAGGCAGTATATCCGTCTTATCCGAAATAATTTTAGTTTAAAGTAGTTATTAAGCACTATCTTTGTAATTTTTCCATATATTTTGGTTACACGGTTCAAAAGTTATTTTTCATTTTGGCTACATAAGTACATATACATACATACTTAGTTCATTGCCATTTTGGCTACATAACCCTAATAAGGGGAAAAAAATAGTCGTCACTCGGACTCGAACTGGAGTCTTCTGGTTTCTGGACAGCTCGATTTCCCACCTGAGCTATAATAAACATTGTAGGTGGTGGCGAAATTTACCTTCGTATTCTAATGATATTATAGCAGGTTTTCATTGCTCTCCCTCCGTCTTACGAATTTACGATCAGGGTCACGTGATCTACGAATATGCGAACAAGGTCACGTGATCCTGACGCGAGTTTAACATTTTTACCCATACCAAAAAAAGCACAACGCCGCTAAAGCAGATTTCACATAAAAAGGAATCAATATGCCAAAGTATTTTAATGTCTAAAACAATTATGCCACAATATATCGTTATGCGAAAGTACCTATTTTAACCCTGTTCTTGTAAGTAGTTTTTTTAAATTGATATCTACAAGAGTGAAGCAGGAAGCAAAGGCACACAAACGTTTAAATTAAATGCAGATAATGTTTCATTGTGTTTTGATGAAAATAAGTTAAAATGTATTTCCGCGATGCCAGCATCCCTTAATGACCAAACCAAATGATAAATCACCATCTCAACTGCTGTACCATTAGATGTTATTAAAGCATCTTCAGCGTCCGTCCCGAGATCAATATCGGGAGACTTACTTTTTTGACTTTAATGACTTATTTATCTCAAAGTGTCTTCAAGATTAGCTCGAATTGAAATTTATTTTGCAACGTCGTATGGCTATTTAAAAGACTGTGTTTGATTGTTATCTTATTTTCATTAGAACTGCACCGAAAAATAGAAAATATATCTTGGGTCAACTCACACACGCTCATCTGATCTCAAAACTAAACAGAGTCTGTCCTGTGGCAACCTGACAACTTATAAACATGCTTACAAATACAAATAGCCGTTAATTCTGATAAACATACTGGTAAATTACAACCAAACACAAAATAACCATCGTGCTCATCACACAAAGGTTATCCTGGTTCGATGGTTAAACATACGCGAACGCAATTGGTCGTTTTTCGAATTAATTTGTTCGAATAATAGTTACGGTAAAATGTATATTTGGGAAATTTAATCTATTCCTACTCTTATCACCATGGTATAAAGGCGTTGACAAAGTTTACATAGCTGTACATTAGGTATATTCACGCCAAGTTCATAAAACAATAGTTGATGGAGAAATTATCAACACAATAAAAGCCACTGTTTTCAAATTAACAGTATTTTTCACTTTTCATATGATAATTCATTTAAAAAATAAAGCCCGTTCTAGCATAGTATCAATATGCCAAAAATTACATCACATTCCCTAGGGCGTTAAATTTGAAGCTATTAAAAGATCATCAGGCCTCGTCGTCAGATGAATATCAAGTAGGCTTTTACTTCTAAATTATATCAGCACGATTGCAAATGACTGTTATTTGAACCAAAGCGTTGTTTGATGTCTCTGTAGTTATGAGTCGTTTGTCATTAAGTCATTTGCTAGATTGAACGTAGTTTTAAATTTATTTTGCAGATATAAAAACTAAAAGCTTCGGTGTTATATATCCTTGCGATTATGTAATCGTAGTATTCAAGTGGTATTTGTTTTTGCTTCTTACAATTATTGGTTTGTTAACAAGATAGATAATAATAATAATAATAAAAATCATTTATTCACTTTGGAAGCAAAATACTACACTTGTGAAAAGTCGATTCTACATTTACTGGTAATGCCTGTTCGCAAACAATAGGTAAAGCCCGAGAAAAGAACAGGCAATAAAAACTCGTGGCCACTCTTTTCAAATTGCCAATGTTTACAATGTTTCTCTGTTTATAAACTGTATATGCAGGTAAGGTGCTGCCACCATTATATTATACACCATATATTAGAGGACTGATGCAAAAAAAGAGGTCATTAATATTAGAAGAGTACACGAGATCGGATACATCAGCCTCAATGGGCACAACATAGTAGGAGCATCCACTTACGATGTAAAAACTTTATGTGCTTAAATATTGGCCAATTTACTGCTACTTAATGAATAAGTATACATGTTTTTCAAAGGAAAGAAAAGAATGGCCGTAATTTATCACGAAGAATCTTTACTTACAAAAGTAAATCGTTTTCTTAACTAGTACCTAAGTAACATTATCAAACTGTGACAACAATATTCACCTAGTAAAATGCAATAAACTATACAACCCAATACATTAATAGGGAGCAACGAACTACATCCATTTATCTTTATCAGTTAAATAATCATCGATTGAATAGTAAGCTCTTTGTATAAGATGTCTCTTGACTACATTCTTAAATTTATTTACTGGTAGACTTGATATGCTGACTGGGATTTTATTGAAAAATTTAACACCTAGTCCCATGAATGAGTTATGAGTTTTATGAAGCCTATGATATCGACCTACCAATTTGTGCTTATTTCTTGTATTCACAGAGTGGATGGAGACCACACTATATATAACGTGAAGTACAATTATTGGACTTGTTTGAGTATTGTCTAAAAGAAAGATATACCTGTAGGTATCAAGATACAGGTACAGATAGTAAATAGTATTTACTTATATAATAATATCATAAGACAACTCACATGATGCCCTCTGCTCTCAAACTAGGCAGAGCCTGTACTATGGCAACCGGACAACTAATACACATACGTATATATTTCTAAATACGAGTACATACACCCAGACCCAAAATAAACCATCTTGCTCATCACACAAAGTTTTATCCTGGGTGGGGATCGAACCCAGCTTAGCACTCAGGGTTACTAACCACTACCAATAGGCCAGTCAACAGACTTATCTTCATGGCAAACAGACGACCTAAAGAAAGTTGCTGGGATAAAGGTTCAGGTGTTATGCAATAAATTAGGAGAGGCTAATGTCCGACAGTAGACCGACACAGGCTGACGTTCATCACGATGAAATCATAAAACAGATACATAGGTGTGAAAGTTATGCTATGAGCTGATTTTCTCCAGCGATTTTTTCATAATTACTTTTTTTTCTGCATTATTTACAACAATATGGTCTACATGTTAGGTAATTATACCGAAGAGAAAGAAAGCCATATAATAAGATCTTTGATTGACCTGTCTACCAACGATCAACAGCAGTGATTATAGCAATTTTTGTCGACTTGCTCCCTGTAGCGGGAAGGCCTGTAATCAGTAGGGATCGCTTGGGTTCACATCAAAATTAATGGCTAATAATCATGTTTACCCTCTTCCAACATTACCCTGTCAAACAGATATATGTTATGAACTTGTCAAACATGTATCATTGTTAAGTGAGGTGGGTTTACGATTAAATAATTACTGCTGATATTTCATGTGTTACGCCATGTTTAGTGCATCGATCAAAATTATATTGCTTATATGATTCCATAGATGCTAGTTTACCATAATATTCAAATTACGGGGAAGCTAGCTTTAAGCAAAATAAAACTATATTCGAAAATAGTCATTAGTTGTTTTGTACTCAGAAGTTTATTTATAACTCATAATTACAACGTGCTCGTAGATGTCTACTACACTAGGTACTACTAATTTGTTTAGATGCAATGAGGACACAGATGCGTAAACTGTGTTAACTTTTTTCACAATTGTTCTATTCAAACAAAGTTCATTTACAAGCTTTATTAAACACTGAAAACTCTACACAAAGTTTTTCAATCAACCCACACGCTAATGTACAATCAACAAAGTTGTAACAATGCTGTACCTACATTTGTTTAGTCCAGTTGAATCTAACCACATTGTTTTGTTTGCTAACAGGTAATTGAAAACTGAGAAATGTGGAACATCGAAGCCCAAAACCAAGTGGAAGTGTCCAGTAATTAAATTGCCATGACATCCGAAGAGCCTATCGATGTGGTCGCCAAAAAAGACGCAAAAAAGACTGATGAGTGCGCTAAATTTGAAATACCAAATAATAAAAAGGAAAAAGCAATCGAAGATCAGAAGGCAAAGCGTTCTCAGGAACTCATGAGACTTGTATATGAACTACCCGATGACATAAAAGCCCCTGAGATAATAGAAAATAATAATATGTTGAAAGAAAACCCACCGATCACGATCGTTGAGATCACTGAACAGAATGGTTGTGCTGAACTGAGTTCTACTCAATGTGATAATGATTACTTTAAAGTAGACAGCAGTCCGGAAGACTTAGGCAATAAGGTGGTATACGATGTTCTGGCGACAAACGAACTAATCATGCAGTGTACTGAGGAGTTCAAAGAAGTTATAGATAGGTCATCTCCTGATGATTGTGATGTGAGTGATGAAGAATTGACTGAGTTAAGAAAATTGTTAGAAGGGAAGCCAAAAATTTTGGAGAGGTATATTCGTGAGTGCGCGAGTACTGATGAAGTGACAAGGCTTCACAGTCTGACGTCATCAGGGCCTCTGTCACCAAGGCCTCATCACGAGGCAAGGAGTACATCGGTGACATCAGACCTGTTCCAGCTATGGTTATCATCGTCTCCCGTAAAGGTGAGTGATAATTGTTATTGTCGTGATGTCATTAGGATACTATTCAATGGTTTTACTTTTATGGGTTTGACTAACGTTTTGTAATTCATAACGTGGCTAGTAATTGTAAAATTACAGGACACGTGACGGCAATATTTTAAATTTTATTAAAATTAATAGTTTATCCCAACCAAAACCCTAAAACATAGATTTCTAATGGCCCGGGAGACATGCTCAATGTTTTTTGCACAAATTCTTGTTTGCACAAGTAAACACGTTCATTAAGACGGCAAAACGTTAACCGCTCAAATGGCTTGCACAAAATGCTAGTGTGTACAAAATTGGTTTGCACAATTAAGCAATTTTAATAAATGTGCAAAAGTTTTCACTATCTGTCGCTATAAATCGCTATCGTGTGGACGGCCCACATTTTTTGCACCAATTGTTGTACAAATTGTTTACACTTGCAAGTCGTTATCGTGTACCATGCAGTTGCTGCGCCATTGTTGCACAAACTGTTTGTGCATGCAAGTCACTGCATGTAGTCAGATCAATAAGACAATATCATGTTTGGATCCATTTTGTCGAATTTAACAACCAGCCAAATTGAAACTCTTAGTTGCCTCCGACTTTCAGAATACTGTTTTCCATTTTTTTTCACACAAGGCTTATTCATTAAATTAAATGTCTTAGGATTTTAGCATAATGCGAACTCATTTAGCTTATTAAAACGCCATATTCATCACAAAATGTTAGGTCTCGTCGAGCAGTAAATTTGGTTGTAAATGGCCTTTGTTCCTTTGATAATCCTGGTTTCAAGTAATGCGTTGGTTTAATTACATTCCTTTTAGAAGATTATAAGGGAAACATAATCTACTTGTTTATTATTTACGTACATTAGCTGTGATTAAATCTCATTTGAAATTATGTTTTTAAGGAAATTATTTGTATTTTAATTATAAAACTAATTTTAATAAGAAGATTGTGGTTGCTTTTGTGTTTTGGTAGTGTGGTGTGAAATCTTAAATGCTACTCTTGGTCTTCGTTTGGTAACAGTTGTTGCATAGTTTTAGAAGCAAATAAGACAGTTCTTAGAAAAACTTGTAGCTTTACGAACTTTAAATCATCACAAAGTATTGACATATTAAGTATAACTATTCACCTAAGGTATTGAAAACAACAAACTATTTGACTGGCCTGTTGGTCAATAATAATATCTTATAATATCTTGGAACAGCTCACACAACGCTATCTGATCGAAATATGCATGTCAAAACACATCAGTCTAGTGTCAAAATTTTCATCATCATCATTCATCATCGAATCTGCCGAGAGGTGAGTCAAGTACCGTGAATGTATTTGAAGGAGTTGGTTGGTTGTTTGGTTCGAAATATTATCGGGTACCTACCCAATTGGTTTTCTCTTCCGCAGGCGGTACTGAATACCGCTTGGCTTTGAATAGGCCTTTGCGGAATGATGTGCGAGGTGGGCGGTTATGTGGGCACAGTACCAATTGCGGCCGGTAGCTTTGCGAGGCAAGCCGCGCGGCATGCTCCCTATGGTACGGTTGTGTTAAGCGAACTGTTATTAATGTTTCTTGCAATATAGTTTTATAATACCTTTTTAAATAAATAAGTGATTTTTTTATTTAATTTAAAAAAAAATGTATTAATATGATACTTTGATATGCAAAGTACGCCATACAAATATCTACATTATATTATTATATGCCTACATTTTATAATAGCATAAGTTATAGTTTTAACTTAATTACAGATTTTTTTTCCTGTGATTTTAAATTAGCACTCAAGTGCTCAAATCAAGCACACACATTTTGTTCAATTGAAAACAAAACAGTTTCATCGGGCAATAAACAAGCTATTTTACCTTAAATTAGTCACGCGATTAAGACCGTAATATATATATTTTCATACAGTGTACAAATCGAATAGTTTATCAACTCCTAATTGTATTGTAGGGGCCCACTATCTCTAGCCCTCTCATGTGACGCGGATGAAGTTGTGAGAATCAGCTATCTGTGTATTTAAAAGGCATAAGAGGAACTTGTGATTGACTGATAAAGGGTGATCTAATTCAAGGATCTAACCTAACCTAACTTATATTTTAAAAGATGTAACGACATCTTATCCTCTTTTTTTAAATCAAATATTATGTGAAAATTATGTCCGGCATTTGGCCGCCTCTTAACCTTCTGCAACAGTTGATTCTTTTGAGGATTATCTTTTGGTGACTTTATTGCAAGTTTCGAGCATTGTATCCGCAATAGCTTGGCGGATGTTAGTTTTTAGGTGAATATTTCTTTGAAAAATCAGCATCGATTTCAAGACAGAACCCAATCTGCGTAAATTCTTCACTGTCCATGATCTCTGAGCTTCAGTTCTTGAGTTAATTGAATTTTATACGAGTAAAGGTGCAAGTCCTGATGCAAATTGCACCAAAGAGAGAAGGATAGGAAAGGCCCAAACTTTGCGAACGGCGATGAATCGATAATTTCTTGTCTTTGGCCACACTATCCACTTGCAGTAGCAATAATGATAATGGTTGACACGGCTTACCCTATCTCCAATGCTACCAGTTTCTTCAATTTGACTCACTTTCTTGCGAATTGTTCGGTCAGTAGTAAGATGAATAAGTTGACTATAATCTTCCCGCAAAAGTCGATACACGGTTCTTACAGAATTGTCATTTCTGTAGAACAACTGAACAATTTATTATCGCGTTGAGCAACGTAAACGTAAAGAGATTCACTTTGTAAATGTATTGTTACAAAGTAACATTTGACGTCTGAAACACGTGCCATTACAAACACCTGTCAAAATTACAGTGTTGCCAATATAGGAACCACGAATTGGATCACCCAATATATCAATACACAGCTTTCTCATTTCTAATTTCAACCAAATCCATTCAGGAGTGGGCTGAATGGATTTGGTTGAAATTTGATTTAGATAGTCTGTTGTTATGATGTAGACATACGTAAAAAGCCTGGAGCAAATTTTTAAAGGGGTGAAATGGTAGTTCAAACTTAACGCGGGCAAAGTCTCGGGCGGAAGGTAGTACTTACATATTTCTAAATACAAACATATTATAAATAAATTACGCCCAGACATAGAAAAAAAAATCATACTCATCATACAAAGTTTTATCATGGATGGAAATCGAAACCACAACCTCTGGCTTAGCACTCAGGGTTACTAACTATTACAGACAAAAAATCATTTGGACTAATAGCGTCAACACCCACGAGATATGCTGGTAACCCTGATAATTATACTTACTATGACTTGGATTGTTTTTAGGAATTGATTTCAATAATTTGAGAACAAGTAGTCAAGAAGTAAGCTCAGAGTGTTTGCCTAGTACTTGTTGTCCTAAAACACTTTATATTATCAGTCTTCACAAGATCCTTATTATACAAACACTTAATAAAAAAACAAATCAATACTTACGTAAACAATCATTTTGTTTATCAACTTTAAGGAAGACCTTGAGGATAAAAACTTCTTTTAACTTAGGTTAGATCAAAATAAGATCACGTTTTTGTTTATTTTTAGACCAAAAATTTCCACTCACAAGCATAGGCTCCTGTAAATTTTAGTTGTGACGAAAATCTAGCTTAATACCTACTTCCTTAAGATTTAAATTACCTTAACGTTACACAATGGCCAAAGTAAGCAATGGCTAAGTGCGGTTTACAACCCCGTTAAAACCAACAAACAAATCTTAATATTAGTTAATACAATATGCGTACCACCGTACAAGACATCATTCGCAAATTGCAAGGTTTATGACTCATTCGTGGATTTCCATGAAGTGTCAGTTTTTTTATACTCATCTAAACGTGGTAATCTCAAACCGTCGCGTATAACATATTCGCCAACCATCTGAAAAATCCGAAACGGAATTTGCAAATTTATTCATACATGAATGCTAACAATATTTTGACATATACGCTGACCGCCAACATTGGCTTTCATTTGAAAGGCGGTCACAAATGGATGCCAACATTGGCTGGCGGGAATCTTTGAACTCATATGAACTACTGCGTACTTATCAAATAGACAAACAAATTTTTCGGCTTGACAATATTAGTAGAAAAGTCTAGTTCCCCCTAGAGCCCCTCTTACATTTACTCTCGCTAATGCATTTAGAGATTTCTTTACTTTCGATCTTGGCGATGCTGCAAGATTTTCTCGAAAACGCTGTACAGTAAACAGCAGAATCCTAATGTAAGGAATACTTACTTTTAATTGACGTACGGCTTAGGGAAGGAAAGAAATAAAGTATCTAATTATTTGGGCATGTAATAAACTAAGGCCTGAAGTAAAAGGAACTCAATTACGTGAGCTAACATCGCGTTTATTTGTCTACGAATAAGACAGCGGCAACGTTGAAGAAAATGAGCGGAAATGTGGTAAACCTTTGTCATCATTTTTGTATTGCTTCTGTTAGCGTAGTTTATTCTTTGTATCGACAATGTCACCAAATAAAGAACAAACATACTTTTATTTTAGTGTGTCCTGGCTATTAATATTACCTACTGCCTCTCTGTATGATGAAACAAGATGTGTGTTTTTGACATCTTCATTAGTACATCACGTCGCATTACCGCAAAGCTCCGTTCTGTTACAATATAAATGTATTATCTGGACACTTCACTTTAGTTGTGTATTTACTACTTATTGTCTTACCGAGTGGTACTCAACACTGAACGTGGGCTCAGCAATATGTAATTGCGTTCTTCCGTCAATATTAGCGCCTTGCTTTTACGTAAATTGCTTTATAGTCTATTTAGATCTTATTATTCAGTTTAAGTTTAAGCTTAAGATACTTTTAAATTGCCTTCATGTAACCAACAATTTATACAACCTGCTTGACTGTAACTAACTTACTTAAGGCTATAAATTTCCATCCATTCCATCTCTCATGTTGCAACAAGAATAAAAAAATTGAAAAAAACCACGACAGGCGTCAAAAAGAATCAAATAATATGTTAAAACCCCCTGACTAACAGGAGGCAGGTAATTAAGTAACCTAAGAAAATCCGTTAGGGTCTTAACTTTTTTAGAGATTTTTTGCAAAATATACGAGTTACTCGTATTGAGAGTAAATATTTCATTGTAACAAAACTAATGTACATCTAACTATTCTGTGTTAAACGTAAAAATATGAGCTTGACCCTTTTTTCAGAAACAAATGCGTGTACTGTAGTGTCCCCTGGCGGTCTGTTACATTAAAACTTAACTTAACGCTCAGAAATGAGACTTATACCAATAGCCCAAAAAAACGTTTTCAATTCGGCCCAGCCGTTTTCGAGTAAAATGGTAACACACACTCGGACACTCAAACAAATACCTCTTACCTCAAACGCATATACGTAAGTCGCGTGTTAGGGTAAAAAGACTACGGCATGTATGAATTCTCATCTTGCAAACTCCTTTTCATTCTCGTCCCATTTTGTACAGGGCTTTAATAGATCCGAAATGAATGCGGTGGCTATACCTACACAAATAAAACCACCGGAAAAAGGATTACGAGGTTGAGTGATGGACGTAGTGTCACTTTCAAAGGGATTCGATTCAATTTGTTGTATCTATCTTATCTACGGCGATAATGTTTTACGAACAATTGAGAATTGTTAGCGATAGCCTAAGCTGGATGTGGGACTTTGCACCACTAGATGCAGACCAGAAAGGGGCAGGCAGGCAATTTCAAAAGTTTTTTAAACCTCTCTTGATAATACAAATCCTATAACTACTATAACCTACATCTCCTGCGGCTAGTTTTAATGAGATTGACCGCTGTAACCGATATCGGTTAGGAGACCATTATTACTATAGGTAACCGTTGTTGTACTTTTAGGAAAACGTAGATAGATATCTTGTTCATTCCACAATCAAATCTTCTGGAACCTTGCATTTCACGGTGTTTCAAGGTGACTTTTGCCAAGGGTTTTCTTAAAGGAATAGGTTTCTTTGTTCTTGACAAGCTTTGATGATCTAATGAAACAAACATTTTTTTTTAGACGTTACTGATATCTCAATGTGAGTTCGATTTTTTCCTGTCTCCTACTTCTAGAAACTACTCCAAGCTCCAACAGAGCTATTCTCATTCGTTCGCAAAATCGACATCAATTTTATCGTGGATTCACTGATATTTAAAAAAAAAAAATAAGTTTCAAAATAATTTGATAAGTATTTATATTATAAATAAGTTTGGTTTGATATCAAATATTGGTTAGTTGATTTCCGCAGCATGGAATCTAGCGCTTCGGAATAGGTCCTTTCTCGAGATAAATATTTGCAATGGCTGCAGATGTTTGCTTCAAGTCTAGCTGTTTGGATGAACAGCTTTCGCTACACAAACAGTTTGTTTGTAAGGGGTTACTCAAGTTACTTGTGCTTCAATATACCTTGAGATTCAACGTATTATTTTATTTGAATCTGGTTTTGATTGACTGAAATACATATGTTTTTGGGATATAAGCCCAACCTGATTGCACCAAAACGCATTGACACTTATATATTTTAATATAACCTAGACAGTTTTGTCACATACATTCTAAAGTGTTAGATTCAAATTGATATTATTTATTAGTGCATATCTATAATGTGATTGATTGATTATTATTCTCAACAAATGGTTTTTTAACGCCACAAACAATGGCTCATTCAACAGGTCTGAAATTATTCTGTCTGTTGGAGCTCATTAGTGCCTCGTATAATATACTAAGCATATAATGCTATACGAAAATAATATTGATATTACTCTAGAAGAACAAAACCCTATCAATTTATTCCTAACTCGATAACGCCCACGACACAAAGTGGACAAAACACTCGACATGCTTTTAACACATTATCTATCTCCTGATATCAATACCTGTCCGTGTCACTAACTGCTATACATATACTCGGATATTTTTGGGTCACTTACTACTTATAAGACTGTGTTACAGGGCTATGTTTGTACATTAGATATACGTTACAAAGAAGAAACTGACTGCCATATATTATGGCATAGTTTGAGTCACGGTATCTAGAAAATACCCTGTAAAGTTGTTGACTGCCCCAGTGTCGCAGTGGAAGTGAAGACTGCTCTGAGCTAATAAGGGGCTCGATTCCTTTTTAATAAAAATAATGATAATATAATAATAATGTCTTGGGACAACTTACACAACGTCATATGATCTCAAAGTAAGCAGAGCTTGTACTATGGCAACCAGACAACTGATAAACTTCTTATATATTTCTAAATACATACTTATTATAGATAAATTACACCCAGGTACAGAATTAACCATCATCCTTATCATACAAAGTTTATCCTGGGTGGGGATCGAACCCATGATCTCCGGCTTAGCAGTCAGGGTCACTAACCATTAGACCAACAGGCCAGTCGGGACATATGGGACAGAGCTTTCTTAAATGTTGGTTCTGAATGGCAGGACGAGGAGTCCTAGAATTAGGTATCTAACTTGTACTATCGAGTAGGATTATCTTTATTAAGCAAAATGTTAAATGTAAATGAGACCTACAACGAAACAGATCTTCTCCGCGTTAATGAGAAAAAAAAATATTTTCAAATGTCATACCTGACGGGGTTACCACCACAGACTTCTCTAATACTAGTAGGTACATACACTGGACAGGCTGCCGCTTTTAAAGCGGCGGTAGCCTAATGGCTAAGGCATCGGTCTCGCAATCGTGAGGTCGCGGATTCGAATCCTACCCATTATACTACCGACGTGAACCCACTCCTAACACAAGTCTTTGAGCTTAGCTGGAGGGGTTAACGAGATTGCTAGTGATGTGGGACCCAATCCCACATTGCTAGTTATCTTTAAAAAAAAAATTAAAGTCTACCTATTTAACAAGGATAACATCAATGGTCATTTGGCATATGTGTCAAGTGTCAAATTGACAAGACAATAATAGGTTGCTGTCACTTTGTACGGGGTAGCTAACGTACTATAATTAGTGCTATATGGGTTGGTGGTTGCAATGCTGGAGTCCAACTTAAGCGCCATAGCAATTTTTAAAAAAAGAATACGGTGCCATCTTTTGGATCCGCAACGAGAGCTGGCCAACGCGAATGCTAACATCTCCTTTATATAGTGTCAAACACCGGGGTTAAATTTAATATACTATATATATACTACATACAATTTTAAGGTTATACATTATGTAGTACTCAGGCACATGTGTATGCACACACACACACACACACACGTACACGTTGGTCACGTTTTGTCAACTTGGCAATTCTGAACTGAACACCCATTTGTTGCAACCGCGAGGCACAACTTTTATCATTATAGTTTTTTAATTGTAATTAACTTCTGTAAACTTGTGACATATGGTGCAACAAATAAATGCTTCTTTTCTTTTCTTTCTTTCTTTCTTTCTTTCTTTCTTTAAAGTTTCATTTCATCAGTTCAATAAAACCTTAGGATCTGCACCTACTCAATAGATCCGCACCGGTTTTCTCAATGTGTACGAAACTTTTGTTGATAATCTCAAATGAGATATATTATCTAGTCTTATCATCTGATTAGATTAGACTAGAGTACTAGACAACAGTCATCATGAGTATCGTAAAGCATTGTAAGAATCCTTTACCATTTTAAGTACACACACCCATACGAAATGAAGCCACATTTCTAACTTGCCCTACAACTATTGGAAAATGGCCAACCAAACGACGCTTTCCCAAACTTTACCTGCTTAATGTTTATCGATTCGATTACGTAATTGTACCATTCGTGAAATAGCATTAGTTATTGTTAATGGCGTGTGTCTTTAAGAATGTTTCAATGCAGGATAAACAGATGCTGTTATATAAAGAATCGTATGTTTTCTGGCATGCTAACAACGAGTATAGTGTAGGTGTGCGACGTGTTTCCCAATATACTCAAGGCAAAATGGTGTGGAAAATCCATCAGAATTTCCACTTTGTTCACTCAGGTACAGTAAGCCAATTCAGCCAACCACACCACGAGTGTTGCATGAACCATCAATAGCCCGCCATAAGTCAGGGCAAAACGTAATAAATGCATCCGACGTTAACTGGTGCAAACTAAAACCCCTATTCATAACTAGCTGTGCCTGCAACTTCGTCTGAGTCAGGTCGCACTATTGCTCACTCATTTAAGACGTTAGCGTGATGATAAGAATAGCCTTACTCCTTACAACATCTGCTGTCTGTCAGTCAAAGTCCTGCCAAAATCTCTCCAGGCGTTAGCGAATGTTTTGTCTTCTCCTATTCGATTTTGAAAATGGAAAGAAAAACAAAGACTATTTATTATGAATGACGGGGTAAGATGGCACGGCCGAGGATTTAGGATGCATCCCATCTTGGCTTTTCTTATCTAATCTCACGGCCTGATTGCGAAGTCTTTGTAAATATTTTGAATAAGAATTGAATAACAACAACATCCCAGACAGTGTCGCCATAATAAACAGAATAGTGCTGATAGTGACCTCATTGTGCTCTCTATGGTCATAGGAAGCTTATTGTCTGTGGTCAATAGCTCTTTGTTTTACCATAATGCAACACCACAAATATAATCCATTGTTGTATGCTTGTTTTGTTTAGGTTTTTGATCTGGAATTGATTTGACTCGTGGTTTAATCTCACCGCTGAAAATTAATATAAAATATTTTTTAGCGAAACATCGGCCGGCACGCTTCAAGAAAAATAGGAGCCCTGCGCTTTCGTTGTCTTTTCACCTCCGTGTCCCATGACCCATCAAACCATTTTTTTAGGCTTTAGAGCGTGCCAAAGATTATACATACATACTTACAAACACACATACACACACACACACATATATATATATATATATATATATATATATATATATATATATATATATATGTGTGTGTGTATACAATCGCATGTGTACACACTCGAAAATCATAACCCTCCTTCTTGCGCAAGAAGGAAGAAGAAGGGTTATGTGTTTCGACCCGAATCAAAAATTGATAGCGTACTTTATAAGATCTCATCGTACTTAAACAAAGGAAAGAAGAAAGTAGTTTGACTATAATAACTTAAGTATTAAGACTGTCTTTATTTTTGTCAAGCTATTAGCTTTATTAATATAATAATTGCATTTTTGAAAGATAAAAAAATTTGAAGTCCAGACCCAGGAATCGCACCCGAGACTTCCGCATGCCAAACCGGGGCCGGAATCGAACCACCTATTTGGACTATGTTACTAGAAAGTTCTGAATCTAGGTAGTATGGGTACCTACTCCTTGCCAGAGCTTTGCATATTTTATGCGAAAAACAAGAAATTACGCCGTAAAAACAATCTGAACCCAATATTTCCCTTCACCTGAAATCTGTTCAATAAATTGCAAAAATGAGAAATTACTCACTTTGGTAAATTATGTACTGAACGGAGGGAAAATTGTTATCGTTGGAAAAAAAGCTTTTAGTTCGGATAAAGCTGATTTACAGTGAGAGGTGTTTGAAATGTGGCACAAATTTTACGCAAGTAGCTTATTGTTTCAGCAGGTACCTACTACGGAAATGGTAAGTGTTGAATTTTTTAAGTCGCCTTGTACGTGGTAGCTTTTAAAGATTCCCGTAATTAAGCGATATGGTAAGGTGGCAGACCGGACAAGAGCATGTCGGCCCATGCTTAATGTAGGGTTTCGGAGCTGTTACCGTATAAAGAAGAGCGTATGTTCATGACACTTACGCCCTTTTGTTGGGAGGCGCAGTTTTTCGGCAATAACTCAATGACAGTATATCCGATAATTTGTTAAATCATTCAAAGTTAAGTTACGTTCTTTATTTTTTTTAATATTTTTTAGTCACACAGTTCAAAAGATAAGGGCACAACAACTTTCATAAAAATATATTCCTTATCAAAAAAAAATTAGAAAACTTTTAATATTTTTACAAAGACCTGTCGAATGATGTGCCACTACTTAATGTTTGCTCAAAAAAAAATTCTGCTTCTGTTACACGTATGGAGTGCCTGAAAATATTTATTTTTATTATTTAGCTATCAAACTTTTAACACCTTTTTCCACAATTTAATCAATATTCATTGTGCAGGCTTTGAGTAAAATGCCTGTGACATACAGACGGACAGACAGACAGACGGACGTGACGAAAAGTTTTAAGGGTTCCGTTTTCGCCATTTTGGCTACGGAAACCTAAAAAGTATAAAATTAGTGTAATAGCTAATTTTAATCGTTTAAGTTTGCTTTACGCTTATGGATTCCTCAAAAGTACCTGAACAATTATCAATAGCAATACGCAAGTACAGTAGGTACCTACCTATATAATTTGAACAGGCTCTTTTGGTACCTACTTCAAAAAAATATTTCCAGGAATATTTCCATAAAAGGGCGACATCTTAATGTACATATTTGGTTCATTTTGAATTGCATTAATGACCTAATTTTGAAGAAAAAGAGTAAAAACGAAAGTAGAAATACTTAAGCGTTTTTCTCCGAAACTACTTAAGTTAAAATAACACATTAAAACACTAAATTTGTGTATTTAATAGGTTAACAAAATTAGCAGTATTAAATGTTAACAACACATCAGGAAAAAATATAAGATAATAACTGAAAACCACTTCGTAATTTTTTTTAATTTGAATAACCTACACAGTCTTGTGTGCTTACTTTCTTTTACAAATAGGCATGTCCTATGTTACTTGTTTATAAAATACTATGCGTCGTTCCTGCGCCCAATCGCTTCCCGGTCGTCATAGATTTCCGTTCCATCGGACTATGAGAGTGAGAGTATTGTTTGCACAGATTAAATATAATTTTAGTTTAGGATAACATTAATTAGACAGTTGACGGTACAAAACCTCTATTAGAATTCACAAACCTTAAACTTTTCAACTTTTGAACCCTTTGAAACCTCAACATTTTTCAAGTCTCTTCCAACTTCCAAGAACATGTAATAGACATATGTAGATCTCAGTGAGACGGTACAAAGAACAACATCTCGAACCTTTCCAATAAATGTCGATTCAATATACAGTTGTAGCTCTTTTAATATTGTATATTCTTTATCATATCAGATCTGCAGTATATGCAATGCTTACAGGATAATTAGCTTAATCCTAATTAATATCATAAATGTGAAAGTAACTATCTGTTTGTCTGTTACGTTTTCACTCATAATCCGCTAAACCAATTTAGACGACATCCACACGAGCGGAGCCATGGGCAAGATAAAAAATTGAATATTAAATTTTTTCAACTTTTTTTACCTACGTTCTTCAAATATATCTAAGAATAATTCTGATTAAGCTAAATTTTAGTTTAAAAATCTCACCATTGTCACCTACAATGAGTTCTCCGAAAGAGTAACAAAGATCAAAGATAAGGCAGTGAATTTCTTCATTCAAAATCTATGCTTTCTTGCAAAAAATACACCTTTTTTACAACAAAATACTGAGATGTCGGTTAGTAAAACTAAGTATGTATGAAGCTTTTCTTCTGTGTTCCTACTACGTAGAAGAAAAGCTTCATACATACTTCCGAGGTTCACGGATACACTGTTAGAACAATGTGGTCCAAGCTGGTCCGACATTCCGAGAGTATGTAAACTATGTCTACGTGTGCGTTGCTCAAGCGCTTTTGTCTGAAGCTTACATTCTGTAGTCTCGGTGTTTTGTGATAACAAGTAATTTCAATTCATAAAATTTAAGATGAAAAGAAAAGTCTCTAAAAAGTTACCTTTCAGGGATTGCCAATAAAAACGCTCATTAAAAACACCTTAATTACCTACTCAAAACTTTAGCGGCATCTCGTCATTTTACGAGCCATTAAAATTACTTTTTTATTTTATAAGCACCGGTAACAACATGCCAAGAGGGCAGAAGGTAACCTTCACACGCATCTCGGGCAAGCACGCAGACAGACATCGTTCACTTACATGGAATTTCATACCCCTTTAGAGCACTTTGTTATGAAGGCAACCGGGTATTCCGTCACAGTGAGGGATGCTCCACACATAAGTGGGTCGGCACTGTCGCAGCATTTGCCGAACAACAATCTAATCGGATAGTTCATTCGGGTCGGTAGATCATTTGATTCGGCAGTATTTGTCGCACAAACACTAGGCCGGGCGACAGTGGGTAATGCCGTCCCGAGTACATGTTCGGCAAAGCGGTTTTTTTCAAAACATTCATCTACATTATTTTTGATTCTGTCGCCCGGCTGTTCCGATTGATGTCGGCCCGCCTAAGTGTGTAGCAACTCTCAGCGCGAAGTCTATGTGTGGGGCTCGAACGCGCCTTGTATGAACATTAACTTCTGAACTCTCGACATGTTGCGTCGGTAATCTTCGTCGACGGTTGATGCCAATAAACATATAGGTACAACATTTTCCATCAAGTTTCCACTGCCTTTAAGCTTTTCCAAATAATACGTCGAAAATAAAGACGATGTAAAGCTGCGACCAGACATGCGGCATTCGCTGAGTGTCAAGCCCGTTATTTGCTGAATATAGGGTAATAAAGCGCACGATAGGTGCTCATAAATCACCGAGTTACACTTTATTTGAGTTATTGGTAATACTTACCTACTTTTTTTGCTTAAAACAAGTTATTTAAACTCAAAACTCTCTAAATACCTAAAAAGCAAAGGCTACACTTGTAATATCTCATTTCTTAACAAAATTGACTCTCAATCTCTCTCACATGATGACACATTAAGCGGGAAAAAAGAAAGAGAATGTCCCTAGTTTTTTTAATTGCATATTTTTAAAATATTTGTTTAAAAACTGTATTTTTTCACAGCTAGGTTTGCAGAGCCTAATATATTATATGTACACCTTGTTAAATGGTGGTGTTTAGGCAAGTGTTGTGGCTCTAGTGAAGGCCTGGCAAATACAAAGCCGCTCGGCTTTGTATTTGCCAGGCCTTCACTACGTGGCGAAATGCCGCATATCTGGTCGCGGCTTTACCTCGAAAATGAAGACGGTATTAAAAGGCGAAAGTTCAAGGTCTGGTTAATGCAAATTTTGTAGAACCGCGAAAAGCCAACTTGCGGTCCTTGTAAAAAGATATTTGCTGTTTAAAAGTTCATTTATTTACAAAACTTCGGTATATTGGTGAAGGGTCTTATTTCACCAAAACGTTTTTGTTATAGTTCAAAGGTTTTTCTCTTAAAGGCTTTCGCAAGTTGTTGTTTTAATAATGATTTTTGGATTGACATTGAGTTTTGATTTTAAGTTTACGTAAAACATTAATAAGAGAAAATAATTATATACTAGCGGTCGCCTCGCAGTTTTACCCGCGTAGTACCTGTTACCGTGGGAATACAGGGAATAAAAAATAGCCATTGTCAGTCGGGGTTAGTGTAGCTTCCCAACGGTAAAAGAATTTTTGAAATTGGTCCAGTAGTTTTTGAGTTAATTCATACAAACATCATTATTTTTAAAGCCTATGTTTAAACTACATTTATAGTAGGGTAGACCCCCGGTCTTTGTATCCCGCACAAAGATTTAATTTAGCAATAATGCTTCGTTACTATTTAACTATATGGATTCTGGAAAATACTTAAATACCAATGAGTAGCCTGGTCCCCGCTCTAGGGGCAAAAAGAACCAGGCTTAATAGGGCCACTTTGAATTAAAAAAAAACAATTATTGTACGCAATACCTTATATTGTAAGCTTTAAACATAGGTAAAACATAACTTTACAATTTACAATGTTATAAATAAAATTCTCAGACTAAAAATAAATAATTTGATAAATGTTACTTACCAAACGGCAATCGGGCCCTAGAGGCCACTATTTGTCTAGCGGTACGATCCCCTACCTCCTACGTTCCTCTTACGCCGTTACATGAAATCTCTGACTGAGTATTATTTTCGGAAATAGGACCTTTTTATCCTCGGACCTTATAGCCCCGGTCCACCCTAAAGTTTTATCT
The DNA here is from genome assembly GCA_945859575.2 of Herminia tarsipennalis. Taxonomy (NCBI): domain Eukaryota; kingdom Metazoa; phylum Arthropoda; class Insecta; order Lepidoptera; family Erebidae; genus Herminia; species Herminia tarsipennalis. Next base: position 19,915,877 of record OX243855.2, read on the forward strand.
AAATCCTTTCAGATGTTTTTAAAAGATCAACAAAAACAGTAGGATAAGATGTTCTCTGTTTTTTTCAGTCTATAGTCTGATAGATTAGGCACAGGACCAGCGATGCCTTGACGTAGTATGGAGGAAGCTGTTTTTCTGTTTTAAAAAGACGGTGATCCTGACAGTGGTGACGTTGTTTCGCCACGCTGAACTATACAGGCAACAAGTCGAAACCATAGCTTTTTCTATAACCAAACGTGACAAAACCTTTATGGCAAATTTTCTTTTTGACACCTTTTGTAGCGAATATTTGTACAATTGGAAATGTAGAGCCATTCAAATTAACTGGACTGGCCCGTTTGTCTAATGGTTAGTTACCCTGACTGCTAGGTTGTCGGTTGCAGTCGTGGGTTCGATTCCCACACGGCAGACCATTTTGTGTGGTCCACATATTGTTGTTCTAAGTCTGGGTGTACTTTGTGTTCGTGATTTGTATGTTTGTAAAGTCCTTCGCGACACAGACCTGGTAACCTAGCGCGCGCGTTGTCTTTAAAAAATTTATAAAATTATGTGCTGCTATTTGTACTTCAAAAAGATAAATCTAAAATTTGAATACAGTATAATGTCTATGATTATTATGAATCTTGGCTCAGAAAATAATGTCCCCATAGAGAAGGAATCCTTCAGATCGATTTCTCGATAGAAGAAAGACCATACTATCAAGTCAAGATTACAAAATGCTCGTCAGCATATCGTGATCCTGATGGTAATCGTCACGCCCATAACAGATTCAGTGACACCCAAATCCTTGTTTAGCAAAGATCTTAACATCACCGCTCTGCGCTTCTCATTTGAGACATTAGTTCGTAAGTCTCACAGTCACGTGCCCTTGCAAAAACACAGTGATGTGTTCACATCACTATTTCACAGAACTGTCGGACTTCCTCCCTCTGGGTACGCCTTTGAGCCCTGCAATATTCTTTATTTCTTTTAAAATGAAATTCATGTCTCAGAACTGGCACAAACCGTTTCATGAGAACCTGTATATTATGTGAAAATTAAATAACAATACGGAGCCATACAGAGGCGCAAATAAATGCGTAAGTACATCGTCTATATGAAAATAAACCGAATATTGTGAGATGAGTAAGTGGGGCGGGCTTTAATGTATTTAAATGTAACCTTGAAATGTAAATGAAGCTTTTACAATGACAATAGTACGGTGGCCGGGAGACAAGACAACAGCGTCTACCATTATGATTTATAAATGTTTAATGAGGAGGTTTACCTGATTTAGCTTCTTTACATAATTTAAACTGATTTGATAGTGAATTGACGAGTGAAGGTGTTTATTTTTTAAGTGTTTTTAGATATTGTTCAGGTGAAAGTAAACCGTTTGGTATTTAGTCTAATAGACCAAAGCTAGTGGGTCTTGGGGACAAAGGGAATTATTTGAAGGACTCGATAATCAAATTACTAATAGGACCCAGCTAGAATACAAGCTCAAATATAATCTGTAATATAATATAATCTATTAAAGTGGTAGTACGTACGTCTACCTACTGTATGACGTTCTGGATTCAATTTCTTCACAGGACAGAGCTTTGTGTGTAATTTGTGTTTCTATTAAAGTACCTAGTACCTATTTAGTAGAAACACAAATTACACACAAAGTATTACACATGTAGGCTCAGGATGCCGTAGGTTATAGCTTGCCATCGTTCACGAACACCGGGAGATTACTAGGTTTAGATTTTACCATTATTAATTAAATTAATATCTTAATTTCACCACAGATAATTTAATAAACGAAATAATACTAGACGCGTCTAAATTAAATAGCTAATAATTGATTCCACATATCACTATTTGAAAAAATAAAATGATTGGGTCGGAAATTAGCGATTCGTCGGGCACGTGGTGCGCAAACGGCCCTCGGCGGCGAACTGCCTACAAGATGGCCGCCCCGCCATCACGTCCATGTGACGTTCCGCAAGAATGATCAACTACCTTCATTCTTTTCCGACGTAAATGACAGTGAATGTCAAATGTTGCCATATGTTGCGCCGTCACACACAATAGTACCTATTTATTTTTTAAACGACATTTTCTAACAATGAAACCTAAATAGATCGATTTATTGCCCACTGCATACTTAATTTCATGAAAATCGTAGAAGTTGTTTCCGAGATTCCGTTTATATATATATATATATACAAGAAGTGCTTGGTATCAGATATATATCCCGATAGATTTATTCCAAAGAGAGAAGAAAAAAATATCTAAAAAAATATATATATCGCAGATAGGTATGTAATAAGATTTATGGCTGTTTGTCTACCGAAACAGAGACGCATGGAAATGTGCCAAATATAACCAATAGAATCGTATAATTTTAATTTTAATTATATAAATTTAAAATTAAAATGACGGTTGTCAGTTATCAGTCATCATAATCTGTTGTACGTATTATTTATCGACTTGCTCTATGTCAGCGAATCGACACAGTCCGCTTCTTCTCTTCGCTGCCTCACTTTGCTTCGGTGAAAGGTCTTTATTCCCATACGCAACTCAATTGTAAGACGTCGCTTAGTCTCATGCTGTCCTTGTCACTTTAAGGTAAGTAGTAGCAATACAAATACAAAATTTATTGTGAGCATTGTTGTCTTCTATGTGCAGTTTACCGCCACAATATCTTTGACCAAATTTAATATTTATTATATACTTAGCACAGCTTTGTGCCTGCTTCAAAAGAAAATTAATTTTCTTTCAAGTTATGGCTTCAGAAATCACAATAGCGCCCTCTACAATGACCAAAGATTTTCAGTCGATACCCATTCAGTAGCAAACTTCGTTAGATCACAAAGACTTCCTCCATTACCTGATCGGCAGCTTTCCTAGTCGCCTTTTTACCTTGCTTTATTCGTTTTTCGTTCAATGGTTCCCATTCACTGAACTATTTCTATGTCGTTTTGTACCCTATACGTGTTTGTGAACGATAATTTATGAGTCGTATTGAAAAGTTGGGTTTATATTTTTTTCTATACTGTTATACACTTTTTAAAGCCTTGTTAGATTTAAAAAGACTTGTTTTCAATGGTCTTTGTTGTTACTTTCTTAGTACTTTGTGCTCTTGATTTGGCTCTTTATTGCGAAAACTGTTTAAGTCATAAGTCATAAGTAATTTATTTCAGAACAATATACATTGTGTTGAACAATATACATTGTTGTTTACTCAAACAATGATTATAATTTTTCATTTTTAACGCCGATAAAATGGCGATGGTGATTATGACTTCTCTTCCTTCTCACCCCCCCCCCCCCCCCCCCCGGTGAGAAGGAAGGATTAAGGGTGATTATAAAAATAGAGTTAACATTATTTTAGCGATTTCGTCTTAACTTGCTGGGCCATTTGGACAATTGTTTATTACACTAGCTTTTTTTTTTTGGAAATCCATTCAGTCGTTCGAAGATATCTAGTTTAATACTTAGGAGTTGTAAGTACTCACATAAATCAGCTTAGTAAACGTACAAATCTGATTTATGCAAGTGCAACTCTGGAGTATTAAACTGTAAGAACTCCTACAGCAGCACACAGGGCTCCTTTCTGAGACAGGGTAGTAGCTCCATTCAATATTAGTAATAGTATCAATAAAGTCCGCGGCATGTCAACCTGTAAGCTATATAGTATAGGACTACAGGTCTTACTCACTGTTATAGGATCGGAAACATGCTGAAACTCTATTTGTCTGAAGTCAATTATACTGAATATACCGATGTAAAATGTTTTGTATAACGTTGGCTAGCAAATATGTATCTATTGTGTTTTACCGCAATGTGTATGCTGTTATAATATTTGCGAATAATTTCATTTCATCGTCATTGTTACTGAAGTAAAAAGCTTACAATGGTGTACGATGGGCTCCATTATAAATTCATTACTAGAGGCGCTCTTGGAACAGACATTCTATCTATTATTCATTATTTTAATCGTGCTGGGAAATATTACTTGTATTAACTAGAGATTGGGCGCCGTTTCGCTTTCGTCGAAGTTGGTAAACCACCTTAGGTAGTTCCAGATGCATTTGTTAACTTTAAACCGACAATTTGACACAGGAATAAACGCGTTTAATCTAGGTAAAGTTATTTACCTTATGCGTTTATTCCCGTGTCAAATTGTCGGTTTAAAGTTAACAAATGCATCTGTAATTGTATTTATAATGCAACGCGTAAGTTTAAAAGTTATAACTTTAAACCGCTTTGCTTACCATTATTTTGACCAGATTGCAAGCAATGGTTTTATACGAGCAGGGGGCTTAGACATATATGCCACACGCTTCTTTTTTGGCACACGCTACTGTTGTTTTTGGTCCACCAATCCAGCAGCAGTCACGTGACGTATTGTCAACTATATGTCAAATGCATACATTTTCCCGCGTTAGCGTGTGCGGAAAAAGTATCGTGTGGCATTTGTCTAAGCCTCCAGGTCGTCCCCTGATAGTGAGCGTCACGCTAGCTTTAACAGTATCAGTGCCAACCAAATCCTTGTTTGGTTCCATTTCAACATTACCCAGTGCGAGTACCATTTGCACCTGGGTTCATAAAAGTTGAAATACTTTGACCCTCCATAAAATTTATTTTACTTTATGATACCTTCGACATAACATATCTTGAGTAACACAACACTCCTGAATTTTATAACCTATTTCAAAAATTTTCACCCCGTCTTCCCCTCATTTTAGTGTACTCGTTTCAAATTTATTCGAGATTTCCCCCGAGCGCCAAGAGAACAATAAGACGTTGGTAACAATATGTGGTATATATAACTCTTCACCCCTGTGTCCTCTGCGGTAGACAGATGGAAATTTATTCCATAAATATCTGTGATACTAACGGACAAACGGTGGCATCAAAAAGCTTGAGGAGAAATAGGACAGAGAGCATGGTTTTCATTCGTTCAGATTAAGGTGCCTAAATGGAGTAATAACCAGACCCCTTATTCATTACACATTAATAAGAAACTCAAACCATTTTTTTATTACTTGTCAATACTTGTTTGAAAAATTCAGTATAAAAAATCCGTAGTCCCCCAGTCTTAGTTTTTCTTTCATACTTACAACGTTATATCTACTTAATAATATTTTTCAATAGAATTTGTACGAACATTTTGTTACTTCTCATTTGATCAGCTGTTACTCGTAAATTTGTAAAGCCTATATATACTACTATCGTGATTTTTCACATACCCAACATTAACCATTTGGCTGGCAGGGGGGGGGGGGTTGTAACGGATCCCTAAATCTAAAAATCGTTTTCCCAACCCATAACGTTTTTTAAATACCTATCTATACCCCACACGATGGGGTAGGTGAGAAAAAAAAATCACACCCCCACTTTACATATAGGGGAGGTACCCTAAAAATTATTTTCAAGTCGGCTTAAGTAACATTCATGCAAAATTACAGGCTCCTAGCACTAACAGTCTCTGAGCAAAGGTGCGGACGGACATGGCGAAACTATAGTTTCCGTTTTCCGTTTTGCCATTTTGGCTACGGAACCGTAAAAAAAATACGTTTGTGGGCAGTTTCAAATATACTGCTTACGAGAAAAAGCTGCAATGAAACTCATCTGCTACTCATTCAAAAGTTCAAAACTCATTATATTTTCTGGTAATGATTTCATAGACATCACGGTAGGTCGCATTGCATGATTATCAATCAATACTTGTATAATAATGTGAATGTAAGTTTGTTTGTTACGCTTTCACGCGAAATCTACTCAACCGATCATCATGAAACTTTGTACACATATTCTTGGATGTATTAGAAGTAACATAGGGTTATAAAAAAAAGGGGAAAATTTACGCAGACGAAGTTGCGCGGGACAGCTAGTAATGAAATAAAATATGACAAAGGTAAAGGTTAATAACGCACATCAATCCTCGTGTTTTATTTATTTGTAATCAACCGGGCTGTTTCGTAAATTAGTCTTATCAACTATAATTAAATCTAAAACAAAAAAATACTAATGAAAACATATATCAGTATTTTAACTACATAACAGGTGGTTTGACTTCTTCAATTATTTTTTAATTTTTTAATATAATTTGTTTTGAAAATGAAGAATGAAGACAAAGGAAAATTATTCGCTACCTGATATGTATTTAATAACATATATTTATGTATTTGAGTGGATGTATGTACCATTAGCCTGGTAAAGTTATGCGAAATAATTTTTTATATATAAAGCACTGTCAACTTGTAATTATTTTGAAAAAATTGGTTGTTTAAAAGTAAAAATATAATTGTTTAAATTTCAAATGTCCCTCCATATTTTTTCGAAAGCCAATTTATATTTTAATGACTCATTTACCCAAAACTTAATGAGTCATTTGATTGACTGCAAATGGCTTTTATGGATGTAAAAGCAACCATCTACCATTGGTGAAGCACGGTCGCCTTACTTTGCGGGATGAACAAAGGAGTGGTCGGCCAAAGACGGCTGTCACGGAAGAAAATGTGCTTGCAAATTACACACGACGAGATTCAGCATACACTGCACATTGATTTGGGAAGCGTTCATCAGATTCTACATGAGCACCTTCGCATCAAGAGGATAGTTTGGCGCTGGGTGCCGCACAACCATACCGAAGCTCGCACTGATATGATTCAAAAATTTGAAGCGACTCATCTCGGCGCGTGTACGACATTGTGACAGCTGACGATCCTCCTGGATTTATCAATACGATCCCGAAACAAAGCGTCTCCAGTTAGGCTGTTTAAAAACGAACCAACGCCTGCGAAAGTGAAGCGATCGAGAAGCGCATGGAAAAAAATGGCTAGTTTCTTTACTTTGTCGGGGTGGTTTCAATTTCATTACGAGACCAAAGCAGCATCAACGCCGACTGGTATACCACAAAATGTCTGCCAGAAGTTTTGTCTGTAATGAGCAACAAGCGACTGAACACTGGGCACCGCGGGGTACTACCTCACCATGACAACGCACCCGCGCCTCAGCACTCAAAACAAGGATCTTTCTGGACACCTCACCGGTCAGAGTCCTTGGTCTCCTTACACACCTGATCTGGCACCGTGTGACTTCTTTTATTCCCTAAAATAATAAATCAACTAAAAGGAATACAGTTTTCACCACCGAAAGACGCGCTAGCAGCGTTCTTCGGCGTTCTTCATGAAACTTTGTGTAGAGGCTGGTAGAGATTTCTTTGAAAAGATTTAATTAAAATATTTTATCCATAGAAGTTAGTTCTTTAGTTTCTCAAAACTTGAACTGTGTGTCCCACATATAAAAGTTCATAAAGACTTGTAGAAGATAATAGCATATTTACAGAAAAGATTGCGCCAACTCATATGGAGGGGTCCATATGAGTTGGCGCTATCTTTTCTGTAAATATTATATCCGTTAAGGTGGTCTATACGGAAGAACACCTTAACGGATTTAATATTTACAGACCACCAACCAGTTTAATTTTCCTCAACCAACTCAAAATCTACCAACTTAGGCGTTATACTTTGTGCGGTCCATTGCAAGATATTAAAATCAAATAATGTCTTAACATTAACCATTTTTGAGAATAGATAAAAGATTTTTAGCTAAATCTACTTAATTTCTTTAAAAAAATCATAACCAAAAATATTATTTCTTCAACTACAATCTTCATACATCTACTGATTTTATCCTCAAATGAGCTTTCACTTACAACAATTATTTTAAACATATTTATAAACCTTCTAAATCCGGAAATACTTGTTTCAAACAATGTTTCAGAGTTCATCTCTCCTCTGTTCGATATCTTCATAAATTTGACTGTGTGAAATGTTTTCTTCCTGTTCGAATTATGTACTTTTTTATTCGGTCTTTTTTTAATTTATTTTTACTGGGTAACAGGAAAAATGTACGGATCCACTTTAAAGCGACACCCACCGAGACATACGGAGGTAAAGCAGATCCCGTAAACCCAATCAAAATACTTCAGTCTATCCATTGCGCCTTATCAGCCAAACGTTTCAATCTTTTAACCAACACTATGTCTACATCACTTTGCAATAACTGCAATAAATCTTTTTCCCATACCTCCAAATTCACATTCCTTATTATAGCTCACGTAAAACTTAGTTGACCTGTCCTTTGGCATCTAAAATCCAATGCTTTAAATTCAGGGCAGTCAAGTATTTTATTTTCGTCTTCCATATTTTGCAACAAAATGAATACTCGATAAGGGCTTTTGTATTTTATACGCATAATATTATTTATAATTTCCGAGATTTATAATTTTCCAAGACCAATCTTCGAAATATTTTGTAGTAAGTGGATTTGAACTTAATCGGCTAAATAGATTGGGAGCAAAAAATTGCCTGCGACAGATAGACATACAGAAACACAGGTGATCCTGTAAGGGTTCCGTTTTTCCTTTTGATGTACGGAACCCTAAAAAAAAACTCTGCTCACTCAGGGCCTGTAAACATGACCTTAGAAAGGGTCTTATCTCGTATTAACCATTTAATCCTTGATTGTTTTACTATTTAGGTAACCAGCACGATTGACGGAATTAAAGGCGTATTAGGTACGCGTATCTTTTGCTCCGATTTGTTTTAGGATAATGAAACAGCCCAATAATGAGTATTGCCCGACCGTTCGGTTCTATTCGAAGTTTACTTTGGTTCCTATTTCTATTTCTCGCGATTTTGTTATTTGGGTTAACCTAATGTGTTCATCTGTGATAATTATTCAGATGTTTTAAAATAATCGAGGTCTCAATTTTATATAAGCCAGATTCTGATATGTTGGCTTGTCTACTAATGCTCTCCCTATGTTTAATTAATGAGTTATACATATCGTGACTACGGAATATTGTGATAATATTAATAATATCTAATGTTCTCCTTAACGATTTCGGTTACAGCTGCCATTAGAGACGCAGGTAGTATAGTGTAAATTTGCTTATTTTTACTGTGGTACAAGTACCAGAATTCTAACACGAGTACACGACCAAAGAGACAGTTGTTTTGTGTACTGCATGGTTTTTATTCACGCTGATTTCTCGATCTCGCCTCATATCTACTGAATTCAGCGCTAGACTTCGTCATATCTTGTCATTCCATGTTTTTGTCATTGCTTCATTCAAGTTTCATTATTATTGGTAAATAGCTTCTCCATTTAGTCTCAATCTCTGTCGTGTTTAATATGTTGATTAGCAGTAACTCCTAGATTAACTGAGACTTAGCGCAACAGTTCGTGTGCGTGCTAGTGTTGCATGAGATTGTTCATATTTTACACGAAAGGACATGCTCTAGTGTCTACAAATTGGTAAATTAGAATCAAATACATGGAAATAATAAAGTTAATACAATTTTTCAAATTCAATTATGTATTATTATGAAATTTCGGCCTGGACTTTCTTTTAATAGACATGGATCATGGATGACATACCCTGCTCTAAATTGTGCATTCAGATAATCACTACTAATGTATATATTTACAAAAATACATTTAACTACCTTAATTTGACTACCACGGAGGCACAGATGTATAAAGTACGTCTGTTGCGCAAGAGGTCGTGGGTTTGCTTCCCATATGGGACAAAACTTTTATAATATCCATAATGAGCCGAATGAACTGTGTCTTTGAGTTGGCAATTTAAACAGCCCCTTTTTCTGGCCTGCATTGTCTTTGTCTAATTCATAAGTTTGCATTTTGGTACCAACTTCTCTTTAGTTTACGTTTACTGGTACAACCAAACAAATGTACTCTGTTCAATTAGCGTCCCTTGCCATCCCACGCAACTAGAAAAGTTGCTAATTGTCCTGTAGACTGTTATCTGAACATTGCAGGGGTGCTATCTTCTAAGCGCACAGCCTTGCGCGCTGCGTTATCGAAGCGATGAAATGTAGAGATGGACCATGGACTGGGTCTATGGCCGACTGGCCAAGCAGTCAATTTTACAAGGCTGATTAGACGGCCAAGCTGACTACTATACTACTATACTATCCTTTAAGTTTTTTATTGTTAATACTGTAAGTAATTATGCCAGGGTTAGTTGGCCGGACCTTGGTCACAATAAGTAGCCCATCTTATTCCACCACACACATTATTCTATTACATAGCAAATCGAGGAATCCGTATGGTTTTCTTGCATCTGCTTGCACTGAGAACGAAAACGGAAGTAGATGTATGTAATCCTTCTTCCGGTTTCGTTGTTTTGAAAAAGATGGGATAGTCGGTGTTCTCGACTAGGTAAGTACTTACCTATTCGAGACTAGTACATACTATCTCTAACGAAATGTGAAGTAATAGACGTCTCGTCGCAGCGACAACGTTGCACTCAAGACAATAATAGGACCCCAGTACAAATTCGATACAAGTTGTAGTGCACCGCTAAGTGCAACCCCGAGTGCGTTGTCCAAAGCAATTTGTCGAGCAATCAGCTGTTTGTAAACTTGCGGCGATATTTCCTGCAGGCGTTAATTTTTTTTTTATATGTTTTCATATTACAACAAAGTTAATGGTTCACTAACTACTGATGAATAAAAGTAAAAGAAATACTTAAGATCAATGTTATTAGGTTAGAACCTGCCCTCCCAATTTAGAAAAGTGTGAACAATCCAACTTATTATTCTTTGACCGATGAAATCGAACGCTTTACCTTTATACTATACAGACCAAAACACGCACACTAGTGATACTTACAATCCATCTACCGCCATGATGGGCCACCTGTTAGCACTTTTGTGCTAGATACCTGATATACACATAAGATCACATTTCTTAGTAATTTCACCTTACATAGGCAGTCCACCAAAGGCAATTATTGTGTTGTTTTTGCCCACGTTCATCGACATAACTCTTAAATGCTATGAATAAATCCAATCCTCCATATCCGAATCCTTAAGGTATATGGTTTACGCATACCAAATAAGTCTAGGTTAGGCCCATTAGGTTTTTGGAGATGAAGCCGTATTCCCTGTACCGACGACAATTGCTTCCATCAGTTCTATTTTTATTAACATTTTGAGTCTCCCCGGACACAGATTTTATTTTAGGTGAAAAGAAGTGACATAGTGGAACAAAACGAACAACGACATCGATTTCTAGCGCCGCGGTACTTGGTCATGTCATGTCGGTAAAGTGGCGGTTGTTCCAATGGATAACTCGCGAGGGAAATGTTGGGAATTGACTGGAAAATGTAGTTTGCTTTGTTTGCATACAAATGTAAATGTAAATTACCATAGTATATTCCATAAATTCGGATTGAGGTAAGCACAGAATAATAAGTAAATTAATTAATTAATGAATGTTTTAAAACGTAAAATATAGAATTAAATTAAACTCTGTGGTGGCATCTACATAATTACAAGATTGCTTTAAGTCCTGAATCGCGCCAGTGAAGTTCTCACAGCTGCTACAACTTTGTCTGATCCATTACAGTCCGTCAAATCTAAGAAGTACCGTTTGACAGTTCTGACAATTGAATGATAGGGATGGGATGAAAAAATCGATTACTATAATATCCGAACTTTAAGAGATCGATTACTATAATATCCGAATTTTAAGAAATCAATTGTTATAATTAAATAAAAGAAATGTTTAGGATATTTTTTTATTCACTACTAGTACTAGTATCGTCGTCTTCGTCATCATCGTCATTTAAATTAATGACCAGTTGATTGTCCATTACATTATCAAAGTGTACGTCTCTTTCGAAGTCGTCCATTATTATTTTCTTTGTTTTTTGTACTACTTTACTCCAATCTTCCTGTGTAACTTGGGCACATGCTTCCTTTAATAAACCTTCCATTTTCTTGACACTGAAGGGTGGTTTTGTGTTGTGTCTTGCTGCATAACCTGTAAAACAATAATGTAACTATTTGATAGCAGACGAAAACCATTGTTTAAATTATAAATGTTAGAAGTACTCGTGTTATTATTATAATATTATAAAATATTACCTTTAACTTGGGCCCAAATCAGTTCAATGGCATTATATTGGCAATGGTACGGAGGAAGTCGTATGACTTTGTGCCCGTGCTCTTCGGCCAATTGGTCAATTACATATGTCGGTTTTGGTGGTTTATGCAATTTCACTAACTGTAATAATTCAGCTTTTAATAGTGACATGTCGGCATCCACTCCTTTTCTTTGCAGCCATGCCACCAAATCTGCTTTCTTATTGGCTGACGTAGGTGCTTTATCAATTTGCACAGAGTGGTATGGGGCATTATCCATTATAATTGTGCTGTTAGGAGGGATATTCTGTAATAAATTTAAGAACCACTCTCGGAACCTTACTGCGTCCATTTCTTCATGATACTCTTTAGTGCTTTTGGATTGGAAAGCTAATAAAGAGTTTTCCACGAAGCCTGTAGACGCTGACCCAGCATGGCATATTATGAGGCGTCCACCTTTTCCTATCGGCACCTTCGAGCACGAAGCTTCAGAATCATCAGTCCATGTTTTCGGCACAGAATGGTTGGAATTTAGCCAGGTTTCGTCCAAAAATATTACATTATCCCAGTTTATAATTTGTTTAACTTCGCGCAGGAATGTTAGTCGCTGCATAATTATGTCATGTCGCTCCATAACAATTTTTCGTTTGTCAACTTTTTTGTATCTGAAGCCAATTCCTGTTATTACCGTTCTCAACGACTCTATGCTTCCCTTATACAGCCCGGCATCTTTTAAAGTTGCACATAACTTTGCCAATGTTGGAAATTCGCCTCTTGTAAAATACCCGTATATATGGTTTCTAATAGCATGACTATCGAATTCATCGATGCCTGTCACAGGTTTATTTCTTTTTCGTTTTTTCGGTGTGTGAAGTACGTTACTGTCACTCCCCGAAGGCCCATATTTTTCACTTAATATTTTGCCAACGGTGCGGCTACCAATACCGAGAGCTTCACCGACGCGATCCCGAACTTGTGTAACTGGCAGTAGAAGTCCACCATTTTGAGATTCACGCTCAAAATACTCGTGTAATTTCACCACCAATTCACGAGCCTGGCTGTTCAAAGTACGTCCTCTTTTCGACATTATTAATAAACACTTGCTTAGTTCGGAGTCCAGTATAAATATTGCCAAGGTAAACGGATAAAGAATGATCAGTCCAGAAAAGTAATAGCCAAGTCACAAATTGTAAAACACAAACGAGAAAGCAAGTACGCGCACAGTCAGCTTCCAAGATGGCGAGAGACTGCTGACGCCGAACCGACCGAGCGGACCGCGTGCGCTTGTAGTTGGCAGTGTTGCCAGAAAAAAAAAATTGTAGAGACTTGGACACCTGCGATTTTGCCTATTGACCTAAAAATAATTAAATTAATTTATTTTAGGGTATCTGTGTATTCAGTGCATTATGCGGTCGCGCAGTAACGTCGTTAATTTATAACATCAGGCAACAACATTTTTGTGAATGGGTTCTACATACCTTATTTTTATTAGTTTTAGACGTAGAAATAAGACTTAGAAGAAAAAATTGTAATTGTAAAATCAATGGATGTGCTTGTTAAAAATTTGTTTATTTCTCTGTAATATGCAAACCCATACTATCATACACAAAAATAAATGTAAAAAACACTATCCCTGACTCCATTTACTATTTCGACAGCGTTAGCGCGAGAAACCCCGACTTATTTGGGCGCGAAAATCAAAAATCGACAAATCGCTTTCGACAACTTTTTAAAGAAGCAAATATATTTGATTTATAAATACGTATTTTTGGTGAATGGGTTTTATCTCATATTTTACGATTACATAACTATTTAGTTATGTAATCGTAATATGTGAGATAAATCCCATTCACATGAAAAAATATTTGTTTGGTTGTCAAGTGTAATTTGTAAATAATACATTCGATTTTTCGTATATGTAAACGATTTTTTTGCATACAAGTGTATCCGAAGAGTCGCAACACTACGTGCAGTGACCTAACTACGTAACTTTGTAATGAGGTCAAGAATATAACTATTAGAAATTATTTACTGTGTAAATATGTGTTATTTTGCTTTGTTTGAAAGTTTTCAATTACATTTAGATATTAAGAATTGTACATTTTTAGATACAATAATGAAATCTTTCTAAATTCATGGTTTTATGAAAAAGGTTATCGAAACTGAATAATGTACGTATGAACAAAGTTGTTTCGGTTTGAAAAATATGAAACGTCAAACGGTACCTCTTAGATTTGATGGACTGTAATATGTTGTTAGATACGTCCGATTGGTATTTACGTTACCATCTTTTTTATTATGATAAACAAATTTCCCGAGGAAAATAACATTATTCCTTGAGCAAACTCACATTGCAATAGCTACAGGTGGTGGCGGTAAATACTGTTTCGATTGTAAAGAGGCCTTAGACAAACAATAACAAACCTTGACAATTCACACGTGAACGTAACGTGACATGATAAACAACTAACTAGTCAATTGGCTTTTCAACTTAGAAATTGCAAAAGTTTCTTTGATGGCAGCGTTCCTTTCACATATCTTATATTCCCTAGACCTAACTGGCATCCACTCCTAAACCTTTGTTAGACTCATATCATTCAACGTGCCTATACAATGGAACCTTCCGCTTTATGTGTAAGTTAACGTACCTACACGTTTAAAAGATGACCGGCATTACAAAATAGAGAAAAACGCGCGCAAAAATATTCGGACATATACACGAACCTACAAGTACAGTTGTCTCAACGTAACTCGGCCGGATTGTAGTTGGCGACAAGTGGTTGCGCAGATGCATTTTTTTGGAAGTAAATGGCGATAGGAAGCGGGAGGCGGGAGCGGTAACTATAACAAGACAATTAAAGTTGCGATTACTCATTACATTGTCAGAAAGAGTATTACTAACTCATGTTTTTTGTGATTATTTTGTAAGGAATTTTTTTTAACTTTTCAACATTTAAACTTTTATAAACTCGAAGTAGTATTTTTTTGTATTGTTGAATAAAAATGTTGTTAGCATTTTGAATCGAATAACCATAATTAATCGTTTTCGTAAGTAATTTTAGGGTCGCATCTCTACGACATGCGTGAATGTGTTATGAACCGGCCGAGTTACATTGAAGCAACTAGATACAATGTTTATTTATTATTTTTAATCAACACTTTTTTTTTTGTTCGTCTAACATCTCAAAACGTCATCCATCCGGCATTAGTAAGGTTACCGCTGATCTGTTTATTTTCCACTGACTTTAGGAGAGTGTTAGGGGATAAAAAGCTTAAATTGAATCGAAAAAGCAATTTAAATCATGACATACATACTTACCCTTACACCTAATGTAGATAGGTAAAGAATGCTTATAAATTAAGTCCGGTTTAGTATATGACTTGGCATCAGGTAATAAAATAAATATTACATAAAATGCAACGTAATAGCCCGGTAATATTATCTATACAGTATTGTAACTCGTTCTTGAAATAATTACCTACAGCCGGGCAGTACGTTAACACGCGATAGTCGCCCAGTACACAGTGTTTTAATTCCTTCTACCTACCTGAGTTTCTTTCTAGTTTTGTGATTGTAAATATATTTTTGTTTTGTTCCGCATTCGCCCCATGGAGCATTTCCCCACGTAAAAAAAACACTATTCGTCTCTAGTTTTATGCGTGTTTCGTCCTAAAAGATTTTTTTAAGATAACTAGCAATGTAGGATTGAGTCCCACAATGCTAATGCAATTACTAGCAATTTTTGTTTGGAGTTGTGTTAGGAGTGGGTTCACGTCGGTAGTATAATGGGTAGGATGTGCATGTTTGCTTACTCTATTTTTCGTTTTCGTTATTTTTTACTTCAATGTTTAAGATGTTTTACTTGAAATGTGGACAGACAGAATAAAAAAATATTGATCAATAAGAAAATTAATTATAACAATAGTGCTCTTGATGGAATTTACCTTTGACTTGTTAATTTACTATACATCATATGAGTATATTAAAACGAGGAACAAGGGAAAGTATCTTAGGTTTCCTTAAAAAAAAATAACATATTATAATATAGGAACATACATAGCGAAACATATTTTTATTCTACAAATTAAAACTTTAGGAATGTGAATAACATTTGAATAACTAAATTGTTTATAATTAAATATGCAAATACCTACATAATAAATATTACACAAAAATAAAAACATATATTTTTATTTTATTTTTAACAATTTTATTTATTATACACATTAGTTACGCCGGCAAAATAAAATTATAAAACCATTTTTTTTGTCCTACACGTATAGTGAGTAGGTGATTTTTTTCTCACCTATATTATCGTATGGGGTGTCATTGGATAGATCTTTTAAAGGAAAACTATCACATCTATGTATGCTTTACACGTTTACGAGTAATAGCCGACCAAGTGAGAAGTAAAAATAATTGTCGTGCAAGTAACATTGAAAATTACTTATATTATAACGCCGTTAGTAAGTATAAATCAAATACAACAGAAACCCATTTCTTAGACTGCATTATTGTAATGGGTATAGGAAATGATCAATAGAAATGCATATTGTGTTTTTAGGTTATCAGATTTAATTAAAAAAAACACCCTTATCCATTTGAGAATGAAAAATATTTGCGCCTCGACTGTGACGTACAAAAAGCTTTATCTATTGTTAAATTTTATGGTTTAAAGAATGCGCATGCATAATTTTAAAAATGATATTTCTGGGGGCTTTGTACAAGAATTCAAATAACCCAATACAACAAATGTAATCTTTATCTGCTTTTTGCCATATTAGCTATTTATTCAAAAATGGCACGCTTACTGCGTCACTGCGGCGCATTCGCAACTGACTGTGTACCGAGAGTCTACCCAACTCGAGGCGCGTAGGTATAACTCGCGTTCTGACTGTTTATATGTATGTACCATACCTTTTTATATGTATGTACCATACCTTTTTATATGTTACTGTACCGTTTATATGTTACTGTACCGTTTATATGTTACTGTACCTATAAATTATATTACCGTGGAAAGAGGGACTTGATGGTCTTTCTAATACTAGGCGATTCGCTATTCTATGACCGGCACGTTTAAAAATAAGTAGCAGTAGTAGGGATAAGATATAATGAGGTCGGCACCATAGGCATCCCTAGGGATGACACAATTTTTTGTTATAACACGTTGTAACATGAGTATATACTTTGTCTAGAACCACTGTAAGATGATTGCTCCGAATGTATTTCAGTATCAGGGATACAGCCGCTTCAGAAATGCTGACTAAGATTGTAATTATTTTATCCCTAGCCGTTGAATGGATTTAGAAGGTAGAACCTACTTTCTGGTTTATTGGGAGATTCCCCGAAATTTTTCATGCTATGTTATTTTCTCAAAAGTTCTGACTATTGGGTTTTTCTCCGTGAACTTAGATATTAAATAGATTTAAAATACTTAGATACTATAGAGTCAAGTTTAATATTGCTATAAAGCTAGCCGGTGAGAAATCAAATATGAAATGTATACCGGTTAAGAATATATAAAGTATTAAAAAAATCTAGATTAATAATAAGGGTTTGTTAATCCGAAACCATGTTTAAATAGGATTTTTGACGCAAAACTCTATGAATACATATTAAAATGTTATCGGAACTAGATCGCGGGAAATACTTATAAAGTACGAACCTTTTATTTGTTTTTATGGGTAAATAAAAGGTTCGTACCTATAAGTATTTCACGCGATCAAGTCCCGATAATATTCTATTAAGTGTAAAAGTCGTGAAAGTTTGATATATTGATGATATGAAATCATTCAATGAATCCAATAATTTCTATGAATCCATTTTATTCAACTCAAGTTTCATGAAAACGAATAAATACCAACATATATTTGGGAAAATCATTGTCGAAATAAAATCATAACTCTGCAAATAGCCCATACGGTTTATATTTGATTTGTATATCGCAATGCGAGGACAGAACAAAGAAGCCTTACATTTATTGGCATATTGACAAAGAGACGCGCAGGACGTGACTCGGAGTGCGGCGACTGTTGACTAATATTTCTAGACTAGCAGTCTGCCAGATGTGTCTGGGGATGCCGAGGTTGTACGAGATTCAGTTTTGCCTCTTCAGTTATAATATTGCGAATAAAATCATTGCACGCAAAGGGCTAAGCAAGACAGTCTAACTTACACAAGTAAACTATATCCATGTCAGTTGTAGCCTAGTGATTAAGGCATTGAACTAGTTATTTGAGTGATTACGACTTTGAATTTCATATAATATACTGACTGGAACCCAGTCAACACGCAAGTTTAAGTTAAATTGATCAGGTGATTCTCAATAATTATATCAAAAACTTAAATGACCGCGTGTTTTAATTGCTTATTATTTTCTTTAACTTAACTATTGCTATGCTCTCAAGCAGGTTGTAACGGTCCACTGTTGAACAAATGCCTCAACACCCGGTTCCTTGCCTTTCGAATCCCATACATGCCAGCGACCTTGTTAAAGTCGATATGCTATGCTAAGTTGGTATAACGAAAAACGAAGAAGCATGTAATTTCAGTCAAAACTTATCACATGATTCACAATTGCTGCTTCTACTTCATAAATTTGACTTTCAGTATTAAATTCCTTCCTCTCTTGATTCTTTAATAAGACAATATCTACTTGATAGCATTTCGATCGTACACTGTGACAATAGCCACTAGAATGCTTCAAACACCTTTGTACTATAAAAGTTACGACACTTTTGATACCTGCAATAAAAAAAACCGTTCCACCAATTTTCTCATAGCGTTTACACCCGACACAAAACGATTTTACAATGACCGAGATCGGTTCCGATCCGTTTTAAGCAATATCATATACCTAAAATTGACTCTTCTGTTGTATGAAGTTTTGTAAAACCTAGAGGTCTTTGTTTTTTGGTCATACTATCGGAGTCATAGGCTACAAAAATAGATGGCTAATAAGATTTTTTTATGATCGAAACTGTCTCGAGCGTACCTAGCAATAATTTACCGAGACAGTATCTGGGTGAGCCAAAATGTCACGTGATACAAACAAACTAACTATGTCGTTTTCCGCCATCCTTGTTTTTCCGCCCTACGACCAGTTACCAAATGTCAACTCGTATTGTATGGCGGGAATTTTTTCGCCTATTAAATAATTCAAGAGGAGAGTAGTAGTCCCAATGTTTGACATCTAGAATATTCTAGATGTCAAACATTGGGATTATGGTTTAAGTTAATCTTAATTAGTCTTTGATCTGGGATAATTGAAATATGACCCCTTGGCACTTCTTTACCTTAGACATTGTATGTAAAGTGTGAAACAGGTACTATAACTACGTAAGATCCTAGAAATTTTCATAAATATAATAATATCGGTTAGTATAAAGGGAGCAGATGTAGGTAACGTAGAGTAACGTTATGACGTGGACTCTAAGGCGATATAAATTTTATGGCTTCAGCTCCCTTATTGAATGCCACGCTCGGTGGCACGGGATCTTCGTTTCGATTACGTATATTGTTTCCCTTAGGACCGCTGAAAAAAAAACAATAAAAATACTATTTTGATCTTGTGTTATTTTTATATTTATGGCAGATTTTGGTTTGGCTTCGATTCAACATTTGCCTTTTTTGTGTAGCCATTTCATAATATCTTGTAAAATATTTTGATGTTTACTTTGCGTTTATATAAAAATATTACTAGCGATTTACGTCGCACAACAGCCATCATCAACAGCCATCATGTTAAGCACATCCTAGCAGAAAGTTTTGTTTATTATTACTATTTAACTTCTACTAAAAAGCTAATTTAATGTCCTTATTGAACTTATTTCCAAAATCATAGGAGGTATCCTTTATGACGAAAGAAAAATTTAGTTTTGCATATTAATCTGATATCTAGTTTATATAGAAGACAAATATATAGGTACCTACTTAGATTTTTTAGATGAGAATTACTGTGTTTGGTGAAAAGTGTAGTGTGAGAAGGTAAAAAGTGGTTCTTTCATGAGATAGTTGGAACTGCCACCTTACTTATTTTATTCCAAATTAATGTTTTATTATAAAACAATTGTCGATTTGGTTTTTATAAAACAAAAATATTTGTGTTCGACCATCTGACATACATACAGCCGTCAGAGGTTAAATTAGTTAGTGATACTATGTCACTGGCTAAATAATATCACTCAAAGTATCTAACCTACGAATTATAATGCCTAAAAATAATTCACAAACCAGCGGTAACATAAGAGTTATACTAAAGTAAAAACATTGAAAAACGATTCAAAGAGAATCCCTCTGTCTATTATTACACTTTAAATTATTAAATCCTAAATGGACCCTTACAATTTTCAAAGGTCTGAAATAATAATTGACTCGAAAGGTATAAACGATAACACAATTAGTGCTAATTCAGTTATCTCATTGAATTAGTTTTTAATCATTGAAATCACACTGGAATTATATCCAAGGCTATATTCAGTAAAAATACATAGAATATATATAATTGACAACATTGAAAATTTTAAAGTGCTGTAAAAATAGCATTTCTTAATTTTTCAATCCTGACTTTGTAAATATTTTTTTTATTTTTTGAAATTGCTCCATTGTGGAGAAAAAGCAAAAATCCAAAAACAATGTGATGACTCTGTAGGCACTCACCTCAAACTTTGTAATTAAAATCAGCTTTGTAATAAAATGTAATTTAATTCTTCACCTCACACAACCCACAAATAAAATCGTCGTTTTTTTGGCAGGGCCTAATAAACAACGATTTTACTCTAGTAAAATAGTCTGTGGGTGGTTAAGGTCATAACTCCAAATTTTACTCCAAAGTACGATTTTACAAAGTTATTTAGTGTATGAGTTGAGGTGAACCGGGAAGTATTTCTGGGCACAGGGTCACTAGATCATGTTATCACATTGTTTTCTATTAAACTTTATGATGCTAGAGATAGGTTTATTTCCGAAAAATCAGTAGCACCCTTCATGGTATAACTCAGCTTTAAAAAATTCTTAAAAGGAAATCATAAAAACCACCGCAAGTATAAATGGGATAGTGCTCTCACATATTTCGCCGGTAATATTTCCCGCGTACAATATTTCTTAATCTTATCTAAAAAGATAGAAAAATTTGTAGTCCAGACCCAGGAATCGAACCCGAGACTTCCGTAGCCAAACGGGGGCCGAAATCAAATCACCTATCTGGACTATGTTACTAGACCTCAAATTTTCCTATCCTTTTCTATACACGAGTTGGGCCCTCGCTTGCGACGTCTATCCGCTAGTTAAAGAACTATCACGGCTTTTGTTAATGCTTCCTTACAGAGAGCATTTTAACGAATTATGATATCGCAGCCCGAATATTGAAGTAATTTTTATAAGCATTTCTTGCCAATTACTTTACAAATACAATAATTATTATTAAATTATAATTAAAAAGTAATAATTGTAAAGTAATTGGCAAGAAATGCCTATAAAAATTACTTCAATAATCCTTATTTATTGCTGTTACCATGAATATTTAGAAAATAGAACTTAAACAGTAGTCTTACTAGGTTAAACATCTGGCTGGTGCTCCATTCCATCTAGTGTTCCACAAGGATCCCTGTTGGGACCGCTCTTATTCACCACATTCATTGCAGAAATCAAATCATGCTTCTAAAATTCTTGTATACAACGCAGATGACATGAAAATCCTTAAAGTATTACGTAATCTCTTCGATGCTCAAGAGTTGCAAACTGACCTGACAATTTTACCAACTATTGTATACTTTATAAAATTATATATGCTACGGGTCTCAATCGCGTGAATAATTTATTGTAAAATACCTTGTTATATATATTTCAATTCGTACTTATCCACAACTAACTATAGACACAACTCTTACTTGTCCCGTTGTGCATTAGACTTAAACAAAGTTTCTTTACGTTTAGATATAGATTTGTTCTGTTCTCAAGTATCCTCAGTCAGACGAATATTGAATGATGAATTTTTCATGGGCGGCAATCTATCTTCATAATATGAATTTGTTTTTTTTTCTTATATTCCTTTTTTTTTCTAACTAATTAGAACATGAATAGTAAATCTGAATTTCTTCTTCTTTGTTATATTTGAAATTTACCTACTGCTTATTGTTAATAATTAATTTACGGTAACTGGTGCACTATCTATATGTATAAATGTAGAAATTTATTATTAGCAATTTGTATTAAAACATATTTGGTTTATATATGTAATTAGTCTGTTGATTTCCTTACATAAATAAATAGTAATGTAAGGAATCCAGGAGCGGGAGGTTATTAGTATATTACAAATCATTCATATGATCCTTATAATATAATTAAAAATCCAATATTTTATCAACCGCCTTTAAAAATGGAGGAGAATCGACCCGTGACCATGATCGGTGCAATTCGATCGAAACGTCGGGTAAATATAAGGTTCAAACTTTTAACAATGCACGCGATTAATAAAAAAGAAGTAGGTTTTTCAATTGTTTTTTTGTATGTTTGTTCACCGATTACGCTAAGACCGATTTGAAAATCTCTTTTTACGTTTTATAGAATATACTTTCAAGTTGATCTCATTGTCATCACTGATGATCGGATTCTGGAAAAATCGCGGAAACTCTAGAAATATTAAAGTGATTCGCGCATTTACTCTCAAAAAGCACTAATGGGTGAAGTGGAACTGATGATGAAGACCGCAAATGACGAGCGCAACTATTCAATATTCCACGGTTCGCAATTAAATTACTTTAATATGGTATTGAGTAGCATTTTTTATTAATATTTCTATTGCACAATGTAATAGAGCTGATGTTGAACAATCATGTGAACTCCTCAGCAATTAACGGCCTTGCATAGGAAAAAGCAATATCTTGTAAAATAATTTGATTAGTTGATATAAGCTTATTGTAACTTAAGTAAATTACAACCCACTAAAAAGTGGGAAATAAAAAACTTTTTATACATTAAATTACCGACTTCAAAAATAAATATAATTCAACTAGCAATAAACACAAGGCAAAAAGCAAAAAATAATACAGAATAATAAAAAAAATTAAACATTTTGAAATTGGTGCCGAACATAACATAAAAAATACTGTTTCATGGCACCAACTTCAAAATGTTTTTTTTTATTATTCTTTTGCTTTTTAGTTGTCTTGTATTTATTTTTGAAGTCTGTAATTTAAATAACTCGTTTCACGGTGTTTGTGGCCTCCAAAACGGCTCGTCGCCTAGATTTTAATGTTTTTTTTGTATATTTGGCAGGTATGTACCTCAACACCCATTTTTTACTCGTGGTTTTAGTATTTTTGCATGAATTGCAAAAACGAGGAAAATTGACGCAGATCAAGTTGCGTGGGTCAGCTAGTATTTTATAAAAAATCATTTTTTGCACAAATACAGTTTAAAATAACCAATATCTATTATTTTTTATTTTTACTGTAGACAGTAAAAATAAAAAATATGTACATAAGTAAATTAAAAATGCTTATTCTTAGATAAATAAGCATTTTAATTTACTTATGTTACGGTAGATTTTGTCTACTTAGTGTTATGCTCATTTAATTTAACTACAATAAAAGCAGTAGGTATTTTGCTTTGTTTGTAGTTGCAATTTAAGTGACTCAATAGTTTCTTCCACAAATTAGCAGTCAATTTATAACCAATAATATATTTGAGCGTTCCTCGGGCTGTGTTGGATATGATCCTAATTACATTTTGTCTTTTAATGTATAATAAATATTTAAAGATAAAAATAATGTAATTAAGATCATATCCAAGAAGTTTGAAGTATTAGGAAGAATATTTACTTCCCACGCTCTTTTTAACATACGCAGCATTCCGTAATATTCATACCAGCACGATCCGACATCTAAATTAGTACCAGATTGAATTCCATTTTTCCACAAATTTCGGGATCTTACGTGACCGCAATAAAATATGAACTGTGATGAATATGGAAGATTTGAATGTGATATTTTTGGGTGAAATTAAAATTGGGCAATTTATTTTTAGTTTGGCGGTAGGACATTTGCTGTAGGAAAAGATACTGAATGTTTATTATTAGACCACTAGTTAATCCAGTCATTGATTCATCGATGATGGTAGAAGTTCACGAATTTCCATACCAATTTTTACCTCATTTTTCTCCCTTTAGGGGTAGAATTTTCTAAAATAAATTCATACTGAAGTTTCTTATGTGTAAACTACTCGTAAATAACTAATAAATTTCAACGTTTTATGTCAAGTAGTTCAATAAATTTCATGTTTAGTTAGTGATAGAATGATTGATTGACCTTTAGCTATTATACAATTATTCATTTATTTCATAAACAACTTTTACTGTGCTTGAAATATTACACTAGATACAGAATTATATACATTGTACAACATTACATTAAAAAATAATAATAATCAAAATATACAAGATTAATAAGTTAAAATTCAACTGTACACAATAATTCAAGGACAATTAATACATTAAACACCAAAATTGAATACGTAATATTAAGACGATGAGGTAATAATAAGACGTAGACCAGATAATGGAAGTGAAATTTTATTTATTTTGAAGTTTAGATACTAAACGACATAGATGACGTAGGCGTTGATGAAACCTAGGCTTTTGAAATAAAATAACGTTTAGATTTCATGGTCGGACTCAAACTTGTCTCAAGTGTCATAAACGTTACTAAATCCTTGTGTTAAAATGTGCTTCTAAAAGCTTGAAATAAAACTTTTACATCATCGTCTTCGTCAAACGATAAAGTAACGGCAGCTGTCTTATAAGCTTGTCTCCTTTAGAGTAGAAAATATTTTATTTTACTACCTTTGATCGCTCTGTTGGTATATTTTAGATGGTATTACTAATATTAAGCGTAAGCCTTTCGGCAATTAGTCTGCCCTATCTGTAAAAAAGTCAATTTATAGAACTGAAAAGAAAACAAACGTCCATAGGCTACGGTAATCGCTTACCATCAGGCGGGCCGTATGCCAGTTTGTTTTAGTAAAAAAATGTTTTTCTAAGGAATTTCTATTGAATATTCTCGTAAGTCGTAATTTTATATATTGTTCGTCTTAAATTGTTCCGTAAAAAGAGTTTACGGTAAGTCTCTTTTATAAAAAGGAAATTGAAATAAAATAACAGTTTATTGTTATCTATATATTTTATACAAAAATAATTGATAAAAAATAGGCAATATTAGCATTTCTTTTGCTTTGAAGAGTTCATATTCCAATAGCCTGAATTATTGTTTTATCTACCCGAGCCGTGTCACTCCTTTGATAATATTAGTTATCACACCTGTACAAAAATACCATATTAAAAGATCAATAAATAAATTAAATTATATGTGTGACCAAAGAAAAATGATAATTGTTTTTTTTTAACATCGATGTGTTATAGTTAGAAATTTATCTTATAAGGCGATTACGAAAAATGATTTTGATACGGCTCGAATTTAGGTGTTTTCATTTGGTCTTTGTTCAATTCCGCTTTGAAGCTGCACTAGCTGTCTTTACTTCATATTTGTCAATAGTTGTTTAATTAAAGGGACGACTAATTGGTGTTAGTACTTAGTGGTAGTACTAACCTATAATATTATGAAGAAACTCATATAAAGGTTATTATAATTTCGAATGCTCACCTTTTTGTCCTACAAGACTGGTTGTAGTATCGTCGTTCAGCATTGAAGGCAGAACCTCTGCAAATCAACAACATTACTTATGTGAAATATAAAAGCAAATGAAAGGAAGTCATCATATTTTTAGTAAATACGAGTAATCTATCTTCTAGACTATAAAATTGAGGAAATAGCTAGTGCATTAGTCTGCGCGGCATACAGTGGTCCATGAGATTTTGGCAGCTTCTTCTCATGAGCTTAATGCCCACATTCTATTGTGAAAGGGTAATGATTGGGAAGTTATTTTATACTTAACTTACTTTTAGAGTAACTTAGATACAAATTTCTCGGGAACAGTATCTATTTCTGAATGAAAAGTACTCTTTGTCATTTTTGTATCTCTGACAATGCGTATTTAATATTTTATGATAATCGGCTAAATATTTAAGGCACAAATAAATTCGGCGGTAATTTTAATATAAAAAAATGGCGCAAAGACGCGCAAGATATTTCCTGTCTTTCAAATGCCAACACAATTATCATAGTTTCATACCAATTTTTAACGTGAAACTCGACGAAACTCATAACTATATCTCTACTTTTTTTTTTAATTAAGTAGTTTTTGATGCTTTATCTTCTCCGTCCCGTAAAATAAGTAGGTATACACAGTTATATTAAAATATACTAACTAACCGTAAAAACATACTTGAGTAGATAAAACTATAAACAAAAAACAGTATTAATGAACAACATAGACTTACTAACCCATCATCTATGCAGTTTATCACACTTACTAACTTTTTTTTATTTATTACTAGCTGCCGGCTTCAGATTCGCACGGGCAATAAAATATAAAAATAGCTCATGACACTCACAAATAACGTGGCTTTCTATTGATAAAATACTTTTTTAAATCGGTTCAGTAGATCCAAAGATTACCCCCTACAAGTGCCTACAACCACACAAACTTACAAACTTTACCCCATTATAATATTAGTAAAGAAGTATATATTACTCACAGGGTAACGTCAAAGGCAGATACCCTCCAAATTATTAAGGAGTAGATTGTTTACAATGAAAACAAAGTATTTGAAACATCATGTACGACTTTGAGAAATCTCATTAATGTCCTCCTAGATTGGTAAAATCTCACACTGTGCGATAGTTCATTTAACCTTTTTTCATAAAAAAATAAATGTTTTCGCTTCGTATACTTGCTATAATAATTTAGAAAAATATGGTCTTACTTGAATTATTAAGTTTTACTCCATTGTTACCGTCCGTAGCAGGGTCCTTAGGCTTTCCTCCATCATTGCCATCGGTAACCGGGTCCTTAGGCTTATCACCACTGTTACCGCTAGGCTTGTCACCATCGTTACCGCCGGAAGCTGGGTCTTTAGACTTTCCTCCACCATTACCACCGGTAGCCGGGTCCTTAGGCTTATCTCCACTGTTACCGCTAGGCTTGTCACCATCGTTACCACCGGTAGCAGGGTCCTTAGGCTTTCCTCCACCATTACCACCGGTAGCCGGGTCCTTAGGCTTATCACCACTGTTACCGCTAGGCTTGTCATCATCGTTTCCGCCGGAAGCAAGGTCTTTAGGCTTTCCTCCACCATTACCACCGGTAGCCGGGTCCATAGGCTTATCACCTTTGTTACCGCTAGGCGTGTCACCATCATTCCCGCCGGTAGCTGGGTCCTTAGGCTTTCCGCTACCATTACCATCGGTAGCTATGTCCTTAGGCCTTATTCCACCATTACCGTCGATAGCTTGGTCCTTAGGCTTGTTAACATTGTTACCGCTAGGCTTGTTACCGCTGGTAGCTGGGTACTTAGGCTTGTCACCACCGTTACTGCCGGTAGCTGGGTCTTTTGGCTTGTCACCACCGTTTCCACCGGTAGCCGGGCCTTTAGGCTTGTTACCACCGTTACTGCTCGGCTTGTCACCACCCTTACCTGCGGTAGCTGGGTCCTTAGGCTTGTTACCACCATTACCGCGGGTAGCTGGGCCTTTAGGCTTGTTACCACCGTTACTGCTCGGCTTGTCACCGCCGTTACCTCCGGTAGCTGGGTCCTTAGGCTTGTTACCACCATTACCGCGGGTAGCCGGGGCCTTATGCTTTCTATTACTATTACCGCCAGTAACCGAGTCTTTAGGCTTATGATTACCGTTACCGCTAGGCTTGTTATCGCCGGTAGTTAGATCATTAGGCCTGTCACTACTGTTACCTCTAGCCTTGTCACCATCGTTACCACCGGTAGCTGGGTCTTTAGGCTTTCCACCGCTATTAACGCCAGTAGCCGGGACTTTAGGCTGGTCACCACCGTTACTGCCGGTAGCTGGTACTATAGGCTTGTCACCACCATGACCACCGGTAGCTGGGTCCTTTAGCTTGTCACCACCGTTTCCGCCGGTAGCCGGGTCTTGAGGCTTGTCATCACCGTTTCCGCTAGGTTTGTGACCACCGTTACTGCCGGTAGCTAGGTCCTTTGGCTTGTTATCACCGTTACCGCTGGTAGCTGGGTCCTTTGGCTTGTCACCACCGTTCCCGCTGGTAGCTGGGTCCTTTGGCTTGTCATCACCGTTACTGCTGGCAGCTGGGTCCTTAAGTTTGTCACCACCGTTACCGCCGGTAGCTAAGTCTTTTGGCTTGTCACTACCGTTACTGCCGGTAGCTGGGTCCTTAGGCTTATCATCACCGTTACCGCCGGTAGCTGAGTCTTTTGGCTTATCCCCATTGTTACTGTTAATAACTGGGTCCTTAGGCTTGTCACCACCGTTTCTACCGGTAGCCGGGTCTTCAGGTTTGTCACCACCATTACCGTCGAAAGCTTGGTCCCTAGGCTTTCCTCCACCGTCATCACCGGTAGCTGGATCCTCAGGCTTGTCACTACTGTTACCGCTAGCCTTGTCAACATCGTTACCGCCAGTAGCCGGGTCTTTAAGCTGGTCACCATCCTTACTGCCGGTAGCTGGGTCCTTCGGCTTGTCATCACCGTTACTGCTGGTAGCTGGGTGCTTAGGCTTGTCACGACTATTACCGCCGGTAGCTGGGTCTTTTGGCTTGTCACTACCGTTACTGTCAGTAGCTGGGTCCTTAGGTTTGTCACCACCGTTACTGCTGGTAGCTGGGTCCTTAGGCTCGTCACCACCATTACCGCCGGTAGCTGGGTCTTTTGGCTTGTCACTACCGTTACTGCCAGTAGCGGGGTCTTTAGGCTTGTCACCACCGTTACTGTTGGTATCTGGGTCCTTAGGCTTTTCACCACCGTCATCACCGGTAGCTGGGTCCTTAGGCTTGTCACTACTGTTACCGCTAGCCTTGTCAACATCGTTACCGCCGGTAGCTTGGTACTTAGGCTTTACACATCTGTTACCGCCAGTAGCCGGGTCTTTAAGCTGGTCACCACTGTTACTGCCGGTAGCTGGTTCCTTAGGCTGGTCACCACCATAACCGCTAGTAGCTGGGTCGTTTGGCTTGTCATCACTGTAACTACTAGGCGTATCACCATCGTTACCGCCGGTAGCTGGGTCTAGAAGCTTGTCACCACCGTTACTGCTGGTAAGTGGAGCTTTTGGCTCGTCACCACCGTTTCCGCTGGTAGCTGGGTCCTTCGGCTTGTCATCACCGTTACTGCTGGTAGCTGGGTGCTTAGGCTTGTCACGACCATTACCGCTGGTAGCTGGGTCTTTTGGCTTGTCACTACCGTTACTACCAGTAGCTAGGTCCTTAGGTTTGTCACCACCGTTACTGCTGGTAGCTGGGTCCTTAGGCTCGTCACCACCATTACCGCCGGTAGCTGGGTCTTTTGGCTTGTCACTACCGTTACTGCCAGTAGCTGGGTCCTTAGGTTTGTCACCACCGTTACCGCCGGTAGCGGGGTCCTTAGGCTTGTCACCACCCTTACCGCCCGTAGCTGGGTCTTTAGGCTTGTCACCACCGTTACTGTTGGTATCTGGGTCCTTAGGCTTGTCACCACCGTTACTGTTGGTATCTGGGTCCTTAGGCTTTTCACCACCGTTACTGTTGGTAACTGGGTCCTTAGGCTTGTCACCACCGTTACCGCCGGTAGCTGGGTCCTTAGGCTTGTCACCACCGTTACTGCCGGTAGCTGGGTCCTTAGGCTTGTCACCACCGTTACTGTTGGTATCTGGGTCCTTAGGCTTTTCACTACCGTTACTGTTGGTAACTGGGTCCTTAGGTTTGTCACCACCGTTACCGCCGGTAGCTGGGTCCTTAGGCTTGTCACCACCGTTACTGCCAGTAGCTGGGTCCTTTGACTTGTCACCACCGTTACCGCCGGTAGCTGGGTCCTTAGGTTTGTCACTACCGTTACTGCTGGTAGCTGGGTCCTTAGGCTCGTCACCACCATTACCGCCGGTAGCTGGGTCTTTTGGCTTGTCACTACCGTTACTGCCAGTAGCTGGGTCCTTAGGTTTGTCACCACCGTTACCGCCGGTAGCGGGGTCCTTAGGCTTGTCACCACCGTTACTGTTGGTATCTGGGTCCTTAGGCTTGTCACCACCGTTACCGCCGGTAGCTGGGTCCTTAGGCTTGTCACCACCATTACTGTTGGTATCTGCGTCCTTTGGCTTTTCACTACCGTTACTGTTGGTAACTGGGTCCTTAGGCTTGTCACCACTGTTACCGCCGGTAGCTGAGTCCTTAGGCTTGTCACCACCGTTACTGTTGGTATCTGGGTCCTTAGGCTTTTCACCACCGTTACTGTTGGTAACTGGGTCCTTAGGCTTGTCACCACCGTTACCGCCGGTAGCTGGGTCCTTAGGCTTGTCACCACCGTTACTGTTGGTATCTGGGTCCTTAGGCTTTTCACCACCGTTACTGTTGGTAACTGGGTCCTTAGGTTTGTCACCACCGTTACCGCCGGTAGCTGGGTCCTTAGGCTTGTCACCACCGTTACTGCCGGGAGCTGGGTCCTTTGGCTTGTTACCACCGTTACCGCCGGTAGCTGGGTGCTTAGGCTCGTCACCACCATTACCGCCGGTAGCAGGATCTTTTGGCTTGTCACTACCGTTACTGCCAGTAGCTGGGTCCTTAGGTTTGTCACCACCGTTACCGCCGGTAGCTGGGTCCTTAGGCTTGTCACCACCATTACCGCCGGTAGCTGGGTCTTTTGGCTTGTCACTACCGTTACTGCCAGTAGCTGGGTCCTTAGGTTTGTCACCACCGTTACCGCCGGTAACTGGGTCCTTAGGCTTGTCACCACCGTTACTGCCAGTAGCTGGGTCTTTAGGCTTGTCACCACCGTTACTGTTGTTATCTGGGTCCTTAGGCTTTTCACCACCGTTACTGTTGGTAACTGGGTCCTTAGGCTTGTTACTACCGTTACCGCCGGTAGCTGGGTCCTTAGGCTTGTCACCACCGTTACTGTTGGTAACTGGGTCCTTAGGCTTGTCACCACCGTTACCGCCGGTAGCTGGGTCTTTAGGCTTGTCACCACCGTTACTGCCGGTAGCTGGGTTCTTAGGCTTGTCACCACCGTTACTGCCGGTAGCTGGGTGCTTAGGCTCGTCACCACCTTTACCGCCGGTAGCTGGGTCTTTTGGCTTGTCATTACCGTTACTGCCAGTAGCTGGATCCTTAGGTTTGTCAACACCGTTACCACCGGTAGCTGGGTCCTTAGGCTGGTCACCACCATTACCGCCGGTAGCTGGGTCTTTTGGCTTGTCACTACCGTTACTGCCAGTAGCTGGGTCCTTAGGTTTGTCAACACCGTTACCACCGGTAGCTGGGTCCTTAGGCTTGTCACCACCATTACCGCCGGTAGCTGGGTCTTTTGGCTTGTCACTACCGTTACTGCCAGTGGCTGGGTCCTTAGGTTTGTCACCACCGTTACCGCCGGTAGCGGAGTCCTTAGGCTTGTCACCACCGTTACTGTTGGTATCTGGGTCCTTAGGCTTTTCACTACCGTTACTGTTGGTAACTGGGTCCTTAGGTTTGTCACCACCGTTACCGCCGGTAGCTGGGTCCTTAGGCTTGTCACCACCGTTATCGCCGGTAGCTGGGTCCTTAGGCTTGTCACCACCGTTACCGCCGGTAGCTGGGTTCTTAGGCTTGTCACCACCGTTACCGCCCGTAGCCAGGTCTTTGGGCTTGTCACCACCGTTACTGTTGGTAACTGGGTCCTTAGGCTTGTCACCACCGTTACCGCCGATAGCTGGGTTCTTAGGCTTGTCACCACCGTTACTGTTGGTAGCTGGGTCCTTAGGCTTGTCATCACCGTGACCGCCGGTAGCTGGGTCGTTTGGCTTATCCCCTCCGTTACTGTTGGTAATTGGGTCCTTAGGCTTGTCACCACCGTTACTGCCAGTAGCTGGGTCCTTAGGTGTGTCACCACCATTGCCGCCGGTAGCTGGGTCCTTAGGCTTGTCACCACCGTTACCGCCCGTAGCCGGGTCCTTAGGCTTGTCACTACTGTTACTGTTGGTAACTGGGTCCTTAGGCTTGTCACCATCGTTACTGTTGGTAACTGGGTCCCTAGGCTTTTCACCACCGTTACTGTTGGTAACTGAGTCCCTAGGCTTGTCACCACGGTTACCGCCCGTAGCCGGGTCTTTAGGCTTGTCACTACCGTTACCGTTAGGCTTGTCACCACTTTTACCGCCGGTAGCTGAATCTTTAGGCTTGTCACCACCGTTACCACCGGTATCTGGGTCTTTAAGCTTGTCATCACCATTACTGCTAGGCTTGTCATCATCGTTATCGCGGGTAGCTGGGTCTATAGGCTCGTCACTAACGTTTCCATCAGTATGTGGGTCTTTGAGCTTGTCACCACCGTTACCGCCGGTAACCGGGTCTTTAGGCCTGTCACTACCGTTACCGCTAGGCTTGTTACCACCATTACTGCCGGCAGCCGGGTCTTTATGCTTGTTACCTCCGTTACCACTGGTAGCCGAATGTTTAGGCTTGTCACCACCGTTACCGCTAGTATCTGGGTCTTTAAGCTTTTCACCACCTTTACCGTTAGGCTTGTTACCATTGTTATCGCTAGTATCCAGGCCTATAGGCTTATCAACACCTTTACCGCCGGTAGCCTGGTCTGTAGGCTTATCACCACTATCCCCGTCGGTAGCGGGGTCTTTAGGCTTGTCACCACCTTTGCCGCTAGGCTTGTCACTACCATTACCGCCGGTAGCCGGGTTTTTAGGCTTGTTACCTCCGTTACCACCAGTCGCCAGCTCCTTGGGCTTATCACCACCGTTACCGCCGTTTGCCGGGTCTTTAGGCTTGTCACCAATGCCCCTGCCGGTAGCGGGGTCTTTAGGCTTGTCACTACCGTTACTGCTAAGCTCGTCACCACCAGTACCGCCGAGAGCTGGGGCTTTAGGCTTTTTTCCACTGTTGCCGATGGTAGCTGGGTCCTTTGGCTTTCCAGCACTATTACCACCGATAGCTGGGTCTTTAGGGTGTTTACCACTGTTACCACTGGTAGCTGGGTCCTTAGGCTTTTCACCACTGTTATCGCCGGTAGCTGGGTTTTTAGGCTTTCTTTTACTGTTACCACCGGTAGCTGGGTATTTATGCTTTTCTTCACTGTTACCACCGGTGGCTGGGTCGTTAGGCTTATTACCACTGTTATCGCTGGTAGCTGGGTCTTTAGGCTTTTTACCACTGCTACCACCGGTAGCTGGGTCCTTAGTCTTATCACTACTGTTACCGCCGGTAGCTGGGTTCTTAGGCTTTCTTTCACTGTTACCACCAGTAGCTGGGTATTTATGCTTTTTTTCACTGTTACCACCGGTGGCTGGGTCGTTAGGCTTATCACCACTGTTATCACCGGTAGCTGGGTCCTTAGGCTTTCTTTCACTGTTACCACCGGTAGCTGGGTATTTATGCTTTTCTTCACTGTTACCACCGGTGGCTGGGTCCTTAGTCTTTTCACCACTGTTACCGCCGGTAGCTTGGTCCTTAGGCTTTCTTTCACTGTTACCACCGGTAGCTGGGTTTTTAGGCTTTCTTCCACTGTTACTACCGGTGGCTGGGTCGTTAGGCTTATCACCACTGATACCGCCGGTAGCTGGCTCCTTAGGCTTTCGTCCATTGTTATTGCCGGTAGCTGGGTCTTTTGGCTTTATTTCACTGTTAACCTTGGTAACTGGGTCCTTAGGCTGTATTTTACTGTTACCGTCGGTAGCTGGTTCCTTAGACTTTCTTTTACTGTTACCGCCAGTTGCTGGCTGTTTTGGATTTTTTTTACTGTTACCGCTGGTAGCTAGCTCCCTAGGCTTTCTACCACTATTACCACTGGTAGCTGGCTCCTCAGACTTTCTTCGACTGTTACCGCCGGTAGCTGGCTCTTTAGGTTTTTTTCTACTATTACTGCTGGTAGCTAGCTCCCTAGGCTTTCTACTACTTTTACTGCCGGTAGCTGGCTCCTTAGACTTTCTTTGACTGTTACGGCCGCTAGCTGGGTTCTTACGCATTTTGCTACTGTTACCGACGATAGCTGGCTCTTTAGGCTGTCTTTCACTGTTTGCGCCGGAAACTGAGTCCTTAGGCTTTCTTCCATTGTTACCGCCGGTCGCTGGGTCCTTAGGCTTTCTTTCACTGTTACTGCCGGTAGCTGGGTCCTCAGGCTTTTCACCACTGTTACTCCTTGGTTCAGGATTACTAGATTTATGACAGTGGCAGTGTTTACTCTGTTAAAAAAAATAAAAAAATAAACATGTTTCGTGTAGATAAGTACTTATATGTACTTCAAAATCCAATATAAATGCGAATGAAGAATTAATTAATTTATTTGTTAGAATCAACATCTAAAAAAAGAGCACATTATCTGTTACAAATAAAACTGTTACATTGACCTTATGTTTCTTTCATGATAGAAATACCTAATTCTTCAAATTAAACAGTTTAGGAAATACCTTCACGATAAGTTTACTTAAACAGTTAAGTAGTCAAGAAAAATATGTTCAATTTCTATATTGTACACACTTAATAAAGTAAAGAGACAAAATTAAAAACAAAAACGGTGCATGTACGATGGCTAAATCAATATTCAGTTCTCTACCAGCAAATCTTTGAGGTATAGATGAGAAAGTAATATGAGAGTAGTCCGAAGGGGTATCTACCACCGACAATAACTGGTTGAAAGAAGTCTCAATGAAGATTGAATTAACTAAAAGTCCATAATTTTATGGCCAATAAACAAAATAAATTGAGAAGTAGAGAGAACGCCACCATGGGGTACGCCAGCAGTCAAATCTCGCCAATCACAAAAATATTATCGGAAGGAACAGACTGCAAGCGACTCCCAAAGATAGGAATTAAATGCATGTATTTTCTTTTTGCCAATGGTGATAGCTTAATACCTACTTTGGAAAATTTTCCAAACTCTTGTACTCAGTTCACTTCACTACAAACTTCGTGAGTGGTGGTGAGGGTAATTAAGTCAAGGCTTTTTTATCCTGGGGTACCAGTATATTTTAAGTAAGCTTGTACCACATGCAAAGTCATTAATTTCTTAGTGAAATGTAAAAGGGCTCTTTTGAAATGAAATATCGTTTTTTTTAAACATTTTATGGCAGAGTATATTTAAAAAAATACTTACCGAAGCAACAGCCACTGAGACTGTCAAAAATAGGGCCAAAGTAACCCAACCAACCATTTTGGATATTCTTCTCGTTCTCTATGTCCTACTTACTTCACGGCAGACGACAGACAAAACTTCCATCGAACCATTTACATATTGCACCGAGTATTTATAATTACTATTATCAATTTATTTTATTTTCAAACACCAGGTTGTTTAAATTCAGTGCAGTTTAATTCTTATCACATTTGGATTGTTTTGAGAAACAAATATGAAACGTTAGCGACCCTACTTTAGAAGCAATGTGTCTCTCTTATTTCGTATTTGTATTTTCAAATGTTGTCATTGAAAAAACTGTCTAATTCAAAAACTGCCGACAAAAAAACTAAACTAGGCCGCCTAAGGCATTTGTCTCACCACTGACGACCAACGCTAAACGCTAGAAACTATACTAAAGCCAAAATGGATGAGAAATGTTTTAAAGTACGAGTATATATTAAAGGCAACATTTTCGCTTAGCAACTTTGTTATTAAACGTTTCATTTAAATTTTGGCTTTCGTTTAAATACGAGTTGGCAAACAGTGAGAAACGAGTGTGTTGTTACGAATGTTTTGTAGCTAAGCTATAAGCGAGTGTACTTGTGCAATGGGCGATTACTCTCATCACTCGCTCGGGGCTGCTAGTATGCTAGTGAGAGCTCTGCGAGAGCTCTGATCGTATTTGAACGATTATCGATCAGCGTCGTCGCTGCGACAAACTGTCGCTGCCCAGATAGTTCATGCCGGCAGTGTGGAGAATCAGCGATTAACTATTAATATAGGTTTCTCTTTTATTGACATGGGGTCCACATCTATTAAATTAAACATTTCTTGGGCGAGAAAACAGTCTTACAAAATAAATATTTAGCTATCATGTTTAGGCGATTATTAATAAGCTTGAAAACCGTTTACCTACTTCAGATTTCATTCTTTTTTATAATGAATTTAAACAAATCTCAGCCACCAAGGCACCCATTACGGTTCTAGGTTCTATAAATTAGTCACCTTATTCATAATACTTTAATAAACGTATTTTAACTGTTGTGTCTTTTTTTAAATAATAAAATCGAGCAACTACAGCTAAACTGTTATGACAGTTACATTGAATCTTTAGAAGTTTCTATAAAAAATAACCCAAAGTATTTCTAGCACTTCATTAAGTCAAAATCAAAGTCATGCAATATTCCAAGTATTCTATATCATGCTAATACTATGGCTTCGGGTAGTGATGAAATATGAAATCTATTTTCTAATTACTTTATTTCAACATGTCTACATCCAACTACTACCTGCGGTAATACACTTCTAGACGTAACTACGGTTCTCGCTCAGTCTCAGATATTTGTAGTATACTTAAAGAACAAGGCTCGGTGTTACTTTAGTTTTTATCTATCAAATATGTACCATAGTCAATACAAACACAATAAATATAAACATATTTTATTATCAACCGACTTCAAAAAAAAGGACGTTCTCAATTTGTAAATATATATTTTTTTAATGTTTGTTACCCGATTATTCGCAGACGGCTAGACCGATTTAAAAAATAAAAATTTTGTGTTCGAAAGGGTATTCTTCCAGAAGATGAGATCTTGGAGAAATCGAGGGAACTCTTCAAATATTAAAGGTATACCTATAGTAATTTGGGTATATTTTGCTGTAATTCGTACATTTACTTTTAAAAAACACTATAACAGACCCCCCACACTAGCGTTTTTAGAGCGTCGTCGTCAGGGAAGCGTCCACGCAACGTTCAATCGACGTCGACGCCGCGGCGACGCGACGCCAGCGCCGGAATGTGCTGAATGCTGAGCGTGCGCGGCGCTGGCGTCGCGTCGACGCGGCGTTGGCGTGGCGTAGCCGCGGCTCCTGTCGCATACAATCATTGTGAAAATGGATTCCGACGAAACAACACTGCTGTTGATATTACTGCTTAAAAAAAAACGTAAACGAAAAAGGAAACGTCGTCAACATTGGGAACATCCTCTGTGTAGTGTTAGAGTTCAGGAAAGCGATTATTTCGTATTGTATTGTCAACATATAAAAAACAATCAAAAACATTTTTATGATTATTTACGGATGCCAAAACGCATATTTGACGAACTATTACAATTAATACAGAACGATATAAAATATCAAGATACCCATTTGAGGATTTCTGTGTCACCCGAAGAAAGGCTTACTATTACATTGAGGTAAGTAAAAACGCAATCTTTAAATCAGGAACAGAATTTTGTATTTATTTAGAAAACTTACAAGAAACTTAATCACAGATTGATTAATAGAATTACAAATCAACAATATTTTGCCGCCAACTGAATTACATATTCAGGTAATCATTAGCATCCTCAGTAAATATGTCGCCGTACAGTGACTCTTGTGAAGTGTCATCACTTTGTATCGGTTCATGTAATGAATTGGTTGACGGTGTTGTCGTATCCCTTGCCGTAAAATAGCCCTGTTGGTCATGGTTTGGCATGGTGTATCTTGACATTTGGGTATACTTTTTGATGATACCCATTATTTCCATCTTTGCGTCCATCTTGTAATTTGAGTCTATTGCACCAAAATCTTCTACAAGTGACATAAAAAACTGTTGATCACCATAATTTTTAACCTGACTTTTATTCAGCATTCTTTCATATAAAATGTTTAACATTTTATCTTCGGTGTTTTGTTTTGTTGTATTTTCTGTTTGAGATTGGTTACTAGAACTGCAAGTGGAGTGTGATTTTTGTGGTCTAACCTGTGATAGAGGGTTTAAAAACCTCAAAAATTTGGAATACAGATACTCTCTGCTTGCTGATGCACCCGACCCACTCTTTGACGTTTTATTTCTTTCCCTTGTGTAGCGATCTCGAATGCTCTTCCACTTTTTTTGTAAAGTTAAAGCTGAAACAAATATTATTTTTTTCAGATATTTGGCAACTGGATGTTCTTTTAAAGATTTGCAATATTCGTTTAGAAGGGGCTATTCAACTGTGCAACAAATAGTACGAACAACATGCTTAGCGATAATTAAATGCTTATTTTATATTTGCAAACCACCCACACAAGCAACAGATTGGATTAATATTGCAAACGGGTTTAGAGATAAGGCAAATTTTCCGAACTGTATTGGAGCCATCGACGGGAAACACATCAGAATATAAGACCATGTGATAGTGGCTCGCTTTACTTTAACTACAAAAAGTATTTTTCAATAAATTTATTGGCAGTGTGTGACTCGAATTATGAATTCATTTACATTGATGTCGGCAGTTACGGAAAATCTTCAGACTCCACCATTTTTACGGAAAGCGATTTAAAAAAGAATATGGACGAAAATGTATTAAATATACCCCCACCAGCCCCAGTAACAGAAAATGGCGATCCTCTTCCTTTTGTATTCGTAGGCGATGAAGCGTTCCCTTTATCAGCATATATGCAACGACCTTACCCGGGAAAACATTTATCACACCAACAAAGAGTGTACAATTATAGACTAAGCCGTGCAAGAAGGTACATAGAGTGCAGTTTCGGCATCATGGCAAACAAGTGGAGAATTTTTCATAGACCTTTAAACGTGGGATTAGATTTTAGTGCAGAAATAATAAAAACTTGTTGCATACTACATAATTTTGTTAGATCAAGAAAGATTCAAACAACACGCGCTGAAACCAACATACCATCAAATTCCGCAACAGTGGATAATGAGAATATCGATATACAAGAAATCACACGGCTATCAACCGGATTCGCTGAAAGAAATAAATTTGCTAATTACTTCGTTTCAAGTCTTGGTTCATTAACATG
This sequence comes from Herminia tarsipennalis, assembly GCA_945859575.2. NCBI lineage: Eukaryota > Metazoa > Arthropoda > Insecta > Lepidoptera > Erebidae > Herminia > Herminia tarsipennalis. The sequence goes on from OX243855.2 coordinate 19,954,842, forward strand.
GCAAAGTGACAAAATATAAAAGTTTTACACTTACCCTCTTCATTTTTTTCTCTCGTTGTTTTTATTTCAAACTCTCGAATAAACAAAGTACACATCTCTTCCCAAGCCTTTCTTTTAAGAATGCGATCACTATATTCTCTTTTTGACATATCCCACAATACAGGCCGATTTTGTATTTCTTGAATAAAAAGTTCAGTATCAAACACATCTTCGAGCGGTGACTGCATTTTGGATATTACGTGTGCACTGTATACTGACAACGTAACAACTGACGAGACGCGTGCGGCGCAAGAGAGCGGGCGAGGTGCCTGTGGGGAGCGGGGCAAGTAGATTGCGTTGTACATTGTACTTTTACGCAAAAAACGTTGAAATGGCGCCGCGCCGACGCGGCGCCAGCGCAGCGCATACTCGGCTCGTTCAGCAGCCGGCCAGCGCTGGCGTCGCGTCGCCGCGGCGTCGACGTCGGGTGAACGTTGCGCTGACGCTGGCATGACGACGACGCTCTAAGGACGCTAGTGTGGGGGGTCTCTAAATAAAAAACTTTTTTACAAAAAACCGATTTCCAAAATAAATACCAGGTAATCAAAAAGCAAAAAAATATTACAGGTACAACAACAAAAAATAATTAAACATTTTGAAGTTGGTACCTAAAACATAAAACTGCATTTCCTGGCACCAACTTTAAAATGTTTAATTATTTTGTGTTGTTGTGGTTAAGACAGGGCGAAGAGACTTGGGCTCCTTTCATACCGGGATACAAACTTAAACACTGTCCAAGACCAGTCTCAATTCGTGGAGGACGAGGGGGTGAGGTTGCCTTCTACATTAAAAGTGGTATTAGAGTAAGGATAGTGGCACATCCTCCACACATGGATGTGGAGCAACTCTGGCTTAACCTGAGTGGCACTGGGAAAGAACTACTTGTAGGCACTGCGTACAGTCCATCTTGGGCCTGGATACATTTCTTTAGGACGTCACCGATAGTATCAGTGCACTTGCACCTTATAACAACATAGTTCTGGGAGATATCAATAATATCATGCTAAAATAAAGTAACTTCAGCACCAAAATCTTAAAATAAAATTAGAAAAAACTAAAATCATGACTTTCGAACAACAAACAAATCACATAAAGCCCAAAGTTCAATCTAATATATAAAATTCTCGTGTCACGGTGTTTGTAATTTAACTCCTCCGAAACGGCTCGACCGATTCTAATGACATTTTGTGTGCATATTGGGTAGGTCTAAGAATCGGACAACATCTATTTTTCATCCCCCCTAAATGTTAAGGGTAGTAGTCCACCCCTAACTTTTTTTTTAATTTTTTTGGTACATTTTTATTTTTTTAAATACCGGATTCAAAAGTACATATAACCCTGAATTTTCAGCCTTCTACGATCAACTCCTTTTTGTTTATTTACCCCTATTTTTTGCAAAAACGGGTTAATTTGACGCAGACGAAGTTGCGAGGGTCAGCTAGTTTGAAGATAAAATAATAGTGGGAACAAATTCAACTAAATTTCTAGGGTTAGAATTAGACAGAAATATGACATGGAAACTTCACACTGATAGCATATGTGAACGTTTACATCAATATTCATATGCTTTATACAATTTATCAAAGGTCGTAAACCGCTCAACATTGATTACTGCCTACCATGCATATGTCACTTCAACACTACGATATGGTGAAATATATTGGGCCACTTCCACCAATATGGAAACAGCCTTCAAAGCTCAAAAGAGATGTATCCGAGCCATGAGCGGTATACAAAGCACTGACACATGCAAACCATTTTTTTTTAAATTTATGTATTTTAACGTTACCCTACTTATACATAATTATAAGAAGTAGCTATATTTGTTCAAAGTAATTTCCATCTATTTCAAACCTTAAATAGTCTTCGGAATAGGATTAAGATACCTCATATGAAAACAATCTATAGCAAATACCCAATCATATTTTGGAAAACAACAATGTTAGTCTATTTAAAAAAGAGTTAAAACATATTTTAATAAATAAGGCATATTACACTGTTAACGAATACCTATTAGATGGCAATATGGTTGATGCTTTATGGGTTCCGATATGTTTATCTGTTTAATTTAATTGTTATTCATGATATAACTTAATTATAATTTATTAGAAAATTTAGTGTTTATATAATATTTAATATCTTAATAATTGATATGATAATATATAATATCTTAATAATAATTGTATGATAATAACAATGATATGTGTCTAATAATATAACATTTGCATGCCGCCAGGCGGAACAACTAAATTGCAGAACATAGTAAATAAATACATTTCTTGGTGTTGGTTAAATGTCTAGCATTTAACCAACACCAAGAAATGTATTTATTTACTATGTTCTGCAATAATGGATTGATTGATTGATAGGTTACACAATTTCTGACATGCATGAATCTCAAGCAAGTTGTCAAGTCTCCCACACATTTTATAACAAGCAATGGTACACTCATCGATATCATCTGTAACGACGTCACTGAACTAGGACATCATTCTTTTATAACTTGTGACACGGAATTCAAAAAAGAAAAATATCTGCCTGGAACTTTAATCTACAGACCTATAAAGAATATTCTAGTAGACCTGTTCACTGCTGACTGTTAGTCTATTCCATGGACATCATTAGGCACAAGTCAGGATGTAAACAGATTGGTACCTAAGTAATTTCAACTCTTTTATTTTGCATCTTTTTGATCTTCATGCCCCACTAGTAGTGAGAACCTATAAGAGCAGCCCAAACCCTTGAATAACAAATAATTAAAAATTGATTTTTAAATTACGGGATGAGGCAAAAATTGATTTCACAAAACATAATAAGAATAACACAATACTATATCCAATTAAAGCATCTAGCATCAAACGCATTAGTAGATGAAAAAAAGCATACTTCACAAGTAACATCAACAACAATATTAAAAAACCTAAACTACTCGTACTATGGAGAAACTTAAAAACAGATGTCATTCCAGCACATAGTGATTAATGTACTGGAAGAAGTCACTTTGACGACCCTGACCTTCTCAATACTGTTATTTTAATTTCCCTGGAGAGACTGTTATTAATATATCATATTTAACTTTCTTTGAGTTTAACAGATATGCCTCAGCTCGGTATTTTTAATTGCAGACTGTTAAGCAGGAAACAATACTAAAAATCATTAAGGACATTGACGCGAAAGCCGAGGGGATGCATCAAATAAATATTGATATGATCACACTAACCTTGCCATCTTTACTTGAGGCAATTACTTCCATATTAAATGCATCAATTGAATTTTACACATTTCTATAAAAAAAGAATAATGGTCCTTGGAAGTAAGAACCAAATTAACAAAATCATCCTGTCTAACCTTTCAGTGAGGGTGAGCGGCTCGAAAAAGTGGAGTTAGCTACCAATCTCGATTTAACAATGGACCGAAAAAGTGGAGTTAGCTACCAATCTCGATTTAACAATGGACCCTGAGCAACTGTTATTATAGATTAAAAATAGTACATATGGGGTTCGGAATTTTTTTAGTTCATAGACTTGTGCTCTCAAGATTGAACTACTGTGACACAGTGTACCGGCCATGTATTCTACCAAGAACAATAAAACTGATTTGAAAGTAATATTCTAAAAATGACTGCTAGAAGAAACATACACTTAGCCAGTCTATTATTCGGAGTAATACATACCCAGAAGTCAAACTACTTGTACTCTTAACTGACATGGAGGCATGAACACTAGCAGCACAGAGTAAGGACTTCTGTGGACCCTCTGATGATTCCGAAACATCGAACCACAGTTTTCAGAGGTAGCTTTAAATATGCTGCTATTCACTGCTGACACAACCTGCCGTCTCTGATACGCAGCCTAAAAACCAAACATTCACTCATAAAGTATACGAAGAGAATATATATATATTGGAACAAGTATCAGAGCAATATTATTATAAGTAATTGTCACTAATTTTGTTACCCATTCGCCTCAAGTTTATGGCAGTCGGGCATTAATAGTAGGCATCCAGCAAGTGTGTTGGGCAAGGTCCGCAATAGCTGACGTAGCTAACCTCTGGCATGGTTCAGTGTCAGGGATGCTGCTGCACTGTGGAATTAAAAATATTAAATAATATTCATTATAAAATTAATTATTTAAATGACATTTTCTTATTATAATTTACTTAACTTAAGTTTTTTCTGTTATACATATCAACCCATATGATGGCCCACTGCTGGGCACGGGTCTCCCCAGTAGAACCTACTGGTATGTAGATCCTGGGGGTAATTGCCATAATCGCCACGCTTGGCGAGCGGGTTGGCGATCGCAGTAAGGCTTTAAGTTCGCAGAGGACGCTGCTGCCCGTCCTCCGGGGTGAAATCCCTTAGTCGCCTTGACGACACCCACGGGAAGAGATGGGGTGGTACTATTCTTAAGCCGGCACCACACGGCACCCGGCACCACACGGCACCTCCGGCACACGCAACCTTGGGCTGCCTTCCTGAACCTTCCTGAACCTTTTCTGTTATAGTATTACATAATTTTATAGCAGTAATTTATAACATACTAGCATTTATACCGCGGCTCCGCCCGTGCGGTTTCTCGCACACCCGTAGTGGCTTGTGTTACTCCAGGATACTGTTGCTTTTATAAATGAAAGTGTTTGTTTTGATATCTGTACAGCGGTTTTCGGAGCATATTCGGATAAGCAGACAAAAAGTAACAATATTAACCTTGTTCTTTTGAGGATATGCTCTGGGACTACAACTACTGTATTACAAGAACACATAACACACGCCACAATAACGCAATACTACATGAGCGGGCGCCACATTTTTTTCTGGAATTCGGGTGGAATTCAGTGACATTCGGGGGGGTTTTTACTGAAAACCAGCGCTGACTCCAGTAGCAATTCTGGAGAGGCAGCACAATACTGAGTGAGATCCAACTTATTTACACACATGATTTTTTTAAAGTTTTGTAAATAAAATTTGCCTAAATATGCTTTGTCAACAATAAAAGTTTTTCTTTCTTTCTTGTCTTTATGTATTTTATTTTTATTGAACCTAAGTACTAAAAATACTGAAAAATTATATTGCATAAAAGTTGACTGCGAAAGAGATTTCATAATTGTATAATTTCTATACTACAATTAAGACACAATTATTGATTTACAATTAATTGTGTCTTAATTGTAAATCAATAATTTATAGTAAATTGTCAGAAATATTAAACTATCTATAAGTTCTAAACTATGTGGACTGAAACATACAGTCGATTCGACGTATAGTTTATCTTTAACGTACTATAAAATACTGCTATCTAGGGATTTTAGTATTGTCTTTTACTTTTCATCTGAAGTTTTTTAAGCCTGCTAATGGTTGAAAAAAAGAAATTGAAATAAAATAACAATTTGTGATGATAATTATATATATTTAATTGATATTGAAACAAAATGCATTTTCTTTGTCTTGAAGAGTTCGTATTTCGAGGCCAGAAGTTATCGTTTAATTTAGCTCAGAGTGCCTATTCCATCTATAATTTGTGTTATTACACCTGTAAAAAAAATGTTATTATTATAAAAATGTGTAAAAAAATTATATTATGTTAGAAGTAATAGTAAATAAAGAATGTATTATTTTTTTAACAGACATATTTTAGTTAGAAATTAAAATAACTAATTAAGGCGCAGATTACGATATTTTTTTTTACTGTAGCTCTTAAAATGCTGAACTTAGGCGTTTTATTTGATATTTGTTCTGTTCCGCTTTACACTGCACTTTATTCAAAATGAGAACCAATTTGTATCATTTAATATTATGATGAAAGTCTTTCAAAGATAAATAATTCCGAAAGCTCACCATCTGGTCCTACAAGACTGCTTATAGTATCGTTGTTCAGGATTGAAGGTAGAGTCTCTGCAAATAAACAAAAATGCTGAAGTAAAAAGTAACAAATTAGAGCCGCTATAATTTCACATTCAAAACGTAGAGCGCGTAAAACAAAAAATAAATTAAATATCTCTCTCGTCGGGTCGGAATTCCATCTCATCGAACTATGTCATTGAGGGAATAGAGTCTGCACTTGTGTTTGCGAAGTCTCCAATACGGTGACTCAGAATGTCCAGCAATAACCATTGCTGAATCTACAAATACAAAAATTGCATTTTTGAAAGATAGAAAAAAATTAAGTCCAGACCCAGGAATCGAACCCGAGACTTCCGCAGCCAAACCGGGGCCAGAAGTAAACCCGCTCTCTGGACTATGTTACTAGACCTCAAATTTTTCTATCCCTTAATGCTCGCGAGTTTTGGGCCCTCGCATGCGCCATCTAGTCGGTAGTTAAAGAACTATCACGGCTTTTGTTATTGCTTCGTTACAGAGAGCATTTTAACAAATTATGATGTCGCAGGCCGAATATTGAAGTAATTTTTGTAGGCATTTCTTGCCAATTACTTTACAAATACAATAATTGCATTTTTGAAAGATAGACAAATTTGAAGTCCAGACCCAGGAATCGAACCCGAGACTTCCGTAGCCAAACCGGGGCCAGAATTTAGATTGAAGTCCTTGGAAGTCCTTGGAATTGCTGAATCTAGGTTGAAGTCCTTGGAGTCCTTGGAGTCCAAGTATGAGTTTGATGTATTATTTAGCCTCTCTTCTAAAGATACAGGTGAATGTTCAAATGTAAAATGCTTTTAGTTTTAAACTTTTGCTATAACATTTTTGACAAGTATAGTCGTTCTTACGGGGACGATTAGGCTTTCCTCCACCGGTAGCTGGATCTGGCTTGCCGGGTGGCTTGCCACCATTGTTACCGCCCATGCCTGGTTTTGTAGGGTGTCCACCATTGCTGCCGCCGGTAGGCTTGCCGCCACTGTTACCGCCCATGCCTGGTTTTGTAGGGTTTCCTCCGTTTCCGCTCGTTTGAGGATGATCAGAGTTATAACAGTGGCAGTGCATACTCTGTGTTAAAATAAACAAGAAAGAATTGAAACATGTACTGTATAACATAAGTTCCTAACTGAGGGTTATACAAACCTCGAAAGAAGTATTTATTTAACAGGCTCTACAACAAAGAATTTGCTTCAGTTTTTGTGCTTTTACAATTAGAGGAAGCCACATAATAAAAAAAAAAAAAATTGTGACCTTAGGGGGGCCTAACACCGAGTGAATTATTCATTTAGCGTTACGCACACAGCGACACGACTGCCCGCTTCGCTCTTTCACACACAACCATTACTTCACAGTGCGCAGGAGTGCAGGTCAAAATAAAGTCGAATGTTTGTTCGTACATATATTAGATTACGTACGCCATACCTATGGCAATACGAACATCCTCGTATTTGCATTTTTGCAACTTCAAGACTTATTAACGGAATCATATTAAAACATATATCCTTCAATTTCTTTTTATCATCTACTAGAAAAACTTTTTGGCTGATCAAACAATTTTCTGTGTTCCAATATTTAAGTTTTCAATACAAAGTTTAGACAGAGTCAAATCCTGATTCGCGTAATCTACCCTAAAAAGGCCGACACAAAAAAGCTTATTATATTATGCTTTACTAAGTTTATTACTGGTTCGTCAGTAGAGGTGAGAGCAGTAGGGCAGCCAAGGGTTTTTTTCGTGCCCTGGGGTGTTTTTATTCCTCTTTAATATTATAAGTGTGAGTGACGAGTATAAATCTTGTACTACATACAAAGTCAGTGAATGTTAGTTGGGGCTGTATTCTTTTACCCTTTTTAAATGTACAAGCAGTTTTATAATACACATTTTTTGTCAGGAAATATAAAATAAATACTTACCGAAGCAACAGCGACTGAGACAGTCAAAAATAGGGCCAAAGTAAACCAACCAGCCATTGTGGATGCTTGTCCTGTTCTTGTTTCTACTTCAAGGAAGACAATGCTTCTATTGTACCATTCGCCTATTCTACTGCGTATTTATACTTGCTGTTATCAATTTATTTCAGCCTATCAAACACCAGGTTGTTTAAATTCGGCTCAGTTCAATTCTTATCATATTAATGGCATTTATCGACGTTCAAAATTCTTTTTTATTTTTTCTAACTTTCAGACTCACGCTTTACATGTAAATAACGAATTTAAATTGCTATGTAAAAAAATAAGAGTTTCTAAAATGTTTTGGAAACTAACGAGTATATCTCTTAGAATGAGAATTTACTATTTATTGTTTTTACTTCTTTCTCTACTGACTTATTCAGAAACTGCCTACCTACAAAACTGATTCTGTCTGCCTAAAGGGAATCTACGGACAGTACTGTCCGTTAATTCCCTTTAGCTCTGGGATGGAACGGGAGCTCTATCCTTATCAATAAGCTCTATCCCCATATTGCATATTAACAACATTTTATCTGTCAAATGTTTTGTCTTATTCTATTCTTTTTGAAAACAAAATGAATAATAAAGACAAAACATTCGCTAGTCAAAATACTCTTAATAACTGTGATTTCTAATCTGGGGATATGGTAATCTGTCTTGAATATACGGTCTCAAGTAAGATAGTTTCTCAACCGACTTCAAAAAGGAGGAGGTTCTCAATTCGACGGTTTTTTTTTTTGTTTTGTATGTTTGTTCGGCTGGACCGATTTGAATTTTTTTTTAGTTTGATAGGGTTATATACACTGTGGGTATATATACTTCCAAGTTGGTTCCATTTTCATCAGATTACGATTTGATGATGGGATCCTGGAGAAATCGAGGGAACTCTTTAAATATAAAAGGCACACCTACAGTGATTTAGGTATATTTCATGCGTAGTGATTCATGCATTTACTAACGAAAAGCATAAATTGGTGAAGTGGAACTGATGATGAAGACCACAAATGACGAGCGGACGTATTCAATATTTCACGGTTTGCGATTTTACTATGCGATTTGAAAGGGTATACTTCCAAGTTGGTCCCATTGTTATCAGATCACGGTCTGATGATGGGATCCTGGAGAAATCGAGGGAACTCTTCAAATATTAAAGGCACACCTACAGTGATTTAGGTATATTTCATAGTTACTCGTGCATTTACTCTTAAAAAGCACCAATTGGTGAAGTAGAACTGATGATGAAGACCACAAATGACGAGCGGAGCTATTCAATATTTCACAGTTTGCCATTCAGTTACTTTAATATGGTATTGAGTAGCATATTATTCTCGTCATACTACTATTACACAATGTAATAGAGCTGATAGTGAACTCCTCAACAATTAACGGCTCTGCATCGGGGCAAGCAATATTTTGTAAAAAGATTTGAGCAGTTGACATAAGCCAATTGTAAATTAAGTGAATTACAAACCAACCCACTAAAAAGTGAGAAATAAAAAACTTTTTTATAAAAAAATATTACCAACTTCAAAAATAAATACAAGGCAACTAAAAAGCAAAAAATAATATACCTACCTAGTAAAAAAATAACCAAAACAAATTAAACATTTTGAAGTTGGTGCCGAATAAAACATAAAGACATTTCATGGCACCAACTTCAAAATGTTTAATTTGTTTTGGTTATTCTAGGTAGGTATATTTTATTTTAGCTTTTTAGTTGCTTATTTTTGAAGTCGGTAATATTTTTTATAAAAAAGTAACTGCCTAAGGAATTGCAAGTACCACATTTATGCTGACGATGTTCAGGTTTATCTTTCATTTAGGCCAGGAGACTACGATAGAGCAGTTTTGGATTTGAATGACGATCTAAACCAAATATCTCTTTGGGCTAAAAGAAATGGTTTGGCACTTAACCCGACTAAAACCAAATATATGGCGTTTGGTACTAAGAATCAAATTAATCGACTACCTTCTGTGCTAAACGTGAAGTTGATGGGGAGCTCGATCGGTCGAGTCAATGAAGCACGTAATCTTGGACTAATCATGGATTCCGAACTGAGATATGAGCGACACGTAGCCGAGTCAGTTCGTAACTGTTTTTACCGACTCAGAACGCTATACAAGATTAGACCATACTTGTCTGAGGAGTTACGCTTACACTTGGTGGAATCTTTGATACTGTCAAAGTTAAATTACGTCGACACTGTATACGGCCCACGGCTATTGGCTCGCACTTGTCGGCTAATACAGCGTGTCCAAAATGCATGTTGTCGTTTTTGCTTTAATGTACCGTCAAGAAGTCACGTCACACCGTTTCTAAATGATAGATCGATAATCAAAATGAAATCACGTCGTAAGATGCATTTGTCGTGTCTTCTTTTTAACATTATTAAATTTGGAGAGCCAAATTATTTGCATAGAAAATTGAGCTGGGTTGCAAATAGCAGAAATCATATCAGTCGACACTGTTCGCAACAATTGTCAATTCCACATCACAAAACAACTGCTTTCAGAGGCAGTTTTCGATATGCGGCTTCCAAATGTTGGAATAACATCCCACCACCAATAAGAAGCATAAATACACTGGGTACTTTCAAAATGCGATTACAGCAATATATTATCGCCGCACAGAAAGAATTTGGGAATTTGACAAACGAAAATAATATCTCTGTTGTATGATGTGATTTGGATAGGTTCTCGTATACTATTAATATTATAATATTATTTCATAATGTAATTTGTAATTTAATATAATTTATAATTTTAAATTTATTGATTAATAGAATTAATATACGTGAAATTGCCAAGAACATACACACACTCACCTACACAGACTTACTGGGCATCCGATACGTGGCAAAGGGCCCAGCAGAATATCAGTGTCAGACCTTTTTCGGTGTCTAACGGGAGCTGAGTTGGGTCCTATTTGGTCACTTTGTGACACATGGTACGCGGCTAATGTTAAACTGAAATGTTTGATTGTGTTATTTTTTCTGTTTATTTATTTCTTCTGTTCCCCGTTATTAATTTTGTGTGTATTCTTTTTCTTTTTGTCTACTGTTATTTTTATTATTTACCATTTTTTATTTTTATTTTATTTTTTGTTTTTGTTTATCTTCTGCATGACTGTTTTAATAATGTCTATGTGTCTTCTGTGTACTAAATAAATATATTTCTATTCTATTCTATTCTATTCTATTGTATGCCGCATGATCCAGTCTCCTAAACGGGCTACACAACCCGGCAACAATAAAATAAAGGGGAACTGAAACAACAACAAAATTGGCCGGGCAACATTGCGGAAAATAGATAGTTCAGCGATCGTCCGGCAACCATCAAATCAATATTGGAGAGTACTGGCATGCTGCCGGCAACAGCTTTGCCGCAACAAATTGCCGTAAAAAATGGCCTGTTTAGACGCCCCGTTACGATTTTACGGTAATAGTCCTTATCATACCGTAGCTGCACAAGTACCTCCTTGACTAGCCTGTTGGTCTAGTGTTTAGTGACCCTGACTGCTGTGCCGGAGGTCGTGGGTTTGATCACCACCCAGGATGAAATTTTGTGTGACGAGCACGATTTTTTATTCTGACTAATTTATATAAAGTATGTATATGTCAGAGAATTACGAAATCGCTAATTGATTTCTGTTGACTCAACATCTGTTTTCATTAAATAGCAAGTCTATTAACTCATATATACATGGCCGCCGCAAGATAGCGTGACTTTAGTTTGACGTTTACATTTGAAATGCCAGTAGTGGGGCAGTTAGTCTCATTTGGTCAGTCTTAATCAAGCGACAACATGTCTTCCGATAAACGTCGCTATTTTGATAACCGTGTGTGCAAAATGTTAATGTGGTTAATAGGATCAGTGATGCAGTGGCATTTGTGTAATCGAAATGATTACAACAGTTGGCGGACTTTACCTTGCTCAAGTTATCCGCGTTCATATGATCGATTACCATAATGTTGATTCGAGTATTGAGAAACATAACCCATTTTCTTGCGCAATCGGGTAAAAAATATTTTTGCCTAACTGCCTAATTGAATAATTAAGCGTACCTACGTACCAATTTAATTTAGTTCTTTTTTTATTCTATATCGTTGCCCATAAATTACTTAGATTAAGTTAGAAATTTTGCATATTAGATAGACATAATTAGGTACGTGGAGTACCTAATTATGTCTATCTAATAAGCACAAAATACGCATTTATAAGTAAGTAAATACATTTCAGTCAGTGAGTATTTATTATAGAAGGAAAACGTTTTTGTTTTGGGAGCGTTCACCTCTGTAAAATTATGCTTACGAAAAAAAGTATTTTATTTTTGATAATGATAATTTATTTTGATCTGCGATCGAAGTTTGCAAGAAGCTTATTTCATCTGTTTTGAATGAAAATATTGCCCGCGGAAAGTCAACATGGAAATATTTGAATTCATTTATGTACACAAATGTGACAAAACCTGGCAAGAGCTAACCGGACTATGCTCAGTATAGGGTTCCGCCGCTGTTTCTGCAAAGAAATGCACTACTATTATGTTTGAAAAACTACACCATCAAAAGAGCGTATCTACGAGTACATGGCACTACATGGCACTTACGTTCTTTGGTTGATAAGCGCAGCTTATTGCCAATAACTTAAAGACGGTATATCCAATCATGTTGAAAATAATTTTAGTTGAAAGTGTTTACTAAGCGTTACCTTTATGATTTTTTTCATAAGTTTTTGGTCATGCGGTCTTAGAAAAAGGGGGAGACACAATTTTTGCAACTTTCAAAGGCATTTTTTCTAAATATTTTTGAACTTACCTAATCAAAAAAATTTTTTAGAAACCTTATAACGTTTTTAAAACACTTGTCAAATGATGTGCTATAAACGTTTGCTGAAAAAAAATCAGGTAACTGTTAATGAATGGAGTGCGCCCCACCCCTAAAACATTTATTTTTATTATTTAACTATCGAACTAAGTAGCTGTTTTTACAACGTGTAAATTAATTAATGTCCGATTCGAAAGGGGTGTGGAGCTATTTTATTAAAAATAAAAAAAAAAATGATATCTAAATGTGAACATTAAAATTCACGATTTTAGTACCCAATTTCATCGAAATTTGTAAATTTTCTAGGTTTTTTATCAACATTGTTTGTATGAGGCCATTTTTCGTTTCCGCATGCTTTCCCTTATGACTATTGTCAAGAAAAAAAAATAGGTTACTATTTTTCCTCATTAATGTGAACTTGATACCTAACAACACATTAATGGGTCTGTCAGGGATTAATTTGCACGTTGTACAAGACACTACTACTACACAACGTATACGGATGAAATTTGAAATATATGGATATTTCAAATTTCATCCGTATATGTTGTGTAGTTTTTGAGTAATATGCCTTTGACATACGGATGGACCGACAAACAGACAGACAGACGGTCATGACGAAACAAAAAGGGTTCCATTTTGGCTACAGAACCCTAAAAAGATAAGCGAGATCAAAATTAATAATGAATCCCTGACGAGAAGTGCTGTAGACTTCCACCGCAATCTGTGAACGGGGCGTCATCGTCACCATGAACGAGATTATTTTACTTCGGCTCGCGGGACGATTACGGACGTGCCATGGACACGCGGCTGTAGTAATTCTACGTATCGCTACTTCGGGGATGTCATGACATCCTGTTGATGGGCTGCAGTGGACAAACGTCCTTAAACGTCACAAGTGTTGCGCGGATGTAGCACAGGCACCGTCTTGATCAAGATGCCCTGGGCTGGGTACGCCTATGTTAGATGGGGGAGCCCGTCTAATTTATTTTGTACTTCGTTTTTTTTTTCTTTAAAAAAAGACAACTCTCGCAGTAAAGTACAAGCCCTGTGTGCCACGGACACGAAGCACACCACCGGACTCGGAACAACAATTTTTGAATCACGCAAAGTGTTGTCCCGTTTGGGAATCGAACTCATGACCTCTTGCGCGGCAGTCGTACACACTCCCGCCGCAAAACCGGAACCAGTTGAACGTTCTAAAATTATATATACTACGGGTCTTAAACGCGTGAATTAACCTTTAAGAACTGCAGTATATATAATTTTATAATATGTATATACAAATTGTGAAAGTTTATCAACAGATAAATGTTCATCGTATACCTATCTAGTTTATTTTAATTACTTTTAAACTAAACAAAATAGTAATGTGCACATAAAAAAACACGGAGTGTAAGTAAATGGATTTGTTCAGATGATTAGAGTGGAATAGGCGCAGATTTTTCGAAAATAGTCACTTACGACGCACCTAGAATATTTTTTTTCAGGGGTATTCTAGGTGGTACAATTGACTAAACACTGACCAAATGTGTACTATGTAGCTGTATTTTTGCAATTTCCCGTTAAGAGGGGTTTGAACCTATGCCCAAACCATGATGATGATTAAACACAGGTTAGGGTTTCGTAAGAAACTTGTTTCTTACGAAACCCTAACCTGACCGTGTTGCAAAAAAAAACTCAAAATAATAATAATAATCTTGGGACAACTCACACAACGCTATCTGATCCCAAACTAAGCAGAGCTTGTACTATGGAAACCAGACAACTGTTAAATATACTTATATATTTCTAAATACATACATATTATAGATAAATAACACCCAGACCCAGAATAAACCATAGTGCTCATCACACAAAGTTTTATCCTGAATGGGGATCGAACCCATGACCTCTAGCGTAGCAGTCGGATACACTCCCACCGCGCCACAGAGACAGTCGTCTCTCAAAATGAATGAACACTAACATGAATGAAAAAGCTCTAGATTTTACTGAAATAAAAACCCTTTTATTTGAACACCAAGGTTATTAGTTGGTATCATCAAAAGTAAATTGGAAGGCTATCAATAAACTGTCGATGCCATTTGATTGCACGTCGCAATCATCGGACCAATTTACGCTATTCGAGAATTGCACACAAAATTGCATTTATATAAAATTGAAATTGAAATGAATTGGTATTTGCTTTAATTTTGTGAGATACTAGCTTTTTCTTGTGGCTTTGCCCGCATTGTTTTTTTTTTTTAATTTTAATTCCGGCTGTAGACAGCTGAGCTTCGAAAAGCATGTTAAATCATCAGTTCTAAGCGCCTAATCTCTCTCTCCGGTCGTGTCTGAATTACATCCCATTATGCCATGAGCGCCGCCAGGATTATTTTTTTTAATTAGAACTTCTTAAAACCATCGTAAACGAATACTTTGAAGCGGCGGTAGCTAAATGGTTAAGGCATTGGACTGGCAATCGTCAGGTCGCGGGTTCGGATCCTATACTACCGCAGTGCACCCACTCCTAACACAAGCCATTGAGCTAAGCTGAAAGGGTTTACATAATTGCTAGAATGTGGAATCCACAATCCCACATTCCCACTGAGCCACCGAAGCAGTCAATTTGAAGTGAAAAGAAGCTGACCCGCGCAACTTCGTCTGCGTTAATTTTGCTTGTTTTCGCAACATTTTTTATTGATGCTCCGCTCCAATTAGTCGTTGCGTGATGTTGTATACCTTCGATAAAAAGGCTATCTAACACTAAATATTTTTTTAAATTCGAACCAGTAGTTCCCGAGATTGTCGCGTTCAACCAAACAAACAAACTCTTCAGGTTTGTAATATTAGTATTGATAATTGATTCATTTAATAACTTTTAAAATAAATATATTAGGCAAATTGGAACCATTTGCCTGCATTTATATTTATATTGAAATAGCCTCAAAGTCATAAGACATTCACATTTTTCAGAAGCGATAAGCGCAACTCGTGCGATATTTTCAACTTTAATATCATTTCATCATCAAACTTTTCAAAAGAAATAAATTTTCATTTATAAATAACGTTTCGGTTGCCACCCTGTATATTTTCGAAACAAATTTATCGAAAAGGCAGTTCTATTTTGACGTCCTAAAGCCGGTTTTTGCATGAGTTACTTTTTGTGTTGTATTTTTTAATCCGTGACGTAATGAAAGGAAAGCCCTTACTCAAAGGGATGGCTCAGTATTTAGTTATCACTGATTCAATATAAAAAATGAGTTTTCTGAAACTAAGCCTCTTTTTAATTGCGTCTAAATATATCCTAAGGTCGTTTGTAATGATTTCACTTGACTGCTATCGCAGCACTCGAGTAAAATCGAAAAAATATAATCTTCTATTTACGATGCCAACATCCGTTAACTTAAGCTGTTTTTATACCTGTATGTACATACATACAGGTATAAATACAGCTCAACTATATCCCTCTCAATGTTTCCTGGTAACTACTGTACGGTTGCTTCTTTTTTCTTAACAGAAGTGTTGATATATCGTTAGATTTGTCTTTCTTGCGCCTTAAATTCAAATTATAAAAAAATAGCAGATTTTATTATTACGAGTATTATCAAAGTGGTTATTTTGAGTAAGTCACATATATGTCATATCTATGCATATCTTTTAGAACACTTATATTTTTTTTATAATTTATACAAATAAGTTTTTAACAAGTATTCACATTGTATTTGTGTCCTCTTAAGCTGTTTTTAAAAGCACCAGTCGTAAATAAGGGTCTCGTCAGGTTCGAGCGACACCAGCACGTCGACGAGATGAACCTGCCTCCGGCAGACTTGGGGCCCTACGGCCAATCGGCTGCGAGCAGGGCCCGCGCTACCGGTGGTAATGTACAGCGCATGCGATGGATGGATATCATAAATGAGAACGCCATGCGCAAACATTTAGCGTCTACAGAGGGAAGTATCAACCTCATTGCGTATCGCAGTCGTATGCTGCCTTTGTTGTAGGCTCTAGCGGAACCGTATGTTAGGTGATGACGTACTTGATAGCATCAGAGAGCGCTGCTAAGTTATGCCTACCTCAGTGGATGTAGATGTCTCCCTTGCAGTTTCGGTGTATCCTGGTTATGCTGATGAGAAAGTTGAGAATGTGGTTGAACTGTAGGTACCCATAACTCATATTTTGAGAATGCGCTTCGGGAGTATCGGTTGACACAGCCAAACCTTAGGCCACTACCACAAGACATGAGTATTCGACCAAAACCTGCTGTTCCAGCCTGGCAGTGTAGTACTGAACGGCGTATCAGTGAGTCCTAAAGGCCTGTGGCTGTGGTGGCCTAAAGTGGCTAAAGTGCTTGAGATCAAGCAACCCAAGTGTAATGCGCTCTGTGAAGCGAGCGTTTATGGATCAGTCCACGCCAATATATTGATCGTGTCACGGAGAGCATCAACTACTTTAAACAAAAAAAATATGCGTGGGCAAACTGTATTCAGCGGTACAAAAGCCAAGTGGAGAGATACACCCAAAACTGCACCTTTAATAGTGATCAGAAGAAAGAGCCTGGGAGCGAACGGATCCCAATGGAGATGACGGGTGCTTACCAGATTATAAGGCCATGAGTGCTTTCTGGCGCAACTTACATCTGGTAGGTGCCTCTCGTTCAATCCAAAGGTGATTGGATGCGGGTGGTTATACAGGCATGTAAAGATAAGCTGGCAGTTGTCCTCAATGCCAAAGACATAGTCTGAGCAGCCCATCAAGTGCCGCATTGGAAATCAACTGTCGGACTGCATAACTTTTGGTTGAAGTGGCTGTGTAGTAGCTCACGCTTATCTTGCCTCTCAGTTCCAGTTATCACTGGATTCTGTTTTGCTGCCGAGTTTTATGATTATAATGCGGGTCCGGATACCCCAAGCAAGGTAGGTAAAGTCAGTTAACCGACGAATATTTCAAATCATTTCAATTACACAAACGTTACTGTATCACTGATACTGTAAATTTGCGACAATTCCACCAGAGAGGTGCTTTCGCGCCGACCGTTCAATTAAAACTCCCTTCCCTAGTGAAACTAAATACCACATTTAAGCCATTTTAAACGTCAAACATTAGTCACGCCATCTAGCAGGGGCTATGTCTAAGTGAGTCAATACACTAACCATTTAATCAAAACAAATTAATAGATATCAACTAACGATATCTTTTACCCGACAAATATAAAAAATATACACACGTTAAAACTTTGCACCAACCCTTCTTTGACACCAGAGGTTAAAAACATAAAGAGAATTGCCCCCCAATTAACACAGTGTCAGTAAAATTAAGTAAAATAAAAATAACGTTTAATTTAGCCCTTTAAAGCTGACGCCTTACTGTACGTCACTTTGAGTTATAGCGACGCAGTCAGAGTTCGCGCTCGCCTCTGTACTTTGGCTATTTGTTATGTTCCGAATTGATTTATTAACACCCAACGACGCAAAAAGTTGTAAGTGCCTATAACATAAGCACAAACAGACAAATAATGAAGATTAAAATTATTTAGAAAGCCACTTTCATTCGTAGGTTGATACTTCTATCGATACACTGACCTTTATACTTAATACAGTACATCCACACCATAAGCGGCTAGTCATAATTAAAACAATGTTAGATATATAACGGGACTTAGTCGCGTGAATCATTTATTGGTATAAACCTTTTATTTACTCCACGACGTTTCGATCGAATTGCATAGGTTACCACGTTCAAAACGTCGGGTAAATAAAGGTTCGTACGCATAATTCGTATTATTCACGCGATTAAGTCCTAATATATGTTTAATATTATTGCTTGTATGAGTTTCATAGTGTGGGTGCAGTGCAATTGTTGCGGCACCTTACTTGCTGACATAACACTTTACAAAAGAAAATTGTAAAAATTTACTTATAAAAAAGTGACCATGAGTGTTTATGGAAAAGTTATTTTTTCACAGGCCTTACTTTTTGCGAACATGGCATTAAGTAGTTTCTATTTCAAATTTTGTTGGATGTTCTTATGAGTTGTATTTTGTAACCTTAGTGAACAAAGAATATTGACTTTGACTTTGATTCGGTATGTTTTTTTTAATTATATATTATTACCTTTGTTTAACCAAAATCCGTTTACTTATTTTGAAAATAATCAATTTTATGTTTGTCGGTTTTTTTTTTAATATGAGGTAAGATTGTTTTGTAAGACTGAAATAACTTTTACAATAATGAACTGTTTGATGGACCTAACTTGTACCGTGGTTTAAGCAAATATTTTGTTCATTTTGATAAACAAGCGTCATCAAAAGAAAAATATTGTTATACAAACTTGTTTGTTAACAGTCTTAATCAATGACACATATACTTTGGTTTAAGCTCAATTCATTTATTTATGAAGCATATTAATAACATAAACACCAACAAACACACAAAAATTACTACTTATTAATTAGTATATGCGATCGGGGAAAGAAGTGTTTACGTGTGTGTGTGTGTGTGTGTGTGTGTGTGTGTGTGTGTGTGTGTGTGTGTGTGTGTGTGTGTATGTGTGTGTGTGTGTGTGTGTGTGTGTGTGTGCGTGTGTGTGTGTGTGTGTGTGTGTGTGTGTGTGTATGTGTGTGTGTGTGTGACACTTTATACACCAAACGCGTCGACCAAATTTAATGATTCATACGTCAATCGATTCGTATTAATGTTACGATCGTCACTAAAGACATGATAGCAATCAAAATTCAAAATGGCGACAGCCAGACGCCATATTGTGATAGAGAAAAAAATTAAAATCAACAGACTGTGTCATGTGGGGATCATCGTGTAGGTATTTTAAAATCATGCGTGTGACGTTTCTTAAATCGTTTTTCACAGAAAATAACCGTTTTACTAATAATAACTGTACGTTACGTAGGTACGTAAGTCTTTCAACTAAGCACTAAAAAGTATTACCTTAAAACATGCAGTCGGAGGCATTTTAGTAAGTTCACTGGGATTAAAGATTTAAGTTTATCTTGTTTCAATCTTTTTTATGCAGGCGGGATTTGGATTTTTTTTTATTTATTTTTTTATTTCATAATTTTTGATTTTTACATTAAATTTTTTTAAATGTTTTTTGGATTATAATTTTTTTACATTAATATGCAAAATATTAGTAATAAGTGAGACACTCAGAAAATTTGAAAAACTAAAATCTAACTTCTATGGATAAAACATTTATGTCGTGTGAATAATGCGTCTAAACCAACTTTCGAAACATTTTATCCAGTCCGCCGAAGTCACCTCTGCCTTCTGCCATGGCCTTCTCGGACGCTGCTAGCGCGTCTTCTGGCGATGAGAACTGTATCCCTTTCAGCAGATTTTTTATCTTAGGGAATAAAAAGAAATCAACAGTCACAGTGCTAGATCAGGACTGTTAGGAAGGTGACCCAAGACTCTGACCGGTGTGGAGTCCAGGAGTGCGCCGTCGCGTTGTCATAGTGAAGCAGTACCCCGCGAAGCCCGGTGTTCGGTCGCTAGTTGCTTATTGCATACAAAACTTCCGGCAGGCATTTTGTGGAGTTCCATATTGCGTCGCATATTTATTTTGTCATAATGTGATATGGTCTAATTTTGTTTCTACTAATAGGCGTTACGCATAATACATATTATTTCAGATAAATCCTAACGTATAATTTTTTACACTTAACTACTATTAGCATAACGATTGAAAAGCATACTATTTTATAGCATAATGCTGCATACGCATAACGTTATTTGAGCATAATGCTACACGGCATAATAACAATGCGATACGGATTATAAGTACCGAACTGACTAATAACAAAAACCGTAAATTGGTGTAAAAACGGATACGGCAATGTTATTTAGAGTAGAAAATAAATACGTTAGCGGCTTAGAGGTGGCCCAAGGGCCATCCCCGCCGCACCTTATCCTACTGTTACAATACACCTTCAAAGTTCCGCTACCAAAATTATGCAAATAAAGGGCATACTTTTGTAGTATACCAATCCACACGGGCCTGCTTCTGGGCTTCGGTGAGATAGTGCGGCACCCAGCACGTTACTATCCTTCTCACGCGAAGGTGCTTGTGTAAAATCGTGTGAACGCTTCCCGAATCAATCTGCATAGTAATTCACCTGTTTTCTTGAATTATTTTTTTACTGTCATTCTTCACACAGTCGACCACTCCTTTGTTCATCCCACAAAGTAAGGTGACCGCGCTTAAACTTGTTATGCCAACGCCCCAACGGTAGATGGTTACTTTTGCAATTCATTTGAAGTCGATCAAATGACTCATCAGGTTTTAGGCCACATTTAAAATCGTAGAAAACCATCGCACGACAATGTTCTCGATGCAGATCCGATTTCAAATGAGACATCGAATTTAATTTGGCTCTCAAAAAAATGTGGAGGAAAATTTGAATTTCGAACAATGATATTTTTACTTTTAAATAACCAAATTTTTCAAAATAATTGCAAGTGACCAGCACCTAATACATAAAAACTTTTTCTCTCAAAACTTTCTGAGTGGCCTGGTAATTTAAAGAAACAACAAACAGTACAGGGTCTAATTTGAAAGTGACGACTATGTTTAAGTTTAAACAAAAATTTTCTGGATCGTAGATATAAAACACTCCGCGTCCAGGTGTTGAATTCACTTCTAGTACATAGTTTTTACGAAAACGTTTGACTCTTTTATGTCGTAACTCTTTGATGGTCGATGTGAATTTACACGGTTCAGTAGTATTTGCTGAACGGTATTTGAAAGTGGGAAATAGCGAGGATTTCTTTTTGTTATAGGTTGCTGTAGTTTTGAATTATAGTATAACGAATTTTATAGAGTCGAAGAGTTAAAGCCAAGGATTGATTGATTACAATGTGGACGGCAATTCTCTAAATCCTTTATTATAATACCTACTAGTTTCATTTGATTTAAAGCTTATGTTATACTCCGGGAAAACCTCAATAGGTATAAACAAATGTCCCTACTAATTAAAAAAAAAAAAAAAACTGTAACTGTTAACAACCGTTATGCAAACTTTACATCCCAACAGACAAACAAATATCTTAAAAATATTTTTTTTAGCTTCTGTTACTATTACGAAGATCCCTAAAGCAAACTTCTCAATTGTTACAATTGTATGTATACAGACAAATACATAGTAGGTATGGAAGTGTTATAAGTTTTGATTTTTGGTAATGAACACGAAAAAATATATGAAATGGCGCGAAATCGAAAGATTTTTTAAAAATAATAAACGCGTTCCAAATTCAAAGTAATTAAAAAGTTCAAAAAGAGAAAAGTTTTTATGTACAGTATTTATGGCCGGACTAGTTATATAACAACATAGTAGACAACACTATATAAATATATATATCTCGCACAAAACTATTAAGGAAACAATGAAATTACAAATAAATAAAGTTTAATTACAAAGCAAAAAGAAATGCAGTTACAGGATCAGTGGTTTTGAGAAAATCCCTAACATATATGCGCATTAATTAGGTATAGAACCATGTTTATTTGGAATCGGTTACAAAAAAAAACAGCTTACCTTTACCAATAAATTCTTAATTTAACCATTAAAATGATAATAGACTTGCCTGATAAAGAGTAAAAACTATTGTAACATTAATGGAGCTATGACTTAATTCTACCTGCCTTAAAACATTCCATTTTTAATTAAAATGTTTTACATAAATGACAACCAACGTAATTATTTACATTACGTAATTAGGTACGTTCAAAACCATGCGGCTGTTTTTTTTTTAATTTCGATGATTTTTTTTTATATATTTTTATGGATCATTGATGCCAATTATTTATTATAGTTAACTTCTGAAACTACGAACATTTTAACTAGTGTTAAGAATAGGTAGTGCAATTTCCCGAGAATTCATGATAAATCATAATTGGATAGGTTTGCAAATTAACTTCTTTTTATTAATTTAGCACTACGCACAAAGCGACACGACCATCCGCCTCGCTCCGTATACAAGCATTACTTCACAGTGCGCAGGAGCGCACGACAGAATAAAGTCAGACAGAATATTCGTGCGTACATAAAACCCAAATAAAACAAAACTCATGCTCATCAAGTCGCCCTACCTTAAACAGTCGCTAACCAATGATGTAAAAGCTCATGATCACAATGGCCTACACAGTGTCTCTTCTAGTTGTTGCTCTGTTATGAAATTAACTGAATCACATAAATATCTTAGACTTCACAATGATGACAAACTTAGTTAGACTACCCATATTGAACACGTCTGTAACAAATTGAGATAGTTCCTAGCATATATCACCGTACTAAGTAGACGTATACCATATAATACAACTCATTGGCGGAGTAACATGTTCAATATTGCCTCAGCAGTTATGGTCGTACCTAATAACACACAACTTAATAAAATTTATACACTTCAGTTACGAATAGTGAAGAAAATAGTATCTCCAAAAATTAAATTACAATACAAATATAATGAATTAGGCCTTTTAAAACATTGTAATTCACCTTCAATTAAAATTAAATTTATTAAAAGAACAATATTTTAATTCCACCTTATTCCCAAAAAAATATTATTTAACATTCTTTATACATTAGACGCGTTGCTCAAAACAAGTTATGTACGGTGCGAGCCGAGAATACGTTTGGAGTAAGAACTAATCGCTATATGGTTCCCCGTTTGGTCAATCACTAGCCTGATTTGCGAAATAAAATAACAAAATTATAAAACTGTTTTTAAAAATCATATTTTACACAACTTCGAGAATTATACTTAACTAGCTGTCCCGCTCAACTTCGTCTGCGAAAATTTTCCCCGTTTTTGCAACATTTCTCATTGCTGCTCCGTTCCTATTGGTTGTAGCGTGATGTTATATAGCCTTAAGCCTTCCTCAATAAATGTGCTATCCATCAGTGAAATAATTTTTCAATTCGGATCTGTAGTTCCTGAGATTACCGCGTTCAAACAAACAAACTCTTCAGCTTTATTATATTAATATAGATGCTGTACTTACCGATTCACACTACGACTACACTATTGTATTTGTAGTAATCAATACTTACATATTATATCTAAATTTAGATTTAAGTTCGTCAACGATTGTATTGAGATCCAACTTCCGTAGCATAAGGACAAAACTCAGTGGTTTATTCTATGATTATTTGTTAATTGTATGTTTTTATGATTCAGTAATAAATAAAACGAAAAAAACCTAAATGTTAGATTACAAACACCATAACTAAAACAATAATATAAGTAACTAAGATTTTTTGAGGGTACTAAAATAAAAAAAAATCTTTTCATCATCTACTAGATGAACTCTTTGGCTCTTTGGTTTTCTATATTTTTTTTTTGACAAAGCCAAACCCTTAAATAAATTTTGTCCTCTTGTTACTAGAATGAACATCAATTCCTAACCTTAATGATTCAGTACTATTATGAAGTGTTTGAGAAAATAATGAAATAATAAAGGTCTTTCCTTTTAAGACTTTTCAGAAGGTAAACGGATAATAGATGTCAAAAAACAATGGGTACAAAGTAGAAAATATTGAAAAACCTTGTAACATATCCCAATTTTAAAAAAATCAACAAACAATTTTAGAAAAGTCCAATGCCAATGTGACAGCAATAGTGAAGAGATAGCGCATATTTATTATTAATATTATTTTTATATTGTTTTGTAGAATAGTACAAATACAGTTTCATAATATTGTTTTTTATTGATTTTGTTCCCACCATATTTTGCCTAATACGTAAAAAAAATAATGGAAATATTTCCCAGTATTTTAGGAACTAGCCTATCAAATACCCAGGATTGTTCTATAACAATCTGGTAACCAAAGTAGCACAATGTTGACGCAAATACCCACTCCTTTTCGTTTAATAATCTTGGATAAAAATATGAAACTAGATTAACACAACCTATAATAAGGAATCGTCGAAAGATCCAGATGGCAATAACCTTGAGATAGTTTATTCCACCTTGATCACCTGGATTCCTCTTCTTCTTTCTTCTTCAATCAAATTATATAATTTACACCTAACAAAAGAGAAATATATAAAAATAAAAAAACCCGCCTGCACAAAAAAGGATGAAATATCCCCTACATAATTATTTAATTTCATGCAGTAGAAGGCATTAATGAATCTCGATGAACTTAGTGAAGTGCCTCCGACTGCATGAAATTAGATAATTTTGCAAACGCCGAGGCCGGCCAGGTAAACAGGTAAGGACGCCTGTAGCCACACTCGGTCGTTCAAGGCTATATTAAAGTTTTTGCATAGGGTGTTTTGAACGACTTTGTCCATTTTTCCTAAAAGTGCCGAATATTTCAAAAGTTGGCCGGACGTTTTTAGGTTCAGATTTACTAGGTTTTAAATTAGTTTAGCGTTACAACGAACGTACGATACGTATTATACGTATTTGTGAAACAGATAATATAGGTGCTAGCGATCACGGATTCGATTTCTACGAAAATTGTTTATTATTAACATGCATGATGGTTTTAACGTACTAAAACATTCTTGCATGTAATGCTAAAAAACAAAATGTCAAGTAATAAAAATAAACTTCACCGGTTTTGAAAGTAGATAAATACGAGTAGAAGTAGATTGTTTTCAAACGAACCAGGGGTTTTAATTTAAAAAAAAATATCTGAAATTCCAAGAAGAAGGGAGAAGAGGGATATGATAAAAGACGATTTCAAAAACCTGTGGGGCCACCATGTCTGTGCTCACCAGTTGGCGCCTATATTTAAATCATATTATAATACCTTAAAACCGTGCTATATAAATATCAAGCACGCCGCAGTACTGCGTAGTCCCGTTTTATGAACTTAAGTTTCCGAAAGATTAAACAGAGACCATTCAGTAAATATGCGTAAGTTGTACTTTTAAAGCACTAAAATTCCTTGACCCTTTACTCATATTTGCCAGAATTCATCTCAGGTACTGCAAAATATTCGCAACAATTGTCTTATAAATAAATCGACGTAACCCATTCACAAACTATGAAATTTGACATTTCGAAGATCTGACTCTACACTCGCACCTCTAACGGCGAATTCATACGCCCTTTAAAGTCTAAAATCAATAGATGGCGCTGAGTAGGTTAATGCAGTGATTTTTTTATTTGCGGTGTTAAGGTTCTTCGCTACTGAATCATATTGCGGCTCACCCGACCGGACGGTTTCTAACAATTTATACTGGAGTTATATCGTAACATAAACTTCTTTAATTTAAAACCGACTCGCACGTGAACGAAGTCGCGGGCCCAGCTAGTGTATTAATAAAGGTCAAAATTATACTGTTAATATATTGTTTCAGAGGTCTCGATCACCGAGCGGTTCGGCGCAGAAGCAGCTCGATGAGGCAGATTTGTTCATGGACCTGATCAAAGACGTGGCCAACGAATTGGATATTGACGTGCTCTGTCATAAAGTGAGTCACATCGACCTATTTATTATTTTAAGATTTTGTAAGTCAAAGGCGTTCAGTACTCTAATCAGGTGACTTAAGGTTATTAATTGAATAAAAGTGTGACATAATTAAGGCCTATAACACTATGTATGTACCTCAGACGTGTGAAAGAAAAAAAATTATTACATCTTCAAAACTGCTTAACGGATGTTCGTCAATGCCTCCGTGTCAAAAGCTAACAAAATCGTTTTTAATAAATATTACACGACACATAGATGCACAGGTAAGTAATACTTTTAACACCACTTTTGCGACAGGGGTTATTATGACGGAAACACGAATTTAAGTTACAGGATAATAATTATTTAGAGAACGTCTAAATCTGTTTATTCAAATGATTTTAGTTTTTTTTTTAATTTTACCTGATCTAAGCTTGATCTGGGCCTAAGTAGGTATACTTTAGAGCATAGCCTTACTTTCAATATTAAACACAATTACTTTGTAAGTAATCACATGAACTGTTAACAGAACTGTGTACTGTAACGGTCTATCTATTCCATCTGAGAAAGAATATTAAACCCGAGATAACACGTTTCTAAAAGCTTTCTCCAAACAAGAATTTAGTGAAGTAGGCATTCAGTAGGTTTCGGTGTTCTACGCATTTTCCGCATCGCTAAATATGCCGTACATGCCATCGTGAAAAGTTACGTCGCAATTTTCACGCCACGTGACTTTTAAATTGCTCTAGAGTTCAAAATATTGTTAGGTAAGTACTGTTGGGGAAAGAAGGGTTAAAAACGATTGTTTTTTATAATCAGGATACCGCAATATTGACCGCAAATTTTGTATTACGTAGGTTAGGCACATTAGGTGAAATACTGCGTAGATAAACTAGTGGATATAACATGAAATAGTATGCATCCAAAGTGTATGGTCGCAATAACAGTATCCGCGTGATCGGATCCGCACTATGAAATATAATATCTAAACCACTATGGGTCTGAAATAACGTTGAGTTTAAGCCTGAACATTGTAAGATGTTTTCAAGACTAAATTTAGTTATCTCGTTCATTTGCCTAAGAAGTGTGAAAAACCGTCGTGGCTTTTCATTTACTTTGCTTTTTTTTGCCAAAGTAATTGAAATGCCACGACGGTTTATTCTAAAAACAGACAAATCAAGTATATAATAAGGTATTTTTAAATGATTAGTACCACGAATTATTAGATTGTGGGCAGTAATGCACAGAACATCTACATTTTCAACCGGCTTCAAAAAGGAGGAGGTTCTCAATTGGACTGTTTTTTTTTATGTTTGTTATCCGATTACTCGCAGACGGTTGGACCGATTTGAAAAAATATATTTGTGTTTGAAAGGGTACACTTCCAGATTGGTCCCATTGTCATCAAAGTTCGGATTTGATGATGAGGTCTTGGAGAAATTGAGGGAAATCTTCAAATATTAAAGCCACACCTATAGTAGTTTGGGTATTGTCATCGTGCATTTACTCTTAAAAACACCATTGAGTGAAATGGAACGGATGATGTAGACCACAGATGGCCAGTGGAACTATGCAATAATTAATACTGCGGGTTGGGATCTGAGTACCGTGCTCGATACCCGATTCTTTGCCTCCGTCAAATCATGTAATGGAACTGATGGTCTAGTATCAGGTGAACTCCTCAAAAATCAACGGCTTTTTTATGTTTCGGCAAGTTTTTATGATCCTACAAAGTGATCCTATGGTTAAAGTTAACAGGTCTGATTTTGAAAGAAGACCGTTTATATTATGGTGAAGAATATGATGTAACATGTGTGTAATAGAAAAAACTGATTTGATTTCTGAAGGTCATTTAGATCCTGATTAACTCGTAGACAAATATCTACAAGATTATCTTCTGTTGGTGTACACCGGTCCATGTAGGTACGAGTATGTGGTTTTTGTTCAGGGTTGTCATCGTTACGTTTATTCGATTGAAAATTTTAATATCAAAAATTATAGATGAACACGGACGATCTCTTAAATAATAATTGACGGCTTATTATGAAGTCTCTCTTCGTTAATTTACTTAGTTCTAATATAGAAGATGACAGCGGTTATTTTATCCAAATACAGTTTACCAGAAATTTCTCACCAACCAATTTCGGCAGTATTGCTCGTAAATTATACCCTCTTTCATCTGCCAGTATAACAATTTTCCTCCTTTCGTATGCAGATAGCTCCACAGGAATTGCATTTTTCTGACTTTACACTATTTCCGTGACCTTGTCTACTTCATAACTGTACAGTTGAGATTTTTTCTGTATTGGTGGCGCATTCTTTAGTTTTCTATTTCAGGGATTGTATATTTTTTTTTATCATTTTATCAGTATTTTCCTTCAATTCGTCGCACATTAGGGAGAAAAGTAGTGATGGAATCTTTGAAAATTGTCTCAAAGGAGTTGAAGTTAGACTGCATATTTTTAATTTACGCCTAGGCCTTGTAGTGCGACACTCTAAATCTCCTGTTTTTTTATATAATTAATGTTTTCACAAATTAATTTGTCCATCTCTTTGTTGGTATTTTGCAAATCAATGTTTAATTTGGCGATTGGATCAGTGAGTGCAACAATTCTTTCATAATCTAATGATTCATCTGGCAAACCTCACATAGTGACTTCAAACATGGATGATGATATTGATGATTGCGTTTGAGCCGCTTTTTCCTTAAGTGTGATTTTTTCAATCTTCATTATAATTAATAAATCTCAGGAAACAGGAGTAACACGCTTTGAGTCCTGTCGCCTTACCCCTCGATACTTACTCCTGATGATGCTTACATCCTTATTATGGGAACGAGACAGTCTAGTTTAAAAAGTGATGACAGAATTAAGGGCAGCATGAAACGCACCCAACGTTTTGCTATGAGTTCAAAAAAGTTACATAATTACAATCCATCGGAAACCCGACCCCATAACCATTTTACAATGTGTGCAGTAGGAAAGTGTCCTCGGTCGTGTACTTACTAATATTGGATCGTTTCACAAACAAGCAATACCTACAGTAGCAGTCACTAAACACAACAAACGCCATAGATTTACAACTGTATTGATCTGTACTGCAAATAGAACTACTCCAATTTCATTTGTCAACTCAAAACATCATCAAACATAAGTCGTGTATTAGCTGCACCACAAAACACTGAAAGTTCAAAAGGAAAAACTCATACCTACTTTGCTTGAGCACCGCACGTAGACATCGTCCTATGTTAAGTTCGTACGTAGACTTCGCTTGACTTCGACATGTCTCACTGACCTCTTTGTTCAGAGAGTCCGTAACAGTTTACGGACTCTCTGAACAAAGAGGTCAGTGAGACATGTGCTGAGTTGCATGAGTATGATAATACTTTGTTTCCAAAAAAATACAATCACAAGCACCAAATATATTTATATTCTTGTATTTTTTTATAGAAATTCTACTTACATTCCAGTCAATTTGTAGAACCTTTTGAAAACTTTGCATCACATTCTATTACAAGGTTTTAGATATCAGAGCTGTTACGGAAAGCTTCGCAACACCAATAATATGATCCCTCTCCAAACAAAGTTTGAATAACTGTTGTTCAACACTACCCTGTGTGGGGTTTGAGCATTATACGACTGGCAACAGACGCTGTTAATTTAAACTTTACGTTGTAGGTGTTCGTTCCCAAACCCTCTTAAAATACTTTCAAAAAAGAGGATATGACTTTATTAACACACTTTCCGAATTTCCTATCAGAATGGTTTAGCACGTGCCAGGTCGACAAGACAATGTTCAATTTCATTTTTAGTACAAAAATTATGACTGCTGAGGCATTATAAATGCATTCGATTCGGTATGAGAGCTGAGTGACGGTAACGGTATGAAGGTGTAGGACGCGTGCCGTCTTTTTCGGTCTAACCTTAAAATTCAAAACTCTTTATTCACTTACGATGCAAAACAACTCTTCTGGTACGTCGGGATTCTACATGTACATGTAATGCCAAGTTCGCAACTAATGAGTTTTAACTAACGGAGAAAAGAAGAGATTATATCCCGATAGATTTTTAATTTAATATCTCTGAATACAATACTATGGATGCATGCTTATTTACATTTTTATTTAGATACTAGACTTATTTTTTGTCTGGTTTGATACTATATATGTATTATTTGCTTTATTTACCTGTATACCTATTTATCACAATATTGTAACATACTGGTATAAATCTGTCTTATCTGGTTATTTTTTCCGTATACACAAAGGCAAGCCCATGTGGAACTGTCAAACTCTTGTCATAATGGTAAATGGAGAGGTGTGCTTACAAATGCATCAAAGGGCGTTCAAAAATGTCCGCGCATGTGCGGTGATGCATTTCTAAGCGCGGGTTTGCTGTGCATACGGAAAAAAGATCGTGAGTAAGGACCCAGTTAAGACAGATTTTGACAAGCAGAAATGCTATTCGTAATGTGCATTGGTATTTGTCATTAGCGCCACATTACACTATTCCTTGTATTTAGTTAAGGAGTTTCTAGGGCCACCTTCCCACTCCATCATCAGATCAGGTCATTGCCATCAAAGATACACTAGTGTACCAAATTTGGGCCCAATCGAACGTTAGGGACTAATTAGCTTCCGAGATTTGATCTTCACAAACTAACATACAAACAACAACATACAAACGAACATTAAATAAGTAAAAGCTTGTAATTAACATTAAAAGCTAGTCATACTTATATAGGCAAAGGTGTCTCGCCATACGCCCACGATGGCGTGGTTATTTATGAGGGGTAGTTACCTCTCACAAATGATCACGACCTGTTCAATCCTATTGAAGTGTCAACTGCAGACGTACAAAAGCCTAATAAAATTCTTAAGCTAAAATAAAATGTCAAAAGAACAATACATTTCAGTCGTAGGTAGTCAGCTTCATTTAAAATACTACGCTACGCAAGAGGTCGTGGGTTCGATCCCCACCCAGGATAAAACTTTGTGTGATGAGCACGATGGTTTATTCTGTGTCTGAGTGTTATTTATCTATAATAAATATGTATTTAGAAATATATAAGTATGTTTATCAGTTGTCTGGTTTCCATAGTACAAGCTCAGCTTAGTTTGGAATCAGATAGTGATGTGTGAGTCAGAGTGTGTCCCAAGATATTATTATTATTATATTACACTTATAATTTCCCTATGAGTAAACTGAAAATACAACAGTATTATATTTCAACACCATTTATTAAAATATGAATATATCAAATCGTATCAGAAGAGAGTGTGTGTGTGAGACAGAGACAGAGAGAGAGAGAGAGAGAGAGAGAGAGAGAGAACGCAGGTGCGCAAGTTTCTTTAAACTCAAACATATTTATAGTTTATTTTTATAAAAGCAATTGAATCAAGCGACCTCTTGATTGCGATTCTCATTAGGCTACCCCTCTTTACATTTTTCAAATATGTTGTTGCTCATAATTTATCTACAAACATTAACAATTATGCCACAAAACCTTGCTGTAACCAACCACGGCTCTAAACAGTGACACAAAGATTCTTATTACTTTATCCTTCATAGGCTCAAGCATCGTGCCCTGAGGGACTCTATTCGACTAAATCGGTTACCATGATAGCTATTTGCCTTTTCTCCACGCTTTCGTAAGTAAACAAACGGGGTGAAACAGTTTGGATGGATTGTAACGGGTAAAGGGATGAATAGAAAATATGCAAGCCGTATGTGAGCAAAACAGTGGAAAGGGGACAATCTCAATGACAGAGAGCGGAATGGGACAAATACAGACAGAGCAGCAACATTTTGTTGAACTGGTTAATCGATCTGTGACCCAGAAAAAATTATATGAAATGTGATCCTATTAATCATATTATTTATACACATAACTGAAAAAAAATGAACAGGCACTGCTGCACAGAATTAAATAAATTGATTAAATCTATGAATATAGGTATTTACAATAAAAGCAATTTCTATAATTCCATCTGAATGAAGCCGTAGACAAAGGCTCAAACTAACTAGCAGAGTATGGGAGCTTAAGTAATAATCCACAGGTGCCGAGCCACTTCGCCCTTGAGTGGGCGTCTGGGCCTTTAGTCTTTCAATCAGCCTGTAATATAAAACTTTTAATTAAAATCCAAGAAACTTTCTATAAAATTTGCTTGTTGAAGTGTGCACATTTTATCCCTTTAAACCTATTCAAGCCTTGAGCCAAGAACTTGTTAAAAAGATGAAACAATTGGTTCAACATGAATATTACATTTAACTTTTGGCAACATTTAGCCTCTGTCTAGGTAGAATTGAATAGAAAAGCAAGTAAAGAATAATAAACGCTCCAACTTAAACTTCCCAAAATAATTATCCTCATACAGAATTCCAGAAATGAAGAAAACTCACGAATTCCCAGCGTATGTGTCGTCTTGAAGTGGGTTATACCCCTTGTCAGCGGCCGACCGTTTAAAGAAAAGAAAAAAAAAATGTTGTTGCTTGTCATCCCACACAAATTGCTCTTGTCTGTCGATTTCGCGAACAGGCTTAGACGGGTCAGACACCTGTTAGTATTTACGAGTATATTAGACTGCCTGAGTCGGTTTTTCTCTGACAGAGTACAACATTGCGTTAAAACTATCACGGCACCACAACAATTGAAGGACATAGAAAAAACCGCAAAACGTCTCGTTAACGCATTCGGAATCTTTAGTATCAAATTGCCATGAAGTTATTATTAGAATAGACGAGTCAATGACACCCGACGAAAAATTATGTACATGTACTTAGTATTAATTTGCCTTTCAAAATGTAAACTGTTGATAATTCTAATGAATTCCTGAATATTTAAAGCGTCTCTTTCAGACAAACAGAAAACAGAGAGAGATATCAACAATATTTATATTCAGTGTGATCAATTACGTATTTATTAATTGCTTCGACCGGGCCATTTGTATAGACTGTCTAAACGCATTTAGATAAAGTTAAACACAAACACGAGTATAGCAAATGGTATTAGAGAAATACCTTTGCCAAGTTATCATTAAGTTAGCTCTGCTTGTGACGTCGACGCAAGGATAAACAATTTGAAATTTAAATTTCAATCGCTCGCTCCGTCTTCAAAGTTTTAATTTTATTCTGAAAGAATTGATGGGTTTGGTTTCCTAGAGACGAGAGCTTTAATAAAATGTTGAGTATCTAAATACTAGATTTTTTAATAGACGCGCATATTTAAAAAAACACTGAAAGCTTGAGAATTAATGGATAAACCATTAGTGTTTCACAATTATATATATTTTTTGTACGTGAGATGAAAAAATGTTTTTAAGGCGGGGTGAATAAAAATATTGAAAACATGGTTAAATCTAGTAAATCTCAATCTAAGTTAGTGAAAGCCGATGATGTTGATGTTACAGTATGACTAATATCTCTATCGAACAAACTATTTATGCTTTTATCAGGAAACACTTTTGCAATAGAATTTTATTTTTCATTACCTACCCCTTATTATAAAGTGAAATCGCTTTCCACGTCTGTTTATTTATACGCTTACCTTAGTCACTGTTTATTTTTTTTATTGCAAGTTATACTTATTAGTAAGAAAATAAAGAAATGTCTTTGCGTAAACTAGGTTTGCTGTTTAGGTACCTCCTAAATAAAAATGTATGCTGAATAAAAAAGTTGTTTAAGAAAATTACTCAATTAAAATAAATTGCATAAAGTACAAGTTTTTCTTATCTCATCTCAAAAAAGTCTTATTAACTCAATTCCCTGTACGTAGGAATCTTGAAACAAAACGGTTTCATCCCATCTAATCTCGCTCTTGACTTTACGGACTTTTCTAAATAAAACGCTTGGAACTTTGCAGAAAAATGATGTACCCTGTTTCCTTGCAGTCGTTGTTTGATTTTTTTTAAGCTGAACATGTATTTCTATCTATTCTATTCTAAGATGACTGAATGTGAAGGAATTATAAGTTACTGGTTCGCTGTCTTTGAGGTGACATTAAATAAAGATGCGAAAAGTGTTGGATACGTATCGTGTATTGGTCCGAATTCCTTGAATCCAAGGCAACTTGTGGCAAACGGCATACAGCTCGACTGTTGGTAAATTACTTATGCGGTAGCGGTAAGTGGTAGCCTACAACAGCAGGAGTGTTTAAAAATCTATGTACTACTCTTGAAGAATCCCGTGATGTAATTTTTTGAGAAAACCTCGAAAGCGAAGGAGGTCTTCGCTTTCGGACCGGACACAACCGGACCGTTTGAGGGAGGAACTCGCACCTGAAACTATACGGTGTGCGACAAAGACGTGTCGGAGTTGCGTAGTGAGAAAGTGAAACCTTGTCGCTCAAGGGTTTATTTTACAATTAAGGCTCCAAAGTGGTGCATGTTCCTACCCATGTGTTTAAGGTGGGAAATTGATTGTTATCGACTCCTGCAGTAATTATTGTTATAATTAACCTATTACCCACAGGTTCCTAAAATACAATTATACTAAAGTCTCTTGTTAGAACATTTTGGAGACATTCACAGCATATATAGAAACGGCTTAAAGACGGCCCCTTTCTATTCTTTCTTCAAACACTTAACCTTCCACAGACAACACTTTTTTTTTATACATAAATGGCAACAGGGTGACCCAACATATTTTGAAATTCAAATAAAACTTCAATATCTAAGAGAATCAAACTTATTTATTATGAGATCAATTGCTTACACTATTAGATATATAAAAATAATATTTAGTAAGGCACTTTTAATTTGGTATTAAATATTTTTGGTATTATATACAGTTTAAGCAAACATCTTTGCGGTGTTTAGAGCAAGCGGGCAGAAGGCATTTTGTGCAAAAAGTTTTTACTTTTTTGTCCCGTTTTCTTGGACACAGTGTACATCTTGCTTGTTTCTATAATTTAACAGGGGGCTCGCCTTCAGGAGGGTCGTGGTTCACATGTAGAATATCACGTATAGTGACTCCTAATTCTCTGGGCAAATTTGTACTCAAACGACGCTTCATGTGCGGTTCAGGCAATTGTAAAGCTAAACTCTTTAAATAACTGCTCCGAAACTTGTTCACAGGAGTGTTCGGATGTTTAGCGTCAACATAAAGCACCATAGAATTGATACCAGCTTGATCCAGCATGCCATAGAAGTAACGAAGTGGCCAACGTCTAGTATTTCTTGCCGTGCTATATGAATGCATCATTTTGTCGAAAGTATCGACTCCACCTTTCGTAGAATTGTAATCATGAATTATTTCTGGTTTGCAAATATAAATCAAAGCCATTTTACCTTAAAAATCAACCATTTACCTCAGTATCACAAAAAATAAAATTATACGTAAATAGCAACAGGGGTGGCGAATCACCCCAACAATGTCAATAAAACAAAAACCACAACTTACCGCGACACGTTGACGCGTGCGACTGATTGCACTCACTCCAACGGAAGAATAGATCGAGCGTTAGAACGCGACAGAAACAACATCGACAAAATTTTGAAACTTTTTGCGAGTAGTGGGGTGGTGAGCAACCCCGGTTGCCTTCCTAAGGTTAATATGTAATAATCATAGAGTGAAAGAGATTTGATTTTATTCACGTGGTTTTATTAAGTAAGGCAACTACAACCTTTTTGTCCAAAAAATTGTTGAACACTGGTCATTGCTACATCAATTTGGTAGTTATGAAGTTCTGTCAAAATTCGGATCGAACAATAAACACTGGAATACGGAAAGACCATGTCTGTATTTGACGGTGTTTAGCAGATAAAACATTTCGGCAAAACAAAAATCTGCGAATATGTGGTGTACGTGCAGCCTAACCTTTTACCGTCATCTGTCGTCGAATAAATCAATTTCTTTATTTGGCGCAATTTAATTCAACGGTATCCGTCTAGATGGCGTTGTAAATGAAAGTTAGCGGTCGTAAAGACCCCTTAATTCCGGGCTATAACTCAGGCTTGGCTATTTTTATTCCACATAATGCGAGTACCCTTACAAAAACGTGAAATACGAGGGCCTTTTGTTTGCGAAACCTACTATGTACTGGAATGATTTAGATTAGGGACCTACAGAGATTTTATACGCTTGTCTTGCTCTAAGTGTTTTATGTTGCTTTATTTAATTAAAGCTAATATAGATGCCCCTCCCATTATTAAAGGCGCGATTCTATTAAGCAGTTTTGTATGCAACTTGTTTACAATTTGTAACGTGCATACAAGTAATTGCGTCTTAAGCAAATTTTAATTAATCAAAACAGGTCGTACAAGAGTGAGACAGAAAGAATTACAAATATGCCAGACAGTCACACCGTCGATTTGATTTTGATTAACACATAGTGCAAACTATACATTTATAGAGGAAAAATCGTCTCAAGCGGGACTTGAACCTGCAGCCTTAGGGGTACCGGCCCTAAGCTGTTACCAACTCCGGTACTGAGATATGTCTGCCAAAGCCGAATTTAGCTTCCACATGATACGGTTTTATGGCAATCGTGACGTCACCCACCGCGTTCCCAAGAAACTTGTACGGCTCTGTGAGTTTCATTGCCATAAAATGGTATCATGTAGAGGCTAAATGTTTTTCAAGATTTTATTTTTTGTACCTTGGCCGCGTAAGCAATATGCGTAACAAGCTTTCTTTTTTGACATTTGGGCTAAGGAACCCTAAATGCTTTAACAATTAATGCTTTTACAAAAAGTAAAAGTGCAAAGTAGTCTTGTTAAAACCAACCCTATGAACCTCAAACATAATTACTTCGATTTCTATGTCGCCTTCTCATTCATGTACATCATAAAGTCGGTGTACATGTAGACTCTGTGCTTGTCGAGACTTTTGTGGTTCGTTCAAACCATTCTAGACTTGGATTTCGGCCGCCTACTAGGAAGGTCGGGACTAAGCTCGTAGGGCACGAATACAAAACCACAATCTGAATACAGTGTCACGGATGTATTGTGTTCTAGTTTATTTTGTGCTATGTGAATTCTATAAATTAATTGTAGGCACTTCGTTCAGGCAAAAACTGCGTATCATGACCGACTGAAATCCAAGTACAGCCACGACTACTAACCTGCAAGCGTTCATAGCAGAGGCGAGAGGTTATAATTTTCCAGAGGTAACTCGATCCAAAAAATATCTTGCGGGAAACGGTTCTTGAGGGGATAATATTATGTAACTAGAATTCAAAAGGAAATCGAAAAGAATGTTGTTCTAAAACCCGCCGCCACTGGTTCATAGTCATTACAGTACTTAGATCCCAATGATTATAATAAAACAAATATTTTATTAAGTGCTGTGTTTGCTTTGTTTCCAGATCTTGGTGAATGTTTGTCTGCTGACGTCAGCGGATCGAGGCAGCCTGTTCCTGGCTAAAGGAACGCCACCGAGCAGATACCTGCAGGCCAAACTCTTCGATGTTACTAGAGATACAGGTACTTATGAACACACTAAAGATAGTCTACGGGTGGATTTACATTATGACACTAACCGCCTTATTCCAAAAGCTGGACTAAACCTGGTTTGACGAAAATCCTAGTTTAAACCATGGATCTACGAAAATCTTTATTACAAAACGAGGTTCATCGCTTAATCGATGATCTTCTTTGGTCTATAAATTAGTCTTTCGATCACCCTAGTTTAACTATGGTAATAACCTTAAAATGTCAAAAAGTTGACAATTTGAATGTTAGACCATTTACTATTTTGCGTATTTTAGTTTCAATTAATAATGACGAATAATGCGTGTTTAGTGACTTTAAATTATTAACTAACTAAATATGGTGTGGCAACAAAATAAACGCAAAAATCGAGTGAAATGCGATGTGTGACCAAAGATTTAATAATACATGCTTATTATTGTTTTTCAAAACATTTATCACAGCTTGGAATTGAGAGAGAAGATTTAATATACAGAACTCAGAGATGTCCTAAAATTAAAGTGGTCTGTGCAATGTTTGGGTCAACCAGACTCGACGTGAAGTGTACCTACGCAGTGTGGAAAGTTGAAGATCAACACAGATTATTTTTGTTCGACAATAGTATCATTAACTAGTGCTCTATGTAAAACAATCTGATGCATTCCACTTATAATATGTCACATTATTTATATTGAAGTTAGAAAATCACATTTGGAATGTCTGATAGGTGGTCTGGAGTAGTGCGGCAAAAACCAATGTTGAATTTACTCAAAATGCACAAAACAAAGTAATAGAAACATCATTATGACAAAATTTCTTACCTAAAACTTACTACTGAACTATACATATAGTGGAACTAAATAAACATTGATCAATTTAAAATTTAGTTGGTAAAGTGTAACCATGGGTATACCTATCACTAGAAACAGATGTAAACTTAGGTTATAGGTAGGTACCAAGAACTGAATATTATGTTTATAAGAGCTCAGCTAGTTAATACATTGCTACAATGTTGATAAACTTTCGCGATTTGTACACATTATTAAAATATATATATTATTATTCACGCGATTAAGACCCGTAATATATATATTTTAATAAATTGCTACAATGTTCATTTAAACATAGTTTAAACACTAAACAGAGAGTATAGATTAGTTACAGGTTATTGAAATTGTGATGTAATAACTATTATGCACTACTTAACAGTTTAGATAATTATATTTAAGATTCTCATGAAAATGAACTATGTTCTTAGGGAGAATAAATGGTATCTAATAAATAATGATTCTATGTATAATGTACCTAAAACTTACTAGTGAACTATATAGTGGATCTAAATAAACATTGATCAATTATTGATTGATTACTGTTTATATATTTATACATAAAATGCCTAATTAAAAATACACTAGTGAACTATAAGGTGGATCTAAATATAGAATTATCAATTTTATTATATAAATATATTATTGATCACTGTTTATATATTATACAAAAAATGCATACAATTTAAAATTTATTGTAAAATAAATATCTATACTAATATTATAAAGCTGAAAAGTTTGTTTGAACGGGGTAATCTTATGAACTACTAATTCTTTTGAACTTTTTACTGTTAGATAGCCCATTTGTTGAGGAAGGCTATAGGCTATATAATATCACACTACAACCAATATGAATGGAGCAGCATTGAGAAATGTTGCAAAAACAGGGAAGATTTATGCAGACTAAGTTGTGCGGGAAAGCTAGTTATCTAAATAGAAATAAGGGATATCAACTCAATATTCTTTTTCAAACATAGTTTGAACAGGGAGGACAGAATGGTTACAGGTTATTGAAATTGTTAACATCCATTGTGTTGTCAAATGGAATACTTAACTATTAAGTGCTACCTAACAGTTTAGATAATTATATTTATGATTCTCATGAAAATGAACTCTGTTCTTAGGGAGAATAAATGGTATCTAATAAATAATGATTCTATGTAGTTATTTGAGAATTTCATTTCATAGCAAGCTCACTGATATTAAATAATAAATATATTCATAAAATTTGTTTCAATTGTTTGTTGTGCTTCAGCCGAAGCTTCAGTACCTATGTTGAATCTAGGCATACTTTCCCCCAATACATTCAGAACAACGAGTGCAACAAAGAAAACAGTAAGTATATCAAAAATGGAATATCTTATTGAGTAAGTATCCTTCCATGCTAAGACCTGTTCCAATGAAACTAGCTTTGTAATAAAAACTCGCATCCAAGTTCCTCTAAGTGTTTGGGCGCTATAATTACTCAGATTAAACTTATAACATCCTTAATAATGTCTGAGTTAATTAAATTTAGGTTATCATCATTTGTTTACATTTTTAGTACTGATGGATGACAACTACTTATGTAACGTTCCGATCCTGACAGAATCTATTTGATTTTTCGTAAATTGCAGGCCGAGGGCTTTTATGTCAGGTTAATATTTTGAAAATTACGTAGTGCTGGCGAATAATTTAGCTACATAGAACGTCTAAATATTTTATTCTCAATGAAAACTATACTTTCAAATTACATTGGTATAAAACGGAACGTTATATTTGAATGATAAGAACAATGAATGAACTAAATTGATTATAATCTGTGGCTGATTGCTAGATCCTTTGGTATCAGCTGGTCCATGGACTATCTAAGCTTTGTAATAAGACCAATAGTACTGTACTATATCCTGGACTTGAAAGTCTTTGTTTAAACCTTGATTTGATCTTTTCTTTGGAATAAGGCGGTAAACGTCTTTCTGTTTGGTAGCAGGAGGTTTCATAAAGGAAACATATCACCTTGGCGAGGGTTGTACATGGCTGATATTGTTGAGTAGAGCAAAGCACCTAACCATCACTTAGATCCTCCTAACTCGTGGCGCTAGAGGGAGAAAAGCTTTGTCGGAGTACAGTAGTTTCTAACCTAAGATATTTTGAACTATCTAGAGTAATGTCGAAATAATAACGTGTCAGCGTCCCGTTTTGTAGTAGTTTAATCTTGTCGCGTAAGGGTGGTCGAAAGTTAGATTTTAAGTTAAATTTTTAAATTACGATCGTATTTTCATAAATATAGTCACACTACGAAAGCCCGCACATAATACAAAAGATTGTTCATAAATAAACGAAATCTTTATTTTTGGCAAATTGTTATGATTCATGATTAATAAGCGTCATCTAGGTACCGGCATGGTAACATCTGATCCGTAATTAATTGGTGTTTAAAAATAGAAATCGTGCTTAAAAAGTGTGTAAACTAAACTTATCATTAGCTTCACAGCTGATAATAACTATCAAGTATTATTGAGTAAATACAAATAGTTTATAAAAATATGCGTGCAAAAAGTTTTTTACATAATTATATGTGCAGTGATTAAATAAGAATATATAGGTAATTATATATTTATTAGTTTTATTTTGTATGTATGTATTACATTGTTTAATAAGTTGGTATGTATATGTTTTTTGTAATAACTAGCTGTCACGCGCAACTTCGTCTGCGTAAATTTTCCCCGTTTTTGCAACATTTCTCATTGCTGCTCCGCTCCTATCGGTCGCAGCGTGACGTTATATAGCCTATAGACTTCCTCGATAAATGGGCCACCCAACAAAAAATTCAATTCGGACCAGTAGTTCCTGAGATTACCGGGTTCAAACAAACAAACTCTTCAGCTTTATATTATTAGTATATAGATTTATTATGCACCTGCCACCCTCTTCTCGCCACCACCCAAAGGTTGACTGGTAGTGAATGCCTATGGCATTAAGTCCGCCATTTTTCCGCATTGTATTTGCAGGAAATGATATATATATAAATAAACAGTGAGTAAAACTCGTAGAAGATATATAATTAATATAATAATAATAATATATCTTCTACGAGTTTTAGTCACTGTTTGTTTGTTTTTAATTCTACATTAAACGTAACACTTACTAGGCAAATAACCTCGTTGAGTCTAGAAAAACAGCAAATACAAATCTTACAACATCTTTGCACACACAAAACCATTTGCTTGCACAAATAAAATAATAAAAAGCTATCAAAACTTAATAATTGGTTTATATGACAAAATTATATTAGGTATAGGTAAAAACTACTCTAAATCTATAAATATACAAATGAAATTATCAGCGATTTTAAAGAAGTTTAATAATATTTTGATCTTAAATGTTTGTAAAAATTTGTACTTCAATGAGAAATAAACAATGTCTTAATATTAATTTCCAACAATTTTGCAAAGTGTCATTTCTTAAATGTGTTTCACAGTCTTTTTGACGAAAACGGAAATGTATATTAATAAATATATATGGATTATTTACAAATGTATATTATTACATATATATGGAGCCACACTAACAAAGTTACATATTCACATCCCAAAAAAAACTAGATTCAAAATTTAAGCAAACAACTATTTTGGACTACTTTTTCAAAGTTACTAACACAAAAAAATATAGTTTTCCTAATGTCAATGTATCTGAGCTCTTTTTTCGTTCATAAAATGGTAGTAGTATAGATCATAAAATATAGCTGGTTTATTAAAGAAAACTCATTATGCTAGAAATTTGTTTAAATAAATTAAAAGAAAGTGGTGTAAATGTAACTATAATCTGTCTTAGTGAAAGTTTTGTTAAAGAAGGAGAACAGTCACATATAAATCGGCTTCCATATTTAGCCCTGCTAAAGAAAAGCGCGGTGGTGTGTATATTCTTATAGAAATACATTAGATTATAAGACAATTGAGCTTTGCAAGGATGTTGAAAAATGTTTTGAGTGTTGTGGCATTGATATTCCTTGTTATAAACTACTGACAACTAAGTGTATATTGGATACCCAACTCACCTGTCACTTTGATCCTAAATAAACTTAACATTCCACCACATATACTTACAACCAGAAACGATAAAACAATTATTTTATGTGGAGACTTTAATATTAATACACTCAAAAATAATAGCACCACAGAAGATCTCATAATTCTTGCACAAAATTACAACCTAAAACTTCACATTGACAAACCTACACGCCAACATATTTAGACCAAATAGCAAGTAATATCAAAGAGCCAATTAGTTTGATACATTCATTTAATTTATTAGGCCATAATACGTGCCAAATATTATGTTACTCGACTTTATAGGGAAAGTCAGAAAATAAGCAATGCTTCGTGAATACGCGAAATTATAGCAAAGAGCACCTAAATAATTTTAAAGAATCTTTGAATCACTGAAGCAATGTTGATGTTGAAGATCTCAACACAAGTTTTTTTCATGATATTTTTTGTATACACAACCTTTGTTTCATTATTATTTAAAAATGTAAAGTAAAAGTAATAATCAGGTGCCTTTATAGTTATCTAAGGGGATTAAAACATCGAGTAAACAAAAAAAAGAAAACTTAGATGCACATACAATTTAAAATA
This sequence comes from Herminia tarsipennalis, assembly GCA_945859575.2. NCBI lineage: Eukaryota > Metazoa > Arthropoda > Insecta > Lepidoptera > Erebidae > Herminia > Herminia tarsipennalis. The sequence goes on from OX243855.2 coordinate 19,997,772, forward strand.
TTGCACCATTAATAAGATAAAATAAGATAAGATGAGATATAATTAAACCAAATATAATAAATAGGTATACAAAATTACTAAAGGCTTGCATAAATTGCTCAAAAAGAAATACAAACAGCGATGTGATTATAAAATCTTAAAATGTATTTAAAACAACATGGGATATTATTAATAACAAAGAATATATAAAAATATTAAATGGATAAATTATAACGACACAAAATTTAGTGATTCTTCTGAGATTGCTGACAAATTTAATAAATTTTTCACAAATACAGCAACTGACACACGTAGTAATACAAATTCTAATTTCTATAACGGCATGGACTATTTCACAACTAGGATATACCTAAGTCCATGTACCGTCAATTAAACTTTACAAATCATGAAACCTATAACACTAATTCAGTAGAATACAATTTGAAAGGCTATTGTAAAGAATTGTGCAGATATTATTGCACCAATTGTAACTTATCTAATTAACCTATCTTTCGAACAAGGTATATTTCTAGAAAAGTTAAAAAATCTATAGTTAAACCGATACCTAAAAAGGTGAACAAATTATAGGCCTATCACCCTTATACCAAAATTTTCAATTTTTTTTTAAAAAGGCATTCGCGGATGTATCGTATCAAAATATGAAATTCTTCGATCGGAACAGAAAGGATTTCAAAAGGAAAAATCTAAGACTCCAGCAAACGTAGTGTAACTGAGTATATGACTAACAAAATCTTCAATAGTAACTATATTTTTCAACATTTCTAAAGAGGACTGTGCAAATCATAATATTCTAATAAACAAATGCGAGGTATGGGATACGCGGTCTAGCACTTAAATGAATTAAAAGCTACTTAAAGTGCTGTCAACAGTGCGTAGAACTGTCGCGTGTAAATAATAGTTCCATACCTTAAATAGGTCACAATTTCTAGAGAACACATAATATGGTGTAACCCAGGGCAATATACTCGGTCCTCTTCTATTTATATTGAAACATGTAATGATCTCTTGAATATAACATCGTACCAATCTATTCTATCATACTTAAGAATAAATAGCAATTTTAACATAATCTTAAATAAAACAATAGAATTAATAATTACGTGATTTGAACCAATTGTCCTATGTACTTACTAACATAACTAAAACCAAATATATTCTTTTATTTATCCGACGTTTCGATCAAATTGCACGATCGGGTAAATAAAAGGTTTAAATAATTCACGCGATTAAGTCCCAAAATATATCTAATATGTATAAAAATCGCGAAAGTTTTAAAAACAATAATATACAACGTGTAACAGAAAGATGTCTAATTTCAGCAGCGGATAGTCTAGAGGCAATAAACAGGTAGTTACAGCGATTTTTTTTTCGTAAGCTACATACAAGACGTAGGCATTACCTACACCTCCTGAATTGCAAAATCCGAATGCATTACTTTAACATAAGTATCTAGAGATGTCTTTGGTTCTTTAGTCCAGCTACTCGAAACATCAAACAATCTATGGTAGTCATTACATGCTCAATCCAGATCGTGATCTTATCAAGATCATTATTGATTAAAACATCTTAATTCAACACGTCACACAGTCAATCTGGATCAAGACCACTGATCACGATCATGAAACCTCGATCTAAATTGAACGAGTAATGGTTGCCTATTTAAGGCAAATACTTGCTTGAATACGTTTATTCCCGTGTGTCAATCTGCATAATGGTTTAGTAGTGGAATGTAAAAGACAGACCACAAAATGAGCAACGCACACATAGAAATCGTTCACGAACAAGAATATCAAGCCACTCAAACCACGTTGTTCAAAGGGTAATTCCGAGATTCCGTATCAATGAGAGAGGTCTAGAAGGTTACCTGCTGTATTCTAACAGAGTTAATTTATATCAATTTATGCATAATATACATTCTTGTAAATTATTACACAGAAGTCTTCTTCCTAGTCGTTCACTTACTGTATCGGGGCCCCTTCTGACTTTGTCAACTGACTGCCTCCATTGATTACGCTAACTCTACAGATATCTGATAGACTAAAGCTTTGGCCTTCGGCCTCTCGGTCTCTTACCTTAAATATTTGCTTCATTTTCATACACGGAAGTAGCAGCCCTATTATGTGTCGGAGGAGCTGTGCCTTGTGTGGTCGTTACAAAAGGACGGTTTAACGTCATTTTGATGTCGCATTGTTCAAGTCATTCGATAGCAATGAAACCTTTGATAGATAATAATTTTCTATTAAAGGTGTTCATTAAAATGTTCATTGATGATCATTACGATGTTTTGTTTGTCATATTTTTATGAGTTTTGATGCTTGGAGTATGTCACGTATTATTTTTACTTTGACTCCGTCAAAAGGAGGCTGATGTTTGTCGACAGATTGTATGTCCGTTTTATTGGTACATACTACAGATCGAAGGACTTTACTAATTTCATCATGTGAGCTGTATTCGGATTAGTCTTAATTGTGAAAATGACATAATAATTTGCTATACTTATATAACTTTATCGATAACAGGTTCGGAGCCCAGGTAGTTTCATATTCAGACTAGACGTTAAGAGACAAAACATTATAAAAATGTGTATAGTTGTAATTCATAAAGTTTATATAAATTATAGACTTTTCCAAGGAATTTAAAGGCAACTTGCACTGTTTGACCTTTTGCTCAAGCCTCCTCAAAATAGGCATACGAAGACATTGAATATGTTTTCTTATCATACAGAACCTTGATCATAATCCAATGTACAAACTATCTATCGGTATTCATAGACACATAATGACGTCGAGACAAGCCCGTCGATACATCATAGCGAAGGCACAAACAGTGTGTACAACCTAGTACAGGAACACAGGGACGAACTAAATATAGCCGGCCCTGACGCGCGCGCCCAATTTAGACGTAGCCCATGAAATCAAGGTTTTCTTGGTTAGAAACAGGACAAGTATTTCTGATATAAGGAAATGAAAGTCTACATTCTCCCTAAATTACAAAACGCAATTTAGGAGTTCAAAGTCATATGACATATTAATAACTTGAAGATAAACTTTAAACTCACTGCACGTTAGATAGATAAGTAAGGCTACTAATTAGGCTTTTAATGGTCATATTACCGTTGGCCCTAGGGTAAATGAATAAATTATTTTGATAATTGACAACCATTCCTGTTATGGCAAAGAGTTTGAATCGAATCATAGTTTTTATTTTTCTTTCAGGGTGGTGTAATGAGTGTATAGAACTGCTGCGCAAGGGATCCTGGGTTCAACTCCCACACTTAACACTATTTTGTTTATTGATCTGCAAGTAGTAGGTAGTTGTTCTGAGTCGGGGTGTATTTTTGTATGTTTGTAAAGACACAGGCGAGTTGTCTATGCTTATACAATCCCTTCAAGTCAACAGTAAATTAATATATATATATAGTATTCAATCAAGAATATAGTTTTAAAATTGGTATAAAAACTTTGTTTAGAACTAAACGACGCACTGAGGCACGCACGGACACAAGAAATCAAGATCCCTTTCGGTGTAGGAGTCGCCGGTCTGGCAGCACAAACGAAACATCCGATTAATATCAAAAATGCTTATGCTGACCCCAGGTAAGCTAAAAATCAATTTGCGGTTTATGGTTTAATAATGCTGTCGTGTCATAACACGACAGCATTATTAAATTTGCCAGGAGTCTGCAAATATTTAAACTGTTCCAATATGAAGATCAAGATTAAAAAACTATTACTTCTTATTTGTTCAACTCTTTAGCATCATAAGGATACACACATACGAGCAATGCATTGGCACACCGCAATTACCAGCGTTGCTGCATACAAATATAACATAGTCGCCTTATATATGTGCTGACCGTCGATGTTATGAAGTAGTTTTAACAAAGTACTAGGAGAAAATAGATACAGACTTTGTCTTATCAAATCAATGCAATAGAAAATTGATTTTTGCATAATGATAATATATTTTTACTTCAGGTTTAATAGTGAAATTGATGCTAGAACGGGATACAAGACGGAGTTGATATTGTGCATGCCCATCTGCAACTACGAGGGTGATGTTGTCGGCGTCGCGCAGATTATCAACAAAACTGATGGTATGTACTGTACTAAGATCAAATAGACAACGAATGAAACGTACAAAAACCACAAAACGACATGTGACGCTGACGCATGATTTTTTAGAAACTGGTGCGGCAATAGTTGCACACGAAGCAGCCCAATATACCGATCATTTTGCGTGAAGAAGGGCACTCTCTATTCCCTTACTCTATTAGTCCATGGAACGCAAATCTGACACGATATAAAATAATATTAATTATCTTCAAAGTTATTACTGTCTCTTTTTATCATCGCACATCAAAAACAATATCGTCTGCTATAATTTATTCATTATTTATTAGTTCGAATACCTCGACCTCTAGAGAATAAAATAGGTACATTTTCTTATAATCAACTTTTTAAATCTCGATCTATTTACATTATTCGATGTAATTGAATCTACCACAGTTCCTGAACCATCAACTTTTCAAAGTTTCCAAAGCTCTCAGAGCTCTTAAGTGCCCCTGTATGAAACCCTAACTGCTATAACTGAATTTACGGTACACTGCAAACTGCTCCTCAGCCCTACATTTTTAAACACGTAATGAAAGTTTTTATGGTTTTATTTTAAATTCTACTGCCCATTTTAATTTTATATTCCGGTCAAACTTTTTTATATTATTTACTGTGTACATAGATGTCACTTTAGTACTTTTACTTTACAGTTTAGATTGTTTATAAGGAATAATAATTATAACCCGATAATAACCAATGAAAATAAGTATCCACAGATACTTTTTATGACAAAAATACACAGTTTTCTTAAGGAAACCAATATAATTATATCATTAAATAAGAAATAAGAATGAATATCTGTTACGATATATCGGTGATTTTATTAACTCACTACCTAACCCCAACTTTGTTTGATGAGGGTGATCTACTCCTTTTGATCATAGCGTGATGTTATATAGCCTATAGTCTTCCACAATAAATGGGCTATCCAACACTAATAGAGTTTTTCAATTCGGACCAATAGTCCCTGAGATTATCGCGTTTAACCAAACAAACAAAGTCTTCAGCTTGTATTATTATAGATAATGGATATTTATATAGACCTATGATGTCAATTGCATGTCGTAGCTAGGATGAAATAACTTGTATAAATTTCCAGGATCCAAAGAATTCTCACCTCGAGACGTAGAAGTTTTCCGTCGATACCTCACATTCTGCGGCATCGGCATCCAGAATGCTCAACTCTTCGAGTCCTCCGTCCTGGAGTACAAGAGGAATCAGATCCTGCTGGCTCTGGCGAGGAGTATATTTGAGGAGCAGAGCAACTTGGAATGCCTCGTCACCAAAATCATGACCGAAGCGCGGGAACTACTGAAATGTGAACGATGTGCTGTCTTTATTTCGGACACTGATCACTGTGAATCGGTAAATTGTATGAATTTTAACTATCTTACGTACCTACTGTTAAATTGATTTGCTACTTATTGTCACGATAGTTATAGTAAACGGTGTTTTTCAAAATATACTTTGTAATATTCGAATTAAAAAATGTTACTTCTATGTAATATTCATGGATTGTATTTTACAATATTTTCTCACCATAAGCTTTTAAGTTGCCTTGCATTTAATAAATCTCTTTTAGTGAGATTGTTTTGTTTGGTCTTCTTTTATTGCCATCAACTCATATTAAACGCTTGTGCTAGATTGTAACAACTATAAAAAGTCTGGAACAGTCCTTTCTATCCTTAGTGATCTGATCCTAAAGTACTTTTTTTACGTTAATTCCAGAGTCATTTAGAACGAATAGTGCAACGTCCTGGTGGTGAGAAATTAGTGATTCCGGCGCTTCCACTTCCAGCACCAACCAGGTTTCACACACTGTTCGAGCTCGGCGCTCATCAGTCCAGGACAACTCTCACACCGCGACACGACTACAAATCTACACTTGCATCTATTGCTTTAGCAGTAAGTAATAAATGAATATATATCTTACTTTTTGGCCCCGCTCGCGAATCGTGGCAATTATGACCATTACCCCCAGGATCTATAATGAGTAGGTTCTACTGGGCAGACCCGTGCCGAGCAGTGGGACATCATATACGATAAGATGATATGATGATAATGAAGTTTGATGTGACTTCATCATCTCTGTTTGAAACTACCTCTATTCTATTCGAAAATTGAACTTTCAGCGTGTATTTGTACAATACAACAACAATAATTGTTTTCGACTTAACTTGACCCGTGACCACGATCGGTGCAATTCGATTGAAACCTAGAGTAATAAAAAGCGCGTACCTTTAAATATTTCACGCGATTAAATACCGATAATATTCTAATACTGAGTGTGTGAGAGCTTAGCTAAAAGGACCCAATTTCAGCCATTTTTATCTTGGAAATTAGGCCCGCTACAAGTCTCAAACTGTGCCTACCTATGTAACGTATTTATGGGCACCCGTTCATTACTAATATCAGTGAGGTAAACAAATTAAGATTGCAGGAGTCAAAGAAACTTTTGTAAAGTCTCCCATAGAGACACTAGGTTTAATCCTTATTATGAATGAGGTTAACCCTTAGGGATCTCTCTCTAAAGGGGGTTTGTATTTTTTTTTCTTTTGATCAATACGTCAACTACACCGTACCTTATATATGTACAGTAAACTTATTCTTAATACACAAAATGCTTAATAAAGAATGTTGAAGGAATCGAGAGTTACTATTGAATATAGGTCACCAAAAGACTGCTTCTTCGCAACCTCTGATTTTGAACAAGCTAGGATAAATTGAACAAGTCCTACATCCATGGAATTTAAGTAGTATTAATTCATGAGCAACACTGACGCACTCCATCGGCAAGTGTTGAACATCCTCAAGTTACTTGCAAGTTGTACAACTTGGAGTATCTGTTTTGTTCATTAAAAACGCAAATTTTGCTGATGGATAGTATCCGGAACACAAACTTAGAACCTTAAATTTAACATAATTTCTACTTAACGTACTACCATCAAACCAGACAAATTTTAGGAGCTCATGTTGGATTGTTTTGTACCAAATGCCTTTTTCTTTACATATTTTATTAAAATATTACTTTCAATTATTAAAACATATTAATTTAAATTTTGAAATGTTTTCGGTAAAATCTGGTACAAATTGTAATTCAGTTCCTTCTCTTAGGGCGAGTTTGGAAATACGATCGGCCTCCTCGTTTCACATTGCAGTCCTACCTGCTTGCCGTGTTTGATTAGAGTCATTATAATTTTCAGCATGTCGTGGGCTATTGAAGCACCTCTGAGACCAATATAAAAGGTTATCATTAAAAACATATGTTTTACATTTTCCTTTATCTATTTTTTTTCTGTTTCCAGGTAGCTCAATCGAACAAAGCTCTCAATATATCTGATGTAGACGAATGGAGACGAGAAAATGGTATGATCGTGCATGACGTTAGCGTTAACGACGCTGTCAACGTGCGCACAATGTTGTGCATGCCCATCGTAAATGCTGCTAAGGATGTTATTGGAGTGGCACAACTTATTAATAAGGTTGGTGACAGTGTACGTATGTGTAAGAAAGACAACGTAATTGTACGTATTTGTGTAGTAATGTTTTGATGATACGTGAGGGACAGAAATAAAACTTCACGATCTTTGCCAAGTTATTGGTGTATCGGGCTGGTGACTTATCGAACAATAAGCGAGATCAGAAAACATTGACATTAACATGCCCATTGATCGGTAACTATCTGGATTCTGTGCCCTCGGCGAAGCCTTCGATACTATTACTAAAGTTTCTCCGATTGTTGTAGATTTTAGAATTTCCAGTGTTTGTATCACCAGTATGTGTATCTAATTAAATGGAAATTAGTGTTATATACAGTTTACGGACGCGGACATTTATAGATGGTATTAGATAGATAGATACAGTATTTAAATGCCGTGTGTTAGCCATGAATAACAATTTATATTTTCAATTTACAGGAGAACGGTTGTCAGTTCACGGACGGGGACATATCAATATTTGAAGCGTTCGCGATATTCTGTGGGCTGGGAATCCACAACACCCAGATGTATGAGAACGCTTGTAAACTTATGGCGAAGCAAAAGGTTAGAATTTTGCTACATCTTTCCCAATTCTTCACTTGATGACAAACATTATTTAATTTAAAATGAATTTACATAAAAATGACTTTTTACATATTATACCAGTCTCAGTATTTACCTACAATTATTCCTACAAAATAGGAAACTGAATCGATTGCTTGATTTTACTTCAGCATCAACTATATTTCTCAAATTTCTGTGTATGATGGTTGTTTATCTTGCATATTATAAACAAGGCACCTATAGTGTCCTAAAACATTTTCACTGAAGTTAACTAAGATTCTAATGTTTTCTGCCCCGTTTAAAATCTACCAATCGCATATCACACCCATCTTTTTTGTGCACTTGATAGAATTTAACAAGACGATGAAGAATACCACTCAGCCACTGGCGGACCCAGAAGGAGAGGGACCCGAAAAGTCTCAGTCCTTTCGTGTATTATTTTTTTAGTGTACCTCTATGTTGATAAAAACTACCCTCAGCAGCCCCAAAATAAAAATTCTTTATTGTTCTGCGTGGTCAAGTCTCTCCTAAACCTGAATCTACCACTACTCCGCCTTTGCGATTTCATATGTTACTAAAAGCATGAATGATACTTCAGGTAGCGTTAGAGTGCCTGTCCTACCACGCAACAGCGTCAGCTGAAGACATGAGCAAGTTATGTCAAGACAACATCCCCTCCGCTGAGATCTACAACTTGTACAGCTTTCAGTTCCATGGTAAGATGATCAGAATTCTTGTATTATAGGTATGTCGTTGTCCGTATGGCCTCAGGCCAAATTTACAGCTCAATATTACAATATATCTATTTACAGTGGGTACTACGGTGGTACTTGAAATAAATTTGTAACTTACGTTCAGCTACTCGTAGTTATTATTTTTGTATAGGTAGGTAATCTTTCGTATGTCGCTATATCTTAAAGCATGATATCAATATCTGATATCAATATAGCCATTAGCCTTACATGTAAAGTAGGTACCTACGAGAAAATTTTACATTTGCTGTATTATTGCCTCTCCCTAGTTTCGGCACTGAGTTACATTCACGCTATATATTACATTAAATCATATTTCAGACTTTGATCTCTCAGACGAAGACACGTGCAGAGCTACACTACGCATGTTCCTACAATGCAACCTTGTTGAGAAGTTTCACATACCGTATGATGTAAGTTATATGTTTATCGAACAGAGCACATGATGGCGGTATGGTTGCTGATACTAATATTCAGCAACCATTTTGCATCAATGGATTGCCGGTATATAACCCTTACCATGTCGACACCTGGCAATCGTCCACAGTGCGTTTCAAACGCCATTTTCTGCCACACATACTGAATTTGTCAACTGTCACCAGCTGTATTTTCGGACCGATGTAATTTAGGGACCATAAGGACCAATGCATCTGCTATACCTATGGTGTGGCAGATGTCCATGGGCAGTGACTTACCATCAGGTGAGCCGCTTGTTCGTTTGCCCTCAATCTCTTAAAAAAGGCTGCATTATTTCGGTTATGATACAGTGAATCTTGAATTCATGACGTATCACAAGTGTTCTTTTGCTTCATAAATGAATAAATAATTTTAAATTTAAAATACAGAATGCATGGCGCGCTGCTAGCCCGCATGCTCCAGCCGAAATATGTGTCTTACCACCATTTATTGGCACAAATACTAGAACTTATAAACTTGCCGTTTTCTGATTTCGACGTGAAGCTATTATTAGTTTTGTTTATACGTCCACATGGTAAATACATACTTTAGGCCCAAATATTTGACCTTAAGAATACTCTTGAGAGTTCGTCACTCCCTTCCTATGACGCCTGGATATCTACCCTGACATGATAGATAGATAGACCGTCAACGTTATCAAGGCGTGGACTAATTTAATGAATCCCAATACTTTCAAGGTTCTCTGCCGTTGGATCCTGAGCGTCAAAAAAAACTACCGTCCAGTCAAATACCACAATTGGAGGCACGCGTTAAACGTTGCTCAAACGATGTTCGCCATGCTCAAAACTGGCAAGATGGAACGTTTCATGTCAGACCTGGAGATTCTGGGCCTTCTCGTGGCCTGTTTGTGCCACGACCTGGATCACAGAGGGACGAATAATGCATTCCAGACGAAAACTGAAAGTCCTCTGGCCATATTATATTCTACGTCAACGATGGAGCATCATCATTTCGATCAGTGTGTCATGATACTGAACAGCGAGAGTAATAATATATTCCAGGTAAGATATTAGTCGAAATTGTATGTATGTAGTAAACATCACCGAAATTTGATATTGAAACTGTAGAAAATCGTTTCAATTACCTAATATTAATGTTGTATTCAGATTCCTATGCGAGAGATTGAATAAGACGGGGCTTCTTTAATACCATGTTACTCGTTAAAATCGGTTCCCTGATCTCTACTTTTTTAGGAGCTTACCCTCAAAGAATACTTTTTTATAATCTCTAAGTAAGAGTAGCTATACTATTTCTCTCGCCTTACCAGCTAAATGGCCAAAACTGCCGTGTATGTAGGTCTTGATTTTTAGGTACTTTATGATTTAAGGTAAGAGTAACAATTAATGAAACACATTTGTGATTTAAATGTTATATCCCATTTCTACAAAAATGTTCCAGGCCTTATCACCATGCGACTATAAAGATGTTATGAGGGTGGTCGAAACAGCGATCTTGTCTACCGACCTAGCGATGTACTTTAAGAAGAGAGCCAAGTTCCACGAGCTGGTCGAGAACGGGGAGTTCGACTGGCAGAGTCCAGAGAAGAAAGAGTGTAAGAGTTTGTTTTGTTACTTTAGCTTCTTAACAAAGGAATGGTGGACCCTTAAATTACCTTTACGAAGAACGAGGCTTTAAACAAAAAGTTTAAATACTGACAACTATATTATGACTATCTTATGATTGTTTTAAAACAATCTGTCCTAGCCCTAGCATCGATGAACATTCATAATGGGCTACTGCAAGCATCCTAAAGCCATTATTGTATCGTACTCATAGAGTATTTAGTGTCCTGGATAGATACATGGCCCATGGCTCGAATTATAAACAGTTTGGCAATGTGTCCTACCGTAACTACCAGCATATTGCAACTCACTGGCAGGGCCCTAAACTTCGACGTTAAGGTCATCAGAAAGATCATCGGCAATCAAGATGCTGATGATCTGCCTGATGACCTTGACAATTTTGATCATTAAAAATGTCCCAAGTACCTAATTAGATAGAAAAAAAACAAAGATCATTATATCACTTTGCTTTTTTCCAGTGTTATGCGGTATGATGATGACAGCGTGCGATGTGTCAGCGATCGCTAAGCCCTGGGAGGTGCAACACAAAGTCGCTAAATTAGTGGCTGACGAGTTCTTCGACCAAGGTGACTTGGAGAAGTTGCAGCTAAATCAACAGCCTATTGCTATGATGGACAGGTACTTATTTTGTCCCACTTATCATGTTATATTATGAATAAAAAGTTTAATGCTGAATACACATTATGTACTACATAACATACGTATATATAGGTGTAGGTACCAGAATTTGATGGCAAATGGGAATGTTATAATTAGAGTTGGTATCACAACACACAAGGCATATTAATAGATAAATATTCTTTTTTAAATCATTCACTTTACAGTGCTGTAACGTCATAATTATTGATAAAACATAAGAAAGATTTTAATCTTTAAAGTGTAATGTTACAACCAATAATAGCGTTTAACAACCACACACTTCAAAGCCGTTAAATAAATTAAGTCTAAATTAATTTTCCAGGGAAAAGAAGGACGAGCTTCCCCAAATGCAAGTAGGTTTCATAGATATGATCTGCTTGCCTTTATACAAAGTGCTATCAGACACATTCCCCTGGATCCTGCCGCTGTACTCCGGCACCATGGACAACAGGCAGCGATGGCAGGACCTCGCGGAGAAGGTGGAGATGGGTCTCACGTGGATAGACCATGACACTATCGATAAACCTATTGAGGAGTTTACTAGTGAGTCATTTTTTTTATGCTGATCAAGATCTTTCGTTTTTTTTCCTCTCTACAAGACCCCATTAAGCTATCTGAAGAATTTGTTGTAGAACACACTATTGAGTCAACAAGATAATGTATTATAATAAGATTGAAGTAATACTGATTGTATTGAGTTAAACTCCCCTTTGTAAATATTTATTGTCTGTTTCTATATTTTTATTATGTTTGCAATATACATCTCATTTATACTAATATTATAAAGAGGAAAGATTTGATTGTTTGTTTGATTGTTTGTTTGTTTTGAATATGCTCCGAAACTACTGGACGGATTTGAAAAAATATTTTATCGTTGTGAAGCTACACTAACCCCGGGTGACATAGGCTTTTTTATCCCTGTATTCCCACGGGAACGGGAACTACGCGGGTGAAACCGCAAGGAGTCCGCTAGTCATAACATATATACTCGTATAATCTGACTCTCGGAAACGGCTTCAACGATTTTCATGAAATTTAGAATGCAGGAGATTTCGGTGGCGATAAATCGATCTAGCTAGGTTTAATTTAAAAAAAAACATCCAGTTACTTACTATAAAGTATACTACAAATTGCACCGAGTAGGTACTCCGACCTCATGGATATTGGTTATCGCGAAAAGTAAAGTACAAAGTATCCTATGTCTGTCCAGGATACCGTCTATCTCCTGTCCTCTATTCTATATCTATGTCTATCTTATCTCCTTATCCTTCTTTCGTGGAAAGGCAACAGGCAGAAAGATATAATTAGTAAATAGGTAGTAAATGAGACTGATTCAATTAACGAGCCGAGGAACAGCTACTCTATATAAAAATGTAAAGTTTTCAAGTATTGTATCTCACAGAGCACGTTCTAGTTGTACCTATGATCTCTATTCGTTCAAAACTACTTACCATAATAAACACAATAACTATCATGAATAAAAATATTGATATTGAATAAAATACTTAAGGCTACTACTTAACCATTTTAACCAATATCAATACTTTTTAATAAATTTTCAGCTTCAAACGAACCAATAAAAGACGTGGAGCTGACAGTTCAGACCCTGAACTGCTCGAAGCCGATTCCAGAAAGCAGTAGCAGCATGGCGCTGGTGAAGCCAATCAAGCACTCCTTCCACTCGTTGAGAAGAGGCAAAAGCTCCAACTTCACATCAAGACCGAATAGGAGCAAGCTGACCAGGTAAGTGTCTTTGTAAAGAAGTTTCGAAGCTTGAAGCCCAGAAATGGTAGACTACGCTGTATTCTTGGCGCTTAGACGCTTTGTTAGTTACAAAAGTAGTATTCGGTTCCTCTTGGTGTTAGAAAGGCGTGGTGAGCAAATTGGGTAACCTGATAAAAGAAGTACTGTAGAATCTTACTTTTACAAAACATTAAGCGATTCCGCAGGGAATCGCCTGATGTTCTGTTTCTACAGGGGAGTAACTTCGTCGTTCACTGAAGACAAGTTCGGTGTAAATACATCGTATTAAATACGAAGTTGCCTTTTGTGGACCAACGTTTACATCAAGTCCAGTTTAAAAGACTGGTAAAAAAATTTGGAACACATAGAGACAATGATGACAAAATCATATTGCTCACATGACTTATGTATTGAAGTTTAAATAATAACTCATTGGATAGTATATGATGCAGTTCTAGAAAAAAGTGACTTTAGTATATGTTTGGCTTAAAGTCGCCAGAGCTCATCAAGAAGTTGCTATAAGCGATGGGATCGGACATAAAGAAACCACACCTTTCTATTACACTTAACTTGCATTTGTATTGTATTGGTATGAATCGTAATGTTAGTAGATGGATGTAAGAGTATGTCTAAAAAAATGAGCATTATCAAGTACGTATAGCCTGCCAGTATTTGCCTCAGTATTTAGATTTTAATATTATGGCATATACATTTTATACTAAAGTTAATGTCTGGAAAATAAAGTCCTGTAGATAATAATATCAAAGTCTAAGTAGTAAAGTACTTTATTCGTTTAAGTTACAAAATGCTTACCTACTGTTACAAAACTGTTATGAACGTCTGACAAAAATTTAAATAAAAGATCCAAAATATGTTAAAAGTAGACTAACTAATAATTTTATACCTACATTAAAACATATTTTTTTTATCTATTTGTTGGTAAAATATTAAACACAATGTTAAAAGAAACAATACAAATATACCCATTCCCAAATCTCAAAATATCTTCAAACTAAATTGCATAAGTACTGCGATCGTTTGTAATTATTAATCAGAAAAAGCAGCCTAGGTACATAAATATTAACTCAAATTAAATCTTATTGACAAATCAAAATGTTGACAACATTATTGAGCGCGCAAATGCGCATATTTACAACGATTAGGTATACCTTTATACTGATTAAGTAAAGAATCTAACAATGATAAAGGTCCTCACACACAACCAAGTCCAACAACTATTAACCAACAACCACATCAGATAGAAGCAGTTGTGAAAATAAGTAAAACTGAAGCATGTTTCAGATCAATGTACGCAGCGCCATCCCGGGATGGTCCTCCCGAGATCGAGCGAGTACTGAAGAAGAGCACGGTGGTGACCGACAACCATCGCACGTCGGTGGTCGACGAGCTGCCCGCGAAAACGAAACATAAGGGCCGCCTCTGCCATATGTTGTGACGGTTGAGTTTTAACTGGTGAGTTGACCACCTCACCCCACTCATAAATACGTTATTGCATTTTTATAATAGTCTAGATCGATATATACGCAAGTCGAAATATACAATATACGGAATATTTTTAAGACAGATAACCAGATACACAGATACAACCAGATACGGGTTTTAGTTTTGAAGAAAATAAATTCTTAAACACGAGAATAGAATATATAACGTATTGTTTTAGGGCTCTTTAAGCTATTATCTGTTATCTGATTGGTTAAACTAATTTATTTTCTTTGTAGCCAATTTGATATGTAGGTTCTGTAGTTACCTCAAATGTATTTATTTTAGTTTGTATTTGTATATTTAAATGTTTCAGGAGCAGCCAGAACAGCACCGAGAAAGCTGAGAAACTGGACAGAGTGAAGCCGTCCAAATCGATTGATTAGGCAACATAGGGTCGTCTCTAACGCCTCTTTGTACAACACAATACCTACATTACATCATATGACATTATTTACCAAAGTTCAACATTACCTGTGTGAGATGAGATTTTCAAATTATACATCTATTCGTCATTTTTTTTCAAACTGAGGTTGTAATGTAACAATATTAAGTATTTGTTCGAAAATTGAATTACAACAATTTAAAAATGTTGCTTTTGCTCGCGGCCCACGTGGTCGTCGGTTATCGCTATAAAAACTATCCTATGTCCTTTCCCGGGACTCAAACTATCTCCATACTAAATTTCATCTAAATAGGTTTAACTGTTTGAGCGTGAACGCGTAACAGACAGACAGACAGAGTTACTTTCTCTTATAAAATACTAGCTTTCGCCCGCGGCTCCGCCCGCGTGGATGTCGGTTATCGCGATAAAAACTACCCTATGTCCTTCCCCGGGACTCAAACTATCTCCATACCAAATTTCATCTAAATCGGTTCAGTAGTTTGAGCGTGAAAGCGTAACAGACAGACAGCCAGACAGTCAGACAGACAGACAGACAGACAGACAGAGTTACTTTCACATTTATAATATTAGTATGGATTAATATGGACTAGTATGGATAATATGGATTAAATCAGTCACTTTTTTTATGAAACATGATACATACGTATTACAATTGAACTTCGTACAATTTGTAATACGTATAATATTTGATGATTATATATAATTTATGAACACGTTAAATTGTGAACTAACGTATTTTTAAGAGATTTTTTAAGATGTATCTTTTATCGCCAGATCATTCTAAAATACTTAGTTTATTGACATAGTAGTCATCTGCCCGATTTCAAATATTGTGTTTTACGAAGACGCGATAGAGGCCAGAGTAACTCTCTACTTCGACTCGTAAGAGTCATCATGTCGTTTTACTAATAGTCGTTATCGTTGTACATTTCTACTGTTAGATACTTCGTATTAAGTAGAATACGTGAAACTTGTATTTCTTTGACCGAACAGAATTATTTATAATCAATCATTTTAATGACGTATGTATTAAGCTGTTTTCTTCCCAACACCAAATTTTTTGTAAAAAATATTGTTTTTTTTTGTACAAATATTTATTTTTTATTGTATAAGTAGTCAAACCTGTACCTAATGCTAATAATAATTTTGTTCGGCTATAAGAATGTTTAGAGAAAAAAAAACTAAAACTAATAGTAATTTTTAGTATTTTAATCTCTGCGTCTTTTTGACGTTAACATGTTTCCTGTAAAGCAAATTTTAGGTAAATGTTTATCTAATTAAATGTATTATTTACATAGACTGTGATCTAGTATTACTTCACGATGTTCTATTTTAAAAACAACAGATTACAATGAGCCAACATTATTAAATATAGCGCATTCGAATTATCAAAAAACCGCATATTACATAATTAAAAAAAAAGTTTAAAAACATTGATATCTTTTGACGTTTTTCTAATGCGAATAAGTACCCATTATATTATAAATCATGTGCAAAAAAATATTGTAATAAACATAAATTAAAACTATTCTGCAATAAGACTCTTGAATGTATCTGTTTCGCACAAGCTGGTTAAAGGAATTATTATAGGGGTTGGTTATACAATTAGCATATATCTATCAAAATAATTACAACGACATTAAAATCAATATAAGGTAGATTCGGTTCGCATTCGCTTTACGTTCATACAACTATGTATCAAAGCGTAGCAAACATTACAGTCCTCCTCAGACCGATATTCGCATCGCTACTATTAAGCTGCAATATAAATTGTCAAAGTAATGATTTATATGTTAATTTCTAACTGTAATTGATAATTGTCATTTAATACGCAAAAATGTTAATTTCAATGCGCTATAGTTTTGTCCACCGACTCATAGATGGCAGCAAATAGGCTAGCGGTCACATTTTCCCTTTCCAATATAAATAAACATGTAAATTATTGAGAGTTGTGTATTTTTGTATTACCCTCAATTGCTCTACCGTCTGTATACATTTTAAAATAGAATATTCGTCTCTTGGCCTGAAGATAAGGTGTACGATATAACTACTAAGTGTATAAGAGGATGTTTCCATGATTTACATTTAAAATGTTCAATTAAATTGTTTTTTTATTTATTGAAGCTGAAAGTATTATGATGCTAGTCGTGTGTTATGTTTTAGAAAATATTTATTAATGTTACAATCGCACTTCGGAAGTAGGTAAGTAGGTACGTCCATTTGCTTATGAAGCTTATTTTGTGCAATACAAATTTAGTAATATTATATCGAATTAATTATTACAAGTCCGACTCTGTTCACCGTATTTGAGATTAATATTATTTATTTTAACTTTAAGTTTTCCATACGCCCGAATACTTAAATTTAACTAAGGTTTGAGGCGCCTTTAACTTTTTTGCGCTGTAATGGCGATTTATATAGTTTTCAGCCCGACTCAAAATTAAGTATCGTTTGAGTATTCGGGGGATAGTTTTTTAATCTGTCGTGATTAATTTACAAGGAAAATGGCGGGTACGTGTTTAAAGATTATAAATTCAATTTGTAAATCTTTTTGGATTAACGGTTTTAGAGATATAAATAAATATAATAAAATTGTAAATCGTACTTTGACTTCTGATATTTTTTTTCAGAATATTTTTAAGGATCTTACGCACTATGGGCTAATGGGTAGGTAGATCTCTTATTTCTACCTGCACTTATAGAAAATTAATAATCTGACTTTTTTAGCGTAAACTAGGGCTCCCAGTACCCTTGTTACTTTAAAAACAAAAACGTTACTTTATTTAACGGTTACAGTTCCAATTCATAGAACGCTATAGAAATATTCAAAATGTACGTTACACTATAAATCGATCTGCTCTTCTAGGCCCTAAGTACGCAGGCTCCCTTAATATCTTTCTTACATTAAATTAACGGTCAAAATAATATCTAATACTTACTATAATGTATTAATTTATCTAAATCCTTTTATTTTATTTTCTAGAATGGAGAATAAAACTTTTTAAACAATATATCGATGTCAAATATTGTGCAAATTTTACTGTTGTTAAATATAGCATAGATAAATGATTTTTCATAATTAGCAAAATGAAAATAAAATATTATAACTAAAACACAACCTGCAACTTTGTTGGGACAAAATTCATTATAATTTATGTTATAACGATATTTTGTGTTCAAATCTGTGATTTATGTAATCCTGCGTTATAATTGAACGACCATAATAAAATTAGATATTATTAATTGTTAGCTATGCACGTATCAGGTACGCCATATTTTTTAGTCTTAAAAGCAGCACTAAGTCCCGTCACGCGACTTGGCGGTTAGCTAAAATGAAAATCCCTTTACACGATGCTTTAATATGTATGGCTAAAAAGTAGCATTATGCAATAGCAGTGATATTATGCTACATGCTACTAGTAGCACATAAACTATATCTATTATTTACATAAAAAATATTAGCCAGAAAAGATAACATACAACGTAACAAATGAAATTACAAGTGAATATAATTTTGGGTATTTTGTTTCTGTTGATAATATATCCTTAGTTATTTTCATTTTGCTAATACGAGAGTCAAATAGTCCAGATGTTGTGAAAATAGACTATTATTATACTAAACATAATATAATGTAATAGCATTATGACTACGACTGTCCTGTACTTGGTGCGTATTTATTATTTTTAATGTAAAAAAATATATTACCTACTTCGCATTTTACGAGATAAACCTTTTATTTATTTAATTTGCTTCAAAGACAAAAACATGCTAATAAATGTTATTACTGTACATCACTAGTATTTGTTTTAATTTGTGTCGTCGTGCGAATAAAATCATTTTATTTTAACATGAATGAGTTTTCAATGAAGTTTGCAAAAACTTTATCACATAATGCCAATATTCGTATGTAAAAATTGTATTTGTATGGAGTCCACGCTATAAACAGCTACTTGAAGTCAAAGTATTTGACCTTCATGTACTTTAGAAGGTCCATCTATCTCTTCCTACGACGCCCGAATGTCTGTTCAAACGAGAGAGATAAAAAGGTATTAATATCATTAATCATAAAACATTAAAGAGGTAGTAAAGTTTGTGAGTTTGTAGGGGATTATATCTGGATCTACTGCACCGGTTTTGAAAATTCTTTTCCAATACAAAGCCACGCTATTAATGTGCAAAGTGGGCATATATGTGGGCGTATATTTCGACTTCAAGAAAGTATTCATGTCTTGGGCTCTTACTTAAACGTTTATTTTTCGATAAATGTCTAACCAGCATTTTATACGTATTCGTTTTTTAATCGATTTTTTAGCTGAAATAGCTAAATAATTGATGATTTACTTCTAAATAGGTAACGTTATCCTAAATTTCGTTATTAGCCATTTTCTGTAATAATACCTGTTATTGTGATGTGCTATTTGGCCAATGTAAATTAAAAGTTATTTTAATTATTTTAATGCTTTTTTCAACGATACCGATGTCAAAACATAAAAAGACTATTTTTAAATTCAATTTTTATTATGAAATAGTACCTAAGTACATAACTACCTAATTATTAGTTTTTGACAATATCTTTATTACGCTTCTACAGAAAAATGAGTAAAGTTGTGTTATTTCATCAATTTGTTACAAATACATACTGAATGTGTTTCGAAGAATAAAAACATTGTGACCAAATTGTTTTTATTTTTTTAGCAAAACGTGCATAGAATATTTTAAAAAAAGAAAAAAAAGACGACTCCCACATTAGGGTACAAAGTCTGTGTCGCGGGGGACTTTACGTTTGTAAAGTCCCCCGCGACACAGACTTTGTATACAAGTCACGGACACAAAATACACCCAGACTCAGAACAACAATTTGTGGATGACACAAAGTGGTGTCCCGTGTCGGAATCGAACCCACGACCTCTTGCGTAGCAGTCGGACACACTCCCACCGCGCCAAAGCGGCAGTCAGTCATATTGTGACACATTCGAGCGCAATTTTATAGCCAGGGTTTCTTTTTAGCTAAGGCTATGATCTAATGGTATAATAGCTAGTAGTTACCCTCATTAATTAAAAAAATATTACTTTGTTTTTTCTCCAGACTACGGCGATAAACAAAATAAACTTTAAACCTTACAATTTTAAGTCACTGCTTTGGTTACCATACCAAAATTGTGTTTCTATAATTGTCTGTCGTAGTCAGTTACATATTAGTTTTTAAACTTATGTTTACTTTAAAAAAATACTCCCTGTTAACGTAGAAAAAATCTTTACGAACACCCCCACCATCCGGGGAAGACGGTGGAGGTAGTGTAGGGTTTGCACTCACTAAAAACCCGCCGTGTATCGCTCGCTACCTACTCGAACGGGCCGCCGGAATTTGTTGTACCGTCCGCGTCGGCAGCCTGACCAGTGGCAATGCCCGGAAGCGATGTTGTTGCGTTCTGGGCATTTCACACCTACGCGGCCCATGCCGCGCCTCCACGGAAGGCCGCGGGAAGGGCAGATTACCCCGTACGCCCGCCCGCAGCCTCACCTAAGGCGGCATCAGGCGCAGATATGCGCGCCAGGTTCGCCGGCGACGGAGCGGATCCGCCAGGGAGCTCTCTTCCCTGACGCGCTTCGCCGCCTCCTTCTGCGAGATGACGTCCTCGCAGAAGGATGCGACCGCATTGCACGACCCCTCGCCCCGGACCATGGAAAGAACCACGGCCGGTAACGAGAGGAACGTAACATGTAACCTAACCTAATCCTGTTACCTGTAACTACTTACTTAAAAATGAAATGCAAACGAAATTATCTTATTATTCTATTCCGAGAAAGAGTTAAACAATTATTTAAACTACAGTTTTGGTTGGAAATAAATAATAACCTTGCTAAAATAGTTTAATAGATAATTTAATTGGTATTCTATGAACATGTCAGCCCCTCCCTCCACTTGGATCAACCAATAATGTGTCTATTTTCAATTTGGATGTAATATCCAGATTCTGGTTTCAACATAATTTTGAATTCCACCTTCAACTTGGACAGGTCTGATGTCAACTTAAATCGCCTTATTATCGCAACTAAGACAGCCTTGGAACTCATTAAAGCGTACATTTTACCTGAAAGAATTAAATAAGTATGTTTTAAAATTTAGGTAAAATCATAAGCGGCTAT
Organism: Herminia tarsipennalis; assembly: GCA_945859575.2. Lineage (NCBI taxonomy): Eukaryota > Metazoa > Arthropoda > Insecta > Lepidoptera > Erebidae > Herminia > Herminia tarsipennalis. The sequence continues at coordinate 20,019,178 of OX243855.2, forward strand.
CCACTCTCGTATCGAGGTACATAGGTACAACAAAAGCTTCGTAAACGTCCATCGACTCACGAGTAAAAACCGGGCAAGAGAATATCGGATCATGCTCAGACTAGGGGAACCCTACAGTGAACCCTGCAGTGGTTACTAAAAGAAAAGAAACATTTATTTGTTGAACTACATAAGTCACAGCACAAAGAACTACATCTGGTATTATAAATATATCAGATGTAGATTATAAATGTGTGTGTACATTATAAATCATCTCATAATAAAAATACGATCGAAATTTTGTTGCAGATTTTCAGCAATAACTAAAATATACAACCAATAATGTTGAAAGTAATTTTAGTTGAAAGGTTTTTTCATATTCTTTGGCCATACGGTATAAAAGATAAATGAGGGCGGGACACAATTTTTGCAACTTCAGGGGCGATTATTTCCGAAAATATTCACTTAATAAAAAAGTTTCTTAGAAAGCTTAAATTATGTTTATCTTTTTTTAAAAGACCTGTTGAATGATGTGCCCCACACGTAAATGTTTGCTGAAAAATAAAATTGCCTTCGGTTACATGTATGGAGTGCCCCCCAGAAATATTTATTATTGTTATTTGACTATCGAACTAAGTACGGCTTAAAGAAGACACCTATACTTCAAATTTCATCTATCTATGCATTAAGTGGTTTTAGAGACTGTGATACATGGACGGACGGATAGACAGACAGACGGACGGACGGACATGACGAAACTATATTAGTTCCATTTTTGCCATTTTGGCTACGGAACCCTAACATTACCGGGAATCTATAGTTCCGAGAATGGAATGACATACCTACATACTAATAATTCTTTCTTACCGGGGCACCCTCTTTTTCCCGGCGAGAAGCTAGCAAATGCAGCAGGATGCTCTGGCAATGTATCACTAAGCCATCTTTCTGGTTTGTACTCCTCTGCATCACTGCCCCAAAACTCAGGGTTCCTGTTCGTTCCCCACAAATGAGCCACTATGTAGCTTCCGGCTGGTAGAACAATATTATTACCTAAAAATTAAATCACTTATCAACAAGTTTAGACCAACCTTTATATCATAGAAAAGAATAACTTAGGCACACAATTTCCGCTTTTATTTCAAACTAGCTGTTGTGTTTTCGTTGTTTTCTATTTTTTTTACATAAGAAACATCTACAGAGTATTAGATAACTAACAAAAAAAGAATGAATAAAACTCGTGACCAAGGGAGATAGGGATTCATTTTTATATATTACTTTTTTTTATAGACTAGACCTGAGAAAAAAAGAAAGAAACTAAATAACTGAACAACAAAATCAATTCTGTCAATATTTTTAAAGGTCTCTTTACTGTCTAACACATCCGTTTTTTTATACTACTGAGGTACAAGGTAGGTACAATACCAAACAAGCTTACAGTCCGTCGATGGTAAGCAGTAACTGTAGTCTATGGACCTTTACACTTTCATATAATATCGATTTTCCTAGAAACCTTGTCCTAATAATCACAAACGCAACAAAAATAAATAGTCGTAAAAGGTTGCTGTTCTGAGGTGACGCGGCTATATACATTTTGCAATGATTTGATTTTTACTTATACAACGTGTAACAGAATGATGTGATGATATTCAAGGGTTGTTATGGCCCATGATACTGAAAATCGAAGTACCCTAAAATTTTATTTATAATTTTTTCATTTCTTAATTTGTGAATGAAATAGTCAATTTAAAAAAGTATGGCTTAAAAGTTCTATGCCATAATAATTCAATCGAATTTTGCACCAGGGGAGGAATAATACTTACGTCATACGCCTTTCGCTACTGAAATTTGATAAAAATAATATACTTTATCTATGTAATAATAATGCAATCGGCTATAGCACCATGTTAGTTGCATTGCTGACAACATACACTATCTGCTGCTGAAATGGACCACACCTTTCTGTTACACGTTGTAAAGAATACAAGTGATTGGTGAACTAGCAATAACTATCTTCATACAACTTATTCTGAATCCATAATCCAATCCATAATTACTTACGTAACCGAACTTCGGTAGAGGCTTGTCTGCCTATAGCCATCCCTATAGGATACAACCGCAAAGTTTCCTTGATAGCTGCTTCTAAATAGACCAGTTTGGACATATTATCCTTTGTGACTTTTCCATCCCCACCAAGAACATCCATTATCCTAGAAAAATAATCAAGAACATGGTAATGTTACATAACATTAAAATCATCCAACACTTGACAGACATGAAGTCGATAATCTTCAAAATGGATGACGGATGGACGGCAGAATGGATTTTCATCAACCTTTAAAACCAAATCCAATTCCGTTTATTCGTTTTGGCGATCTGCGATCCCCAGACAGGTACACAAGTACTCGTATCTAGACCTACCTACACACGTTAAATTTATAATATCCTTTCTTAGAGCTTAAAAAGAGCTAAACAAAAATAAAAGCCAACTTCACACCTTAAAAAATTACTTGTTAATGAACAAAGAATCCAACATTGTTAAACATAACCAAATGGTTATGTTTAAAAATGTTAGATTATTGGAGTGCGAGTGCAAGTTTTGGAGGATAAGATCAAATGATCTTACCCTCCAAAACTTGACAGTGGTGGGCATCTCCTGGATTCTGTTGTCGATGTAGCGAAATTGGTGCCTCTACTAAATCGCTTAACATCATTATTAATATTAAATCGTTTAGTTTTTTACTTTTTTATTAGGTATACACCCTATGTGGCCACACGACGCCATCATCTGTATGACAGACCACGCGGCTGGACTAAATTTATCATTGCTCATGATGAATAGAAAAAGGCTTACTGTACAATAAGTTATAAAAATAATGTAACTACATATTTTTCTAATTTTATTTTTAATTTTTTTGTACAATATTATATATAATATTATATATATAATTGTATATATTTTTTCTGGTACGACGACACAGCATTACATACACATGCACACACACATACATACGCACACACACACACACACGCACACATACACCCACACACATTTACACAAATAGGATCCAGTTGAAAAGCAGCGCCAGGTGCATAGATATATGCGCCCGGCATCAAGCTGAACTGGGTTCCTATTTTGGTGCAGCCACGGCAGGTTGTGGTATTGTCTACATTCGCGAAGGTCTTCGAGATGGCACTGTGCTCCGTTTTAACATCACAAATCAATGTTCAGCTTAGCGATGCACAGCGTGGGTTCCGGGCGGACAAATTCCAATTTATTATGTTTCTTGAATCAAGCTGTCCCGGTGCTCGATTCTAAAGCTGGAGCACAGCTGGATATAGCCTATTTAGACCTCCAGAAGGCCTTCGATAGAGTCGATAATGACATCTTGTTAAAAAAAATTGCAATGGCCGGATTTACACCTGGCTAATTATCTTTTTTTGCTAACTGTTTTGGGAAACCGGCAGCAGTATGTCGAGTAAGCGGGATACACTTCCAACCCAAACCCCACTCGAATCAAGGTAGCAATTTAGGCCCTTTAGAGTTCCTCATCATGATCAATGATCTACCTGAGGTGAACTACTTTCTGTTTATTTTATGTTATTTTTTAATGTTTCAAAATGCAACATAGTGTCTTTTACGCGAGCAGTTAAACCACTGCGTTATACATACAAGGTGGAGGCAGAAGTTATTCCGCGAGTCGGCGTCTTATTCTCTGCCGTACTTTCATTTAGAAAACATATTGTTAATATATGTAAGATGGCCTATCAGAACTTAGGGTTTATATTGCAAGAGACAAGGGACTTTCATAACACTAATGCTGTAAAGTCCTTGCATAACGCATTAGTTTCGAGTAAGTTAGAGACTAGTGTTATCATCTGGAACCGCAAAGAAACTAAATACAGTTTGATAGTAGAGAAAATGCAAAATAAATTTATCCGATACCTCTACTTAAAACATTATGGCGTGTATCCCTTCTATTCTCTTATATATCCAACCCTCTTTGATCTAGGGATGGTTGGATACTATAAATTGGAGGTAAGGCGAAACTTAGCCTTGGCTAAATATGTATTCTTAGTGTTCCGAAGTAAATTGACAAGCCCTCAGGTTTCGGAATTGTTAAAGTTGTTTGTACTAAATACGAGACTGCGGCAAGCGTCAAGAATTAAGGTGTTTGACGTACATTCATTTGTACTAATCTGCAGAAATTTCCTTTAACGATCAGGGCTTTCAATATTTTAAGTGAGGTTTCCCAACGAATAGATATTTATGTTTGTTCTTTGGGGGAATTTGAGAAGGTGACACTGGACTATCTTAGTTATCTTAAGTATAATAATAATAATTTAATTTAGTGTTATTTGTTGTGGTATTGCTGTATTGGGTGTTGTGTTACCTGTAATACATAGCATAGTATGCTTGATAAATAAAGAAATAAATCTTCTGTCGGCGCGCAGCCGCCACCGAGAGAAAGCGTTTGTTGTGCGAGAGAACACGTAGGTGTACCTACACCATAAATATTACTCCGCGTCTGGGGGTAGTTGTTGTACTTTGTGTCAGTTAAGTAGGTGTTTGTAAAGTTCACCTCAGCACAAGGCTAGTAATAAGAGTAGTCTTTTTAAGAAAATAAAGCAAACAATAACGTTATAGCTATTTAAGACCAATTTATAATATTTATGTTTTTGTAAATATATCAAAGATGGCACGCAACGCGAACCTGCTACAAAACTATATAATCCTAAATAAGTTCTTCGAGGACAGTATCGCCCGCGCAACGAGTCAGCATGTCTCAGAGTATGAGTCTCGCTGCCCGGATCCACACCCCTTCTTCCGCGCCGCACGGATCCACACCACCACTTCACGTGTCCAGGCGCCCAACCATACAATGAGACGGCAACAGTTAGCTGCAGTCGACCGCGATCACACAGCGCAAAGCCGCCGCCAAACTCATCAAGCGCATGCGTAGGAAGAGGAGGAGGCAACCACAAACAAAGCCGCCACTGCTCTAAAAACAGCTGCCCCTGCCACTTAAGCTGCAACTCAGACAACGACGTCAATGCTTTCATTAGAATAGGCTCCACAAGTCGCCCCTTGCATGCCCGAGTTCATGCAGAAGGTCCTGAAGGCACTTCAGGACCATCTCGACCGCACTCGTGCAAGGTGAGGTAACCAACAAGATCTCCCTTGACGTGACTAAACTCACTTTTGAGTTATTAGCCGCCCACACATAACTGTGCTACCCCTACCTCCACCCGCGACATTTGTGCCTATTTATTATAAATAGGCGCATTATATGCAGGGGAGGCACTCTCCCACATCCAGCTCAGCGATGAGGGGGTGTAAATTAGGCCGCCATCTGGTCGCTGGCCGCCCCGAGCAGGACCTCCCCCGGGTCAACTGGGGTTCGCACCCAGCTCGGGCAAAGCGCCTGACTGGTATATGCCCGATTCGCCCCTATCTCCAAGAAACTATAGGTACAACCAACCTCAACCTACCCTGATCCAAGGATAGGGGAAGAACAAAGAAAAAAAACAAATGGTGTGCTTCAAAGCAACAGCGATGAAGACATAATAAAAGCCATAAGGTTACAAAATAAACACATATTACAAGAAGTGAATGAAGAAGATAAAATAGAAATAAGGTATAGAAGAAGGCAAGGAACCCACATACAGCTCATGTAGTTGCTCGAGTGTCTCCGAAGATCTGGGGTCCCTTGCCTAAAGCAGGCTCGGTACACATAGATCTTCAGAGTGGCAAACGTTTCTGCCGTGAGCCTCTGGATGTTTGTAGCCAATGCAGAGGTCCTCACCTACGAACAGAATCACCACCAAGCTGCTGCAACTGCAAAAAAACAGCTCGAGCTGTACTATTAGGTGTAAGTGAGGTGATCTAGCCAGGACCACTATAGCATATTGCTAGGGTGGATTAGGGCAGAACAACCTGCAACAAGACAGATACTGTAGCAAGATACATAGTGGTTCAAGCTAACCTTCAAAGATATGAGCTGGCAGCAGCGGAACTGGTCCTGGAAGTGGCAGAAAAGAACATCACATTTGCAATGGTACAGGAGTGCTACATTGGAAACACTGTAGGATGAAGGAGTACTAGGGCACTAGGGTGATCCTGTTTGATCGAGACCCAACGAGAGTGAACAAGTCCGCTGTTATCCAGTGCCTTACCCTGACAACACCCAATATTGCAGTGCTGGTGCTTCGCACAAGTGCATGGCAGATTAGAGTGGTTTCAGTGTATCTACGGATACCTACCTATAGAGCCTAACACTGAATGTATGAAGAAAGTGATGGGAGAAATCGGGACCAATAATGTAATATTAGAAGGAGACGTAAACGCATGGAGTACATGGTGGGAAGCGACAGAGATGACCGGAGAGGAGAAATATTGGAAGAAGTTATAGAGGAAGTGGACCTGCACAAGGCTCACCTTCGACACAATAAGAGGAGGAAAGAGGTACAAGATGTGGCGATATAACGACGTACATTCCAGACCTGAGAGTGGAAGGGGATATAGCCAATAGAAGGCAATCCTGTTTGAAATAAATCTAGGAAAAGCAGAGGTTATTGACAATAAAATATTTACAAGACTTACTTACGCGCCAAAGTTATCGGGTTGTATGGGCGCCAGCTTCAAAGAAGATGGGTGTCAGGAAGCGCTTAAAAGCACGTGATCTTCTGCGCAAACCTTCTTTGTACAAGCTTTGTACGGTTTTGCGCAGAAGATCACGAAGGTGTACAGGATGGTGTCTCTCAACCCGGTACTTATATTGGCTGGGTTGCTCCCCCTGGACATCAGAGCCCGGGAAGCGGTCTTACTTTCTGAAACAAAGAAAGGGTTCTCCCGGGAATTACTGCCCGATAGGAAAATGGACATACCGACACTTTACACACAAATGCCACATCCCGCGGACCAGATAGGGCTGGAATTCATATGCCTGAGGAACGATGCAGAAATGGCCCAGCACAACAGTAGCCAAGTTAAAATCTTTACTGATGGAAGTAAAATTCAGGGGAGGGTCAGTGCGGCACTGTTTATCTGGAACGGTGACATAGAGACCCGAACCAAGAAGCTAAAACTGGACCATTTGTGCACCATATATCAGCCAGAATTATTGGGTCTATCGGAAGCGACGATGCAAGCCCTCAAAGTAGGAACACCCTGCATTTATAGTGATTCTTAATCTGCAATGGAAATGGTCATGAACGGCGTTATTACCCATCCGATTGCAGTAAAAACCCGAGTTTGCATTAAGTCAATCCAAAGCCAGGGCAAAATAATAAAGTTATTTTGGATAAGAGCACATGCAGAGATCGAGGGAAACGAGCGGTCCTTCCAACTCGCTAAACAAGCGGCGCTCACTACGAAAACAAAACCGGACTACGACCTCCGCCCGATTTAATTCATCAAACAACAAATCCGTCTGGAGTCGTGTAACGAATGGAATCGGAAATATCAACAAGGGGAAACGGGATCGACGACCAAACGGCATTGAGGCCATCGCCCCGACGGTGACGACCGCGAGTCCGAAAGTTTTTCGATTCGGTCCCAGAGTTCAGGACACAGTTGGTGTTTTATTGAAAACCCTGCTAGTGTTCAATTCAGTGTTCAATGCTGTGCCTTTAGCCATGGGTCCTTTGAGCCTATCGATATAGTTACTAGTTACTGTTAAACTTACTCTTGGAAGATCTTATCTTGCACTTGCGTGTTACTTCCAATACAAACAAGGATCAAGATCATCTCGCTTATCATTGTATCAAAGGCTGCAATCAGCACGTTATCCACAAGGTTCCTTAACTCGGTGTCGGTGAATATGGATCCTGTCTCCGTCACCGAGTTCTCTATTAGTATATCCAGGAAACTTCGGACTCTATGATCTGAAATTGATAGAAACTTTTTAATGCTGAAAGGAAAAGTGTAATTATCGACGTCTGTCAATAATATTGACTTGTTGTTGATGTTTTCATGAATTGTTCTTACGTTGAGAATTTAAATGTTCCTTATTCTTCAACCGTTGCAAGTGCTCTTCTTTTCTTAATTTTACCATCTGAAATGTTTAAATAATTTAATAAATGATAGCTCGCTTTGTTGAAATTGACAAGTATTAAAAAGTATTACTAAAATATATATATTACGGGTCTTAATCGCGTGAATAATTTAAGGTAAAATACCTTGTTTATTGCCCGACGTTTCGACCGTATTCACGGAGGCGACGCTGAGCTCAACTAGTCTTCCCGTGACCACGGCCGTTGCAATACGGTCGAAACGTCGGGCAATAAACAAGGTATTTTACCTTAAATTATTCACGCGATTAAGACCCGTAATATATATATTTTAGTAATGTGTACAAATCGCGAAAGTTTATCAACATTTATAGCAAACCGATACGGGCCGGAGTTTGTCAACAAAATTAAACAACTAGAATTCCTTCGTATAAAACGTGTGCGGTTAGAAACATCATTAACCTTTTTAATAAAGTGTCGTGCGTCGGATGTAGTACCTACGGGAGTGCGTATTAAACCGCGTAATGACATTCCACACTCCGAAGGAATTTTAAGAAACGCGAGTGTTCGTCTCTTAAAACAATTAATACGGAACTGTCGGTATGACTTAAATAGTGTGCAGTGCAAACTATACTACCTACATATGGAATGCAGTGCAGTGTTATAAGTGAGTGATTTCGATCGGTGTGACAGCGTAACGTACGAACAAGCTCGTCGTATCTATTATTTGAGTACTATACGACATGATGCAAAATTCAAAAAGTTGCTTTGTCAACGTGAGGGGAGAATTGCTCAAAAATCACCACCTACCCACATTGAAACGGTAATAAATTTATCATCTACCGAAATTGATGGCACTGCACAGAACATACTAGCTAAGGGGTTGAATTATGCAGTAACACCTAAACGGATTCCGTATGAAAATGTTATCAGTGGGGTCGAAGAAGCGATAATGCGTAACAAGGTACCGTCTGCGGACGCGGAAACGCTTAGACAGGATGTTGCCGTTATCCTTCGAAAATCGAAGCTGCCTAAACCGAATATTACTACAGAAGAGCGTCTAGCGTTGAAAGAGCTACGTGATAACACGAATATTTTAGTGCTAAAGGCCGATAAGGGAAACGCCACTGTAGTGATGAATTCGAGTGACTATGATGACAAAATACGGAGTCTTTTAAGTGACACTTCTATATACAAGTCAGTGTCATACAACCCTACAGCCAGAGTCACGAAACGTATACGAGCACTGATTAGGGACCACGAAGATCTGTTCGCGAATGATGTCTATGACCGACTCTTTCGACCCAAGAGCGTACAGCCGCCCAAGTTATATGGGTTGCCAAAGGTTCATAAAGGTAACGTCCCACTACGCCCGATCGTAAGCCAAATTAACTCGCCTACTTACGATCTAGCGAAATACCTTTCTTCAATACTGCAACCTTTAGTGGGTAAAACGACATCGTTCGTAAAGGATTCTCGCCATTTCGTGGACATCATCAAGAGCATGAAAGTGGAACCAGACGAGGTGATGGTGAGTTTTGATGTGGAGTCACTATTCACCAACGTTCCCATTCAGGACTGCCTTGAGGTCATCGAGAGAAAGCTGAGAGCAAACGATCTGTCCAATGAGTACATTGTTTTACTTAAAAACTGTCTGGAAGGCAACTTCTTCATCTACCAGGGACAACACTACCTCCAGATCGACGGAGTGGCCATGGGCAGCCCAGTGGCGCCGGTGATGGCCAACATCTGGATGGAACATTTTGAGGAAACAATTGAGCTACAATTGTCCCAGGTCAAACTGTGGAAGAGGTACGTCGATGACGTGTTCTGCATTATGAAGGGCGGTAGGCAGGAAGTAGAACAATTTGCTAAAGACTTGAACTCCATACACCCTAAGATCAGGTTCACTTTTGAAATGGAGATAAACAGATCGCTAGCTTTTCTCGATGTTAAAATAATGGTTAGAGACAATGGTACCCTAGCACACACTGTGTACAGAAAACCGACCCACACAGACAGATACTTACATGCTGACTCGCATCACCATCCAAGACATCTGCAATCCGTGGTATCATCGCTGACAAATAGAGCATATGACATTTGTGACCCTGAACACTTAGATAGTGAGCTCACACATGTTCAGGAGGTACTAAAGCGAAACGGATACAGAGGAAGCACACGACGTACGAAGAGGAGAGACTCCCGACCGGGGGTTGACAGGGCTCCAGCTTTTCTACCGTATGTGAAAGGAGTGACGGACAAAATTGGAACAGTACTGCAGAAATACTCCATTAAGACTGTATATAGTCCGCACTCCAAGGTAGCTAAGCACCTACGTACTCCTAAGGATGTAATTCCTCTACAGACACCTGGCGTCTACAAAGTGGATTGCAGCTGTGGCAGTTCCTACATCGGACAAACCAAGCGAACAATAGCGGAAAGGGTTAAGGAACACATCGCGGCTGTGAAAAACCGACAGACAAACAAGTCAGCAATAGCGGAACACTTGCTGGATGCGGGAACCAATCACTGGATTGAACTACACAAACCACAGGTCCTCTTCACTGACCGTCACTATTACTCCAGGATGGCGAGGGAAGCGGTTGAAATCAAAAAACATGTCAATTTCAACCGAGAAGACGGATACCGTTTGTCAACATCGTGGAATCCCGTGATCGGCAAGTGTATACACCGCCGAACAAACATTACACGCCAGTGTGCAGATGTCCTTAGTGTTGTGTGTCGAAGTACCGACAGTTCCGTAATAGTGAGTGATAAAAATCAAGCGAGGGTAGTTTCCGAAACCCGCGCTTCACGGAGGCGACGCTGAGCTCAACTAGTCTTCCCGTGACCACGGCCGTTGCAATACGGTCGAAACGTCGGGCAATAAACAAGGTATTTTACCTTAAATTATTCACGCGATTAAGACCCGTAATATATATATTTTAGTAATGTGTACAAATCGCGAAAGTTTATCAAAATTTATTAAAAAGTAATTTCAATCCTTGATAATAGTTTACTATACTTATGTGCATTAGACGAAGCCAATTGCAGAACTACCTACAGCTAAACTAACCTACTTAGTTTAACTTAGCTTGCAAAACTGAGGTAGTTTTTTAGTGTGTGAGAATGCAAACCGAGTAAGCAAGTTTTTAACCCAAGTACTATACAAGCCAAGCTAATTTTCCAATTGATGTAGGCAACTTTAAAAGTACTCACAACAGCATGAGACTTAACAACATCCTAAATTTAGTTTACGTATATGTCGTTAATTAAATTAGCTGTAGTTCTCCAACCAACTTCACCATTACATTTTACCTCTCTAGAAAGACTAAAAAATATTTCTGAGGCCTCTTCCATTTGTTTTCCATAACTCATATTAAAGATTGGGTCCCACATGTTCCATAGTTTGGTGCCCTTAACCACAATTAGTTCCATAAACGTATCTATAGCTTCAATATACTTGTCACTGACCAACTCCTTGCCGTCCACTCTTAAACCCATTGTAGTTTCTGAAAAATATAACCACTGGATGCAGACCTATACTTAGCTACAAAGTCACTTAATATAAACAGTTTTCACTCGAAGTCTGATATTAATAGCTATTAGCGGTTATTTAACTATATTGCAAATGAGCTCAGTACTTGTATGGCTAATAGTGCTACGATCTGTTAAGCGCTATCTGACCTAGTATATAAAATTATAGTTGGGTCAGGAGTCTTCAATAAGGCAAGTCTATTCACACATGAATTTATAAAATTTTACACTTAAGGAACACACACACACACACAAAGTTTATTTAATAACGATTCTACTCGAGCTACTAGCGTAATGTAAACGACTATCGAACCCGTGACAGAAAGCGCGTTACGTCCCATGGGGGTGAAACACATAATTGCTCTAAGAAATATTATGCACTTACTTATGTGTCGACAGGCCGGTACAAGATTAATAATGATATTCAGCGTTTTTCTATTTTAGAATTGTAACAAAATTCTGAATAAAAAGTAAGTATAGTAAGGTTTTACTTTTAAAGTATGTATGTTTAAGTTTAGAACTCAAACAGAAATAGAAACTGGCTAAACTTACGGCAAGTAAATTCCAGGAAACTTTTAGTGACTTTGTCAGTAACATCGACTGGTCCCTTGCCAACGTCATCAGAGAAGGCCTGGACCAAGAGGTCAGCTTCAGTGTTGAACAAGTCCAAGTATTCTTCCAGAAGGTTCTGTTTGAAAGCCATGTCTATGAAGCGACGATTACGTTTCCAAATCGGCACTACACAATACATAAAGACAATAAATGATAATGCTTTATTGTACTACAGAAGATGCATACATTAAAAGATTAGGCAGTTGCTTGTTTGGCGAGGCAAACGCAATTTTTTCTTGCCATAATGTCTGTCTTAGCATTGTTACATATTCACTTATGATTATTTTTCAACCCTCAAAATAAGTAACAATTCCTGTTCTTAAGCGAGCAGCAGCCAACACTGTTTCATTGTTATTGGTCTTTGACCCCCACTCGCTCGTTGGCTCCGTTACCTAACTTGTAGGAGATTCGACTGACAGAACGTACATTCATACATTCATTCCCGGAGTGTATACGTTGAAATCTTTGAATATCGCCGACTGTCGTGAGCTTAAGTTCCTATCTAGTAAAGTAGTTGTGATTTACTCTAACCCTGTAAACCAGCAACCCCGAATCAAGGGTGAGTACTAATTATATTGCTTCGATGTGTACCACTTTGACTTGTTAGATTTGTGTAAATTAATCTAGTAATAGCGTTAGGCTTTAGGATGCCAAAAACCGTTACACAATGGAATTTCTTCTTTTCAGTTTTAGATCAATGTAATTTTATGTCTAGCATCTAGTCGTTGCCTAGTGAAGCGGTGCACACTGTTCACTTTTTCCTAAAACCTTGGTAGAATTAAATAATAGATAATGTAGTCATCGTTTCAATTTTATTGTATGTTCATAATAATATTAACCTCTGTAAGACCCTATAATAATTATCCACTGACTGAGACTGCCATGGTAAATCACAGAGGTTCACCCACCTGGTCCTTCCCCTGGAGAGTGACGGATGCAGTCAGGGAAACGACGATTATTTAAAACACCGAGAACGTCCGATACAGGGTTCTTACTGGTATCTTGGAAAATGCCTTAACTCTCATCGCAAGTCAATCCTGGCCTCCTATTCCTGTCAGCCAATCATCGCGGTTGCTTTAATAGCAACTCCCTCAACGATGACCTCTTTTCACATCGACGGCGCTGATGCCTGGAAGCTGCCTTCGCCCTTTCGCGGTTCACCCTCAAGACACCGGGACGCAGTGTTTAGTGAAAAAGACTAAGTTACCTTTCATTTCCCTCCTTTTTAGTAACACATTATTCCTGCCTCCCAGGGATATACATGTCAGCATGGTAATGCAAAACGAATCTCAGGCCTTGCTATATACTTGCGATCTACGCATGACTGAGATAGGTAAACGTGAATAAAGCCTTTGATAGACAGCCACAACTTTAGGAAGAACTTACCATCTGCAGACACTAGCATTTTGCCCAAAAGTGGCTCGATCAGTTTGTAGAAGAAACGTGGCTTATCCATGCACTTGTTAAGAACAGTAGCAAGGTCAGTAGGATGAGTTACACCTGAAAATAGCAATTTACTTTATTTTTTTTAAACCACTTAATGAAGTGACTAGCAGGTCGGGAGCCTGATGTAAAGTCAGTGCCACCTAAAACTTTGCTTGGCAAAAATCTGAGAAGCGCAAAGTGGTGACTTCTGCGCTCTTATTTGAGAGTAAATCTCACTTTTGTGGTCTAAGCAAGCCATAGGCCATCTTGGTCAGCCAAGATGGGCTATGGCTTGCTTAGACCTACCAGTGACAGCAGTCCAGCGACAAAGACCCCGACTTACGATTTCCGTACCTAGCAAGTACATTTTGTGTGTTTTATTTAATGACAAGACCGTTAAGTAAGTGTTAGACAGAAAAAAAATCGAATGAGACATCTTCCAATCCGCAGTGAAGCCACATATCAGTTTAAGACCCGTAGCGTCTGTCAGAGGTCTACGGGTCAACCTTTACCCCAACATTGACGAATATTAAAAACTTCAATGCTAAACGGCGTAATTTTGTTGACATTTTTTATGTACATCCAGGACATGTTGCTCCATTGATTAATCATATCCGGAATAAAACAAAATAACCGACTGCGCAAAAAAAGATGCAAACATGATCCCCTACATAAAGTAATAATATCATGCACTCGGAGGCACAATATTAAGTTCATCGAGAATCATTAATGCCTCCGACACCATAATATTACATAAGTAGGGGATCTTGTTTGCGTCTTTTTTGCGCAGGCGGTTATTTTTTTCAATTTACTCTTTTATTAATTACTTTTTAGTGGTGAATGTAAGTTAGTTACATCAGTTACAACCAAAAATTGAAAAAAGAATGGTTGCTAATTGAGTTTTTTGGTATTACAGTCATATTTATGTTTTACCTTTTTGAAATGCTGACAATGAGTCCTTTAATTTGAAACCCATATTGCGGAATACGAAAATATTTTTTTTCATACCTTGACATCTATCAACCGCCATGTTTGTTTTTTTCAACGTCACTTATTTAAAAACACTTGGGCAGTGAAGACAAATCTGACGATGTCTTAATTGTTTAAATCCGTCTTGTGGTTTGAAAGATATGAGGTAATAAAAAATATTACATACATACAAGATATGCGCGAAAAACACAACCCTTGCTTACAGTCGGGTAAAAAGTGATGTTGACAAGTTAAGTTTTTTTAGTGGAATCTGTGCATCTGAGGGCAGTTTTCAATAATCTAGCTATCAATGGATTTGGCTACTAGAGACAGAATTTTAACATATTTTGTATGGAGCTTATGTTTTGTCAAATATATATATTTCTAGTAGCCAAATCGATCGATAAATTGAATATTAAAAACAGCCCTAAGTCGTAGCTTACATACTATTTTAACCCTAATACGACTAAGTTAAGAATAACTTAATTTTTTGTGTGTGATAATGGCGTCGTCGTAGCTCTTAAATAGTTCAACCGATATAAACGAACTTTTGTGGTGTTGGTCGGTTGTAAATACGCATAATATATTGACTTGTTTCTACTTACAATATATGGGAATTGGGCCAAAATTCACAACAGAGACTCCTCCATTTGTATATGAAAATCTGCCAATAGATTCAACAAAGTTCTTGACTTCTGAAAATGTGAAAAAAAAGATTACCTAAAACTATAATAATCTGAAATTCGCCTTCTGGTGCCTATCGGGAAGAGACGATGGACTTAGAGCTATACTTTCAAATAAACAGAGTTTTTACTTATAAGCAAACCTGGCTTAAAGAGTCTATTTTACTTGAAATGTATGGGTTTCTTTTGTTCGACAACCTCGAACTATCACAGATAACTATGCTAATTTATTTGAATTTGATATACACTGACAGCTACTCATATGCGTCCATACACTCTTACATTGTGTACGTACTCGTACATGAGGAACCTCAGATAAAGGATTCGCCATTTGAATTTAGAGATAACTGACTTCCTAGCTGAGACATATGTCTATTTCATATTTATGTGATGGCAAGAGCACGACTCGTTATTGATTATATTTCAGTGACTGGTATTACTAAGTAAACGTGCTAGATAAACAATTAATCACATTTAGGTAACATAACAATTGATATAATGATGGTTTAACCATTATTAAAAGATAATGGATTCATTTTAGAAGTCAAAGGTTCTGTTGACAAAATAATAAAATACTACTTAATATTAGGTATATAACCGTTCGATGTGGTTGACCATGCTCTGCTTATACAGAAACTAGATCACGCTGGTATATGTGGGTCACTGTTGAGATGGTGTGAATCCTACCTTCGAAATCGGTCACAGCTTGTCACAGTCAGAGGTTTTAAATCTGCAGCTATTACAGTATCGTCAGGGGTGCCACAAGGTTCTCACCTTGGTCCGGTCTTGTTTCTACTTTTTGTAAATGATTTGTGCAAAAATATAAATTCTCAATACCAAATGTTTGCAGATGACCTTAAACTTTATCGGGTTATAAGTGGTCAGGATGATGTAATAGCTCTTCAAAACGATATTGACAAGATAAGCAAATGGTGTTCAGGCAACAAAATGGTATTAAATTCATCTAAATGCTACCACATTAAGTTTACAAGAAGACGGAACGTTATGCCTGCTAAATATTTCATACAAGGTGTTCCTCTTGTTGAAGTTACAAAAATGCGTGACTTGGGTATAACAGTGGATACAAAACTGGACTTCCGTGATCATATAGACACCATAATCAACAAAGGTGCACGACTAGCCGGTTTCGTAATTAGGCAAACAAAATTTTTTAAAGACCCTGAGGTCTCAATTGTTCTTTTTAATTGTTACGTCCGGTCTTTCCTGGAATACTGTAGTCAGATCTGGAGTCCTTCGTACGCTATACATATCAAACGTATAGAACGTGTACAAAAACGATTTCTATATCATTTATCCTATGCTAACAATCTCTGTTGGCATCTAACATCATATGAATCAAGGCTTGCACATTTTGCCATGGTTCCACTCGAATACAGACGGAATATAGCCGATATCGTGTTTTTGCATAGCATAATAAACGGAATGATCGATAGTCCAAATTTACTCACAAAATTTAACATGCTCATACCACGCACCAGTAGTCGTCTCCAAAATAGAAAGACTTTCAGCCTTCCTGTCTGCCATACGAATTACAGTCAGTACTCCTCACTGAATCGCATGATGTCCTCGTATAACAAAATTTGTCATGACTTAGATATATTTTGTACAACAAACGCTTTCATAAAAGAAAGCTTTAAATCTAAATTAAAATTATAAGTAAAAAAATAACAAATAATTGAATATTGTATTTAATGATTAAGTAAATTAATATTGTATTTAATTTAATGTAATAATGTAATTTGAAATTATTGTAAGTATTAACTATTTAGTTAATTAGTGTACTCATTTTATTGCATGCAGTGTTCATATCGAGAAGGACGTACATTTCTTTATATAGCTGTAAAATATGTATTGTGTTAGCAAAATGTATTGTCCAGTTTTGTGAACCTACTAATAAAAAAAAAAAAAAAAAAAAAAAAAAAAACCGTAATGTTTGGGAGGATGATTAATATGCGTGGAAACAGGAAAATAATAAGAAAATTAAAAACACGACTATTCTTGGAAATGACATAAAACTGTGACGTGTTAGATGATTTTAAGCTAAATGAAGTCATTACTATGTTATAATTATTACAACCAAAATTATGAGCAGAATTCCTAAACATAGGTAGGTATTTTAAAAACTGTGGGAATGATATTGCTAAGAAATATTTATCTCAATTGAATATTAATTCAAATCTATACTAATAATTATAAAGCGGAAGAGTATCTTTGTTTGTTGGAAAGCGATAATCTCAGGAACTACTGGCCCGAGCTGAAAAAATATATTTCTATTTACTGTTGGATAGCCCATTTATCGAGTAAGGCTACAGGTTATAAAACAACACGATACGACCAACAGAAGCGGAGCAATAATAAAAAATGTTGCAAAAACGGGGAAAAGACGACGTTGCACGGATCAGTTAGTATAATTATTTAAATAAATACCTATTTGCTATTTTTAATTCTGCTTATTTAACTAGTCGGGCTATTATGTTGGCGTTACTGATGCGACAAACCATTTTCGCACATCAGTCACACTAACATTACCTATTATACCTAATCTATATATGTGTTTAATATAAAACCTGGCAAGAGCATGTCGGACCAAGCTCAGTGTAGGGTTTCCGCAGCTTTGAATAATTGCATCAGCAGAAGAGCGTATGTTCATGGCACTTACGCCCTTTTGTTGAGAAACGCAGTTTTTCGGAAATAACTCAATGACGGTAAATCTTGGTAAACATGAAAACCTGTATCAAAGTTCTGCTGAGTTAATTACTTGGCTAGAGATCTGTTCAAGATCTCGGTTCTACTTTAGCAGAAAATGATTGCCCATTAGCACGGAGACAGTATGTAATTTTTTTAATGTCTTTTGCCATATGTAGTTATTCAAGAGTACTGCAAGTAACATTCGCACGACGCATTAATCGCTCATGGACACGAATTCTTAGAACGCATCCCGTACTAAATGGACCGAGGTTGTCTGTAATTACGTGTTTGACGGCCATGTGCGCGTGTACTTCTACGATGTACTACTCTGACAAGAAAATATCGGAAGACGATCAATAATACACAAAATGTTAGTTAATCATCCAAATTAATTTTTGACCTTCAAAATATGTTCCTTTAGAAATGATGCACTTATTCCAACAAATAATTAATCATCTAAATATTTTTAAATCGTTTTTTCCGGAATTGAGTTCAGTTGCTGCGAACTAGAGGATATGATACAAACATTGAATAGAGAAAGCAAAAAGGTTGGACTAGACATGAACCCAAACAAAACCAAAACTATGACCAACAACCACAGAATACCAATACATATAGATGGAAAACAAATAGAATACGTAAATGACTATGTTTATCTTGGAAAACAGGTTTCATTTAACATAAACAGCAACGAGGAATAAGAGTCAATTTTGAAAAAAAATTGTACGCAAAAAGAAATTCTTAAAGGCGATTACAGCTTAGAAGAAAAAAAATATCATAATGGATTCATGCCTTTTACCAAGCCTGACATACGAAAGTTAAACATGGGTCTACACAAATAAATTAAAAAAATAAGTAGTAACCACAAAGAGCAATGGAAAGAAGCATATTAAAGCTAAATAAAATACAAAAAATAAAAAGTGAAAGCATAAGACTGCCTCTGTGTTTCTGGAGTTTGTCCGACTGCTACGCAAGAGGTCGTGGGTTCGCTTCTCACACGGGACACCACTTTGTGTGATCCACAAATTGTTGTTACGAGTCTGGGTGTTTGTGTCCGTGACTTGTATGTTTGTAAAGTCCCCCGCGACACAGGGCTAATGCGGGAATCGTCTAATTTAAAAAAAAAAATCCGATTTAAATCAATAAATATATATACACACATCAAAAGTGTCTAGGGATCAACATATATTTTTGCAATAACTTTTCTCCTGATTGATTTTTTTTTTTTATTTCTTTAAGGATTCATCAAATAAAGTGTTTTCGTTTGTCACAGTAACGATAAACCAAGTCACCTTTGCATTAATAAAGAAATTTGCCATTTTCCTAATAAAGGGATTTTTGACATTTGAACCACTAACATTAAAGTTCGAAAAAAAGACTGAAATAACAGTTTTCTTTAAAATTTTATTGGGTAACTTAAACAATTAATAATCCGTGTTTCTACCGCGAACACTAACAACACAAGAACATCGGTTTGGCATACTCAAAATGAGTTCATCCAAATCACGCTGTGGAATGGCCGCCCATGTTCGTTGCAACAACAAAAAAAGGTCTTCTTGCGACTGGATACCCTCCATATTCGGCAGAGCTCTTCTCTGTAGCATATCCCATGCATGCTCAATCGGGTTCAAGTCTGGCGACTGAGCAGGCCAGGGCAGGACATTGATGTTAGCTGCGGCGAGAGTCTGTCTTACAACTCTTGCGGTGTGCGGTCGTGCATTATCATGCATTAACTGAAATAAGGGACCGATTTGCACTTGTAGAGGAACGATGACGTCTGATACAATCGTCTCAGCATAAATTTGAGCGTTGAGGTTGCCTCTGATCCAAATCAACTCAGTTCTTCCGCCGATCCAAATACCCGCCCATACCATGATGGTTCCACCACTATAAGGATGGACTTCCTGGCAGGATTTTAATCGCTGTTGGCGTCCAGGGGTTCTCCAGTGTCGTATACGTCTTGTATCTGGTCTCATACCAAAACGAGACTCATCAGAAAAGCACACGAAACGCCATTGTTCTTCTGCCCAATTTCTGTGTTCAAGAGCCCATTGATATCGAATCCTACGATTGTGCATTGCTATAGGTGGTACCCGTAGCGGTCTTCGGGAATGAAGGTTCACTTCATGCAAGCGGTTTCTGACTGTTTGGTTGCTAATTAAGTTCCCTGAAGAGTGATGAAGCCTCACGGCTAACATCATGGCGGTTATTGTTGGACCTCTTCGAGTTAAGATTTGAATGTATCGGTCTTGTCTCCGTGTGGTGCAGCGATACCGTCCTCCATGGCGCTCAGCCACGGTACCAGTGCTTCGGTAACGTGTCCAAAGTCGACTGATAACACTCTGACTTGTATTCAGAGCTAAAGCCACAGTACGTTGCCGGGAACCAGCTTCTATCATTCCCACGGCTCTGAGCATTTCTTCCCTGCTTAAATGACGTCGCCGCTCCATAATAACGTTGGTTTTAATCAGTAGTAGGGAAACAGTAGCACTAATAATGTCTTCAATGCGTTGTATGTTTTTATAGGGAAAATATTGACAGCTGATTTTCATCTTTTACTCGAATTTGATTCACAGTTCCTGATTCAAATTATGAAATGCACCAAAAAGGATCCATATAAATTTATAAAATCATAAATTTATTACAAAGCCACATCTCAATCTCAAGAAATCCGCATAAAAATGCTTGATCCCTAGACACTTTTGATGTGTGTATATAGTTATAAGAACACATTTGAAATGTTAAAAATAAGTCGGAATAAATAAAGCTTTATTATTATTATTATTACTGCGAATTCTACTTTATGTCTTCTACCGAATGAAATCATTCGGTAATTTCACTTTTTTCCTAAACTCTAATTATAGAGTTTAGGAAAAAAAGTCGGCTAGAGCCATATCTGGACAAGGTGGTTGCTCAATGGCATGTTTCAATGTTGAGTTTTTGATCCAAAATTCGTGCACAATGATGGCCTTGTGCGAAGGTGGTATCATGGTCCAAAATCCATGAATTTTCTTTCCACAGTTCTGGCTTTTTTCGACAAATTTGACAACACTCTCTTAAACGCCGCATAACGCTCAAACAATATTCTGTTAGAATTATCAGACGCAGAGGCGTGGCTTAGCTCGGCGTCATCGTGACCATAGTAGATAAAGCGTACAGTATGGAAACTACGTACAAACTTTTGAAATAGAACAGTCACTCATACGCGCGCATCTACAAGACCTCTAAGCGGTTTTCACGGTGCACTCAGTAGCCACGTTCAGACGAGTGGTTGCGATTTAGGTCTATCTCACATGCGCCAGTCGTGGCCGACATGCATGACTTACCTATTTTCAACCGACTTCAAAAAGGAGGAGGTTCTCAATTCGACTACATTTTTTTTAATGTTTGTTACGCGATTACTCGCAGACGGCTGGACCGATTTGAAAAAATCTTTTTGTTTGAAATAGTATACTTCCAGATTGGTCTTTAGATCTGATTATGAGATTTTAGAGAAATCGAGGGAACTCTTCAAATATTAACGCCAGGATTACACGGAGTAGGGTTCTTAATTAAAAAAGAGCAGAAAAACAAGATGCTAAACTTCTCAGGTTTATCCGAACGAGTCGCTTTACTGCAAATTAAATATGAAAACAAAATATTTTCTATAATACAAGTATACGCCCCGACGAAGAGAGCAACAGAACAAGATATGAACTCTTTCTATGAAACCTTGGAAGCAGCACAAAACGAAGCAGGAGAATTCATCTTCTTATCATCGTAGACTTCAATGCACTAGTTGGCCAAAAAAAAAATGAAAGAAAACCTAGCTATGGGAAAATTTGGATATGGGAAAAGAAGTGAGAGAGGAGAAAAGCTCGTTTAATAAGCCTTGGAAAATAAACTGTCCATTATGAATACCTACTTTAAAATGAGAAACAACGGTAAATGGACATGGCTCTCTCCCATTTATCTTAACAAATGAACCCAATAAGATTAGAAATATAGAAGTTCTCCATGGATTAGGATTTAGATCGGACAACCGCCTCGTTAGAGCTACGTACCTGCTAGTAAAATAAAAGAAAAGTAGAGCATCCTTTAAACCGCAACCAAAGTCACTAAAAACCACAGAAGATATTAGCTGTTTGTTTACAGGATCTAAGAACAAAACATACGAACATTAAATATGCAAAACGAAGACTACGATGTTCAAACACTGTACGATTCTTTAGAGAATATCATTAATAAGAGTACGGCATCAAATAGAAACGACGTAATCCAGAACATAAGAACAAAAACTAAAGATACCAAGACCAGAGAGGAAATCATAAATTGTGCTACAGAATTCTACAAATATACTCTATGAAAACAAAAACAACACCGCTTTAAACTCGACTTATTCCTACTCTACTACATCATGAAAACTACGAAATTATTTTGAACGACGGCGATATACCACCTGTAAACATTATGGAGTCACCAAACATATTAAGAGGATTAAAAATGACAAGAGTCCCGGACTAGATAGTATACAAAATGAGGCTCTGAAACTTAGTTCTCCTCTGTTAAGTCGCCCACTCACCTACTTATTCAATAAAGTTTTAGACACAGGACAAGTGCCAGAACAGTGGAAGAGTTCCGACATTATCCTACTCTACAAAAAAGGAGACCCAAAAGATATGGGCAACTATAGACTTATTAGCCTTCTTCCTAGTGTGCACAAACTATTTACGTCAATTAAATTACAAAGCAAACTGAGTCCAAAAATCGACCAACACCAGTCGATTGAACAAGCAGGCTTTCGCTCCAGCTTTTCTACAATGGACCACATACACGTTATAACAACAAGTCGTAGAAAAATATAAAGAGTTCAATAGACCACTATACATAGCCTACATAGACTACGCTAAAGCGTTCGATACGATTTCACACAACTCTATATGGGAAGCCGTGAAAAAATGCCACATTTATGGAAATTACATAATGACACTAAAAAACATATACGATGGCAGTTCCAGCAGAGTCAAAATGGAAAAACGTGGCCCGAAAGTACCAATCTGCCGAGGAGTGAAACAAGGTGATCCTTTGTCCCCAAAACTTTTTATAGCAGTACTACAACTTATCTTCGACCATCTAAATTGGCAGTCAGAGGAAATCACAGTAAATGGGAGGCAACTTACAAACCTGAGGTTCGCTGATGATATCGTCCTCTTCGCTGAAACAAGCAAGAAACTGGAAAAAAATATATGCTCACTAAGTGAAGAAAGTAAAAAAGTGGGTCTCAAAATGAACGAAGACAAGACAAACAGCAACACTAACACAATAATTTATTATTATTATTATTTTTTAATAATATCTGAGGACAACTCACACAACGCTATCTGATCCCAAACTAAGCAGGGCTTGTACTATGGAAACCAGACAACTGATAAACATACTTATATATTTCTAAATACATACATATTATATGTAGTTATATAACACCCAGACACAGAATAAACCATCATGCTCATCACACAAAGTTATAAGCCTACATGGTAAGTCACTGGAATACGTAAATAAATATACATACCTAGGGAAACAAATAACATTTGAAGACAATAATGATGAAGAAGAGACAGAACGCAGAGTGAACATGAGTTGGAAAAAGTTTTGGTCCCTGAAAGAAATTGTAAAAGGCGCCTTTCCTCTTCACCTCAAAAACACTGTATTGGACACTTGCATTTTACCGACGCTCGCATATGGTTGTCAAACTTGGACATACAACACCAAAATATAAACTAAGTTCGTGACGTGCCAGAGAGCGATGGAAAGAAGTCTATTGAAAAAGGAGAATACACAAAATAAGAAACGAATACATAAGAAGTAAAACAAAGCTCATAGATGCTCTGCAATACGCTTTAACACTAAAGCGGCGATGGGCAGGGTACCTAGCAAGATACAGAGACAAAAAATGGACATTAGAATCAACAATATGGAAAGGACCAATTGGTAAAAGGAGCAGAGGACATCCAAAGAACGAAACAATCGCCACAGCAGGAAAATAATGGCAAATAAAAGCAAGGGACAGAGAGCGTTGGAGTAAACTGGAGGAGGCCTATACTTAGTCTGCGGTTCCAAATAACACAAATTAATATTTAAAAAAAAAACTTGTAAAATTGTTATTTGAGGTTGTTGGAAATAAATGGATTAATTATTATTATTATAAGTCAGGGTCAGAAACGACCGAGCGGTGGGACTAATGGCTCTATATGATGATGATGAAGACTTTCGTTTTACGAAAATATACCGAAAGTTTGTTTTCATAGAAGTAGTTGTTGATCTGAATGGAGCTGTAAAAGCAAAAGCATGTCTCCAGTGAACTTGTCGGTTGAGCGGTGTTAAAAAAAATAATGTCGCTAGTTATGCGGTGGTGCTTCAGTATTGTTGGTTAGACAGTGCTGTTCAGTGACAAGTCACTCACAAGTGATAAGTTTAACTGTCCTGGTTAAGCATAGTAGTCGAGTACTAGTTAAGTACTGGATTGTTTGCTGTTGGTTAAGCAGTAATGTAGAGCATTGGTAAAGGGTCATGGTGTACCAAAGGGCGTGCACAAAGTTTTATTTTCTCAATGTATCTAAAAAAATTACCTATTGTTTGCGAACAGGCATTACAAGTAAATGTATGTAGAATCGACTTTTCACAAGTGTAGTATTTGCTTCCAAAGTGAATAAATCATTTTTATTATTTATTATTATTAACCTAACTTATCCGATTGATTAGTGCAAATTCGATGTTTTTTCCTAAGTTCTAAAAAAAATGTTTGTATGTTTCCATACTGTAAACATATTTTTATATACTGTGTCGTGATGTAGGATCACCTGAGCGGTGAGGAGAGCGCTGCGAGCGTTGGCCGGAGCGGCGGTGATTCGAAGCGCTCAGTTAAGCGTTGGCATTCGATCGAGACAGACGTATTCTTATCCCTATAATTGTTATTCGGTTACTTTAAAATAAATGGGTTTCGTTATTGATACTTCTATTTTTTATAAAGTAAACTCCGCTTTATAAGAATTATTGATGTACTAATTATTTGCGTTGGATGCAGACCGCTCAAAATCGGTCGCTTTGGAAGGCCTGGTGGCCTGATGAATGTGTGTGGCAGACTGATGATGATGATGATGAAGGCTTTATAATTTTAAATTAACAGCTATTTCCTGAAGTGTAAAATATGTTTTTTAAACACTAATGTTTATTATATTAAGGCTAAGTACTACTATTTCATGGCCCCAACTTCAAAATGTTTAATATTTTGTGTTGTTTTAATATATACTTTGTATAAATTATTTTATTTAAAGGCGGTGATTAAATTAAAAAAATATATATTATATGAATAGGGTTTGCCAGGAGACAACTTGTTAGAAGGTTATTTAATTTATTTTATTCTTGTTTAAGGGTCGTCGGCCTTATTATATTGCAGTGATTAGTCGCTATTCCACCATCCACACAGTGATCCATAGTTAAAATATCCAATCCACAAGCTAGCATGTAATACAATTCAAATTCACAATTCCAAGTCAAATAGTAAACAAAAGCAAAGCGAGTGCGCCAAAGATTAAAAGATCAACTCTTTTAATCATTGGCTCACTCGCTTCGCTTTTGTCACCGTCAAGTGTCACTATCGATCGAATATCGTTTTAATAATATAATAATAATAATAATATCTTAGGACAACTCACACAACGCTATCTGATCCCAAACTAAGCAGAGCTTGTACTATGGAAACCAGACAACTGATAAACATACTTAAATACATACATATTATAGATAAATAACACCCAGACACAGAATAAACCATCGTGCTCATCACACAAAGTTTTATCCTGGGTGGGGATCGAACCCACGACCTCTTGCGTAGCAGTCGGATACACTCCCACCGCGCCACACACCGATAAGATAAGATAAGATAAGATAAGATAAGATATTTTATTTCGCAAATATGGGTACAGTACATGATGTTAAAAAAAAAAAAAAATATAGGTACAAGTTCAGCCACATTTTACCATTAGGCATGCGAAAGGTACAAGACCAGCAACAAACAATATTATTAATACACAAAATACAACGTGACTTCACGCCTTTACAAAATAGGTACAATTATACATTATTAATAATAGGCTCACATTCCAAAATAATCAGACAAATGCATTTTCTTTTTCTGCAAAGAACTCGGAAATATTATAGTAGGCTTTACTCACTAAAAAGAAACTTAGCTTTTTTTTAAACAGCGGTACACTTAATGCCTTCCAAGTTTTAGGCAGCTTATTATAAATGAAAGGAGCCATGCAGAAAATACTCTTTCGCATGAGTGCTGTGTTTGCGGTTTGCAGACATAATTTGCTATCATCGCGCCTATTTCGAGGAACTGCATCTGCGAGACGTGTAAATCGATTTGGGTTAGTTTTTACAAATACAGCCACTTCAAGAATATAAAGACAAGGTAATGTTAATATTTTAAATTGTTTGAAATATGGTACACAGCTATCGATAGACTTTAATTTAAACATTGACCGTATACATCTTTTTTGAGACTTAAAAACTGTTTCTTTCTCAGTTGAATTGCCCCAAAATATTAACCCATATCGTAAATGGGATTCTACTATACCATAATATGCAGTGAGGAGTGCGTCTGTAGATATTATGGGTGATAGGGACCTTAAAGCATGAGCTGATTTATATATTTTCTTATTTAAAATATCTAGATACGGTTTCCAGTTTAACTTTTTGTCTATTTGAAGCCCTAAGAATTTAGTGCTTTCAACTTCTTGTATAATATTGTTATTATGGTGTATATTAAATTGACTTCTCAAAGGGTTTCGTTGATTAAAATAGATTAGTTTAGTTTTATTCAAGTTAATATTTAAATTGTTATCATCTAACCATTTGACGATTGAAGCTAAAGTTTTATTGATATCATTTTCAAATGTCTCTAAGTTTTTACAGGGTATAGTCACGGTGCTATCATCAGCAAATAGGGTTAGTGGATGTTGTATGCATGTAGGTAAATCGTTTATATACAAAATAAACAAAAGAGGGCCCAATACGCTGCCTTGCGGCACACCAAATGTGACTTCACGTTCTGATGATCTAAAAATTTCTTCTCGTTTATTTGTCAAATTAATTTTCCTAATTTCTGTAATCTGTTTCCTTTTAGTTAAATAAGATTGAATTAGTTTTAATATATTGCCTCTAATTCCGTAAGCTTCGAGTTTGTTTAAAAGAGTAGGAAAATGTACACAATCGAAAGCCTGCGTCATATCGCAAAAAATGCCACACACAGGCGTCCGTCCACGTTTTTTGCGATATTGTATAGAAAATCGTATATAGCCATATTGATCGTCTTGTGTTGTCTAAAACCCTTCTGTTCCTCACTTAATATGTGATTTTTTTCAACATAAGTATATATTTCCTGATATACATGTTTTTCAAATATTTTTGAAATTATTTGAAAAACATGTATATCAGGAAATATATACTTATGTTGAAAAAAATCACATATTAAGTCAAACCGAGGCAGTCAAATCGCTATGAAATCGAGAAACGTTCTTTGGTTTTTAAAATAATTAATTGATATTTTAATTTATTAACATGACTATAATATAATACAGCATGATATAGTATAAAAGAATTTAAAGTAAATTTAATCAATTTGGGATAACTATTTGATGTTTTTGTATATGTGACGTCATAAATCGTCGTCATTTTTGACGTCACACCTTATGTACTCCAGTGCATATCGGAACATACCCATGATCGAACTACCAGATGCAACTCAAACTTCGTGCCAAAATGGAAAACAGTTGTGTCTGACAACAAAAAAAATATGATTACTGCTGCGCCACTGACGTACACACTGCTGAGTTATCATAATATATAAAGTTATCCATTTTCAAATTTTATTTAATTAGGGTGAGTTTCAGATACTTAAAATTAATTAGGTAACGGTAAAACAATATAGGTAGCTTGTGTCACTCTCTTCTTGAGATTATTTGAAGGCTATCTCACGTGGTGAAATTTCATACATCCTTAATGAACAAGTACAAGTACAAACAAGTACCTACATCCGCTCAAAAAACGTTGAAATGTAAATTGACGGGAAAAAATGTATTTTTGCTTCTTACACAATAATGTAAATTATAGGGTTAGGTTTCACATACTACATAGTATAAAACAAAGTACAGTCAGCTGTCTGTCTCCATGTACTTACCTATGCCACGGGGTCTCATCACGAAGAAACAGAAATGTAGGTCAAATAAATATCAACAGATGGCGTTATAAGTATCGATTTGATATTGAAGTTTTTTAAAACTTGGAATATCAGAAGATAGGTACTAAAAATGTGTATTATTATTTTTTTATTATTAAGCTATACAAGGGTTTGTAAAATAATAGGTTCCTAAATCAAATTTCCATAACTTCACAAAGTTTCTGACAAAGGCATAACACTAGCGGCAATTTATTTGTACTACGTTATGATAGGCACAACTTAAACATTAAACTGGTTCAATCTAACAATAGATGGCACTATTTGGGAATTCCGATTCTGACCATACCTACATTTTGTTGATATATTTTACTTATTTTTCGACGAGAAGTAAGAGTGACATGAAGTTGTAGTAAATTACAACTAGAGATAAAATAATTGGAGGCTTTTAAACCCCATAAAAGAACTAGACTCCTGTTCCATTGCCCATCATGTTCTGGGGGGAGGGGGTAACACCGGCCAAGAGTGAGTTAGTTCACGCGATGTGGCGAGGGGGGAGGGAGGGGATTAATAAGTACATAATCATACACTTCCCCTCAACGCCTTAGGCAGGACCCGCTATTGAATGTGTATTTTTACCCGACTACGGAGGGTAATGTGTTTGACGTGTATGTATGTATGTATGTGATTTTGATCAATTTTGATGATTCATACGTCGATCGATTCGTATTAATCTTGTAAAGACATGACAGCAATCTAAATTCAAAATGGCGACAGCCAGACGCCATATTGTGATAAAGAAAAAAATTAAAGTCAACCAACTACTAAACAAAGACTCAAGACTGACTCGTTGGTCTTGCGCCTAGTCGCTCGTCGGTGGTGTCGGTTTTGATGGGTTTCTGCCCTATGACTCCATTAACTTCTATTGGGCTATAACTAGGGACAAGACTACTCGTCGATCCTGCGCCTCGTCCCACTCAAATTTTATGATTTATTGACACATTTATGACACATTGATCCTGCGTCAAATCCTTCTTCAAATTACCAAAACCAACCGGACAGCCGAAGTCCATATTTTTGCGAACGAAAAAAAATATTGGAAATAAAAATGCATTTTAAAAATAATAATCAAGGTCAGGTTATAAATAGGTACGTACCAGCGGTGTTTTCAAAGACGCCGGCTTCCGATCAAATGTACCGACTGATGTCACAAAATGCCGAGAATAGAGAAAGTTAGCTCTTAATAATGTATTTCATTATTTATACCTACAGTAGACGCGCACAGTTAGCGCGACCGCCCGCGCTAAGTCAATAAACTTTGGGTTATACAATAAGTAAAACACACCTTTTTGTAGTTGGTTTTAGATATGGTTGCTAAAGCTAATAATGAATTAATTTATATTGAATGCCATACCTATATTACAAAGTAACCGAAAATAACTTAGACGAATGCACGGTTAGCCAATAATATAATATTATTCCAAAAAAAAGCAATGCCCGTGTACGATGTCTATGCAGTCTAAAGTACGTAAAGCATGCATTGTATGAAGCATGCCTTCTGTAGTGTCGTTATTTCATGTCAGTGGGGCCGGTCGGGCGGTCGGCCGCTTAAACCTGGTAATGCCGACGCATTGCTACACTACCCTAACGGTTATACGACACAACTTAAAATTTGTTTCTTTTTGAATGAGCCTACTAAAAACGTGATTGTTAAATAATAATGTTGTTTTAATAGACATTATTTTTTTATTATTTTTCGTATTGTTTATCCGAGGAACTAACTTTCGGATCGGTCAAGGTTATCTTACAAATAGTAAATACGTAAATATACTAAATAAAATGGGACTAGACTATATTGTTTTTTATTTTTGAGTTGATAGCAATCTACCCAACCTACGAGTTTATGTCATTTTCGGTCCAACAGTGTGGTTCGTTTCCGAGTTATGCGCAAATTTATAAAAAAAGGACATAATGCGAAAAATCGAAAAATACTTGCATCAAAGCTGAACAATGTATTAACTTTTATTATTTTTTTGATTGAAGGCACTGTTTTCGAGATATGAGCAAATTCATAAAAATACAGTGTCCCTTTTTTATAAATTCGCTCAAGCAGCGATTTTATACTTTGTCCAATACATTATCCAGTATTGGTGCAAGTGCAAATATGTGCATCTAAAAGACAGACAGACTGCGCCTAGTACCACAGTCCTACTCAGCTCGAGACGAAAATCCATCAAAATCGACATGACCGAAGAGGGACTGGGCGCAGGATCGACGAATCGGTCCTGCGCGTAGTCACAGTCCTACAAAACGAAAATGCATTACAATCGACATGTCCTGCGCCTAGTCACAGTCCTGCAGTACGAAAATGCATTACAATCGACATGACCGAAGAGGGAATAGGCGCATGATCGACCAATCGGACCTGCGCCTAATCACAGTCCTACAGTACCTACGAAAATGCATTACAATCGACATGACCGAAGAGGGAATAGGCGTAGGATCGCCCCAATTGGTCCTGCGCCTAATCACAGTCCTGCAGAACTCAGGACTAAAATCCATCAAAATCGAAATGACCGAAAAGAACTCGATCGACCAGTCGGTCTATTTACAAATCAATGCATCAAAGAGGCCCCGCGAGACGTGCAGTACGGTGCTTCGACACGGGATCACGGGGACAAAATAATGTTGAGTTGTGTCATTTTTACCCGACTGTAAAGAAGGGTTATGTTTTTCGCGCGTATCTTGTATGTATGTATGTTATATTCTTTACCTGATATCTCACAATCCACTGAACGGATTAATACAATTCACACGTTGTTAGATTCGTAATAATTGCCCAAGTGTTCTTAGATAGATGACGTTTTTAAAAAACAATGACATGGCGGCTATGAGATGTCAAAATAAAGAGGTGTGAAAATAAAAATTGTTGTGAATACTGTAATATGCGTATCAAATTAAAGAGCTCATCTTAAGCATTTCAAAAAGGTATAACATGATTATGACTGTAATACTAAAAAAGTTAGTTAGCAACCATTGATTTTTCAATTTTCAATACTTGACAATAGCTGTGATAAAAGTAAGTTGCTACATCAGTTACATCCTACAACAACTAAAAAGTATTAAATAAAAAAATAAATTATAAAAATAAAAAAACCCGCCTGCACAAAAAAGATGGAAACAAGATCCCCTACATAATTATACAATTTCATGCAGTCGGAGGCATTAATGAATCTCGACAAACTTAGTAAAGTGCCTCCGACTTTATTTTTTTATTTATTAAACGTGTATATCTTACGAAGTATGGGGCGCAGACCTACCTACCTTTTTGTTCTCAAATTTCTGGTTTCTACAAGTTCAATGTAATCACAGGGTCAAAACTTTGAACTCCTATATCACACAAACTAAAGGGCATAGACCCACCATGTTTGTACTCAAACTTCTTGTTTTGATTGATGAGAGCTATGTGACTATGGGGTTAAAACTTTGAACGCCTATATCACACGAACTATGGGGCGCAGATCTACTTTGATTCTCTCTCACACTTTGTTACTCGTTCAAACGAGTTTGATTACAAATAAGGTTGGTTTGGTTGGTTGGTACAAATAAAATAGGCGTTCAAAGTTTTGGCCCTGCGATCACGTAGATCTCGTCAAAACAAGAAGTTTAAACACAAACAAGGTGGGTCTGCGCCCCATAGTTAGTAAGATGTAGGCGTTTAAAGTTTTGACACCGTGATCACATTGATCTCATCAAAATAAGAAGTTTGAGTACAAACAAGATGGGATTACGACTTATAGTTCGTGTGATATAGGTGTTCTAAGTTTTGACCCCGCGATCACGTAGGTCTCGTCAAAACAAGAAGTTAGAATACAAACAAGGTGGGTCTACGCCCCATAGTTCATAAGATATAGGCGTTTAAAGTTTTGACCCCGTGATCACATAGATCTCATCAAAACATCAAGTTTGAGTACAAATATGGTGGGTCTACGACTTATAGTTCGTGAGGTATAGGCGTTCAAAGTTTTGACCCAGCGATCACGTAGATCTCGTCAAAACAAGAGGTTTAAGAAGAAACAAGATGGGTCTGGGCCCCATAGTTCGTAAAATATAGCCGTTTAAAGTTTTGACCCCGTGATCACATAGATCTCATCAAAACATCAAGTTTGAGTACAAACATGGTGGGTTTACGCCCTATAGTTCGTATGTTATAGGAGCTCAAAGTTTTGACCCCGCGATCACGTAGATCTCGTCAAAACAAGAAGTTTAAGTAGACACAAGATGGGTCTGCGCCCCATAGTTCGTAAGATATAAGCGTTTAAAGTTTTGACCCCGTGATCACATAGATCTCATCAAAACATCTGGTTTGAGTACAAACATGGTGGGTCTACGACCTATAGTTCGTGAGATATAGGCGTTTAAAGTTTTGACCCCGCCATCACGTAGATCACGTCAAAACAAGAAGTTTCAGTACAAACAAGATGAGTCTGCGCCCCATAGTTCGTAAGATATAAGCGTTTAAAGTTTTGACCCCGTGATCACATAGATCTCATCAAAACATCAAGTTTGAGTATAAACATGGTGGGTCTACGACTTATAGTTCGTGAGATATAGGCGGTCAAAGTTTTGACCCCGCCATCGCGTAGATCTCGTCAAAACAAGAAGTTTCAGTACAAACAAGATGGGTCTGCGCCTTATAGTTCGTAATATATAGGCGGTAAAGTTTTGACACAAAGATCTTAACAAACCGGAACGACGAGGAAATCTTAAGAAGGGTTCCTCGTCCTTAGGTAAGTAAGTAATTGAAATGAAGTAGAAAATCCCGATTTTCATAAATTTTAGCTAAGAACACTCGATCAAGTCAACTTTCAATCAAAAAAATTAAATCAAAATCGGTTCATCCGTTTGGAAGCTACGTTGCTACAGACAGGCACACAGATACATCATTAAGCAGATACGCGTTAAATTTATAACACTCGTCATTTTTGTCGAGGGTTAAAAAAAGAGTTAAAATACGATGTGGTCGTTAATGAATATTTACAATAAAATTATTTAAGGACTCTGACAGTTACACTCTCAAGGCCCGTATTATTAAAACGATCTCAAACGTAAGATCAACCTTGAACACGAGTTCGAGACTCCGTTCTATTCAATAGATAAGTCTTATTATAGAAAAATTATGGCAAAAAAATAATATTTTTGCCATAGATATCGTCACAGATAATATAATACTATAAAATCGTCGTTGAATAAGTCAATTTTAATCCTAAATTGTGGATTTTGTGAAATTATGCATAATCTTTTCACGATTACATTTAAATAAGTATAAAAAAATGTTCTCTGACAATAAATAAACCAAGACCAAAAAGATGATTGATGTAAGTATAACATTTTAGACAAGGGTCACCCATCTATGCACCGACTGTGGTAAAGTTACTTAACTTACGCAAACATTCTATCATAATAGAAGTAGGTTCAACTTTGAGGTGTACACCGACGAGTTACTTTATCAATAACAAATTCATTTAATGTAATTATGTAGTGTCGTCGCCTATTAGGGTCAAATTACAATATTTTGGAGGTCTGCACTCGAATGACGTCATTTAAAGCGATTTTCTGCGTTATTTGTACGGGCGCGATATAAGCTATCAATACATGTTTATTAATTAGTGCCGTTTAGTAAGACGCTAACCGCACTTAGAAGGGAACTCAGATGATATCGTTCTTTAGAACGAATCTAAGCTTCATCTATTAATACGGACCTAAGCACGGCCGATGACCGCGTAGTAGCAAATAGCAACCAACTTTATTTCCAAATAAACGCACGACCTAGAACAAACCAAGCGGAGGCCTCAATTTTTATCCCTCGATGTTTTTACCGCCATCTTTTGGCGACTTTAGAAAGGAGGGCCATTAAAATCAATCAGCTGTAGCCTGAATCACTAGATGTCGCTTGCTATGCACCACTGCTAATGCCATCTAACGTCTCTGTAAACGAGCCCGAAAACGAGCCCGAGTTAGGACGATCGCATTTCTTTGTATGGGATGAGGTATCTGTACTAGTATAGTATTATATTATCTGTGCCTATGCTTAGATCTTACGCAATAGATTATGATGCGGCTTTTACTGTTGTAATTCACTGAAATCTGATCATTTTATTTTTAAAGTTAACTAGCAATGTGGAATTGTAGGTCCCACATTTCTAGCAATCCTGTTAACCCCCCAGGTAAGCTCAATGGCTTGTGTTAAAAGTGTCTTCACATCGGTAGTATAAAGGGTAGGATTCGAACCCACGGCCTCACAATTGTGAGCCCGATGCCTTAATCATTAGGCTACCGCAAAACAAAAAACGGATTTAATAAAACTATACAGTAATATAGTTTATACATCAGAATAACATAGGCTATATAAATAAACATAACACGTACCTTTTATATTAAAGCACTTCCACGTGTGTCCGAAGATAGGCACACTCCCTGGCTGCATCGGCACTAGTGGGTTGACCGGCACGGGGCATAAGTACCGACGGCATAATGTATCGTACACCAAGTACATACATACACAAATGAGTACTACTGCTATTAACATTGTACTAGGTAAATTTAGTTATTACAATAATCTCTCCTCCTATAAGATGTGTTAAAGCGATAAATATTAATGCTAAAACAAAATATAAAGATGTGACCGGGCTATTGGCAACGATTACATTTTCCTTATGGCGGTTTGTGAAACTAACGTATGAGAGATACTTTTCTTTAATTATTTAATTATTTTTATGTAGTTATAAAATTATTCCTATTATTTAAGAATCCATCTACACTTCAATATATATAACAGTGACTAAAACGCTTAGTCTGTTGTTAGACTGTAGTTAGGTAATAAAGATATTTAATGTAATAATATTATGTATCACATACTATAATATTTATATACATATATATTGATATATCTGACATTTTAGTTGACATCATACCTCAGCCAACAGGGAATAGACAAAGGGTCATGTATCTTAATGTCATTCATTATAAAAATATATAT
Source organism: Herminia tarsipennalis (assembly GCA_945859575.2). Classification (NCBI taxonomy): domain Eukaryota; kingdom Metazoa; phylum Arthropoda; class Insecta; order Lepidoptera; family Erebidae; genus Herminia; species Herminia tarsipennalis. Next base: position 20,054,363 of record OX243855.2, read on the forward strand.
TGCACCGAAAGCTCTAAAGTATGCATTATTTCTTAGTTGAGTAGGAACTTAGTATATCTATACTAATATTATAAAGCTGAAGGGTTTGTTTGTTTGTGTGTTTGAACGCGGTAACCTCAGGAACTACTGATCCGAATCGAAAAAATCTTTCACTGTTAGATAGCCCATTTATCAAGAAAGGCTACAGACTATATAACATCACGCTACGACCAATAGGAGCGGAGTAGCGATAAGAAATGTTGCAAGAGCGGGAAAAAATTACGTATACAAAGTGGCGCGGGACAGCTAGTATATGATATTATTCTATTCGTTGTATAAATAAACAGGATGATTTGTAATATTATAATAGCAACTAAACTTTGTAGTAATATAATAATAGCAGTTTTAAAATCGTTGTTTTTTTGTTAGGCTTATGGCCTAAACTTCACAATAAGCAACGATTATAATCCAGTAAAATAGTCTGCAGGAGGTTAAGGTCATAACCCCAAAAACAAGTGGTAGGTAGTTAAGGGTTAATATTAAATATTTTTCGATATTGATATTACAAAGTAACCTAATGTAAAGAAGCCATGAGCGGGAGGCTATTAGTATTTATGTTACAGTAAATATGATTAATTCGAGATTAAGCATAATAACCAGTCATTAGGAATAATGACTAAGTCGCGTAGTAAATATGACAAAATAATCATTTTCACTAGATGTTATTATAATAGGGGGTTGATCTTAGGAAAAGTATCGATCACGGATGATGATGATTGTAGTAATTATTGGTGACGATGATTGATAATGAATTGTGTTAATGGTAATGCCGGCAAGTTTAAAAAACACCCTGTATATCTATAAATGTTGTAATTCAAATATTACCTACAATCGCCCAAATATTATTATCGATTAAGCATTGAAAATAAATTAATGATTAAGTTAGTTTTGTTTTTATATTTTCCAAAAGCACAACTATCTTTTGAAAAGCAGATAGATCAGTATTTTTCACGTTTTATTAAACTAAGATTTTCTTTGAACAATTTTCACAAAACAACTTGCGTAAACGAAACGCTTGTCACCTTCTAAATAGCACATTGATTTACGTAAACTTTTATATAAACATGTATTTAGTTAATGTTTCTTGTCCACTAGACCGGTTGCTTGTCCAAAGTTCAAGTCATCTGCTTAAGTACTAGTAAAGGATACATTATTATTTTGAAAATATATACAACGTTATTCTTGGTAAAGTGCAACCTGAAAGTAGTTTGCTCAGAATCAGTAACACAATCCAATGGGGTAGTTTTTGAACCATGTTATATATCTTTATTATTTAATTAATCAATCATTCATTAATTCATTTATCAGTATAACAGTCTAAATCATGTTCACAACATGATTTGAAATCTAATCATCACTTATTTTTCAATGATAATCATGGATTACATACTACAGAACGTAACGAGCACGATAGCGCGAAGAACTTATTACAATTTAAATGACTTATAACTCTGCAAGTTTCCAATATTTTCATTTCTGTTTTTTATGATTTCTTGAAATAAAAATCTTGTTGGGGTGTCTTAGCTTTGCACTATACCAGAAATAACCATGTATACTATGGGTCTTAATCGCGTAAATAAGTTAAGGTAAAATAAAGGTAAACCCAAGAGGGGGGATTTGGGTGTTGTAATACGCCCACAAATTACAAAAAAATTACAAATAGACACACAGTACACATTTAGCCGGAGTTTAGTAAATAGTACCACATTACCCCCCTCCCCCCTTAAAAATGACTTTGGGTACGTCCATGTACCATTATCATTATCACTTTCCAGAGGGGGGGGGGGGGGTTATGACGGTCCAGATCGTCACTCTCAGAAGACTGTTTGTGTTCAGGAAGTGCCTGGATGGACTGGAGTGTCGGGTGACGGATCGGATTGGATAACCACAACACGTACAAATGGCCCAATCAGTAGGCTTACTGTTTTTTTTAAGCCCAGGAAAAACTAACTAGTAATGTATAATGCGTAGACTGTTGTTTACTGACGCTTTCAACATTATACAATGTAGTTATAAATTATGTACAACATCACCTAAGTACATATACATGTTTTGTTTATACATCACTCAACATTATGGTAAGGAATATTGCTTTTAGCGCATTATGTGCTTTAAGTCCGTCATTGTAATTTATAGGGTAGAAAGCTTTAAAATTAAACCCGTATTTCACTTGCTAACATATTATTGACTGTTTTGAAGTGTAAGATCTTTCCTCTCAGTTTCAACGGGAGTGATTTCGTGAAAAAACCCCTGAAGTGTGTAACGGGAAATCAGGGTCCCTATTCACTATCTTTTCTTTCGTTTTCTCGTCAAGCCCTTTAACAGTCAAAGTATTGAGCTGCGCTTAGAAATGCATTCACTACTCCGCCTATTAGGCTAAGTAGAACGCTACTCACACAAACCGCGTGTCATTTAACCAACTGCGAAACAAATTTATTATGAAGTCTAGAAAATATATCGTACCTACAGTGCGATGTTTGCAGGGTAGCTCAGGGTAGCTGGCTGTTGATAGCTCATTCGATTGAAATTAATAGATACTTACCTACTAGGTAAATTGGCAGAATATGTTTATTAAGAAAAGCTGTTACTTAAATAAAACTTTAGGTGTCATCATTAAAATATATTTTTCATACTTAATACTATAATTAGTTTCAATAATTATTATCAATTTACTGGGTATTAAAATAAGTTTAAACTTTCCTGAGCATTTACGAAACTTCACGAAAATTTCCGATCGAAATTGTATTGAAAAAAAAGGAAATTTTCGTGAAGTTTAAAACTCGCAAATCGAAATCATCAAAGAAATGAGTGAACGAGAGACAGAACGTAATTACATATAGTAGTATAAAAGACGAAAGGAAGAAAAAGAACATGCTCGATATGCCGAAATGTAGCGTATTACCCATTACCGTTGCTGTATAGATAGAATGATATAGTGACCGCGCATTGTTTATTTACATGATACACGCGAGATTTTTTCGTGAGGTGTGGATTGTTATTGCGTAACAATTTTGATATTTTATTTTTATATATGATATAGTTCGCATTGCATGTAGGTACATTAGAATCTTATTTACTTATTGACTTACTACAAGTGTAGAATGAAAAGGTACAGAGTTTGAACTTGAATTTGTTGTTTGTGACACAATCAGACAATTGTGTCGAAATTTCTATCAATAAAATTGTGAAATCGAATGGGTAGTTTTTTGAGAAAATCATGTACAGCCATAAATTTGACTAGCATGTTGGCAGAGTGGTTAGTGACCCTGATTGCTAAGCCAGAGGATCTTTATGTGATGACCACAATTGTTTATTCTATGTCTAGGCTTAATTTATGTTTAATATCTACCTAAGTACATATTTTATCTAATATATAAAATTCTCGTGTCTCAGTTTTCGTTGCCATACTCCTCCGAAACGGCTTGACCGATTTTGATGAAATTTTGTGTGCATATTGGGTAGGTCTGAGAATCGGACAACATCTATTTTTCATCCCCCTAAGAGTTTGTTTGTTTGTTTGAACGCGATAATCTCAGAAACTACGGGTACAAATTGAAAAAAATATTTTACTTTTAGATAGCCCATTTATCGAGGAATGCTAAAGGCTATAAAACATCGCGCTACAACTAATGGGAGCGGAGCAGCAAGTAAAAATGTTTGCAAAAATGGGGAAAATTTACGCAGACGAAGTTGCGCGGGTCAGCTAGGAATATACATAGATAATCTATAGGTTAAAACATCACGCTACGGCCAATAGGAGGGGAGCAGCAATAAAAATGTTGTAAAAAAAAAAGGAAGTAAAAAGAAAAAAGGGAAAATTTACGCAGACGAAGTTGCGCGGGTCAGCTAGTATTTTATAAATATCTATCTATGTTTATCAGTTGTCTGGTTGCCATAGTGACTGCCTGGGTGGCGCGGTGGGAGTGTGTCCGACTGCTACGCAAGAGGTCGTGGGTTCGATCCCCACCCAGGATAAAACTTTGTGTGATGAACACGATGGTTTATTCTGTGTCTGGGTGTAATTTATCTATAATATGTATGTATTTAGAAATATATAAGTATGTTTATCAGTTGTCTGGTTTCCATCAGATAGCGTTGTGTAAGTTGTCCCAAGATATAATTATTATTATTCTCTTTATTAAAATACAATACATATAAATTACATTTTTAAATATAGGTAACAAAAATTAAATATATTTAAAAATATAAAAAATAGTGTCCCACCGGCATCGGGTACAGGGACCAAGCTACCGGTGGTTACGGCCCCAGAGAAAGGAACCTCCTCACAATGCGAGCCATGTCCAGAAGTACTGCCTTCTGCATCAAGCGCTTGATCCAACCGTCTAACGCGAGCCTCTCAAGGTGTTGGTCGAGGCTCTTGGCAATCAAACCATTAACGGAGACGACTATCGGTACAATGATCGCCGAATCAACATCCCACATGTCGACAATCTCGTGCGCCAGATCCAGATATTTTATTTGTTTATCCTTTTAGGCTGTCACAAGATTTTCGTCATGGGGGATGGTGATATCGACGATCATCGCACGACGCCCAGATCGGTCTATCAGCACAATATCAGGCTGTTAGCAACAACAGTCCTGTCTGTGATGATAGAGCGATCCCAGTACAACGTGAAACGACTATTCTCGAGAACTGGCTCTGCAACGTACCTGTAGTATGGTACCTCAACGTCCACAAGGTGGTTTTTCAGAGCAAGTTGCTGGTGGATTATCCTGGCTACTTGATTGTGTCTGTGCAAGTACTCGCCGTTAGCAAGACGTGAACAGCCGGAAACGATATGTCTGAGGGACTCACCGAGTCGGTGACAGGCACGACAGATGTCAACAGTGCCATCTCTCAGGATATATTTCCGGTAGTTATTAGTCAAGATAACTTCGTCAGCAATTGCACAGACAAAACCCTCGGTTTCTCCAAAGAGGTCACCGAACCGTAACCAGGCCACGGACGCTAGTTGGTCCACATCGGGCCCATGAAGAGCCCGATAGAACCTACCGTGAAGCTCCTTGCTCTGCCATACCTCCCTGCGCTCGCTGATACCAAGCACTACAGGCCTGCGCCAGTTCTCTTTAGCCAAGGAGAGTAGGGTTAGCCCGGTGTCCACCGCGACGACATCCCAATGCACACCCGTGTCCACATGGACAAAATATTCTCTTAGATTGTATACCTCGCGGTTATGAAGGGACTTAAGGTTTAGCAAACCCCGGCCCCACACTTCCGCGGGATATACAATCTCATTACAGATGAACGCGGGTGATGCATTCGGTATGACGTCATCAGTGTACGGACTTTTCGATCCAGGGTGTCTAATTCGGTCTGAGTCCACTTGAGTATGCCGAAGGAGTACATAAGAAGTGGCATGACCCAGCTGTTGCAGGCCCGGATCTTGTTGCCACCTGACAAAAGGCTATTAAGCACTTTTTTCAGACGGCCAAGGAAACGTTCCCGCAGCAGCTGTTTCATGTCAACCTCATTTATGCACAGCGCCTGCGACATACCCAAGTACTAATAGGTCTCAGTTGCGAGTAATGATCTTAGGTGAATGGAATCCGAGAGTTGAGTCCCTTCGGGTTCCACTATCCGCCCTCGCTTTATATGAACGACTGCACATTTATCCACACCAAACTCCATTCTAATAGAATTACTAAACGTTTCAGTTACCTTCAGTAACGCTATTAGTTGTGAGCTGGTGGGAGCAAAAAGCTTCAAGTCATCCATATAAAGCAAGTGAGATAATTATAACCTGACCACCACGTCGCAACCTGCAACCTAGCCCTGAACCCTCTAGTAAGGTACTAAGTGGGTTCAGTGCTAGGCAGAACCAAAGGGGACTCAGAGTATCACCCTGGAATATACCACGCTCAATCTTTATAGGTACGCCGCTACTTTCTTGGGTCCCTCGGCACCCTGGATAGGTAAGAAGCGTATTCCATTGCCCCATACACTACTTCAAGAAGGTACGTAGAGTTGTATTAACTTTATACAACTTCAGCACCCTCAGAAGCCATGTATGTGGCACGGAGTCATACGCCTTCTTATAATCTATCCAACATGCTGATAGATCCTTTCGGTTGCGGCGAACCTGCTGACTAATAGTCGTATCAATGAGGAGGAGCTCCTTAGTACCCCGGGCCCCACTTCTACATCCGTTCTGAGAGGTACACATGATGGAGTTTGTGTGTATATGTTTGTTTATTTTAGCTCTCAGTATGGATGTTAGAAGTCAATAGATCGATGGTAAACAAGTTATCGGTCTATAATTACTAGGGTCCGAGGTACTACCGGTCTTATGGAGTAGGTGGGTCACTCCTTTAGTCATAAAGGCTGGCAGCGACGCAGATTCTAGGGCGGACTGGAATTGCGATGCCAGACAAGCATGCGAACTGCGTAGCCATTTCAGCCAAAAGTTGTGCAGTTCGTCTGGGCCTGAAGATTTCCAATTAGAAAAAGGACGGACTGCACTGGCTACGTCTGTGCTGTTAATGTTGGTGTCTTCCATTTCCGGAATAAGTTCGCACGCTTGTTCAACGTCACGCATCCATTCCCCCTCTGTGTGGGTGACAGGCACCGACCAAATGTTGCGCCAAAACGAGCTTGTCGCTTCAGCATCTGGTAGATGCCCGCCACCCACACCTTGATCTCGTCGCTCCCAGCCTCTGTACACCCGCCTTTGGTCACTTTGGAACATGCGGTTCACGTTATACCTTTCCACACGTTTTTTGTACCTGCGAATTCGGTTTATTATTATTATTATTAAAGTACAGGTTCGGCCTAGTCTGGCTGTGTGTAAGCTGTCCCAAATTAAAAAACCAGAATATCACTTTTTTTGTAAAACTTAACAAAAGGACACCTCTTTAGTTAGTATAGACCCTATGATTTAAATATTCTTAACACAATCGTTACCTCATGTCGGGATGCGAGAGAAGCATATTAATTTGTTGTGTACCTAATAATGAACATTGATTACTTACAGATCGGAAACTTTGTACCTATATATGTATAATAAAATTGGGAAATTTACCAAAACAGTGTTTATGTTAAGGACCAAATTATTAATGTGACTACTCATAATGCCCGGGCAATGGGCAATAAGAATTGTGATAACTCGAATCGGGATATATGTAATTTATTTTTATACATTTTTACTTATCACCTTGTCTTGCCATAATGGATGTTGCTACTTGACTGTAGTTAGTAATTTAGGTAATTATCGAGTTTATAGAGACCTCCCGAGCGTACGTTGCCCCTTTATAACCTAAATAATCTTCTGTTCGGGGTGCTATGGGCTGCCCTCGCTTTGGTCTTGTTTATATTAATAAAAATGAATCCCCAAATATGTTGCTAAGCTCAAACCTTGAGACCTGCTAGAAGACTATTATTTTGAAATGAAGAAGTCCAGGGTCCATGAATGGAATTTCAGATAGGTGGTTCGCTTCTGGCCCCGGTTTGGCTACGGAAGTCTCGAGTTCGATTCCTGAGTCTGGACTTCAAATGTTTCTATCTTTCAAAAATGCAATTATTGTATTTGTAAAGTAATTGGCAAGAAATGCCTATAGAAAATACTTCAATATTCGGCCTGCGACATCATAATTTGTTAAAATGCTCTCTTTAACGAAGCAATAACAAAAGCCGTGATAGTTCTTTAACTACAGACTAGATGGCGCTGCGAGAGCCCAACTTGCGAGCATCAAGGGATAGAGAAATTTGAGGTCTAGTAACATAGTTCAGATAGGTGGTTCGCTTATGGCCCAGGTTTGGCTACGGAAGTCTCGGGTTCGATTCCTGAGTCTGGACTTCAAATTTTTCTATCTTTCAAAAATGCAATTATTGTCCACTCCTATTGATCATTTTGCATGAATATTGTCATTTCTTAGCATTTTTTTATTTAATTTAATTCTTTATTTACATGTTTAGGGACTTTTAATCAAACACGATTATGTCAGCCCCATCGTACCCTAAAGAACATACAAACAGCATAGAAGAAAAAAGAAAAATTAAATACTATTTAATTGACTTATAAATTTATAAATTTTGATGGAATTATCACTACACGGTTTTGACAGAATCGACTGAAATGTTCCCAATTCTAATAGGTTTATTTTTAGTTCATGTACTAATGTTTCTCTTTCCATTCTGTATTTATCACATTCCACTAACAAGTTGGTACACATCTTCAACAACTCCACATAGCTCACAATTAGGGCTGCTAGTCTTTTTCATTAAAAAGCCAAACTTGTTCAGTGGAATGTGACCAGATCTTAGCCTATGTGCAATAGTTACAAGTCTTTTACTTATTTTAATATTGACAAATTGTTGCCATGGTTTTGTACCAAATCCCCTTTTCCAGTGATGTTTTATCGAAATGTTCCTTCCAAATTTTATAGCAATCAGAATTAAATTTAGGCAAGACTTCAAAATAACATGGTTTTATCTCTGTTACTAATCCATCATTGACTGCATTCTTGGCCAGTGTGTCAACCTTTTCGTTCCCCCATAAACCCAAGTGTGATGGAACCCACTGAAATTTAAGAGCCACATTATTATTTTGAAACCACCAGATTAGCTTTAAAATATCATAGGCTGTCGATGCACCTCTGTAGCCTGAGGCACATCGAGCCAAATGTTGTAGGGAGCTTTTACTGTCAGTAAATATGACCACCCTGTTATAATATTTATTTTTAACGTAGCGCAAAGCCTCTAAAATTGAAGTGAGATCCACAGTCATTATACATATATCTGTATTGCAAATCTTAAAACTAGACCTATAATTACAACAAACGTCCAGGAGAGCTGCACCTGATCCATTGACACATTTTGAGTCATCCGTATAAATCGTGCGCCAGTCATTATACACACATCAAAAGTGTCTAGGGATCAAGCATTTTTATGCGGATTTCTTGAGATTGAGATGTGGCTTTGTAATAAATTTATGATTTTATAAATTTATATGGATCCTTTTTGGTGCATTTCATAATTTGAATCAGGAACTGTGAATCAAATTCGAGTAAAAGATGAAAATCAGCTGTCAATATTTTCCCTATAAAAACATACAACGCATTGAAGACATTATTAGTGCTACTGTTTCCCTACTACTGATTAAAACCAACGTTATTATGGAGCGGCGACGTCATTTAAGCAGGGAAGAAATGCTCAGAGCCGTGGGAATGATAGAAGCTGGTTCCCGGCAACGTACTGTGGCTTTAGCTCTGAATACAAGTCAGAGTGTTATCAGTCGACTTTGGACACGTTACCGAAGCACTGGTACCGTGGCTGAGCGCCATGGAGGACGGTATCGCTGCACCACACGGAGACAAGACCGATACATTCAAATCTTAACTCGAAGAGGTCCAACAATAACCGCCATGATGTTAGCCGTGAGGCTTCATCACTCTTCAGGGAACTTAATTAGCGACCAAACAGTCAGAAACCGCTTGCATGAAGTGAACCTTCATTCCCGAAGACCGCTACGGGTACCACCTATAGCAATGCACAATCGTAGGATTCGATATCAATGGGCTCTTGAACACAGAAATTGGGCAGAAGAACAATGGCGTTTCGTGTGCTTTTCTGATGAGTCTCGTTTTGGTATGAGACCGGATACAAGACGTATACGACACTGGAGAACCCCTGGACGCCAACAGCGATTAAAATCCTGCCAGGAAGTCCATCCTTATAGTGGTGGAACCATCATGGTATGGGCGGGTATTTGGATCGGCGGAAGAACTGAGTTGATTTGGATCAGAGGCAACCTCAACGCTCAAATTTATGCTGAGACGATTGTATCAGACGTCATCGTTCCTCTACAAGTGCAAATCGGTCCCTTATTTCAGTTAATGCATGATAATGCACGACCGCACACCGCAAGAGTTGTAAGACAGACTCTCGCCGCAGCTAACATCAATGTCCTGCCCTGGCCTGCTCAGTCGCCAGACTTGAACCCGATTGAGCATGCATGGGATATGCTACAGAGAAGAGCTCTGCCGAATATGGAGGGTATCCAGTCGCAAGAAGACCTTTTTTTGTTGTTGCAACGAACATGGGCGGCCCTTCCACAGCGTGATTTGGATGAACTCATTTTGAGTATGCCAAACCGATGTTCTTGTGTTGTTAGTGTTCGCGGTAGAAACACGGATTATTAATTGTTTAAGTTACCCAATAAAATTTTAAAGAAAACTGTTATTTCAGTCTTTTTTTCGAACTTTAATGTTAGTGGTTCAAATGTCAAAAATCCCTTTATTAGGAAAATGGCAAATTTCTTTATTAATGCAAAGGTGACTTGGTTTATCGTTACTGTGACAAACGAAAACACTTTATTTGATGAATCCTTAAAGAAATAAAAAAAAAAAAATCAATCAGGAGAAAAGTTATTGCAAAAATATATGTTGATCCCTAGACACTTTTGATGTGTGTATTTGCCAGATAATTCTTTTAGAATGTTATTTTTCAATATATTAGGTTCGTACATCATTTTATTTAACGTTATGCAGTCTAAATTAAAGTATATTACATCAAGAGTTTTAATATTCGTGACCCAAGTATCCAAAGTAAACATTTCTAAGGGGTTGCTGAAATTTATATTTTCATTTTTAATGTTGTTGTAGGCAGTAACCAACAGAGGCATTTTTTTGGTTAGCCAGTATCTATTGGAACAAAAAGTACTGAGTATATTCAACAGATATATTGTTTCATTATTAGACCAAGATTTTGACTTTAATAAATATTTGACTGACAGATATCCTCTACGTACAAACAATGGTGGGATACCGAGTTCGCTCTCCATGACGTGAATTGGCGTGCTCCTAATAAAACCACCAATTACTCTTAATGCTTGATTCTGAACTATGTCTAGCTTATGAACATGCGTTTGAGCACTGTTGCCATATAAAAAACTACCGTAATCTATTCTACTTCTTATTAATGCTAAGTACAGTCTACGTAGTTGTATTGGGTGAATACCCCACGATGATCCTAATAAAAGTTTTAGGAGGTTTAGAAACTTTAGAGCCTTTTGGCTTATTTCATTTATATGTTTCCCCCAGCGCAATGATCTATCAAGCCATACACCTAAATATTTAATATTATATGATTGTTGTAATGTTACATTATTGATTTGGAGCTGAGCTTGCTGTTTCTTGTGTCCTCTACTAAAAATAATATATTTTGATTTACCAGCAGATATCTGCAGACCTATATCCTGTAAAATCAAATAAATTGTATCCAACGAATTTTGCATATTGCTTACGCTATTTCTAAGTGTATTGCAACTAGTATAGATAGCAAAATCGTCTGCGTATTGGGATATTATAACGTCTTTTAAATTACGGAAAATTTTATACGTTACTATATTAAAAATCAATGGTGACATAGGATCACCTTGGCCAATACCTATATTTGTCCATCTACATAAAGTGCTACCCCTATTCTGGATTAGTAACCGTCGCTCACTAAGATAACTCCATATATATTTCGATATTCTAGCTCCTACGTTCATTTCTTCTAATGTGTAAACAATTTTATTGATTAAAATATTATTGTATGCGTTATCAATATCTAAGAAACATGCAAGAGTCGAATCATTCTTTGAAAAACCAATTTGTATGTAGCAAACTAACCTAGCTAGGGAATCTAATGTTGATTGTCCACGTCTGAACCCAGTTGTTTTAGGTGATAAAAGTTTATTTTTTTCAGTAAACCACTCCAACCGTTTTGTCATCATTGTGTGAAAAATTTCACAAACGCATGACATTAGCGCAATGGGTCTTAAATTAGGTGAGGAGCTTGTATTGGCTTTCGGAATTGGGTAAATTTGTACATAACGCCATTGATGTGGAATAATGCTTTGTATAAAAACTAGGTTATAGATACTCAACAGATAACATTTAGCAATGGTAGGTAAGTTGTACAACATAGAATAACTAATAAGGTCATTTCCGGGAGCCGTATCCTTATTTTTGAAACACTTAACCATTTTTTCTAAGCTAAATTTGATTTCTAGAGACCCGTTCGTCGAATTAATGTCTAGTATTTGAGAAAGCACAGAGTCAGGGGCAAGCATACATAGCAATTCTTCTTTTTGTTCATCAGAAACATGAAACAGATCTTTTTTATACCCTTTAATCCAGCGCATTCGTCGCCACAACTCAGCTATGGTAACGGACTCATCAATGCAGTCGCAAAATTCATGCCAGCTCCCAGACTTGGCTCTTTTTATTAATAGTTTTGTCTCATTCATTTTTTGTTCCAGCCTGGAGAGATTATCGGGGGTAGGGTTTTGTCTAAAACGTTTTAATTGTAACCTCCTTTGAGCAACAGATTTAGATATTTCAGGGTTCCACCAGGGTTTAGGTTGAAATTTTGCTATAGGGTCTGTGCATATTTTGATCATGGGAATACTCTTATTGGCAGCATTATTTACTATTTTAACAAAATAATAATATCTTTCTTGAACATTATTTGTTATTACTGGGTTACTAAAGGCATTATTAAGTATATCAGTATATAATTTCCAATTGGCCGATTTATAATTACGTTTTTTAATGTAGCAGCTATAATGCTTATAGTCTAAAACTATTTTAATAATCAAATGATCACTGCCAAGGTTTTCGTTTGTGGTAGTCCATTTGAAGTTAACTGCAATATCGGTGGAAATAAATGTAATGTCCGGTGAAGACTCTTGAAGCGAACCATTTACATATTTTACTCTTGTTGCACTTCCATCATTGAGAGATACAAAGCCGCTATCGAGTGCGGCGTTCAATAATTGAACACCTCTGGTGTCATTTTTATATGACCAGTTTGTATGGTGCGCATTGAAGTCACCTGCTATTACAGACTTTCTTGAATAGAGCCCAAATAAGCAATCCCAATCCTGTTGACAAGTACGAACACTAGATGTTCAGTACACCCCTATAATACTCTCCAAACTACAGCAATTAAGTAATTTAATACATACTACTTCAATACCCGCATTAGCCATTCTAATCGTTATTTTTTGTACCATAAGGGACTTATGTATGACAAAGGCTACGCCTCCGTACGCGTCACCTCTATCCATTCTATATGTGTAATAACCGCTAAAATTGAGCTCACTCTCTAAAGTCAGCCATGTCTCACTTAAAATGGCTAAATGGATATGTTCCTGATGCAAAAGAAATTCAAATTCTAATCGTTTCGGTTTTATACTTTGAGCGTTCCACTGAATTATATTAAGCTTACCGTCACATGAAGAGTTACTAGCCATATTTGAACATAATGTTGTACATAATGTTTATCCACGCAGCCTCTTTAAAAACCTCATCGAAATATTTCTTAAATTCTTCAAATAATATCTTTATCACTCCAAAATTTTTTTCTTGTAATTTTAAGTTAGACATCATAGTATCTTTTATTTTATGCAATATAATTTTAAGGTAGCTTCTGGCCGTTTTATTACTCGAATCTTCTCTCTTTTCTACAACTTCATTTTCACTACTCTCGTTAGTCATGTTAGAGTCGCCTTGCAAGAATTCTTGAGTAGTATTTTTATAATTCTTCTTTCTACTTGTCTTATCTTGTTTTCTTGTATGTCTCGACGTTTTGTTTGTGTTTACCTCCGTGTCCATCAGACCTATCTCGTTTTGTACATTTGTAACTAGTATATCTCTGTAGGACCTATTAGACTTATTTATATCAGATATCTGTGTATTATTTATAGTGTTGTCCTCAACATTTTTATCTGCTATAAATCCTTCAGATTGATTTTTTTGTAGGTATAAGCTTAACTCCTTCCTGTAGGTACAACTCTTCTGTGACATAATGTTGCGGATACTTTTTTCTTTCAGAAACATAGGACATCCTTTGTACAATGCCATATGCCGCCCTTTACAGTTTGCACATACGTATTGTGTGGTATCGCATACATCGTGTCGTCCAGTACATTGTGGACATACTATTTTTTTATTGGGGCACTAATTTTTCAAGTGTCCAAATTTCCAGCACCCAGAGCACTGAGTAACGGGAAACACATATGGCTCCACCTTGAATCTACACCCGTATCCGAATACATACGGGGGCAAAGTAGGGCCTTTAAAACATACTCTTATTGATTCACTGTCTATCCATTTATTTTCACAATATCTTTTCATACGTTTGATAGATAACAGCTCGTAATCACTAGAAAAAGCTTTTTGTATTTCTGTCATCTCGATATCTAGATCTATGTTTTTAATAATGCCATAACATGTGCTAATTTCGTGTGTAAATTGGCATCGGTAATCCAGGTCTTCCATTTTTTTACTGGTCATTAGTTTTTCGGCATCATCGCGTCTCTTAAATTGGACTAATACTCTATAAGGTGTTTTATATTTGATTCTTGTTATACCTTGGATTTGTTCTCCCATAAGTAACTCTGCTAAGCCTATTTGTTTAGGCACCATTTGTTTAGAAGTAATACACACTTCAAATGTGTTTGCTGCTACCTCTGAGTTATTATTATTTGAGTCGTCTATTGACGCGCTTCGATTTATACGTTTTGTACTTCTTCTTACAGTCGTATATTCTCCATCGTCCTCTATAATTTCTCCACCCTCACTCTCCTCTCTCAATCTTTTTTCTGCCATACGCAGGCTCGCGGCCTGTGTCGAATTACTATGGTCTGCCATCTCTTCTTGCACTATAACACTATTGTCACTCAAATTATCATTTTCTTCTTCATATTTACTCATTTTATATTATAAAGTTTATGGAGGGTATGTATGAAAAAAACCGAACATTGGAATAATAAAACATACGTGCACTCACAACCGTGCGCCGCACGCAACTGACATTAGCACACGCTTATCATTTGGTGTCCAGGGACTTTAATCGACTACTGACAGCATTAGCTAAAGAGTTATACAAACTGATTATTTGTTAAGTGACTTTGATAATATTCTTTACGGGATATATTAAATTTCAGTTTACCCATTCGATTGCACGCGCAGAGAGATGGGATAAGAAAGGTTTTTAGAAAACTGAAGGTCTAAAGGGGATGAAGAGCAATTTTATGTACTCACGACGAAAAAAAGGTCCTTTTGTCAAATATAATTCCTAAAAAAACTAACTGATTTCAATTGAAAACAAGAGACTTCAATAGTAATTTGAAAATATTGAAAAATAACCAAACAACACCGATTAATGCAAAGAATAATGGCGAAATTATATCTCATGAAATTAGTAAGCGTCTACAAATATGATCAAAACAGATCGAATTGTAATATAACTATAAGAAAACAAGCCTCCGCAAATCCTTTTAATTTCCTCAAGATTTTTTATCTCCATCTATCTCATTGTTACCCCGTAGAAAACGTACATTTAAGAAATCTATAGTTCGATGTTATATGTCTTATAAACTTTACCGTACCTGCCCAGACACTAAACTTAAGGAGCTTGAGAATATAATCACTAAACAGAATAAAGTCAGCAGGTTGCTAGATAAACTTTCATTAACATTTTATTGTAATGGACATGCAGGTTTCATCCTATTTTATTAATTTGTCTTTATAGTCTTTTAAAACTGTTCGGGATGTACCCAAACCTGCACAATTATTATAATAATTATATGAATTAATTAACATAGTGTAGTAATACACTTTTCTAACTTAGTCGTTAAATGTTTTAATAGTATTTTTAAGGGAGGTGGGGGGCGGTGCAGGTACATTACATAACTATTGAGTATCGCTGGTTCATCTTTTGGCTATATCATCAGAACTCGAAAAGTATCTAGGATCGGAGTACTTGTCAAGACGAATCAAATGACCTCAAACTTCCGATAGCCTTCCGACTCCATCATCAGATCAGGTCAATGGCATCATAACATTGCATTGGCATCAAAGAAACACTAGTAGTTAGAAAATATATTCAAAAAGCAAATGAAGTCAATTTAAAGTGTCAATTTAGTTTACCTAAAATTTCATATGTGGGTCACATTTTTAACAGAAATGGTATATCTCCGGACAAGTCAAAAATAGAAGCGATTACAATGATGTCAAGTCCTACAAATGTAAAGGAACTTCAACGTTTTCTTGGTATGATCAATTATTTAGGTTCATTAATTCCTAATTTAGCTAATGAAACTAGTATGTTCAGAGATTAATTAAAAAATAAAATATATGGCAATGGACAGTCAACCATGAGAATAAATTCAATAGATTAAAATCCCTGATTTGTCAGTAACCAGTATTAGTTAATTATAATGTAAATTGACCTATAAGAATGTCAGTTGATGCTTAAAAAAGTGCAGTAAGTGTAGTAATTTTTCATTGGAAAAACCCTATAGCCCATGCATCTAAATCTTTGACAAATTCACAACAAAATTATTCTTAAATAGAAATAGAACTATAGAATGCTATTGTATAGTTTTAGGTGCCAGAAATTTCACTTTATTTATGGTAAAACTACTCAGGTAGAAACAGACCACCAACCTCTTGTTACTTTATTTAAGAAATCATTGTCAGATGTCCCGGTCAGATTGCAAAGAATTATGATAGCAATTCAATCTTATAAGTTAATTGTTTCATATACAAAAAGCATGCAGATGTACATTTCAGATATAATGTCTAGATGTCCTGTTGATAATACAAACATTGAAAACTTTAGCTTTAACGAACTAGATAAAAAAATATAATGTCAAGTGAATTTAGTAACATCAAATTTAAATACAAATTCTGATGAATCCCTACAAAAATTAAAACAGTATCTTAATGAAGGATGGCCAAATTATAAACAACATTTCGATCCTTTAGTACTACCCTATTGGCAAATTAGAGATGAAATACATAGTATAAATAACCTAGTTTTAAAAAATCAGTCCGTAATCATTCCTAAGTCAATGCGTTCAGAGTTACTTAGTATTTTGCATGAAGGACATCAACGGATAGAATAAACAAAAAAATTTGCCCGTGGCACAATATATTGGCCTAACATAAATAATGATACAGAGATTAAATTAAGCAATATGAATCTTGCATGACATATAGTTCAAATAAGACTAAAGAACCTCTTTTACCGCATGAACAACCAATTTTACCTCGGCAAAAAGTAGCTATAGACTTATTTGACTACAAAAGTAACAAATATTTATTATTAGTAGATTTTTATTCCAATTACTAATATTTACAGTAAGATTCTAAAAGTAACACTGTCATAAATAAATTAAAATAAATTTTTCACGTCATGGAATACCATTGCAGTTAGTAAGCGATAGAGGTCCTCCCTATAATTCATTTGAATTTAGTAAATTTCTTAAGGAATGGGATGTAGTACACATCATGTCAAGTTCTCACTTTCCTAAATCTAATGGATTAGCTGAGGTATCTGTAAAGATAGTAAAAAATATATTTAGAAAGTGCGATGATGAGTAAGGCTCAGATCCTTATATTGGATTGTTACAGTATAGAACTACACCTAGAGAAAATCTCAGGTCTTCATCTGAATTGTCAATATCAATATAATTAAGAACAAAATTATCAATCAAGCTCGCCAATTTGAAACCAAAAGTGGTATGTTTCTCAGACATTCTGAAAATAACAAAATAAAATAAATAAAACAAAAAGAAGAAGAAGAGTGAAGAGTTTCAAGTCAATGATCAGGTAGTTTTAAGAAAATCCTTAAGGATTTCATATGGTCTAAAGGTATTATAATGTCTAAAACCAAGTTTCCTAGGTTATATCTACTCAAATATGACTTAGGAATACAATCATACAATCTATGGAAGAAATTCAGTTCACATAAAATTGTTCAAGTCAAGCATGTCAAAGTCTAATAATAAAACTAACTTTAATAACTAAGTAAAGAAAATGGTTCATACATGACCACCTACCCGAGACCACGGCCGTTGCAATACGGTCCAAACGTCGGGCAATAAACGAGGTATTTTACCTTAAATTTTTCACGCGATTAAGACCCGTAATATATATATATATATATATATATATATATTCATAATGGTTCATACATGTCTCATAACTATAAAGTATTATCAAATCTCAAAGTAAAGAATTATCAAACAGTCAAGGTTGAAGTATGTCAAATAGTCAATTAGAGAAGGATAATGATAATAGTATAGTACTAACTTATTTCAATAATATAAGTACTAACTAAAGGTATTTTAATATAAGTACTAAAAAAACTAAAACTAGTACTAAGTAAAATTAATCAACAAAGTGAATGTCAAACGTCTTTGTCAAATTAATTATTTGTGTCTGTTGAGTCAAATCAATGTAATGAATCAATTCAGTCAAATGTATCAGACAAGTCAGTTGAGACTCAAGTAGAAACGAATATTTGTACTCCTGAATTTATAGAAATAGATGAAAAAAGTTAAATGTTTTCATCGCAATGTATGGAAAACTTACCAGAAATGTTAGATATGTCTTTTAGTAGCAATACCATTGAACAGAGAAACAGTAGTCGAGGTAGACTATTGAAGAAACCCAAATGTTGTGTAAATACTTAAATTTAAATATAAGCTGATGCTGTAGAAAAATAAATGTAAATTGAAATAATATTAGAAGATAGTAAAATTAAGTCGTAAAGTCGAATTAAGAAGGTCAAGTCTGTATATTATGTATAATTTCTTAAGCGACGAGAAATGTTGTAAAAACGGGGAAAATATACGCATACGAAGTTGCGCGGGACAGCTAGTCATGTTTAAAGAAAGGGCATGTAGTAATTGTCATCCGATGTCTGACAACGCTGGCTCAAGAGAGAAAATAAATGGACGACTCACGACAAAGACTGGAGTTTTATTTTACACACGTTGACCACATTATAACAGTAATTATACTTTTTATTATAAATTGTAGTTCGGGATAGGTTTTTTTGTCTATATTTGAGGTATTAATAAAGTGATGGTTTGAGACATTTATTTCTCAAAAAAGATTACATTTGCTTACATTGAGAAATTTAGATAGGTACAAATTTTGTTAGCAATAAGATACAGAGAGTGTTTACGTAAAATATGAACATTTTTTTTTCATCTACCCACACTTTCATTAATTAATCTAACTGCGAAAAATCTCTCTATTTTAAATTATTTTTGAACAGTGTGAAGGATTGTATGCTCTTAATATCAATAGGTAATTTATTATATAAACGTGCTCCTTCAAAACATTTTTTTTTCCGTAATTAGTTCGAGGTAGTTGTAAGCAAATATCCTGTGACCTTCTGGTTTTCGTATCTGTACCTGTGATTTTTTTGTAAAGTGTATATAGTGTGTGTGTATTTTTATGCAAAATGTTTCTGATAAGAAGGCATGTTTTGTATTTGTAAGTTTGTGTTATTGTCATAATTTACGTTTCGGTATAGACTTTACTGGAAGTGGCATGGAGTTATAGTGAAATAAAAAATTTAGGGTTCCTCCCCTGTATGTAAATTAGGCATGGGATATTGTTTCTTACCTAACCCATTGTGTGGGGTATCATTAAATGGGTATTTTAAAAACACTCAGGGATTGCTGAGATTATTTTTTTGATTTAGGGATCCATTAGTGAAATATTAAGCTTTAAAGTGCAAATTTCTCCCCTGCCAGCTAAATGCTTGATGTTGGGTATATGAAAAAATGCACGGTAGTAGTATATACAGTAAAATTAAAAGGAAATCTATCACAGCTATGTAGGCTTTACAACTTAACGAGTAATGGCAGACCAAGTGAGAAGTAACAAAATTTTCGTACAGATTCCATTGAAAATACATAACGTTGTTAGTAGTATGAAACAAAAACAATCGAAAAGTCATTTCTTATGCCGCATTTTTCGAAAGGGGAACTACGGAACCGTACATTGTGCGTGGCCCGACATACACTTGCCCGGTTTTTTAAAATGAGTGATAGTTTGTGCACGTTGCTTGTTTTCAGGCAAAGCATTCCACAGGCGTGCGGCTTGAACTGTGAACGTGAAAGTAATTTGTCGTGAAAGCTTGTGGAGTGCAATTGGTATTTTAAATCTCAAATTCACCGATTATCTCAAGTATCTTGTATAAGTGTCATACAGTTTCGTTTTTTAAGATATGCAGGATAAAAATAATTGAATAAGATGTTATAGAGTAGAGAAAGTATATTTAAAGGAGTTACGACGAAGGCGAATAGGACTTCTTCTGGAGTTTCTTGCGGAATTCATATTTGCGTAACCCAAATATATACCTAATGCAGAAGTTTTGGAGACGCTCCAGTTTATCAAGCTGGTCCTCATTCAGATCAAGGTAACTGACGTCGACATAGTCAAGAATAGGAGGTAGAAGAGATTGTAGAAAGACAATTTTAAAATGTCGCAACCATTTCAATTTGTTGTAGCTGAGTAGTCCACGAAAGAGTTCTACCAATATGAATTCCCAAATTCTCTATTTGTTTACTGATGTGGTCAGTGTGTGAATAATTCATTCACACACAAAACACAATACACCTTAAAAAGACACTTGGGGAAGTATTGACCAGTATTGCTAATAGGGGGTACAAAGAAAGAAGTTTGTTCGAAACAGGTCTCATCTTCAAGGTCTGAATAAGGTAAACCAAAACTGTTATGTAGTACCTAGTTAGTAAATGTTTTTGGTTAGTTTTATTAAGCGTGGCTTGTTTAGGAAAGCTACTTTAATTTAATATTAATACACAGAATCTACCTCCATTTATCATGCACTAACTATTAAAATAATGCTGTGAATAAGATAGAATATAATATATAATATAATACTAAAAAAATATCCTATTAAATTAATAGGATATTTTTTAGTAGCGCTAAGTACAAGCCAGTTTTCAGGTCACTAGTTTACTACTTTTACTAATAATTTTATAAAAAGGATCATTGGAATAAAGGTAACATTGGAAGATGTATTAAATAACCATTTCTTACCATGCTGCAGAGCGGCTCGTCCCATTGCCTCTGAGAGAATAGGTTACCCGGAAGCTCAATATTCGGACAAGTCATTTTCCAAGCGTTCACTGCGTCGGTCTTACTTAGACCGATGACAGGAACGCTGGTAAACTAGAATATGAAATTTTGTGAACGCCGAGTCCACCCAAGCGCAATAGTTTGATTCATTTTTTCTAAAAGTGTCCTGTTTTTCCAAAAAGTGCTAGATCTAAGAGCATGGGAAAATTTAGGGATAAAAGGCAAAACCGAATAATTGTGAAAGCTGAATGGATGTTAATTTTTAGCAGCTGGTCAGACATCTTTTTATAATTTTGAAATAAGAAGCTCTTATTGTATTGTAAGTAATATAAAAAATCTGCAGTATTTGTACAAAGAAGAATTTCCAAAATAAAAGTAAAAATTGCATTAGGATGAAAAAAAGAGTTGATTCATCAATGCTTCCCTAACCCAGAAGGCTGGCCTCTTCTTTGCACAAAGAATTAGCATTGCCATCCAACGTGGCAATGCTGCCAGCCTTCTGGAAACGTTACCTGTTAACAACGATGCGCAGGGATTCTTTGACGCCTAAACGGTTCTGACCCCTCCACCCCCTTTTTATTACTTTGGAATCTTATGATAACTATTGCACTAATCCCAAATCCTCAATCGATAAATATTTTGAGTCGTTCTCAAAGGTACCTATTTCTGTGGCTACTATTCAATAGTAAAAGGACTTAATTACTTTTTCACTTTGATGCAGTATCTTTAATGTACAATATAGATACTGCATCAAAGTGAAAAACTAATGAAGTCCTTTTATAAAGTAATTAAGCATCATTGTTAACATGGTCATTGATTGAACATTTAGTTTAGCTACTGCTTGAGTTGACTTATCTTTCTGTCCTTCTTTGGTTCTCGATATTTCATGATTAGCAAATTTGCTTTGTGGCCTTATAATAAGTATCTGATCCCAAACTAACCAGGCTATGGCAACCAGGTAACTGATCAATATACTTTTATATTTCTTAATACATTAAATTGCACCCAGACACACAATATATAAATGCGTATGCTAGCGCAGTGGTTAATACCTACTCTTCTAAGTAGATGGTAATATCAATGTACAATTATGACATATTATATGTGTACATTTTGCTTCCTATTAGGTAGTTTAAATTTGAATTTAAAAGTGAGTGAAAAAATTTAATGAACATCCGTTCATTTATCTATAATATGAATGTATTCAGAAATATATGAAAATGTTTATCAGTTGTCTGGTTGCCATAGTACAAGCTCTGCTTAGTTTGGGATCAGATAGCGTTGTGTGAGTTGTCCCAAGATATAATTATGATTATTCATTAATTATAGCGTGAGGGAGTACAAACATCCTCATAATCTTTGCGTTTATGATAGTATGTTAGAAGGATTACAATGTTACTAATTTAATAGCTTCAGTAATAAGTACCTACTGCATTGCTATGTAAACAAGCTTTAATTTGTTAACTGCCTAATTATTATAAGTTGTTCTTTCCTAGTATTATTATGGTCAATTTGAAAAATCTGAGCAGTTAATTCGACGTAAGTGCACTGGGTTTTTTGTTAGGGTTACGGTTGCGGTGTTAGTTAGTACCTACCTAGGTACTAACCAACACTGAATAAAATTGTAAGCATTACCCGACTGCAAGGAAGGGTTATGTTTTTCGTGTGTATTTTGTATGGATTTAAGTTTATACTCGTAAGTATATATGTACGTAATATTCTTTATTACCTCATATCTTTAAAACCACTAGACGGATTTAAACAGTTATGACGTCGTTAGATTTATCTTGACCCCGCAAGAGTTCTTAGATAAGTGACTTTTGAAAAAAACAAGCACGGCGGCAGTGAGATGTCATAAATAAAAGGTGTGGAAAAAAAAATGGTTTGGAATTACTGCAACATGGGTATCAAATTAAAGGGCTCATCGTAAGCATTTTAAAAAGTTATAACGAATTATGACTATGACTATGATAATTTTCAATACTTGGCAATAGCTGTGATGAAACGTAGTTATTACATCATACTACCACTAAAAAGTATGAAATAAAAAAAATACATAAAACAAGCCTGTCAAAAAGATAAAAACAAGATCTACATATTTAATATCATGCAGTCGGAGGCACTTTACTAAGCTAATCGAGATTCATTAATGCCTTCGACTGCATGGTATTAAAATGTAAGGGATCTTGTTTCCATATTTTTTGGGCAGGCAAGTTTTTTTTCGGCTTCAGTTCACATATTATTCACTTAGTAATCTCTTAGATTTTTTTCTAGTACTGAAAAGGACTTCCGCGTTGCATAACTACATAAATAAATATGGGTATTAACTAGAACGCTCCATCCAAAAAAATATATATTTGCCAGAAATAAATTGCTATAAAAAAAGTATAATATTTTTTGAATGGATTTCTTTTGGAACGGTACGAAAGAGTACAGTAAGTATCACATCTACGCAAGACACTGCTACCCCTCACCTACATCTGTAGCCTGACAGCCCTATAATATGCCTTTCGGATTTAAAACACTACTTAGTCAGTCCGCGATCAGTCAGTGTTTGTGCGATTATGTGCTGTTTTTTCTGTGTTTAGGTAACTTTGACAAGTTACGGTAATCAATTACTATCAGCAGGGCATTTGCTTGTTTAACAACTAGGTATGTTGTAAAATTATTTAGTGCAGTGAAAATGCATAGGCTTCTTTTGTAACACCAGAAGTTCAAAGGCCTATGTAGCTATTAGTCAAAACAGAAAGTGTTAATTTCAACTTGATTCCTTCTCACGAACAAAGTCAAGGCTCGAACGCCTGAAGAATTTAATATAGCAACATAACATAGAAACGACTTGGAACATTATTAAAATATAGGTAATCAGCCTCAATGGGTACAACATTTACTTATAAGAGTCAATGTAACGAATGAATATAATGAACGAATCAATTATTATAATAACACTAATATTTAAAGAAAGAAAGCAATAATAATAATAATAATATCTTGGGACATCTCACACAACGCCATTTGATCCCAAACTAAGCAGAGCTTGTATTATAGAAACCAGACAACTGATAAACATACATAAATATTTTTAAATACATACACATTATAGATAAATAACACCCAGACACAGAATAAATCATCGTGCTCATCACACTACGTTTATCCTTGGTGGGGATCGAACCCACAACCTCTTGCGTAGCAGTCGGATACACTCCCACCGCGCCACAAAGCCGCAGCATATATAATTGTTTCATTAATATAACACATTTACCACTTTGTGGCATGCAAACGTTATTGTCCTATAAAAACAAACAAAATAAAAAAATAACTACACTGCTAAAGTCTTTAAATTTAAAATATTTGATGTCATATTATTATTGCAATTAATTATATAATATTAAAAAGTGATTAAACAAAGGATACATAATAAGATAATAAATTCAAAATATAATTAGGTACTGTGTATACATGCATTACATTATTAATACTAATTTACAGCTTATAAATTCGTGAACTGAGTAGAAACAATTTTCAATGAGCCATAAATACAGTTATTTTTTAAATTTTATAAGTACGATAGACTACCAGACCTTGAGGTAGATGTAGATGGTTATATAATCTGTTACATATAACGTAACTGTTGTATATTTCAGTCTTTATGTTTGGTAACACAAGTTTATTAGGAAACCTTGTGTAAAAATTACAAACTGTATTTTTAGTTGTAAACAAATCGAGAATCAGGTTTACAAACATGCAGCTTTTAAATATGTTTATATATGGCACGATAAGCTATTTCCCATGGGGCATCAGAAGACAAGCAAGATAACTTTTGACTGTGTCATTATTTATCTTATTTACTGGTAAACTCATAATGCTTTATCATCAGCCTGAAAACGTCCATTGCCTAGGCCTCCCCCAAGAACTTTCACAGCGACCGATTTTCAGCGGTCTGCATCCAACAATGTTTATTGGCTTTATAGAGACTATGATATTGACTAATTTGTGTTTATATCTCGTATTCACCGAGAGAACTTCACTATTCTTGTGATATATTTATCTCTTATCACTTTTCTCTAAGGGAAACTCATTCACTTAGTTTGTATACCTATCGCACTTAACGCACGTTTTTGGGGAATAAAGATTAACTCTTATGAAGCCACTAAGAAGCAACCAGATTAAGCGCTGTACCTGTTATGCCAAAATGTTGTATCAGCAGAAATGTACTGTGTATTGATTGCACGCACGACAACGCATTGTGCTCGTTTTCAGCGCTTAACCAGTTAGTTGGAACCCAAATGAGCTATGATGATAGCAGTGGCACTGTTCTGTGTCGCGTTCGCCGCCTACTGGCTGTGGAAGCGGTACACCAAGAACCCTGACGAGCCACCCATGTTTCCTGGCGGTTTGCCTATACTGGGACATGCGCTGTCGTTCCTGGGTGGCAGTTGTAGTAAGTACTTTATCAGAAACTTATGAACAAGTGACATCATTTTAATAAACATACAGCACTTTAACATAAAGTATTTTACGCAGTAAAGTTTTTTTTTAAAGACGACTCCCGCAGTAGGGTACAAGCCCTGTTTCGCGGAAGAATTTACAAACATACAAGTCACGGACACAAATTACACCTAGACTCGGAACAACAATTATTGGATCACACAAAGTGGTGTCCCGTATGGGAATCGAACCCACGACCTCTTGCGTCGCAGTCACACTCCCACCACGCCACCAACCCTGACAGTCGTATTCGTTCTATTTGCTAAAACATTAAACTCTTTTTTTTCACTCGCCAGAGCCATATTTAAAAAATAATCTAAACTATGCATATGTTCCTGTAGATACTCACTATTGTGATTTCAGAACTGTGGGATACCGTTAATGATGTGGCGACAAAAAGCTACGAAATGGGCGGCGTGGTTGCGGCAAAGATTGGACCACAGACTATATACAGTAAGTTTTTTGTGCATTTATTTACACTAATACTAACGCTCATTCTGTAACTAACACTTTATATTATATTGTTTCAGATGTAACAGACCCGGACGATATGTTCACTATAGCGAATACCTGTTTAAATAAAGAGGGGTTCTACGACTTTGCTAAGCCGTGGCTAGGTGAAGGCCTAGTCACGAGCAAATGTGAGTTGCTATATTTTAAGTGTTATAAACTTTTGACATATATACTATATTGAAGTAAAAACTATGATATTTTGCCAGTCACCAGAGTCCATCACTATTTGAGCAATTATTCTACATACGGGGCGTCTAAACGGGCCATTTTTTACGGCAATTTGTGGCGGCAATGCTGTGGCCGGCATCATGGCAGTACTCTCCAATATTGATTTGATGGTTGCCGGACGATCGCTGAGCGATCTATTTTCCGCAATGTTGCCCGGCCAATTGTGTTGTAGTTTCAGTCGCCCCCTATTTTATAAATAAATAACATTTTCAAATAAAAACAATACAGCGAAAAGAAAAAGCGCGCGGAATAATTCAAATCAGTGCTTTTTTTTAAGGCAAAGGCACAAAAACAGCTAGTTTTACTAATAAAGTAAATTAATATTTTTGAGTTTTGTTACAGATAAATGGTTGTAATTTATGGTCAACATTAATTAAATTAAAGAATTAAATGTTTATTTAATATATTTTAAATCCCAAAGTTAATTTTATTAATTAAATGTTGACCACTTTTCTGACAAAAAAACTCTTTGCGAAGATTTAAAAAAGAACAGTTCGTTTTAGACGGAGCATCTTGATAAACCGTGCGTTTTACATTACATTATCGCACAAGTACGTAATGAGATACATTAGGATATTGAAATTGGTGAAATAAGAGACCCTTTACGAACAAATGTGTTATAAAATATATTAGATATATAAATTTTATGTACCCAATGACACTCGCGTCATCAAGATGTAGGTATCTAATGACGAATAATTTATTAAAATCGGTTGAGCCCTTGAGTAGTCATGAGCGAACGTAGGAACATTAGAAGGATGCATACAAAAAGTCACCTAACCGATGTCGGTTACGGCGGCCAATCACATCAAAGGAGATATTATGGTCCGCAAGTCTGAGCGCTGACACAAGTGCACTCTCTATTCCCTAGCTCTCATAGTCCGCCGGGACGGAAATCCGATGCGACCGGAGAGAGATTTGGCGCAGGACCGACGACGGCATAACGTGCGCTTCGAGGCACAGAGGGGTGTGACAAATTTCGAAAACTGTCACCCATTTATGAATCGATAGTGGCAACCTCGCAGATATCTCGATCTGCTCGGTCGCTACTGAATCAAGCACCCCTTACAAGGGTATACATATATAAACACAAAACGTCGGGTAAATCAAATCCTTAATTTTGTTTTTTTTTTAAGAATTGAATGTACCCATAGGTACTTGTGTCATTAAGGTAAATCTAATGAGGTATCATATATTTTAAAATTGGTTGAGCCGTTGAGATGTTATAAGCGGACATTGGAACATTGGAGATAATACACGCCAAAACCTTAAGAGCAATGGTATTATTTCCCCATCCTTGTCCGTTGGTGCATTATTGTCGTCTCACTGTTTTGTCATATTTTGTGTGTTCTCAGTATCAATATGGACGAACCATCGCAAGTTATTGAATCCAGCGTTCAATCAGTCAGTGCTGGACAAATTTATGGGCGTCTTTAACAGTCAGTCAAGAAAGCTGGTGAAGGCGCTTGACTTGGAGGCTGGGAAGGGTGTCTTCGACCATTGGTATTACACTAGAATCAATGCCTTGGAGACTATTTGTTGTGAGTTTCTGTTCATAAAATTTGTTTGTACCACGGAAATAATGATAGATAATTTATTAATTTGAATTGTTTGTTTTGTAGTTTAACGTCATGAGGGTTTTTAAATAATTAATTTAAGTTTAATAGAAACAAAACTTTAATAAACGGTATTGCGTAGAACTGTTCCCACCCACCAACAGATTTGAAACACGTGCCATTCGAAACGTCTGGTGGAATAGATTAGCAAACAGCGGTGCTTTAGGACGGCTCGCGATGTTTTATACCCAGTAATAATAATTATTAAGAAAGTTGTTTAAAGATAATAAGTTTTTAACTGCATTTTTTTAAAATGTGTATTGTATAATATTTCTTTAATAGATACCAGATCTAGACATAAACTTAAATTACAATATCAAAGCCTATAGCAAACCTAAAATTTGGACTGGGCATTTAGGACTGGATCCTCTGGAGTATTTCCAGGATTGAGTTGGAGGCTGTACCCCAGAGTTGTATTCCGTAAGTCTAGAGTGGCCTCAAGATAGACAACTGTGATTTTTTCCCGTAGCATCCAGTACATTTTAAAAGATCATGTTAAGGCTCGCTTGGTTCGCCCTGATAAATCCCACTAAAAACATTTTCATGTAAATTGACGCCAAGACAAGTAGGTGGGACATATTACTGCAAACCCTACACTATAGCTAAAAGGTGTGTGCTTCGCTGCTTTTTTCACTTTCTAGCACTGTCCAGACAAAGTCTATAGGGGTACAAAAATACGACGATACGCTTCGAGAAAATTTAGGTAGTGCCCAACGATTTCGCTGTCTCGGCTTGGCGGGGCCTCTATCGTGTCCCTCAGAATTTTACTATGGCGACATACCTCAAAATATGTTGAGGTTGCTTGCTTGTTTGACAGACACGCTATTACGTATTGGTACTGTACTTGCCTTACACGCATACGCACTGTAGGAAGTTGTGTCTATTGTATAGTATACAAATGCGCATATAATATGTGCACAACTTCCCACAGTGCATTTGCCTGTAAGGCAAGTATGGGGTTAGGCAAACTAGTCTTCTTGTGGGTAGGAATGAACAAACTGACATGCATCACATGTCTGTTGGAAGGTGGGAACGGGGTCCATAAAAAATTCGGCATATCCCTTTCAATTTAAAATTCTGAAATGTCTCACGAATAAATAATGTCATTCTCGTAACTATTACCTCGATGCGTTTATCATTTTTCTAAATATCTCTTTCATCTTTCAGTAACAGCGTTAGGAATAGACTTCACAGACTCGAATCTAAACAGCAAATACGTAGAGGCGGTGGAGATGATCTTCAATACGTTAATAGAAAGGTTCATGAAGTTCTGGTGGCACAGCCCCCACACCTTCCAGTTCAGCAATGTTAAGAAGAAACAAGACGACTGTATCAAAATTTTGCATAATATGTCCGATACGGTAAGTTTAAGGCGCTTCGGTTTCGTGCTCCTACTAATTACTCCTACTGATAGGAGCCGTGTGGTGCCGGCTTAATTGCCGTGTGGTGCCGGCTTAAGAATAGTACCACCCCACCTCTACCCGTGGGTGTCGTCAAGGCGACTAAGGGATTTTACCCCGGAGGACGGGCAGCAGCGTCCTCTGCGTACTTAAAGCCTTACTGCGATCGCCAACCCGCTCGCCAAGCGTGGCGATTACGGCAATTACCCCCAGGATCTACATACTAGTAGGTTCTACTGGGGAGACCCGTGCCCAGCAGTGGGCCATCTTGTGGGTTGATATGTATGATGTATGATAGGAGCACCAGGACACCCATGTCCTGATGCTCCTATTATACATAGATACAACGGGGATTGAATTAATAGTAAACTTTTTATTACTTGTGCTCCTATTGCATAGCATGGTGTACAGTCAAACAAAAAAAACTTCTTAATCTTAAAAAGGTGAGCTATGAATGAGCTATCTATGAATTTCTAGGAAATGGCCCACACTTATGTTGCCGTGTAGAAGTGATAATTGCGTTTCGCAAATTAAAGTGTCTCTTTCAATTTGATCACGACGTCGCTTTTTCGGAATGTTTTCCTTTTCAGCAGTTGCTTTCGATAGAAAATTTAGCAAACTTAAAATGGTTACATTTCTACTGAGTGCTTTGTTCAACGAGGTATTCCAGCTCTCAGCGACATTGTTCGTACGATGTCTTTCGTGGTGAATGCACCACTGACTTCTGAAATCACCTCTTAGCCAAGTTCGACGCACATATTTCAAAAAATTTACAATCTTGGCGTTTTCCGCAAACGATTCACTCATTGATTGAATGTATAACCAACCGTCGTCAATTAAATTTTCAGGCAGGAGCGCCATAGCAGAACACAATCCAACGAATCTGCGCTCAACTTTATTATTTAAATTTAAATTTTTAGATTTTTTGTACAAACATTTTGTATAATGGTAAAAGCAGCCTTTAATGATTGCCAATGGAAACTCAGATTTGGCTGCTTTTATTATAGCTTTTTCATAGTCCATGTGAATTTTTATTGGCTTCCATTCGTTTATCTGCGATTTGATTATTTCAAATAGAACCACATAGCTTTCTTGTTTTTTGTCGGGTAATAATGCAAAAACCAAGGGAGTTGTATTTGTTTCGGTCGTTGTGTCTCCCAAATCGAAAAAATTGCCGTGTGGTACCGGCTTAAGAATAGTACCACCCCATCTCTTCCCGTGGGTGTCGTCAAGGCGACTAAGGGATGTCACACTGGAGGACGGGCAGCAGCGTCCTCTGCGTACTTAAAACCTTACTGCGATCGCCAACCCGCTCGCCAAGCGTGGCGATTATGGCAATTACCCCCAGGATCTACATACTAGTCAGTTCTACTGGGGAGACCCGTGCCCAGCAGTGGGACATCATATGGGTTGATATGTATGTCTCCCAAATCACCATGAATAATTATTAACTGTGCGAATGGCTTAGGACAACTTTTGAAAGTCCAGTCAGTGAAGTATTCATCAACCATTAACATCATTTCTCTTGCCTTTTCCGTACAAAAAACCAAGATTCGGGAGTCCATGTATGAATAATCTCCGATACAAAAATTTTGGAACTTCAAAGGGATTTCCACTTGCTTTAATTGGTCAAATTTTATTTTTTGAATACCTAAGGCATCGTATCTGCTTCCATAGAGACTTGTTTTCACACTCGATAGTGATGGCACCTTTACTATCATATTTACCCACCGATCTAATAGAGGTCCTAAATGTTTCTTATAAATTTGTGGTATTGGTAAATCTGATGTCTTAGCTTCTGCTTTTGCAGAATTCACAGTCATATCTACATCATTCTTCAAGTGATTTTCTTGGCACGTGTGTTCCACTTCTTTTATTACCTACATCACGATTCTATAAAGAAAACAAACATCTAATGAAGAAGCATATCAAACCTACATACAGAAACAAGGTAGTATATTTATATTAGACCGAACAAACACACTTACTGCAATAGTAACAGTCCCCAGACATTTAGTTTCAGATTTTTTTTTCATCATACTGCACTGCCATATTTCGTTAAGATTTTTATAAACACGTTGTTTATAGTATTGTCTACCTTTAAACAGTAATACAGTTCCACGTTTTCTTTTGCTAAAAGTGGGTACATTGTCATCTCCAGTGCCACTCATATTAAAAAATTATATGAAATATTTTACTTCACATTACACAGACGCAGAAAATAACAAGACCCAAATGACAAATTTTAATATTTATTTTATAATTTGCATTGGTTCCATAGAGAAGACTTGAAAAGAAGTATGTATGTAATCAACAAACAAAAGGAAGTTCTTCCATTATCTTTAAGAAGCATCCACTAACTATAGATAAATATGAAGTTAAGCGACTCTTGATATTGTAGATAACAGCTGCTTTCACCTGTACTTGAATCATAGTATGCTTACGAGTAATTTCATTTTTGTAATGTCATGATGCTCCAACTGGACACTTCGCAATTTCGTTTGTAGTAGGAGCATCAGGACATGGGTGTCCTGGTGCTCCTATCAGTAGGAGTAATTAGTAGGAGCACGAAACCGAAGCGGTTTAAGGACTTAAAAACGTATTTCAATGATCGCAACATTATTTATAACTTTTTTTAGCGGCGTTGTGCACTTTTTCCGTAGATAACGTGACTCTGATAAAAAATTAGTAAGATGGAGGAAGAGCAATGAAAAACTGTTACAATATCAATAGAATACGAAGGTAAATTTTGCCACCTACACGTTATTATAGTTCAGGTGGCAAATCGGGCGGTCCAGAAACCGGAAGACCCCATTACATTATTTTTTTCCCTTTTTTATTTTAATTTTTGATTTTGGTTTTTTGATTTGTGATTTATTATTTCATATTTTTTATTATTAGGTCAATAAGATAAAAAAATATTATTCAAATTTCATCAGTATGTAATTTTTCTGAGAGATAAAGTTTGTGTACGATAGTGAAACAGATTAATATTGTATTTTATCACATAAATATAGATAGTACTTTTGTGCTGATAAAAAAAAATCCCAAAAAAAATATCCCCCAACCATTCCAAAATATTCAAAAATGTACAACGTTAATGTTTAAGTTTCCACTTGAGCCGCTATTTCGCCGTGGTAGCCGTGGTATGCCGATAATACTGTTTGTGTGTTTGGCTTACTGGTATATAGTATATAACTTTCTGGTTTACAAGAGTATTACATGCCGAACCGATTAAATGATTGATTTAGTTTGCAATTTGATGATTTGAATCATACAAGTAATCAACGATTGCTCTGAACTGCCTATAATTCAAATTAAAATTGTTCATGTAAAGTTTTGTTTTAATCAAAATAGATTTGATACAAGCCATGTGGTTTGTGTCTATTGAATCTTTGTTGTTACAAATATACACCTAAGGACGGGTGAAAGTCAGAAAGGCCGTGTCGGAGAATTATAAAATTGCTATTTGGTTTCCGTTGACCTAACGCCTGTTTTGATTGAATAGCGGATCTATTGACTCATTCAATATGGCCACCACAAGATGGCGTGACTTTAGTTTAACGTTTACATTTGATGTGCCGGTAGTGGGGCGGTTGGTTCGGCAGTCTTAATCGAGCGGTCGAAATGACAACACGTCTACCGATAACTTGTCACTAATTTTATAGTCGTGCGTGCAAAGTGTAAGCGTCGGTGGCAGATTGTTACCAAGCAGTTGAGCTTTCTAATGTATGGCGCAGCTCACAATCATTCGTCGTTCGTATTAGGGTAGATACAGGCATTGCGAGGTACATGTCTCGCAATTTATATATCCACCCTTAGATCGCGGTGATCTCTTTGACGGAAACGTCCTAAGAGTGGTTCATCGCATCTGCAAGCTTTTCGAATGACAGAAAAAATGTGGTGGTAAAGTATAAGTCGCAGTGTAGACTTCAAATACTGATCATTGTTTCTTGCAATGCAGCTAATATTTTGATATTTATCTTCGTACAGATTAGTTTTTAATCCTTTCAACAATTAAAAGTTACAAGAATACAAAATATAAGTATATATAATAGTTTTAATCGAAACTTAACTGCATTTGAACTGCAACTGCACTGCTTTAAATACGTGAATTGATACTATATATCAATTCACGTATTTAAAGCAGTGCAGTATATATATATCGCGGTGACACTCTGATACCCTAATTCACATTTTGCAAACAGATAAATTAATAAAAGAAAATAAAGGGGGATTTTATTATTTGAAACTATATATAAAATCGATACTCATGAAAACAAATATAAAAATACGGCAAATAGAAAACCGGGCCAGAGCATGTCGGACCATGCTCAGTGTAGGGCACAGCCTTAAATAATTTCATCAGCAAAAGAGCGTGTGTTAATGGCACTTACGCCCTTTTGTTACGAACGCACTTTTTCGGCCATGACTCAATGACGGTATACAAAATACATTTTAGTTTAAAGTACTTATTAAGCGCTACCTTTGTGACTTTTTTCATATTTTTTTGGTAACAACACAACTATGCAAGTTTCGGAGCGATTATTTCCAAAAATATTCACTTAATCAAAAAAGTTTCTTAAAAAACCTTAAAATGTTTTTAAAAGATCTGTCGAATGCAACAACATCACGTTATGACCACTAGGAGCGGAGCAGCAATAAAGAATGTTGTAAAAACGGGGAAAATTGACGCATACGAAGTTGCGCGGGTCAGCTGGCCCGCATTGAAAAATTATTTTACTGTTGGATAGCCCATTTATCAAGGAAGGCTATAGGCCTTATATCATATATAGCCTATAGCCAGCCATTACTCGATAAATGGGCTATCCAACAGTAAAATAATATTTCAATTCGGACCAGTTGTTCCTGTGATTATCGCGTTCAAATAAACAAACAAACAAACTCTTCAGCTTTATAATATTATTATAGATTTCAATTACCTTTTAAATAGATTAAAATAAAATGAGTTCGAATTTTAGGTTCTTCAAAGAAGAAAGTTGGAATTTACTGGTAACACTTGTGCTGAGAGAAGCATTATACCTGGTCTGTATATAATAATATACTACTATATAATAATGGGCAAAGACACTCTAAACAAAGAAAATCAAATTCAACTGCAGGTACAAAATTTAAGGCTTTCATGGATCTCCTGCTGGAATTGTCGCTAGAGAATAATGTGTTGAGTGACAAGGAGATCAGAGAACACGTGGACACCATGATCGTCGCCGGCCATGACACATCTGCCAATGTGCTCATGTTCATTATGTTACTACTGGGAGCACATCCTGAGGTCCAGGAAAAAGTATTTGCTGAGTAAGTACTTGAGAAGCTTGGAGTACTTGTAGACTCATTTCACCATTACCGTGACGTAGATTTAAACTTTAACAGCAATATTTACGCTTTACTAACATTTAAACTTTCGCGTTGCATGATTATAACTATTTATTATACGGGAATTAACGCGCATTGTTTACCTTAAAATTGCTTGACGTTTCGACCAGGTTGCACCGGCCGTGGTCACAAGCGGACTCTCCGACCCGTAGCGGTTTGCTATACTAACATTTAAACTTTCGCGTTGCATGATTATAACTATTTATTATACGGGAATTAACGCGCATTGTTTACCTTAAAATTGCTTGACGTTTCGACCAGGCCGCTTGTGACTACGGCCGGTGCAACCTGGTCGAAACGTCAAGCAATTTTAAGGCAAACAATGCGCGTTAATTCCCGTATAATAAATAGTTATAATATTTACGCTTCTACTGATCCAACCTTCCACGTTGTTTGTTTTATATATATATATTTATATATATATATATATATATGTATATTATTATTATTTTTATTTCGAGGGCAATTCCTAAAATGTAGGCAGTCGATAAGGGATTTTTGGAAATTCATCCTTTAACGGGATAGTGGTTGTAAGTTTGTATGAAACTTCATCAGTTTTTATGTTAGATTTGTGAAACATCTTACTT
This sequence comes from Herminia tarsipennalis, assembly GCA_945859575.2. NCBI lineage: Eukaryota > Metazoa > Arthropoda > Insecta > Lepidoptera > Erebidae > Herminia > Herminia tarsipennalis. The sequence continues at coordinate 20,089,547 of OX243855.2, forward strand.
GGTTTTTAGTGTTTCAGTATTTTTGGAAAACCATCCCCAAAAGGGGTAAAATAGGAGCTGCAAGTTTGTATGTACTTTGTTGATAAAGAAACCCTTCCAGCATATTAATAATAATAATCTTTATTTGCAAGAACATTGTTACAAAGATGGTCGTTTTAAAATTAAATGTGTACATCATGTTCTGCCTATAATCGGGCATGCAAATGTCAACAGAAAATATACGATGAAGAAACTAGTGTTTTGAAGCATTTACCTAATCTGCCTATTTTTGATTTAAGAATTCTTTCACAGTATAGAAACCTCTATCTATTAGCCAAGTCTTGAGGCTTTTTACAAATTTATTATAGGGCAGGTCCTTTATATTGTTAGGTATGCGATTAAATATAACTCCACACATTGCAAAACAGTTCTTTTTATAAAGCTCAGTTCTAGGAATTTTGGGCAAAACAATTCTGTCTGGATTTCTAGTGTTTCTCAAGTACATGTGTTTGCGGTCCATAATCATAGCGCGATTGCAATGAATAAACATGCCACTTTAAATAAATTAGTTTGTTTTTTTATCAATAGATGGCGCCATGCATCAAATTAAATCGCGCTATGGATTCGTTACCGCGGCTTCTATATAAGGTTGAGAACCATTTTATTTGTTGTCTACTTTCGGTGACCAATTACAATAAACGGAATCGCCTATGTTCCAACAGAACAGAGCACAGTGGTTTTATTTAACACTAGTGCTCACACCCGTTAAGGTCTGCCTTAACATTGGTCCTCAGAGCCGGATTATAGGCGAATTTTTGTTATTCCCGTGTAACATTGGTCCTCAGAGCCGGATTATAGGCGAATTTTTGTTATTCCCGTGTAACCCGCAGTGGATCGCTGCACTAGGGTACACACAGTCTCCTTTGTGAGACTTCGAGTTCAACGTAACATTGGCGAGCAAGCTCAGTGAAAAATTAGTTCGAGGTGTCGCCGCAGAGGGCGCCACTTGTATGTTGAAGATCATCACTGGCGGGCGAGCACAATTGATACGGACAAGATCAAATAGTTCACCACTGAGGGCGCCACTGGCAAATCAACGAATTGTGGTTAAGTGAAGTGAAATATTGTGAGTACAATTTTATTGTTTTTCTACAGCTTTGATGAAGATTTGACAAGTTATTTTGAACTTTATTTCAAATAAGTATTAAACTTTGAAGATTTCTCAAGATTTTGGACTTGTAAACATTTTGTGATAATTTTAGACTTAGAATAATTTGTGCATGATAGTTAAGGACTTAGAATAGTTTATGAAAAACGGGGGAACGCGGAGTCTATGTCCGATTTCCGTCCGGTTTTATGTTTTTAAAACACTTGTAAAATTTTAGCCAACTTTATGGACTTAGATAATTTTTGATACTTAAACTTTTAATAACTTGTGGTGATTCTGGTTTTTATGTTTTTAGAGTTATCAGTTTTTACATTTTACTAGAGTCTCTTTTGAGCAATCAAATTATATTTTATACATTGTTATCAAGTTTCTTTTCATTATTTTTTACATTTTACTTTACTTTTTATATTAATTAGTGAATATATATTTTATAAAAATGGAAGGCTTATTTAATGTTTTAAAGGACCGACAAAATGTTATTACTAAAGGTCTGACTAATTTCAAAAAGTGTGGAAAAGATAGATTAACTATAGAATACATAGAAGCAAGACAGGAATTGCTAGAGAAAGATTGGATTTTGTTTAAGGATACTAACACTAAATTATATGAGGGATTTGGAGATGATATAGGAGAAGAGGGGGGTGATGTTTATGACACAACCGAGGATGTTTATATTGCTTATAAGAGTTTAATGAAAACAACACTTAATAAAATTAGTGAGGTCAAAATTATGGTAAAGTCAGATGTAAATCCTCCTATTTCCAAATCAAGTAATTCTTTTGTTAAGTTGCCCAAGATCTCCATACCCTTATTTTCTGGCAAATACGGGGAATGGACTACCTTTTATGATTTGTTTACTTCCTTAGTACACAGGAACGATTCGCTTGATAACGTGCAAAAACTGCATTATTTAAAAGGTCATCTTTGTGGGGAAGCTGAGAAATTAATACGGCATACTCCTAGACTCTACATGCGGTCATTGCGGTCAAGACGGGCATTCAATTCAAGACTGCAAAAAGAAATCAGAGGCGCCTAAATGTGCCACTTGCGTGCGCTTCAAAAAGCCAAGCAATCACAAGACAGGAGACACCGACTGCCCTGCAAAAAAAGCAGCTGAACTAAGGTACATTAACTCTATCGACTATGAAGGCGCCTAAGAGCGCCACATACTCACGTGTATTTTAGGACTAAAGTTTATATAAGTTATAAATATGGATGTAAATTTAATTACGCAACTAGACAATAGTTTTATATCTGAATCAAAGTTTTGTGAGGTTGAAGATTGCAGACAATATCTTACCCGTTACGAAAATTCACTAACCATCCTTACCCAAAATATTCGCAGTATTCATAAAAATATAGATAGCTTACATGTTTTTTTTCAGAGGCTTAATTTTCATTGTGATGTAATCATTCTTACTGAGTGTTGGTTATTAAATCGGTACGATCACCTCCCAATAATATCTGGTTACAATCTCTTCTATACTACTACAAATCAAAATCAAAATGATGGTGTCGTGGTTTATGCTAAAAAATCATTAAAGGTCACAGTAGAGGAGCCAACTCTGCAAGACTGCAATGGTTTGATATTTAAAATTGGTTCTGACACAGCTATTATCGCCTTGTATAGATCTCCTTCTTTCAGAAACTTAGATCCATTTCATAACTCTCTAAATAGCATACTGCAATCGCTATCTTCGAATAAAAACATAATACTAACAGGTGACTTGAATATAAACATTAGCTCAAAGTCTTGCGATTCAGGAACCCATAACTACCTTAATTTGTGTTCATATCACGGTCTTCAGTCCGCTCATACATTATCTACCCATCAAAGCGGTTCCTGTCTCGATCATGTAATGATTAAATCCAACTTGACATACATTACGCTTGTTACTAACTCAACTGTAACTGATCACCACGCTGTCCTACTAACAGTAAATTTGACGCCACCTAAGCAGATTCGTCCGCAGACAAGGTCTAAATTAGACATAAACAAACTCGAACATGATTTACGTAACATCGATTTTTGCCCAGTTTACAATAATGCCGACCCTAATATATCTCTGTCGTATTTAATTAAAAATGTCCAGCAAGCAATTTTACGCAACACAAAAATAATAACAATAAATAAGAAAAATTGTAATATTAAACCCTGGATTACTCCTGGTCTTATACGGTGTATAAGACACAGAGATCGACTCCATCAGCGAACAAGACGAGACCCTGACAACCTTATACTACTAACCACATATAAAAGATACAAAAATTTTTGTAACAACCTACTCAAAAAGTTAAAAATTAATTATGACAGAGATGTATTACAAAGGGCAGGTAATAATAGTAAGCAGATATGGCAACATATTAAAAGTATGACTTACTCCTCGAAACAGCACGAATCAAATTCGAGTTTACTGCACGCTAACTCAACACCACTTAATTCTGCTAACCATGTAAATAACTATTTTATTAATGTGGGCAAAAACCTTGCTGAACATATTCAAAACCAAAATTATAGCCTAGGATATAATCATCCCCCCCAACCTATCTGCAACGTTAGCTTAAAGTCGCTCGTTATGTTTGACACTGATGAAAATGAAGTAGCTCGAATTATCACTAGCCTGAAGGATAACTGTGCCGCTGGCTCGGACAATATTAGCAATAAAATCATTAAATATTTTAAACATATTTTTGCACCTCCTTTAACATATATTTTTCGACTTTGTCTATCTGAAGGGATTTTTCCGCGATGTCTAAAGAAGGCTGTAGTTATTCCAATCTTTAAATCCGGCAACAAAGATCTTGTTACCAATTACCGTCCGATATCCCTACTTCCCTCAATATCAAAAATATTGGAAAAAATTATAAATATTAGGTTAGTTAATTACTTAGAAAACAACCAGTTCCTATCCCCTTCACAATATGGTTTTAGAGCTAAACTGTCCACAGCCGACGCGACTCATAGCTTGACAGATTATGTTTCTCAGGAGCTTGGCAAAGGGAATCAGGCCCTGGGCATATTCCTTGACCTTGCCAAAGCTTTTGATACTATTTCAATTCCCATTCTCCTAACCAAGTTAGAGTCTCTGGGCATAAGAGGGACACAGCTAAAACTCTTGGCAGACTATTTAGATGAAAGATACCAGTGTATCAAAATAGACGACATTATGAGTGAAGATCAAAAATGTTCCGGTTTTGGTATACCTCAGGGTAGTATTTTGGGCCCTACGTTATTTTTAATTTACATAAATGACCTTTGCAACCTAAATATCGGCCATGGCAAGATAATAGCATATGCTGACGACACAGCTATTATATTTACAGCTAAAACCAAGACAGATTTGTTTAAAAATGCACAGCAAGGTTTTAATATTATAAATAATTGGCTTTGTCATAATTTACTAACATTAAACGCTGATAAGACAAAATATATCCATTTTTCTATGCGCCACTCATACCACAACGGCGCTGACACAGATTTATTTGCACACTATTGCAACAATCCCGCAGAGAACACATGTAACTGTCCTATTATTCACAACACTAGTAACATAAAATATCTCGGTATTATTATCGATGACACACTTTCATTTAAGTATCACATTGAAAATTTAGTGACTAGAGTCAGAAAACTAATGTTTGTTTTTAAAAAACTTCGTACCACCGTAGACTCAAAACTGATCTTACAAATATATCAAGCTCTGTGTCAGTCCGTCATTCAATATTGCATCACTTCATGGGGTGGAGCACTAAAAACCATTATACTACCTCTTGAAAGAGCTCAGAGAGCAGTTTTAAAAGTAGCTACCTTTCGTCCTTTCCTATTTCCCACTTTCCTTCTCTATAAATGCTGTAAGGTACTGACTGTTCGCCAGCTATTCCTACTTAATGTCATTTTAAAACAACATAAGCTGCTCACCTTCAATGCTGACATTACTAACAAGAGACGAAAAGATATAGTCTGCACATCTAATTCTACCTCAAGATATACATTTACAAACAGATTTTTTAATTTTATAGGCCCTTTTTTGTATAACAGATTAAACCGAATAATAAATATATACCATCTTAATTATTTTAATTGTAAAATAGCTATAAGTTCGCAATTACAAGCTATGTCATACGAAGAGACGGAGGATTTACTGGTAGTAATAAAATAAAAAAAAAAGGCTCAAATTTCTCACTAATTATGTAATTAGCATAAAATAAGTTAATTTATTTATCTTTGTTTTATATTTAGTTAACAGTTCTTATTTTTAGTTAAGATTAGTTTTAGTTTCAGAAAGTATTTGTTTTAAATACTTTTTTACTTTCTCGCCTGAAACACAGGTTTCAACCTAGTTCAGGCAAATATCCAACTGTGCCGTTTATTATTTATAAGTGTACCTAAGTTATGCTATTGTACCTATACTTTATGAATAAATTTTATTATTATTATTATTATTATTACTATAACGGATGCTAACTATATTCAATGCTGGACTCAATTAGAAAAGCGTTACAGTAACAAAAAATATTTAATAAATTGTATTTTAAAAAGGTTGTTCGGACAAAAGCGTATATTGGCGTAGTCGGCTACATCCCTTAAGGAACTACTTGATACTACATGTGATTGTTTGAATGGGCTTAAAAATTTGAAAATTGATGTCAGCACATGGGATGTTATTATCATTCACATAGTTACATTCAAGTTAGTTAACGAAACACGTAAACAATGGGAACTGAGTGTTTGTAGTGATTCTAATAATGACTTACCAACCTTTGAACAATTTAAAAAGTTCATCGAAAATCGTTTTCGCGCTTTAGAATGCTTGGAACCCAAGAAGGTTGCGGTTCACCAGATCAATAAGAGCAGTAGTTCACATGGTTATGCACCAAAAGCCATGTTGACTACCAGTTCATCAACCATACGATGCGAGTATTGCTCGGAGCCTCATAAGCTTTGTTTCTGCAAACAATTTACTAAACAGTCGATAGAAGCTAGGCGAGAGTTTGTGGCGAAAAATAAAATTTGCTTCAACTGTTTAGGCAGTAATCATACAGTTTATGATTGCAAAAAGTCTACCACCTGTCGAGTATGTAGAAGACGGCACCACTCATTGCTGCATTTAAATCGGGGTTCTGATGATAAACCTCAAAATACATCAACAAACAGTACTACAGATAGTGTTAGTTCACCAGCTAACACTACCCCGATAGTTTCATGTTTGTCCACAGGGAAGGTTCCTAAGCGACAGGTTTTATTAGCCACTGTGTTAGTAAATGCCGAGTCGACATTAGGAGAACATCAGACCGTTCGAGCCTTGCTCGACCAGGGATCACAAGCTTGCTTTGTAACCGAAGCCACCTGTCAACTTCTCAAGCTGAAAAAGATTCATATTCGAGGACATATTTCAGGACTAGGAGACAATAGTTCAACCATGACAAAGCACATGGTACATTTGAGTTTGCAATCTCGAGTAGAGCCTGATTTTAAACTCAAAGTAACAGCTTATGTATTAAACAAAATTACATCGTACATACCGGAAAGAAGTGTCAATGCCTCTATAGAGTGGTTGGGAGTGACAAACCTGCGTCTAGCGGATCCAGAGTTCAATAAGCCCAACAGGGTAGACATGCTGCTGGGTGCTGATGTCTACAGCTCCATCATAAGAGACGGCATTATGAGGAGTCCTTCTGGGAGCCTCTTGGCACAAAATACTGCTTTGGGATGGGTCTTATCCGGTGTAGTCGGTACGGAAAACATTGAAAGGTCAACAAAAATAAATGTTATGCATGCACAAATAAATGAAGATGACATTCTAAAGAGATTTTGGGAAGTAGAAGAGAAAGTTAGTACAAAGAAAATACTTACCCCTGAAGAGAAGAAATGTGAGGAGTTTTATAGCAGGACGACAACGAGGGACAATAATGGTAGGTATATAGTTCGCTTACCTTTTCGTGATGAACGTTCTCCATGCGCATCAGGATGTTCACGTGCTATTGCTGAGAAGAGGTTTATAGGATTAGAAAGAAGATTAGAAAAGAACACAGATCTAAAAGAAAAGTACAAAAAAGTAATAGAAGAATACTTACATCTAGGACATATGAGGCCAGTAAATAAGGAAGATCAAAATAAAGAAGTAGCCATCTACTTACCCCATCACGCAGTCATACGAGACGATAAGAGCACTACCAAGGTTCGTGTGGTTTTTAATGCGTCGGAAAAAAACCATGACGGAGTGTCTCTAAATGATACGTTGATGGTTGGCCCTACACTGCAGTCGGATTTGAGGCACACGGTTTTAAGGTGGAGACTTCATCCCATAGCGCTTGTGGCTGACATAATCAAAATGTACCGTCAAGTAAAAATAGCTGACAGCGACACAAGGTTTCAGCGTATACTATGGCGAGACAGCCCTGAAAATGATATACAGGATTATGAGCTTGTAACGGTTACTTTTGGTTTCGCATCTGCTCCGTATCAAGCGGTTAGAACGTTACACCAAGTTGTCTATGACGAAGGTGAGAATTACCCACTAGCCTGCGATAGAGTCCTCAACTGCTTCTATATGGACGATTTAATGACCGGTTGCGAAAATGTAGAGACGGGTATAGAATTATACAAACAAATTACAGAGTTATTGAGTAAAGGAGGATTTAAATTACAAAAGTGGAATAGTAACAACAAAGCAATACTAAAAAAAATAAGCGCAATGGAAGGACAAACAGAAATACAGGTCAAAGAACACAATAAAATAGACCATATAGAACAAAAGCAAGTAGAAATTAAATTAGACGAAACAATTAAAATTTTAGGATTGACGTGGAACCGTAGCGAAGATATCTTTCAGTATTCAGTCAACCTTCCACCACCTACAACTGCACCTGCGACTAAAAGATCCATAATTTCAGACATAGCCCGGTTATTCGACCCATTAGGTTGGTTAGCGCCGAGTGTGGTTTTGGCAAAGGTGTTTATACAGAAATTGTGGTTATCGGGTGTTAGTTGGGATGAAGAGCTAGGGACAGGTTTAGTTAATGAGTGGAAAGAATATCGCGAAGAACTTTTATTACTTACCGGTGTTCGGATCCCAAGATGGCTCGGCACAAAGACGGATGATGACCTGGAACTCCATGGGTTCAGCGAGGCCTCCAAGACAGCTTATTCAGCCGTGATTTATTTGCGAATCACTGACGCAGAGGGCAAAATTCATGTGTCGCTACTAGTTGCGAAGACCAGAGTAGCTCCCGTTAAGCAGATTAGTATTCCGAGATTAGAGCTATGTGGAGCGGTTTTACTTTCGCAACTCCTAAATGAAACAGCTGAAGTGTTACACATATCAAAAGATAAGATCAAGGCCTGGACTGATTCCACCGTGGTGTTAGCATGGATAAACAGCCATCCAAGTAAATGGAAGACGTTTGTTGCTAATAGAACTTCTGAAATACTAAACACCATGCAATCATCACAATGGTTTCATGTCCCTACCAAGACCAACCCAGCAGACTGCGCATCTAGGGGAATACCACCAAGTCTTCTTGTTAATAATAGCTTGTGGTTCTCTGGACCACCGTTCCTTAAAAAGGAAATAATAATTTACAATAGACCAAACTACGGTAATGTAGTTTTAGAAGAATCCGCTAAAGTTCATGTAGCCGTAGTTCCAGACTGTTCAATATTCGAAAACTACTCTACACTTAAAAAGTTGACAAGAATTATTGCATACTGTCGCAGATTCTTAACAAAGAACAAAATATATCACAAAAAATATTTACAAAAGGTAGAATTAGATGCTGCACTTGAATGTTGTGTGAAACAAACACAAAAAGAGCTATTTACAAAAGAATATAAACAATTAGAAGAGTACAAATATTTACAATCAAAATCAAGTTCATTAAAATCTCTCTGTCCCTTCCTGGACGATAAGGGTATAATGAGAGTTAGAGGTAGACTGGACAAAGCACAGTTGAGCGAACAAATGAAATACCCGATCATTCTACCTCACTCTAGTCATCTGACTCGACTTATTATAGCGCATGCTCATAAGAGTACCCTACATGGCGGTCCTCAACTGATGATTACTTACTTAAGGACAGCTTATTGGGTCATAGGAGTCAGAAACCTGGTCAAACAGCATGTTCGCAGGTGTGTCACATGTGCCAAGCAAAGAGCTACCGTAAAAAATCAACTGATGGGTTCGCTCCCAACGGTTCGGTGCACTCCAGCGAGACCATTTGCATTTTGCATGCACAGCGGAGTTGATTATGCGGGTCCAATAAATATAAGAACTTCTAAAGGTCGTGGCCACCATGCCTACAAGGGCTACATATGCCTTTTTGTATGTATGGCCACTCGCGCTCTGCATTTAGAAGCAGTCAGCGACATGAGCAGTCAGGCTTTTCTAGCCGCATTTAGACGGTTCGTGGCCAGGAGAGGTCATTGCTCCAAATTATGGAGTGACAACGGTACCACGTTTGTTGGCGCTTCTAGAGAGTTACAACAATTAGTTTCAGTCCAACCATCAATAGCCGAGCACCTAGAAGCCAACGGCACAGAGTGGCACTTCATCCCCCCTCATAGTCCGAACTTTGGTGGGCTATGGGAAGCAGGGGTGAAGTCTACGAAATACCACTTGAAACGGGTAATAGGTGACTCTACTCTTACCTACGAAGAAATATCCACGCTCCTTAGTCAAGTTGAAGCATGTCTCAATTCGAGACCATTGAGCGTCATTGTTAGTACTGAACCTGGGGAACCGTTGCCTTTAACGCCTGGACATTTTTTAATTGGGGAACCGTTGGTCAATGTACCAGATAACCAATACGAAGCATCAAACATAAATTATTTAACGCGCTGGCAGTTTGTTCAGAGGATGCTTCAGTCATTTTGGAAACGTTGGTCTGAAGAATATCTTTCTGGTTTAATGAATCGGTACAAATGGTCTTCTCAAGTTCCAGAACCTAAAATTGGAGATGTAGTTTTGATAAAAGAAGATGATTTGCCGCCGAGTCGTTGGATGATAGGTCGCGTCTCAGAGAAACATCCCGGTGATGATAATATCACTCGTGTAGTGACAATACGCACTAAATCGTCAATCATTAAAAGGCCAACCTCCAAAATATGCATTTTACCCGTAAGTGAATAGCGACAGCTTTATTTATTTATAGTTCTATCTAGTTAATCAAATTATACAATTTTTCATTTAAACATATATCTTTTATACATTTTAGCTCAGTTACAACCGTTAAATTAGTTGTATACTCATGTTTAGATATAAATAATGTAGGGATATTCATTTTACATAACCATCAAGGGCCTTGATGCTCTTATACTTGATAAGTGTATTATTGATTGTTATGTTTAAAACTGTTTTAAATATTACTTTTTACATGTTTTATATCATTTTTAGTTTTACCTATGTTATGTTATACTTTATATATGTTAAGATTTCGGGTTATGGTAATCGTTCAAATTGATCATGTTATTTAAGGGTTTAACAGATCATATAATTCAAAACAGTTTGTTTTTATTCATGATAAGAATGTACAAGCCTAAGTATTATGTAAAAAAGGACATTCCGTCAGTAATGTCCTTGGTGGGCGGTATGTTTGCGGTCCATAATCATAGCGCGATTGCAATGAATAAACATGCCACTTTAAATAAATTAGTTTGTTTTTTTATCAATAGATGGCGCCATGCATCAAATTAAATCGCGCTATGGTTTCGTTACCGCGGCTTCTATATAAGGTTGAGAACCATTTTATTTGTTGTCTACTTTCGGTGACCAATTACAATAAACGGAATCGCCTATGTTCCAACAGAACAGAGCACAGTGGTTTTATTTAACACTAGTGCTCACACCCGTTAAGGTCTGCCTTAACAACATGTCTTTGGCTTTTATAAACAGATCTTTATTTAGTTTTGTAAATTTGGCAATTTCATATATATACATGCTTGGCAATGTAAGTACTTGTAACTTTTTGAAAAGAGGTTTGCAGGATATCCAAGGTGCTACCCCGCAAATTGCTCTTATGCATTTTTTTTGAGCTATAAACGCGCTGTTTACTTCAGTAGAATTGCCCCACAGAATCAAACTATAATTAAGTACAGAGGCTACATATCCATGGTATGCACTCATGACCGTATTTTTAGATGAAATTCTTCTTAATGTAGCTAAGACATAAACAAAACTATTTACTTTATGACACACTTTGGCTACATGTAACTTCCAATTAATATTTTTGTCTAAAACTGTACCTAAAAACATTGTATAATCCACTTCCTTAATAACAAAGTCATTATGCATTACGTTCAATTTTTTGGGTTTACGCCCGTATGTGGTAAATTGAATATTTTAGTGTTCGTAAGATTAACATTTAAATTATTATCATCCATCCAATTCACAACAGATTTAATAGATTTATTGAAATCAGAATTATATAGTTAAATATTATCAATGTCAGTATTATTATAACCAAAGTCAGTATTATATTTATTAGAGATCGGGGCATATTTTTGAATGTCATTAGTTTTAGATGTAATAATTACCGAAATGTCATCCGCAAACAGAGTGCATGAATATGTAGTTACATCTGGGAGGTCATTAACATACAACAGAAATAGGGGACCCAGAACACTACCTTGCGGCACCCCAGAATTATTAATTTCGCAATTAGAATAAGTTACTTCTAGCTCTCCAATTTGACCTATCTTATCATTTTCAGTGCTTATCTCAACACATTGTTTCCTGTTCTCTAAATTATGTTTTTAGCCATGACAAAGCAGTACCACGTACACCGTATTGTTCTAGCTTATTTAGCAAAATATTATGTGAGACAAAATTAAAAGCTTTTATCATATCAAAAAATACTACAGAGTGTCCCTACCGTCATCCACCTTATCAATTACTTCATTAATAAGATTAAAGCAAGCCATTGCTGTGGACTTACCTCTTTGGAACCCGAATTGTTCTTTTCTAATAGTTTGGTTCTTTGTGAGAAATTCATTAATACGCCTATACATTGCTGTTTCAAAGATTTTAGAGATTACAGAAATTAGTGTAATAGGTCGGTAGTTGTCAAGTAGAGATTTGTCACCCTTTTTATGGAGGGGTTTTACTATCGAAAACTTTAGCCGTTCAGGAAAACATCCCTCTTCAAATGACAGATTAATCAGATATGTCAAAACTAGTACCAATTTATTAGCACAGGCCTTAATAATCTCTGTGGCAATATAATCGTGACCCGTCGCCTTCGTGTTCTTTATGCTCATTATTATCCTATGAATACCTTCGAAATCATAAGGTCTTAGAAATATACTATTACACCTACTTGAAACCTTTGTCCCTTTGCAGATTCTAGTATTATCACTACTTACAAAAAAAGAATTGAAAGTGTTCGCAATATCTACTGGATTTGTTATGATATTACCCCCGTTATTAACATGACAAATAAACGTTTTTTCGACATAGTTGGATTGCGATTTTATTAGATTCCAATAAGATTTACCTACATTTTTACTAGTGTTAATTAGCTTTGCGTTATAAATTTTTATAGATTTGTCTATACACTGCCTTAAAACTTTTGAGTATTGCTTATATCTAGTCTTATTCTCCCTGGATTTGTGTTTATGACATTTGAAACGTAGTTGGCGTTTCATTTTGCAACATTTTCGCAAACCTTTAGTAATCCAGTTCGTGCTTCTACCTTTGCTGCACACTTTCACCTTTATCGTAGGGAAACATAGATTGTAGAAAAGTATGAGTAAGTTATTGTAATTTTCATATGCGATATTAAGATTTGAGCTAGAGTAAACTTCTTCAAATGAAAGATAAGATATACACTCCTTGAATTTACAAATATTGTGTTTAGAATAATCTCTAATACTCGTAAAGTAATCTGGGACAGAATAATTAATATTAGTTCTAGTTGGTATATTTAACAGTTGTGCTGTATTATGATCAGATAAACCCCATTGTAAAAGTTCACCTTGTGCAGTTTTAACATTACTTATAATGTGATCAATACACGAATTCTTTCTGGTTGGATCTCTTATGTGCAGGGTAAGATCAATTTTTTTTATCAGATCCAGAAATTCAGTTGTAAGTTTATTTTTCTGTAATGTATTAATATTCAAATCACCTGCTAAAACAATTTTTTTGTTAGTCTTATGTACTAAACTCTGAAGGAGTGCTCTAGTTTTATTAAAAAATATATTTGTATCTGCGTTAGGCGTTCTATATAAACAAACAATCCTTAAATTTAGGTTTATAATGTCTATGCCGCAACACTCAAAACTATTGTCTACGGCTAACTCCCTTGCAACGTCTATTTCCCTATACTTGAGGCCACGTTTAATAAGGATACATACCCCACCTCGCTGGCGTTTTTTCCTACAATATGACGCAGCTAAGTTGTAACCGTCAATGCTAATAAATTTCTCATAATCAGTTTCTATAAACGTCTCAGTCAGGCAGACTACTTCTGGATGCCTTGATTCTTTCCTTAGTTATAACAAATTTATTTCAAGATAATTACTCTTATGTAAAAGACCTGCAATATTTTGATGGAGTATTCGAATAAAATAGTTATTTTTGTTGTATGTCACGAAAAAATGGTTCAATAATGTCAATATCGGGAAAAAATAACGGGAAATACGCAAAAACTCCATATTTCAAACTCAAACCTAACAGGGAAAAGCCGCGGGGAAAAGCTAATTCAAATTAATATTTTAAAAATGATTCTGTCTGTCTATTTCTTTTTACGTTTAGGTAAACCTCTGAACTGATTGAAATGAAATTATATTTTGGTATTGGTATCCAATAGGATATATGCTAGTTTTTATCGCGATAACAAGCATCGGCGAAAGCTAGTTTACTTGAAAATTATCAATTGTGTGGTAACAAGATGAAAAGGACTCCACTATAATATCATTGTGATCCGTGGCAAGAAGGGTTTAATTCCATAACAATTGACGGTACAGTTTTACACAGCAACATTATATTTTAAAAAAAGTTTATTTTGCAGGTTGACAGAAGTTCTCGGCGATGAAGACCGAGACATTGAGAAGCAGGATCTTTCGCAGCTGGTGTACCTGGAGGCTGTAATCAAAGAGAGCATGAGGATTCATACCATCGTTCCGGTTATTGGCAGGAAGCTCGATAAAAACGTTAAGTTAAGTAAGAATTATAACACTTATATAGGACACTAGGATGAGGGACATTCGGATTAGGAGGCTACTTGCACAGCACTACCTACCTTACAGCTATACCTGTTTAATATCCGTTATGCTTTTAATAACGGAAAAATGAATTTGTGACGAGTAAAGAACTTAAATGTTTATGACTGGCCTGTTGGTCTAGTAGTTACTGACCCTGACTGCTAAACCTGAGGTCGTGGGTTATATCACCACCCAGGCTAAGAGTTTGTGTGATGAGCACGTTGTAATTTATATATAATATGTACGTAATTAGAAATATATAAGTATGTCTGATTGCCATACCTCTGCTTGGTTTATACTGTTATCAAGGCGTTTCCCCGTGCAAAAACCCAGCGCTAGCCGTTTTTTGTGCACTTTTGTGGAGCTATCAAGCACATTATCCAAAAAGAAATATCAACTAATAAAAATACATTAAATTTCTACATTAAAGGAGAATAATGTTTATTCTCACAACGAAACCACAAATAAGAAATAATTATTAATAAAATGCATCTCCTCGTAAAGTACCTACCATTTTCTTTGATTTGCTACTTACACTAATGGATAGGTAATTTAGTAAAAAACATGATGCTAGAACCATTCTTTCAAACGACCCGTTTAATTTTAAAATGACATTATTCTAAAACTGAGCGCATTCGCTCCGATGTGGCGAAGAGGGAACGAATGTTCAAGTTATTTGGTCAGGGTACGGCCTTATATAGATAGGATTTATCTACTTATATTTAGTTTGAGCAAAGGTCGCCTTATGTATTTTTTATTACTAAAGTCAAAAACTTTGTTGCTTATTCTCTTCACATATTTATTACTTTTGATTAGTTTACTGTACCTCGGTGTCTGATGACTGATGAGTAATGAGGAAGATGTCTAGTTATTAAAGACAGCGCACATTATGATTTAAGCTATCGCCCCCCTCAATGTTCTGCATTTAACTTTTTTTTTTCTTTATGTTTGTATTTTCAATATGTCATGTCAATATATTACGTGATTTTTAAAAACAAAACTATTATCTAGAAAATTGCACGCTCACATCTGGTCGCACGTGTTTCTTATACGTTTTCGGCCTCCACCGACATCCGATCTGGGGCCCTGACCGGCACCAGTTCATACCTGAGCGCTGGCTCGACCCAGCTCGGCTGCCGAAGAACCCCAACGCGTATGCTGCCTTTAGTTTTGGAAAACGAGTGTGCATCGGTGAGAATTTGTGTAATCTGTTTTTGCTCACATTAGTATTTACTGACGATGATTGATGATGTTTTGATGGCACAGGGTTTGGATTGTTTATGTCAATATGTTTTCAGGTAAAAGGTACGCATACATGTCAATGAAGACGACCCTTGCGCATCTGGTTCGTCGGTTCCGATTCATAGCGGATGACTCGCAGCTGCGACTCAAACTCGACGTCATGCTCAAACCTGACAGCGGATACTACATCAGTATTGAGAGGAGGACGTAGTCGTTTCTGCTTATGTGTTCATATTCTCATTCTGTCCTCATTATAGTTTAATGTAAACATGTGTATGATTTTGATGTTTTTTAAGACAAGTATTTCTTTCGAGTTATAACTAGAAATTAGAACCCTACCTACAATGAGAATTAATGTTTATTATCGTTTGAACTATTATAATTTGTTTTTAAACAAAAAATAACAATGATGACGAAGAGAAAGTAGAAAATTAGGTACAGCATGATCCGAGATACGGAAGTCACTAACATAATGATGAGAAACGATTCCGACATCAGTAAAATTTAATATATTTTTTTCTTAATAAATTTTACTTTGAAATTGAAAGTCAGATGGACTTCCTTTTTCTATTATAAATCATGATCTTGATCTTTGTTTTACTCCCGAGTCAACATCTGTTATCTTCTGCATCCTCGGATACATCCCTTAACATTTCACAAAAATATTTATTTTGTATTTCTTCTCTATCTTAGACCAGATTCCGGCCCCATAGGGATTTCGATTAAGGGTGGATTAGACCAAACCGAAATTTATTCACGAGTAAGTATACCAGAACAAATCTATTCCAAGATCTTATTCTCGAGTAAATCATTCGTGTTTACTATCTACAGTATAGCTATACTTAGATTATTAACGCGCTTTTGTCGCATCATAGCTTGGGACCCGACCTGTCCAAGTCTGTTGTTTTACTCACTTGTATTTGTCGTGTGATTTTTCAGGTTTTCTGTTTTTAAAAATAAGTTTCAAATGCACTTATTTTAATAAACGAAAATGCAAACCCTGATCGCGAAATCCCAATCATCGTAGTATTCAAATAAATCCTTTTTTTATCCTCCTTCGTCTAGGTACAAATTCTTCATCAATATTATTTTCTTTAATCAAATCGTTTAGACGTTGCATTTCAATATTTTGTGTAAAAATAATTCTTTGCGTGCGTAGACTTAAAAAATGACAGTTTGAGACGCCATAATAATATTCTTAGAATAGCTCTTTATTCCGTGAGAAACGGTGGTATAACAACTATTCCTGAATAGGGCCACTATTCTTAGAGTTGTGCATGGTAAAACGTGAAATTGATTTACTCTCGAATAAGTAGCTACTTATTCTGGGAATAAACTTTATTCGCGTTTGGTAGAACCGGCTCTAAGAATTTCAACTTTACCATGTTAAAGTCAGCTTTGATTCTGAACTTTCTCACGATGTGAGCCATGATCACCATAGCGTATTTTTTACCTGTA
This sequence comes from Herminia tarsipennalis, assembly GCA_945859575.2. Taxonomy (NCBI): domain Eukaryota; kingdom Metazoa; phylum Arthropoda; class Insecta; order Lepidoptera; family Erebidae; genus Herminia; species Herminia tarsipennalis. Next base: position 20,106,595 of record OX243855.2, read on the forward strand.
ACATTATTAAACTTTACTATTACCACTCAAGTTTAAAATACATACAGGTATACCTGTATGTATGTTAAACTGTAGAATATAAACTACAAACGTCTAATAACTCTAACTTTAAAATTTCATATTGAAAATGACTTAACCTGAACCTCTTGTGATTTGATTTATTTGTAAGAATATAGTTGTATATGTTAAATCTTGTAACTGAATCAGCTCTTGTAGCCGGAAACCTCATACATACCCACCCATAAACACTCGCTGACCATAACCAAAATCTAAGTGCAGATTATCAAGTTGTTGTGCTTTCTTTAGCCACCGTTATAGGTTAATTTCCGAGCATCGCGGCCGATCGCGAGCCGCTCGCGGCTCACGACAAGCGGCTGACGCTCGCGGCCGATGCGACAATATTCACAGTGCGCGCGCAGGCCTACGACAGTCGTCGGCCGCGCGCGTCTGTCACTTACCTCAGCCGCTTGTCGTAAGCCGCGAGCGGCTCGCGATCGGTCGCGATGCAGGGAAATGAACCTTAAGAACTCATTTGGGATCAGGTCCTCAAGCTGGTTTTCTATTAGACTTTCAATTAAGATCATAACACTAATAAAAAAAAAGTTTTCTATAAAAATAATTCAACATTTAGAAGCTCTTCAATAGCTCTAATAATTATTAGAGCAATTTAATAATTGAAGAGCTCTGCAGCACTCTGGGGTACAGGTAACGGCCAATAAAAGACACCAATGATCGCCACAACTTCTGGCCAAAAAAAACAGAAAGGTAGCGCTTAATAATTACTTTAAATTCCTGATTAAATTAAGGCCATTCTTTTCATTCTTTTTTAAAACATTTATACTTATTCAATAAGTAGCAGTAAATTGGCCAACATTTAAGCACATAAAGTTCATTGTAAGTAGCATCCTACTATGTTGTAGCATTGAGGTTGATATATCCAATCTCGTGTACTGTTCGTTTAATATTTGTGATCTCTTGTTTTTGCATGAGTCCTCTAATATGGTGTATAATATAATGGTGGCAGCACCTTGCCTGATAATAATACAGTTTATAACCTTAGCAATTATTATTATTCAATTTAATTGATGCCTGGAGTGTTAAGATTCATAATAAATTAAAAATAACGTTGACTTAACGTAACGTTAACGTTGAGCTATTTGTTCTGTTATGCAAATAAAATCACATTTATTTTTGAATAATATGTAAAATTATTATACTTTTAAATTATAATGATGCACATAATAGAAATTTTATTGTCCCATTGGTTCCTGAACATTTGAAGTGACAAATTTAGATTAACAGAGCCCAGAACGAAAGAAATCCTAATTTCGGCCTGAGACTTACAGAAAATCGGTATATAAACTATGTACAGCGACTTGACAGTGCAAATGGATATTATTCTCTCTTCACATTTTTTTATCTTTAAAAAAATGCAATTATTGTATTTATAAAATAATTAGCAAAAAATGTCTATAAAAATGACTGTAATATTCGGTCTGCAACATCATAATTTCTGAAAAATGTTTTCTGTAACGAAGCAATAACAAAGGCCGTAATAGTTCTCAAATTATGGGCTAGATAACGCAAGCGAGGGCCTGACTCGCGTGCAGGAAGGAGAATTTGAGGCTTAGTAACATAGTCCCGGTTAGTTGGTTCGATTCCGGCGAAGTCTCGGGTTCGTTTGTTTTAGTCCGGAGACCTTGGGCATTTTTGAACTAGATGTCAAGCATTTTTAAATTAAAATCTAGTATAATGTACGACTAATACATTCTAAGACTTAGCAAATAAGATTGAGACTGTCCCTGCACTTAATAGAAATTGCCTGGTGATTTTAATCTTTCCGTACGTATAATTAACCTTCCATTGCGAATCTACACAAACTTGTAGCTCACTTCTTTGGCTTATTGCCAGGGACAAGTGTTCAGCCTCAAAGACCGGAGAACGAGCTCCTCCTATGCCCAGGTGGCTGGTACTAAGCTTGTCTTGAGGTTTTTTTTTATTGAACTTGGTGACTGCAGCCATAACTTGACACGGGGTTTGGCGTTGTCTCTGGATAGCTTTGCAAATCTAGCTACATATTTAGTGGCTCTCTATTACCTTCGTGAGTTGGATTAAGGTGTCAGTGAGTATTTTAGATCTAATTCTAATTTCAATATTACACTTCCTCATACACCTCCTCTCCTCTTCCTTACTATCACTACTGTACCTAACCGACTTGTCATATCGAGAACAGTAGCGTTTAGTCTCTCGTTAACCTTTTTAATGTTAGCTAAAGTGACGGTGCATGTTTTCATATTGCCTATTAAGGAATGTCATTGACTCTTGATAGCTTGTTATTTTTTCATTTATACCTACTTCTAAGCTCTGAAGCTACTAATTATTTTATGGTGGAGTTGATTGCCATCTTTATCTCCTGTTTCAAAATTTCCAAAATTTTTTGTAAGTTTCGATGGCCTGACTCGCTGGGTGACATTTGAAGAGTCGTCGCTCTTACGGCTACTTTGTGGCATAGTAATCCAAATTACAAGTATCACTGATTAACAAATTTGTATTGCGGATTGATTGCAAAGTTAGTAGATACTATCTACTGGATAGTGGCCTTAGGTAATATGCACGCAAAATTCACATTCAAAATTCACATTAAAAAAAAAACGTCTCAAAAGGCTTTACTTCAGATTTATAGCCTTAACGTTCTTCGTACACGCTACTTATTGGTGTAACAAATAACGCAATATTATATATATTTCGGGACTTTATCGCGCGTATTATTTAAAGGTATAAGGTACCTTATATTTACCCGACGTTTCGATCGAATTGCACCGATCGTGTTCACCCATGTTGACCCATGACCACGATCGGACCTATAAATAATTCACGTGATTTAGTACCGAAATATATCTAATAAGTATAAAAATCGCAAAAGTTTTAAGACATGTATATTAACACCCTTTGTACTATATTTCAGCAAATAAACAATAATAATTATTATTGACAATGGGACCATTTACCATCTTATTTCTATCATCATTAATTGCACATGACACATGACACATTATGCAATTAATCATTATCATCATTAATTGCACACGACAACATTGCTATACCTTTAAATATAAATAAAAGCCATTCCTACAACGATAGATATCAGTTCCGTGAGCGCGATCACAATGAAGTGCGAGCGTGTTTGTGGAGCGTGTGTGTGGGGTTTACAAGCGTGTTGACGAAAACACAATCGGTGGGCCACACAAAGTTCCTCCAAGGTCACATTGGCGGGAACGCTTGCTTTTCTTTATCTTAATTTCTCTTTAGTTTTTAAAAGACAACTTCCTCAGTAGTGGGGAAACTGTAGCTTAGGACTTCATAAACATTTAAATCAAATTCAAAAATAGGTAACTACTGCCAAACTCTATATACAATACTTTAGCCTGCAGTTTAGTTTGATCTTATTGTTGTACCCGTAAGTCGAATCTGAAGCCACTGAGCCATCACAGAAGATGACGAGTGCCAGTGTTGACTTAAAATTCTCCTAAGATAATGCTTGGAGGTTACAATTTGGGAGTTATATAATTTATAACACATACCGACATAATTTAATCATATTTTATCTTCATCAGCAGCCTATCGCAGTCCACTGCTGGACATAGGCCTCTCCAATTGCACGCATTTTTTTTCTATCTTCGTCTTCTTAACGTTTAAATATATATGTAAATTGAAGACCTGAAGCAAAAAAATACACACAAGTAAGTACAACAACTTACGAGGTTTTAAAAATGCTGAACCAATTATTATGTGAATAGCGTTTGATAATATTCCTTCTAGGATTATTATTGTTATTATAAACTAGCTGCCCGTTCTGGCTTCACACGAATATTTTTTGTTTCGTACGATTTTCCAAACATTTTCTTTCATAAAAACCTTGTCCTGACAATTACAAATACTACCAAAAAGTATTCGTTTAACAGGAGCAGCCTTCCTGAAGTATAATTTAGCAATTGATTTTTATAATGTCTAGGTAACTGTGTCCAATGTAAACTAAAAATTGTGTTTTGATAATAATTTATTAATGTTACAATATCTTAAACAATACTATTATAATATAATCTCACATTACTGAATAATATATACAACAGCATGATCCTGATTTAGTCACTAATTATATTGTGACGACTACAAAATAAAAATGGATTCGAAATAAATGGTTTTCAAAATGACCTGCGAAGAGAAACACAGTAGTAATGTCACTTTGTACGCTTGCTCGTAGAGACATATATACTTTTCTTTTTTTAAAGAGACATGTTCTTAGAAGTAGGACAGTGCAATTTACACAAAAAATACATTTCTTATTCACAATTGAGATTAAGTAACACAGAAGGCACTTCAGCTAGTAGTAACATGAGTTTAGTAATCCTTTTCAAGACTAAAGAAAATAAGATGATAATTAAGAAACGACACAGAAGTGGAAAATAGACTACGTTCTCTTCTCAATACTGATGCTGTATCCGCTGTCAGGTTTCAGCATGACGTCAAGTTTGAGTCGCAGTTTCGAGTCGTCGGCCGAGAACCGGAAATGACGCACCAGGTGCGCAAGAGTCGTCTTCATTGACATATATGCGTACATTTTACCTGAAAACATATTGTCGTAAGCAATCCAAATTCTGCGTCATCAATACATTAACATTTCAAACATGTGATAACTCTTAGATAATGATAATGAATTATTCAAACATTAAAGTGGTTCTTAATATTAATGTGTGCAAAAGTCTCACCGATGCACATCCTTCTTCCGAAGCTGAAGGCAGCAAACGCGTTGGGATTCTCCGGCAGCCGGGCTGGGTCGAGCCAGCGCTCAGGTATGAACTGGTGCCTGTCAGGGCCCCAGATCGGGTGTTGGTGTAGGCCGAACACGAACAAGAAGCATGTACGACCAGATGTGAGCGTGCAGTTCTCTGAAAAATAATGAGTCATTGTTTCAACAAGCATATAATTATAATTTTACATTTATTTCACAGTAAACATTGTAATATTACGAGGACGGCAAAAACAACGATGATAATTCTGAAGGTGACAGAAAAACTTACTTACTACCCGAGTGATACTAAATAGTTACTATAGTACCTACATGTAAACGATAACAACAATAGGTACCGCACGGAGAGTATAATTAACTTGTGTGTTAGTATTATTCTGCTATTATTGATTGGACAAAAATATAATAAAATTAAAAAAAAACAATCTCTGGAGAAATCAAGCGACCAAAAAACTTTCACTACTAGTGTATACTGATTCTTTGATTCTATATTTAAAATATACAACATGTAGCAAAAATTTGTGGAAAATATGATCAAATAACATGAAAACAAAGAAAAATATGTCGCTTATATCTATACTAATATTATAAAGCTGAAGAGTTTGTTTGTTTGAACGCGGTAATCTCAGGAAGGATCTGAATTGAAAAATTCTTTCAGTGTTGGATAACCCATTTATTGAGGAAGGCTATAGGCTATATTACATCACGCTACGACTAATATGAGCGGAGCAGCAATGAGAAATGTTGCAAAAACGGGTAAAATTTACGCAGACGAAGTTGCGCGGGACAGCTAGTTATACTATAAAGGTTAATAGTGTTTTCTAGGTGTATTGCGATTGCACCTTAGGTGTTACAAAATCCGCATTGTTTTAGTGGACGTATGGAGTACCTTAATCCATTATATTTTTGATTGATATGTTTTTAATTTATAAATAAACTAGTCATTAAATATGTCACGAATTGAAAGAATTCTTAGATTTGAAATTAGGTGCAAGTACTCCTTATCACGTATGCATTTGACACAGTGTTTTCCGATAAATAGTATGGAATGAATATAGAAAACGAAACGAAAAGAAAACCCCAAACGGAACAGCCGAAAAATCGAACAAGTCGAAGTCGATAATTTTATGGTAATTCTATCCGTCGGGCTATTTATTGATAGAACTATTCTTCTGCTTACTTAATTTGACGTTTCTATCAAGCTTCCTTGCGAGCACCGGCACGATGGTATGGATCCTCATGCTCTCTTTGATCACAGCCTCCAGGTACACCAGCTGCGACAGATCCTGCTTCTCAATGTCTCGATCTTCATCGCCGAGTACTTCCTTTAACCTGATAAAAAGAGTCAAATAAAAAAAAAAATCTCTTGCTGTACATTTTCACTTTCAGTAAAAAAACGGGGAAATTGATTATAAACGCTATTGAAACTCATCAATTATTTAATTTAAAATATCCCTGTCTGCCGTTTGATATGACATTCAATAATATTGCAATACAACAAAACAATAAAAAAGTGAAAGTGAAAGCTCAAAGGTTGCTGTCAAACTTCAAAGCATGCCTAGGCTCCGGCTCACAATAAGCTGCAGGATAAGAATAATTACGACCATTAAAGCTGACGTGGAATTAGTATTAAGGTACGTTTAACGTATCTCGAGTACTTACTCAGCAAATATCTTTTCCTGGACCTCAGGATGTGCTCCCAGTAGCAACATAGTGTACATAAGTACATTGGCAGAGGTGTCATGGCCGCCAACGATCATGGTGTCCACGTGCTCTCTGATCTCTTTGTCACTCAGCACATTTTTCTCAAGCGACAGTTCAAGCAATAGATCCATGAAAGCCTTGAATTTTGTACCTGAAGATAAATTTCATTTTGTTTGATTTGCGTGTCTTTCATAACGTAAAGATAATCTAGACAATGTATACAAGTATATTCATTAATATATGAAAGTATACTAACCAGGTATAATGCTTCTCTCAGCACAAGTGTTTCCAGTGAATTCAGACTTTCTTCTTTGAAGGACCTAAAATTTAAATTTATTACAATTAATTTAACGTTACAAGTAATTTAGCAAATTATATTAAGCAAAACCTTCAGAATTTAAATAGGAAATCAATCTAAATTTCTTATCCCCGATATCCTTTTTCAACCTTGATATTAAAAAATAACATTCCATTTTGTTATTATTGCTAGGTTTGTGTTTAGTATGTGTTAAGTTCCTAATCTACGGCAGGATTTCAGTTACCGATATAAATCGTTAACTCATATTTACCAGCTACAGCTTGTAAATATTGCTTCATTGATATAATGTGACTGTCGACTGTAATGTTACTGTTTAACACATAAAAATTAATACAGATTATTATTAAAACAGGAAGAAATAAATCTGCCTTAATTGAAAAATGATTTTAACACAGATGCATGAACCTATTCATCATTAAGTAGGTTTGCTTCTTTTCTCTCTTCTTTACTGCGTCAAGAGCGTGTCTCTAATCATTACTATATATACTAATATTATAAAGCTGAAGAGTTTGTTTGTTTAATGTTGAACACGCTAATCTCAGGAACTTCGAATATGAATATCGAATTTGAATTGAAAAATTAGTAAGTGTTAGATAACATCACGCTTGCTACGACCAATAGGAGTTGAGCATCAATGAAAAATGTTGCAAAACCGAGGATATTTTTTGCAGGCAAAGTTGTGCGGATCAGCTGGTTAAGAGTACAAAGGTCAAAGTGCTCTCACCGTTTCAGACATATTATGCAAAATCTTAAGACAATCGTCCTGTTTCTTCTTAACGTTGCTGAAATGGAAGGTATATGGACTGTGCCACCAGAACTTCATGAACCGTTCCACTATAGTATTGAAGATCAGCTCCGCCGCGTCGACGTACTTGCCGTTTAAGTTTGAGTCTGTGAAGTCTACTCCTAATGCTGTCACTAGAACATAAAAGGATATTTGGAATAAATAATAAAATCGCCCATTGCAGTGAGTGTATTTTCAGTTGTGCACAGAGTCATTTCAGAATTAAAAATTTAATCATATTGACGACTTGATTAAAAAAATCATGCGTCGTTATAAAGAAAAACACTAGCCTATGAACAATACAATTTAAAGAATAACTCATCAATTTAATAGTGTAATAGGCAAGGAACTTGCATCGTTTAAATGGAAGTATATAGCTATTTCGACACCCTAGAACATAATATAAGTAGACATCAATGTTAGATTTACAGCTGTTGATAAATACACAGTTATTCGAACCGGTAAATTCTTCTGTGAAACTAGCTCAAATCTTGACGAAGAATCATAATCACCATGATTAAAAGAACGATGGTCTCATTACAAATTATATGATGGATAACTTACAGCAAATAGTTTCCAAAGCATTATGCCTGGTGTAGTACCAATGGTCGAAGACACCCTTCCCAGCCTGCAATTCCAGTGCCTTCACCAGCTTCCTGGACTGACTGTTGAATACTCCCATGAACCTATCCAGCACAGTTTGGCTAAAGGCTGGATTTAAGAACTTGCGGTGATTCTTCCATATCGATACTGAGAAAATGTCAAATTTTGAAAAAAACAGTAAAATAAAAATAATGCATGAACAGATGAGGGTTGGGAATTAACCCCATTGCATTCACCTAAATGAGCCATTTCCCAAATGACCGGGACTATGGAGTCCCGGCCATTTGGGAGGCGTGCGTGGGGCCAAAGTCAACAACGTAGAGGCCCGTTAGACACTTTAATCTAAAGACTATGTGACACCAACCAGCGACTATCGCTGTATTCACTGTAGAAGTGTACCCAGCGACGATACCCCGTTAGTGTAAGACTATTGTAAATAAAACCGGGCAAGAGCATGTCGAACCATGCTCAGTGTAAGCTGCACCACCAAAAGAGCATGGTGCATGTACGGAAGCAATTTTTTTTTCTTCAACATTTTACGTGTGAATTTTACGTTTCATGAAACCACAGATAATATAATACTACACTAGATGAAACATTACTTGGTAGGTCTTTCGAATTCATTTTAAGGTTTCTAAGAAACTTTTTTGATTATGTGAATATTTTATTTTTGTTATTTAACAATCGTACCAGCTTATACAAAATACCTATATACAGTTTTTGAGTAAAATGCCTATGACATACGGACTGACCGACAGACAGACGGACGGACAAGACGAAACTATAAGGGTTCCGTTTTGGCTACGGACCCCTAAAAGTGATAACTAAGGAACTAGGTTATGGAGGTGATATGTTAGGATGGTACTATTTAAGGACGAGGACGACTGCCCTGCATCACTTGGTAAAAACATCCAGACGAATGGATAGGCGACGACTCGCCACTCACTAGATGGGTCCCTTCCTAGGCGCCACAGGCATACAGCCAAACAGAGGACAAGGAGCAACGCGGGTGTGAGCAGCTTGGGGTGTCGAACTATTTTATTAGTGTCATATGGATTTTAGGAGCTGATACTATGCCCTCAAAGTGTTGCATTAGTCTCATATAGGGAGACAACGACTAGTCCCGAGGAGTTTATTAATTTTATCATTATTACACTTTTATATAAATATTAAAAAATGCATTATTTTCAAACAGCTATGGCTTCACACAGTTTTCAAACAGTTTTAAATTCATGAATAGTGTGTAAATTTAGAGTTTTTAACACTTTAAAGCAACTTACATTTGCCCGTGACTAGGCCTTCACCTAGCCACGGTTTAGCGAAGTCGTAAAACCCATCTTTTTCCAAACAGGTATTCGCTATAGTGAACATGTCGTCCGGATCTGTTACAACTGGAACAAAATTTTAAGAATAAGTCTAAGAATAAACGAGTATATACGTAATTAGGTCTATGTACTATTAGTATAAGTTTAAATAGATATATATTTACTATAAGTATAAGTGTAAATAGGTCTATGTATTATAAATTAAGGCCATTATTTTCTTTCTTACGCCAAACATTTATACTTATTCATTAATTAGGCCAATATTTACGCACATATACTTTTTATATTGTGAGTGGATGCTCCTACTATGCTGTACCCAATAAGCTTGATATATCCAATCTCATGTAATCACAGTGACATAGTTTTGGTTAGATGGTTTGGATTTTGAGCTGCGGTAAAGCAATCAGAAGTCACGGGTTGGATTCCTGGGTCTGAACTTCAAATTTTTTTATTGTAATAATAAAGTAATTGGCAAGAAATGCCCATAAAAATTACTGTAATATTCGGCCAGTGACATGATAATTCGTTAAAAACGCTCTCTGTAACGAAGCAATAACAAAAGTCATAATAATTCGTAAATATAGTGCCATAACAGGCATTACATTTACGATTCTACATGTACATGTACGAGTAGAATCGACTTTTTATAAGTTTAGTATTTTGTTTTCTAAGTGAATAAAGAGTTTTTATTATTATAAGTATAAGTGTAAATAGGTCTATGTACTATAAGTACAAGTATAAATCTATTGAGTATAAAAAAGAAAACTTACTGTATACAGTCCGTGGTCCGATCTTTGCCGCGACCACACCACCCATGTCGTAGCTTTGCCTGGCCAAATCATTAATAGTGTCCCATAGTTCTGAAGTGATAAAGAAACAAAGTTACTTTTTACCCGACTGCAAGGAAGGGTTATGTTTTTCGCGCGTATCTTGTATGTATGTAATATTCTTTATTACCTCATATCTTTCAAACTACTGAACGGATTTAAACAATTAAGACGCCGTTAGATTAGTCTTGACCGCCCAAGTGTTTTTAGGTACTGACGTTTGAAAAAAATCAAACACAGCGGCTGCGATATGTCAAAAACCAGATGTGTAAAAAAAAAAAAATTTTCGAATACCGCAATATGGATATCAAATTCAAGGGATCATCGTAAGCATTTCAAAAAGGTATGACTATAATACTAAGAAAGTCAATTAACAACCATTGTTTTTTTCAATTTTGAATAGCTGTGATAAAAGTAAGTTGTTACATCAGTACATCTTACATCCTAAAACCTAAAAAGAATTAAATTAAAAATAAATTTAAAAAATAAAAACACCTGCCTGGAGTCGGAGGCAATGTGTTTCAGGGCTTTGTGTACAAATCAAGGACGTGGTTGTGATCCTTGCAGTTTAATTTTCGTATAATTATATTTATCCTATAATTATTAGATATGTATAATGTGAATACTTACTGCAACTGTCACCAAGGAACGTCAGTGCATGTCCCAGTATAGGCCAGCCGCCAGGGAACATGGGTGGCTCGTCAGGGTTGGTGTTGTACTGCTTCCACAGCCAGTAGGCGGCGCACGCGACGCAAAACAGCGCCACTGCTATCATCGTAGCTCATTTGTGTTCCAAACAGTCGGTTAAACGCTGAAAAATAGCACAAAACGTTGTCTTATAATAAGTACTCGTAGTCTACGTTTGTTACAGGAAACCTGACTCTCTCCTTGTTGTACCTCCCACTCCAAAACCCCTTACAAAATGTTTGACGTCATTGGATAATGGTCTCTTAACCAATGTGGGATTACAAGTGTATGCCCAGACACAAGTGAAGGTATTCTCTATTCCCTAACTGAAAGTAAGTATGGCCGATGGTACGAAACTCCAACACTAACGGAACAAGATTGGGCACAGGACCGACGACGGTTTAACGTGCTCTCCGACGTAGGGGTCTGACTTTTTTTAAAAACAGTCCCCTATTAATGGACCGCCAGTGATAACATTGCTTGACCTCGCAGATATCCCGAACTGCTTGGGGTGTCGAGACAGAGTCATCATTGGATATTAACTAGTTGATCAAGTCAGTTTTATAATAAAACGAAGACCTTAACCCTGTCCTTTTGGGACTATGCTCCCCAAAAGGACAGGAGATTAAGGGCTTCGTTTTATTATAAAACTGAGTTGATCAATTCTTTGTCAAGTGAATAAAGAATTTTGAGTTTAACTTTGTTAGCCGGGCAATCGATGCGCGAGTCCAGCTGGTGCTCGCGTAACTTTATCGTTGAAGACAAATCTGTAAATAGTATCTGTCTGCTTCTTCGCTAACTTTGTCTAAAACACTATTCTGCGTGACGAATAAAGGCCATTATTTTCTTTCTTTTGATATCAGAATTAATATTTTATATTTAATAATTCGTTACCAGTACTTTGGCCAATATTTAAGCACAAATAGTTTTTATTATTTTAAGATGTTGAACATGTGACATTTTATTTAATTCTATTGTTTTTTCTTTCTCTATAAGTTTTTTTTGTTGTATCTTAACGTGAAGTTTAATTTTTTTTTTTTTTTTATTATGTAAGAAAATTTATTAGACTCACATGTTTACGCAAATAAAATTTTATCTTATTTTATCTTAAGATGCTCCTACTATGTTGTACCCACTAAGGCTGATTTTATTTTATCTCATGTTCCAACTTTTTAATAATAGTATTGTGTACTAGTGGCAGCACCTTACCCCCATATCAAGTTTATATACATTGAAACATTGTAAAATTGGCAATTTGAAAAGAGTGGCCGCGAGTTTTTATTGCCAGGTTCTTTTGTCCTGTTTGCGAACTTGGCATTACATGTACATGTAGAATCCCGACGTATCACAAGAGTTGTTTTGCATCCTAATTGAATAGTTATTCTTTGGTTTTTTTTTTTTTTTGAAAACACGCCATGATACGGTTTTCACTATAATTTAGAGATTTCTTTCCAGAAGGTTTATATGATGTATGTTGTATCTAAAGATAGCGGAGAGTGGTCCGGTAAAGAGCCGGGGTGGGCCGCTAGTAACTAATGACGTAATTAAGGGCTTACAAATAACTTATATAGGTAAACAAAAAAAGAAAATTTTCTCGGGGCCCGAAAACGTAAGATCACGATACAAATAACTGATATCAAATAACGCAAATTAAACCTACCAACTATAAGAATTATTTCATTCGTTTTCAAGCTAGAACTAAAGTAGGTATTTTTTTATTATTTTGTAATTTTTGGTACAAAGTTGCAAACAAGTATATTTCGCCTGACGAGAAGTGTTACAATAGCCTATGGACCATAGCAGTCCCAGGGATATCACTAGCGTTTTTTAGGGTTTCGGAGTCAAAATACCAAAACGAAACCCTTATAGTTGCGCCATGTCCGTCCATCCGTGCGCACCTTTGCTCAGAAACTGTTAGTGCTAGGAGGCTGTAATGTTGCACGGATACACATATTACAGGTCTAAAAAAATGGCGACGTGAAATTAGCGAAATTAAAAAAAAAACACCGAAATTTGTTGCTTTTTTGTTGCTAACTAGTTGCTAAAAAAATATTTTTTTTGCTGAAACCGATCGTTAAAAATCGACAATGACGCTAACTTTACATTAAGATAGCGTGGGAATCAGTGAATGTAGACTGATCACTTAAGCAAATAAGGGTCAATTTGTTGCTGAAAAATGCTAAGAAGAAAAAAAACAAAATAAAAACCGGAAGTCCTGAGAAGTTGGATCCGTAAAAAAATTTGACTGCTCGCGATTCGATTTAACAAACAGAAAATTTATTTATGACGGGCGGTGAGTGCTATCGATTGTATTGTTGTAAACCGATCTCCAACTTCGCCTGACTTTTGGTTTTTATTTTTTTGCTGACTCTCTCTGCTATAGCAAGCTGCAGTATGAGGAGCAACAAATTTTTATTATAGTTTTCCCCGGAAAAATCGTTAGTTAAGGTAGCTTGGGCAGGTTTTTTGTAAATCGATCTCCAACTTTTGGTTTTTATTTTGTTGCTGACTCTCTCTGCTATAGCAAGCTGCAGTATAAGGAGCAACAAATTTTTATTATAGTTTTCCGCGGAAAAATCGTTAGTTAAGGTAGCTTGGCCAGGTTTTTTGTAAATCGATCTCCAACTTCTCCTGACTTTTGGTTTTTATTTTGTTGCTGACTCTCTCTTTTATAGCAAGCTGCAGTATGAGGAGCAACAAATTTTTACTACACTGTAAAAAATTCGGAGTGAATCGAGAGTGAATTTCACTCGCATTTCACTCCCATCACTCGGAGTTCCGGAGTGAAGTAATTAATCACTTCGCGTAGAGAGTGAATCCAAAGTTTTTATTTGCGGAGTAATTTCGGAGTGATTTCGAATTTCACTCCGAAAAACATCCGCGTTCGGAGTTTCTAAAATAAATGAAATACGGATGAATTTTCGTTCTACAAAAAAAAATCTCAAAATTAATCTTTATATATATGTAATGATAATAAATTATCATTCTCTCAGTTATTTTGATTTTGGCGCGCTACGCTCGGTCGAAACGAACGATACTAAAAGAATGTCATATGTATGACACGACCGTAAGGCAGCCATCTTGATTGTGGCATCTTACTGGAAACCAAGTGGCTATATAAAATAATTAAAGATATTGGAAATAAGAAACCTAAGAAATAGACTTTAATTGTCGTTTCTTCTTTACAGGTATGTTTAAGCGTATTAAAGTGTTGTATACGTTGTATAAAAAGTGTTTGTAAACCTGATACTTAGTAATAATAAAAAACTTCTTTACAGAGCAACGCATTGGTTTATTTCATGGTAAAACCTCCATCGACTTATAAAACGACAATTCTAGTTGAAATCAGTAGTGGAAAATGGATAAACTACGATTTAAATTCACTGTTTTGGGGTCGAGCGATGGAAAATCAAACGTGATATGCATAACCTCTATTGAGACTCCACATGGATGCGTCTATGAAATCCCAGATGAATTAAAACCTGTAAGTAAGCATTCTGTTATTACGTCTTCGGAAATCAATACGAAAATCAAAAATTCTCTTAAAAAAAAGACACCAAACAAGGGCGATATGGATCCCTCTTAGTACAGATCTTAGAAAAATTTACTTAGACGAAGGAGACAATCTACAGTTTGAAAATCAATATTTAGCAGAAATTACAACACATAATACAAAGCATTCACTGAATAGTTATGATAGTAATGTAAGTTCAATAGAAAAAAAGAATTTAGGAAAAATTGCTGACAGATATGTAATTGAAAAATTTTCTCCTAAAACATTGGACGCTGGACAATGGATTTTTGAATTTGAGAGTGAATGTGAGCGATTTGAGATTCTACAGGATAAGGAAAAAATAGAGATTTTAAAACACCTTCTAGAAAAACAGTGCCTGTATTGGTATCATAGTATGATAATAAAATTTACAGTTAATTCACAATGGGCAGCATGGAAGGACACCTTCTGTGAGACGTATGGAAATAAAGGTTGGTCTCAAGCTAAATATGCATTCACATATCGATTTCAAACTGGATCATTATTGGAATATGCCACTAAAAAGGAAAGATTATTATTAGAGGTTAACAAAGACATTGACATACAAACAATGATATATCTCATTGTGATTGGTTTGCCAGACTATGTGATGGAAAAAATTGATAAAAGTAATGTAAAATCAACGTCAAACCTATACAATGAAATTGGAAAACACGAACATTCTGTGAATAAAAAGAATTACATTAACAAAAAGAAATATCATTATGAACCAAAAGGAAAATCAGACAAAAAGCCATGTAAAACATGTGAAAACTTAAATAAAGGTACTCGGTACCATTCAGAAGAAAATTGCTGGTTCAAACAGACGGACTTGCATAACCTGAAGAGAAATAATAGCAGAACCGTAAATAATTCTGTTATTGATGTAGAATTTAATAATAGTGATACAAAAAACGAATAGTAACAACATTAATTAAAGTCAAACTATTAATAAACTCAACATTAGAAATATTTGGAATATATGACTCTGGTTCAAACGTATCTATAATAAATTCCAAATTGTTGAAATTCAAAGAAAATAATTACATAAATAATGATAATTTAATAACAATTAATGGTGTTAAAAAGACTATTGGTTTGACAACTCTTACAATAAAGATTTTCGATATGGAAGAAAAAGCTGAGGTCTACATAATTGATGGAGAAGATTTCAAATACGATTTCTTAATTGGACTAGATATTATAAAACAATTTAGACTGATTCAAGATGAAGATCTCAAAATCGCACAAATAGGAGTAGAAATAAAGGGCAAAGAAACTAAAGACTCTATAGAATATCAAAAAAGGAAGGGAGACCCTCACTCCATAAACTTTAATGAACATATAAAAGAAGAAGATTTCAAGATAAAAATAGGTAATTTAAATAACCAACAACAATTACAAATATATAATTTAATAGACACTTACAAAACAATATTTGCAAAAGATAAATATGACATCGGTACTGTCAGAGAATATGAAGCACGTATTGACCTACTCGTAGACAAATACTATAGTAAAAAACCTTATAGATGTTCACTTGAAGATAAAAAGGAAATAGAAGAACAGGTAGCAAAATTGCTTGATAAAAACCTCATCGAAGAATCTTATAGTCCCTTTGCAGCACCGGTAACACTGGCTTTTAAGAAAGAAGACAACAGGAAGTCTAGACTGTGCATTGACTTTAGAGATTTAAATAAAATAGTCGTGCCGCAAGCTCAACCCTTCCCTCTAATAGAAGACTTGGTAATCAAGACAAGAAACTCAAGATATTTCACAACTTTAGATATTAATTCAGCCTTCTGGTCAATCCCGCTTAGAGTTGAAGACAGAAAAAAGACAGCCTTTGTTACACAAAACGGCCACTTTCAGTGGACATGCCTTTCCTACGGACTGAAAACATCAAGTGCTATTTTCCAACGCATACTAGGTAATATATTGAGAAAACATAGGCTTACTGATTTTACTGTTAATTATATCGATGACATTTTAGTATTTTCTAAGAATTTTTCGGAGCATATTGATCATTTAAAGTTACTATTAGAAGCCATAAAGAGTGAGGGCCTTAGGTTAAAATTTACAAAATGTACATTTGCCTCAGATTCTGTAAAGTACATTGGCCATGTGATATATAATAATACAGTACGGCCTGTAAGAGATAACTTAGTAGCAATAAAAGATTTCCCAATACCAAAAACTCAAAAAAATGTAAGACAATTTTTAGGTAAAATTAATTTCTATCACGAATACATACCACAAAGTACGATACTTTTAGAACCTCTTTATTGCTTACTCAGAAAAAATCAGAAATTTATTTGGACTCCAGCTTGTCAAAAATCTTTTGTAAATGTAAAAAACTTACTGTGCTCACAACCAATATTAGAGATATTTGATCAAAATTTACCAATAAATATTCACACAGATGCATCATTGGAAGGTATAGGGGCTGTGTTAAAACAAACTCAACCAAATGGAAAAGATAAGCCGGTAGCATTTTTCTCTAAAAAATTAAATGAAGCTCAAAAAAAGAAAAAAGCAATATATTTGGAATGCCTAGCTATAAAAGAAGCCATTAAATTTTGGCAATACTGGCTCATAGGTAGATCTTTCACAGTATACACTGACCACAAACCCTTAGAAAATTTAAACATTAAATCTCGAACAGACGATGACTTAGGTGATTTAACTTATTATTTGTCACAGTATGACTTTAAAATAAAATACACTCCAGGAAAAGGAAACGTAGAAGCGGACTGTCTAAGTAGGAATCCAGTATTGGACACTAATGATAATAAAGATGAACAATTAAAAATAGTAAATATGATAAAATTAGATGATATTATAACAGATCAAAAACATAATGAGGAAATACATAACATTAAATCACAATTAATAACAAGAGATAGAATTTATTATAAAAAGTTTAGAAAGCAAGAAAAAATTATATTATCACAGAACTTCAGTAAAAAACTCATTAGCGAAGTACATATACTTATGTGTCATTTAGGTGAAAAACAAATGCAAAAAATAATTGGTAGGTTATATACAGCTAAGAACTTGACAATGAACATAAAAAAATATTGTAATAGTTGTGAGATATGTATTAAGAATAAAACAAGAGGACATGATAAATATGGATTAATGTCACATTTAGGACCTGCAACAAAACCTTTAGAAATAGTCTCTATAGATACAATAGGGGGTTTTGGAGGCTCACGGTCTACAAAACGATACTTACACCTTCTAGTAGATCACTTCACCCGACATGCTTTTATTCTTACCTCAAAAACACAAAATGCTAATGACTTTATTAAATTAATCAATATTGTGCCAGATCCAGATTCAATAGGATTGCTTCTTACAGATCAATATCCCGGGATTAACTCAAAAGAATTTAAAACATATTTGGCTGAAAAGTCAATACCAATAATATTTACTGCAGTAAATGCACCGTTTTCCAATGGTTTAAATGAAAGGTTAAATCAAACGATTGTCAATAAAATAAGATGTAAAATAAATGAAAATAACAAAAAAATTGCATGGACAACCATTGCACATAACTGTATAGATAGCTATAATAACACAGAACATACAGTTACAGGCTTTGCACCTAAATACCTATTAGATGGAACGAATGTTTCCTTACTGCCAGAGGAATTAAAAAAAGGTAAAACAATTATTGAATTGATGAAAGATAGACAAACTGCCTTAGATAATTCTATAAAATCTCATAACTACAACAAACAAATATTTGATAAAAATAGAACACATTATGACTTTAAAACAGGGGATATTGTGTATGTAGAGAATGGAAATAAATTAAACAGAAACTAATTAGATGAGTTAAAAATTGAACCATTTCAAATCATTGAAAGAATTTCAAATTCAATGTATAGAATAAACACAGGACACAAAAAGTCAGAGTCAAATATATTCCATATTACAAAACTCACACCGGTACCTACATAAACTATAAGTAATATAGTAGAAACTATCAAAATAGATAAATAGATAGATAGATAAAACAAATAGATAGATAGATATAAGTCTCTTTAATGTACATTAACATATTATAACTACAAGCCTGTTACAAACTACTATAGCTGTTACAGCTTGAAAATTTTATGGAAAATTTTCTCCTTTGTGGGGGAAGATGTAATGATAATAAATTATCATTCTCTCAGTTATTTTGATTTTGGCGCGCTACGCTCGGTCGAAACGAACGATACTAAAAGAATGTCATATGTATGACACGACCGTAAGGCAGCCATCTTGATTGTGGCATCTTACTGGAAACCAAGTGGCTATATAAAATAATTAAAGATATTGGAAATAAGAAACCTAAGAAATAGACTTTAATTGTCGTTTCTTCTTTACAGGTATGTTTAAGCGTATTAAAGTGTTGTATACGTTGTATAAAAAGTGTTTGTAAACCTGATACTTAGTAATAATAAAAAACTTCTTTACAGAGCAACGCATTGGTTTATTTCATGGTAAAACCTCCATCGACTTATATATATATATATATGTATATATATATACATTAGGGTGGGCCAAAAAAAACTTCTAATTTTTTTTTTTTTAGCTACTGCGAAAAAAGCCAAGATGACGAAAAAAAAATTCTAGTAAAGTTTTAGCCCTTAATATTAATATTAAGAGGTGACTTGTTATTTTTGATTTCCCATTTAAATAACATGACAATTTTTGTTGTTTTTTGTTTGGATTTTTGATGCACTCGAACGAATGAATTTCTTGTAAAAATCAATACATATTCTTGTAGGAAATTTAACGATCTACAAAAAAGGTATGATATAATTTTTTGCTAAGTTGACTCGTTTAAAAGTTATTCGAGGTTAAAGTCCACCCTCAAATAGTTGAGAATAACCTTTACAATTTCTTATACTCTATCACAAAATAATGACTAAAAACATAAAATATCTCAAGTAATTTTTATAGGCATTTCTTGCCAAAGACTTTACAAATACAATAATTGCAATTTTGAAAGATAGAAAAATTTGAAATCCAGACTCAGGAATCGAACCCGAGACTTCCGTAGCCAAACCGGGGAGAAGTGTATCTGGACTATGTTACTAGATATCAAAACTTTTGGCTGTCTGGGCCAAATTCACATTTGTTAACTAAAAAGTTAATTAACAATATAAAAATCAATAAATAATTTGAACTTTTATTTATCATATCAAAGTACAACTATTGAACTATAAATCCTGAAAGTTTCATCGAAATATCTTTAATAGCTGTTTATTTATTGTTTTTTTATTAAAAATTAAAAGTCATCAAAATTTTCATTAACAAAAAAAATTTTGTTAAAATGAAAATTTTCAAAAACTGTTTCAGAAATAAATTGTTCATGGTAAATACTTTATGAAAAAATATTCATACCTAAATTTAATAATCAAGTGGAAAAAGGGGGGTCTACTTGACGTGATCTTGATGAAAACTAAGTTTCTAAAATTGAATGTACGTTTATGTTTAACAGGAAATGCCATTATTTTCGAAGTGTTCGACAGAGGAACGAACGAGAAAATAAAGTTGAACTCTTTGCCACGGAGTATCAAAAATCCTGCAAACATAAAAGAAATTCACAAGCTCGTTGGAGCAGTAGATTTCATGCCCCCTGCAGTCAACCTTCGATCTTCGTCGGATGTAAGGTTAGGACACTTTACGGCCGTGTGTCTACGGGGAACTCAATGGATAAAATACGACGATCGACACGAAAAAGCAATAATAAGAAAAAGTATTCCCGATTGGTATTGTATGCTAAAATCAACTAAAGAAATTTTGTGTAACGAAAATAAATTAATAAATATATAACTGATGTTTTCAATGGTTTTGGTCACTTTATATGCATGACGATCTCCAACTTCTGCAGTATAAGGAGCAACACATTTTTACTATAGTTTTTCCGCGGAAAAATCGTTAGTTAAGCAAGCGTGGCCGGTTTTTTTTGTCAACCGATCTCTAACTTCTCTTGACTGCCAATTTTTATTTTGTTGCTGACTCTTTCTGCTAAAGCAAGCTGCAGTATGGGGAGCAACAAATTTTGACTAGAGTTTTTCCGCGGAAAAATCGTTAGTTAAGCTGGCGTGGATGTAATTTATTTTGGCACAATTAAAAAAAAAAACAGTTTTTATTTTTTAATTTTTTTTTCTTCTTAGCATTTTTCAGCAACAAATTAACAACAAATTGACCCTTATTTGCTTGAGTGATCAGTCTACATTCAGTGATTCCCACGCTATCTTAATGTAAAGTTAACGTCATTGTCGATTTTTTGCGATCGGTTTGAGCAAAAAAATTATTAACTAATAATATAGCAACTAATTAGCAACAAAAAAGCAACAAATTTCGGTGTCTTTTTTTTTAAATTCGCTAATTTCACGTCGCCATCTTTTTAGACCTCATATTACTAACGCCGACCAAGTAAAGATAAAATCTTATCAAAGATAAAATCATGAAAACATTTTTTTTAGGGTTCCACCCCTATGTAAAAATAGGTCTTTTAAAAACGTTTAACGTTTTTTGGATAGACGATTTTTTTACATTAGATGAATCTATTAACAATACTTAGGGGTTGTAAAGATCATTTTTCGATTTAGGGATCCGTTTGTGAAATATTAAGCTTTAAAGTGCAAATTTTTGTTAGACTCAAGTGTAAGCTATATGGTTTATGTTACGTATGTAATAAAATACACGATAGTAGTACATATAGTGAAATTAAAAGGAAAACTACCACAGCTAAGTTGCCTTTACAAGTTACAGCTGATGAGAAGTAACAACGTTTTCGTAAAAAATCCATTGAAAAATATTATTAAGTAGATATAGAGTTTTTCAAAAATATGTGTACCTCGGGCAGTCATTGCAGTTAGGTAGAAACAACTTCGAGGACGAGGTGAACAGGAGAATTCGGTTGGGTTGGGCAGCGTTTGGTAAGCTACGTCAAGTCTTCTCATCGTCGATCCCACAATGTCTAAAGACTAAAGTCTTTAATCAGTGCGTCCTACCCGTCATGACATACGGAGCCGAAACGTGGACACTGACGGTACGGCTAGTCCACAAGTTCAAAGTCGCTCAGCGGGCTATGGAAAGGGCTATGCTCGGAGTTTCTCTTAGGGACAAAATCAGAAATGAGGTGATCCGGCAGAGAACCAAAGTTATCGACATAGCCCACCGGATTAGCAAGCTAAAGTGGCAGTGGGCTGGCCATATTTGCCGAAGAACCGACAACCGTTGGGGTAAACGAGTTCTTGAGTGGAGACCACGGCACGGCAAACGTAGTGTAGGACGCCCTCAGGCCAGGTGGAGTGATGATTTACGCAAAACGGCTGGCAGGAGCTGGATGCGAGAAGCCGAAGATAGAACAAAGTGGCGTGCAATTGGAGAGGCCTATGTCCAGCAGTGGACTGCGATAGGCTGATGATGAAGTAGATATAACGTTGTAAGTATGAAACGAAAACAACAGAATACTCACTTCTTAAGCCACACACATTATTCGGATGGGGGGGAGGAAGACTACGGAACCCCACATTGTGTGTGGCCCGACATGCATTTGCCCGGTTTTTAGATATTGATTTTCAATAGGGTTATTCACTCAATCAAAGCGAACGTGGTCGCGTATATGGTAACCATGACACCTTTGATCACAATTCTGCTTGGGAAAATGTCTGAATAATCTTCATTTTAATGAAGCGTGATAGTTTAATTTGGACTAATGAAACAATCGCAAGGTTAAGATCTGGCCCTTGCCGAACTCAGCCGTGTGTGCAAATGTCAATTAATACCACGACGATGTAAACTCGTCATTAGTCGATCTTTTATTGTCAGCGCAAAGAGACTCAAGTGATGATTCTGAGTCTAAGAGTTATAGATCTACCCCAATCGTCTCTATCTAGTGTAATTTAGGGTAAAACCCGATTAACAAGTTATAGTCACAATAGGTTGGAAAAACCCCTAAAGAATAAATCTGTCTTTGCATGCCAAAAAAATTATAGCTGCCCCTAAAACAAAGAGCATAAAACCATTATGGCGACGATCCGATGAGTAAATAGGGCGACTATCCTTTTTAATACGATTTTGTTATTCGCAAAATAAATACAATAAAACGTGTTATTTAAACTGTAATGTATGCAAAGAAACAAAAAAATACTGAATCCCCAGTTAGTAATAAAATATTCAATAGAAATTACTCATCAGTCCTCGTCAAAGTGTCGCCGCGGAAGATTTTTGTTTACACCGACAAAACGCTTGCGCCTTCTCCGATGGTTTACATGGCAATAAGAGCTGCAGATACTTACTATAGTAACCTGGTGGTTCAGAGCTTTACTATGGATAGAAGCCAACCAGTTTATAATACACTATGTTAGGGATGTTGTTGGTACATCCTTAACATGGTAAATTATAAACAGGTGCAACTATCCCACTGGGGCTATCCGTAAATTCTTATTTTACTGTAATAGTAGTAGGAGAACTGATGGTGATTTTTGGGTATGTATTTGAGGCAAGGGCAAAACTTGTCTAACACCTCCCATAAAACACACAAGCACAGAACCACAGACCTGGCAGGGGGATAACGGGACTAAATCGATTAACCCATAGTTGTATATAAAGAAATCATTTTTTTGCAAAAAATATATGCTTGAGGCACTTTGATTTTTTTTGCCTTTAAATTTAACATTTAAAGAGGAAAACATGAATAAACCAGGTTATTTAGTCCAGGTTATAAACTAAGCCAGGCATTTGCAATATTATTTTGCAAAAAATTAAAACAATATATTCGAGGCACGCTGAAATTGTAATAAGATATTATTTATAATTAAGAATATGTGTTTAAAAAAAACAAATATTTTCGGTTGACATTAATAGTCAAATCGTCAAAATACAAAAGTTTATTTAGCTCCGCTATCCCCCAGCCCGGTCTACAGTTCTCTGTTTGGGTACTATAGAAGAAGTATTAGACAAGTTTTCAGCGCGCCTCAAATACCTCCCCAAAAATTACCATCAGCTCTTGGACTATAAGCCTTCAAAAAACAACTCAAAATTTTCAGTAATACCTACACCAATGAGGACTTTACAAACATCGAAATTACTAACACACCCAGACTCGGAACAATAATTTTTAAATCGCATAATAGTGCGTCCCATGCCAGAATCGAATGCACAACCCTTACATATTTTTTATTTAAATTTTCGTAAAAATCAAAAGTGACTTATGATCCACAAATTGTTATTCTGAGCCTGGATGTACATACATATTGTGTCCGTGAATTTAATGTCTGCAAAGTCTCCCCCAACACAGGGCTTGTACCCTACCGCAGGAGTTGTCTTTGAAAAAATAACTTACCCAAAACAAACACAATCCATGAATCGAACAAGCACAACGAGTTAGCGACTAATAACCACGCAAACGTTTCTACATTCAGGACATAGGCAGTTAACAAATCGTATTATATTTTAATGTTGCGGGCAAGCATCGACTGCGCGTGAATTGCTTAAGCGGTGTTTTATATCCGAAGGGCAACTTACTAGGGCTCATACCTACTCGTACATACACTTAAAGAGCTAGGAGGAAGGATGATACTATATTATCATTTCTTTGATACGCTCTACAGCCCAGACGGTTTGACGAATTTGTCTCAATTTGTTATGTGAAGTGATTTTAACTTTTCAGTTTCGTATTTTTAAAAATACTGACATACGAGTAGATACAATTCTTAAGCTATATTCTATCTCTCAGCATCTGTGTACCTTCCTTTATATACCTGGCTGTCATGTACTTAAAATATTTTTACTAATACGTATCTCCGTTCTACGATTGCAAGTTGGACGAAGGTACCTAACTTAGAAGCACATATGTTTTGTACCGGTAGATACATATTACAATTGTAATTCCCATTCCTATTATTTTGCTCTCGCTCCTAACTGCTAACTCTGTCCTAAGAGTCCTAACCTAAATAGTATATTCGATCAAACTTTTTACGACTCTAATCGCCTATTTTTTTTCAATACCCATCAGATTGTCACATTTTGTCCATTTATGAATATTGGTGTGGTATACAGTAACGTTACTTTTTAACATATTTCATTCAATTTATTTTATCATATACGTATTTTTTTTAAGTGAAAACTTCTTTACAACCACATAAATGATAGTACTTTTATACTGATAAATATATTTTTTTTAAAAATATATTAAAAATAAAAGAAGAATGGTTAGGGAATACCCTAACTATTCCAAAATATTCAATTTTTGCTAAGTACAGTTTACTAACAACGCAAAGGGTTAAAATAAAAATAAAATATTGTTACTCTATCGCACATCTGATATCGGCAGTCAATTAACGTAAGCCTATTAAAAAACTACCTAGGTACCTCGCAAAATACCTAAAATGAAACACAGTTAACGAGAACATTTTCTTTAATATTAAATTTTAAGGCATGTATAATACAATATATTGTAATTGCATTTTTTTGAGCCTGGATTTCAATTTTTTTTATCTTTCAAAAAGGCAATTATTGTATTTGTAAAGTAATTGGCAAGAAATGCCTATTAAAATTACTTCAATTTTGTAATTTTTGCGATTTGTACAACATTTATATTGCATCGGCCGTACGTGGTCACGGTCGAAATACGTTGGGGAAAACAAACGTAAACATTACACAAACAGTCAGTAGGTAGCCTAATGGCTAAGGCATCAGACTCGCATTCGTAAGGTCGTGAGTTCGAATCCTACCCATTATACTACCGACCGACGTGAACCCATTTCTAACGCAAACCATTGTGATTAACTGGAGGAGTTAACAAGTTTGCTAGGAATGTGGACGCAAAATCCCACATTGCTAAATATCTTGAAAAAAAGACATGTACACAACCCTGTCCGATATATGAAATCGTTGGTAGTTATTATGATCCAACTCTAATCACGTTATACCTACACATGAAAAAATATATATTGAAAAAAATTACCCCTCTTAACGAAATTACAATATGCAGATGGCAATACAAATTGGGGTAAAGATAGTTTGACTGTATAATGCCACTATTTAAAAAATAATGATAACATTTTTTAAACTATGGTACATTTTGTAGAAATTGGCGGATTTCGCAAATAATGTACTTTTTTACTCTTGTTAATAGAGTACCTATACATATGTCCTTTTCGGATCGGACAGGGTCTTTGACTGTATAGTATACTTTATTATTTTCCATTAAATATCTGCCTGTTTGAGACCAATGAGTCCATAAAATGGACAAAAATATTGAGGAAGTAATAATTTATTTATGAAAAGGTTAAGTTAACTCGATCTTGTGTTAATTTATTTGTGGAACAAATAAAAATATAAAAATATCTGAGCAAGTGACAGAGGATACTTTTTACCCGACAGTGCCTTAAGAAGCGTAATATTTTACGTGCGTATGTTTGTACGTATTGCCATTTGTTTGGCTACAGCCCAAACAGCTTTATGGATTTCATTCGTTTAGGAGATAGAAACGAGCATTTAGTATCATGTGTATGTAACGACGTTTGAAATTGGTATTTTTTTTACGTGGTACCTACCTGACTCTATGTGGATAAGTAGGCAATTTGGGGGTTTAAATGGGGAGTATTTGAAGCGGTTCTCAAAACAGGAAAATCGATTTTGTTTTTTACTAAATGATGGGCCATGATTCGATTAGTCATTCCACCAAAATCTAGTCGCAAACTCTAATAAGCAATTCAATTTTAACCTAATCTACATAACAGGTTGAATACTAAAATTATGAATGTGTCGATTGGCACTTTTTCTTATTGTAAATACAATAAGTATAGGATAGACGCCCGCGTGGATGATTTTACCCCCTTAAGGGTTGATTTTCACTCTCGATTAAAACACTTAAATATGTGTTTCTTTATTTTAAACCAAAAAGCCAAATACGAAATTTGACAGATCTTACTTCAAAATGGCGGAGTTCCATACGAACTTACAACCTCTATTGTATCCTCTTAGGGCTTGATTTTCCAAAACACTGAAACGCCTGTTTCTTGAAAAGAAATGTCATAGATCCTACTTCAATACTGACAGAGTATCATACAAACTTATAACCCCTCTTTAGAAAAAACGCTAACATACGTTCTTTATTTTGTACCAAAAATCCAAGTGCGAAATTTCACAGACTTTAACTGACGAAGTTTCATACTATCATGCGACGGAGTTTCACACATACTCGCAACCCCTTGTTTATCCCCTTAGGGGTGATTTTCCAAAAACGCTGAAATACGTATTTCTTTATGTAAATGATAAAACTAAATACAACTTTCACTGATATAACTTCAAAACTGAAGGAATTTCACACAAACTTGCAACCCCTATTTTATCACACATCTAAGTGCGAAATTTCACAGACCTAACTTTAAAACTGACGGAGTTTCATACTATCTTGCAACGGAGTTTCATAAAAACTCGCAAGTTTACCCCTTTGGGATGGATTTTCCAAAATTCAATTAAAAATCAGAATTCTTTATTCACTTGGGATGCTTCTTCTTTTTCTTCGTTCTAAACGAAAAAGCTAAATATAAAATCTCACCGATCTAACTTCAAAACTGACGGAGTTTCATACAAACTTGCAAATCCTATTTTACCCCGTTAGAGGACGAATTAAAAAAAAACCTTTCTTATTGGATGCCTGCAACGTAATAGGCATCAACTGCCAAAATTTTAGGTTTGTAACCCTAGCGGTTTAGGCTCTGCTTTGATGAATCAATCAGTCAGTCATTCAGTCAGGACAAGTGATTATTTAGGTATAGATTGAAGGAGGTCACTTTGTTCTTGTGTTCAAGTCTCAGAATTAAAGTGAAGAAAAGTATAATTTAACGTTACAGCGTTTTTTTAAGTTAGTTTTTTAGAGTTTATACTTAGTTGTTGCTACACTCACACTTGTCCAGTTTTATTGCTTGTGTTAAGAGAACGCTTTCCCCTCCCTAAACACATTCACTGACTCCCCCCAAAATAATTCCTCGTTACCGATGTGGGTACCTATATTTTTTACAGTAGTTATTGCTACACAGTCACAGTTAAACTACGATATTGTTAGCGCTAACGTATCTTATATATTATGTATATGTAACTAACAGTTATTGGTAACCACATAACATGCAAGCATCAACTAGTTCATTATGAAAAAATATGAAATCACTGGCATCATTTGTATAAAACTTACATGTTGGCTTATATGGCTAAACCTGTGTTAGGAATGTAAAAACTGTGAATCATCATCATCATGAGCCCATGTTGGTACACTGCTGTGAATATTTTGATGAAATTGAACATAAAGTTAGCTTAGAATCTTAGGAGGTGGTACCTACTTAGTTTTAACGCGAAAATTAACCACACTAAATTCATGACAACAAACAAATACCTAGTTAGTTATGTTACACTCAAACTAAGATTAAAATAAACAATAAATATAAACTAATCGTGCTAATTGCTTAAATGGCTGATGGGAATTGATCCACCCTCTGGCTTAAGTCACAGTCTTACGTCTTCTCTCGTTCGTACTTAGAAGTCACAGAATTAGAGCGAGAGATATACCCCGAGTACTCAAACGATACTTCTATAAGGCGTGCTTACAAGTAATTATATCATTACTGTTCACCTTTAAGTGCCAGTGACAGCATGAGAGTTATCGACGTCTCAAGACTGAGTAACGTTTAAGTATTCGGCCAAAATACTTTATGGTACGTACCTACTTAAGTTTGCTTAGTAGAATCGCTGTCCTAGTAGGTGTAATCACTGTGTTGGTTCAATAGTACGAATAGCGTGCGCCAACTAACATTTTTTTAATGAGCTGCAGTATGGTGCAATCGCCTAAGGTTGCCCCCCTATATCGCCCTTTAGTACTACTAATATACAATATTAAACTACTACTCAATAGTCGATTATATTGAAGACTAGTTACTTCCCCCGGCTACGTCTGCGTATATGTTCTTTAACGCAATAACATGTTGCTTTATTCCCTATGACAAAAGCAGTCCAGCAGTTTCGTAGATTCATTATAAGTATTGATTCCTCTTTCAAATATTGTTAGTAAAAAAAATATTTCATACAACTAGGCCATTACAGCATTAGCCCCTTCTAATCTTTATTTTGCTGAGCCCTTGATTCTGAGACATTCGTGAGTACGTAAGTCTCTTTTACCCAGTACACCTGCTACAATTCCCTGCTATCGAAACCAAAGACTTAGGATACACTAATGTATATTCTAAGTCTATGATCGAAACATAGTAATGTGTTCGCATCACTATTTCACGGAAGAATAACTGACACAAATAATAATAGTTACAATATCGTCGGAACACGAATAATGAGTGTACTTATACTAAAATATCTAGATTTATTGATTCACTAGACTGACTTCTCACAAGCCTAAAGAAATTTAAAAATATTTTTCTTTGCGGTGACATAAATATTAACATAGTCTCTAACAGTCGTGACAAAAGTACATACGCATGATTATCTGATAGTCTTAGCAAGTCACAGCATACTGCCGGGACATACTTTTCCCACACATGGACTTACTTGTCATGACCACATGATGCTTAAAACAAATATGGATGCCGCTTGTTTTTTATTTCAAACACCTATCACCGATCATGATAGTGTAGCTGACAGCTACACTATCATGATCGGTAATAGATGTTTGAGATAAATTCAGATCGCTTTCTACATATATTAATAAGACGTAGACCATTCAAAACTTAAACGTTTTCCCTATTTTTAAATATCAAGATCCAAACACTGCAACTGATCTTTTGGTTTCATATGAGTCAGCCATTAAAACTCACACAAAACTCATGCAAACACGTAAAAGATAATTAATCTCTAAGCCTTGGATAACTACAGGACTTTTGCGATGCATGAGAAACCGAGTAAATTTACATGAGAAAGTAAAAAGAAATCCCGACATTGAAAGCATTAAAACCACATACAAACGTTACCGAAATTTCTGTAACAATCTTATTAAAAAAAATATAAATTATAAAAAAAAACCCGCCTGCACAAAAAAGATGGAAACAAGATCCCCTACATAATTATATAATTTCATGCAGTCGGAGGCATTAATGAATCTCGATGAACGAAGTAAAGTGTCTCCGTTTTTTTCAAACGTCACATAATCTAAATCTAAGAACACAATCAAGACGAATCTAACGATGTCTTAATTGTATAAATCCGTTCAGTGGATTGTGAGATATCAGGTAATAAAGAATATTACATACATACATACATACAAGATACGCGCGAAAAACATAACCCTTCTTTACAATCGGGTAATAAAAAGTAAAAAAGAACTACGAAAAACAGAAACTTCCTAAGGCTAAGGAAACAACAAACATTTATGGCAAGTAATAAGGGGCATTAGCGGCTGTAATAAGATATCAGACTTTTCTCCTTCCCTCATGGCAACCGACAACACTACTAAGAATATAAGTACTATTAAGACTTTTTTGGAGCAAAGTTAGCTAAATATATATCTCCTCCTATATCACTGTCCACTGATATTAACGATAAGTCCACCACTATTCCACTCAACTCGTTCTTCCTCTCTCCTGTTGATCTCTAAAGGGGTTTTTCAAAGGCCTTTAAAACAGCAATTATTAAACCTATCCACGAGGCCGGGGATAGGTTTAATAATTGCCAATCCCTTATTGAGTATTGCATCACATCGAGGGGTGATGCCGCTAAGACCTATATTATTGAGATTGAGAGAGCGCAGCGTGCTGTTCTTAAAGTCAGTGCGGGACTTCCTTTCGATACAGTCAGACAAATTTTCATTTTACATACTTAACAGTATGATGGTGACCTAACAGCAGATAGGCGTTAGGCAAGGTATGTCCGACACAGAGATTTACAACTGCCCTCTCCCACAAGTTTTTCTGCTTTCTAGGTCAGTATCTCTACAATAGTCTAAATAGCAAACGTAATATTTATCCTAAAATTAGCCCTAGCTTAGCTTAAACTTAAGGTTTTTAGATCTTATCTTATCTAGAAATTAAGGGAAAACTATCACAGCTAAGTAGGGTTTACAAGTTTACGAGTATTAGCTGATCAAATGAGAAGTAATAATATTTTCGTACAAATCCATAAAAGTAATAATCCGTATAACGTTGTTAGTATGAAACAATAACAACAGAAAACCCACTTCTTAAGCCGCATTATTCGGATGGGGGGACTACGGAACCCTACATTGTGCGTGGCCCGACATGTACTGGCCCGGTTTTAGATCATTTAAAAAACAATATACATCAGAGCATTTTGATAGATGGAATTTCAAGGAATCATTTCCATAATAAACTTGTTTCAAACTTACACTATTCTTTAATACTCGTAAGTATACATTAATATGAATAATGCATAGTTTTCTTTCTATAGATACTTAGAGCCCATTCAGATGAGGCATACGACGCGCTATTTTCTGACATTATACTAGCAAAGGCTTAGGTCAGAGTTGATATTATAGTAGGGCCATGAGTAGGATCAATTTAAAATATCACATTTGACAGGTCATGAAAGTTTTACAACGTAACTTTGTAATGGCGCACGACATTATTATTTTCTTCAAAGTTAGAACTGAACAATTCCTTTAAGTAATATTTATAAAGTTAATTAGAACTTAACAATTGTAAAATTTGACCTACGTCATACGGGTTATGTGCAATATGTGTGTAAAAAATCTTAATTTGAAATAAGACAATTTTTAAAATATTACATTTTAAAAATCGTCTTATTTCAAATTTCTGTTCTACTAGTTCTACCAAAATTATTTTATTTTAAATCAAATTTTATTAATATTAAAATAAAATAATACAAAATCAAAAAATATATACCAAAAACAACTACGTTCTAACCGCGTGTCCATAAGACACCTCTCTCTTTTTAAGGTTACCCTTACACATAGTTTCAGTATGTTCCCAGGTGACTCTAAGCTTAGTACTATAAAATGTTCCCAGGTTAGCATAGGGACCCACAGTACTAGAAAGCTGTTATTTGGCATAAATATACATATTGGTTACGCCGACCAAGTGGTTAAAATAAAAAATAAAATGTGGAAAAAAATATTTTTTTCGGTTACCACCGGCCACGTAAAGTGATGTGATTTTTTTTCCTTACTTACCCCATCGTGGGTGTCTGATAGGTCATGAATCGGTCTTTTAAAAATATTTAGGGGTTGTGAATATCACTTTTCGATTTATTTTATGAATAATATACCATTGAGTCCGTGCACTCGCGCTAGTTTCGCGCGTATACTGAACGCAACAAGGAGCTCTGAGTATCTCGCCTCGCGCGTACTACGCGCGAATAGCGGGCGATTCGAGATGCCGGCCGGATGACACGCGATTACGCGCGAGTGAAATCCTCTCGCGCGTATCATGTGAACGCAATGACTGTATGTCGCGTACCTCACCTACTCGCGTACATATATGCGCATATGCCTACGCGCGTAATTCGCCTCATCTGAATAGGGTGCTGTGTACCTCGACATCGGGCGTACGTACATGCGCCTTAACAGAACAGGGTCTTAGAGTTCTTGAGAAAGTAACAAATATGTTTACAACACAGACGGGTCAAACCGAGTACCATCGTTTTTAAATGCGGCTTACAAATAATTAAGTGCTATTTTAGCTAGCCCTACGCTGCCCTTGCAACGCAACTGACTAGAACACACATCTTTTTTCAATTTCCTAAAGGTAAATTAAACAATATGTTAACACTTCCTCTACCTCCTGTAATTTGTGTTATATTCGATTGGTTTCTAGTGCGTGTAGACTCGCGTGGAAATGTTCAGAGTTAATATAAACAGCGTCATACCTACATTGCTGCTTAATTGGGGCTTCCTTGCAATGAAGCGTGATACAGTAAGGATACACTGCAGGGTATCCTGTGAATGAAGCAAGAATGGTGTACTGTGTCGACTGTCTTGAGGAAGGGTTTTGTCGGATTACCAGCTCGAAGATTATTTTTCAACAAAGAAATTATCAAAACCGACTGCTTAAAATGTAGGTGTTATCTGAAGTATGATAAAGTCTCTGTTACTTCCACAATTGAGACACCTCACATGGTTAATGGTGCCATGAAGCCGTTTGGGTGTGCCAACGAAATGAACATACATACCTATCTTCGAGAAACGTTACCTACACTCCTTCTGGCGCAGTCAGTTAAAATACTTTTGAACGTATATTTACCTCACTTTTTGAGTAGGTAGCTTTGATGTGGAAGGAGACTTTACAAATAGACAAATCACGGACATAGTACCTACGTACACTTGGAACAACAATTTGTGGATTACACGAAGTGCTGTCTCGTGGGGAGTCAAACCCGCACCTTCTAGTACAGCAGCAGCACTGACAACAGCTCTTTTTCAAGTAAAATCATCCTTTCTAGAATGTGGAGAGTCTGTATTACACAAAGAAGCTACAATTAAAGCACAAGAATGTCAATTTATTTATTTTTAGTACTTGTTTTCTACACGTCTTAAATACGTTAAAGTAGTAACCGGTTCCGTTTCATTACGACTTTTATTTATTTACTAGCTGTCCCGCGCAACTTCGTATGCGTAAATTTTCCCCGTTTTTGCAACATTTCACGTCGCTACTCCGCTCCTATTAGTCGTAGCGCAATGTTATATAGCCTATAGCCTTCCTCGATAAATGGGCCATCCAACAAAAAAAAAATATCTCAAATCGGACCAGTACTTCCCGAGATTAGCGCGTTTAAACAAACAAACAAACAAAGCAAACAAACAAACTCTTCCGCTTTATAATATTAGTATAGATATGTGCATGGGTTATTTTCGCTCGTTAAAGGCTTTATATAGGCACTTTTTTGTGTATTGTTATGACAGATTCATAAGACGTGAGTAATGTCATGCAGATGCGTTTCGTAATGGTGTCATTTGGCCTAGATAATGCACGACCGTGGTTGCATTTTTTACGCGAGCAATGTCCCAGGTTTGATATACAGGATGCAGGATAACTGCATACCACAGGATACTGGTTGTAATAGCCATAATCCGATGTTATGCAAACATAAACAATTAACCAATTGATTAGTATAATGTATGCGTATGATTATATTAGGTAAATTGCGTGATAATATAACGTAACATCTTGTTATAACCTTGATTTAATTGTGTGGTATATAATATACCCACCTAATTTTCATAAACTAATATTAAATGTTACTGCTTTAATACAAACCAACCGACCAGTAGTTCCAATGTTTAAAATAAACTACTAGAGAAAGATTAACAATCTCAGTTATTTATTGAGTTACTTATAAAATTGCGAGATTTAACTTAGGTACTGTAATGTGTATGTGTGCCAGGATTCTTACTCCAGGGAAGCAGGAATAAAAAGCTATTTCATTAGCCCAATAACGTCATATATTTAACAATATTGAATTCGCTTTTTACACTTCTAGACTTATTTTCAGACCGTCCGTCTTGACGCGTCCCTCATTTCTCTCGATTGTTTTTTCATTTTCTTGTTCCTAATTATTTCAAACTTTTAGAACGTCAAGACAAACAGTTAACAAGTAATGAGGCTTTATGCGAGCGGCCGGCCAAATCTCCGACGCACCTGCCACATTACCTACGAGTATATCTACGCTGTGAAATACTTGATATATATTTGCAATTAAATGATTAGCCCTATTATTATTAGGGATAGAAATAAATAATATTCGGTTGAACAACTATTTATTTACTTATTGAAAAAATTAGAAAATGTTATAACATATTTTACATTATTCTTAGGAGACAATATAATATTTTATTACAAAAAAAAATAGACATCAATACACATTAATAGATGACTTTTATTGATAATAATAAGTACCTAAGTAAATTCATACCTAATTAAAGATAATCTCAACTTTGGGTTCGATAGTATTCTTTGGAATTGATAACTTTCTAAATGGGTTTGGCGCAGTTCCGTACCGTTCGCATTTGGTTACGCAGATAGATATATGAAAATTTATAGGTTTTTACAAAAACAACATAAGTATTAAACTCATATATAAGCTTGTCGACAAATTTAATCCAAAACTGTTAATACATTACATATACCTTATATTCTTAATTTAATAGGTACAAATAAATGTTATTTATAAGGTTTTTTAATTCGAAGATCTAGCTTGCAAAAACCTTTCCAATGAAGTATGCCAAATTCAAATTACAAAGCACACGGTAGGTTGTGCCCGTTTATATTCTTCGACGAGTTCGAAAACGAATTGTGAGACCAAATCGAATAATTTGCAGCTATAAGCAGGTCCCCCCGACCTAGCGTCATTCAGCATGATTCATCAATTGAGACATAACATGGACATAACTATATTATTTTAAAGATGAACCTTAATCGGCATTTCTTGACAATTACTTTATTAATACAATAATTGCATTTTTAACCCAACTCGCTTGCAAAAAAAGCATAGAGAAATTTGAGGGTCTAGTAACATAGTCCAGATAGGTGGTTCGATTCCGGCCCCGGTTTGGCATACGGAAGTCTCGGGTTCGATTCCCGAGTCTGGACTTAAAAATTTTCTATTTTTCAATGTATTAATAATATCTGGTACCCAAAAAGTGTTTATACTTAAGTAAAAGACTGACACCCGTATTTATAAACGAGTCATTACTTATTCCTTAGCAATTACTTCATTGAGACATGGCTAGTTCTTAAAGTAATTACTTAGAAAAACCTATTTTATAGACAAGAAATATTATTTACTTCCTTGAGCAAACTAACCAAGTATTACCTATTTCTTAGCAACCGGTGAGCCGCAAAAAACGTTCCATTACATAAACAAGATTTTATTAAACTTGCAAAACAGAGAGCCAAAAATATATTACGACAAACTAAAATAGTTACAAAATTAAAACTTTAAAAATTAATAATACAGAAATTAATCAGACCAAATTTTGATTTTATCGATATTCTTCGATTTTAGTTTTCTGAATGTAACGAAATGCAACATAATTGAATAGTAATGCTACCAAATGAAATAGCCCGTCACACGTATTTAAAGTATTTTTGAAGAACTTATTTTTAATGTAGCGTCATAAAACTCGCTTGATGTCACCCAAGAAATGTCATTGAAGATATCACCTGTGTTTTACTGTTATACAATAAAGGAAGTTTTGCTGGTTAAATACGGGCACAAGTTACTATAATTTATGTAGCAAGGGTATAATTTTTAATGGTTGTAAGCCCGCAAACCTGCGACCGCGGTCAGCCTCCCCGTTGTGTCGCCTGCATTGCTTGTCCCGGTGATATCTCAAGTACCACAATCAATAGATTTTGTCAGTGTAGCCAGAAGCCCCTGTCAAGCATTACCCGGATAGGACAATGAACAGAATTATAGAAGATACAGAAGATGGTTTTGTGACGATGCAAGGAAAGAAGCGCCGACAGCCAACCTTATAGAACCGCTGCGGCAAAGCTAAGCTATGAGGACTCTGCGCACGCGTACGTACGCCAGAAGTTCCGCTACAAGCGGGGTTGCAGATTTTGGGTTGCGACGCATGGTACTTATGAGGGAGTGAAGCGTACCTACTGATATAGTTTTAATTTAAAGAGGTTTTAAGTTCTATTTACTTTTACTAGCACTTTACATAATGTATTATTGTAATTATGTTAGACGATAGGTAAGTTATAGATTTCTGTGGGCCATTGATGCCTAAAATAAATGGTATATTATTATTATTATTGTATTATTTACCGACTGGCTGGTATAGCGCCAAATAAATTGCTTTTATTTTCCAAACCTTCCATATTTTAAAATATCTGTTGATAAAAATTACTCAAGTAACGATATCGGTGACTATTGCTTGGCTAAGTATTCTAACGTTTGACGTTTCTTACTTCACTCATTTTCTTAACTATAAAATAGAAACTGTTGCTTAAGTAATTACTTTTACTTAAGTAACTGCTATTACTCGTTTATAAATACGGGGGTGAGAGAAATAGAACAGTCGTTGTCATAGGTGCCCTTCACTCGTGGCGTCTTAACATTACACTTAGTGACTTTGTAATATCAGTTTTGAAAAATATTTACCTAAGATATTAACCCTTAACCACCTACCACCTATTTTTGTCACACAACCACCACCCATACGTCTGTGATACCCCGGAGTCTAATCATTAAACAATGATTAGACTCCGGGGTTATGAGGATTAAGAGCTATGGCTTATACAAAACAACAACAACACACATACACCTTAAATATGTGGTAAATGGTTAAGTTAATGTGTAAAATATTTTTTTAAACTAAGGTAAATTACACAGTTATTCAGCATAATATGTAGCCATGACTTTAAGCCATGAGGGGGAAGTTTTTAGTGTACTTGCTGACCTGCGCAACTTCGTCTGCGTAAATTTTCCCCGTTTTTGCAACATTTTTCACTGCTGCTCTGCTCCTATTGGTCGTAGCGTGATGTTATATAGCCTATATAGGAAGGCTATAACCTTCCTTGATAAATGAGCTATCCAACAGTAAAATAACTTTTTATTTCGAACCAGTAGTTCCTGAGATTATCGCGTTCAAACCAACAAAATCTTTACTTTTACTATTAGGTCGTTATCCTGTATAACGACCTAATAGTAAATACTCTTACTTAAACACGGTTTTATACTTAAAACTCCCTGAAGTAGGCAGTCCATCCTTAGCTTAGTGAGTGCTCAATGGCACTACCTAAGCTATCAGTTCATCGTCTATGTCTGACCACTAGACTCCTTCACAATTGGAACAGGAATACTACTAGGGCTTTGGTAATAATGCGGCGTCTCATTCAACGTGGTGGCGCCAATCACCTCCCCCCCAGCGACGAGCAGCAGCCGTCTCTTTCTATGGTGACGTAGCAGCGACGTCACAGTTCCGAAACTGTGTTCGCCTCGCCGAGGAAAGCCAAGCGCGAGCCGACCGTCCGGCCGACGACGGACGCCGACGTTGTGGACGGCGTTTGCGCAGGAGACACTGAGGGTGTATGCGTGGTCGGGCTGGAAAAATAAAATATATATGTAAATAGGATGAAAATAAATAAATAAAAAACACCCTTTCCTTCCTTCCTCCAATCCGTTCGATTATAACGTAGCCTCGGTTCAGGATCTTTAATCACGATCTTTATTTCGTGTCCGTGACAAGCCCGTGCGAACTGGGCATGCGCGGTGCGCTCAAAGATGTCTGCCGCGTATGCGCGTTGATCCTTTTCTAAGCGAATCTCTCTGTTTACCATTATGACAAGATTTTGACAGTTCCCACAGAAAAAACAAGATGAATAAGGACCCAGGTCGACTGTGAATAAAAAAACTCACAGCCAGATATATATATTATAAATATATATATATATATATATATATATATATATATATATCTCTCTATGGCGCGGTAGGAGTGTATCCGACTGCTACGCAAGAGGTCGTGGGTTCGATTCCCACACGGAACGCCACTTTGTGTGAGCCACAAAATTGTTGTTCCGAGTCTGGGTGCTTTGTGTCCGTGACTTGTATGTTTGTAAAGTCCCCCGCGACACAGGGCTTGTACCCTACCCGGGAAAGGTCTTAAAAAAAAAAATACACACATGAACCCTGAAAGCATTGCTCTCCTTTTGTAGGGTTCAGTAGCCAAAACGGCATAACGGAACCCTTATAGTTTCGCCATATCCAGTGCCAGAAAGCTGTAATTTTGCATGGATACACATATTACCACGCCAACAAAGTGAAATAATAAAATTTTGAAAAACTTTTTTTTGAGTGTACCCTCCCCAATGCGTAAAGAGGTGATGTGATTTTTATTTTCTTACCCACCAAACGTTTAGGGGTTTTAAAGATCAATTTTAGATTTAGGGATCCGTTTTACAAAATATTAAGCTTTAAAGTGCAAATTTTTGTAAGAGTTAAGTGTCCCTCCCCCCCTGCCAATTAAATGGTTAATGTTGGGTATGTGAAAAAAATCGCTCTTGTAATATATATAGTGAAATTAAAAGGAAAATTATCACTGCTAAGTAGGCTTAAGTAGGATCAGCTGTTACTTGTAAACTTGTAGTTTACGAGTAACCGCTGATCAAATGAGAAGTAACGAAATTTTCGTACAAATTCCATTGAAAATTATTAATAAGTAAGTATAACGTTGTACCCTTGAACCCTACATTGTACGTAGCTCGACATTCACTTGCCCGGTTTTTATTTGAATTGGTTGTTAGCCCATAAATGAAATTTCAGCAAAGTGATTTATTAGCAAAGTTTAGATAACTTCAAAGAATAGCTGGAGAAACAGACTACGTAGGTTTAGTAATAGGATTCCACCGGTACCTTGTAGATACAAACCAAACAAAATGGACACGGTACACCACAAACAATTGTGGTTTTGTTACATTTTTTGTAAATTTCAGCAAAATGTTGCTCTACATCTTGCGGTCCAACGGTCTCTTCAGTTTTACGAGAGCCATATTGTGGTCTCGGGTAATATTATTATGCCATCAACTTTACAGCCGTCGATGTATTCGATCAATTACGAAATACAGAAGCCAGAACTGTTATAATGTGGATCTTTCAATTTATCTGGTTTTGTAGCGGTGATGCGGTGTGGATCTAAATGTCTGATTGAGTTTTTATAACCAAGTCACGAACTAATACTTTATCTGTTCACTGTCAATATGTGAAAAAGGTATTTTCCTCAGTTAAAAACGATATAAAGTGGATACTAGTACTATGTACCATTGACCAGTAGAAAAAAAATTCTATGCTGATATTTGTTATTGTATCTAAACATAGAAATTATCAAATTGAATCCTCCTTTAAACAAGGTACAACAAGATAGGTCTAAGGTACGCTGGTACGAGTACCTGTGGGCGAAAGTGCACAAGATGTAGGTCGCAGATTCACAACATCATGTCAGGCGAGTTTTCATTAGAGCGATTAGTTTCATCACCACTGTACAAAATCGATAAAGAAAAACATTGTGAAGAACTCGAAACATACTAGAACCATTGAGGTATTAATGTACCTACATATCATCGCGATGACTAGAACCTAATATGCCAAGAAATGTGACATCTACTAATCCGCTATGAAGCCACCTGGCAGATTATGTTCGGTGCTGTGGTAGATGTGTCGAGTGGTCGAACATCATGCATGAAACCACGAATACATTGCGAACTATTTGGTTTGACATTCTTTTAATTCGGACTTTAATTATTTTTGATTAAAACAAAAAGTTAAAGAACCGTCGAGGCTAACCTATAAAGTCGTGTTAAAATGTAATAATGAAAAATTTCATTTTTTTAAGCAAGTAAACTGTGATAATAGATTCTTTATGAATATTGTAAACATTTAACTTTAAGAAATTATGTTCTATACGGGGAAATCTTGAGTTTGATTCTCACATCCTGATCTACAGTCCTGATACCTGCTCTCCTGGGAGCTGGACGTTACTGTACCCTCAGAGAGCAACATAGTCATTCTGAGCAGCTTAAAACAAACATTCCTAAGTCGCTTCAAGCGGAATCACTTGGAAGTTGTTCCACTGTTCAATAATCTCGACTTGACCATAATCCATAATCAGTCGAGACATTTGCTTAAGGCCAAGCACGAAAGGTGTTTCTAACATGTTCAGATTTGGTATGCATGCCTGCGTTTTTAAATATTATTATTTTTTTAAAATATTTAATTGATTATATACTACACTTTTCTGTTTTTTACTGAAACACTATTACATACCTGACTACTCGGCCTCAACACAAAGGTGCCATCAGGCTGTCCCTTCAGTAGATTCTGCGCCTCTCCTCTATCGATGTTCATGTAATACGGCTCGTTCTCCACGGGCACTGGCAGCGGCCTGTCTGCCATGTTGGTGCGGCCATGCTTGCGGTCCTCCGGCCATTTGCGGCCGTCTTCTGATGGTGGGGCCTCGGCTTTGTGTTCGGATTCTGAATCTGATGATTGGTGGTCGTCGTTTGTTTCTGTGGAGGAAATATTGGGAGTTGTTGTAATGATATAACTTATAAAGTTACTCGGGATTTTTAGTGACTTTTTAGCTGTAGTTCATCTAGGAAAAAATCAACTGATTGTTAAAGCAATATTAAAAATAAAAAAAATATGTTCTGATAGGTTAACTCTTTACTTCTTTAACATGAACTGATTGCGTTAAGTGTGTTTCTCATCCAAAATAATTATGTCGATTTATTAGATGGCTCGAGTTGGCTCTGTATAAATTGGCTACATATCGACAACCAATACTCCAAAAAGTATGTAGTTTATCCAATCGTAGTAGTTTTGTCGATTTTATTTGTCAAAACAGCTACGATCATGTGACTTGTAGTAGAT
The DNA here is from genome assembly GCA_945859575.2 of Herminia tarsipennalis. Lineage (NCBI taxonomy): Eukaryota > Metazoa > Arthropoda > Insecta > Lepidoptera > Erebidae > Herminia > Herminia tarsipennalis. The sequence continues at coordinate 20,147,547 of OX243855.2, forward strand.
TTGTCCGAGGAACAGCTAATTAAACATAAGTTGCTGTATTTAAGCTGCAGCTGAAAAAAGAGATAGGCCCATAAGATCGAGCTAGTAAATTCCCTCACCTGCTACCACGTCAGTAAGACAATGCACTATGTGGTAGAAGAAGTCCACTACGCTGCTGCCGAGCCTGGCACTCAAGTTATACATGAGAGGAACACTCACTTTTAACCACCAGCACATTGTCAGTACACACTGTTATTTTACAAGCAAATTAGTTTCAGGGCATTTTTGGTCTTAAGTATTTTCATAATGATTTTGGATTATTTGTTAGTCTAGTCGAATTAATATCTATTCTATGGTGGGTGGTTTTCTAAAATTTAGTCGTAGATAGAAGATATTCTAGATTGGAATTTTCACTTTGATTGCTCTATCTAATCCTCCTATTACAAATTCAAATGTTTAATCACAAAAAAACGGATTTGTGCGTGTATTTGGCCCACAGTTTATGACCTGGACGACCTGGATGCTGTTTAGTGTTAATCAAAATACAAACAAAGTCGCGGGAAGTGCTATGTTTAAATAAATGTGTCATATGAAAGGCTATTATATCCCATATCATAAGTCTAATTAATATCAATTCCTGTGACACGGCTAAGTGTGATTCAGCTCTGACTCACAAGTAACAAACTAAAGTAGCTAAAGTGATATCAGGCGCAGTCGCAATACAATTAACGGTCTCATTTGATTAAGATCTATTGCAAAGCTTCATGGTTCATAACCATGATATGATCCAGTTTATTGTATGGTAATAAAGATCTCATAGCCCACTTCAATCACGGTGGTCAATGTTATCAAAGACTAGCCGTCTACGCAGAAGATATCACAATGCACAACTGTACACAGACCTAAACGGATTTTTTTTATTCTATCATGCTGAGATGGAATTTTTTTTAAAAATATTCTGAAATTGGTGAATTTTCTAATCTTGATCTGTTCGATGATATCGCCCAATCAGGTAATGGAAGTTTGCTACCAAATCGGTGAAAATTTCAGTAGAAACAAATCTAAAAGTGAAAGTAATCAGTATCCTGTTCCCCGTGAACACGGAATATAGATCGTGAATAAAGACCCTAATTCCTCCAACACCTACAAATAAAAGTATTCCGTAGTTATAATGAAATCGTATTCTGTAATTATAAACATTCAAAATTATAAAACGAGCAATTTGAAAAGAGTGGCCGCAAGTTTTTATTGCCAGGTTCTTTTCTCCGGCTTAACCTATTGTTTGTGAACTTGGCATTACATGTTTATGAAGAATCTCGACGTATCACAAGAGTTGTTTTGCATCCTAAGTGAATAAAGAATTTTGTTTTTTTTTAAACCAACACACACAAAGTTGAGTATATTTCTTCACAGCACAGTATTTTAGTTTCTTTTATATAAGTATCACTGATTATACTATTCACCACCACACTTCATTCTTTACATTACACAATATTATTTGGGTTTTTAAACCGTTAATACGCTGTCTGCAATGCAAGTGTCGCTACTGCTGTACTAATAAGGAGTAAACAAAATAATTGTTCCACACTTACCACCCAATATTATTTAGTTTTGTTTTCAAACCACTAGTTAGTAGATTAGGGATAAGTCGATAAAATATTCAGAGCATATCGACAAAGAAACGAAATGCTTTATTTAGTCATTTTTTTTAATCGATGATCGATATCTGTGCCGTTTTTGACATCTGCACTGAATACCACATCTGTTAATAATTTGAATGTTTGTAAATCTTGTGGGGCAAAGATCATATTTTGAACTATTTAACCTTCTAAAAACAGACACAGATGAAACATGATAATGAGATACTATTAGAAGAGGGGAATCTGACTGCATATGTTACTAAACCAAACCTAAATATTTCTTGAAGTTTGAGACATAAGTAACTGCAATTACATACCTAGCTCCTTTGCTACATTCGTTTATTTATTTCATCTTATCTAATTCGAAGTGAAAAATAATTTAATAGTAAACAAAAAGCTTTCTGTCTTTTGAAATATATCGATAACCTGCAGGGTGCGTAAACGCATCTCTACTCACATGTCACATTGTCGCCCCACACTTGCACATGTTGTAAAATAAAACAATGTTTAATGATGAGAAAGTGGCGGTCCTGGCGTTGTTTTTTTTATGTATTGTTGTTTACCGATGACTGTCTCTAATAACTGTTTTTTACCAAGTAAAAAAATATGTTTATTATATTTAAGTTCCATTTTCAACTGACTTCAAAAAGGAGGAGGTTCTCAATTTTTTTTTTGTATGTTTATTCACCGATTGCGCAAATACGGCTGGACCAATTTAAAAAAAATATTTTTGTGTTTGAAAGGGTATACTTCCAAGCTGGTCCCATTGTCATCAGATCACGATCTGATGATGGGATCCTGGAGAAATCGAGGGAACTCTTCAAAAGTTTAAGGCACACCTATAGTGATTTAGGTATATTTCATAGTGATTCGTGCATTTACTCTTAAAAAGCATCGATTAGTGAATTGAAACGATTCAGTTACTTTAATATGGTATTGAGTAGCACTTTATTCTCGTCATACTACAATATAAATGTAATAGAGCTGATAGTGAACTCCTCAACAATGAACGGCCCTGCACCGGGGCAAGTAATTTATTGTAAAAGGATTTGAGCAGTTGACATAAGCCTATTGTAACTTAAGTGAATTACAAACCAACCCACTAAAAATATAAATATAAAAATAAGGAAACCAATCACGAAACTATAAACGTTTTGCAATTTTGGCTACGGAACCCTTAAAATGGTCTTCACAACCCCTGAACGTTTTTAAAAGACGGACGGACGGACATGCCAAAACTATAAGCTTAGCTTAGCTGCTACTTTGGCTACTTATTCAAGCACATGAAATTCTTGCAGTTATTTTTTAACACCTTTGTGTATGATGGAGTTAGGCCTGAACATTCGTAAAAAAATATAAGCAACCCAATTGAGAACCTCCTTCTTTTTTGAAGTCTGATAAAAATACAAAATATTTGACTCAAATTCAAAAGTGATCCCAGTGAACGCATGTTTTATCAAATGAAAAAAAACAGAATTGAATCATATAGATAGGTGGTTCGATTCCGGCCCCGGTTTGGCATACGGATGTCTCGGACTCGATTCCTGGGTCTGGACTTCAAATTTTTCTATCTTTCAAAAATGCAATTATTGTATTTATAAAGAATTGAATTGAATCATCCATAAGCAGCACCTACTGGTAAAAAAAGTGTAGTATGAAATTCCGCCTTATTTTCGTTGGCTGTGTTAATTAGAGCTAACAATATAACATATATATAAACGACATCTGTTGTCGATGCACTGAAACTAATAGAATACTTTTCTAGCAAAAACCAACTGTTTACAACAGCGCTCGCGCCTCGCGAGTTTAACAACCTCTATAAGTATCATAAATTTATTCTCAAACTTACCTCGTCTAATTCCGAATCTGTTCTCAAAGATACTGAGTATGTATCCTAGGAGCGATTCATCTTTTTGCTTATAGTTGACGTCGCAGTAGTCCTTGCTTAGCTGCACTGGCTCCAAATAGTCCTCTACTGGTAACTTCGTCGGCTGAAATTTACAACATAGTTCTGAAACATATTGTTAGATGGCGCTATACCATAGCAAGTAGGTTTCATAGTATGTGTTTTGAAAAATGTAATTTATATGAAATATAGCCTACATTCTTAAACAATATTTTACTTTAAGATGTTCTTAGAAGGGTTTGTGTAGCCACAATTCTTGTTTTTATACCACTAAGTAAAGAGACGAAGCAGTCCAGCAGCCTCATGGTAAACGTAACGCTCAGGGGCGGATTTAGGGTGCACCTAGGGTGGCCAGCTATTAAGGGCGGCCAATCGTGAAAAAAATTCACTAATGATAACAAGAAACAAAGTACCTAAATATTCTAAAAAATTATAATATATACGATGCAGTGCAGTGCGACTCCGGTCAGGAGTCACACTGCACTGCATCGTATAACAATAATCTTCATAAATCACTTTCGTGCATTTTATGTGCCTTTACAAAATATATAAATACGGATAAAAAGTAAAGACCTAATTATTTAGTTTAAAAAACAAATGCAAAAAAAATGCTTCTTTGTACAGAAATATGTAACAGATTTTCGCAATCGAAAGCGTAAGCTACTTCCTGGCGAGACTAATACGATGGAGAGACGCAACTAATTTATAAAAAAACAGAATCAATACTTTTTTGGTATTAAGTAATACATTGTCAGAAGAACTCAAAAAACGACGGGATGCTTAAAATTACTGTACAATATAATTAATTTTATTACTAATCTGACAAAACTAAGCAAAAAAAGAAAATGCCAAAGTATTGCAAATAACCTATTCTACAGACTTAGAAGACAGTTTTACATTAAAATGTCTCCATATTCTATTTCAATGTAGTATTAAAAAAAAGCGCATGTCGGAACATGTGTAGAGTGAAGAGTGTAGGGTTCCGCAGCCATAATTACAAATAAATATAATACATATGAAATATACGATAGGAAAAGTTGCACCAACAGAAGAGCGAAAGTTTATGGCACTTAAACCCTTTTGATGAGAAGCACAGTTTATCGGCAATAGCTCTGCTCAAAGACTATATTTGATCATATCACAAATTATTTGATGTAGTTAAAAGTAGTTGATAATGCAGTGTTCGGCAAACTTTATGTGTTTAAGGTACACCTACCAAGTCAAAAAGTTTTGGCGGTACCTATTGAACATAGAACCACATACATAGAACAAAAACCTTCTTGTTTTTTTTTGTTCAAAGGGCGCTAAGTGGTATGTTGTAAGGGCACCAAATCCCATGATGCCCCGTCCCGGATATTTATTATACATTAATTGCATTACCACCAATCATAGCGAGGCTGATCCGTATGCGTAACACCAACTTAACATAGCGTTCAATTCGATTGTACGACTTATAGTACGATGACGTTAATATTTTAATGTTGCCTTGCATTTTTTGTGGAATTCTTTTAAATGCTAATATGTCCGCCAGATATGCACATTTTGCTAAACGTTCTTATTTTTTAAACAGAAAAGTAAACTCTGAATCCTGGCGCTCTAAAAACATTTGTGTCTCATTTTTGAGCTCGTAAATCTGAGGAAGCACTTTTCCGTGAGAAAGCCATATGATAGTACTTATGTGTGCTGTACAAACCAAACGTGATTAAAGACCTTCTCCCATTTCCTGATACACTTCATTATACAGATGAAAGTTCAGCTAGGTCCAGGTCGAATAATAATAATAGACTTTTATTTCAAAAAACATCCATAGGTTGGTTAGTAATACACTCATCAATTAGTAATACTTCGGTTATTGCCATTGACAACAAAATATTGAACATACCAATTAAACGAAAATCAAACTGGACTAGAGTTGCTTCTTAACAATGTTTATGATATTAAAATAACAAATGCGTCGATACTATTAATCTTCGTTTACCATCTTAATTTATAGAACAAAAGGTGACTAATAAAGAGTATAATTATTTACATATCGCGCTCTATCTCGCATACGCTATCTGATTCCAATCTAAGCAAAACTTGTACTATGGAAACCAGCTATCTAATAAACACACTTATATATTTCTATATATATACATATTATAGATAAATTACACCCAGACACAGAATAAAACATCGTGCTCATCACACTAAGTTTTGTTCTGGATGGGGATGGAACCCTAGATGATAGAGAGTGCCCAAGATAAATCAAGAACCTATGACGAAATAAATAAATAAACCCACGACCTCTGGCTTATCAGTCAGGGTGACTAACCACTAGACCAACAGGCCAGCATAAAAATCTTTTCGAAATACTTTCTACATTTGAAAAGGAATTCTGCATCCCTGACAGTTTAATAAGCGGCAGAAGACTAAATCCAACTGGCAATCGAGATGTTGCGGTTCCAAATACCACATTAACACAAACCATTTAGCTTACCAGGATTGCTAGTAATCTGCAACACACACTACTATTATCGCCATTTAGCTTACTTGGAGGAGTTTGCAAGACTGCTAGTAATATGCAACCCACGTAAATTAAAAATTAAATCGTACAATTAATTAGTTTGGGTGCTCAATCTTAATATCTTAACATCTTGGGACAACTCACACAACGCTATCTGATCCCAAACTAAGCAGAGCTTGTACTATGAAGTCAGACAAAATACTTATATATTTCTAAATACATACATAATATAGATAAATAACACCCAGACAAAGAATAAACCATCGTGTTCATCACACAAAGTTTTATCCTGAGTGGGGATCGAACCCACGACCTCTTGCGTAGCAGTCGAATATACTCCCACCGCGCCACAGAGGCAGTCATATCAAATTGACAGTCCGGCTACCTCTCCGGCATAATCAATTAATTTAGGTTTTTTTCCAAATAATAATACTAGTTTGCTCTTTGAAGCAAATAATATAACTCACCTGATTCGTTTGACTGCATTCACTAGTTTGCCTATTAACATGAACAGAATCATACATGTTAGCAATACTGTCACTATTCTCATATACATTCGAGTCTTTCACACTCTCAACTCTTTCTACCTTTTTTTCTTCAATCATCTCTGGTCTCTTAAAAAATGGCACTTTAAACGATTGAAAAAGTTCTTGAATTTTCACTATACAAGGTTTGACACTAACTGCTCTGGTGTCGACAGGTTTTTCATTTACTTTTTCTACATCATTATAACATAAGTCTTCGTAAAAATGGTCTTCAATACATTTCTCATGCAGTTCTTCGGGAGTTGACAATGACTTATATTTTGGTTTTGATTCTACTTTTTTATAAGTCCTAGATATGTAATATCTACTGTTTCTTTTCATAGCGTAATATCCTCTGTCATTTGAATTCTCTTGTTTTGAAAATCTAGCCTTTATATCGAAGAAGGGGTACTCATACGAACTCAGTCTAAAGAGTTTTTTTTTCTTTGGAGTTCCAGCGTCCATAGGTAAGTATGAAGGGGCTCTTTCTACCTTTTGTTGATGTCTGTATAGGAAACTCTTAGCTGGTACAAGTCTTCTTATTAGCTCTTCAACTGTACTTATCGTTGAAGTACTCGTTTGTTCTTCTTTCTTTCTTATCGGTATTGTTTGATATTGACTTTCTATATCAGTATTTTGTTGCTTCTCTGATGTAACTTCCTCGACTATAACGTTCTTAGCATTGACTTCTGTATCAGGATCATCAATGATTTCATAATTGTCTTTGGTATCTAAATATTTATAAGGATTAAGTTTTACATCTTCAATGAAGTTGATAAACTTTTTGGCATTAATTTTTGGTTTCCATAGCTTCACTATCCCTTCGCTGACATCCTGAAAATTGAAGTTATGAATGATGTAATTCTAGATTAAGCAGATTAATTCAATTAGTGTGTTGATAAATGAACAGATGTTGCATGACTGATGACCTTTGTCAAATTAAACTCATCTAATTGATCTAATTAAATGGTGTGCAAAATGCAGAGCGTATGTATGTAGTTGTTGCTCTGCTATACACAGTTAATACCTAATAATAACACAATTTTTTAAAAAAAGCAAAGTGTAAAACTTTATTTGTTTGCTGTAGGAGACAATCTTCCGAACTTCTAAGCTGACAGGTATTATTTAAATTTTGTAGGCTGGAAAGAGACATAAGTCATATTTATTATTGACGTGGGAGGAGCCGCGGGTGTTTATGTATAATTATTTTCTAGTTTTGTAAATATTGATTACCGACATAATTATTAGCTAACGTGGTTAACAGCTGTAGATTTTCAGATACACCTACACATACCATCAAGTAGGTATACAATATACGAGTACATATTTATTTATTATTTCGAAGTAATTTCTCGCATATGATTTAATGATAACTAGTTTCAAGAAAGTTAGCATTGAATTGAAATACTCTAAACTACTCTATGTTCGTTTGAATTTTTTTAAGAAAAATAAAAATATTGTGCAAACAAAAACTTGTCACGATCCGATTTTATTTGTTTGAATTCTTGAGGAATCTCACAAGATAAAAATGCCGCTAGACCAACAACGGTTATAATAATCTTAAGGATTTGCTATGTTTTGACAAAATTCATTACTAAGATCGTAAATTTTAATAAATAAATAGTTTTCCAGTTAACATAATTGTATTTATTGTTAAATGCTAGATACCTTCGAGTTCGGACAGGGTTTTTTTACACACCCTCATACATACACACTGGATTAGTAGGTAGCAGGTAGTTTTAGCATTATTATTCAAGGGTTGTTTCTCACAAGTAGCCTTCTGCCGTCGATATTCTTCTCCCTAGTAAAGTCAACGAACTCATCCAGCTCCCACCTCTGCAGCAACGTCGCGACCCCTTCCTCATCAAGCTCCTCCACTCTTTTGTATTGGTTCTGTTGTTTCTCCATTACCTATTCAATGGTGAGTTAAATAAAAAAATAAATACAGACGACTTTTAACTTAGTCGACAAACTTCGGGACCTAACCCCGCGTGTTGTCAAGGTAATAAAAAAAACAAATTTTTGTTGGTACTTTAGATTTTTGTATCGCTTGTACACCTGATCAAATTCATATTTTAATTATTATTATAATTGATTTGTTTAGATAGTATTTTTTCGCTTGACAAAAATAATAAAACGTTGATATTTTCAGTTTATTTGCTGACCCGCGTAACTTCGTATGCGTAATTTTCCCCGTTTTTGCAACATTTTTCATTACTGATCCTATTGGTCGTAGCGTGATGTTCTATAACCTACAGCCTTCCTTGATAGATCGGCTATTCAACAGTAAAACAATTTTCCAATTCGGACCAGTAGCTCCTGAGATTATCGCGTTCAAATAAACAAAGAAACTCTTCAGCTTTATAATATTGGTAGAGATTTAACGTCCTCATTGGCATTGTTTTTTACAATTTTAATGTGCAACATTTCAATGTAAAAAAAAGCTATATATATAATGCTTTCTGAATCTACCCTATCAATTTGTCGACTGATTTTAAAATCAGTCGACAATCTCTCGCAGATAACGACGTTTCTCTAACAGAAGGATCCGCTAACCAGGCAATTAATGATTTGTAACTTCTCATCATATGGCTGTAAACCAAAAATGTTTTGTCACACTTATTTCAATTTACCATCACGATAGAATGTTTCGCCCATACCTAGTACGCTTTAAGTACTGACATATTATCCCAACTTACTAGTAAAGGAATAGTTGGAGTTATATTCCATTTATCTCTACCGGTGGAGACAGCTGGAATTTTTTAATTATAATGATTTAATTAAGTAATTAGGTACACAAATAACAACTCTTATTTTAGCATATTAATGAAACCAGTACTTTCAGAAGGATTTTTTTCCAGAAGGTTATGCGTGTCTATATTCTTCACAAGAACATTATTTGAAAACACGCCTGTCCTGGTAATTAGCACAAACCCGCTAAGTGTTATACATATTTGGAATCGTCTTAATGTGGCCTTCAACTTGTTTTGACAACAGAAGGAAAAATAAATCGAGTGTGACAAGTAGATATCACGTCTCATGGCAACCATTTCTTTTGAGGTATTTAACGATTCCAATCAATACTCGAAACTTTCAGCTGTTTAGATGTAATGGTGGAATAGAGAAACTCACAAACATTTATAAAACATGAACCTTAATGAAACGAAGTTTTCGCTACGCTAGGACAAAATGTTTTTTATTATTTATATAGATGTCTATTGTTGTAAATAAAATTAACTTCCAAATCTCTATAATCTGAATAATGTTGCGGTAGCGAGTTTGTTTACCCAAAACCCAAAATAATAATACAACAATGTCTATCTTTCTAGAATTTTATACCTCAATTTCAAACTAAAATGATCCACTGACCTCTACAATTAATTTATTCACCACAAAAGCACATCATTCACTTGGTTATTCACAGTATCTCGCTCACACTAACTAAAATCAAATCAATCTTTCCTTTACAGCAAAAAGGCACCCCGCACTGTCCGAATCTCGGGCAATACTGTCGCGATGACAGTGTCGACAAAGTGGACACAATTAGTTTAATTGGACATCAGACTGTACGTGAGTATGTGCGAGTACCTACCTATGTAGCAATTAATGTAGTCACAAAGAGCCCGAGTACAGAAAGTAACCTGCTTACAACGCTCGCGGTGCGCTCGAGCAATGCACACATAGATATCGCACACAGACACTGACCTCTATAGTACTAGTAGGTACGCTGGGCAGGCTACCCCGACAATCACAACGACTGCCTTATGATTTTGATGTTGTACACGGTCATTTGACTACATAAAATGGAAGTCTATACTTGTATAACAAGGATAGCAATAACATACATTTGTATATATTACGGGTCTTAATCGCGTGAATAATTTAAGGTAAAATACCTTGTTTCCCGTTGTTTCTCGTCTTCCCGTGACCACGGCCGTTGCAATACGGTCGAAACGTCGGGCAATAAACAAGGTATTTTACCTTAAATTATTCACGCGATTAAGACCCGTAATATATATATTTTAATAATGTGTACAAATCGCGAAAGTTTATCAACATTTATAACATACATTTGTCATTCATAAGTATCAGAAAAGTTCATAGGACGGTCATTCGATTCCGCATTAGAAATTGTTGTCACTTAGTACGGGGTAGCCAACCACGCGTACTATAAGCATAACCTATAGAGGCCAGTGGCTCACGGACATCAAATCTCGGGACGCCTTCTGAACAAAGCGGTGATTCCGTGTCCGTGAACGATACTATGCATTCGTTACTCGAGCTAGGTACATTATATTAAGTTGCCTTCTATATTAACGGTATTTTGTGGTGTAGGTGTAAGGCAGTTTGATTTTGGAGAAAGAGGAAACAAGTAAGAATAAAATTTGCGCACCGACAGTACGGTGATAAGTATTCGTACTGTAAATATAAACAGACCAACTGACTATGAACATATCAGTTCGTACCGCATATATCTTACTAAAATCATAAACATTGTTACAAAAAGGCTGTGAAGTTTAAAAATGTTTTCAGAAATATGGTTTAAAGCTACGTATAAATAAAAGCAAGATAAATAAACATATTCTAAGTACTTTGAAATGGCGTGGAAACGTTAATAAGCACTTGACATGGATTCTCATTCATGAATATATTAATGATTTGGAAATTTCATTTTATTTCATTAGAATGGCGATCACGACCTGGTGGCGCAGGACTGGCCAGTGGCGATCTTTTAGTGGGGGGGGGGCATTGTTCAGCAGTGGACGTCTTTCGGCTGAAACTAACCAGCAAACTAACATAGAACCTCATATAGTAAACCAAAATGTCACAAAATCCACATAGGCATACCTACACGATAGTCTAATACTATATTGGTAGTGTAGCTATTGTATGTCTAATGATGTCGGTAACACCGGAGTTGGCTATTACAACGAGTATCCTGTAACGTATATTTTTTTATTAATTCATCTATTATTTTATGGTCAATTAGTTTTGTTGCTATTATGGTTCCTGTACGATACTTATATTTTAAATTAATAATACTAATTTAGTAAATTTTGTGCAGATGATGGCTAAATATATGTTAGTTGTTATTTCTAAATTAATTTTGATGAATCTATAGGTATCCACGCGGACGGAGCCGCGGGTGAAAGATCACAGGAAATCTAAATCTATCAGTCTATACTATCAAATTCAATCAGATTACTATTTCACATTTTTCCGTAGAACAATATCTTTATTTTCTCCCTGGTCCATATATATTTTTTTAAAGACGACCCCCCTGTAGTTTACAAACCCTGTGTCGCGGGGGACTTTATAATCATAAAAGTCACGGACACAAAGTACACCCAGACTCGGAACAACAATTTGTGGATCACACAAAGTGGTGTCCCGTGTGGGAATCGAACCCACGTCCCCTTGCGCTCTTGCGTAGCAGTCGGATACACTCCCACCACGCCACAATAATAATAATACCTATATACACAATTAAAAAGGTATTGTAATATTACTTATTTGGTATCTTTATCTATAAAGAAAAAGAAACCCGTATTTTGACCGACTATTTATGTCTTGCCAACAGCGAGTCTTTGCACAGGCACAACCAATAGCCAAAATTATCCACGAGCATCTTGCTCTCCTGCAGATTCTTCCTGAGCCAGTAGGTAGCTACTACTGGTAGGTACTAGAGAAAAGTCGTCTCACGTTGTACTGGGATCGCTCTATCATCACAGATGGGACTGTTGTTGCCAACAAGCCTGATTTTGTGGTGACAGATTGATTACAAAGCGTCATGCATTTGATCGTCATTGTCACCATTCCTCATCTCGTGAAAGCGGAAAGAGACAAACGAATTAATGTTCGCAGATTTTAAATTATTTTACCGACAGTCCTTTCAGTCAATGGACTGATTGTCAAGAGTCTCGACCAACAGGGGTCCCTATTTAGAATCTTTTTCCGTACCCATGGCAAGCTCATAAGGAACTGTCAAATGGTAAATGGAAAACTGCGCTTAGTAATGCATCAACGCGCATACGCGGCGGACATTTTTGAGCGCGCTGCTCATGCGCCTTTAATACATTTGTGAGCACACCTCCTCATTTATTATTATGACAATATTTTATCAGTTAGCATGGGCTTGCCGTGGACACGGAATAAAGATCGTAAATAAGGACCTTATAGAGGCTTGCGTTAGGCAGTTGAATCAAAGGCTTTGATGCAGAAAATAGTACCTACTTCTCGACACAGCTAGCATAATGATGGGGTTCCTTTCTATGGTCCCCTGTACATGTCAAGTTTTTGTTTTATATATTTTTAAATATATTTGTTTTTATGTATATTTACAAATCCGAAAAACACGTCGACCCGTGACCACAATCGGTGCAACTCGATCGAAACGTCGGATAAATAAAAGGTTCGTACCTTGAAATATTTCATATATGTGTCATATATGTATTATGTATCCCGATAATATTCTTATATGTGTAAATATCGCGAAAGTTTAAAAACAATTATTTACATAAATATATTTTTTTATTAAATAAAGTGTGTTTTGTGAATATATTGGTAAGAAACCGTTCTTAACAACATTTTGTTGGCTTCCGTTCTTAGGAACCAGGATATCCTTGAACATTACTTACTATACATCCTTTGTAGTTCACTTTAAATAGTCCATTAATCAAATAAAAATGATATTTTTAATAACTATGGATTACTTAAATGTCATTAGGGTTGGCAAGATTAAATCATTCGTTTTTATTCAAACTATGAAATTACTATTTTTTTTCTCGATTGTATCATAATAACTTATTTATGGGGCCATTACACTGAGTGAATCATTTATTTAGCGCTACGTACACAGCGACACGATCGCCGGCCTCACTCTTCCGCACACAACCATTTCTTCACAGTGCGCAGGAGCGTAGGTCAACATAAAGTCGAATATTCGTTCGTACATATGTTAGATTACGAACGCCATGACTATGACAATACGAAAATGTTCGTTTTTGCATTTGTCCGCAACTTCAAGATTTATTTGCGGGATCATATTAAAACATATCCTTAAATTTCTTTATTTCATCTACTAGAAAAACTCTTTGATTAGTGACACAATTTTTTTCGTGTCCAAATATTTAGGTTTCTATATAAATTTTTGAGAGAGCCGAACCTTTGTTTCGCGTAATCTACCCTTAAGAAAAACGAACCGCCTTCAAGGGAAAAAAAAAACATCACTGTATGCTAATTTCGCTGACTCACTCCTTTGTTTTAGTTTATACATCTCTGATAATTTATAAGCTAAGACAACGTTTTATACATTAAAACCTTACCAGAAAAATATGCAGTAAAATAGCGAGGCGAAATAGTCGAGGAGAGATAGAGGCTATTGATAATGTACTGTTTCACACACACGCAAAGTCCACATTCTTCTACGTTAAAACTTGGTGCTTACGCACCAAGTTTAAAAAAATCACGTCGAACTACAGGGCTTTAAAAAGATAACCAAAATAAATGTCTGTTTTCTGCGGTTTTTTGCAACCTTGCAAATTTGACGCAATATATGCACGCACTAAAAACCAGGCAACCGTGCGAATACGACACAAATTAGAAATGAAGGAAATGTTAACATGCTGTTTGAAATTAGCATTTCGGAAATTGAAATTACATGCAATACATCAAAGACACGCCACGTTTTGCATACAACTTGATCGCTTCTTTAGTTTAAATTTGAATATATTTCCACATTCGACTGATGTGCCAAACCCAGACGGCGTCAACATATTTTTATCAAGGGTTTTATTTACTCATTTCATTGTATCACATATGAAAATGCATTGCCCTCCGCCCTCCACCGCTAGCGACTTCAGTTTATTTTGCATTTCTATGTTATTTTAAACCGTTTAAATAATACGACGTTGTGTAGAGTGCTAAAAATTATGTTTCTTCAAATTGCATAAAATCTAAAATTGTCTTATATAATTATAAATTTTACGAAGATCTGTAATGATTCTCATCTCGTTGAGCCCTTTTACACTCATCTCATCAAGCTATGTAGGAATACCTAATTCTTTGGCATGTTCTACTACCCAAGAACCATAACACTGCAGATTTTCATAAATAATCCAATACGAACCTACTCATATTTGATGCGAAATAGGTTAAAAACGTTTTGAATCATTAGTCACAGTCCATTTGTCTAGACACTCGTAAGGAATTATACATGCAAACCTTAACATGCATCATTCAGTAGTTTTTGCGCGTATCGAATGTTAGCCACGCTAATACTAACCGCCCGCCGCGACTTAGCCCGAGTTGGACTATGATACCATAAGTGCCTATTTAAAAGTGCACTTATACGATTATATCATCTGCTTATACATAGGTAAGGTACACATTATAGAAAATACCCTCATCAATTTTTTTTATGCCTACTAAAACATGATGCCAAAGTATAAATTTATCAAACTATTGTTATGCCTTTAATAGTTATGCCAAAGTCGCCATGCGAAAGATAAATAAAATTATGTGAATAAAGAGGATCCCTTTTGTATGATCCACAAATTGTTGCTCCTTTAGTTTGAACGCAATGTGGGTAAATAGGGGCCTGTGGCTTGTACGTTTATGAAGTCACACTTGATGTAGAGATTATCAGATGACAATCTCTACATCGTAGAAATACTGCAAATAGTAGAATAGAAGCAGTAGATACTACGAATTGCCTTTGAAAACTATTTGACGGCCAGCACAAAAACCACAAGGCAGGTAAATACAAAAACTAAATTCGAAAAATGCAACAATGCAATCAGCATGGGCATAAAAGTATGTTGTCAAAATATAAATATGTATCTTCTTGATGCCATGATGATAAAATAGGGAAAGATGTCTTCTTTATTCTGTGAAGTTAATTGTCAATTGTCGAAGATCAAAGTTGAATAATCCTTTCGCATTTTCAGATAAATCAAAGCACAAATCATTAATCAAAATTTAACATTTAAAAAGTAAAGCATATTATAAGTATATAAAATGTACCAGCCCTAATATCCTCACGTTCGACTTCCCTTTAGTCCTTTGGATATAAAACATTAGTGAAGCAACTCGCGCGCAGTCAGTGCTAACACACGATATCAGTACATAAACTACATTCAAATCTGTTCGTACTTAAGTATGACAGCTTGTTTCGGTCAATTTTCCCAACAGCTGGATTTCAATCTGGCTGGTCAGCTATCTGCTCTTTCTTAAGAGTGTTCAGTTCGAGACCATTTAGACAACAGCCTAATTACATTGTTCATGAATTCTGTAAAGTGCAAAGCCGTGAGTTGAAACTAGTTAAACTAACTTATTTCGTTAGGCAGTAACGTGTGTGTGGAAACGTTTTCATATTAATTCATTGCGGAGGCAGGATTCACGGCCACTAAGTATTTGGTTCGGGTGAGCAATTGTTAGATTAATGTTTATCGTTCAGTATAAAGGCCGCATGTTACTCTTGTGCCACTTAACATCGTGTTTGTGCAAGTGAGTAAAGTTTATATAAATAAATAGTTACAATAACATTTTTAAAAACAACCTTTTATTTAAATGCTCTATGAGGAATAGTTATTTTTTTTGTTCAAAAATCCCCTTAATTTGGTAAAGTAACTTTATATGACGTAAAAGCTTATCGCGAGGTTGATACCCAGACGTTCTAGCGATTTGACTATAATGCATTTTGTGTATTTGTGCAGCACAGAATCAGGAAAATCTCGCGACAAGCTTTTATGTCTTATAAATGGTTAATATAACTAATGGTCTTTGGTACCATATTTAAACATAATCGAGCGTCAGGACATTCATTTAGCTTCCAAGATTAGACTCTCACAAATTAACATACAACTTAATATACACACAGGGTAGGTTAAATAAAAGCTTGTAATGAAAAAGACTAGCATTAAAGTTTGAGCGATCTGTGTGTGTATGTGTCAGTGGCATTGTAACTTTTAAACGAATGAACCTATTTGGTTCCGTCGGGATGACACTAAGATGTCTCGTAATAATCATTTCTGCGGTTTTGAAAATATTATTTTTTCTCATGTGTGGGGAATTTTTAATGTGCCTTTTTTAACTTCATATTAACAACAAGCCCAAGATTTATAAAACCTGATACCCAATTACGACAAAAAACTTTTAGGCCGCCATTTTCAGCCGTATTCGGATTTTAGTATTTCAATATATTTTTTAAAGACATCAACTTCGGGCCGTCTCCACGGACGTGAGCCGCTATCGCCGCTATCGCCGCCATAACATCGCCGTGTGGAGACAAGTTCTGTGAAGAGAGTGTATGGCACGACGATATAATCGCCGCGATTCTCTCGCCAGTGGAGACGGTCCCTTTCCGTTCCGATAATAGCCTAAACAGCAAACAATCATGGCATTATTTTACCTACTTTACTTTTTACGACTTGAATATATTTCTTAAAAGTGATGTTTAGGTGGCATGTAGTGCCCCCGCTAAAACGAGAGAACGAAAGTGCAGGGCACAACCTACCTTTCTCGAAGCGTTTCGTCGTATTTTTGTACCTTTATACATTTTGTCTGGAGAGTGCTAGAAAGTCCAAACTCTTAGGATATGATATTAATACAGTACATAAACATGCAAGTTTCAAATGTATAGTTATTATACTTTATAAATTACTAATATCTAACATACTTCGATTTTGTCCCTGACTTACTGACTGATATTAAGAAAAACCGTTAAGCTACTTCTGGAAGTCATACAAAGCTGTAATTTGGTGGGAAAGCTAGTATTAGCGCACAAATAACAATAATTATGCAATCGTTATATTTTCCTTCTATTCCTTAAAAGGGAATGAAAGTTTGTATGGAAAGAAACTAGTAGGTATCAATGTTCTGTGGAAACTTTGAGGGTTACGTCTCACCTAGCAACAGAAAAGTGGCGATTATAACAGCTGTATTCAATAATTCTGGATCTGTACTAAAAACACAATTATTTTCAAAAGCACAAACATTATTCATGTATTTAAAACTAGTTTAATACTCTGCAATTCCCAGAACAATTTGGTAATATCAAATCTTCAAGTTAGTTTAATATTTTGTTAGAATATTTAAATAAAAAAAAAAAACTATTAGTAACGAAACACAGTTCTGCATTCAACGTAAGAAAACCTTCTATTGTTACGTACTTCTTGCCATGAAATATTATCTATACATTTTATTTGCCGTCCCCACGTGGGCAAGAATCACGACGATTCCGCTTTTCTATCGTCGGGTAGTCTTCACGAACGAGCGGTTATTCCGCGAAAGTATCGTCCCGACTCGTAACGGAATCGCCGCATATCTGTGACCACTCGTGACGGAATCACCGCGTGTCTACAATCACTTGTAACGGAATCGCCACCTTTCATGAAGCTTGGCGCAAGAAGACGTTGTGCAATAGTTTTGTTGAAAGATAGCCGGGATGCCTGCGTTTGACAGCGCGCTCGCCGCGCTCTCGCTTCGAGAGCGCCACGTTCCACGGCGAGCGCGCGGCGATACGATGACGTTTCTCTCGCGCTCCGCCACTCAACGCATCGCCGCGTGAAAGCACATTCTAACTAAACCATGATGGTTTGGTCTATCATAAAGGGAAAGTACCTTAAATATTTTAGTTAGCAAATTTTTCATTTAAAGATTTTCTAAAAGTCACTCGTCAGAGCTGGGAATACCTCCAGGGGGCATTGGTTTAGTCTACTCTAGAAATACGTGGCACGATGATAATATCAAAAGCGGCTAAAGCGGCGAAAAGTCTTGTGGCTAAGGCATCGGTCTCGCAATCGTGAGGTTGTCGGTTCGAATCCTGGTCATTAAACTACCGACGTGAACCTACTCCTAGCACAAACCATAGAGCTTAGCGGGAGGGGTTAACAGGATTGCTAGTAATGTGGATCCCACATTGCTAGCAATCTTTTTTTTTAAGAAAAATTAAATATCGCCGCGATTCTCTCGCCCTTGGGGACGGTAGTCTATGAAAATTACATATAACTAATTGTAATGTTGATATAGAATACCATATTTTTCGATGAAGATGATATTATTTAAAACGATATTATTTATACACCTTTAGGAAGCGATATTTCACCTACTATTATACGAGTATTAATTTATGCTAGATTGGTAACGACGAATTTTCGCATCAATTGTAAGTCTTTTCACATGATATTTTTTGTGCATGTGCATACTTGAGTACGTAGGTATCTAGATAACTTGTTTATAATATATAATGCAGTACGTAGACATTAAACAAGTTTCGTTTTTCAATCAATCATTTTATTAACTTATTAATATTAATCTAATTACACAATTCACCACGATGGGTGTGCAAAAATTCTACGAGTATAAACGTAAAATAAAGTAATTGAAATTGTATCAAGAAATTAAATCCAATCAATAAAAATTTTAAATCTCAAACTTAAAGTTAATAAATACAAAAATTAAATAAACTAAAAATGTCATAAATGTGTAATGTCAATAAGAGTTTTAAGAGCTACTGTAAAATTCAATTTCAAATGTATAAAAGTTATAATATAAAAGCCATTTTTATTTCAGATCTCATACGTCTTAATGGCATTTCGCTGATATGCTTGGGTTCTTTATTAGTTCTTTATTCTCTATGCACATTGCGTAACAGTTTTTGTGGAACAGACATGTTTAAAAGGCATTAAAAGTGTAGTAGGATCTCTTTTACCAATTATGTTATTGCCACGGGCGCTTACAAATTCTTCGGATTTTTATTTTACATGTACACAAATTCATTTATATTGTTATTTTTAAATATAGGTCTACATTACCCTAAGGGATTTTACCTTAAGCATTACAAATAGCTTGTAAACATTTTTTCTGGCTTATGAATGAATTATTAACGTCAGTTAAGTTTCCCCACAACAACAATTCTTACCGTAATACCGATTCAACATATCCATAGTACGCAATTAGTGAAGCTTTTTTTGTACTTATGTTACGAAGTGCATACACAAATTTGTTAATCTAAGCACAAACATTTTTGACATGTATTTTCCAATTACAGCGCTGATGCAAATATATCCCAAGAAATTTAGTGTTGTTCACCTTTTCTAGTTGTTCACCGTTGTATGAAATATTTATAATATTTAAATTTTAATTTCTTGTAATTAAACAATAAATTTTGTTTTAGAAATATTTGCACAAAGATTGTTTGATTCCAGACGAGAGATTACACTACTTACAGTAGAATTTATACTTAATTCACAATATCTGGACAAATCTTTTTTTGGTATTGTAATTTAATAGCTGTGCCCGCGACTTCGTCCTCGTGATTTCGAGTTTTTAGCGGATACCTACATCATCACTACTATCTGTGTACCAACTGCAACCCAATTCATTCAGAGGTGTGAGCTATTTTAGATATATCAGTCAATCACAGTTTCCTCTTATATAAACTGATACATGGCCTGCGCAACTTCGTCTGTGTCACTTATGAGAGAGAAAGAAAGAAAGAGAGGGTCAGAGATAGTGCCTACTATCTCTGACCCTCTCAATCTCTCTCTATCTTTTTTAACTTTAATACAATCCTAAAAGAAGTTAAACGTTATATGTTTTATCCACATACCGCTTGAGAACCATAGAACAATAAATTGTCTTGTCTTGTTATCGCACATCTTATTTTCAATCATTATAAGTCCTTCATTGTATAAATCATCGATATAACTATTCTAATATGAGGATGATGGTAAATATTTCTTTCCCATGTGTAATATTGAGGCACTTCTCGATATAAAAGAGTTTTTTGCAAATTGATCACTTTTGCACATACTGAAAAACGCTGTGAGCGTTGTTAAAGGAAAATTGTTGACTCGATCCTAGAGATTTTCGTTATTAAAATAAATTCTTTGTCCGTTACCAAATGAACAGCAAAATGTATTACAGCTGGGAAACGTTCATGAATAGGAAATTGGAAAATTCTCCAAACAGCTTCTAATGAACTAATTTAACGACC
Organism: Herminia tarsipennalis; assembly: GCA_945859575.2. Classification (NCBI taxonomy): domain Eukaryota; kingdom Metazoa; phylum Arthropoda; class Insecta; order Lepidoptera; family Erebidae; genus Herminia; species Herminia tarsipennalis. Next base: position 20,168,101 of record OX243855.2, read on the forward strand.
ATTTAGGTATTTTTCTACTTCATCATTAACATTTTGCAAAGAAAAACCTTTGTAAATAAATGTACAAATAAATTTTATAGCTTTGACAGATTGACAATTCTACGTTTATGTGCGCACTAAAACTTTGTGAAAGGGCTGGTGTATAAGAAACAATCCACCTATAACTAATTAGCGTGGATAACGCTGATTTCAATTCCTTCAACACGAACAATTCCTGTGTTTCTTCTATTATCTTGCGATCTGCACCTGTAGTTTGGGTAGCCGTCATCACCGGTTTGTGTTTCAAAAATAAAAGACTTAGGGTACTTTTAAGAACAAATATTTTCTTTCATACATGGCGACGCAGGATTATGACATCCGCAAGGACCATGTATCATATTTTTAATAACGATATTATGAAAAAATGGGGGATCTTGTTGTTTGTCAGGTATTTCAGCCGATATTATTTCATCTATAGAATCCGTTTGTACTTTGTTTACCAGCCATAATAACATTTGGGCGTGAGGTAGACCTCTTTTTTGCCATTCTACGCTGTAAACAAAAGTTGGTCCAAGTAAATAAATATTTTTCGTTAGTTTTAAATGAAATACTCTGGAAACCAATTCATGTCTTACGTATGATTTTTGAACAGAAAATAGCTCAGTTTTTATTTCTGGCCATTTGGTGTTACATGTAAATGTAATAAAGAGATCTGGACTTCCAAACTTTCTGACGTACGTCATAGCATCGTGACTTTTTTCATTCATGTATCTTGGAGATCCTGTAAATAACGATGGCAATATAAATTGCTGGCCAATATTAGAAGCGTCTAATTTGCGATCATTAGTCACGGCATCTCTTAAATGAATATATTCGGGCATTTTTTTTTCTTTTAATGAAATCAAGCCTCTCATATACCATACACAATATTTGTTGAATAATCCTTTAAAATAATGTTAGCCATTAAAGCGATCTATTCTCACCATTAGTCTCATCATCAGCCTATCGCAGTCCACTGCTGGACATAGGCCTCTCCAATTGCACGCCACTTTGTTCTATCTTCGGCTTCTCGCATCCAGCTCCTGCCAGCCGTTTTGCGTATATCATCACTCCACCTGGCTTGAGGGCGTCCTACACTACGTTTGCCAAGCCGCGGTCTCCACTCAAGAACTCGTTTACCCCAACGGTTGTCGGTTCTTCGGCTTATATGGCCAGCCCACTGCCACTTCAACTTGCTAATCCGGTGGGCTATGTCGATAACTTTGGTTCTCTGCCGGATCACCTCATTTCTGATTTTGTCCCTAAGAGAAACTCCGAGCATAGCCCGTTCCATAGCCCGCTGAGCGACTTTGAACTTGTGGACCAGCCGTACCGTCAGTGTCCACGTTTCGGCTCCGTATGTCATGACGGGTAGGACACACTGATTAAAGACTTTAGTCTTTAGACATTGTGGGATCGACGATGAGAAGACTTGACGTAGCTTACCAAACGCTGCCCAACCCAACCGAATTCTCCTGTTCACCTCGTCCTCGAAGTTGTTTCTACCTAACTGCAATGACTGCCCGAGGTACACATATTTTTGAACAACTTCGAGAACGGCGCCGTGCACCGCTGTCGGTTCCGGTAGTACATGTTCATTGAACATGACCTTGGTTTTATCCAAGTTCATCCGTAGGCCGATGCGTACAGAGGAGTCAGCCAGGTCATTCAGCATCCGTTGCAGGTCCTGCAGCGTTTCCGCCATGATGACAATGTCATCTGCAAATCGCAAGTGAGAAATGTATTCACCATTGATGTTGATGCCCCGCCCTTTCCAGTGCAGCGTCTTGAACATATCCTCCATTGCATTTGTGAACAGTTTCGGGGAAATAACGTCCCCTTGCCTCACTCCTCGATGCAATGGTATAGGTTTTGTTTGCTGATTCTGTACTTGGACGGACATGATGGCGGCTTCATAGAGACATCTCATCACTTGGATATATCGCCAATCTACTTGGCATCGCTGCAGAGACTCCAGAACGGACCAGATTTCAATCGAGTCAAAGGCCTTCTCATAGTCCACGAATGCTAGACACAGGGGCTGATTATACTCTTGGGTCTTTTGTATAATCTGCCGCACTGTGTGGATGTGGTCTATGGTGCCATATCCGCTCCGAAATCCAGCCTGTTCCGGTGGTTGGAATTCGTCAAGTCTTCGCGCAAGACGGTTCGTGATGACTCTTGAGAACAGCTTATAGACGTGGCTTAGAAGAGAAATAGGTCGGTAGTTCTTCAGCCGGGTCTTATCTCCTTTTTTGAAGAACAAGACGACTACACTTCTACTCCACGCCTCCGGAGTTCTCCCTTCAAACAGGACAGCATTAAAAAGCTTTTGGAGCTCCCTCAGTACGGGTTTACCTCCAGCTTTTAACAGCTCTGTTGTAACGCCATCCTCTCCAGGGGCTTTTCCATTTTTCAGCTGTTTAAGAGCCAGCACGATTTCGTCAATGTTGACTTCTGGCAGGTCTTCGGTGTAGTGGCGTGTTAGAGTGGCTCTAGGACCCTCATTTTCAGGATCAGGTCGAGATGCATGCGAAGCGTATAACCGGCCATAGAAGCCTTCCACTTCGGAGAGGACTGCCGGCTTCGAAGAAATGACTTCTCCACTTGCTGTGGTCAACTTCGTCAGGTGGCTTCTTCCAAGAGATTGTACGAACACTTTTGAACCCCGGTTCTGCTCGATCGCTCTTTTAATCAAAAGAGTGTTGGAGCACCGAAGGTCGTGGCGTATAAGCCTGTTGATCTCTTGGTTTAGAGCGCGCTTTTCCGACGAAGTGACGGGTGGGTTTTCACGTCGTTCCTTCATTAGCCCTAAAGTCTTTTCCGAAAGCTTTGACTTCTTGCCCTTACGCTGCATTTCACAAAATCTCGTACCTTCTTCCCTGAGTATCCGAACCACATTTACGAGCTTCTGGTTTACGTCTGTTGTGGTTTCCATGGCAGCAAATCGGTTATCCAGGTTTGACTGGAACGCTTCGGATCCTATCATGGTTTGGAGCAAAGTAGGTCGGAGCCTGGACCTCATCAGACGGGCACGTTCCGCCTTGAAGTCGATATTCAGAGAGCCTCGGACAAGTCGGTGATCACTACCGGTATTAAACCTGTTGATCACGGTGACGTCTCTGAATATATGCTTTTTGTCCGTCATGATGAAGTCGATCTCGTTTTTCGTCATAGTGTCGGGGCTTTGCCACGTCCACTTCCTTTGGGGCCGTTTCTTGAAAAAGGAGTTCATCAAGAAGAGCCCCTCCCGTTCGAGGAAGTTGACTAGCATTTGCCCCCTATGATTTCGGCTTCCAAATCCATGGGATCCTACTACCAATTCGCTGCAATTTTGTACTCCCACTTTAGCGTTGAAGTCCCCCATAACAACGTTGTAGTGGGTCTTAGTGGTGGAGTGGAGGGCCCTCGATATGTCATCGAACATATCCTCCACTTCGTCGTCTGGATGTGACGAGGTCGGTGCGTACACTTGCACTACCTTGAGGCTATACCTCTCGGTGAGCTTGATAATGAGGTACGCTACCCTGTTCGACACGCTAGACATTTCCACAACGTTGTCAGAAAGGGACTTATTTACCAGAAACCCAACACCACCTTGAGATTTTTGGTCTCCCTCGCGGAAGTACATAAGGTGGCCTGACTCGAGGGTTATGGTGTCCTCTCCCTCTCTTCGGACTTCACTTAACCCGAGGATATGCCACCTAATCTTCCCAAGTTCCACCTCAAGTTGTGCCAGATGTGAGTCTAGCCGTAGCGTGCGTCCGTTATACGTCGCCAGGGTCAGTCGGTTGTGGTGGCCTTCCGTAGCCCGGAGATTCTTAGCACCCCCCGCCACGCCGTTACCGTGGACGCCACCATGTCCAGGAATAGCGTGACTGCCGGGAACTGGGGGCCGTGGCTTTTGTGCTTGGTGCATATGGGGGTAATGCCCATAATCGCCACGCTGGGCAGGCGGGTTGGCGATCGCAGGGCGTAGCTCTCGCATCAGTGACGCTGCTGCCCGTCACTGACCTATTACTTCAGCTACGCCTTAGATTGGGATGGTTATACCGCCACCAGCCGGTCGCCAGAGCCTCGTTCGTTGTACAGCAGGATGTACCGCGTGCAGGTGAGGTTGGCTTGGAGCGAAAGATGGTGATGCGCCCCCTTACATCCCACCAACCACCACCATTAGTCTAACGGAATAAAACTGCATTCATGATACAGTTTTAGATTAAGCAGCACCGTTTTGTTGAAGAATGTTTATGCAGTACCCGTCATTGCCAAACGGAAACAGTAATGGATATTGAAGTGGGCCATAAGATCTGTGAAGCTCAGAAACTCGTTGAAGCTTGTTCAAAATGATCAGCACATGGTTTAGGAGTCGTGTTTGTTGTTCTTTGTACCATGGTAATCGCGAAAGAATTCACAAAGAATTCATTAAAAGTATTAGCGATTCCATTCAGGGTTTATTATTTTAGTACCATCATTATACACATAATCAATATTCATGCTATTATAATTATTATTATTATATTCTTAATTATTTCCCAAGTAATTTTACATACATTTCTTGATTTTTAATCAAGTTGCTATGATTTTTCCTTTTGGAGCACTTAATACAGACTTTCAACAATTTGGAATACTTTTTATGATTGTTTTTGTTGGTAGATTTTTTATTTTTGTAATAAGAATACCTCAACTCTCCTTTATATTTACTTGATGTCTTTAAATCTCTTGTTATCTATTTAGGTGTAGCAGTTTTGTTTGACTTTGCATCTTAGACCTGGAAAACAAAGATTCTTTGCTTTTCTATACCTATTTCGCTGCATGTGTTTTTCGTTTTGAATTCTAAGTCACTTGATATGAGAATGCAAACCCCACCACGTCATTCTTTAATACGACAAAATGTTGATACTGTTGATATTTAAAATTCTTCAATTTTAAATGTGACTGATCACCCTCCTTAATAAAAGTTTCACTAAAGCAAATTATATGGGGTTCTCTCCCCGTGTCCATTTATTCATTTTAACATAGTTCTATCACATTTACTTTGTATAACAAACCCGTTATATTTTGATCGAGTAAGGTAACCGTGTCGTAGATTATTTTGAGCCACATAAATGTACCTACATTTTTTTCATGATTGAGATTTTTAACCAACAATGATTCTACACGCTTTCGTGTTTTAAATATGTGGCTTCATAATCAAGCGAGTCAATGAGGCAGTTTAGTTTATGACATATTTGATACTGGTTGCAGTGGCGATTTAAGTCATCAACAAATCAAAATATTTGCAATTTTTAAAGTTATTACAAATCAATCGTAGATTATTATTAAGCATTTTTTTACACACAGGTAACTTTTACATTTAAGATAATTACACAATTATTTTTTATGGTTGGAGACTAATGAATAGACAAATTAATATAAGGTATTAGAAATACCTAATATTCATTTGTTTTCAGGGTGCAGATTCCAGTCTTCGCAGTTTTTCAATATCTCCTCTGTTGCACCTGGTTTAGTGAAGGCCCATCTTTTTTTCGTTTCGTAAGAGTAAGGTAGACACTCATATGGGCTTATAAACATAAAGTATTGACTAAATAGATGTTAATTTTGTACCAATACGTTGTAGGGTTTGTAGAGACTAGACTAGGATTCACGTAGATGCTATACGTTATGATGAGAATTAGAGAGTAATAAGTTTGAGAGTTAGCAGCTTGGCTTTCAATAATCTGATAACTTTTTTTGAGTGGTAGGAATATGTACGTACACTTCTTGGCGTCAATTCACATGAAAATGTTTTAAGTGGGACATTATTAAAATATTTCATTAGACACATTTAAAAGTAAAAAAACCTATGTCGAATGAATGGCATTAATGAACGATTTAGGTGCTATGGTGAAACGGAATATAAGTACCTACCTAGATACAAATGATTCATTCGCTTCGCCGTAACCAGGCGGAAAAGGAATCTCCTAGGAAACATCGAAAAGTTTGTAAACATACAAATACATACACATAAAACTGCTACGGTGGCACAGTGTAAAAAAAGTAAGTAGGAAGAGGTTGTTGGCTCGATTCCCCACAAGACCTTTGTGTGTTAAGAGTATATTTTGTGTTTATTACTTAATTGTATGTTTGTTAAGTCACCCACGACAGGGTTTGTGCCCTAGTGCAGAGGTTATTGTCTAAGGCTATTGGCAATCTTAAACCAACGGTTTGTAAATCGCACAAAGTGGGTACCTAAGTACTTCTGTAGTGCCCTTTAGTTCACCGTCTGTTGTTTCATCTAGCCGAATGCCTTGTCAGATTATGAGCCTCACGACCCTTACCTAAGTTAGGTACGTCTTTACGTAGATAGCGTTGTTATACATTTCAAGTCTAAAGAAATTACTAGAATTATAAATTCTATGAGGAACGGCAAATCCCCGGGACACGACGGCCTTAGCATTGAGCATCTTCGGTATGCGGGCCCTCACTTGCCCAGAGTATTGTCGATGCTATATACTTTCTGTGCCAGCCATAGCTACGTACCTAAAGAGATGTTGCGTACTGTAGTAGTACCTATTGTGATGAACAAAACAGGTGACCTGGCTGATAAGACCAACTATAGGCCCATTTCTTTGGCTACTGTCTCATCGAAGGTGCTTGATAGTATGCTTAATACACAGTTGAGTAAATATGTTAGTTTACACGACAATAAATTCGGTTTTCGTCCTGGACTGTCCACAGACAGCGCTATCCTGTGTCTTAAGCATGCTGTCAATTATTATGCAAAGCGCAGTACGTCTATTTACTCCTGTTTTCTGGACCTTTCTAGGGCTTTTGACCTGATTTCATACGATATCTTATGGAATATTGAACGAGTCTATAGTACCACCATCAATTATTAATATTTTTAAATATTGGTATAGAAACCAGGTCAACAATGTAAGATGGGCAGGCGCCATGTCGGCTTCATATGGGTTGGAGTGCGGAGTGAGGCAAGGGGGTTTAACCTCGCCAACGCTTTTCAACTTGTATGTGAACGAACTGATCGGTGAACTCAGCAGCGCTAAAGTCGGATGTCAAATTGACGGAATTTGTGTTATTAATATAAGTTATGCAGACGACATGGCGCTGCTGAGCGCACCGGCCTGCGGCCTGAAAAAACTTTTAGCCATTTGTGAGAAGTACGCTGTCATGTGAAGTCATGGGCTTGTGTATAATGCAAAGAAAAGTCGAATCATGGTTTTTGAGACCGGGGGTAAGAATCCTGACACAATACCACCTATTATTCTTAATGGAGGACTTTTACAAAAGTATACTCTTTTAAGTACCTGTGTCACATCCTGACTTCCGGGCTCAAGGACGATGAAGACATAGAAAGGAAACGGAGGGCGTTGTCAGTAAGAGCGAATATGCTGGCTCGCAGGTTTGCACGATGTTCAGTACAAGTTAAAATCACACGTTCCGAGCATATTGCACATCTTTTTACACGTGCAACCTGTGGGCTAGATATACTCAAAAGTCTTACAACACCCTCCGTATCCAATATAATAATGCATTCAGGGTGCTGTTGGGGCTGCCCCGTTTCTGTAGTGCATCAGGGATTTTCGCTGAGGCGAGCGTTGATTTTTTTACACCACAATGCGCAAAAGGTGTGCATCCCTGGTCCGTAGGGTTCGGGCCAGCTCTAACAACATCACATCATCAACACGATTGTAAATAGATTTGATTGTGTCTACATGAATCAATGTTGTGCCATTTCACATGGTATGATACAGCGGTGATTTGTGTAGGCACATACTATTGTTATACTTTTTCTCTAGATTAGCGACTAACATACTATTATACTATTTATTACAATTATGTTTGAATACAAAATACCTAATACTATATCTAAATTACTTGCACCTAAAATAATACATTATAACTATTAATTAATATAAATAATCCATTAAAAATATTATTAAATTAACACAATTTCAATTACATAATAACTAAAATAAATGTATAAATTAGAAACATAAAAAAATTAGAAACAATATTTTTTTTAACAACAATTAATAATCATAATCACAAAGATCTAGTAATATATCCACTTATTTATGTCCATTCTCATTGTCAACTACATGATACAGCGGCAAATTCATCTACAGAATAAAATGGGTTTTCTAATAGAAAAGATTTAATTCTCTTTTTAAATATGTGTGTTTTATATACGTCTTTTTTTAAGTCCATCGGTAAGCAGTTGTATAATTTCACACATTGATATCGTCCACAATGCTTTGCAATATTTAAGGTTGGTATAAAATTGTGCTTTAAATGATTTCTTCGAGTACTTTCTATAATTGACCTTTAATCTTCAGTCTCAAAATCTGTGATGTACTTCGACAACTGGCTCAAGATAGTCAGTATATAAAGAGAAGGCCCAGTTAGAATGGACAATTCTTTAAAATGTTTTCGGCAGGATTCCCATTGGGGAATTCGAACCATTGTTCGTATCGCCCGTTTTTGAATGATAAACGCTTTTTCGCAATTATATTTGTAGCTATTCCCCCAAAACTGAATACTATACCTTAACCTAGATTCAACTAAAGCGTAGTATACAGTCTTTAGCTGAGCAAGATTAACTTCATCTCTTAAACTTCTAAGAGCATAGCAGGAAGATGATATGGATTTCTCAATGGCATTTTAGCTCGTTAACATAGTTTTAAGTAAAATGTAATTACTAACAAATTGAGTCAAAGTTACTTTAAATAAATGATAATAATAATAACAATAATTGACCCAGACGAGCAAACAACTCAAGACAAACTTCCATCCCTGTAGTTCGACCATATATTCCCATTGACGAACAACGTTTTAATTTAAATGGAGCAGGATGAACAACGCTATAAAGGAAATACCTATTTAGGACCCATCTAAAGGTTTTGAAGATAATCAATAGAGGATGTCCTTGACCTTTTTCTTGAAAAACATGAGTACATTAATAATGCGGCAAATATTTTGAGAGGCAAGACCTCAGTAGCACAGTGTAAACGAATTATTTGACAATAAAGGGTTGTTGATCATTTCCAGCATTCAACCAGTTAGTTGGAACACAAATGAACAATAATGCTAGCAGTGACGCTGTTCTGCATCGCAGGCGCCGTCTACTGGCTTTGGAAATGGTACACTGCTAACCCTGACGAGCCACCCTTATTCCCCGGCGCCTGGCCTGTACTGGGGCATGCACTTTCATTTCTTGGGGGCAGCGATAGTAAGTATTCTACCAAAAAGTGCTCCATTACTAGAAGTGCAAAGATAGTTACGTCAAAATTCAAAATTAGGGTTGCGTTTATTTGATATTGACACCGTAAATGCTTTGAAATAAAGCACCTGTCCCACTAACGACGATGAGCGAGAAACGAGTAGCGATTAATCGCACAAGAAACGTACAGCAGATGTATTTTTAGATCCCGTCCGTGTAAACAAAAGATATGCAATATAGAGCGAGTACTAAGTACTAGTAACAGTGAGACCGGTGAATGATCAACTATTAATATCTGTATATCTTTTGTTTACACGGGATCTACTGTATGTAGGTATCTTAAGCGATAAAATCGCTACTCGCTACTTTTTTCTCGCCGTTGGTCGGTCAGGTGCCTAAATGTAAATGAACCTATGTACAGTGAAATTAGTCTCGAGAAATTTTTGCATATGTAGTGGTGTGTATGTTACTTAGATATTAGAGCGCGTTTCCACTATATCGTTCTGGCCCTTACAAAAATGTTTCAATATCCTAACATTACTATTTAATTTAATACTTATCCCTAGCAACACTCTGATTTTTGTTTTCAATAAAAACAAGTTTTTATTTTAAAGAAAAAGGTTTTGACTTTATTAAAAAAAATATGTCATTCAATTTCACGTCCTTGAGCAAACGACAAGGCGACTACAGGTAAATTAGCTTGAAGAAATTTTTGCGTTTGTAGTAGTGTATGGTCAGCAAATAAAAAAAACAACATTTTATTTTTAGTTTTTATTGTTTTAAAGGTAATATACGTTTGTGGCTGGAGCACACCAAATGCGTGCACGTCTACGCATACGCACTACGTACTAATACGGTCGTGAAAATGTGTATCCACCGCATTGTAATCTATGGAACTGTATGAGGCAGACAAGCCAGTTCCAAACATTACAAGCATTGAATGCCGGTTTTCACTTCAGTGAAGACGTGTATGAATTAGGTGTTCTCCGGCCATAAATGTTTTATTCTAATAATTCACCAACCCCAGGCATATCACAATCATCCCCATCCTCGCTTTCATCAGATGAATTATTTAAATTAATTATGATTCGTTCTGATATTGTGTCTAAAGCTGCGTCTCTACCCTGATATTTGCTTTCCTCCTCAATTTCTTCAGCTAATGACATTATAACCTTCATATTCATTGCGACATTCTTTTTTGCGACATATGTTTTCACTATCCCCCATATATTTTCTATAGGATTAAACTCCGGATGGTATGGTGGTAAACGCAGCAGAGTATGACCGTGCTGTCGTAATATTTCGTCTATCTTGTATTCTATAAATCTCGCCTTGTTTTGCAGAATCAGTTCATATAATTGAGGCTTAAGCAACGTGGATGAATGCTCAATGTTTCGAAATGTCAGCCAGTCTATCATTTGCTGTTTTCTAGAATTACTATTCGGTGCAGGATTTTGTATTGAGTTATGATATGGTGCGTTGTCAACAACAACAACACTATTTGGTTGTAAGTTGGGTATTAATTGAGTTTGAATCCACCTTGAATAGTTGTCATAGTTCATATTGTTGTGGTAATCTCCACTTTTTTGGTCGGCTTTAAACATAAGCAATGCATTTGGTATAAAGCCATCGATACCACCGGCATGAACAATGATTAAGCGGTTGCCTTTCGATATATGTTGCTTCAAACCTGAAGTGCTTCCATCTGACCAAGATTTCGAGAGGGTATGTGATGTATGTATATATGTTTCGTCGGTGTAAACAATTGGTCGGCGTTGTTCACGATATTCAGCAATTTTCATCAAATAATTAATTCGCAAGTATCTAATTTCGTGTTTTTCCATAAGAAGTTTCCGGTTATCTTCTGTTTGCTTCCAATTAAAACCTAATGACATGACGTGTTTTCGTAACGTGCTGACACAACCTTTATAATCGATATCTTCTTTCAATTTTGAGTGCAAAGTTTTTAAAGTGGGAACTTCTTTATTTGTGATGTGGAAGTCATGAATTGTTCTTCTGATAACTTGCTGATCAAAGTTATCGATTACTATTGTAGGTTTACGATTCGGTTTCTTTTTAGGAGATTTAAATGTTACTTCCTGATCTGAAGGACGACATTTGCTTTCTGATACTACCTTTCTGACGGATGCTATTGAAATTCCTGTTGATTTAGCAACTAATTGAGTGGGGGTCATAATACTGCTCGGGTTGTTATTACACTCATTTTCGAAATATTTGTACAAACTGTACAAAACTTCCTTAGTTTGAGAAGTCAAAGGCTTGCCTCGACCATGTTTTAACACTGGAGCCATTTTGAATTATCAATATAAAGTTACAACACTTACACACTTGAAATTAAACACTTCAACAAATATTTTAACAATAATAACAAACAATAACAACAATCAACAAATACAAAATTTCACAATGAAACTACTACGTATCTAATAATTATAATTTTTTAATGAAATGCGTGCTTTATGTTCTAACGGTATCAAGCGACTGACGTCAGACTGCACGTGGCACCTGCGGACAGAGTAAACTGGTTTATTCTGGTTTTGTGCGTGTTTCCACTTTCCACTATCAAGTGACGATTTATTTATTTGTTTTGTTTCGTAATTATTATGGTCAAAACTTTTTACCTATAGCTAAACTACTATTATCTAAAGAACGACACGATATTTTATTTCATGACTTCCACATCACAAATAAAGAAGTTCCCACTTTAAAAACTTTGCACTCAAAATTGAAAGAAGATATCGATTATAAAGGTTGTGTCAGCACGTTACGAAAACACGTCATGTCATTAGGTTTTAATTGGAAGCAAAATTAATTATTTGATGAAAATTGCTGAATATCGTGAACAACGCCGACCAATTGTTTACACCGACGAAACATATATACATACATCACATACCCTTTCGAAATCTTGGTCAGATGGAAGCACTTCAGGTTTGAAGCAACATATATCGAAAGGCAACCGCTTAATCATTGTTCATGCCGGTGGTATCGATGGCTTTATACCAAATGCATTGCTTATGTTTAAAGCCGACCAAAAAAGTGGAGATTACCACAACAATATGAACTATGACAACTATTCAAGGTGGATTCAAACTCAATTAATACCCAACTTACAACCAAATAGTGTTGTTGTTGTTGACAACGCACCATATCATAACTCAATACAAAATCCTGCACCGAATAGTAATTCTAGAAAACAGCAAATGATAGACTGGCTGACATTTCGAAACATTGAGCATTCATCCACGTTGCTTAAGCCTCAATTATATGAACTGATTCTGCAAAACAAGGCGAGATTTATAGAGTACAAGATAGACGAAATATTACGACAGCACGGTCATACTGTGCTGCGTTTACCACCATACCATCCGGAGTTTAATCCTATAGAAAATATATGGGGGATAGTGAAAACATATGTCGCAAAAAAGAATGTCGCAATGAATATGAAGGTTATAATGTCATTAGCTGAAGAAAAAATGAACGCCATAACTGTAGAGGAATGGAGAAAAGTTTGTTTGCATGCTATTGAGGAGGAAAGCAAATATCAGGGTAGAGACGCAGCTTTAGACACAATATCATAACGAATCATAATTAATTTAAATAATTCATCTGATGAAAGCGAGGATGGGGATGATTGTGATATGCCTGGGGTTGATGAATTATTAGAATAAAACATTTATGGCCGGAGAACACCTAATTCATACACGTCTTCACTGAAGTGAAAACCGGCATTCAATGCTTGTAATGTTTGGAACTGGCTTGTCTGCCTCATACAGTTCCATAGATTACAATGCGGTGGATACACATTTTGACGACCGTATTAGTACGTAGTGCGTATGCGTAGACGTGCACGCATTTGGTGTGCTCCAGCCACAAACGTATATTACCTTTAAAACAATAAAAACTAAAAATAAAATGTTGTTTTTTTTATTTGCTGACCATACACTACTACAAACGCAAAAATTTCTTCAAGCTAATTTACCTGTAAGGAATTCGTATTTAGTACATACACAAATGCAAGCAAAAACATAAATGAGATTAAAATTTTAAAAATGCATCTGACAGGCACTGGTGACATCAAACAAAAGACGGTAATAACACATGACACTTTGTCTCGCAATCGTTCTAAATAACAAGTACAATTGCTAAAATGCTACGCATTTTGGCGGCAATATAATTTTGTACATCCAAAGACAAAAAAAAATGTAATTTTATAGAGTTTTCTTTGCTTTGCATACGCGTCCAAGTCTTAAAGATCCCTAATTTCCTCAATTCGCGAAATCATTTACCAATTTTAATGGATCTCTTCGTTGAATTTCAATTAAGGTATTATTTCTTCATTATTTCTACATACCTTCTGTTAGCCGGATATCTGTTACTGGAGCGCATCCTGCTCCGGTCTGCGTCGGACGTAGCGACGCATGGAGTGCGTAGTCCTTGATGCGGATCACGCAGCAGTTGCTTGTAGTTTGCAACGCACTTCCTTCTGTATCTCCGGGATTTAGGGAATAAATTTTGCACCTACCACGCTCATATGTCGTATTAGGCGATGCGAATAAGGTCCTAGAAATCGAAAGATATTAAAGCTAAGCCATGTTCATTCTCACTGAATAGCTCTTTGACTGAATATTGATAATTTCAGAGCTGTGGATGACTATCAACGACCTGGCTAATCAAACGTACGACATGGGCGGCGTGGTCGCAGCTAGAATTGGGCCAAGGACTGTGTATAGTAAGACTTATATCTTTATAGCGTTTGAGTCCTCAAAGGCATAGGTTAAGGGAAAGGACGATTAAGAAAGAACAAGGATGTATATTAAGAATTTACCCATTATCTGTCAAATCCAATTAAATAAACCTAAAGTCATTTGAAATCCCTACTGTCCATCCCCTCGCTTCATCATCAGATTAATTGAGCATTACATATTGTCATCTAGATTTCACGTCTATAATCGTAATATCAAATCGACGCAAGTTCAAACTTACTTCCAATATTTATTTGAACCTAAAACGTAAAAATAACTTATACTCTGCTTATGTTTATACTGTCCTGATATTAATTATTGTTCCAGTCGTTACAGATCCCGACGACACGTTCACGGTAGTGAGTACCTGTTTAGAAAAAGATGGGTTCTACGACTTTGCGAAGCCTTGGCTAGGTGAAGGTCTAGCCACTGGGAGGTGTAAGTTAATATTTTATTATTAAATTACTATTAGTGTTTTTTGAGTTAGATAAAGTTATCAAATCTGTGTACGGGATGAGATACCTATAGCAGGAAAATGAATATTGAATTCAATTAACTGGAAAATATTCGTGTGATAATAACCGGTTCGGAAAATAAAAACATATTGGCCAAATTAGTAACGAGTGAGGTGGTTAATTCCCCTTTCCAATGTATTCGTATATCCTCAGTACCAGTATGGAAAAATCATCGCAAGATCTTGAACCCCGCTTTCAATCAGAGTGTGCTGGACAGGTTCATGGGCGTGTTCAACAGTCAGTCCAGGAAGCTGGTGACGGCACTGGACCCGCAAGTTGGAAAGGGCGCCTTTGATCATTGGTACTACACCAAGCATAGCGCATTGGAGACTATTTGTTGTAAGTTGCTCTTTGGGTAACGTTATGGACGTGTGTGTTTATTTACCGTAAGTAATTAAAGTAAAACCTTGGTTAATATTTCAATATGTCCACAACAAATATCACTGAAATAGTAAAGCGGTATAGTTTATTATAATAATGTGGCTAGAGACCCGACGACACGACAAGGTAGTAAAGACATACGTCTTTACTACCTTGAAAGATGGGCAGACCTCTGTTGTGGGATGCAACCTGCGTCGACACTTTAGCGTCTTCCCATCATCCAAACACCGCGAGCCGTGCCTGCGCTGCTACAACAGCAGCTGAGGCACTTCAAACGGCGCAAATATAGTAACCTAGTAGGATTACATATTTGATTACATATTTGAGATTACATATTTGGGGTCGAAACGATAGGCCCATGGGGTCCGAGTGTTCGTATTTAAAAAAATCACAGCGGCTTATAAGTGCGTCTCGTCACCAAAGGGCTGGCCTTTTCTTCGAACAGATAATAAGCATTGCCATACAACGTGGCAATGCTGCCAGCCTTCTGAGCACTATACCGGTTGACAACGATGGGGAGGAATTCTTCGACGCCTAAGCCGGTTGTGCCTTCTTATTTTATTTAACCTTTTTTGTATAGTGCAGTGTTTTAGATAAGTTAGTTGTAAATAGCTCGCTAGTTTTAGTTTTCTATTATTCTATTATTTTTTTTTAAGTTAATATAATAAGTTGTAATAATAATATCTGTACTTTTGAAAACAAAGTCGATTAGATTTATTTTACTGCCCTTGCGAGTGTTGATTTATTGTTTTTCAAAAATCCGGATAAATATTTAGCATACGTTGTTCAACATATATCAGGATGTCGTGTAAATGTCAGATTTAAGAAATAAAGTATTCTGGGAACCATATTTGTTTTACCAAAAGAGGTTTTTTATTTTCTAGTGACAGCTTTTGGAGTAGACTTCACAGACCCTATCCTGAACAGCAAGTACGTAGACGCGGCTGAGCTGATCTTCAAGACGATGGTGGAACGGTTCATGAAGTTCTGGCTGCACAGTCCATATACCTTCCAGTTTAGCAAAGTCAAAAAGAAGCAAGACGATTGTATCAAGATTTTACATAATATGTCTGACATGGTAAAGACGTTGTGTATTTCTTTATTAATTCTTGACCTATTCTTAATCGAAGTGTATCTGTATATCCAGATAATAAGTATGAAAATCTTTTAATGGTAGCAATTTCCTCTTTCTTTTGATTTGATTTTTTTTTTATATAATAATAATATTGCAATTATTTTAAACAAATCTAATTCTAGGTCCTTCAAAGAAGAAAAACTGAATTTATTGGAAACACATGTGCTGAGAGAAGCATTGTGCCGGGTCAGTAATATCTTTATAATGCTTAACGTCAGTTTTAAGGCATCGGGTTTCATATTAACACAGAGTCCATATTATTTCGACAGCCTATAGTAGAGGTGGATGATCTTTACCAAATGGCGGACCGCGGTCCGAATCCGGACCGCCGACCTATTTTGTGTGGACCTTATGTAAACAGTAATTTGTATTTCTGAGTAAGTACGTATGTAACATATTAATGACTTGAACATTAAACTTGGAGACAAAAGAAGGCTGATATGGGAGCTCATGTCAGAAGTAAAAAGCTTTTCGCGATTACTCGATCTTCTCTATATTGAATGCCTGCACTTACCTAATTTAAATAAAATAATCAGTAGTGACAACGAAATTAAAGTCTGTCAATACAAGACGTTCTTAAAGATCTAAATCTCTAATCTTAAATCGGAACTTAAAATCACATTCGCAAAGTTCAAGAAAATTGAGAATGTCGTCGGAATTGTCAGTAACATTTACTCTCTGCATCCTGATGGTGAGTGGACCAACGAAGCCGCAAATATTTACAGGAGTAATAAAGCCACTCTGCAGATGGAAATGATCGATTTCCAAGAAAACACAAAACCTTCCACCTGTAATACAATGTCTACATTAGTACAGGTGAAACGATACATTTTCTTTCTGGTTTGTACTTCTGTACTTTGTACCTATGGATAATGTGTCATGGTTGTAATTTAAGTGTGCAAAATAAATTATTATTATTTAAATTATGATTATTATTACCAACTTTACTCCAAACTTCAACAACAAGAAGTTCAAGGCAAAAAAAAACAGTTTTCACATTGACGTGTAAAAAATCCTTGTTACTTCTGTACATTAAATTTGCATAACTCATAAACTCAAGTAGAAACGGACCGCAATGGTTTTATAATTAGTGATCCCTGGTCTATAGTCTGTCAGATTGTGGGCAATCTCTGGTGCGATTTAAATGCCTTTACTTACGACTTAATTGCTCTTACATCTATTTAGGCTGTTATAAATTATTTCAAAAATCTCTAGCAACCAAACTAAACAAGTTAATTTCTTCTCCAGGTACAAGATTTAAGGCTTTCATGGATCTTCTGCTTGAACTTTCGCTAGAGAAAAATGTGCTGAGTGACAAAGAGATAAGAGAACATGTAGATACTATGATTGTCGGCGGCTATGAAATCTCTGCCAACACCCTCATGTTCACTATGTTTCTACTGGGAGCATACCCTGAGGTCCAAGAAAAGATTTTTGCCGAGTAAGTGTTTATTTGCTTAGTGAAACGATACTGGAAAGTTGAGCGCTTACATCGCTTTCTTATTAATCTTAATGTTATCTATACCTATCTTAATTAAAAATGATAATCTTTTGGAAAAGAGATTGTTTGTTAAAAAAGTCTGTGATTAATAAACATTAATTGCGCTTCCGAGGATCAGTGGACTTTCTATTTTTTAATTTATGAAGGAAAATCAACCACCACAACTAGATAGCTTAGTTAGATATACTATAATGGCGGCCAAACCCTCATGTACCAATACCAAGTCATATCGTAATATTAGTCAATATCATTAACGAGATCTAACTTGACTCTATTTACCAATGATCGATATTCTATAACCGATAAGATGATAATCTACATGCAACACATAGGGAATTTTTAAATTATAGCCTTCTTCAGGTTGAAACAAGTTTTCGGCGATGAGGACAGAGACGTTGAAAAGCAGGATCTATCACAACTGGTGTACCTCGAGGCTGTGATCAAAGAGAGTATGAGGTTCCACACCGTCGCGCCAGTGCTTGCCAGGAAGATTGATAGAAACCTCAAACTTAGTAAGTAAACAATACTTTAATCAAAGGACCGTCAAGAATTTTAAGGTAAACAATTTGTATTAATTTATGCTTGTCGCGAATGTTACATTACACGACGTAACGTTGGTCAGTACCTACTCTAATAATAATAAGTATTTTTTTGTGATGTGATTTGCATTTTTTATAATATACTTAGCTAGCATGCATGCACTACTGCAACTTTTGGTATCAAGTAATCAATCAGTTTGTGTTCTTCATCAAATGAAACCAAATTAAGTACACACTCGTATATCTTAACGAAAGAGCTTTTTTTCAGAGAACTGCACGCTCACATCTGGGCGCACATGCTTCTTGTTCGTCTTCGGCCTTCATCGACATCCGATCTGGGGCCCTGACAGGCACCAGTTCATACCTGAGCGCTGGCTCGACCCAGCCCGGTTGCCAGAGAACCCCAACGCGTTCGCTGCCTTTAGTTTTGGAAGGAGGATGTGCATAGGTAATAAATAACTTCGGTTGAATACTTTTTTAAACGAATAATTTAATTTACACACTGGTTGCCACGTGTTTGTAATATTAATATTCCAGTGACAAGGAGTTTAAATTCTTTACGTTAATGTATTTTCAGGTAAAATGTTCGCTTATATGTCAATGAAGACGATTCTTGTGCATCTAGTGCGTCAGTATAAGTTCTCAGCCGACGACTCGCAGCTGCGGCTCAAACTCGACGTCATGCTCAAACCTGACAGTGGGTACTGCATCAGTATTGAAAGGAGAGCCTAGTTTATTGTCTATAATTACCATCTTGAACACTTCAACCCTGAATAGATATAAGCAATTTTCTTTACTGATTTGCTTCTAGAAACTGTGTCAAAGATTTTGTCTTAATTTCAGATTAAATAAGAAATTATGTATGTCAGCGAACCACTAATTTTAGTTTGATCTTCAAAATATTCTTGTCTAATTAATAAGGAAATATCTGTAAATATAATAAAAAGGTATTTGGCAATTCGCATGAAATTGATGTGACGAACGAGTTGCCTCTTTTTAATTTTAATTATTTTTAAGCGGCGATTAGCACGATTTAATAAAATAAGTTAATAAGTTGAAAATAAGCAAGCTTAAAGTACAGTAGTGCACAAAAGTGTTAAAAGTCGCAATATTTCTACGAATATTATAAAACCGGGCAAAAGCATGTCGGACCATTAATATGTTTTAACATATGATAAAATACAGTCTGAAAAAGTGCACCAGTGAAAGGGCATACCTTCATGGCACACGTCCTTCTATTGAGAAGCGCAATGTTTTAACAATAACTCGAAGACGGTGTAACCGATCATGTTGAAAATAATTTTAATAAAAGTATTTATTATGCATTAACTTTGTAATTTTTTTGGCAATTTTAAACAGTTGAAATGTTATTATTATTAATATTTATTTTAATTCCTCTTCTTCATCTTTAATCTAAGTATAACATGAGTACATTGTAAACCACAAAGATCATCACATTGTAACATGTAAGGCAAGCCAGGTGATTATTGCCTACTTCAATACTAATCACCCAGTCCTTATTTGTTAGTAGGTATACCTATATATACTAGTGTTAGTAATTGTTAGTAAAAACTTATTCAGTTACCTAGTTCTACATCCGCCCGTTGTATGTACCCGGGATATGAAGCCCGGAAGTCGCTGCGACCTAAAAGATCCATCGTGACGAAATCGAATAAAAACTGCATATTTATACTTTATTATATCTATGTCAATATTTAAGGTTTATTAAAATTGATCTTAAAACATAATACATGAACTAAATACTTTATATATTATCATATAGCGCGCACCGCATCCCATCACAACATTAATAAAATAACATTAACTACGGAACACTAAAAATTTTACAGCAGTGGATGTAATAATAGAAGTAAATTGTACCTACTTTTTGTAATCAAAACATTAATTAAGATTAAAATAAAATGAATAGATTATTTCAATGTAGCTAGCGAAACACCTCTCTTCAATACTGCAACCTTTAGTGGGTAAAACGACATCGTTTGTAAAGGATTCTCGCCATTTTGTGGACATCATCAAGAGCATGCAAGTGGAGCCAGACGAGGTGATGGTGAGTTTTGATGTGTAGTAACTATTCACCAACGTTCCCACTTAGGACTGCCTTGAGGTCAACAAGAGAAAGCTGAGAGCAAACGATCTGTCTAATGAGTACATTGTTTCACTGAAAAACTGTCTGGAAGGCAACTTCTTCATCTGCCAAAGTCCTCCACTGAGTGGTCATGGGCAGCCCAGTGGCGCCGGTGATGGCCATCTGGATGGAACATTTTGATGAAACAACCGAGCTACAATTGACTTGAAGTCCAAACACCCTAAGATCAGGTTCACTTTTGAAATGGAGATGAATATATCGTTAGCATTTCTCGATATTAAAATAATGGTTAGAGACAATGGTACCTTGGCACACACTGTGTACAGTAACACGACGCCCACAGACAGGTACTGACATGCTGAATCGCACCACCATCCAAGACATCTGCAATCTATATATATATCATCGCTGACAAATAGAGCATATGACATTTGTGACCCTGAACATTTAGAAAGTGAGCTAACACATGTTTAGGAGGTACTAAAGCGAAACGGATACAGAGGAAGCACACGACGTACGAAGAGGAGAGACTCTCGACCGGGGGTTGACAGGGCTCCAGCTTTTCTACCGTATGAGTGACGGACAAAGTTGAAACAGTACTGCTGAAATACTCCATTAAGACTGTATATAGTCCGCATTCCAAGGTAGCTAAGCACCTACGTACTCCTAAAGATGTAATTCTTCTACGGACGCCGGGCGTCTACAAAGTAGATTACAGCTTTTTTATGTTAGGAATGTGGTAGTTCCTACATCGGACAAACTAAGTGCACAATAGCGGAAAGGGTTAAGGAACATATCGCGGCTGTGAAAAACTGACAGACAAACAAGTCAGCAAAAGCGGAACACTTGCTGGATGCGGGATCCAATCACTGGATTGAACTACACAAACCACAGGTCCTCTCCACTGACCGTCACAATTACTCCAGGATGGCGAGGGAAGCGGCTGAACTCACTCTGGATCCGCCTCTGTATATTTGTGTAATCAATACTATACTTAATATTATAAATGCAAAAGTTTAGCTGTATGGATGTATTGCATTTTTTTTTTATAATATAGAAAAGTTTGAAGTGCAGACCCAGGAATCGTACCCGAGACTTCCGTAGCCAAACCGGGGCCAGAAGCGAAGCACCTATCTGGACTATGTTACTAGACCTCAAATCTTTCTATCTCTTGATGATCGCGAGTTTGGGCCCTCGCAAACACAAACACTTCAATTTTTTCTATCTTTCAAAAAATGCAATTATTGTATTTGTAAAGTAATTGGTAAGAAATGCCTATAAAAATTACTTCTGTATAGATGGATATTTGTTATTTAATCACGCCACAACTGGTCTGTACAAAATTTGGAACAGAGATAGATTATTATCTGCAATAGCACATAGTCTTTTGGGAGACTTTTTATCTCGGGAAAATATTCCTGTGGAATAATTTTTATTTTTTAATTTTCACGCCAAAGAAGTCGCAGGCAACAGCTAGTTTATAATAATTTATAGAGCCTGTTGTAGTTTGGTGCCGTTTCATGTATCTTTGAAATCTTAAATATAATTATCATAAGTAGGTACTTATGTGAGGTACTTACTTTATAACATTTGTTACAATTTGATTGTAAATTTAAAAAATGTAACTATAACTGAGGTAAGCAACACAAACACATTAATAGATCTACTGGTACATACCAGTAGATCTATTAATTTATTTGTGTTTTTATTTTTGAACTTTTGAATGTTCTGCCATCGAAAGTTGTGCGCAGGAAGATGTTTTAGGTTAGTATTTTGAACTGAGTCAACGATTTTCTTATTGATATTTTATACACGTGAAGCAATCCGTTCCTCTTCCTTGCCCTACGACTCTATAAAACAAATAAAAAAAGAAGAAACAACAAATCTAGTCCCCTGTCCTGCTCAAAACTATCACACGCATACTTGACGAGGTCAAATAGTGTCATTAGCGAACACATGTGTACCTGTATCTGCATTTCATTTCACTGCATTCATTATAAACATTATCACAAAGGACTAAAGCTCACTATTGCTTACCTCAGTTATAGTTACAAGTTTGTAGACAAAATGAGAGTCAATTGATGGAGTGATGTCATTATGTTTGATGGTGCAGAAAGATATTGTTTTTTTTTGGTGCAACAGTAGTGAGAAAGTGACGTCGATAAAATTGTGACGTGACTCTTTTGGATATTACTTTAGAAATTATAAATCTAAGCAACCTTATAACGTTCATACTGCAAAAATAAGAATACAGCTCTCAATAGAAAATCGACAAAGAAAAAACGCAATCATGCTAGGTAAGTAAGCAGGATGGATGTAGGTCCTACCGTTGGTATGTCTAAGGTCTCACCGTCTAAACCACAGACCGTCTAGGTCGGTTCTTCCGTGAAATAGTGATGTCATCGCATCACTGTGATTTAGTTGAAAGGCACTGTAGCAACCGCAACTACTTGACAAATGAGACGTACGGTGACATTCAGATATCTGCCAAACTAGGATTTGGGTGGTACCGACACTGTTATGAGCTAGCGTTACGCTTAAAATTCGGCTCACGAACCGCTCGTCTCTTTATTAGGGATTATTTTATGTTAGAAATGTTTACCTACCTTCTTAAATCAATATCTAAAATGCCACTTTTACAATGATACCTACCTTCACTTCTAAAATCCGAAGATTACAAGTAAGGCCCTTTTTGACCCTTTAATTGCCCCACCCATGTAGAAGTAATGTTTATACTTTAGCTTAGCATGCAGCATGTCTAGTCCAGATTCAGGTCATTCTACATGACGAAATGCTGATAAAATACTTGAAATTATATTCATGTTTGTTCGTGTGTAAGAATGTATCTTATCTGAGTTTCGAGAACTGCTGTATCTAATCTGTTAATCTTGGTCGATATAATATATCGGCACCGAACTAACACGTAGGCACGAGTACAAAGAAAAACCATAATTTATAAAAAAAGATTTATTTTCTTACATGTTCAGGTCCCATTACACACACTTTAGACTTGGCAAGTAAATCATATAAATACTTATATAGACATTAACTTATTATAAAGTTCAAAATCAATTAATTATCTCTACCTTGTAAAGAGCAATAACAATTTTAAAACATTGCCTTAGTAAGAAATTGACTTTTAGACCATGCAGATAGTAAATTCATGTAATTTGAGACTCATTTCGAAAAACTTTTGAAAGTCAGTCAAGTCTCTTCTTCGTGTTAATTCCGTTCCACATTATGTAATCCACTAATATTGCCATTGCTAAATATTGAAATCAATTCACAAAGATCGAATACACAAAAAAATACATACCATTAATTATTCAAATGTGTTTAGAAAACTAGTAGATGTTGAAGTTTTACATGCGACTGATCTTCGTGGTTACAATATGCCTATAGCACGGTTAAATCAAAACAGTCAAAATCAAAATGCTCGTTGCTATCACAGATCAATAAAACGTACAATTAGTTCAGCTGACCCTGCACAGCACATCATACATCTTGTGAGCCACTTCAGTTCCGGAGAATGCGATGTAACAAGAGTTGTGACTTGGATGCACCTTCCCAGGAGTAATAGACAGCTGGTAGCGAGCCCTACCGATGTACAGAGTCTCTCCTGTACCTGTCCTTCCACCAGGAATAGCCCCAGGAGGCACGCTACCATTCGACGCAGGAACCCATCTCAAATTCTCCGGTTTAGTACACAGAACCTCAATATTCTGCACTGGAATTTCCTTCCCATCATTCACGATGGAAGCTGCATTGTGTCTTACAGACAATTTGCCAGGAATCAGTTCTCCGTTGTGCCAGCTTCTAATCACCCATAAAGGACTTCCATCCCAGCCTTCATGACCTCCAACTACGGCTCTTCCAGTCAGTGTCGTTGCCATGCTTGAAATAATCGGAACCCACTCCCAATCGCCCGAAGATTCTACGACTTGGACTGTATTATCTGGTGGTGAGGATGCGTTCGTGTCTCCGTGGTAGATGTAGTTGGTGATGTATGTGTTTGGCTGACCGTATTGCTCTGAGTATGGTATCCCTGGAGCAATGGGGACTGGAAACATGACGGTACCAGGCATGTAGTACGGGTATGGAGCTGGAGTAGTGGCAGTGACTGCGCCGCCATCCGATGGAGGAGTCATGTATGGAGCCATGTGCGCAGGTAGCGGCGGCGGTGGAGGTTGGTGAAGGTACGGCGGAGGAGGAGGTCCGTGCCATCCTGGCGGAGGTCCGTAAGGTGGAGGATAACTCATTTTCTCACAATATCTTGCACTATACTGAAGTAAAAAGCGTTGGACATTTTTATATCAAGCATTGTAAGCTATCTTATCGAGCTGATACGAAACCGATATTCAGGTGAATCATGTGTTGAACAAAAACAAAATGGCGACTTAAATATATTTATTGTATATTAATGTTACATAATAATTTATTAAATATATCTTACGTACTAAATTAGCTTCTTAAATAACATTTGTACAAGAAATTAAAATACTAAAGTTCTGTGATTACAGGCCATGATGTATGGTACTATACACATATAGTTGTAGTATACACGTCATACGTTTATTGATATCGATTGTATCGATACGAAACAAATAAGGATGTGAATCATTCATGAATACGGAATTGTTTCCTTTTTTGAGAGCCCTGAGACAAACAAACGTGCATTAATCATTATATAGAGAACTGGAGAAGAGAAGAAGACATCACATCACATTTTTTTAGGGTACCTCCCTATATCTAATGTAGGGATGTGATTTTTTTTCTCATCTACACCATTGTGTGGGGTATTATTAGATAGGTCATATTAAAAACATTTAGGGGTGGTAATAACCATTTTTCGAGTTAGGGATACGTTTGTGAAATATTGAGCTATAAAGTGCACTTTTTTTAAAAGCAAAGTGCCCACCCCTGCCAAATGAGTGGTTGATGATTTCGGTGTGTGAAAAAATTCACGGTAGTATAGCAAAACTAAAATGAAAACTATCACAGCTAAGGAGGCTTTACATCTTAATGAGTAACAACAGACCAAGTGAGAAGTAACAATTTTTTTATACAAATTCCATTGAAAAATACTTTTAAAACGATGAAACAAAAACAACAGAAAACCCATTTATTAAGCCTCATTATTTGGATGGGGGACGACGAAACCCTACAAGCACTTGCCCGGTTTTTTAAAACATAACATTTAGAGTCATTAACATTTTTTTATCCGTTGGTTCTTTGATTGTTGTTTACAGATAAAAATGGTGACGTTTCTACAAAAGTATTCGTAAATTCGCAAATATTCAGATATAAGTTATGATAAATATTCATATATTTGTGAATCATTCTGTAAAACGATTTATCAAAGTATTTATCATGAAAGTAAACGTAATCGGAATGAAACTGCGATTTGCGCAATATCTGGTTATCTATAAACAGACTAGAAAGATTTACAAGCAGATATACCTACACTAAGCGATTAAATATTCGGTGTATTTAGCAGACGTATGACATGACGTTTCAATAACGCCCATGCCACGTCAGGTGGCGTTTCTTAGGATATTTTGCGTAGAGTAGATATGTGACATCATAGTAGACACTGGCATAAACTACAACTGTATACCGGTGTCGCGTATTCTACACTCTTCGCTAACATTAGAAATATAAATCATGATCGGGGTTGCTTAACGCAATCTGACACAAACCCATATTTATTTACTTCACAAATTCTAATAAGCGTTCTCCTAACTGCTTCTACCATCAAAATGTTGACAATAAAATCAAATGTTGCTAAAATAACAAAATTCTACGATCATTTTTAACATGGATTCTGATAATAGTGAATACTTTTCGACGTTCACAATTTCTATGAGTGTTGAAAAATATTCCAAATAAAATACATTTATTTGTTAGGCACATAATATGTAAGCAACTAAACGTTTTCAATATTAGTTTACCTACAATACATGATGTAAGGCTCTTAGTCATGAAGGCTGATAATAAAATAATGATATTGATAAATAGTAGATACTCTAACTAATGAGCGAAAAGAGATGAGAAATTACGTACAATACTATATGTGAACTATTATAAATATTTTATACACATTATTAATCCAACAAATCTCGTATTCATAGTTCATTTTTTTCCAATAATATTGTAATAAGACATCACATCATTAATTCAGTAACGACAATAGCCCTGAATTCTTCCACTCATCCCAGACGCTCTGCGCTCTAAGAGCGGTAGGTACTAGGAAGTCATGGGGAGTCAGGAGTCACTAGAAGATTAGGCCTAAAAACTTGACAGAAATACTATTGGAACCTGGCCTAGCTGGATCTCGACTAACCCCCCAGGCTGGATCCGCTCATGTCCGTCTACTCAAGTAAGAACAACTGCCCTGAAGACACATCGGTTGCCATCCATCAGAGCAGGCCAGACGAACGACTTGATTAGATCTGAGCGTCGATCGCGACCATCGCTTGAAGTGAAGCGAACGTGCTTCTCTGGGTTCATCACCACTGGAAATTAGAAGAAATGTGTTATGTTGTTGTTGGTGACAGTTAATTGTGATTAAGCTAGGCAAATACTGCACATGAAAAAGTGTAACTGTATCAGTTTGAAAACGTTAAGCGATTTTGATAAAAAAATGTGTAGAGACAACATGAAGCCTTTGGAAGCGTACGTTTAGTTTAGTATACTGGTTATTGCGAGAACTGACGCTATGAATCCACATACTACAGCTAGTCTATAAGAAAGTAATTTACACAGGTTATTTTTCGCGGAGAATTTTTCGCATCGGCCAAATGTGTTCGTGTACCTATCAATCCCCAAATCCCTCTCCCTAGGTATGCCTATGATCTGAGTACTTATCTTAAAACTATTTGAAAGATCAACTCAAGCACAAGTGCAAGGAACTACTTATTTTGAACCAACAGCTTATTATCTTAGCATATCTAGAGTTTGCGTTCTTGGGCACATCTTACCAGGTGTAAAGTCCGTATCGATCCTGAGCGGCGGCGAATGCAGGCTGATGGTCCAAGCGGCGCGGCACGCCGCCGCCACCAGCGCGTGCAGCGCGCCGCAGCCGGACAGGCACGGGTACTCGCGAAGTGTGCTCACCACCTGTAAACGAATGCACAATTTGAAAAAGAAACCATTTTCTAAGTAATGGTAATTTCCGCTGCTGACGCTGACTTGAGATATATGTGTGATCTTAAGAAGCTTCTGTATGTAGTCACAGTTACGGCACTCTTGTGATTTTTTTTTTTTTTTTTAATATATAATACCACAACATGTCACAATTGGTGTGGTCATGTATAACGTATAGATATTAAAAAATGTATTAAAACTATAGTGCCTACCTTAACGATCTTGACATATTTCTCTTTATCAGCCCAACATAAGTCTCATAAAAATTCACAGCAGTGCTCAAAGTTCCAATTGATCCTGTAAGCCATGGTGTCAACTTACTGTGTCAAGGTTTTTGCTATGTAATAATCATCAATCCCTCAATCCCACTAACCTGGTTGACAACAGTTCGCTCAGCTTCCCCCAGCGGGAAGCTGTGCGCTGTTTGATGTAGCACCCTCGTCGCCGCCGCCGTCAGCCGTGTTACGCTAGGGTCACTGGAACTGTTCTCTACGTCGACGCCCAGGAGTGACTTCACTTCATTTAGGCGACGGTCGCGTAGACTGATGGCGGCACGGAAGGATAGCTGGAATGATATGTGTTAGTTATGCATATACATTAGGAATTCATGAACAATTTCATAATCAGCCTTTAAATATTTCTACCGCTTGGACATAGAATTTTCTCTGAGAGAAAGTACGGGCGTAATCTCCAATCAATTCAATTAGTTGGATTTATTGATAGTTTCCGTTTGGGTTTTGAAACACCACAACTCTTGTACAATTTTATGCATTAATAGCTAATTACTACTGAATTCGCAGATAAAAGAGCAAAACTATAACACAAGACACTAGTAACTAAGGGCTTGATTGATTTTTAACATAATCATGTTAATAAATATTCTAAAATCCATAGTTAAGTAAACATGGTAACATCGTCATCAATACTTACAACAACGACTGAGAAGATGATCTTATATTTAAGGTGCGGCGTGTGTCTCAGCGGCTCCAACGCTGCCAGCGCCGGCAGCGCTTCATCAGCTGCGCGGGACCATACCGCTGCGTACTGGGATACCAGCTTGCTTCTGGAATATCATAGAATAGGAAATCAACCTATTTTTAAGAAGTTATAGTGCAACGAAAATCAAAATTAGAGAGCTATAGAAGTGGCTACTGTAGGTTTTGGTGATATATACTTATGCTGATTCTATTCATTTTCATAACAAACCCTCATGCACCAAATACGAATAATGCAGTGGTGACAAAGATCATCACAATATTTATTTCAGGTGTAGGGTAGGGTAGGTGTGGTTTTTATATAGGGCCGGGCTGTTATACGCTAGCAATACCCAAAAAATCACTTGTATGTTGTTAACCTAGAAAATTGTCTTCTAATAAACTTCTTCTTTAAAGAAAACCCATGCCGTAGCCTTTTCGGAAATCCTAAGTTTTTATCTTATCACGAAGAACGTTCGAGAAACTACTTACCTATCAGGCAGTTGTTGTGAATCATCGCTGTCTGAATGGTACCCATCACTGGCGGAGTCTGTAGGCGATCGAGGAGTGGAAGCATCACTGTTCACACTCTCCCCTTCTGACATTTGTCCCAGGACCGCTGCACAGCCGCGAGAGTAGCTCATTAGCACTCCGGCCACAGGTCTGGAAAGAATTAATACCAAATATTTAATACGGAATAATTTGCACATCTGATGACACGCTGTTACTTATACCGTATGGTAGAAATACTGTGACGCGTGAAGCCAACACGATCTATTTTTTAAGACTAATTTATAAAACTTTTCTTCGTAAAATGTGGGAACACATTTTACAATACGCCTTTATTGGCAGTTCGCACACATATCATATTATTTGTCCCCCGTCTAGTTCGTGTATCATGGCATGAATTTATAAATGGGATGTCATTACACTCAAATACTTGGTCGCTAGAGGAGAAACTGGCATTCAACCACAACGTAGATGGCTATAATGATTCTAGATCAGACGTCTAAATAGTACGTCTTAAGTTAATGATCTTAAAAAGGAAGTTTTCATCCACAATTTAGTTCGTATGAGAATTTCTATTTATCAAAACAAATATCGATTAAATTAAACGACAAGAAATTATGACGACACAACGCTATATTTTAAATAAATTTCAACTGAAGATATCATTCTACCGTTTCATAAAAGATACTGATTTGTCTAGACAGTCGTGTAGCCTATTGAATAGGGAAAACTATTTCCTAGACCTAAAGTATTCTGAAGGCGCTATAGCTTAGTGGCGATAGATGGAGATGCAGATCAAGAGATAGGCGCGGCTAACAAACGTTGGCGTCGTCCACAGACAGTCACATATCTATGGATATAGATTTTCCAGTGCTTAATATCTCTCCGATAGTGTCGGATTACCAGCTCATCGAGATATAAGCCTGAGAGAATAGAGACTGTACAAGCTTGCGCTATAAAATCTCTTGCGTAGTTGGCTAGTCTTTGAGGAAAATGTCTACTGTTACCGCAAACCTTTAGGAGAACATTATATATACTAATGAATGTTATATAATATAACGCTACGACCAATAAGAGCGGCGCAGCAATAAAAAATGTTGCAAAAACGGGGAAAATTTACCCAGACGGAGTTGCACAGGTAAACTTAGCATTTAAATGTAATAGAGATTTTCCAGGGTAACCTTAGACCCCGTATCATCGTAAAATAAAGTGTCGCAGGTTAAACACTAAAGTGTATTCAACTAAAAACTTGCTAAGCTTATAGCCAATTAACTTGAAACTTTCGAGTATAAAACCGCTAACCTCCCACACTCAAATATGAACTTTAACTTTTAAACAATAGAGTCAATTATAGTTTGAATCGTTGTATGTGAAGAAAAATAAAAGATTTATCGCTTGTAGTATTGTGTGGATGGAAAATGTGGAAAGTCGTCGAACACTTTCCAAACAAGTTAGGGAACTATAAAGTTTAATAAGATTTTGTTAGTTAAGACATAAGGCCGTTGGTCTGTTTGAGTTTGTGACATTAGAGAGGCGAAGAGAGGAAAGGCCTAGTGAGTTTATTCGCCCAAATGGGGTATCGACAGGGGAGTAATTATCACCAACAAAACCTGCTATTTCACCCTATTTGATTTTAAGTTAAAGGCAAGGTTCTAAGAATTCACTCAAATTATGGTATTAAAATGAAAATACTTTGACAGAAATTACTCTACTATTATCTCCTACAAATTCATGATGAAGTTTGTGATTTCCCGCTATGCCTCTCGTATGGACATTTTAACATCACCGCTTTTATGTCCGCCTTCCACTGCGAAAGAGTAACTACCGGGAAGTAATTGAGCGGAAAAGGGGAAAATAATCATTCATTAAGTTTCAGTGAAAAATGGCTTTCTTGGGTATTTGAATGTTTCTTAAGTGGCTACAGGGCTAGCACCCTACAAGCTCTGTGCTGTGAGGGACTGGGAGATATCTTTAAAAAAAATAGAAACTGACTGCTGTTTTCCGTAACCACGCATAAACAAATATATGTATTATACTTAGATGTATATGATGTATATTAGAACAATATTAATGAATAAAAAATTTCAAATACAAATAACTTCAGGACTCGCTGTACGACCGACAGATACAGATGGTAGGAAGTAGTAGGTACTAGATGTAAATAGCTTCGTGTTATGAAGCGCACAAGTAACTAGAAAGAGTAAACAATACGCAACCAAACGTTTTAATATCGAATTAAAATAGTTCGCACCGGATTTGCTTATGAAACTGTACAACAATGGTTCTCACACATTTCTCCGTTGTGTAACCTTTTTACGTATATTTTATAAGACAATGTAAAAGCCGACTATTGTGCGAGTCGGGGCACTATTTTGATTCATCGTGAGAAGAGTTATGGCGGTAATAGCCGGCTATCTTCAATGGGGTTATAATTTGAGGCTATAGGGCCAGAGGAATTGAGGTAAAGATTAGTAAAAAGATTAAGTTAACTGTATTCGAGTTAAATTGGATGCAATTCTTTCATAACTCTATTTTTTTAGTGTATAAATGGATGCAAGGTCGATTTTTTTGTTTTTTTTGAAGACTACTCCCGCAGTAGAGTAAAAGCCCTGTGTCGCGGGGGACTTTACAAACAATCAATTCATGGATACAATATACAATATACACCCAGACTTGGAACAGCAATTTGTGAATCCTCCAAAGTTGTATCCCGTGTGGGAATTGAACCTACGACAACTTGCGCAGCAGTCGTACACACTTCCACCGAGGCTGTCAAAGTTGGACAATAAATGTATTGTTTGTTGTAGGTACTATCTATACATACTACATACATATGAATAAATAAAATTGAAGTGTGTTGTGTGTGTTTGTAATGTCAAAGTAGCAGTTTTTTAATAAATACATTTGAAAGGTTTAAGGTACTGGTAAAAAAAACGGTTTTTTATTTTTTTGTCTGTCTATCTGTTTGTTCCAGCTAGTCTCCGAAACGGCTGGATCGATTTTGACGGGACTATTGTTTTCAGACAGCTGATGATGTAAGGAGTAACTTAGGCGTTTATCATCACGCTAAAGTGTATAGGGAGTGAGCAGCACTGCACGTTCGCACGCACTTCACGCGGACGAACTGGCGGGCGCAGCTAGTTGATAATATGTTTCAAAATTAGCTTTAGACATCATTGTTTTAAAGTTTGGACATGTTAACACATAGAAATATCTAAATCTAAAATGTGCATATTTAAAAATCTAGCTTTTGCCCGCGGCTCCGCCCGCATTCATGTCGGTTATCGCGACAAAAACTATCCTACGTCCTTACCCAGAACTCAAATTATCTCCATACCTAATTTAATCTAAATCGATTCAGCGATTTAAGTGTGAAAAGGTAACAGATAGACAGACAAAGTTACTTTCACATTTATAATATTGAAATAAAGTAGTATCTATAAATACTACTAATTTTATAAATCAGTAAGTTTGTTGCTCTTTGAATAACATCTTTATAGAGTTACTTTACACATAGTACTTCACCTATAACAAATTAACGATCACATGCAAGTCCAAGATCTTTCACATTTATGTGAAAATGTGAAACGACTGTGTTAAAGTCACTGAGGTCTATTGACCTCAGTGACTTTAACGCAGTACTTGAACATAAAACATTGGTGTATAGTTCGTAATATACGAAACTGGTAGTCTTGTGGTAATGACCTCGGATTCGTAATGCAACTAACGTAAATCCACTAAGCTAATCCTAGTAAGCACATGGCTGGTACATTTTTTTTTAAATATAAAAACAAAAATCTTCCTGTTTGAAAATAATAAACTAAAAGTACACATGTATTAAATAATGACACATGTATTATCAGCAGTAGTCGCCGTAGGTACAGTGAAATTAGTCTCGAGAAATTTTTGCATATGTAGTGGTGTGTATGTTACTTAGATATTAGAGCGCGTTTCCACTATATCGTTCTGGCCCTTACAAAAATGTTTCAATATCCTAACATTACTATTTAATTTAATACTTATCCCTAGCAACACTCTGATTTTTGTTTTCAATAAAAACAAGTTTTTATTTTAAAGAAAAAGGTTTTGACTTTATTAAAAAAAATATGTCATTCAATTTCACGTCCTTGAGCAAACGACAAGGCGACTACCGTGAAACAATAAAATATCGTGTCGTTCTTTAGATGATAGTAGTTTAGCTATAGGTAAAAAGTTTTGACCATAATAATTACGAAACAAAACAAATAAATAAATCGTCACTTGATAGTGGAAAGTGGAAACACGCACAAAACCAGAATAAACCAGTTTACTCTGTCCGCAGGTGCCACGTGCAGTCTGACGTCAGTCGCTTGATACCGTTAGAACATAAAGCACGCATTTCATTAAAAAATTATAATTATTAGATACGTAGTAGTTTCATTGTGAAATTTTGTATTTGTTGATTGTTGTTATTGTTTGTTATTATTGTTAAAATATTTGTTGAAGTGTTTAATTTCAAGTGTGTAAGTGTTGTAACTTTATATTGATAATTCAAAATGGCTCCAGTGTTAAAACATGGTCGAGGCAAGCCTTTGACTTCTCAAACTAAGGAAGTTTTGTACTGTTTGTACAAATATTTCGAAAATGAGTGTAATAACAACCCGAGCAGTATTATGACCCCCACTCAATTAGTTGCTAAATCAACAGGAATTTCAATAGCATCCGTCAGAAAGGTAGTATCAGAAAGCAAATGTCGTCCTTCAGATCAGGAAGTAACATTTAAATCTCCTAAAAAGAAACCGAATCGTAAACCTACAATAGTAATCGATAACTTTGATCAGCAAGTTATCAGAAGAACAATTCATGACTTCCACATCACAAATAAAGAAGTTCCCACTTTAAAAACTTTGCACTCAAAATTGAAAGAAGATATCGATTATAAAGGTTGTGTCAGCACGTTACGAAAACACGTCATGTCATTAGGTTTTAATTGGAAGCAAACAGAAGATAACCGGAAACTTCTTATGGAAAAACACGAAATTAGATACTTGCGAATTAATTATTTGATGAAAATTGCTGAATATCGTGAACAACGCCGACCAATTGTTTACACCGACGAAACATATATACATACATCACATACCCTCTCGAAATCTTGGTCAGATGGAAGCACTTCAGGTTTGAAGCAACATATATCGAAAGGCAACCGCTTAATCATTGTTCATGCCGGTGGTATCGATGGCTTTATACCAAATGCATTGCTTATGTTTAAAGCCGACCAAAAAAGTGGAGATTACCACAACAATATGAACTATGACAACTATTCAAGGTGGATTCAAACTCAATTAATACCCAACTTACAACCAAATAGTGTTGTTGTTGTTGACAACGCACCATATGATAACTCAATACAAAATCCTGCACCGAATAGTAATTCTAGAAAACAGCAAATGATAGACTGGCTGACATTTCGAAACATTGAGCATTCATCCACGTTGCTTAAGCCTCAATTATATGAACTGATTCTGCAAAACAAGGCGAGATTTATAGAGTACAAGATAGACGAAATATTACGACAGCACGGTCATACTGTGCTGCGTTTACCACCATACCATCCGGAGTTTAATCCTATAGAAAATATATGGGGGATAGTGAAAACATATGTCGCAAAAAAGAATGTCGCAATGAATATGAAGGTTATAATGTCATTAGCTGAAGAAAAAATGAACGCCATAACTGTAGAGGAATGGAGAAAAGTTTGTTTGCATGCTATTGAGGAGGAAAGCAAATATCAGGGTAGAGACGCAGCTTTAGACACAATATCAGAACGAATCATAATTAATTTAAATAATTCATCTGATGAAAGCGAGGATGGGGATGATTGTGATATGCCTGGGGTTGATGAATTATTAGAATAAAACATTTATGGCCGGAGAACACCTAATTCATACACGTCTTCACTGAAGTGAAAACCGGCATTCAATGCTTGTAATGTTTGGAACTGGCTTGTCTGCCTCATACAGTTCCATAGATTACAATGCGGTGGATACACATTTTCACGACCGTATTAGTACGTAGTGCGTATGCGTAGACGTGCACGCATTTGGTGTGCTCCAGCCACAAACGTATATTACCTTTAAAACAATAAAAACTAAAAATAAAATGTTGTTTTTTTTATTTGCTGACCATACACTACTACAAACGCAAAAATTTCTTCAAGCTAATTTACCTGTAGTGCTATTCATAATTGACTAGCTGACCTGCGCAACTTCATACGCGTCAATTTTTCCCTTTTTCGCAACATTTTTTATTGCTGTTCTGCTCTGTGATGATATATGGCCTATAGCCTTTCTCGATAAATGGGCTATCCAACAGTGAAATAATTTTTCAATTCGGATCAGTAGTTCCTGAAATTACCGCGTTCAAACAAACAGACAAACTCTTCAATGTTATAATATTAGTATCGATCAGTATAGATAATTCAAAACTCTTTATTCACTTAGAATGCAAAACAACTCTTGTGATACGTCGGGATTCTACATGTAGGTACATGTAATGCCAAGTTCGCAAACAATAGGTAAAGCCGGAGAAAAGAACCTGGCAATAAAAAAACTCGCGACCACTCTTTTCAAATTGCTATTTTTTAAACCCTGTGTCACGGGGTACTTTACAAACATACAAGCCACGGACACAAAGTATACCCAGACAAACAACAATTTATGGATCATACAAAGTGGTGTCCCGTGTGGGAATCGAACTCACGACATCTTGCGTAGTAGTCGGACACACTCTACCGCGACACAGAGGCAGTCAATTTTACACTGTAAGGTAAGGGGGTAAGGTGCTGTTTAGGATCAATGACCTCAAATGCTATGTTAACATGGACTTACCCCGGGATTTTTAAATTATCGTATAGTCAAAAGGGTCAATTATTGTGTAGCGTATTGTTTACTCTTTCTAGTTACTTGTTCCTTCATAACACGAAGCCATTTACATCTAGTATTACTTCCTACCATCTGTATCTGTCGGTCGTACAGCGAGTCCTGAAGTTATTTGTATTTGAAAAATAGTACCATATTGAAATGTAGCAATCACAAAAGTTGAAAAACAGTGTTTGTGTAAGAGTATTCACTATTGAATCGAACCACTATAGCAAGTTGGAAGGTTTTTGTTTTTATGTAACAGTTATTCTTTCGTTCATAGTAGGTGTCACTTTATACGCATAGCTCTAAATCTCCAGCTAAAGTATAAACACTTGTAGGCTACGAATTTGTTAATTATAAATTGATGACATAAGATGATGAGATTCACCTTCGTCTAGGTGAATCTTAAAATTTCGGGATTATGAGAGGAGGTGGTGTGTTCACGATATGCCTTGGTTGACGAATCCCGCTCAATGGCACTACCTACGCTGGTTACTAATAGGGAATAACATGTATTTTTTTTCAGTTCTTAAACAATGGCTTCATAGACATATAATTGAAGAATGCAGCGCCAAAAAACTAATCTTATTAGGAAAACAAAACATTTAAAATTACAAACTGATAAAAGCAGTTTCAAAAGCACGCCATCTGGGCGCGTAAAAAGTCATAGACTGTGACGTCACGGCAATGACAACAGCCAGTGAGGGCACAGCATGTCTTAATATAATATAAACTGTTACGTCATAATTTGATCTGACCAATAGCATTCGTTTTAACTACCTTGAATTTCCCGCCCTATTTTTGGCCTTTTTAATCATTATTTTCATAATTTTATGTTATTATGTGTCTTAAAAATTCGCCAAGGCGTTTGTGCTGTAGAGCGTGTCAATAAAATGAATATGTATCGACAGATATACTCGTATATACTTCCAAAAATGAACCTTTTTCTTTTAGGTACTGTCAGATAAAAAAGAAGATGATAGGCCCAAGCCTTATGCAGTTAACCACGTAAGATTTGTAGTAGAAAGTGTAGATTGTTTATTGCTAAATACATGTTAGAGCGTTCCCAAGTATGACGCTATGTAATTGCAGGAAAAACTCTCTCTAAGCCCAACATCCGATGTGGAAAACTACGTCGTTTGCTTTAGATGCCTTTCCTGTTTCTTTAGATAAACTTGTATGTACTTATGTAAAACTGGATTTGACTTAATTTAGAGACTTGGCTTGTTGTCAAGAAACTTTGAGTCGTGAAATTGTAAAAAACAAATAAACAAACACACTTCCGTGTGAATATAATTAGTATTAATAAAAGAGACTGGGCAAATAAGATAAATTAATAAAAACAATATAAATATAAATGTTATGCATACAAATATAAAAAACTGTGACTAAAAATAAGAAAAGAAAGGAAAAATATCAGTATTTAATACATTTATCTATTTATGTGGCGTCAATACGATCGTTTTGATCGTAACATCCGATATGCACTTCTCTAATTTAAATAAATAATCATCATCTTCATATTTATCTTAAAACACTAGAAGTTGCATAATAATTTAAATAATCTAAATAATTACTGTTTTTTACGTAAACGGATATGGAAATTGATAACAACTTTCCACAAATAAAATGAACATCTATCTGTCAAATTTAGACGCACACGATGACATAACATCTAATCAAAGTATAGGGATGCCATTACTTATGAAATATTGATTGCAACCGGTTCCTTGCATAATAAACTGTGTATTAAAAGTTCAATGATTCGACGTTTTTACAAAGATTTCACTAAACATACAAAATAATTCACACATAATATTGCATAACCTGTCGCATGCTGCACTAAACTTTCACTGTTACATCACTGTTATTTAATAATAACAGTTCCAAATACTCACCTGCGATAACTGTTATTAAATGTTAATCTATATATTTTCGGTATCAATAATACACTTATCTTGCTTTTATATAAAATATACCTTAGAACTTAAGCGTAAAGTGGCTTTTTGTTTGTTTGTTGTAGCTGTAATTTAAAAGTGATAAACGCCTGCATTGAAAGTAATCGCAGTCAATTATTACTCTGTATCATGTGTGTAAATTACTTAGTATGTTATAAACACTCTGGCTTATAATCATAATATTGTACTGGGGCCGACCTACTAAATATTATATAATGATATTTACTGTATGTTAATAAGATAAACAATAGTAAATGTGTGTGTGCGTGATGCTGATTTTGATTGTTTTTTTTTTATTACATAACTTCAGATCAAGATTATGAAATGCTTTCGGAAATATTAAAGCAATTTTGTTACTTTTAAATCCCAATGCAAAAAGAAGGTGTTATAAGTTTAACATGTGTAAGTGGATGTGTGTCTAGGGAAGGATTTATGTGAAAGCAGTAAGTAATAGATCATTTATCAACAAGTTTATTAATTCATTATGTAATTTATAAGTACAATAAAGCGGCGGTAGCTTAATGGCTAAGGCATCGGTCTCGCAATCGTGAGGTCGCGGGTTCGAATCCTACCCATTATACTACCGACGTGAACCCACTCCTAACACAAGCCTATGAGCTTAGCTGGAGGGGTTAACAAGATTGCTAGTAACGTGGGACTCAATCTCACATAGCTAGTTATCTTAAAAAAAAAAAAAAATAGATAGACGCCACCTAAAACTACAACAATATATATACATTGTTGTAGTTGTACCTATGTCGTCATGTCGTTGTAGATATATATAAAATATATCTACCAAGTGACGTCAACGTCTTGGCCTAAAAAATACAGGTTTCTAGAGAAAACTCCTCTCTTAAATAAGCTTATCTAACGGAGAAATTTCCACGACGACGGTCTTATGTGAGCCCTCACATACAAATAAAACATTAGTATTTATTTATTATTATATTGTAAAACAGAATTATGAGAAACACGTTTAAATAAAAGCGGCAGTAGCCTAATTATTAAGACATCGAACTCGTGAGGCCACGGATGCGAATCCTACCCAAACCATTGAGCTTAGCTTAGAGGAGTTAACAGGATTGTTAATAATGTGGGACCCAATCCCACATTGCTAGTTATCTGTTTAGAGCGTTACATCAAGTAATAAAGGGGGTTGGAGATAAATCAAATTAAACCTCAACTTATTATTATATAATTATTAAACTTCAACTTTACCAACAACGAATGACGTTTTTATTTCAGTGGTTTGAAATTGTCGCACCCGTTGCAGTACTAGTCTTAGATACGCCATAAAATCAATTCTAATTCAACATCGCTAATACCATATGTATTAAATACATATACATTTTATAATTTCTAAATTTGAAATGGTGAAATACGTAAAATCACTCTAGGTAATCAAACAAATGTGATAAGAAAGGAAGGGACAAGAAAGTCATGAAATTCGTGAGGCTTAACTTGTGTAACTAATTTATATAACACACGAAATATTATAGAACTAGCAAAAACATGCAGATATATTACATAAAACCTAATATTACTGACTAAATGGCTATTAAATTCACACGGCAGTAATATTCAATGAACTGTTACTTATTCGATATTCTAATCACTAGTATTGTATCGATATTCTCACGGTATATTTACGATATTAATGGTTGCTAAAGTCGTTAAATTTCATCACTTATCGAAGTTTAAGGTTGATTAAAAACAAACGTTTATAACGTTGGCGAATTGAAGGATTTATTTTCGTATTTTAAGTCTTTTTCTTAGCGTCGTGTAGCGATGATATATTTAAACCATTTACATGTGTGTAATGAACAATTTAACATGAATTTATAATCTTTCTCGTCCTCATTTGTTACAACCAATTTTCAAGTTGTCCAGCTGTCTATGGATTTCTGTTATAATAATCTGCTGGAGGCGTCTTACCCTCTTTAAGTCTTATCCGCTCAGCTCTTTAAAAACGCTTCATCAATCAATGCAAATATTATTATAGTATTGATTCATATTCGCGCATTAGCGCGTTTTGCAAGACCAAATCTTGCTATAACGAACGATGGAGAGCTTCTTTATTATACAGAACGAAACGCTAACGTAGCACTATGTGAGGCATTGTGGCAAGCAGAAAAAATTGTAATTAGGTGTCATATCTCATAAGAGTAAATGTTAAGCTTAACATCTGCGCGACCACACTCACTTTGATCAATATCTA
Organism: Herminia tarsipennalis; assembly: GCA_945859575.2. Taxonomy (NCBI): domain Eukaryota; kingdom Metazoa; phylum Arthropoda; class Insecta; order Lepidoptera; family Erebidae; genus Herminia; species Herminia tarsipennalis. Next base: position 20,207,991 of record OX243855.2, read on the forward strand.
TGAATAAGACCGTTTGTATAGTTTTTTAAAGAATCAACCGTTTAATTTTTTATGTAATATAATTAAACAGAACATAAAAACGTAATTGTTATTGTACTTTAACATTTTCATCTCATTTTTATGAGCAAGTAAATTGGTACAATTTCGCTTAATCTGGGTCGTTATCAGGATACTTCGTTTACTTATAATTAAAATAACAGTGTACTTTTGTTAGTATAATAATTCTCTCTTTATAAGTGACAGGATACTTTTTCCATGTCGCTTTGCTGTTAAGAAAGAATTGATTGATTGTAGTTGGTTAAAAAGAAATTCTACATTTTCCTAGAGGAACAAAACAGTGACTGTAAACCGCCATAGTCCGGTATTGAGATTTAACTGGAACTTAAAGTGATCTTTGGAGCAAGAAATAGTGTGACATTTTTACGAAAAGATCATCTATTTGGACCAGACAGTGATAACATCGCTTAGCTTTGCTTATTTCCCGCTCTGACTGAGTCTGGTCACAGTGACTGTGTCACAAACATGTTCTAAATTTAAAACCTCCTACTGAAGTTTAAGAGACATAAAGTAATAAAATTTTTGTCATTTTTATTATAGCGTATGATGGAAGTGAACATTAAAATTGTGATTTGAGTCATTAAGACAACGAATGTTTAACGAGTGATATAATCACAATAAACGGAAAGAAAGTAACATAATTAGACTATAAATCATTAAGAATGGAATCGAGAACTGTTCGACAATTTGCGAACATGATATACACTGACGGACTCATAAACTGCATCAAAGTTCAGGTTTACTCTAAAAGGATTTTTTATAATAAGTATGCAAACTTTTTAGATTAAATTATATAAATATGGAAAGACTGGCTCTTAATCTTAAAAAAAAATTAAATTTAAAAATAGAACTGCGGTAAAACAAATGAATATAGCCGGGAAAAGAAAATTTACTCGTAGTATCAGATTTGCGTGTTATTTATAGCAAAGTTTTAAATTAATTCTCATTGATTTTTTTTGTTTGGTCAATTGAATTATTGTTACCAGCATAATTGTTGGGTTAGTTTTTTAACACATCGAGAGTTTTTGAACCATAATATGGATACTTCGTCCGAACAAGCGGCACAAATTGTAGCATTGGTGCGGGAGGGCTTGGATCAACGAACGATTGGTAGAAATTTAAATTTAAACCAGTCTACGGTTTGTAGAATATACAGAAGGTTTGTAGAGACAGGTTCTTACAGGAGGAGACGTGGTACAGGCAGAACTCGAGCAACCACAGGTCGTGATGACCGATTTATTGTTACAACTTCCCTGCGAAATCGTTTCCTCACGTCAGTTAACATCAAAACCGAGCTTAATGAAGTGCGTGGAAAAAACGTGTGTGCACGAACAATAAGAAGAAGGTTAAAGGAAGCGGCTATCACCCCTTTTAGACCAGCAAATGGTCCAAAGTTGTCTGCAGCTCACAGACAAGCTCGCTTAAGATTTGCGCGTCATCACCTGAATTGGACAGAAGAGCAGTGGGCCTCTGTATTGTTCACGGACGAGTGTAGGACATGTTTATATGGTGCAGATGGTCGCAGAAGAGTCTATCGTCGACGTGGGGAGCGATATGCTCAAAGTTGCATTGAGGAGCGTGTTCCTTTTGGAGGCGGTTCATGTATGGTCTGGGGTGGCATATCGATGAACGGGCGAACAGAACTTGTGTTCATAGACATGGTCCGTCAAAACGGTAATAGAGGGGGTTTGACAGCACATCGCTACATAACAGAGATATTAGAAGATCACGTGGTGCCTTACATGGGATTCATAGGCGAAAATTTTACTTTAATGCAGGATAATGCCCGGCCGCATGCAGCTGCACAAGTTCAACATTATTGCGAAGAGGTTGGGATACGTACAATGAATTGGCCAGCACGCAGCCCGGATCTTAATCCCATCGAGCATGTTTGGGACAATTTAAAAAGAGCTGTATATGCGAGAAACCCTTCGCCTACGACAGTGGCAGCACTAAGAACAGCACTTTCAGAAGAATGGGACAATATTCCGCAAGATCTTTTAAAAACCCTTATAAAATCTATGCGGAACCGATTAGAATCCGTAATAAGGGCACGTGGGGGTAATACACCTTATTAAAACACAAATAAACCCTTGCATAAAGTTTGTGTCTATTGTTAAAACCAATTTTTTAATTAAACAATTTTTCCTTAAACTTCTGTTTTTTCTTCAAAAAAGGTCTTAAGGTCCTTTCCAGTACATAAACTTAAACTTAAAGATATGATCCTACGCTGTTTTAAAGTTCACGAACCAATCTAGAGGTTTCAATTTAAATCTGTATAGAAAGTTTGCATACTTGGTTAAAATATTTATTTCAAAGTCGTCTATTACTTTGATGCAGTTTATAAGTCCGTCAGTGTACATACAAGTAAAACTCGATAAGCGACTTTCTAAAGCGAAATAAGATTTAAAACGAGTAGTTTAAGTAGCAATTTTGCTGTCGTTCGTGTTATACTTATAAATATTCAAGGGTCAGTAGGATAAAAGGTACAAACTTTAAACATAAAATAGAAGGTAACTATGTCCACAAGTAACACGTATACCGTAATAGTTCGGATACTCAATTTCAGGACACCCTCATAACAAAGTGGTCTGATTTCGTATCCGTGAACGATATCTGTGTGTGCCTAGCTTGAGCGCGTTTGTATGAAGATTCCCTTTGGACTCTCCAAGATTTGTGCTTCATTCTTAGAGTACCTATTTACTGATTTTGTCGCTATAAACGGAGCTTTGGAAATGTAATTCGGTTACAGGCTGTACCAAAATGTAACTTAAAACTAAGTCTTGCCTAAAACCTCTCAAATATTCTTTTAACTTTGGAACTAATAAAAATCGTAAAGTATATGGGTACATGGAGGACTACCCGTCTAGTATAGAGATCCTTTCCTGTCACCGATAATCCCCTCTTTATGTTACACAGTGAATAATTGGGAATCAAACAGTCTAAATTATGTTACGAATTTTAAATTCATGACATCAAGAAATGTACAAAAGTGATTCCTTAAAATAATCTCTTTCAAAAATTGTTTATTGTTACTTGTAATTGAATATTTAAGTTTTCGATTGGAAACCAATATTTCGTGAATATTTCACGCCACTTGAACATAACGAGTCTATTACATTCCTTTTAGCATGGATGTCAAAAATAAAATTTCTTAAACTCACCTTGTATCACTCAAATCCAATGTTGGATCACTTCTTTTGATCTGTCCAATACACGCTAACACAGCCTTATCGCTCTCAACCCTGGCAGCCAACGACGAGACCAACGTTGGCAGTTGCCGCAGCGCCGGCTTGTCCACGATGGTCAGTAGGCTCTTATTGTCAATAAGGCGCCGTTCCACGTCACAGTGGGAGAGCGCTAGGAGACGCTGGTGGGAAGACGCGGCTGGGTCTTGGGTGATAGTGACTGGAGACTGGGGGAATAGAGATGTGATGTCAGACTTGGCAAAAGCTTCGACATTTGTACTGACTTGTAGTCGAGACTTGTATGAACCCCTAAGAGTTTACCATTTCTGTGCATGGAATTAACTTTTTAATAATCACTAACGATCTTGTTAACCGCGTAGTGGATTCAAGTCGGCAGTAAAGGATTATAGCTGAGATAATTGCTGAGATTTTGAAACTAAGACCAGGCTTTTTACCACTATCTATCTATCGCCAACATCCGGGAAAAAGTGTTTTTTTCCTTCCTTGGCCACATGTACGTGTAACAATGAACTAGTAAAGCTCAGCTTTTTGTGGCTGAAAAAACCACACCAGAGCAGGTATAAAACTCATCCCCTTCGCAAGTAGACCGCAGAAATTTACCAAATCTATCCAATCGGCGAATGCCTCGAATGCATGCCGTAATTCGGCAATTATCTGTTTCTGCAAGAATAAGCTAGGAAATTCTAATAGCGTAGCTGTCTTGGAGGTGCTACCCTTCTAAAGATCTAAGTCTTGACCACTAAATAGTAACTTTTTTCTAAAAGATAAGTTCCGTGTGTATGACGGCATACCAGTTCCTCAAGTTTATGCAGCGCCTGCTTGTAGACGTCGACGTGCCTGCACAGCTCGTTCTTCATAGCGACGTGCAAGGAGATGAGAGAACCGCTCGAGTCGGCTGTCAGACCATGTGTTCCGAGACCTGGATAACATAAATAAATTAAGGTCCTAGCTAAAAAATAATGCTAATGATTTTGAACTGCTTGGTTTTGACTACGGGTCTGACCTCAAAATACTCAAACGATACTTAAGTTATTTTCATGCTCAAAAATATTTCTATCTCTACTAATCACCCATGTAACAGTGACAGCATTAGAGGTTATGCCGTCTTTTTCTCTATCTCTCATTATAATTGATAGAGTATAGATTGGTGTGTGTGGTTGGCTATTAGGACGAAGGGAATAAGAGAAGATCCTTATCTTGCGCATGCGTAATAAGCATACACATATATTATAAATATTACACTAATGAAATCTGTTAATTTTCTGTTGTTTTTGCACTTATTGCGCATGTGTAAATAAAAAGAGATAGATAATGTACTGCGTTTATCGGTATCTTTCTAGTCAAGAGACAACTAGCTGGCGGTCTCCCCTACTCTATCTATAATAACTCTATGCTCATAACTAAGGGACAGCTTAGAGACGCCGTTAAATTTCATGCTGTCACTCACACACATACTAATGGTGGGATAGTAGCGACAAGGTATTTTTAGCTTCACTACTCAAAGTAAAGTATTGTTTACATATTCGGGGGTAAATTTTTACCCGACTGTAAAGAAGGGTTATGTTTAAGTAAGTGACAATCTTCTAGTAATTACATTTCAACATAACTTTTTACAAATATTCTCATTAGTATATCAATCAAAGTAGAAATCTTTTTGTCTGTAACAGACAGAAAAGGATTTTCTACTTTGATTACGGAAACCAAAAAGTTATTATCACACAACTTTCTATAATTATCTATCTACTTATTATCCAATAATCATGTCAGAACATTTATTTCACGCGTATCTCTCGAATCTGACAGTAATTACAGTCCCAAGGTCATTGCCAGCATTTACCTTCTTGACGATTTATATTATTGTCTCTAAACTGCTAAGGGAAAATCCATCTTGTGTCCCTAGTTACATGATCAATTTTATCTCTAGGGCAGTACGAGTATTAAGTTGTATCGTCTTTTAAGATAGTCATCCTCATAGCTTTCTCATTGCTGGGGCATAGGCCTCCTCGCCGAGATATTGGTAGATGTCATACTTTGTCTTAGAACTTTGGGATCTAGATGACGGCATTTTCCTTTAAGCTGTGCAGAAAAATATAAAGTACACGCTCGCCTCTTTGTGTCTTGAACAAACCTACGACTTGTAATAAAAGGCCATTACAAGTCACAGATATTGGTATAAAATCGTCAATTAACATTTAAAACACCTTATATCTCGAACAAGTACAATACATAATAATTCAAAGTCAAATTAGTGCATTCACAGTTCCGCACCAAAACACACGATGCAGGATGAGAAACATCACAGAATCAGCGGAGGAAATACACGTAATTGCTCTACTTCCTTATCCATAAATTATAGCATCCGGGAAACACCGTACATAATGTTTATTTTATTTATGTGTTTGTAATCGGTTTTAAATCGACCTCTTTGCATCCTTGAAAGATTCCATATGTTGAGTTTTATATTATTTGTAATCTTCGTTTGGAGGCTTGATTGCATCTTTTGTTTTAATATGAAATTAATAATTTGTTTGTAAATGTTATGGTGTGTTGTTTCCGGTACAGATGAGAAGAATTCTCATATTCATAGGTAATTAACAATTTCGTTATTTTTTTATATTGATTAATACTACCAAGAAAAATAAAAATCGTACTTATCAAATCTTGAAAGATTCTCTAGCCCAGAAGACTGATGTTGATTTCAACGATTTTACAATATCCAGTAACTGCACAAAGGCCGTACCGTGAACATCATATTTATTTGTCAAGTGCAGGGCATTGACAAATAAACAATAGGTCACTCGCCGGTTCGGTGACGTCATCACTGATTTGCCTGCTTTTTGGCAGGATTATATTACAAAACTAGCAGCACAGTTGATTTTTCGTCTATAAGAGTGCTGGTTACGGCCCCTGGTAGGATTTATCTATATTTTCTCTGTGAAGAAAAGTTTGACACGAAAAAGTAATAATAAATAAACTTACCTTGCACAGCAGCATCAAGCTGTCGTCTCCTAGCATCTATCGCATCTCTGGCATCAGGGGTATAATGCACCAGTGCAGACGCCAGCCTGGCGGTGCGTGCGCGCAAGCCAGACCCTTGATCCGCGCCGAGGAGCCCCACCAGACGCCACGCGATGGCCTCGCATTGTACATCCGGACGGGGGGATATCTCTAGTGATATTAGTCTGTAGACAAAAATAATAAGCATTGGTTATTCAACTGGCTGTTTTTTGTACCTGGCTGTATCTATCTGGTTGCTAGTTATCGCAACTAAAATAGCATGTTTTTCTCCAAGTATCCAGCTACCCCCATATCAAGTCACTGCTAAATCTAAAAGATCGTGTTGACTTTATAACCAGGCAAAAAGACTGACAGTCAAACAATGTCTGAATTTTCTTATTTCTGTTTGCATTAGGTATGTAGTTTGTAGATAAAATAAATCTGCAATAAGTGGATTTTTATTAATTGAATAGGAATGCCAAGAGCAGTCCAAGACATTAACACGATGCCAAAACGCAAACATAAAACAACTGTGATACCCTATTTGGTGATTAAAAATTAACATATGTACATAAAACATAGCCATTAAAATTAAATCGTCATAAAAATGTATCAATAATATAAACAGCGACCGAGTGGCCTACTCTCCGCGACCTAGCCACACATACCAAACAGCATTTCATATAAATTTCTACCATTTTGAGAATGCTGATCAAGGGCTTCCAACAGATATTTATTCAAAAACAAGCTATTGCATCAGTCTTAAAACGGCTTTTCAAATTTCTTTGACCCAAAATGCTTTGTGATACTGAAAGTGAGAACTTCGGTATTTAAAGGTCCATTGTTTTGCCCTAAACGAAACTTTGTAAACCATTTTCTAAACATAGGTCTAGGTATCAGATCCATAGACAAGTTTCATGAACTAAAGGCTTGAAGCTTCTTAAAGCAATTGTAACTAAGAAGTCAAAAGACATCTTCGCCTTCTGACGCACATTACAACTTATGTACTCCAGCGTTTGTCTTATTTGAAGACAAATTAATGTTTTATAAACCAGAGTGAAGTTACGTCATAACCCTGGAATGTGCTGCAACTTAAGGTAGATAACGCAGACTTTACGGTACGTCAAACAACTAGGAGAATGGTTTATATCGATAGACGAAACTATTGCCACCCACCAAGATAATGATAATGTGCGTAAAAAAATATAAAAACGTTTTAAATATTAAACAGTGAAATTATCAATTTATCATGCATAAACTGTCTATGAGACATATAGTCACAAGTACAATTTTTCAAAAGTAGCTTAATATTACTTGCGATGAAGCAATAATGTGAATTTTATGGTTGATTTTAAACAAAAACAGAAGTGACATACTTCGTAAATATATTATAATTGTTTCTTTTTAACTTAATTGTGCTACATCTTTATCGTTGATACAATACATCTCGAAAAGCTTTGATATTTTATCCAAATCAACAAAAGATATAGATCGAATCTTGCCTTTCTGCTACGTTACATAGGGGGAGTCCGAGAAAGTTGACCCGCCATCCACCAAAATACCTATATTTCTTTTTATACTAACGGAGAGCTATTTTCAATTAATAGTATCTTAAGCTGCACTATTCAGCTACATTTTCTCTTAAGAATGCGTTGACAAGGATTCGTAATTAACTACTAAATTATTAAAGGTACACCCTTTAATAATTTTGCAGTTAATTACGAATCCTCCCAAAAATGAGTTTGGCTATACTGTCCCGCCTGGGTGGGTTTCCCTCATAATAGAGAGCCATTACCCGGGTTGAAAATAGTTAAAATATATTATGACATTGTGAATAGGTATTTGAAATGTTTTGAACTGGCTTCTTTGTTCGTTTATTTAGGTTACATTTATTTTTATAGGTATTGAAGGTGTTAATTAGGATTGAATTTTAGGTGTTAATTTATCTTAAAATAGGAAGAAATTACCCTGATAAATTCTCCCCCCCTCCCGCCTTCCCGTGTAGCTAATGTCTGAAACCCCACGCCAATCTGTTTGTTTTATTTAAAAACTTCCTGCAAATACATGGTGCATATTATTATGTAAATATTTACAGATGTAAAGTACCTACGTAGGTATTCATTTTAAAAAAGGAAAATATTTATAATTATCATGGTCTGATCACCCTCCTGCTGAGATTAGACCTACACTTTTTGAATTCCATAGATGCAACACTTTGGTTGAAAATCAACATTAGCCAATCAAGAAAACAGAAACTTCCTACATGGTCAAAAACATTTTTATGGGTCTTTGCATTTTTGTAAAACTTACAATTATAAGTTTCCTTGCAATGTTTCCTGATATATATTCTGATTCACATTTTGTACCTACTACAAAATCCATTGCGTCAAACCCAATTATATGTAGGTATGATCCTTCCGTTAACGATGATGTATAGATAACATGGCGTTCCAAGCACATTGCATTACAATTAAAATTGTTCGTGTTATAATTATATGTCTGTTCCCATTCTTAGCATCTCAATTTCGACATATTTACATTATTGCAAGTGTTATGTGCAAACTGCAAGGACGCAACTTTGATGCCAAAAATTTGGCTAATTGTATACCGGAAAAGCCTGGCTTTTCCGGTGTGTTCAGCTCAAAATATTTAGACCTTTATTTGAAAATTTTGGTTTAATAATATTAGGCCTGTTACTGCCTGGCCTGCAACAAAATCAAAATATTTTTTTTTTATTCTCTTAGGATGGGAAACAGTTTTTGTGATACGTCGCCTTTCTACATGCATGTAAAGTTGTTCAGGTAAAGTGTACCAAGTTCGCAAACAATAGGTAAACCAAGTCAAAAGGATAAAATCGTATGGAATAACAAGAAATAACTAAACATTTTGTGTCAATGTGGTGCCATGAAATAGTAGTTTCTATGTTTTATTTGGCACCATCTTCAAAATGTGTCCATTTTTAGTTGTCTTATATTTAATAGTTCCGCTGGTCTTCAGTGGTCTTCATCATCTGTTCTATTTTAAAGTAAATGCACGAATTGCTATTAAATATATTTTAATCACTATAGGTGTGCCTTTAATATTTGAATAGTTCCCTCGATTTCTCCTCGATCACACTTGGAAATATACCCTTTGAAATACAAAAATATTTTTTCAAATCGCTGGCTCGATCGAGCCGTCTTCGCGTAATCGGGTAACAAATACACAAATAAAAAAATAAATTATAAAAATAAAAAAACCCTCCTGCACAAAAAAAATAGAAACAAGATCAGGCACTTTACTAAGTTCGTCGAGATTCATTAATGCCTCCGACTGCATGAAATTGTATAATTATGTAGGGGATCTTGTGCAACCGATGTAGCAACTTACTTTTATCACAGCTATTGTCAAGTATTAAAAATTGAAAGAACAATGGTTGCTAACTAACTTTTTTAGTATTACAGTCATTATCATGTTATATCTTTTTGAAATACTTATGATGAGCTCTTTAATTTGATACCCATATTGCAGTATTCGAAACAACTTTTTTTATCACACCTCTTTATTTTGACATCTCATAGCCGCCATGTTGTTTTTTAAAAACGTTACCTATCTAAGAACACTTGGGCGATTAAGACGAATCTAACGATGTATGAATTGTATAAATCCGTTCAGTGGATTGTGAGATATCAGGTAATAAAGAATATTACATACATACATACTGCCCTTCTTTACAGTCGGGTAAAAAAACATACAGTCGAATTGAGAAGAAGAAGCCTTTTTTACAATGTTTGAATGTTTATAAAACTTGATATAAGGGTAAGGTGCTGCCACTAATATACACCATGTTAGAGATCAGTCCTCTAACATGGTGTATATTAGTGGCAGCACCTTAAAATTATATTGACTAAATAGAATCAGCCTTAGGGGGTACAACAAAGTAGGAGCATCTACTTACAACAAAGGCAAAAATGCTTGATATTGCTTGATATTGACCCAAGTAGGTACTTAACTAATAAGGAATGATTGAATATAAAATATTAATTCTGATATCAATCGAAAGAAAAGAATGGCCTTTATTCGTCACGCAGAATCTTTACTTACAAAAATCTAATCATGCATTAACAAATTTTCTTACCTCGGTCACATCATAGGAATGTATCTAGACATATACCTACTTATGACAGACTGTTATAATATATCACGGTAAAATCTTTGCACATTCGTTTGTGACTCTTGTCCTAGCCTTTTCACCGGCATTATAATACATATAAGGCGAATGTATCGCCATAAAATAAATGAGTTAAAATAATAATTTCTTAAGAAATCAAACTCTTCGTGAGTGCAAGATTTGGCCTTGCCATACGCGCGACCTGACAGTACCGACTTGTTTAACACAACAACATTAACCTATTCAGTAATAAATTACTTACATTGAATTCTAATCTATCTCTCGTCTATCTTCTATACAGTAATCTATTCATCAAGTAATTACACTAACACTTCCCATAACAGTGAAGTGGACCGCGCTCAATTGCTACTAATAACCCGTGCTGTTCATTACAGCAGCTGTTTGCATCAGCCGCAAATAACCCCACATAATAGTCACCATTATATAAACATAGCACTATAAACACCTAGTCGTTCCTCAATAACCATAGACCACAGAAGAGCTCGTGCTCCAACATAACTGTTTCTGTAACGGACTGATACTGATACACATCATTACGGAGCGAGCGTTCTTATTCTCACATCATGGTTTCCACATCACAATGAAAATGCATAGAATTAGCACGACATCATGCTTCCGAGATAAGTCGTCAAATCGGTAAGGTCATGGAGTTGAGTTGAGCGTGGAGCGAGAGCGAGACGCATCTGCTATGTTCGTTTAAAATGAATGAATGATTTCCGGAAAATGATTTTCATATATAGTGCTAATAGTTAGTCTATTAAATGAAAAGCAATGATTTTTAATAATTGAGAAAATGTTATGTACTGTGGATACCTAATGCTAAATTCACAAATCTAAACAATGTTTACAATGATTTGTTCACAGAACTGTATTTACAAGTAAAGAACCTGCACCTAAAAGCCTACTCTTTTCTTAAAGGCCGGCAACGCATCTGTAATGCCTCTGGTGTGGCAGATCTCCTTAGGCAGCGGTAACCACTTACCATCAGGAGAGCCGCTTCTTCTTTTATCTCATAAATAAACATTTTACAAGAAATTTCCAAACTGACTGTAAATTTTTACATACCGTTCTTAAAAGTAGATACTTAAAATAGGACATTTGAAGACTGTGCTATAGTATTTTAGTTATAAGAAAACGTTTCTGGTTCTTAGAGTATCTAGTTCACGATTATTTAAATTAAACGCCGTTAAACTCTCAAAGAACATGTTGAACTAAAATTAGCATTAAAGTCTATGACATGGATTTGAATAAATCGAATTCTATGGTTTTATACTAGATAAGTAGGTTTGTCTTCATATTCGCTCGCAGCGATTGTACATACAACTGCATCATTTCTCACTCTGAGTATTCTTTAACTCCATTCATAAGTGTGAATTCTTGTATTTCTTGTATTCACTGCATGGATTATCTACGAAGTTGACGGGAACGCTCCCGTGCACACATAATTCTATTGTATGATTGTGATTGCTCATACACGGGAAACGTTTCTCAGAGTTCGTTTCAAATATGTAGATGCCGTTTGAAAATAAAAACTGTTTTTCCTGATGCAACAGTTAGCGAATGAAAATTATAATAATTACATTAGTTTCTATGTCGTTTAATGCCGTTATATTCTAGTTAAACAATATTGACTTACATAAAGACAGACATATCATATCACTGTTATTTAAATACGCGGACATAGACGACAGTGTACTGAATATTTTCCTCTTGCATTTTAATAGTAGACATGTAACTGTAATACATGCATGGTTCAAATTGCAAAGTGGTTTGATGCATAATCTAACCTCTGTATCTCTATTATTATTTTTTAACTAAGATGACAAACTCAGCCCAACCGACCAATCCAAAAATTGCGACACAGCTCAAAAGTTTGGAATAAATGTTAAAACTCTACAGTATTCAAAACAGTTCACATTGATAATCCTGTCATTCAACTTCAATTAGTTTTCGAGTGCTTAATCGTTTTAATTAACTTAAATATATTCAAAATCGCGTATACACTTACGGTTTTATGAATATCTTCATTATTCAAGCATTAGTATTTAATGCTTTTAAAAACTACTTGCAACTTGTAAACGATTTTCTCCGTTGCGAAGTTTGTCACCATCACCACGTTATTATCTTTCCTTATTTCTATTCACACAAGAACAATCAAATCTTCACGTTTATGGTTATTTTCTTTCATAAACTAAAGAACAGTTCAAGTAAATAGTTTCCTAGCTTTTGTGACAGGTGAGTGACTTTATGTCATCATCATCGTTGCTAATAATCTCAGTATCAACACGCTGGGGCGTATTGTACGCTACTAGCTATTGCTTGTGACTTCGATCGCGTCCGTTTTTCACGCGATAAAGACCCGTGGTCTAATACAATTGTTTATCATTTATTAATCTGCCAAACGGCTGGGTTGATTTAGAAGGATTTTTTACTGTTAAGTTCCTAAAATATTTTCTTAATTACACGCGGACAAACTGGCGGGTCACATCTTGCAACAAATGATAAAAAATCAAAAGTTTGTGGTCACATAGCGTATAAAAACGTGTTGTTACAAATAGAAATACCACAAATGTGCATTATTACAACAGAATGGGTAATATTGTCACGCTTCAGAAGCACCCGCAGTGATTCTATCTGAGACGTTGCGTGGTCTAACTAACCGAATGTTACGTGTTGCTATAAAGAAAATTTGTTTCGTTATGTGTACATTAACAGTAATAATATTGATGATACTAATATTCGTACTAACTTGGTAGTAACTCTGTCCGTCTTTTAACATTTTGATTTTTTTAAAGATAATGCACTGGCAATGTAGGCCGCACAATACAGGCATTATTTTTGCTCTCCTCCAGTTAATCTAAATTGCTCTTGTTTAGGAGTGGATTCATGTCAGTAGATTTTTTTTTTTTAAGATTCAAATCCGCGGCTTTTTGATAGCTAGTTGGATACCTCTACCCGTTAGGGTAATTTTCATTAGTTAGACCCTTCATATATATTTTATTTTACTTACCTATATCTAAGCCTGAGACCGACCGAACACAATTTAGTTACTTATCACATCACAACACATCATCGTTTCATAAATTTCACCGCATCGCAAGGTCTGAGGGAGGAACAGGTCCGACCGGGCACTTTCACCTGCCCGCGTGCCCGCATGGGTATAAGACATAAGACCGACCCGACGAACGTGTGCTTATAATCACAGAACAGAGAATAAGAGGTAGAATGTCTTGTAGGCGGGGCACTAGCATCATTAATTGTGACTTTGAAGAAATTCTCACCTTTTAGCAAAAATTGTCTGCAGTATTATTTGTATACATATTGTTAAAACAAAGGAAACCTATGTCACTCCGCAAATATATTAAAAATGCTATCTTGAAGTTTTATACTCCGTGAATTTGTACTCATTATCCCAAACAACAAAGTGAGGAACTTTAAGGTTAGTGTTTATGAAAAAAATGATAATATTTTATTAAACTGATATTTTTATAGACTAGTTTAAAGATATGGAGTACAAAAAAATCGGCTTCAAAAAGGCTACAATTTTACGGTGTATATAGGTAACTTGTGAGAAGGGTGTTCTATAAATATGACGTATAACAAATTTAATTTACGTTGGCTCAGTATCTTCGGAAATTAATGCTTCTGACGCGTCACGACACACAACACCACAATAATGTATTCCGGGCTTAATAACATTAACATGGACTGATCAAATATTTAGGAACCGTAAGTGTGACTTCGAATACGTACTGTAAGTTTATTATATCACTTTAGACAATCTAATTTATAATAATAAACCTCTTTTATTTTTATTTAAATTATAGGTATAAATTTATCAAAAAGCTATTTAATTATTAAAACATAAATTTTATAGACGCTGTGTTGATATCCGTGGGTTATAACAAGGCGCATCCCCTCCTGGCTCATGCCAAACTGGTAACCCTATTACTGCAACCATGAGACCCAGGTAGCTTCACACAACCTTATGTGCTGCTTTTTTTTGTTATTATCTTACGCGCTTTATTTAATATCCATACCTACTTGGTGGGTCCTGAAACCTTTTTTTAAATGATAATTGTCTTAATGTATATCTATATCTTCTATACATATAATAAAACTGTAAATTTCACGTGTCTGTACATGGCCGAACTTAGTGAAAAAAAATATTAGGAAATGTTCGAAAAGAGTATTTAAACACTTTGCTGCATTTTTAGAAATGTCTGTCTGTCTGTCTGTCTGTCTGTCTGTCTGTTTGTTTGAACACGCATCACGCAAAAACTACCATACAGATTCGGTTGAAATTTTGCACGTGCAATCTAATAGATGCAGATTAACATTTAGGCTATAAATTATCACGCTTTTTCCCATAGGAGCTAAGCAGTAAGGGATAATGTCTGTAGCTATTTTTCGTTATAAATCAGTAACTACTAGACGGATCTTTATGAAAATTTGCAGTTTTATAGTAAATACTATAGGACATTATTTACACTATGAATCATTACGCTAACGTCTATGGGGAACGAGTAGCAACGTATTTTTTGTCTCACCATAATGGTTTATCACAAAATTTTCCAGATTTAGACATTATCTATAATTGTAACCCATGGAATACATAACTTCACGCTAAAACTAAAAGGGGCTAAACACAACATTGTTAAGTTTCATAAGAACAGTTATTTTGACGTGGCAAGTAGCGAACAGTATAGCCTCGAAGCTATCCTAGCGGACATTGACGACGAAGTCCCGGGCTCGAATCCGATGTCTTATTATGTTCTTTTTTTATTTTTTTAAATTGTCTTTATCCATTTTTTAATATTTTTCTCAATGTTTTAGTTATTTTTTCGACCGTAAGTAACTTATTTACTTTGGTTATTATTTTTTTATATTAAAAATCAAGTAAATTATGCACGTAGGTAAGTTAATTATAGGTATTGCATGCACTGCTGAGAGTAATTAATTAATCGTAGTAGAAATGAAAAACAATATTACATTATAATTAAAAAGTATTCGACATTTTCCAGAAATGATGTGTTCGTCTAAAACAAAGACATTGCAGACGTAAAAAAAAACATGTAGCGCCATCTATGAAATCAAATTGTTCACCGTGATCAAATAATTCCTTATTTGTGAAAACATTTATTAGGGTATAGGTGCTTGAGATGCTGAGTGGCAACATTCTTGAAAGTAGATGGCGTTGTATTCAATAACGTTCTATACTTAGTAAAAGAAGTTTTAAAAAGAAACACATTGCTATGATTTTTAGAAATGTTTGTCTGTCTGTCCGTTTGTTTGACCACGCATCACACAGGTGCATCGAGGATCATGTTTTGGGGTTATGGTTACGTGTTCATCAATTCAAAGATAATGAATGGCTCAACATCGGTCAAGTGTGAGTAGTTCGGGTGACGGGAGGAGGGGGGTCGTTGTTTGTGAACCGTACCTTTAGGGATATCTGACATTTTCGCGGGCATGACACACATGACACGCTCTGTGTTTGCTTACTAAAGTGTTACAGCAGTTTTATTATTAGTATTGCGTTGTAACACTATATGAAATACACCCCATTTTTAGCCAAAATGGCAAAACAGAACCCGTATAGTTCCCTTATGTCCGTCCGTCCGCAGCTTAGCTCAGAGACTGTTAGTGCTAGAAGGTTGCAACTTTTGCATGAATAAATTATTAACGCCGATAAAGTAAAAGAACAAAATCTTGAAAATCATTATTTTTTTAAGGGTACCTCTCTTATATGTAAAGTGGGGATGTGATTTTTTTCTCACCTACCTACCCCATCGTGTGGTATCAATTCATAGGTCTTTTAAAAAGCGTTTAGGGTTTGTGAAGACTATTTTTAGATTTAAGGATTCCTTTGTGTATAATATTAGGCTTTATAGTGAACATTTTTGTTAGAGTCAAGAGTCCCCCTGCCAGCTAAATGGTTGATGTTGGGTATGTGAAAAAATTCAGGATAGTAGTATAAATACTAAAATTATAAGGAAAACTATCACAGTTAAGTACTTAGGCTTTACAAGTTTACGATCACATGAGAAGTAACAACATTTTCGTACAAATTCTATTAAAAATTATTAGGTAATAAGTAGGTATAACGTTGAAAGAATGAAACAAAAACAACAGAAAACCCACTTCTTAAGCCGCACACCAAACGAACTATCTAAAAGAATAGAACAGATCGATTTTTATTTAGTAAGTATTTAGTCAACAGGACTGTTTCCAACATATTTACACAGAAGTTATTTCGTTACCTAAACTACTTTAATTTAAACCCGACTTTCACGCGAACGAAGTCGCGGGCACAGCTAGTTTATTTATATATGTTGACAAATAGACGATAGGTGTCTCGCCGGTTAGGTGACGTCACTTGCCTTGTTTTTGGCAGGATAATGGTACGAATTTAGCAAGACAGTTTATTTTTTCCGGCTATAACAGTTCATGGTACGACCCCTGGTATGAGGTTCCCTATCCGTGTGTTGCTCAACCGCGTTTGTATGAAGCTATACTTCGGTACTCTCGTTGTTTTGTGGCACGTGTGTACACATTGGAAACAGTCGTCCTAATACAAAAGTTAATCGGCCTTTCTAATACTAGGGTATTGTCTGTCATGTTTATAATCATACGTTTGTACCTGTGAGTAGCGACTGATGGTAGTGTGAGCTTATAATGATGGTAACTACATCATGTTAATTGGACCTTTAGTAATAGTTGTTTTGAAACGTGTTGTTAGTTTAAATAATATGACTTGCTTGGGCTGAGTTGATAGTTTAGCTTGCTTTGTCATGTTGAAAGTATTGTTTAAAGACAGCTTCATGAAGAGTTTATAATGTCTTCAATGTGTAAAGGTGTCTAGGTCTAGTGCTAAGAAATGTTTGTACTGGCAGAAGAATCGATCAGTCACCAGTCTGTATCGGTATACCTACTACAGGACACTCCTATTCTTATTTACGTCCAGACAAATCGGTCCTTCGCCTTTTGGTATCTGGTCCAGCCCAGCGACCTTCTTAGGTCGTCGGTCCATTTGGCTGGGGATCGTCCTATCGCGACGTTTACCGAGTCGCATATGACAGAAGAATAATGTGAGAGAATATTTAAACCCGACACAAGCGATCTGTCTATCTGTCTAACATATCGTAGCACTCAAACTAATGGTGAGATTTAAAAGCAGTCATGTTGATTAGAAAAATATTAAAATAATAGAAGTTCTTTCTTAGTTATAAAAATGTGTTTCGTTATTTTAAAGATTCCCAATAAGCTGTTTATCCGAAATGTAAAGATTTTATTATGTGCACACATAAGCTAGCAATACAAAACTACTACAAACTGATAGCGAAGTTAGATAAGACTAAAAAACCTATTCACGATTACGCGAAAGTAACTAACACTTAGGGTTTATATAACATTAGATACTGGCACCAGTCGCTTCCCACCATAATACCGACCGTGCTCAAAGAAATTAGTTCCACACACTTTGTAGTCAATCAAACCAGCAGTCAGAGGCATTGCACTTCGATACGCCAATTTAATACTCCATATTCATTACCAGAACACGCATAACTGATGACTGACGGATGCAATCAAGCGTTACTGACAATATACTGATGCATTAGCGACCTTTCTCGAAAGTGAAACCTCAGATGGCCGGCTCAGCTCAACAAAAAATCCACGCATACATACGGCGACTTCAAAGACTAAAAAATGCGCTGCCTCGGTTGACGATTCGACCGAGTTTTATCGAAATATGTGTCTATGAGGACGTAAGCCTATTTTCGCTCATTGTAGCGAGCAGGCCAGCTAATTTATACCTCATGTGTCAATATTAGGCAGTAAAAGTGAATGCCTTGGTCACAAAAGCTGAGACAAAACAAGATGGCTGACGGTTAATGTAATAAATTGTTTATTAGTTATCCGACTTGATCAGAACGTGAACGCTTCATTAATAGTTGCAAACTTATCATTTGAACTTTCCAATGTAATTGCAGTGTAATGGCTGATGTATTTTGTAGATATGTTATTAATATAAACGATCCTTTTAGTCTAATGTTATGGTATTAAATAAATTAGTCATGATTCATGTACTCAGTGTCTGATTGAGGTAATCATGATTTAATTGAAATATACACTTACTTTTATTAGTTCTTGATACAAAATAAACCTCGAAACATTACAGTTACCCGATTTTAACCCTCAAGTTTTTAAAAGGAGGTGACGTCCAATATGTTATAAAAGAGGATATTGAAGCACTTGAGAAACATTTGATTAATTATTTTATTATAGGACATTAGCAACAGTAGTAAGCTGACGTCCTACATACTAGTAGCAGTTACTATAGTAGACACTAGTAAATTCTTGTGATACCGCTGGCGCGTTGTCGACTTAATTTTGAAACTTAAACCGAGACCAAAGCAATAATTGTTTAATTTTTTTAACCTCCGATGCTTAAAGAGAGTTGTCATGTCTGAAGCCTCTGTATTCTGTATGTTTCTGTAGCATCGTGTTCGATTTTAATTCAATCAATTATTTTGTTTTAAATTAAAAGCCCCAAACGGTTAGGATGCCTAAAAACGCATACAGTATAAATGTTATCTTTGATCCACAACTTCATTACATTATATGACCAAG
Organism: Herminia tarsipennalis; assembly: GCA_945859575.2. Classification (NCBI taxonomy): domain Eukaryota; kingdom Metazoa; phylum Arthropoda; class Insecta; order Lepidoptera; family Erebidae; genus Herminia; species Herminia tarsipennalis. The sequence goes on from OX243855.2 coordinate 20,227,059, forward strand.
TTAAGTCTAATTTGAAGGCAGAACATAGCGCGGTGACCCCTGACCTCGAACAGCTAATTCAAGTCACATAATGACTGTTACCTCATGATATTGAACAATAAATCACTTTGGAAGTCATGATGTAAGGAAAGGTATGTTTTCTATTGTATATATAGTTCTATAGATGAAATAATTTAAGTAATCGTTTTATGGCACATGGTGGTCACAAATGTGGTCATTTTTTTACAACTAAAAGACAGATGGCATCCACCAATCTGCAGAGGCTCGTAAATGTGTTTTTACCTGCCTGCGCCCAGAAGAAGAGGCGTATATCTTATTTATATACAAAAAATATTTTATATAAAAAAGGTGGTCCCTCAAGAACCGACTAATGTTTTGCAGAGAGATAAATCGTGTAGGCACTATAATAAAATATCTACAGATACAGGTAAAGAAAGAATGTAGGTTTGTATACCATAGATACTTAATATACATCGCGGTTTATTCATAAGTTGTTGTCCCCATCAAAGTAGCAACTACGCAATGTAACAAAAAAAGCACTTTCATTCCGCTTCCAGCAGGTCTGGTAGTGTTGAAGGTCATTAATAACATATATCATGAGAAAGTCACCGAAATACCTCAAACCGGTACAGGCACTTTCGTTGTAATCCTGTAAAACTTACGAATTATCCTTACACTTATTGCAAGGGCATAAGGACTGATTTCGTAAGGCATTTTTGAATCTTCTTTATTAAAATCTTGAGTTGGATTTAAAACTTTATTGTATGTGACATTGGGTGCAATTTGCTTTGTATTTAGAGTGCATATGTGCAGGTATGTAATCAAAGATTATAAATTGATCTAGCCGTACCTATTGGAGAGTAATTTTACTGACACGAGGAATTTAGAAACTGTGCTTGTCTAGTTCATCGTGCAATGTTCAAAATTATATTGTCATTATCATTGGAAATAGCTTGATCTTGACTCTTGACGGAGACAAGCTAATTGTGCAGATTGAAAACACCGGCATATCAGATAAAAACTCACTAAATCTTGCAAAATTGTTGACGTATTTTCATTAATATCCCATCTACCTGTGCTCTCCATTTAGGCATTCTGTGTTCCACAATTTCTTGGATGAACGCCAAACTTATAATTTCCCTTAAACTATAACTTTCTTCCCTTTAAATCTTTTTACGGTAAAGACTCAAAATAGTAACAAATAAAGAAATGATAAAGTTAAAGAAATAAATTAATAATTTTGTTACCTTTGGTAGGGGTTTATTTATGAGTGTTTATGCTCATATCGTGGTGTCAACTTTGGTGGCAAGTTTGATTCTGTCATCACAAAGATCAGAAACTTATAAATAAGACGTTTTGCTGCAAACAAACTGCTCCGTAATACAGACATCATATATAACATACATGCGTTATAAAATAAAAACTATTATAAAAAGGCTACAATTTAAATAGTCACCAAAATATTTTTTAGACCCCTAATACTTGAACATTGCACGATGAACTAGACAAGCACAGTTTCTAAATTCCTCATGTCAGTAAAATTGGAGAGGCCTATGTCCAGCAGTGGACTGCTTTAGGCTGATATGATGATGATACTTAGTACTAAGTAAAGTATATTAACGTCATATAAATTAAGCCATATACCAATTCATACCGAGGTGCCCAAATTACAACGTTTTAAGTTTCAAAACAAAATATATATACTCATTAGAATTATTGTACGTTTTGTACTTAAATTATTTTTGCTTAACAAAGTGGATTAAATGTCATCAAATATCTTTTTACTCAAAGAGTCCAACCTAAATCCAAAATATATTATTGTCAAACTAAGATTACAGCCGTTTCCCTTTATTTACTCGTATTCACGGCCGCCAACGGCACGTGAACGTGACACGCAGGCGATCGATTCCATGATTTTAAGCAACAGCTTTTCAGTGAATGGGAAATATTAACTGTGATGATTGGCTAACCGGTATATGTAACTGTCCAGGCATTTCGAATTTATTGGTCAAAATAGGTGCTTTTCTGGTAGGCGTTTAAACACAAGTCTTTTAAAAATACCTATCGATGTCTTTGAGCATCGTGAAAGAGGGATGATACTTTTAGCAACTTATCAACCTGACCTCACACTAATCACCTACCACTTGTTCTCGCTTCGTCATGGCCTCAGCGTCAAATTACTGAACCGTCACTCGAGCGCAACTATAACGGTCACGCCGGAAACACAACATCACGGTAAACACTCAAAGATTCACTCTACAATATAACTGGGGAAATATTATTGATTTAACCAAATTGTTGTTTATATAGTTCTTAATAGCATTCTTGTCATTCTATGACTATCGATATACAGGATGATTTGTAATATACTAATAACCTCTCGCTCGTGGCTTCTTTACGTTACATCAAATCGCATCGTAGAAAATCATAGAAGAAAATGTTTGTACAACATTTTCGTTTTACTTTCACATCGGTTTCATATCCGATCAATTGGTGGATCTTCAAATTGTTTTTGGACATGTTACTTTTATCACGATTATGAGCAGTGACGATGAAACAACTAACACAAAGTGCGCGCTGCTCTTTCAAATCCTACTCGTTTAAGCAATACAGTAAGGGAAGGGCCGCCGCCGGCCCGTTCATACGGCGACCTCCAGATAAGAAATCTGGAGCGTTATGTGCCATCAAAAGGGCTAAATTGATTTGCAAAGGGTGCCTAGACAGTTGAAAATTTATGTTTGTCACCAGGCTATATATATACGAACCGTGATAGCTAAACAGTTGTTATTTATAAAACAAACGTGATTATAATATAGTGTCTAATGTTGTATATATATAATGTACGTACCATTATATATATACAACATTAGACACTCTTTTTACACACACCCTTCGTGTGCAAGTCTGACTCGCACTAGGCCGGTTTTATTAATATTTGTGGCATTTTTTAAATATTATGATTCGTTTTACGATTTACTTTCTAGCTTTGTAATTGTGGGAAGAACGTGCATTATAGCCTTTACAAATTGTGATAACCTCCATTAATAAATACGTAATTGATTAAACTATGGGTTGATACACACACCAAAAGTTTTAAGTTTAAGTATTACGCTCTCGATATTCGCTGCTTGTGCAGTTACTTTTCATTATGGCATTATTACTAGAGCTTTGTAAATGCGGGCGATCAGCATACGTATATTTTGATTTACGTAAGCTGATCGCTGATTGCATTTGTGCTATGTTGCTCGCATAGTCATCTGCAAATCCGTTTGAGAATTGCTTTATGACGTTTTGTGATGAGTCTGTGAGAGACTGCGCGAAGATTAAGGTTCGTAGTTTTGATTTGGGCCAAAGAAACTGATACCTGAACCAACACAGTATCTCTACTAAACGACTTAAGGATCTAGATCTCACTCAATTTGAGAAATACATAATCACGTCATATCAACCTGACTTTTTGACTGCCTCTGTTGCGCAGTGGGAGTGTATCCGACTGCTACGCAAGAGGTCGTAGGTTCGATCCCCACCCAGGTTAAAACTTTGTGTGATGAACACGATAGTTTATTCTGTGTCTGGGTGTTATTTATCTATAATATGTATGTATTTAGAAATATATAAGTATGTTTATCGGTACTCTGGTTTCCATAGTACAAGCTCTGCTTAGTTTGGGAACAGATAGCGTTGTGTAAGTTGTCCCAAGATATTATTATTATCACTGTAGTCTTCTGGGAAGAATAAGCACTTCCTCAGTGAGCTATCTAAAACTGTAGACTTTTGACCTGTTCGATCTAATGCCTTTCAAACAAAATGTCCCTGCGTATAAGACAAAATAATGAATTTACCTGTTTAATAAAGTTTCAATTAAGTGTGCCGAATGCGGCAACGCTTCCACTAGCAAGTCAATAGGCAGCTCTGAGGCTACTCCTTGCAGCACTCCAGGACCGAGCCGGGACACGATGGCAGCTGCCTCCCTGAACTGCCTGCCTTCAGCCAATAGCAGCACACGACGCAGCGCGAGACGAGGCGAGGTATATGTGTTCTTCTCCCTCTCGCGCTCACGCCGAATTCGCTCTCGACTTTCGTTCATTTTCGCTTCGAGTTCTTATAGTAGCGCTAGCCCATTTTTCATTTAGAGGATCCCGATCTGTGATAAAATAAAAAGTTTGATAGGATAAGGATACAAAATAAAGAAAAATATTAGATTAGGGAGAGATATGATGTATCCGTGTTGCCGTGCGCCAATTTCTGGCTTGTGTGTTTAAAATTGTAACATGTCATCACAAATCAAATTAAATATTTCAATAGTATTAGAATCAATTTTCACGATGTTTAACACAATACATGTTAAAAGTATAGGTACCTAAAAGGAGCTGAGATATTGCTACTTTCGCGTGGGCCGCACGCCCGCCCATTCAACTTACCATAGACACTGTAATTGATTATATCATAACCCTTCAACTGAATTGTTTGTTCAATTTTTTAGAGCTTTTAAAGACCTCGCTAAAACAAACTTATTTTTCATTTCGTCAACTTGCACGACGCTTACTCGCATAATCATTGTCAGCCTGTACCAGTCCACTGCTGGACATAGGTCTCTCCTAATTCGCATAGCTTAGGTGTTTTTACATTGTTTGCGATTTGCAGACACGTGTGTACAATTACCAAAGCTAACAGCTTAGCTTAGCCTAGTTTGACCCGCACTGAGAGGTCCTATTTGTTTTATTTTCGCAATCCTACTTGCGATTACGTGACTGTCTAGCGTTAGTATTTATTTGAGTTATTTTTATAATCCACCTCAATATTCCACTGCTATCAATCGTTATATTCATGCATCAGGACAGGACTACCACAATAATGCGGTCAAACACGGACACAGACTACTAATAACATAATAACCCACTTTTTATTCAAATTCTGATACAAATTACTTTAATCATCGAGAAAAATCCCAATAGAAAATAAAGTAGTGATGCGATGACCTACAGACTGAGGACCGGCTTTTGCTCTTGTGGCTGTAGAAATGGTAGTAGAGTCAATAATACCGTTGCACAGATTAAAATTAGTGACACAAAAAGTGTTGGTCCGTTCGTTTTGTTGAATGATAGAAATGTAATGTTCATTGCCGAAGTGTCGATAGGTGGAGGTGGCTATTGGTATCTGGTACTGACCGATATTAAGTTTATTAGGTTCTCTCGGGCATTCATGTATATCATAATATTAGCTTAGTGAATAATATATAATAATGTGTTATAGTAGTCATGGTAGTTCTAACAGTACTCGAGCTATTTTGATGAAATAGATGTGACCTTTATCAGACACTAGTCAAATAGTCATGTGTATAGAGATGTAATGTACTAGCAACAAATTAAAATAAACACTTGTTGTCACTTACTAACATTAGGTCAAGGTTGTACTAACATTATATCGATTTAAAATAATAGTAAATCCCTTGCGTTTTACATAAAAAAAAAAATGTAACATGCCTTAACACAAACAATACCTATGCCTACCTACTACGAATATCGGAAGACTTTGAGAGAGACTTTTTACCGGAAGTCAAATTCATTCGATTTTGTCATAAAATAAGCTTATCAGTCTGAAAATATAGAATATCCCAAATGTTCAATATTTTCAGCTAATAATCAATAGACATTAAATATACCTAACTAACTGCCTTAATTTAATAAACAGGTAGGCTCTTTGCGCCACGTTGCATTAGGCATTATAATTTATCTAAGAGCTACAGAGCATAGGTTGGCACCGAATTTATTTAATAATACTTACCTTTTTTTAAAAAAACACATAATATAAAAATGGTGTATCTCACTAGTTGACAATTTATACACGGTTCATATTCTTTAGACAAATTGATTATTAATTAACTGAGTAATAGGTATATTAAAAACTATTCTAATCTATCCGTTCTAATGTAATTTACTCAACAATTCATTACAATTATCTACATAACGAAGTAAATGTAATGAAAGTGTTATGCAATGAAGACTACTTCATTTATTTTCTGCAAAAATAAAATAAAACTAGTACCTACTATACATCTGTGAGAACTACTCTCGAACGCAAATAAATATCTTTGAACATTTGAATAAGTGCTTTATAATGTTACGTAAGAAGATATCATGTTTTAGATAAAGTGAAATGAGATGTAATAGTTAATGATATTCTAGACGTAGATAAAAATGTAAAACTAGCAAAACAAACTGTGCTTAGAGTAGAATGGCATAATGACATTGCAAATTGAATGATTACCTGAATAGCAAAATAATGTGTTCACATTGAATAAATTCCTAACTTCGATCTCATTATATCTTGTTTAGATCCATAGATTATAGTCCTATTTTTACGCACCAGTTCCGATTTTGCTTTACTCAAGATTTTTTGAGTCAAACAAACCCTTTAGTTACGACATAAACAAAATGCTGTCTTCTATTAAGTTACAAAATGCGACTCTTATGAAGCAATGCGAAGTGAGAAAGAACTTGGCAATAAAAACTCAGGACCACACTTTTCAACAATACAATATATTTTTTATTTAAGTCTTGTACTATTCAATACCATAACTGTACCCTTTATCGTGAGATAACTACGAATTCTGGTATCGGTGTTTTACCATAGGTACCTACGTATTACCTATACTTTAGCACCTCACTATTTCTTTAATTGTCTTCTTTCTTTATTTCCCGCACCATTTACTTTAATTTGTCGGTCTTCATTCTGATTCTATTACACTAAGAAATGTAATTTCCCATAAAGCTTAGAAAAGTAGAGCACAAAAAGTATCGTCGCTGAAGTTGAGCATCAAGCAGAGAAAAATATTTAAACGAAATGATCTCAGTAAAATGATTTGTTTAATTATAATTACTTAATTATGTGTGATGATTATTCATCAGCTTTCACCCTCGATCTGTCAATTACTAGTTTAATTGTTGAGGTAGTAGTGTAGTACATACATCTCTTCAATGTCATCAATTTAAGATGAATTGATGCCATGGGAAGCGTAGGCAGCCTGATCAATTATTATGCATATGTAACGCATATGTTCATACTGTCTATTTCTTTGGCATGTTCTTCTTAGTTAGTTTAAAGGTCATCGTTTCTTGGGGCAAGACATAATAAGGGGCAAACGCAGCTAACCTAATAGTACATGATTACAGCTACCCATCGACATCTGCAACACCTGATTCGTTGCAGGTTGTAAAAATAAGTGCTTTAAAGATATATACGACCGGACTTCAAATAAATATTTATCGATCATACAAAGTTTTGTCTCGTGCACGAAACACAGCACTCATACACGCCTCCACTGCACCACCGAGGTACCCACAGGAATGTAAGAGAATACAGTACGCTACTAAAGTTGCAGTTAGGCTTTCCGTGAACAGAATATATTAAAGAAACAGTAGTCAGAACAAACACTCATAAAATCTTTTACTTATACAATCATTTACAAACTAAAGCCTAGACCACAGACAGACTCACAGAACAGAGAAAAAGAAATTGGTAATACCTTTAGCGCGAGGCGGTACCAGAAACTGACTTTGGCAATTCAGTGCAAAAAGTCAAGTTTGTAGTGTATTCCAAGAAGGCATTCTTTAAACATTGTGTAAGTAAAACGATGACGTTACTAGAAATCTAATCAGAATGGCGTTTTTCGATTTCATTTTTAGTAATGGGTAAACATTTAAGCCAGATAAAATTGATAAGAATTGTGCAGACTAAGCTGTTACGGGCGCTGCGCTGATGTAGGACACGTACTGCCTTCTTCTTCCTTATGTATGACTAATGACACAAAAGTGATGTGATGGCCTTTCTACTAAGCTAGTTCTGTTCTGTGTACACATTACTGGTAACAACTACAGCTATAAACACTTTACCTCTCTACGTCCATTGTTAGTTGGTAACTTGGTGCTGAGCGATGACTCCCAGCTGTATGTGTGTTTGTATGTCTGTCTGTCCCGTTACACCCGCGGTACCCACTCGTTAACACAGTAACGTGAGTTGTGAATCTTTGCGCCTCAATTTAAGGTGAGGTTTCAAGGCTGTTGTTGTTCTACATCTTGATCATCTGTAGTATAATTATGTTTTATCTGATTAGTGTTTATAAGTTAGTACTGGTATTAAACTTGCATTATAATTAACGTGACTCTACAACTACATTTATAAGTTCACATTGCAATAGTTTAACCTGAGAAAATAAACTGTATTTTCTCAAACAAAATTGCATTATTTTTTTAAATAATAAACTGTCTAGGTAGTAATTTGAACTGGTAGGTTGGTAGGTACTTTGAACAAAAATATTCGACACAGGATCACAGGTGAAATTTCATTATGCCATACGAATTATAACATTAAATTATAATACAAATGTAATGAACTAATTTAGTTGAAATTATCTAAACTAATATATTTTATCTACTTAATAATCACTTCGTAATACGGTACCCGTTATCCACATCATGTTTTGATCTAACCAGAAAAATACCATCCCTACTCAGCCTTTGATGTTAATAATGAACAGCTGAACGCACGACGATTATGATCAAACATTAGTAACCGTGTCGTAAAATAGTTGCATCTCACCGACAATGACGGTGATACAATAATTGCATTTTTGAAAGATAGAACAATTTGAATCTAGACTCAGGAATCGAACCCGAGACTTCCACTTCGACACTTTCAAAAATGCAATTATTGTATTTGTAAAGTCTTTGGCAAGAAATGCCTATAAAAATTACTTCAATGACGGTGATGTCTCTACATCGCATCACATGATGTTAGCGAAGCGAATAACAACACAGAAATACAAATGGAAGTTATAAAGACTTAGAGCGAAATTAAGCGCGAAGCTCTAGACCTAGACCGAACAAGATGACGGCGAGCAGGGGACTCCCTCTACCACATCTAAGGGTCACAGGAAATTAAGTCAAGTAGGTAGACTTAAATCAATCAATACTACAAAGCTGAAGAGTTTGTTTGTTTGTTTGTTTGAATGCGATAATCTCAGGAACTACTGGTCCTAATAGAAACAATATTTTACTGTTGGATAGCCCATTTATCAAGGAAGGCTATAGGCTATATAACATCTCGCTACGACCAATAGGAGCGGAGCAGCAATGTTGCAAAAACGGGGAAAATTTACACAGACGAAGTTGTGTGAGTCAGGTAGTGGAAGATAAAAGCGTATGGAAATATTTTTTCGACACTTGGCAACTACTTGATTTTCATATAGTCTTTCGACTGGCCGATTTCTATGAAGTTTGGTATAGTAGCTTGAAGCTTAAAGGTTAAGGCAATGAGGTTTTTACTTAAAACATCATTGCCTTTATATCATTGCCATATTTGCCAGTTTACAAGCGCACAGAAAGCGACCCCTTAAAATCTATACAATTAACTTAGTTTTTATATGTCAGTGTCGCATCGCCGGCGTAAACAGATGAAAGCAGGGGATTACATTTTTCTCTTTTCACTCGTGATAATTAAATCATGCGTTCCTACTTTTATTTTGCGGCCTTTGACAGGTATTGTCCACAAAGTAGCGTTGTCTCTTTCTAGAGAGTGGTCAATTTTGTGAGGTTAGGGCGCAGTCCTGGTCTCTACATCAATGATTGACACACAACTGAGATACTGGTCTTGTTATTCTATGGCACATTGATGTAGGCCATGTGACAGGTGACAGTTGTAGTGACGTGAGATCTTTACTGATGCTTTGTTTAGGCAAATGTAAATCTAGGCGATGTAGCATGTGTCGTGCATAATTTAACATTCAAATGTGCTAGAATTAACCGTTTTTATCTAAGGAATATCTGTTAGAGGCTCTGTAATGGCATACGTAGTAGGTAATCGTATACGAATATTGATATCTTAATATTGGTATATGAGACGGGTCCCTGAATCCAGATCGAGATATCTGCGAGGTTAAGCAGCGTGACCATTGCCGGTCTATAGATGGGTAACCATTTCCAAAAAATGTCACACGTCAAATGTAAGCCGTCGGTTTTGCGCTCTCATGCATCGAATTGTTGTTCTTGTTTAAAAATGCCAAGAATATAACTATCCACTATACATGGCTTTTGTGGACTACAATAAAGCATTCGACTCATTAGAACACCACTACATTTGGAAAACCCTGAAACGGCAAGGAATAGAACATAAATATATCAGGCTAGCTGTCCCGCGCAACTTCGTATGCGTACATTTTCCCCGTTTTAGCAACATTTTTCATTACTGCTCCGCTCCTATTGGTTGTAGCGTGATGTTATATATGGGACAACTAATAAGTTGTCCCAAGTATATATGTTTTGGGCCAAACCAAAATGAAATGAACTTAAAGATATAGAGATGGGTAGCCAACGCATGGAAGACATTTTGGTCTCTCAAAGAAGTTCTAAAAGATAGATGCCAAACTTGCGAAAATCCTTAGAAACAAAGCCAAACATTGATTACATGTCAAAGAGACATGGAGAGGAGTATTCTGCAACACACAAAAAGAAATAGAAAAAGAGCTGTGAACATACGACATAATATATAACAAAAATTGAAGATGTTGTAAAAAAAACCTAATATCTTAAATAGAGGTATGTTGGCCACATGATGAGAGAGAAAGGAGACAAATGGATTTTAGACATAAAACAGTGGACCCCTACATTTCAAACTTGAAGTAAAAGAGGGAAACAACGAAAAAAACACAGATCTGATGAAATTAATAAGATGAACAAGTCCATTAGGGTTTAGAACATCAAGGCACAGAAAAATATTAAAATAGCTAAAGGGGACCTTGGCGTCACAATGATGCCAACACCCATAACTGAAAAATAACACAATAAAAATATAAAAAAAATGTTCGTAATTAAGGTTTAATAATAAAAAATAATCCATTTCTCAGATAAAGTTAGAATATAAGGCCTATAGCCCGTATTTTTTACTTTGCCCGTGTATTTTATACTTTCCTTTGCAAAAAGGTTACCCAACACATAGTAAACTCGTGTTAAACACAGTTCTGAAGCTCAAACCACCAGTTTTCCTACAATAACTTTCTACGTGCCATTCGTTCTTATAAATGCTGTTCTAAAAGCGGAGAAAATAGCCGCGTGACTTGTCCATACCTAGCTTTCATCTTACTTGGTGTGACTTAAAACGTATGTAACTGCATGTTTTTTCCCGTAGTTATATGATTTAACATTCGCATAAGCATTCTTATTTAGAGCAGGAATTAGCGAATTGTCACAGAGCTAAAATAAATCCTTCCAGTAATACTTAACTTTCCTTACGATAGCTTTAAATATATTTTATTAAATAAATGAATGGTCTCCCCGAATTTGGGGCAGCAATGTCATCAGAAACTCTCTTAGTCCGCTGCAGCGCAGCGCTGTAAATATTATAGTGCACAAGTGAGTACGCAGACAGAAGTACTCTCTCTATGCCTCTCCCTCTCTCTTTCCCTCTCCCTCTCTCTCTCGGTCTCTATTTCCTATTCCTAATTTACTATCCCCTTATTCTTATAGTCAAATGAGACAGATATCCGACACTGATCGGAGTATATACAATTTACACAAAGTGGTTATCTGCAGTTTAAGCCCGTGACCTTGAGTTTAATCACAAGTTACTAGGCTACCTGTTTTTAATCTTATCTTTATCCGTAAGCAAATTGGTTCACATTCCCAGACCAGACACGATACAAATATGGGTTAACCCGTTCAAATATTAGTTGTATGCTAATATTGTACGGTGTGCCGTAGCTGCTATCAGCTAAGACCAATCTTGAGAATTGCTCTCAACTACACCGTCACACAATGTCACGGCTCTTTATGACAAACTCATTTTTCGAAATGCCTCATTACCCCCTTTATGGTATGACAATATAGTTGTAGATAAATTCTACTTATAATATGCGTAGTTTAACTTTCTTAATCGGTACGGTATAGATAGATATTTTATGACTATTTTAAAATTAAGGGTAGATTACGCGAAACCGGATACGGCTCTGTGAAAAATTATGTAGGAACTTAAATATTAGGACACGAAAAAAATGGTTTAAATAGCCAAAGCGTTCTACTAGGGACTTCTATACTACTACTTCTATTTAAGGTTTTTGTCATTTTTCATTGCTGCTCTACTCCTATTGGTATATATAACCTATAGCCTTCCTCGATAAATGGGCTATCCAACAGTAAAATCATTTTTCAATTCGGAATTTCCTGAGATTATTGCGAACAAACAAACAAATTCTTCAGCTTTATAATATTACACACTCACTCATAGTTAATTTGTACTTTTAAATGTTTTAAAATGTGACCGTTGTTTTTTTTTTTTTAAAGATAACTAGCAATGTGGAATTTTCGTCCCACATTACTAGCTTTTATGCACTAACCGCCTGAAACACAGGTTTTCCTAGTTCAGACATAAACATTTGTAATATTTTATTTTGTTATCTTCTGTGTATAATAAATTGAATTGAGATTAAATAAAAAAAATGACCGAGTGTTTGACATTGCTGTAGGTAGTAAATAGTCTTCTATACTCTTACTACCTATATTAGGTCGATTTGATAAATAGTAAAAAAAATACTACATAATCAAATGAGGTCGGGTCGGACAGGCATTAATTTACACCTTTTATAGTAAATAATAATAATAATATCTTGGGACGACTTACACAACGTCATCTGATGCCAAACTAAGCAGAGCTTGTACTATGGAAACCAGACAACTGATAAACATACTTATATAATTCTAAATACATACTTATTTTAGATAAATAACACCCAGACACAGAATAAAGCTGGTTTATTCTGTGTCTGGGTGTCCCGGGTGGAGATCGAACCCACAACCTACGGCATAGCAGTCAGGGTCACTAACCACTAGACCAACAGGCCAGTCAAGTAAAGAAAATACATTGATTGCGTCCAATGCAACGTAGTTTTGGGTGGTGTAGCATTGCATCGAAATTATATCGTAAAGCAGAGTTCACATTACTCCAGTACTTCAATCCAGCGGATCAATCCAGTCCAGAGCTAAACGGATTATATATAGTCTATATTATTCCTTTGCCTGGTTCACATTTACTCAAGTACCTTTTCAGTTCAGTGATCAAATGGCGCTAGAATGGTACTGGATTAGTGTTAACCGGCACAAGAATGTTTCCAGTGATTAATCTAGTACAGTGATTGGATTGACAGTCTACTTTTTTATTCCATTCCAGTCGCCCATTCCAGTCCCACTGGAATACTGTAGACAGCCGTATCAGTACTGTATTGAAAGTTTGACAGTGAATACGCATTGCTATTTTTTTTATACAGCCCCTTCAGTTTGTTTCTCTGAATATGTGCGTTTGTGGGATATCACATTCCAGCCTCCGAAAAAAGAGTCTGTGCAGAGATGCAAATAGAAAGTTTGACAGAAGAAGAAGTGAAATAAAAAAGTTTGCGATTGACATCCAATTTCTAACCCAAGTCCAAGTTCTTCTTCCACTATATGAGTTACTTCCTATGTAGAATTATGCAGTACGAACTAATCCTGGTTACTTCATTTCAATGAGATTAGAAAAAGCCTAGCATACTATAACGTATCGATATTGTGGATCTCACATTACTAGTAACCCTGTTAACCCCTCCAGCTTAGCTCAATGGCTTGGGTTAGAAGTGAATTCAAGTTGGTAGTAAGTATAATGTGCACAATTCGTACTCGCGACCCTCCAGATTGCGAGGCATCGCCTTAGCCATTAGGCTACCGGCGCTTCATATGGATAGAGCCACTTTTGTTTTTTTTTTGTTTTTTCCTATCCATGCGAATTTGTGATATGGTATAACTGACCATGACAAGTTGTTGTACAATGTTTACGTTACAACGGTTCTAGTAATGTGAGTGATAATCATTTTAAATTATAAAAGCTTTCACATTTGCTAATTTATTGGAATAATTAGATCGAGTATATGGAAACATAACACCTTAGCTTCATAACCACACAGATCAGATGACCTGCGCAGGCGACATTTGAACTCTACCTACATCGCTACGACACTGCGCTGTCTTCCTAGCCTTGTACAGTATCATCAACGCTTCTAAAGTATTTTTATCACACCCGAACCCAATCACTGGAAGCACTAGACGCTTTAGAATTAGGACTTAGAGTAAAAGCCGGATAGACGCCACACTTTTCAAAAAACCTACAATAAAAAAATATTTACATTTTAAGAATAATACTATATGTATATCAAAATATTGGTCTTTCATGTATACTGTCAGCCTATTCTAGTAAACACAATTCATATTAGTTTTAAGTAAATTCAGTTTGAATAGACCTCTCAAAAAGAGATAGGTGCCTACTGTGATGAATAGTTGCCTAACTATGAAATTGGTTGCGGGCAAAAAATTTAATCAATTTTCTAAAATAGTATAATTTTTTAAGTATTAAAACAATAAAAACACAACAAAAATAGCCTTCCAAATCATAAGTTAGATAAGTTTAACTGACTTACTAACTTAAACTTGTACATACTCACGAAAAACATTACTCATCCTTCTGGGTCAGTCGAGTAACAAGTTATAGTCAGAAGAGGTTGGCAAAACACCTAAAGAATAATTCTGTTCTTGCTAGCCAAAAAAAAATATAGTTACCCCTAAGGAAAGAACATAAAACCTTTGGGCAACTATCCTTTTCGATACGGATACTAGCCTTTTGAAATTCGCGAAATAAATAAAAAGAGTAATTTAAATTATAATTCATGCAATAAATACAAACATATGACTAAAACCGCATTCTGTAATAAAAAACTAAATGAAAATGACTCATCAATATAATTTCGCGAGTCAAATTATCGCCGCGGATGATTTTTGCTCACACCGACAAAACGCTTGCGCCTATTCTGATGGTTTACATGGCAATAAAAGCTGCGAAAGGGATACTTCTAACTATAGTTAAGCTCTTTACCATAGTATATTAAAAACTGATACAACTACTCCACTATCTATGCGAGTTTTACCCTAGTCTAATGGATCTTGCTTTGAATTTTGTTAGCACTCAATACAAATTTAGTCTATACTATCTATACTTCTATACTAATACTAATAATAATAATATTATAAAGAGGAAAGATTTGATTGTTTGTTTGATTGTTTGTTTGTATTAAATAGGCTCCGAAACTACTGTACGGATTTTTAAATTTTTTTCATCGTTGTGAAGCTACACCAACCCCGGGTGACAGGCAATT
Source organism: Herminia tarsipennalis (assembly GCA_945859575.2). Taxonomy (NCBI): domain Eukaryota; kingdom Metazoa; phylum Arthropoda; class Insecta; order Lepidoptera; family Erebidae; genus Herminia; species Herminia tarsipennalis. The sequence goes on from OX243855.2 coordinate 20,242,282, forward strand.
TTTTATCCCTGTATTCCCACGGGAACGGGAACTACGCGGGTGAAACCGCGAGGTGTCCGCTAGTATCATATAACCCGACAGCTATAATCAATGAAACAAAATCTATTGCTAACGTCTTCTCCGATTTGGCTGATATTTTTTTTATTGCATTCATTATTGTTGCAATCGTTATTGTAAGGGTAAGGTTTGTATGAAAAATGAAAAATTTCTTTGGAAAACTTCAGGGGAAACGTCGGTAATTTGGATGATGTTTTTGTTGTTAAATATCGCAGCAACAATATAGTTTTCGCTTTTTTCAAGATAAGCAGTTTTTTTAGGAAATAAAACCAAGAGGTAACCAGTAACAAATATTAATCCGAACTCTCTAGATGGAGATTTAGATGACGTATTGACAAGCGAATGAAACGATACGTTTCATTGCTTCATTTAATCTGATGTTAATCAAAAAAATTCAAACGGCCTAAATAATACATAAACTAGCACACTTGCATAAAAGCGCCTTGCACGTTTGTCATGTGTACCATGTGTATACGCTAACTGGCATGTCTGTATGTCATTTTGATTGAATGGCATGCAACTACTATTCTGTGTTACAGGCATATGTTTCTTCACCCTTACATGCAATCACTTCTCGCACAAAATTAAGATTCCCCATACTTCACCCACTAATAATTATCCGCATGACAGCCCTACCACTGATGGCATTATACTCTCACGCAACACGCGGATATAATCCATTATCACCACAAAAACTATAGACGCTCTATTGGAAACAAGTCAGTGATTAAATTTCATATAGATGATAGAGGTGCGACGTTCACGCCAGGAATCAAACTCATTACCTTGATCTCTGATGGAGCGCGACGATCATTGGACCGATCATTGTTCTTACTTAATTACTTACTGAGAAAGATTGTGAAAGATTTCCTTATTTATTTTACTGTTAATAGTTGGTGAAAATTCTGTGTAGGTAATTGTATTTGTAATAGAATATGCGCTATTCTGGCGCTTGTCTGGTCATAAGCGTACCTACGCTACTTTGCACTGAATCTATAGGCAGATCCAAAGACATTACTATTTATTTAAAAAGAAACCACTTACTACCCTATTCCCACTCGCGTAGGTACCAAAAAGAATACGAAATCTAGAAAACCGGCCGGCCGGTTCGACCAAACGCAAGTAATGTTTATTCCTAGAATAAGTAGCCACTTATTCGACAGTAAATCAATTTCACGTTCTACCGTGCACAGTACTAAGAATAGTGGCCTTATTCGGGAATAATTATTACAGCACCGTTTCTCACGGGATAAAGAGCTATTCTAATCATATTGGAATGGCGTCTCAAACTGTCATTTTTGAACTCTACACACGCAAGTAATTCATTTAACACAAACTATTAAAATGCAACGTCTAAACGATTTGATTGAAGAAAGTGATAGTGATGAAGAAGTTATAGCTAGACTTTCAAGGTGTATAATAAAAAAATAATTTATTTGAATAGGTACCTACTACGATGATCGTGATTTTACGATCAGGTTTGGCATTTACGTTTATTAAAATGAATGCATTTGAAACTTATTTCTAAAAAACAAAACTTGTGAAACCCAAAAAATACAAGTGGGTAATACAACAGACAGGTATTTAACAGGTAATACGACAAAAGCGAGTTGACATGACTTACGCTTTATCAACGTCCCTTTGTGTTCAACGCATAATTTATTGCCGGGTACACACTCGTCCATCATTCATTTTACTATTCGCGCATAACCTAAGTATACAGTAGATTGGTTAACATAATATAAGGTAGATTGCAGGAACAACGTCTATTGATGTACTCGAGAATAAGATCTTAGAATAGATTGTATTTGGTATAGTTACTTGTGTATTAATTGTTCGAATCTACCCTAAGAAGCAATGTAGCATGGAGCTACGAGTCGCTAGTTTAGTAGATAGGGGCTGTCCTGTTAGAACCGGACCTTTGGAAATTCGTACAATGAGATAATTGTGGTCAAAGTTTATATGGTATCTTCTGAAGTAAAATATATATTATACCAACTTTGTTAGGGACTATATTTTATGCGAATAAATTAATAAAAGAAACAGAACATGGCTGGAATCGATCATTGACAGTTTGAACCTGAACTGAAATATTTAGGTTTTTGAAGACCGTAGAAATTCATTCGTCGTATTTTAGGAAATTCCATCGCCGGGGTTAAATAGAGATGAATTTTTTCAGGTTCAGGTACCTTTAAAAGTAGCAGCACGCAGCTATGTTTTCTCGCGTTGACTAATTGATCTACACCTGGGTGTAGCCATGGGAAACAGGCAATAAATCATTGTAAAACAAGCGTGACCTGGCTAGATTTCGACTATAAGACCCACATAGACAACGGTTACTATCGGCCATAACAGAATAGTTAGCTCTCAACTTCTGACATAAAGTGATCATAAAGATTTGCCGGCTATCTATGTCTGGTTGTTTGTGCCATCGTTGTGCCCAAAGAGAGGAAAGCCTCTGGAAGAATTTGATCGAGATGGTTTTAAAAGTTGATTGTTGGGAATCAATCTGTTTTGTCAATATGGAGACATTTAGTCCCTTCGCTTACTTTAGAACGAAGGTCTTGAACAGACTCAACAATCGGGACCTTTGAGGCAGGTTGCCGCTTGTAAGGGTTAAGGGTTGAATGGTAACACGTGCTTAAATGTTTACCTTCGTGAGTATGTGATGTCACGTCCTCCTTTAGAATCGCATATAACATTTTATCTTAACTTTCAATCTTAGCTTAACATTCGATCTTTTCAGCCACCAGCGAAAATGCTGAAGCTCTTGTTGCTGTTTTAATCAGCTGATCAAGATGGCAAAGGTCAATGATGAGGGTATATACGCAAAAAAAAAGTTTTTTTGTGCTTTTAAAATAATATGCGAGTAACTAAACAAAAAATACTTACAAAATACAAACGGGAAAAATCCAGACAAAAATCCAATACACAGTACACTCGAGTACAGTTCAGTATCACAGTACACCAACACAACAATAATTAATATATTAATTTAATAAATTAATTAAATGTATGACGTGAATGTGTGTGTGATCGTTCGTGTAAGCGCGGCGATGCGCGTGCGACTCGCGCAAGGGACCGACCGCGAGTGATAGAAAGCTTGCTACTCTACTCTCCTCGCGAGAAAGCTTTTGAATGGTGTTATGCTAAAGATAAACAATCAAACAATTTTACAACAACAATGATGGGTATAGGACGCTGCACGAAACAAACATACAACAACACAAATAACACTCAAACTAAAAATAACAACTAACTCCCATTGCGCTAACAAAGTTAATTCTAGATATTGTATAGGAATGTGCTGTTGGTTTAAAGGTTTACAAATACTTGTGATGACAAAAGATAATGTAGTAAAACAAATCTGACAATAAACAATAGAATGCTTTTCCGAATGATATGCGGTTAGTCAAATATTTTGAATATTTCTACTTACATATCTCAAAAAAATAATAAATGCTTTATATGGACATTTACTCTACTAAGTACTGTAAACATATTATATGTTAGGAAACAACCGAAAAATCTTTTGAATCATTACTTGTAGACAGCATCAGAGAATAACACTATAACGCTTGTCCCAGAAAAGGGGGCTAATTAAGTCCTCCATGGGCGTGCGCAATAAACTATAAAAATAAATATAAAGAATCCAATTGAATTCCTTGGTGGCACGATTGGAGTCTTTAAACATGACTTCTGAACAGGAGTTGAGGGTTCGATTCCACATGGAATAGGGCTTTCTAAGTTTGAGTACTGAGTGTAAGTACTTGTCCATTCATAGTATTTTTCACAAAAATTGGATTCACCTGAATCACAGATAATATTATACTATACTAGTACCTGAATCAAGCGTTTTAATGTTATTTTTAAAGACTCCGGCGACAAGTAGCTTGTGTATCAAGTGTAGGAATTGCCTTTTTATTAGAAGAAATATTTTCATATTTATATATATAAATATTATGTAAATATTTTTTCTAACTTGGTAACATGTTACATACCAACATCCAGCGACAGGTGGTGTCAGCTTCTGCTCTCGGTTCCCATGTGCAACTTGATTCATTCCCGATGATGGCCGAAACTTGAGCCTAACTTACGCATAACTAATGTACAGTAAACTGTTTGTAATTAGTGTGTTAATGTCATGTTCGTGAACATATTGTCAAGGATTGAATTGTTTTTTTTTTATCTGTATGACAAATCTATACTAATTTTGTAAAGCTGAAGAGTTTGTTTGTTTGAACGCGGTAATCTTAAGATCTACTGATCCGAATTGAAAAATTCTTTCACTGTTGTATAGCCCATTTATCGAGGAAGGCTATAGATTATATAACGTCACGCTACGACCAACAAGAGCGGATATGGCAGGCACCAATGAGAAATGTTACAAAAACGGAGAAAATTAACGCAGACGAAGTTGCGCGGGACAGTTAGTATTTAATAAACTTAAAAAATGTAAATCAATGATCAACTATGTTGACAACCTATTTCAGTTTATCTATCAGTGGCATTGTAGAAAAACATGTAGGTACACAGAACTTATCTGTTACAGTTGCGCAAGATAACGAAAACATAAATTTGATAATCTGTCGCATAAAAACTACTGAATGGATTTTGAAGTAATACTGTAGCTTAAAAGCTGTTACCCCTTGACTTCGTCCGCCATGGAACTCGTGAATTGACAAACTTTTTATTTTTCATTTAATTTATTAATCCCAACACAATATTAAGCACATAATCAACTCGTCAAACTTTACGTTTAATGGCGAGATGCGCTCTATTTTAACTTCCTACTATAATAATGAACAAATTACTATTTACGCATATGCTACAATCTTGCATTATATTATTACATTCTATAAGCCCTACTTATTTATACATCATGATGTGGCCACTTAGCCAGTGCGTGTTGTGCATGCATATATATCATGAAATACCACTATTTAACATTATATCTAGTTAGTCGGTCACAACATGTAGTGATCCTGGCGCGGGCAATAGCTAGAAACCACTAGCTTTTAGCCGCAGCTGAAAATCTCCGATAACCAAATTAGCCACTGAAAAATATTTGCACAATAATTATTATAATTGGTATCATTTCATGCCCTTCAATTTAATATTGTGATACTACTAATAAGTTAAAATTACAACCTTAATAGCTTATCCTAAACGAACCGTGAAGCCTCCGTATTATATAACTAAGTATTTATAAACAGCCTTATGTGTAAGGTCACGTTACACGTTACTGCAGCTGAGGTAAACATTGAAACTAATTATTTAGTGTAAATTACTCGTAAATCATTACTTTGGAGCTTCCTCAATCCGGTGTTTATTAAACAAAAAAAGATATGTGTTGGCGGCAGAATTAAAGCAAACGGAGTGGAACGAAACCGAGCAGAAAATTACCTACAATGTGTGTAAATAGCGTTTTTCGTTTCATTTTAATAGGACCCAATTATGTGTCTGGATGTGATTTCGCGACGATAAAATCGGTTTCAGGTCGCGCGTTTTGATGAGTTTTAAAAAATCAACACTCCCTGGACATATTTTAAATTTTGTTTGCATAACGTAAACAGAAGAATTTGGAACTCGACAACAAGGACAAGGAAATTTAAAAAAAAATCACAAAAAATGTTGTGTGACATATGAAATGAAAGGGCTTATATATTACTAGCGGACGCCTCGCGGTTTTACCCGCGTAGTTCCCGTTCCCGTGGTAGTACAGGGATAAAAAATAGCCTATGTCACCCGGGGTTAGTGTAGCTTCACAACGAAGAATTTTCCAAATCCGTCCAGTAGTTTCGGAGCCTATTCAATACAAACAAACAATCAGTTGTCTGGTTGCCATAGTAGAGGCTCCTCACTCTGGGATGAGATGATCTTGTTTAAGTTGTCTGACATAAGTCAAATCTTTCAATATTGTTTCGTTACAAAGATCCGGTTAAAAATGTTTGCCAAGGTTTCTTTAATAACTGAAGTGAAATCTAAATAGAATAATTTCATACGTGTAAGTATGATCAAAACTTTAAACAGGTGACCATAAAAGTAACTTACAGGTGTAATTTCCGTTCCATTACGACATTACAAGCAAATAAAGTGAAATGAAGTCACAATTGTGACCCCGCGACCGCGATAACTGCTGATAAAGTGAGTTCATCTCACTAATGTACAAATAAGAGGCACATTATACAAAGACAACACGCGATCAGAGATAGATAACGTTAGCGTGGAACGAACTGTGTGTGTGTGGGAAATGTATAAATACGCTTAAGTATCTACCTATTGCTTGTTTATAAAAAATTGAGGTATTTTTGAGATTTTTCAATTGATATGCATCTAAGAAATTAATACCTTATAGGTACCTACTAGAGGTGAGCGCTGATCGGCGTGGCGCACGATGCTTTGACCGCGCCGCCGCGCGCCGCCGTCGATTTTTTAATCAGAGTCATCGGCGTGGCGCCAAATTTAAATCATAATTTTTTATGTCGAATTTTAAACAGATAACATTTTAGCTGCGTTTAATTATAGAATTTATTGTAACTAGTGACTAATACCAATCAAGAGATATTTTCAACCCCTCGTTTTGCACCTAATTGTTCTAGATCGTTAGGTAGATTAGATTCATGTGATTGGATAAAATGTTGTACGGAAATTCAAAACTACTGAAGCTACAAACCTCAAATTTTATATTGAAAAATCGTTAAGGGGAGCCCTCATTTTAAGGCTAAAATATGTAGGTAAACGAACGAAAAATCGAGGTATGCTGTATGAAAAGGAAAGGTTATTTTTGTTAAGATTAATATTACAAACAGTATAAGTTGATTTTGTTGAAAATTTGGCAAAGAGGTAGGTTATAGCTTAGTGAAGGTTATCGCAACCACCTACATATAAATCATTATAAAATATATCTATATTATTTTACGTCAGTTATTGCTATTTTCGTTATAAAAGAAATTTGATGTGTGTTAGTAGAAACTGCAAAAAGGGCTTGGTTCTTTTTTACAAGCTCTTTAATGGTTCACCTCAACCCTCAGGAGCCGAACTAGACGGCGCGGTACGGAAACTGATATTCACAACCCCTAAATATTTTTAAAAGACTTATGCAACGACACCCCGCACGTACCCCATGGTAGGTGAGAAAAAATATCACATTATCCCCTTTACGTGTAGGCGAGGACTCCAAAGACATATATATTTTTTTTCAAGATCTACCCCTTTGTCGGCGTGAGTAAGATGTTTATCCATGCCAAATTACAGCTTTCTAGTGCTTAAGGTCTCTGAGCTAACCTGGGGACATAAGACGGACGGGCGGACCGACGGCATGACACCATTTTGGCTATGGAACCCTAAAAATGACAACATTTGACTTGCTGCTCGCTCGATTACCACGGCAGCATAGGATGTTGTTCAGGAGAGACGGTTGCAACTTGTCAGGAGTCGAGGACTCTCTGAGATGGGTCTCCAAATGGGGTGAAAGGAACTTGGTTCGAAATAAACAGCTGACTGGAGTCTATCGTAGGCTACTATAATTTTTAAAATATCAGAAGTGTCATGAAAAAATAAAATAAACTCTAACTCTACAAACAGAAAATAAACTTATAAAGACTAGATAGTGGTGATACTGCTAGAAAGTAGTTTGATTTCATAGTTTTTAATCTATACTAATATTATAAAGCTGAGGAGTTTTTTTTATTTGTTTGAATGTGATATCTCAGGAACTACGGGTCCAAATTGTAAAATTATTTTACTGTTGGACAGCCCATTTATCGAGGATAGCTATATAACCTTACGCTAAGACCAATAGAAGTGGAGCAGCAATGAAAAATGTTGCTAAAACGGGGAAAATTGACGCAGACGAAGTTGCGCGGGTCAGCTAGTATTCATATATAGCTACCCACACCGATTACTCCGCCGCTGCCGGTCAAAAAGGCATTGGCGCCCACCTCTAGTATCTATCTTATTTTTTAAATGCTCTAACTAATCACGTCTCGGGCTCGCTTCTCAGAGCGAGATCTTTCATCTCCGAAATCTCGGAACGCCTTTCGGGCAAAGTTGTCCGCTGGAGGTGAAGATTCTTGTCTGTGATCGTTGTCTATGTGCGCCTGTATGTAGGCATAAAGGTGATCTTCTGTTCTGTCGCTATTTTATGGCGTGACTGTGTTACTTGCGTGACTGCTAATTGCCGGTACTCTTGGAAAAGGTGTGACACGATTTTTTGTCGGGAATTTCTACATGTAACGATAAAAATATTAATAACATCATAGTATTAATACTGTTTATAAAAACAAACTTATATTGTTAATTAAAATCTAGAGCACATACAATAGACATTTTTATACGATGCAAAAAGATTAAGTAGTTTCAAGCACATAATGCCTAATTAAACTGGGTTGATTGAATTTGTTTTTATTGAAATGTATGAAAACCAAGCGCGTCAATTATATATAGATAACGAGTATAGACAACCGCGCGGGTGAAACCCTAGACAGTTGAACAAAAAAATCCGATTTGAGTAATTGCACCAGCAGAAGAGTGTACACTGGACACGGTCCGACATGTTCTTCCCCGTTTTTTAAGGTCCCTATGACATATAATGAAAACAAATATGTAAAATATATTTAAATATATACATATATCGTTCCGGAAAACAGCTGGCGACAGTTGATTGGTTGTGTGTGGCAGGCAATGGCGTTTGAAACACACTTTGGTGGATTGCCAAGTGTCGAGATGCTAAGGTTTATACTTAGATGTTTGTCGCGTTGTATGGTGCCGAAACTTAGCTGGTGAAATTACTCAGAACACCCCTAAGAGAAGAAGTTGCATAAAAGCTATGGCAATGGATTAGGCCTATAAGAGAGGGCTTGGCCAACGACTGTTGCTTTTGCTCTGTTACTCTGTACTTAATTTTCTACAAAATACGCTATTTTAGGTACTCACAAAACGGACCAATAACGTCTTAAGACTCGCGGCGGTAATATACCTATTACTTAAGTCCAATTGAAATGAGTAAAACCATACTCGTATTTATGTTCGTACGTTCAAACGTTGCGAGTAATCATTAGTACGCTACTTCTAAAAATTATACAATAGGATGGCTTTACATCATAAGGTATGCACGGTAATAACCCCTCTTTAAACTGTGGCATAAGATCTATAATACGATGTATATTTAGTGTGATATAATCGAGCATCTCTTGACCCACAGTACCTACCGGGTCATTTACGGGTCATTACATTATTGTGAACGATTTGTACCTAACCCAGTACTTCTTTGAAAATTATTAAGAGTCATGATCGTGACTTCACTGCTCTTTAATTGCATGTATGTACATATAATCTTTGTATAGTGTATTATGTCATGTCACCATAGTGATTATGGGCATTGTCTTGTCAGTTCCAAACGCGATGGAGGAAAAAGACGGCAAAACGTATCACACAGAACAAACCCAATTCCTAAAATTAAGGTAGATACATTTTAGATAAATATCAGGAATTGCATTGGTCCAATTTAATTGAAACGCGGAGCATCAGGCAAATGGTTTTGTATCTTTGAACCTTTTGTTTGTTCATATAACTTTAACGGTTCTCCAATAAAGTGACCTGGGCGTATGGTATGATAATAAACTATATTTTACTTAACATTTTGACCACATCGGGGCGAAAACTTTGAAGAATCTTGGATTTGTTATGAGGTCTTGTCAAGTATTTACACACATAACTGCCATTAAAGCCATATACGTCACTTATATGCGTAGCACACTCGAATTTGCTTGTCCAATTTGGTTCCCATGTCTTGTCTACACTAATCAACTGGAACGTAGCCAAAGAAAATTTCTCAATCATCTAAATTATCGTTTCCGTAATCCTCCGTCTTCAAATTTCAAATTAAAATAACTGTAAAAGGTACGATTTACTTAGTCTAGAAGACAGGCGAAAATAAATGGACATGTGCATCTTGTACGACATATTGAATGGACAGTTGGGCAGCTCCGAGCTGGTCGCATTAGTTACAATCAGTCGTCTACTGCGTCGAACCCGACACACACCACTTTTACATGTGCCGAGACGTGCAACAAACTACGCTCGTAATAATGTACTCACCCGCGTTGCCCGCAACTATAACACTACATTTCAAGATGTTTTAGAGCACCCAAAGACATCCTCTTTGGGTGCTCTAAAACATCCTTCAAATTGCACGCCATTAAAAAAAACTAGTTACGGCCATCCATCTTAACTTCTCCATTATTATATAGTACCTACCTAGTGATTACTGATTATCTATATACTTAAGTGTTTGTGTCTTAAAGAATATTTATAATTAATTGTAGGTTATTTCAGTTCGTAAGCTGAATTATAATAATTAAGTTATTGAGAGAAACGTGTCATTGGCCATGCTATTTACTTAAGTCAACAATATGGTAAACGAACTGTATCGCTGTTGGTTTTCTTAATAAATAAATAAATGTCTCCGTGAGGAGCAAGGTTCTTCAAGTAGCTTCGCCTAATCGTACCTTTAAATATTTCACCCAATTAAGTCCCAATAAATATCTAACACTAGCTGTTCCGGCAAACTTCGTACCGCCCCCTTATTTAGTTTTTTCTTTTTTTACTTTTTTTTATGTGTACCTTCTACAGAGTATTAAGAAACTAAAAAAAACCGGGCAAGTGCATGTCGGGCTACGCACAATGTAGGGTTCCGTAGTCCCCCATCCAAATAATGCGGATTAAGAAGTGGATTTTCTGTTGTTTTTGTTTCATACTACTAACAAACGTTAGTATTTTTCAATGGAATCTGTTTGAAAATTTTGTTACTTCTTACTTGGTCTGCTGTTACTCGTTAAATTGTAGAGCTTACTTAGCTGTGATAGTTTTCCCCTTTAATTTCACTATATATACTACTATTATATAGATATTTGTCACATACATAACATCAACCGTTTAGCTGGCAGAGGGACACCTGACTTTTACAGACTTCAAAGCTTAATATTTCACCAACGAGTAAATAAACCGAAAAAAATAATAAAAGAACAGAAAAAAATAATCTTAACAACCCCTAAATGTTTTTAAAGACCTATATAGTGATACCCCATACGATGGGGTTGGTGAGAAAAAAATCACATCCATACTTTACACGGGAGGTACCCTAATTTATTTTTTCTAAATTTTATTTTTCACTTTGTCGGCATAAGTAATATGTGCATCCATGCAAAATTACAGCCATCTAGCACTAACAGTCTCTGAGCATAGCTGCGGACGGACGGACGGACGGACATGGCGAAACTATAAGGGTTCCGTTTTGTCAATTTGGCTACGGAACACTAAAAAAAGAATGAATGAAATCGGTAAAGTCGTTCTCTAACTAGATCTCGTGACCAAGGGAAACAGGGATTAGTTTTTCATCTAAAGTACTACCAAGACCAACACATCTACAATTTAAACTTGTAGAAGCATGACGAAATTGTCAAGAACATTTTAATGGAAAAAAATTGACAGTTACATTATTCCATAGAACTGAACCCAAAAACTCAAGGAGTTAGTGCAGTGTTATGCAACGGAAGGAGAAAGGTCTCAGTGAATTGTCAGCTCTTCGACAGACTCATTATCTCCATCATCGTTAGCCTCTTGACATGTTGACAGGCGATCTTAACAGGCCACCGATAATTAACAAAGTGAATACGCAGCGCGTAGAACTTATGGTAATTACGGACTTGCTTCGTTTTCGGAGGTTTATTCTTAGGGGTGTAATTCGTATCTTTTCATAGTATTTTTTATTTTATAAAATATACCTATCAGCTTTTAAATTTGTCCATAAATGTCCCCTGTTTCGCCTCTAAGGGTTGAATTTTTGTCACAATAACATAGATAGACGTTCTAAGTATAATTCATACCGTCTTTTAACCCAGTCTGTTCAGTGCTCGCTCGTGCAACGCACACACATTAATACTCACTCCTGTTGTTGAATTCAGAGATTTCGATATATTGCGCTGCCAAGTGAAGTAAGAATAAAGCTGGTCTCCTGTACGCTCGGTGTTTTGGGGTCTTGCTCTTCTGTTGTCCTCGTCGTTCCCGATAGGTACTGTATCGACCTGTCGCAGACTATAATGTAGGTAACTTAACTATTTACAGTTAATAATATTCACATGACGTGAACGGAACCACGTAAGTTAACATTAATCATGACATTTAACCACTTTTTCAAAGATATTATCGCGGCCCTTTACGCCGGTTTCATAATTAAAAGTCCATTACAAAAATTACTTACCAAATGATTTCCTTCTGTAAGTTATTAGATGTTAGATAATAGCAGTTAGCACTAGGATCCTCGCCGTATGTATGTCGTCAGCCCAACGCGCAACGTCGCAACTCTCCAGCCGTGGTCAATGGTCAATGGTCTTAGATAATCGAACACTTTCATTAGATAAGGCCGACGCGTGCCGCTTACCGACTGTTACGTAAGTAAGCACACACTTGACGACTTTACGAAGTTTCTGTGATAGCCATTGATATATTACGAACATATGGACAAATACATAACAAGAAAAATCTAATTTGCAAGTGTTTGGTATTTACTATGCATTTTCTACGGCGCGTCGCGGGTCGGCTCAGATTCTCAACTGGACATATTCATAACAATTTAAAATAAAACTAAAATTTACTAATTATTTACAACTTACCAGAAAAAACTCCAATAAAGGTGATGCACAACCAGTTTAGGCGTCGGAGAATTCTTCCCCATCAATGTCAACCGGTATAGTGTCCAGAAGGCTGGCAGCATTGCACCGTTGTATAGCAATGCTTATTCTTTGTGCAAAGAAAAGGCCAGCCTTCTGGTCACGAGATGCACTCATGAGCCGCTGGGAAATATCTTTAAATAAGAGGTGAGCACTTGGACCCCATGGCCCTAGCGTCACGACACCAAACGGCTCAAATATGTAGTCTCCGACTAGATTACTATATTTGCGCCGTTTGAGGGTCTCAGCAGAGGCCGCAGCAGTGCAGACACAGCTTGCTGTATTTGGTAGATGGGAAGGCGCAAGGGTGTCGACGCAGGTTGCATCCCACACCAAAGGTCTGCCTATCTTTCAAGATAGTAAAGACATACCATCCGGTCTTTATGTATTAAAATGAGATTTTATCAACATATCACGTCTACCTATAATACAAACTATTTTTTACATGGAACAATGAAAATTGTGACTATTTTGTTTGCAACAATTTTGACAATTCCCTGTTAAAAAATTTAAGAAGTATTTTAACAAGCCTATGCACGAAATACACAATGTCGGTATTTATTTAACCTTTCTGATGGTCTCTTTAATTAGACATTTGCATAAAAAACATTACAAAACAAACAAAGTGAGTCCGATTAGGTTTTTATTGTAAGGCGTTGATGTTCCTTGTTTTATATTGATTTACGACTGGCGAAGCAGTTTTAATTAGTATTTACACAATACATGTGGAACATAAGGTATAAAAAATAGCGTTTCTAATTAGTAGACATTCCAAATAATTGAGATATCATGCATTACAAATTAGAGAAGTAATTACTTGCGAGTAATTAATCTTCGAAAATAATAAATAATAGCCGTACAGTCGGCTTATATTACTGACAATGCGGTGAAATTAAATTGGCATACGATAATAAACTAATCGTGATTAGTTAGGTACTGAGTTCATGGAGTATAGTACGGGATCCCTAAAACAAATTTTAAAGTGATACATATCAAGCTGGCATTGCCATGGTAGCTTCGTTTTGACGAGACGCCTCACTTTATGTATACGACAACTTTATATAGTGGTACGTTAGTGAAAAAAACAGGTGTTAAATATGACAAACTTAACTTTACCGTTGGAAAACTATTATCCCCATACGTCAACATAGGCCGCAGTTAGTTTACCACCCACTAATAAAATTAATATTAAAAAATGACTTTTATAATGCAACGATTATGTATTTTACTTGTGCTAAGTGCCATGTAGCTTGTAGTAAAAGCCATAATCTTGCATTGCATCACAAAAAATATTTTTTGGTTACAAATTTATTTGCGGTTGGTAAATTAATCGCGGCGTATGTTGATGTATGGGGATAATCATTTTCCAAGGCAAAGTTAAGTTTGTAATATTTAACACCTTGTTATTTTCACTAACGGACCACTACATAAAGTTGTCGTATACATAAAGTTGGGCATCTCGTCAAAACGAAGCTACCATGGCAATGCCAGCTTGATATGTATCACTTTAAAATTGGTTCTAGGGATCCCATCCTAGTAGGTATGTACATTTTGTTTCGGTCAGTCAGTCTATGTTTCCTACGTCAAATAGGCTCCTAAACTCACCTGCGCAAACTCACTTGAAAACTTTCACCACTTACCAGGGGTGGATTCGCAGTCTTGGTCGCCTTAAGCCCAAGGTCGTGTAGTAAGCACCAACCGACCTTTTCTCTGATGAGCAATCTTTTTTGTTTCCTGAACTTTTAACATCACGGAACACTGGACAGATTATTCCAAAGTATGTGCCGTGGTCTAGATGACAATCGTACATAGTACTAAGTTGGTGTCAAATAGAATTGAACACTATGTTATAGTTGGTGTTACGGATACAGATCAGCCTAGCCATGATAAATATCCTAGACGGGGCATCATGAGATTTGCTGCCAATTCAACATGCCAGCTAGCGCCTCTTGAAACTGAAAAAAAAATTGTTTTTTTTTTCTATGGTGTACCATCAAAATTATTTGACTTGATTGGTGTACCCTGAACACGTAAAGTTCGCGTAACACTGCATTATCCAACGTGTTTTGTAGTTGTTATTTCTACGCAGGCAATTTCTTTTAGGGTTCCGTAGCCAAAATGGCCAAACGGAACCCTTATAGTATTTTTTATCAATTGTGCCAAGAAAAAATATTCCTGGAATTCTGGTAACTTTTCTACTGAAACCTTAGATTTGTTAGGAAACCCTGTATGTAGTAGACTACATAATACCCCTTAGGTCATCGCGCAACCGAAAGAGATGCTGACATTTCAGTAGCGGATCTATATGGTATAAGTGTTACACCTGCCGTGATGATAAAATCAATAATATTATTATGGCATAGATTTTGAAGATAGGAATGATTTGACTAAGCTATATTTCACTGAACAAGTTAAATAATGGAACAATTTTTTGTAAAACTAATTAAAAATAAATGAATCTCATCTGAAGTTTCCACTTTTTGTTCCACTCTAACAAAAAGTAAAAATCTAGTAAAAAGTAGCTACAAACGACCTCAAACGACCCCCGAATTCGATCACACCTTTCTATTAGGTGCCTACACGTATAAAATATGTTGAACATTCCTACTGAAGGCATACATATCAGATACATCTTCCGATAGTAGCAATGACATAGAGAATGTGCTCGTATGAATGTACAGATCTGTATCTGGCGTTATGCAAGCAGTGGCCGTGAGTTCAGCGCGAGAGAAGCGCCCGCGACCGGCTATCACTTTATACGACTCATACAAGTGTTGATCTAAGTAGAGATAAGCTATAGGGTTGGCGCACAATAAAAACGAAGATAAATCATTTTATGAGCCATTAAAGTTAATGAAAGTGACTGCCTCTGTGGCGTGGTGGGAGTGTGTCCCACTGCTACGCAAGAGGTCGTGAGTTCCCGCACGGGACACCACTTTGTGTGATTCCCAAATAGTTGTTCCGAGTCTAGGTGTACTTTGTGTCCGTGACTTGTATCTTTGTATAATCCCTCGCGACACAGGGCTAGTACCAAACCGCAGGAGTCGTCTTTAAAAAAATAAACAAAAAAAATATTAATACCGCAGAATTTATTTTTATTCATTTTAAACTTTCACGATTTTTATACATTACGAGTATTAAACAGACGGTAGGTATATATATAACGTAGGTACGGGTAATAAATAGCACCTCGGGTAAATAAAATATATCATCATCACATACAACTGGCTATAGCGATAATAATTTTTACTTGATTTTTATCCTTCGATTTATACATTACAGAATCAAGATAAGAATCTGTAGGTGTATGTGAGCACAACCCCGCCAGCACCGCATGCCAGCACGCATCGCACCGCGCGCCGGCCGGCAGCCTGCGCCCGCGCCGCTTATCGCGAATCAATCACCTTTCACCGAACAGATTTATTATTATAATTAATTGTCACGTGTATAAGAGTGTGACTGTGCGTCTGTGTGTGTGGCACTTTCTCTCACTCGCAACTTTACCTTTTGTCTCAAGAATTTATGGGATTTATATTGAATGCTTGCATTGGTAGGTATAGGAGGACACGGCGGCTCACGATTCTACATTAAAGTACTCACATATTGTGTGATCGCACACAGTTTTCTAATGCAATAATTGACTGCAGCAGACATAACGATTGCCAAACAGTAAGCTACATGCCTGTCAAATCAATGTTTTTGTGGAAAACTAAAACAGTACATACTCTAGAAATTCCAAAGTAGGTATGAAAAACAACAATATTATCAATATTTTATCTGCATTCTCTGCGAACTGCTGCGATACGACGATACAACTCCGTTTCAAAACGTAAAACAATCTAAAGCTTGGTAAATAATGCACAATCGCGTTAATTCCTGTAGGTATTCCTTGAATTGGTATGGAGAAAGTCTTAATGCTGGTACTTAATCATTCCAGTCCTCTAAAATAAAATACGCAGGGCCCGTAGCTGTGTCAAAAAGACACACTATAGTGGGAAAAGTCCAGATAAGCAGACCTGATCATGACACAAACCTATAGGAGTAAAGTGAGAACTGCTCGCGTGACTGCATTGTACTTACAACTCGCAAGTGAGAACTGCTCGCGTGCTGCATTGTTCTCTTAAGATGAAGCAACTTTACCAGTTTATTAATCAATTTTAAATTATCAATTCGTTATGCGTTAGCATACAGCGATACATCTGTGGATGTAGAATGTCAGTTTACACAATACAACTATTTTAATTATTTTAAACTTTTAAAAAATCTGCAATGTCATTGTCTTGAATTCGGAGAATATAGAGTCTAGAGTTATTCAGAATTTTATACCAGGGCTGCAGGGTGCCAATCATTGATTCATTGTCAAAATTGACTGCCTCTGTGGCACGGTGGGAGTGTGTCCGACTGCTACGCAAGAGGTCGTGGGTTCGATTCCCACACGGGACACCACTTTGTGTAATCCACAAATTGTTGTTCCGAGTCTGGGTGTACTTTGTACCTATGATTTATATGTTTGTAAACGAAATGAAATGTCCCCCGCGACACAGGGCTTGTACCATAATGCGGGAGTCGTCTTTTAACAAAAATCCTTGAAGTTCAAAAAGCTTTGGCTGATTCATACCATGTTCGAAGCAATGAATTCAAAAGGGTTAATTATAAGATTCGCACTGTGCACCTAACAGAATGGCGACGTGTATTATTATGTAACGTGTAATGTGATAATAACTATATAAAGTCCTTTGTATCTTAAATTATATGTACAGAGTGCATGTGGCAGTTGTTATTGCTAGAATTCGGAGTCAAGAGTCATTCCCATTTCGTTGAACTCACGACCTCTCGGTTGTGTATCTATTGCCTTAACCAACAGGCTACCGCCGCATGTTACTTGAACTGTTAAGTCTGTCAATGACAATAGGAACCACTCTCGAATACTCAAACGATACATTCATATCAACATATAAGGTGTTCCACACTGCTGGGCACGAGTCTCCTCAGTACAGCCTACGTATTATAGATCCTGGGGATAATTGCCATGATTGCCACGCTCGGTGACCGGGTTGACGATCGCAGAAAGGCTTATAAGTTTGCATATGACGCGGCTGCCCGTCCTCCGGTGTGAAATCCCTTAGTTTTGTTGACACCCACGGGAACAGATGGGGTGGCACAATTCTTAAGCCGGTCCCATTTTAGTCAAAGTCATAAATATTTATATCGCTACCTACTATTTGCCTATGAGTGACAGTGACAGCATGAGAGTAACTGTCATGACTCTACACTTGTATTGTCAATGCAAAACACTTTTCTTTAACAAAGAATGCAATCTCTTTTCTCAATCGATATCGGAAGAAAAGTGACAAGGAACACTACCGGTTCTTACAAACGTATCACAATGTTCAGTTTATTATCTTTCAAACAAAAGTGCTTATAAAGAAAAGTATTAAGAAAGTACAGATAGCATACAGACGCGCAGGCGCATCTTTTTGTAGCGTTCGTGAGAACTGAAATACTTTCACATAACTATGAGTGGTTAGTATGTACGTACCTAGGTATAATTATAGTAATATAGTGTAATCTGACACTTGTCTTGTAGTTAAATGCTAATAAGAAGTGTCATTACTAATGTTGCTTCAAAGAACAACGCTGTCATTCGTTAATTGCAACATTGTCATTGTCTGTGTCTCACAGAACAGGTTAAGCCGTCAAACCTGGGTCCAACCTTGCACCTGGAACTGTAAAGTATGTGACCCATGGCCACAATAAGTTTGCTGTAAATTATAATTATTTTTATACTTGTTTGTTTTTTTTTCCACAATCGATAAATTCTATAAAGTGTATATGTTTTTTTAAAGTAAAGCGTGGTTATCTATCTTCAGCTTCAGTTAAGATCTGATATCTGATCAGAACAAATATAAAAACATTAAGTTTAGTATCTTTATAAATAATACGGAACCCTAAAAAGAATACGCTAGATTTGCGCTAAGCGCAAAGTACGGAACAGTTAGACCAATTATTTTTCTAATTTCGGCGCCCAATGACGGTTCTTTTAGAGAAAATATGGGATTTTTTTTTCTTTTTTTCGATGTAAACAGGGTTTACACTAGGTATTTCATTCATATCAACCCATATGAAACCCACTGATAATAATGAGCATGAAATGCATGTACCGAATTCTCAATAGAAACACAAGCAAGCAACAAACAATCAACAAATCCCTCATATCTCACTTTATATATTTAATGAACCCTAATCTATTAATTACAAGGGGGCGTGGTGTGCCACATGCCGTGATCACATCACACGACTCAATGGCACACTAATTACAGCTAATTACTTACATGCCCCTAGCTTGTAAGTGACGCCGCGGCAATTAGCTTGTATACTTACATCCGTCACTGTCACCTGTGACAGTAATGACGACAGCTCCTGTTTACGCTGCCGCTGTTCTCTCTGTAGATTTTAAAGGAGAAAGTGTTATAATTGCAGATCATAATTGGGTGGATGACTACAATAAAAATAAATAATGTTATACAAATCAGGCCACAGGGCGTCTAAAATAGTGTTGAATAAATATGTTCGTTCACAATTTAATGCCTGTAAGATTATTTGTATACTTAGTCATCAACTCAATCTATCTGACGGCCGGTCTAACTAACTGATCTAACGTTAACTGTCAGTTAAAATGTGCCGTAGTTTTCTAACTATCTACGGTTATCGGAACGTATTTAATGTCAGTTTCGCTACTAACTACTTTAACTGACAGTTCAAATAGCTTTAATAAACTGACGGCCAAATCGGATAGAAGAATTTGAATGTAGTTTTTTTTTGCCAGATTGAAGTACCTACAAGAAGAAAAACAAGTACCTACTGTATTCTTAACAAAATAATTATTTCTTATTTCTCATGAGACGGAAGTTGAACCTGTAGATTTAGGTGTTCAAAGGAAACGGGACAACACCGGTTTTACTATTAAAGTCAAGTCCGTCCGTCCCCTTAGGCTTAGGCTGGTATTTTGTATGGTTACAAAATACTGAGAGCGCTCTCGGTATCTTGTGGGACCCGCTGTCCACCGCAAGTGTAGGGCTTGACTCGCCCACACTGCTACATTCTTTCCCGCACACATATTTGTTAATAAAACCAACATATATAAAGTACCTAGAGAGGTACTTTATATATGTTGGTTTTATTAACAAATATGTCTCTCTTTAGCCTGTTCTGACACAAACTAGTAAAGTAAAAGCGATATTTAGTCATAATATCCCCAAAAGTTTAGTTAGTTAAGTTACTCAAAAATGGTCGGATATTTTCAGCCTGTCATTGGAATTTTGAGCTCCTAGATCCAAAAACCAAAATTAAAAATTTTGAATAAACCTCCGACGGAAGTAAAAAAGAAACAAATATTATATAAGAACCCCTAGGAGGTAAGTAACCGAAGAAAATCCGTCGGGGTCCTTCAGATTGCTTAACGCAATTTAACTGATCTACAGTAACAGAAGAGAGCTAGAGGCCGCCCGTTATTGAACTGGTGCTCAGTTATACAAAGACATCCTCAAGCAAGTCCAATTACTAGAATCGACAACCCAATATAGATTAACTTATCGCAGAACACTGAGCAGACTCGACCATGACGAAAAAAGGTAAAAAAAAAAAACAGTTAACAAATGTTCTTATCACAAAAAAGTGTTGTCGGATAGTTTAGCTCATAACACCGGTTTACATACTAAACAGGTAAATAAAACACAAATCGAATCTACTCGAAGCTCCCTCCAAGTAGGACGGCGACGTATGGTGAACATAAGTATGCCAGCGCGGCTATTTAAATAATATTTTATTAATCAAAGTTGTGTTTCTTCCCCGTGACTGTTAATAGTGAAAGTTGATGGAAATATTAGATTGTAAGGTGCGAGTTGCGACTGATAATTATAAATTGTAAAATAAGCAAATATTCACGTAATACTGCTTTATTTACATACAAACTTTATACAATCAATTCATAAACATGTAAAGCTCTACGTTTCTGTCTGTCTGTCTTTGCGTGTATTTTATTTATTTTCGCGCAAGGATCATCTGTCCAATTTTTTTTATTTTATTGTAGTATTATTTGGCCAAGGTAATAGGACAGATTTTGCCTGCTGCTGCGCCCTTGTATAGATAGCGTACCGGGGGAGGGGGGGGGGGAATGAGGCATCTGTTAAACTTGTGGGAATCGGAAGACTGGCGAAGCTTTGCACTTTAATCATCTGCTTCACCGTAAAAATCCGTAAAACCTAAGTCTTTTGCAGAAATCGGCTTAAACATCGACTTGTTAATTAAAAAATAAGAAAAGAAAGCCTTCTGATGTAACTCAATATTTGGACCAGGACGGAAACCAAATAAATTTTAAGGCGGTACTCTGCAGACGAGACGTCAAATCGCTGGTGATTTTGACGACATGTATAATGATTTATTACCAACAAGCCAGGCGGCGACACAAAAACTAGTCGGTCCGGACCATGGCTGTTGGCTGGTGGAACTTTCGCTTTTGTCTTATTACGTTGTCACTACGCATTTTTGTTTGATCAGAATATAACACAATACATTGTTGTAATGTGTTCGGATGAAGAAGTAATTGGGTAGTTTTTATTTCATCTATTGTGTGTTAATACTCATATTAATAACTATATAACGAAGTAAGTACACAGTAAGGCAATAGGGTGCCGACAGTCTATAACTATCCTAGTAGTTGTTTGTCTCTGCCTCATTCTATGTTAAATATAAAAAGCTCCAATGTCCTCTGCTATGTTGGACCCATATTCCAATACATATGTATTGGAATATGGGAAACCTTCTAAAATATTAGAATCTCCTATATATATATAAAGGAGATGGTCATAAAAAGGAGACTCATGCCCATCTATAAACCATTGATCAGATTCTGATGAAATTTTGATAGGATGTTCTGGAGACTCCAGCGGGGGGCTCCTTGCCCAAAAAGCCACAGCGAACCGTGGCTGGGTTCAGCTAGTACTTAACATATTTTATTTATACCATTTTTTAGGGTTCCGTAGCAAAAATCATCATTCATCATGTCCGTTTGTCACAGGCTTTTACTCGAAAACTACTCGATGAAATTTAGTGAAAAGGTGCTGCTAGCTAAATAATAAAAATAAACGTTTTAAACATCAACATTTGGCACATCATTGGAGAAGTGTTTATGAAATATTGTACGGTTTTTAATAAACTATTTGATTTTGTGAATATTTTTGGAAATAAACGCTCCGAAAGTTGCCTCCAAAAAACTTAAGCCAAAAAACTTAAAAAATCACAAAGGTATTTAGGCGCTTTATAAATACTTCAAACTACAATTATTTTCAACATGATTGGATGTACAGTCATGGAGTTATTGCCGAAAAACTGCGTTTCTCAACGAAGGGGCGTAAGTGCCATGAACGCTTTTCTGCTGGTGCAATTTTTCAAATCAGATTTTTTCATATATAGTACATTCATTTTTATTTAGCATATAAAAATAAATGCACTGCATATGAAAAAATCCGCATGATCCGACATGCTCATGTCCGTTTTTTTTTAAGATTTTTGGGTTGTAACTCTGAATCACGCGCTTCATCTGCGTCCTCTGTCAACTCAACTTTGAACCAATTCGCTTTATCAAGATAGCCAGAAAGAAATGTTTTTGCAAACACATACCAACCTACTCACATAGACTGATAAAACCAGCGTAACTGGTGCAGCTAATCTGGTATTTTTATCGTTAGCCCACTTCTTGCTTGTAGTATCCTCTCGGACCTGTTGCACAGCTCACAGATCACGTATTGGTCAGATGGACAAGGTGACTCATGATGGAAGCTGGAGAAAGCCACGACCTCGAGCGACTTACTCTGCATAACTTAAAACTAAAGGTGGTCGATAGATATAGCAAACTTACGCACATTTGCGGTAAAGAATCACAGACTCATTATGTAAGAATTGTAATATCTTGTTACCTGAATCAGCGATGAAACTTCTGGTATTCGGAAAGTTTATACTTTGGTAAAACATATACAGTCGCTTACACTGAAATGTAAACGTTGTCAATTTTGCAGATATATGTAAATATGTAAATATAGAATATTTCAAAAAAGGTATCTTAACTTAAGTTGAAAATAATGTAATCAAAGTCTTTATCACAATTTTATACGCATTGTTTCGCAAAATAAAGAAAACAAATCGTGATCACTAATTACCACCCACTTTAACTTCCATTATGCATGATAATTGCAGTTATATGTAACCTTTGCAATTGCATAATAATATTTTAAATCTTTTTGTTATGTAATTTTTCAGTTAAGGAAGATATATTTTTAATATTTTTTTTTAAATCGATCGATTTAGCTATATAACATGTTAGAAAATATTATAGTACAAAATTACATTACTTACGATGCGAAAACATAAACATCTAATATTTTGTTTTAACGGTACGATAATTTTAAACATGCATCACAAATTCTTAAATTACAAATATGTAGACAAAAACTGAAAATGCTTAAAAATATGAATTATAAATTAAATATATTAAATCCTAACAACGCTTAATATACGATTTTTGTGTTTTGATGGTAAGATTTTCACTAACATGTCAACAGCATAGTTTCATGAAATGTATACAAATTCTTATCGCAAATATGTAAACAAATCCTAACGACGCTTAAAATACGATTTTTGTGTTTTCATGGTAAGATTTTTTTTTTACTTTATTTGGGTTCACAAACAATGACAAATACAGTTGTTATAGCTAGTAGTATGTACATGATAAAGATGATTGTGCCACCAACATCGTTGACCACAGATACATCAATGAAATGCATACTTCTCAAATATTTTTTTTTGTAAAGACTCAATTGCATTTATGTACTTATTATAAAGCGGGTTCCATATAGTTACAGCATATTTAAGTTGAGAGCGTATTAACGATTTATAAATGTAAAGAAAAGTCGAGGAATGAACGAAGTCACAACATGAGCGAAAAACAAATCCGTACATTTTATATGCTTTTCTTATTATATTGTCAACATGGGTGTCAAGGTGTAGTTTATTGTCCAGTGTCACACTGAGCTCCCTTATGGATTCAACGGTACTGAGATGAGTGCCACACAATTGGTAACTATGATTACTGGGATGCCTTTTCTTAGTAAAGGTGGTCGCCTTACATTTAGTTAGACTGAGGCTTAATTTGTTATCTACACAGTATTTGGGGATCGGTCTAAATCTTCTTGAAGTTTACGATGATCGTCAGTATTTTTTATACATAGTAAGAAAACCTTTTGAACCAGCGCCAAAGGTTGCCGCGAATACCGTTGTAGGCTAATTTTTCAAACAATATTTTCACCAACATGTCAACAGCATAGTTGCATCTAGTATATACAAATTCTTAACCACAAAATTGTGTACAAATCCTAAGAACGCTTTAAACAAGATTTTTGTGTTTTTATGGTAAGTTTTTCATTAACTTGTCAACAACATAGTTGCACCAAATTACATTTTATTACAAGTCGGTAATATTTTTGGAAAAGTTTTTATTTCTCAATTTTTATTTGGTTAGTTTGTAATTTTATCTAAGTTAAGTAACAATAGCCATTATACCTAAACTACGCAGTCACTTTTACAAAGATTTTCTTTTCTCGATGCAAGGCAGTTGAGGATTTCACCTAATACCTCACCATCAGGTGACAGCTGATGCTGACATTTCACTAGTGAAGTGGCAGTTTCATTCTTCCGATGGTCATCTAACGCCTCCGACGTCGGGGGGGGGGGGGTTATTCTCATCGAATATCACGTGGGGGAAAAAGGGGGTATATTTCACGTAGTATTGTTTTACCGGTTTAGATATTTGTTACTACACCTCAACGCCCAGAGCGGCACGCACCCCCCGTCTCGCTAAGTACTTAGGCTATATCGGGTAAAGTGATTTGCACCCTCCCCTCCGTCACGCAAGGTACTCAGACTACTTATTTTTTTTACTACGGAGTGGCTCAATGGGTAGATCGAAATCTTACCTGAGATTAGGGAGGGTGTATCACAATACCTCACTATACCTCACAATACCTCACTAGAGTAGAGGGAGGGAAGGGGTAAAGAATCCGCCAAAATTACTTTACGTTATTTATGGACTCTAACGGTTCTAATATATAATCCGTTTTATAATTAAAAAAATAACTTGACCGTTTTAGAAAAATTAACGCGTGTATATTTAGCACCCAGCTTGTGACAATAAAACTTATCTGAGAACCTGCTCAAAAATAATACCTATACTGAGAAAATTATCGTTTTTAAATCGTCCTACCCACCTTCGAGGAAAAAATTATAACTGTTTTGGACAAACATTACTACTTTATGCCTTGCGGCCTACACCATTAAAACTAGCTGAAAACATGCATGGGAATGAGACTTATACAACGTAAAAAACTGTTTTAAAAGCGGCCCGGATGTTTTCGAAAACAATGGTAACAGACACACACAAACACCACACACTGTCTCCGTTTAGTTTAGCAGTTTAGGCTCTGCCTTGATGAATCAGTCAGTCAGGACAAGTAAATAAATTACCTTTAAATTTATGTATAAAATAATAAAGGTATAAAACTAGTTACGGCATTTTATTATAAGATTTTGAACTAGGTACCAAATTCTACATAAAAAAGCAACTGCATTGTATACATATGATAGCAATTATCATGTTTACATAAGAATTGAGTTTAGGGTGAATAGTAATTAGTGATCACAATTTGTTGACTTTAAATTGTAAATAACACGTAAAAAATGTGATATAGACTTTGATTACATTATTTTGTAAAAACCGACAATCTTTTTTTTTACAATCATCCTACGTTTACATATATTTAAAAACTAGCTGACCCGCGCAACTCCGTCTGCGTAATTTTTTCCCGTTTATGCAACATTATTTATTGCTGCTCCGCTCCCATTGGTCGTAGCGTGATGTTATATAGCCTATAGCCTTCCTCGATAAATGGGCTATCCAAGAGTAAAAGATTTTTTCAATTCAAACCAGTAGTTCCTGAAATTACCGGGTTCGAACAAACAAACATACAAACAAACTGTTAATCTTTATAATATTAGTTTAAATTTGTCACATGTTTACATTTCAGTGCAGGCGACTGTACACGATAGTTATTATAATCTAGTGGCTTCTTTTTAAAATTAAAAATTCTTATCAGTAAAAAGTATACTTGTAATAAATAAGTCATAATTTTACAGTTAAATGCCCATTTCGCAAAGCAGGTACAGCCGCCTGCACTGAAATGTAAACGCTGTCAATTTTTCAGATATATATAACTACAGAATATTTAAAAAGATATATCTTAAGTTCAAAATAAAGTAATCATCTAATCATAGTCTTTATCACAATGTTATATGCATTGTTTCGCAAAACAAATCGTGGTCACTAACTACCATCCACATTTCTTATTAAACTTTTGAACTTCAATTATTATGTATACATGATAATTGCAGTTATATGTAACCATTGCTATTGAATAATAATATTTCAAATCTCTTTCTATATATAATATTTTTCATTTAAGGAAGATATAAATTTTGATAAACTTTCACGAAGAAGGAAGATATATAATTACGTGAGGTGATTTTAGCGGATCGTTTACCCTCTTCCTCCCTCTAGTGAGATATCGTGAGATTTGGCTTGACCTCCTGCCCCCTCCCTAATCTCACGTGAGATTTCGATCAACCCATTTAGCCGTGTTTATTCCGTGCTAAATTTTATTTCCCGGAGTGGATGCAAATCACTTCACCCGATATAGCCTAAGTACCTTATTACTTGATGAAACTGACACTTCATTAGTGAAATGGCAGCATCAGCTATCAGCTGATGGTTAAGTATTAGATGAAATCCTCAACTGCCTTGCATCAAGAAAAGTAAATCTTTGTAAAAATGAATGCGTAGTTACGTATAATGGCTATTTTAACTTATTTTAGATAAAATGAGAAACTAACCCAATAAAAAGTGTACGAGTACAAGAACAGTGTACGCGGTAACTAAAAAGCAAAAATAATATACAACAACAAAATATAAATTAATATTTTGAAGTTGGTGCCAAAATAAAACTACTATTTCATAACTTTTTAACAATATGGCGCCTGGCTGTCGCCATAGTGAGTTTTAATAACAGTCATCTAATTAGTAATGCTTGCAGATTATGACAAATCGATCGAAAAAAAACATCAAAATCGCCTCACGCGTTCGGTCGTTAACATTTGTGTACATATTTGTGGCTAAAAATGTGTATATATTTGGTGCAACTATGCTGTTGACATGTTAGTGAAAATCCTACCCTAAAAACATATTTTTATTTTATTTTGAGCGTTGTTAGGATTTGTATACATATTTGCGGTTAAGGATTTGTATAAATTTGATGCAACTATGCTGTTGACATGTTAGTAAAAATCTTACCATCAAAAATGGTAAATCTTTATTTGCCTCGTTCTAGTAGGGCATCAACGTCTTCAACTGAAGTTAACTTCTAAAAGTGGAGGAAATAGTGATTGAAAATCCTCATTCAAGGTTGAGAGAGATAGGTGATAAAGTTTCTGTGTCTCACAAGTCTATCCGTACCATTTTAAATAATCAATTGGGTGTGAAATATGTTACCTCTCGGCTAGTGTCAAAATACTAGAAAAACTCAATTGCATATGAGTCGCTGAGGATATGCTAGAACGAGTCACTTCCGACCCAACATTCGTGAAACGCATTGTTACTGGTGATGAGACATAGGTTTATGAGTTTGACATGCAAATTACTCGACAAGCTTCGGAGTGGCGCCTTCCAACTGAACCGAAACCGTAAAAACCACAACAAAGTCAATCGAAAGTCAAAGTCATTGTGCGGGACAGATAATACCCAAAGTTTTATTTTGTGTTTAGTATTTCATAATCGATACGAAAATAATAGTTTTCATTTAGTTCTTTAACTTGCAACATTGATTCCTTAACTTGTAACAATGTTCGTCTCATGACACATATAAATAGAATATTAACTGTGGTCAAAGAACGAACTAATATCCAAAGAGAATTTACAACTTCGTAATAGAATTGTCTTTGACCATAGAGATTACACCGGAAATAGTATCATTAACTTTTAATTAGTGAAATTGTATAAATAGTTTATTAATAGTTATGAATAGTGAAATGTAAAATAACAAAGTGATTTATGAGACATTTTCACGTATCTTTCGTGCCTTAAATACTAAGTTTGTATAATTCTAAATTCATTGTCGTAATTAGTTCAGCAACTCGACACTTAAAGCTTGTCTCTGAGATCGCTTTTGATTATAATTCCATTATTTGTTAAAAGTACGTGTACATAGTATTGTTATTACACTTCTATATGGTTATACAATATCTCTAGCACAATAACTCTTAGTAATATTGCATTGTTTAGCCGTCATTTGTAATTGAAATCTAAACGACACGGTATGTACGCGCCTTAAGAAGATTCTTATTGGTCAGAAATGTATATTATGTAATAGCACTGTTGCCAATTTAGTGGATTTACCCCAAAATTTAGGGAGAAATAAGTGGGGTAGCGGTATTTACCCGTCTTCGCAAGAAGGAGGGTTATGTGTTTTAGAGACTTTTTTTGGGGAAAACCAGAGTTATATAAATCAGTCAAAGTCCATAGCAACGTCACGCGAGCGAATCAATGTTGACCGCTCGCGCATGATTGGTTTTCATTCAGGAATTTTAAAATGAGTGATAATCATTTTATGGGTTTTATAAAATAATTTAGGGTTGACAACACTGCTAAAATAAATTGACCAATAGCGACAGGTTATTTTCTATTTAGATGGTGTAGCCGGACGATACTATGTACGGTTAACGGTTTTTCGACGTCTATAAATACAGCAGCTGTAACCGAGTACTGAGTGGATTCGATCAAGATACTTGAGCCTAGCTCGTACTGATGGATCTCTCTCAGTAATTAAATGTACCCATGTTCTTACTGAAATATATACTCTGGTCAGTCACTGATATAGTTTTATTACTATTCCTCAAACTGCGTTACCCTCCGACCTACCTTAGGCATGTACCAGGTGTTAGCATACACAATAATTGAGCGATATGTATTTCATTGGCAACACTGATTGAAACATATTTTTACTTGTTGAAGGTAGCAACACTAACGTTAATTTAAATTTGATCAGTTATTTTTCAAGCAGCAGAGCTACAGACTTTAAAGGTTGTCTTGAGCAATATTCGAGTGTAAAATTAAGTTGGAAATTTGATTTGACTGTGGGAATGTATCCGCCTGCTACGCAAGAGGTCGTGGGTTCGATCCCCACCCAGAATAAAACTTTGTGTGATGAGCACGATGGTTTATTCTGTGTCTGGGTGTTATTTATATATATTAAGTATGTATTTAGAAATATATAAGTATGTTTATCAGTTGTCTGGTTGCCATAGTACAAGCTCTGCTTAGTTTGGGATCAGATAGCGTTGTGTGAGTTGTCCCAAGATATTAATATTATAAAAAAAATAAAAGTGATTTGACTGTCTAAGTGTGTGGTTTGATCTTTCAAGTCAGAAGTGGTGGATAATGATATACGCGCCTGATGGGGTTATTTCCTGAACCAGAGACGGTTAAAGGTCAGATTTTATAGCATAATACCTTCTGCTGAATATTTTACTTCGCATTTTCTATAATTGTTGCAGTACAATTATAATTTAATCACCTTTTTTTTTGTATTGGACTTATCTGTGTAAAGCAAGTGCCCCTGTATAATTGAACACGCCGGAGATATTTTCATAAGATGCATCGTCATAACGGCATTGGATTTGAATCTAATCCAATATTTGAATTGAAGTGAATATCTATTTTTCAATCAGAACTATTATTACAAACTACTACCTACACTTTGCGACTATTTATAGGTACCATACAGGTACATACTAAATGTAGCTCTACTAAATTTGACGGTTTATACATATAAAGTTAAAGCGTTATAACTTTTGTGATTTTTGCTAAATGTGCGTTTGAATATTTTGTATTTTTTTGACCCTTGTTCTATTATTTATACAGTTGATTTTGTTTTGAATCACTCAGAGTAGTTTAGCCGTGATAATGGGACACAATAAGCGAAGGCGACGTGACTCAAGTGAGAGTAGCGAGTCTACAGGTTCTAGTGACAGTGATGATTGCCATCGTAGGTCGCGGCACCGTAAAAACCGCAGGGATAAAAGGCATAGTAGGAGCCATAAGTATAGCAAGAGAGGTAAAAAAACCCATACTCAGCATTATTGGCAAGATAAAAACCGGGAACTCACTAAGACCCCTCCGATAACCACCTTGTCCATAAAATTGAGTGCGTGTAACCCATTGAATACGAATAATTAACTTCAGGCGAGTAATCATAACAGTAATTCTGCGTCTATAACATCTCCCAATTTCTGGGCTCAAACTAATTTTCCCGTGGCTTTTAGTGTTGTACCTGAATTCGACCCAAGTGATAATTGTCAAACAATAGAAAACTGGATTAACAAAGTTAGTGAATGTGCGCAGATCTATTCCTGGAACGATCGTCAGATATGTCATTACGCGCTTCCTAAATTAAATGGTTTAGCCAAAAAGTGGTAGCAGGGGTTGCCCTCAGTTTGACATAGTTGGAAGGAATGGGTACAAAAATTAAAACTGGCTTTTCCGTCAAATGAAAACAATGGTGATCTATTAATGTCAATGAAAAACTTCGATGTAGGTTTGGTCAATCGTTGGAACATTATTATTACGATAAAATGGCGCTTATAAATAAATGTCAGATTACGGGTAATAAAGCTGTTGGCTGTCTCAAACACGGTATTGATGATAAATTCGTAAGAATGGGAGCTTGCATGTTTGGCGAACCAGAACAGTTGCTTAATTATTTGCGTACAATTTCCCAACATGAAAACAATACGTCTGGATCTAGCCTTCGATATCGAAGTAGTACAGTATCTAAAAACTCTAATAAAACAACAAATGAACTAACGAATACCAGCGATACCATCCGATGTTTTAATTGTAATGAAATGGGTCACATAAGTACAAGGTGTAATTAACCTATTAAAAATGTGGCTTTTGCTTTAAATTGGGCCATGATACGAAAGACTATTTAAAGGGAAAATCAAATAATAATGAAGTTATTAGTAAAAGTAGTAGTACAACAGATAATAATAAAACTGTCATGTGCATTACTAATAGTGAGACCAGTAATTCAAAATTTTACAAAGATGTAAAAATCAATAATGTTATTTTGAAAGGATATGTTGATTTAGGCAGTAAATGTACTCTTTTAAGAAAGTCAAATGCAAAGCCAACCTTTTACCTATATAACAGGGGTTCGGGAATTCTGCCGTCAAACCATTAGGAAAGTTTATGATAACTTTAGAAATTGAATTGGTTAAAGCTGAAGTAGAAATCCTTGTTGTAGATGATCATTATTTGTCAACACCAATTTTGGTAGGGCAATCTTTTACAGAAAAGCCAAACGTTATAATTCTTAAAACTGTAGAAATTTATGGTAATTTTAAAACTAAAATGTATGCATATTGTAATAAAATCGTGAAACATAGGACCCTAATGTCAATTGATGTTAGAGTGGAAAATAAATATAGTGGCGGCTTACTAGTGCAATACGGTCTTCGTATTTTACCATCTAAAGAATATGCTATTTGTCTGGGCTTTTTTCATTTGAAGATGTTAAGGGATTTCTAATGTTAGCCAATTTATCATCTCATGATTTAAAAATAGATAAAGGGACTTTAGTGGCTCGCGGTCATATACGTTGTGAGGAATTACCTTTAATATAATAATTAGTACTGAACTGTCAGAGCAACAGAAATGTAAATTTTACAGTTTATGAAAACAGTACAGGAATTGTTTTGCCATGAATTTAACCGAGTTAGGTAAAACGAATTTAACTGAAATGACAATTAATTTAACTGACAATAGACCTGTAGTATAAAATCCTTATAGGATATCACAGAGTGAGCGTGACTATTTGAATAAAATAATCGAAGACCTAGCTATATCGATATAATATAATATAATATAATAATCGAAGACTATAGCAATAGATGATGACGCATTGTTGCGCACAGTTCAGGAACAAGATTCAGAAATACAACGAATAATTAACATATTAGGCGATTCAACAACTAAGAACATTGTCGAGATTCATGGGAACTACACAGTCAAAAATGGCCGATTATACAGAATAATTAAAGATAAGAATGATGACATCAATTTAAAATGG
The DNA here is from genome assembly GCA_945859575.2 of Herminia tarsipennalis. Lineage (NCBI taxonomy): Eukaryota > Metazoa > Arthropoda > Insecta > Lepidoptera > Erebidae > Herminia > Herminia tarsipennalis. Next base: position 20,274,356 of record OX243855.2, read on the forward strand.
GTAGTCCCAAAGTCAGTGAGATGGCAGGTAGTTTGCATGAACCACGACGATGCCGGTCATTTCGGCTTTGACAAAACATACAGTAGAATTAGACAATTTTTTTGGTTTAAAGGCGGAGACGTTTCATTAAAATATTGTAAATCTTGTCTAAATTGTGCTCATAATTCAGGTTGAGAGGTACAACCGAACCATAGTTATTGCAATAACGGCAACCAATCATGAAAAACCAGAAAATGAGTGGGATTTGTGTTTGCCGCGAATACAGTGGTCTTTGAATAACACCGTAAACAAATCAACAGGTCGTACTCCTTCTGAAATGCTGTTTGGCGTTCAAACAACTAGTGTGTCCGATACCTTCATGAATTCTTTAGTTTCGGAATCTCATACCTTGCTAGATCGTGACGTAATTAGATCAGACGCGAATTCGCTATTCCAAAGTTATCAACAGCAACAGAAAGAGCGCTTTGATAGGTCGCATAAGAAACCAACTCAGTATAAAGTAGGAGGACCTAGTTCGCGTCGAAAAAGATATACGTACAGATTCTGGGCATAGTCGTAAATTAATACCAAAATGCGTAGGGCCATTTAGAATCTTCAAAATAATTGGCAATGACCGTTATGAAATAGAAGATACCCCAATTACAAGGAAAGAAGGTTGCAAACCTTATAGGTCGATTTACGCCGTCGATAAATTACACCCTTCGCTTGTTTATAAATTATGATGCCTTCTCGAGTGATTCAGAATAATAAAAAAACGAACAACTCTTGATGTATTGTAAAACGTAGTGATTAAATTTTGTGATGTATTGTAGTGATGGCTTACTTCATTTATATACATGACTTGTGATCGATAAATCAAAGTACTTAGTGATGAACTAACATGATTGTATCTAGGAATATACTAAAGTCAAACGAAAGTAATCATGTGAAGTGTAAATGTAAATGATTTGTGAATTAGTAAGAGAAAATAATGTTTTAAAAGTAACAGATATGAATTTGATAAAATATTTGAAGAGATTGTAAAGGTGAAATGATTGACTATTATTATTATGAGGACAGTTATAAAATAGCGAATGATAATTCAAGGGATAATGATAAGTCAGTGATGTTAATGAGTTAATTTTGGTTCCAACTATGATAGTAAAATAGTAGCAATTAGTGAGTCGCTACGGGCAAGAGTGTCCGTAGTCGATGTTAGTTTTAAGAGTGAGTCGCTACGGGTGAGAGTGTCCGTAGTCGATGTTAGTTTTAAGAGTGAGTCGCTACGGCCGAGAGTGTCCGTAGTCGATGTTAGTTTTAAGAGTGAGTCGCTACGGGCGAGAGTGTCCGTAGTCGATGTTAGTTTTAAGAGTGAGTCGCTACGGGCGAGTGTCTGTAGTCGATGTTAGTTTTAAGAGTGAGTCGCTATGGGCGAGAGTGTCCGTAGTCGATGTTAGTTTTAAGATTGGGTCGCTACGGGCGAGAGTGTCCGTAGTCGATGTTAGTTTTAAGAGTGAGTCGCTACGGGCGAGAGTGTCCGTAGTCGATGTTAGTTTTAAGAGTGAGTCGCTACGGTCGAGAGTGTCCGTAGTCGATGTTAATTTTAAGAGTGAGTCGCTACGGGCGAGAGTGTCCGTAGTCGATGTTAGTTTTAAGAGTGAGTCGCTACGGCCGAGAGTGTCCGTGGTCGATGTTAGTTTTAAGAGTGAGTCGCTACGGGCGAGAGTGTCCGTAGTCGATGTTAGTTTTAAGAGTGAGTCGCTACGGGCGAGAGTGTCCGTAGTCGATGTTAGTTTTAAGAAGGAGTCGCTACGGGCGAGAGTGTCCGTAGTCGATGTTAGTTTTAAGAGTGAGTCGCTACGGGCGAGAGTGTCCGTAGTCGATGTTAGTTTTAAGAGTGAGTCGCTACGGGCGAGAGTGTCCGTAGTCGATGTTAGTTTTAAGAGTGAGTCGCTACGGGCGAGAGTGTCCGTAGTCGATGTTAGTTTTAAGAGTGAGTCGCTACGGGCGAGAGTGTTCGTAGTCGATGTTAGTTTTCAGAGTGAATCGCTACGGGCGAGAGTGTACGTAGTCGATGCTAGTTTTCAGAGTGAATCGCTACGGGCGAGAGTGTTCGTAGTCGATGTTAGTTTTAAGAGTGAGTCGCTACGGGCGAGAGTGTTCGTAGTCGATGTTAGTTTTAAGAGTGAGTCGCTACGGGCGAGAGTGTCCGTAGTCGATGTTGTTGTCCCGACCCCTATTGTAATCAGAATTTTTTTTTCTAAACATGTTCTGTGTTTATTTACATTTTGTAAACGCGAGGCCGCGTTTGACGTCAGGATTAGCCGAATGTTAGCATACACAATAATTGAGCGATACATATTTCATTGGCAACACTGATTGAAACATATTTTTACTTGTTGAGGGTAGCAACACTAACGTTAATTTAAATTAAGCAGTCCGTTCGGAGCTATAGACGTCAAAGGTTGTCTTGAGCAATATTCGAGTGTAAAATTAAGTTGGATAGCGCTGTGCATGGAACAATAAAAGTGATTTGACTGTCTAAGTGTGGTTTAATCTTTCACAGGCTTCAGGGCAAGCCGGCGCACGAATGTGCAGAGTATCTCTGTACTATCATGTTGACTGTTTTCTTTGACTGTCGTGGTGTTGTACACTCGGAATTCTTACCGGAAGGTCAAACGGCAAATAAAGAATATTATTTGAGTATAAAAAATGAAAATGTTGTGGATAGAGAATTCTTGGATTTTGCACCACTATTTTCCCTCATGTTTGTAGTGAGGACAGCACTGCTCATCGATTACATTTCAATGTCAATTTGTCTTCAGATACATTGCATGCTTTCAAGTCTTTGCATACTATTTCTGTCCAGGTAGTCTTGGATCTTCCACTAGATCTTGGTCCGGGGACAGACAAATCCAGAACCCGATTGCCAATGTAAACGCGTGATCTTCTGCTGAAGTTTGGATACCATTCATCTCATTCTGCTCTCTTCTCCGCTATAACGCAGACTTCGAGGGCGATTCGGATTCTAATTCATGAAAGTGCATTTCTTTAAAAATGAGCTGTTATATACTGTATAAGGAAGAAAATAAATTTTATATTGAACCAAATCCATCACTTTATTACTTGCTTTTATAATTCAAAAGACAGAACATTGGTAACACGTAAGTAACTTTCAAATTATACTACTCTGCCCAGAAATTACTGGAAAACGATCAATAAACTTACCTTTAAAGTATGCTCCTTTAGAAACGATATACTTACGCCAACGAATAATCCAATCATCAAAATATTTTCAAAAGCTTTTTCCGGAATTGAGTTCAATTCTCGCCACGAATTCTTCTTTGTGTATTTTACCGAATAAAAACGGGTGCAAAGTGGTAATTTGAATTTAGGAAAAAGAAGGAACTCGGCTGGAGACATATCTGGTGAATAAGTCTATGTAAATGTCATCAGCCTGACTCTTCAATCATCAAAATTGCTATGCTTTGCTGACGACATGAAGATCTTTCGCTCCATCTTATCTTATGCCAATATAAACGATTGAATCAGGCGTTACATGGCGGAAATCCATCTTAAGTAGATTATAAGGGAGGGATCCCACCACCCACCCTCGATCTGTGAATCACCACGATTGAAGTAGTAAGGAAATGCCCTTAATACAACAATCGAAATAGATTGACAGACCGCACTCAAAAAGAGAGACCTGTAACAAAGAAAATTAGTGACAGGTACTCTCACCAAGTCGAGTGGTAGGCACCTCCGGACCCTTGACTTGCAATATTCCGCTTCCACGAAGTGAAACTTCGACACGTGTTTCGCCTCTACACGAGGCATCCTCAGGACAGTTTGGCACCGACTGAGCTCAGTCGGTGCCAAACTGTCCTGAGGATGCCTCGTGTAGAGGCGAAACACGTGTCGAAGTTTCACTTCGTGGAAGCGGAATATTGCAAGTCAAGGGTCCGGAGGTGCCTACCACTCGACTTGGTGAGAGTACCTGTCACTAATTTTCTTTGTTACAGGTCTCTCTTTTTGAGTGCGGTCTGTCAATCTATTTCGATTGTTGTATTAAGGGCATTTCCTTACTACTTCAATCGTGGTGATTCACAGATCGAGGGTGGGTGGTGGGATCCCTCCCTTATAATCTACTTATGCCAATATGACTAGATTGCAGGATGACCAGCGTCTAGAAGACTACTGCAAAATTAATAAACTCGACCTCGCTCTTAAATGCTCTGTGGTAAGCTACACTCGAAAACGTAACATCATACCTATGAGTTGTAACCTAGGTGGCGTAACACTATCTAAAACTACTCACATTCGAGATCATGGAGTTCACCACGACAACACTAAAACTTCTATTAGAATTTTGTCTGTAGTTTGAGGAAACCTTAGTTTCCACTAACTACAGACAAAATTCTTTTCTTGTCTTGCAAGTCGTAATTTCAATTAAATTTGTAAAACAAGCTATTTGGACCCTTTTGTTGAAAGCGTTGCAGCAGCAAGACGGAGGCCAAGCCTGGAGATTTTTTGTTAAAATAATGTCATAGATTCATTAATTTTTATAACTGGTGTGAATGTAACGTACACTTTGTGGTGTACAATATTCTGACTGTTGGCTCGATGGTATGTGTTAAGTTTTTGGTCGAAAAATCGTTCGACAAAGATAGCCTAGTGCAAAGGCATTGTATCTGAGGACAAATTGACATTGAAAAGTAATTGACGAGAAGTGCTGACCTCACTACAACCATGGGGGATAAATAGTAGTAGACTTGAGAGAGACAGAGAGAGGGAGAGATTGGATGAAAGCTGGTTTAGGGGATGATTCTTAGCCTTGTTTATATGTATATTTGATGAAACTCCATTTATTTATTTTTTAGTAATATGAACTTCTTTTATCTAATTTCTTTCTGGTCTTCAATAAATGTACGTTTTATTTAAAAAAGGAATAAAAATATTTAAATAAAACACAAATATGGGTAATTTTTGTTTATTTAATCGGTGCTAATATTTATATGATACACTAAGAAATAAGAAATGATTATAATAATCCTTATTATTAAACAGTTGTTTTGCAAATACCTCATTAGCTATTGTTGACCTTTCAACAACAATAACGCATTGTATACCTCAGGAATTCATTTAAATATGTTAAATACTGCATATAATATTTTACATTAATACTAGCTTATACCTACACTGCCGAGCCTATTAATGACCTTATTTAGGAACAAGACACCAAGAGTAACCAGTCCTGGAGTCTTGCTAGCCAGGGGCATGAGCTGTAGGTGGAGGGAGGCTACCCCGCAGATGGACTGCTCCACCACACCCCGAGATCCCTCAGTCGACTCTTACGACTTGCTAGGGATGAGAAGCAGCTGGTACCTTCTATGTTTTTCTCTCGTTCCCGGACCAGCACGGAAATATTTTTAAGCCTGTCGACAGATGGTACAAGATAGGCAGGTCAATGTCACGCGTACTTATACGGTGACAGCTTTATTGATGTTATATCAGTGCCAAGTTTCATGCATGAGTAGTACATTTGAAGCTCCAACAAACCTTACAAGATTGCCATGGTTTTTCGTCAATTCATCTTACACACCGTTAAGGATTCAATTATGAATCTTATAAGTTATGCATTCACAATTAGTTCCTTAAGAATGCTAACCCGCAGATGGACTGCTCCACCGTACTCCAAAATCCCTCAGTCGACTCTTACGACTTGCTGGGGATGAAAAGCAGCTGGTTCCTTCTATGTTTTTCTCTCATTCCCGGACCAGCACGGAAATTGATTTAGGCCTGTCGACAGATGGCACAATGACCGGCCAATGTCTCTGATTCACGTACGGAGACAACTTTAGTGATGTTACATCAGTCCCAAGTTCCACGCATGAGTCGTACATTTTAAGCTCAAACAGTCCTTACAAGATTGCCATGGTTTTTCGTGAATTCATCTTACACACCGTTAAGGATCTTATTTACGAATACCCCGAGAAAGATCGCAAGTAAGATCCTTAACGTAGGGGACCATCATCTGGTCGCAAATATTATATCAGTGCCAATTTTCACGCTTAAGTCGTATATTTTAAGCTTCAACAGTTCTTACAAGATTGCCGTGGTTTTTCGTGATTTCATCTAACATACCGTTAAGGATCTTAATTACGAATACCCCGAGAAAAATCGCAAGTAAGATCCTTAAGGTCTAACGTAGGGGAACATCATCCCGTCGCAAACCTACAAATAGTTATAGCACGCTTATCCCCAGAACTTCCCTACTCAACCGATTCGATGATGAAGCCCACGAACACCTTACGTTCTTATATAGGTAAGATCTGCACCTACAAATAATGCCAGGCCTTGTATTTGGAATGTTAATTAATAAAAATATGGTGAGCCAACATCGCTTCGTTGCGGATTTGATTCGAGTAGAAGCTCAATCAAATTCGAATCGATTCGAGTAACAGAATTTCATATTGGTAGAAATTAACTCTCCGATTGCCTTTCCTAGATGGTACATTCATTCTATCTCCTAAAGTCCCTCATACACATAACGGGCCCATAAAAAGTAGCAAAATACTCACTTCATTGTGAGGTACTTCGTAAAACTCTTGGTAGAGGGCTTGATGACCGCAGGCGTAACATTATCATCACCTATTATAATCCTTAGTCGCCTCTTACGACACCCTTGGATGGCGATGGGGTGACCTTATTCTATCCCGGGGCCACACGGGGAACAAACTAAATTGAAAACGTTAAAATAGCAACGTGAAGGTAATTTTTAGCATCATAATGTTACAGAAATATAATTCAACGGACCCCGACTCTGTCCTCTAAGATGGAACCAACTACAATAAAAAAGTGTCGGGCAACACTAGGTCTGAAGATTGCATTGAACGAGACTTAATCCCCAGGATCAACCAGGAAAACCAGTGAAATCAATATTTGCATTCCTTATATCACAGTACTGTCACGAGCCTAAATTAGATAGAAGACCCTTAAGGGCCTGGCCCGACGAGCTTGGAGCGATGCGGTAATTCGGCACAAGAAGGCTGCAAACGCTATAATATACCAGCGGATGTCATACCAACTTCGCCTCGGGCTACAACCACATAAATAAGTATCTCTCGCCACCCATGTCCCATACACTTATTTGTTTGCAACTGACTATAATGTATTTTAAGCCGAAGCTAAACTATGCCTGCATCTTACTACTAATTCAACAATAAGTTTGCTTGGATCATCCTTTGTGAGAGCACTGCCAAAGAACTAACAAAGGGTAAACCGAGGTTGACATTAATAAGATGCAAGCTAGCTAAGCATAAGCTGTCATCCATCTTAGACTAGATTATTCGCTGACTGTGATTGTGAGCTGCTTGCTTCGGTTGTTCTCGAAGCGATCCATGGTTTTAATGTCCAGGATCATAGAGATGGATATGCCTACCCCTAGCAGCATAATGAAAGATACCATCAATCCCGACCTGAAAATACAAGATGGATAAAGTTAGGCAATAAAAAAGAAGAAAATCCAAAATCAAATTCACAAAATCAAAGATACGTACCAGATTGGAACGGTGGTAAATCCAATGCAGTCGAATGCGTCAGCGAATTTTTCCGTACTGTCCATAAACATTTGCATCTGTAACAAAAATAAGTACAATCATTGAATATTCCATGGCATTAGTGGAGACGACCAAAAATTTGAACTTTTCTTAAAATTGCCACAAAATTACTTTTTCATGTACTATACCTGTATATCAGGGAAAGTTAAAGTAGCTTCCTCAGACGTGTACACCAAAGGCAGCGAGCAGTGGTAGGAGCGGCCAAGAACAGCAGATGGCGCGTCGGGCGGTGTTGGTGCCTTAAGATTGAGCCCTGCGTTCTCCAAGCCGAATTTAACTTCCACGCCTACTGCTGTCCACCAACCAGCTGATTGCCTGAAGCTAAACTCCAAGGTGATCTGAAACATGAAATAATAGGTGGTCATTTGGGTATCTAACTTTCGTAAGGGATGTCAGCTCTCTCAAGACAAACTAATATCAGAAGCGTCTTAAAAATACCGCAATGTCACCAACAATGTTATATTTTGCATCTGTCAGGAGTGGTTAGGTTGTCAAATCTTGGGGAATTACTGAGTCTTCATTGTGCGGTAGCTTCTCTGTCTCACTTTTTATGTTATGTTTATCGTCTTTAAAATTCAAATTAGCGTTGGCACATGGATCAAACCTAGGAGTAAAATCTAGATCTTACCTTGTCTTTGTTCTCGCCATCAACGAAACGCACCACCAGCATGGTGTAGAGCCTGGTGGGCTTTATGGTGGGCGGGCCGGCGGGCGTGCTGAACCTTATGGTGGAGGCGTTCACACGACGGAGCTCTGGCCACCCAGAGGAGTACAGGAGCGCTCCCTTGCCAGTCGATAACAAGGGGCCTGGAATGCAAAAAATGGTGTTTAAATATATAATACTCCTTCTGAAACTGTAAGTAAGCATAATATATTCTTTAGCTCACTCACCCGTGGCGTTGTACAGCGCAAATTTCTGAGTAATTTTAGATGGTTTATCGTCTTCCAGAGTCTCAGGGCTGGTGGTTTCGTTCGGGGTCACCTCTCTTCGAACTCGCGCCCAGGGTTCACCGTCTAGGTAGTCCACCGATTGGCTTTGGGATACTGAGTTGCCTGGAAACAACCAAAGACTAGTTTTTGGTCCCTGTCTGACCTTACCTATCTTACCCTTTATCCTGGTTTTCCCCCTCATATTACTGTCTACTGACTTTTCTCTTGCTATCTCCCACTTGTCCCCAGCCCAATTTCTGCTATTTCTTCCTATTCTAGTCTCCCCCTGACTCAATCCTTGTACCCTTCTATCTATCTTACTATAGAAGTAGAAAGTTGGAACTAACCAAGAATGCCCAGCACTTTCCCGGCTCCGTAGATGTCCTGGAGCCGGGCGAAGGTCTCTGTCATCTGCGCATCACGCTCCGACCACGGACCTTGGAGCGTTAGTACCTGGTACAGGAAAATAATAATAATGATCACTTTTTATCTTCGTACTCATTGAACTATTTTTACGTTATTAGCCCATAGACATACATACTAGACTGAGCGTTCACTTTCAAGTATGAAGTAAATCACACTAATATTATAAAGCTGAAAGTTCGTGAGTGTGTAAGTGTGTATGTTTGTTACTTCTTCACGTCTAAACGGCTGGAGCGATTTTACCAAAATTTGGTATGGAGTTAGCTGACACCCTGAATTAACACATAGGCTAATAAACCGCGGGTAACACCGCGGGGCACATCTAGTCTATATATAAATCCAGGCTGCAAAGCGTGAATGGGACAAAACAATAGTAATCTGATTGATTCACGTCAATACAGACAATGACTGAATATTGACATTATACATACGTGCTGAAAAGATACAGGTATTGGCCGCACAGTCGCTTTGTCTCTTTCTAGAGAGTGGTCAACTTTCTAGTCTCTGTTTTTTTTTTTTAATAATAATAATATTTATTAAGAAAAAAAAAAAAAAAAAAAACTATGTGTACTATGTTAAAGCGAAAGCCGACTTACTTTTACAAGTTTCGTTACTTTTATACGCAGAGGAAAAATATTTTATGATTCAAAATGTATATATTAGATAATATCTCTTATCTATCTGGTAGTTAGAGCCCACCTTAAGTATTTATCTTCTTATGTTAAGCTATCTGTCAGTGAGGGTCTTATCAAAATTGGTCCAGCCCTTCTAGATATTTGAAAAAAAAAAGAAAAATTTGTTCATTTGAAAACCACTACTAGAGTAATTCCAGCTATGCTTCAGTCAAAGTACCATTAAAATTGGTCCAGCCGTTGACGAAATTTTAAGAGCAGGCCAACAGACAACTTGGCTCCTACATTTTCTAGTTTAAACATAAGTTACTTCTTATAAAGTCTGGCTATCTGACAGTGAAAGTCCCATCAATACGGGTCAAGCAGTGGACGAAAAAAAGAAGGGTTTAATTGTCTGTCTTTAATATTTTCTGGTTTAATGCCATATTTGCTTCTTATAAAGCGACCTATCTGTCAGTGTGAGTCCCATAGAAATTGGTCCAGCTTTACCGAAACTTGTAAAAAAACAGCCAAACAGACTAAGAGTTTAAGTGCTTTCCTCCAATATTTTCTGGTTTAATGTCTAAGTAGCTGATTAATAAAGTCTGCTATCTGTTAGTGAATATGAGAGTCCCATCCAAAATGGCCAGTAATTTGCTTCTTATATAGTCAGCCAGTTCTGAGTCAGAGTCTCGTCAAAATTGGTCCAGCCGTTGCCGAAACTTTAAGAAACAATTGAAGCACTGTGTTCTTTGTATTTTCTATTCTAGAGTGGAGACACCGACCGCGTAGATAAGATTGATTTTGTATGTTGTATTGCGCAATCGCGTGACCCGCCCTTCTTGACGCGCAATCTATTTTTAGATTCAACCAACCAGGTTTAATAAATACTATATACTGCTATAAAACACAGAATACGCAGTTAGCCAAGAAAATAAACTTAGGTAACTGCCTAATCCTAGTGCAAACAAACACATTTAATTTTAAGTTAATCTTGATTTAGCACCTTCATACCTATCTATGATGGAGCTTAATGAAGCTACTGCCTTTCGTACACTTATATTCTAAAAGTCACACCCTAAAATCAATAAAAATACAAAAAAACCAGTCCTGAAAAAAATTGCAACAATTTACTTCCATTCTTTCATAGGTAGGTAACTGCTGGCCATTCGTAGATTTATTGCCTAAAACTCACACCCTAACATCAATACATAAAAGTCCTGAAAAAATTACACACGCGTTGTCTCCCACTGCAGAGCAAAAGCCACAATTTTCCTTCCATATCTCTATTTGAAGCCCGATTTTGACGAAATGAGAACACAGTATATAACGTCTACTAACCTGAGTTTCATTGCTGATGTAGTCTGGATGTACGTCGAGAAAGTCTTGTGGTAGGACCAGCGTAGTTTGACCTTCGAGCATTTTCCGCAGTCGTGGAAAATACCCGCTGGACAAAGGCACCGAATCCTGGTTGTTGAACACCACGATAGCCGCTTGTTCCCCATATATACGCATCAATTCATCTTGATCTAAATACTTTAACGCCGGTCGTTTGTACTTTTCCAAAGATTTCGGACCGAAGAACAAAAACGGGCCTTCAAGATTGGCCTGAACTGAATAAAAAAATAGAAGTAGAAGCCGCACTTTGTAACGCATGTTGTCGGCTGTAAAGATGGTCTTGGACTGCGGCCGATCAGCGCTTCGATTTACCAGGTAAGGGTTTGCGGGGTGCGAGGGTATCGATCGGCTCGTCGGCCCACGACACATGCGTAGTAGCTGCTTCAAAAATACTTCCTAGAGAACCCTATACATTTCCGGACGACAAACAGGGTAGAAATTGGTTGCCACAACAATTCAAGAGTCAGAATCCCAATTTAAGTGAACTCGCACCCAATTTTTCATTGGCGCCAGGTTGTGTCGATCACTCCAGTTGTGTACAAGGGCTTTAAGCTCCCGGTCCCTGTTCTAGAACGTTCTCTCAGTGTACTTGTTCTAGTCTAGATTTATATGTATGTACTATTGATCGGCCCCGCCCGTTCGGGAAGCTGCGTGGGGAGAACAAAGGAATTGAATATTACGTAATTGTATAAAATATGTACTGGTGATAACAAAGGAATACTTTTTAACGACTAATAAGCAAAAATTAAATGCTATCAAAGTGTTTGCATAAGTTTCGTACATTTTTCTTTATGTTTTTTTTTGCATATGAATTTGCCAGATGTTGTGCTTTCTTCTTTGAATCGTGAATAATTAAGTACCTTCGGGTATAATTTTCCCCTCGTATTGTAACAAATAGTGACTAGGCATTTGTTCACTTCGTCAAACTCATGCTTATAATAGTATGTAAAGGTCAGGATGTGTTTAACCAGCTTCAAATATGTGTTTCTGTGTATGACCCGCATAAGATTGCAATAAAAGTGGTTTATATAACAAATAATAAATTTATTGTCTTCTATTTACAATTTGGTATAAATATTAGTATCTAAGTATCTACAATAATAAATGCGCGATAGCTGCACACAGCGGGGTGAGGACGACGAGAGCCGGTTGTGATGCCGTGGCCGACCCGGGCCGGCTGTCTGAGAAGAAATATGACGTCTCTGTAAAAATAACAAGAAATAACATTTAATAAACGTTCATTATCATTTGTACTTTGTTGATATTGTCATCGCATTATTTAATGCTCTAAAGACGTTTAAATTTATTGAGAGGTCGAGTGTCCGTGATTCAGTGCGAACCGACGTATAAGAGCAAATCGAGAGATAAGAGAGGTTAAACAACGTTATTACTCTGTTCATAGATGGGTGACCATTTTAAAAAAATGTTCCTTCCTTGTATCTGTTCTTTAATCATAATCACTGTTATTTAAGACAGAATTTATTTTGTTTATTTTGTTGGTCGATCCTGCCCCTAATCTCTTTCCGGTTGTATCGAATTGCCATCCTATTGGACTATGAGAGTGAGGGAATGTATGAAAAAATGCACTAGTGTATACACACTAGTGCAGTTTTTGTGTGCTCTATAATATCATCTGTATAGTTCGCCAGTCTTTAATGAGAGTGGACTCTCTATCTCTATGGTGATCTCCGTTGAAAAATGCACTATTAAAATGTTCGATAATCTGCAAAAATTCAAATGCAACATAAATCCTTATTGATTTTCTAATTAAAGTACCAAATCCCTAACATACTGGATAGAATCTCAGAAGTAAGAACACGTTCAACTAGTAGCAGATTATATAAACAAAATCCACATAAATCTACCGAAGCTTTACTATGCCATTACGTAATAGTTCCGTTGTCGAAAGCCACGCGAACTTCTTTATGGGCAACCTGTTACGCTCTTGGTTCCTTTGCTGCGTGCTAACATGAACATGGCTCAGGATATAGCAGTTCTTTGTGGAACAGTTATATGCGACTGATATAATTTGCTCCTTTAGATTGCTAGCTCCTTGGAGCAAAAGAGTGCTTAGAAAGTCACGTTTTCACGAATCAACAACAATAAATAACCTCAAATTTAGTTAATCATATTCCAAGTTCAAACAAAGACGATTATATAACGGCAGAAACTAAAAACCATCCATCAAAATTGACATGCGCAACAAACCAATCGATACAGCCCTTACAGCCCGGATCTAGTACATAAATAGGTCCCAACATGACCTGTATAGGTAGATAGAGCCTGGAAAATTTATGGGCGGTGGGTGCACGTCCCCCACCGCCTACCAGGACCCCCGAGACGCGTGTACGGTGGGACAGAGAGATCCGATAAAGTTGTCGAGTCAGAAAGGGATGGATGAAGGTGCAGCTTGTCTGTACAGATTGATGTAATAGATATTGCAGGGAGATGGAAGTGTATGCAGATATGATGTAGTTTGTATTGCAGGTTTATTGATTGGCCTCGCCCGGTCCTAGCTGCCAGGGTGTGGCCAGTCTTTGTTTTAGTTTGTATGAATTTTACACTGATGTTGTTGATTGTGTCAGTAAGTATTCCTATAGTGTCAGATAGTGCAACATATTACATCATAGTTTTATAGGTACAGCAGGTTTCATTCGTCAATAATAATTAAAACCCCAAAAGCAATCACAGGCCTTCTTTCTGAGACGTTACGAGTCGTATTTACAACGCAAGCCCACTTCGAATTCTAATTGGTACATGTCTCATATCTTTCATTTTTAGCTTCTAGCTCATGCTGGTTGCCTCAAGATATATTCTTATTTTGAATAGGGGCTATTAAATCTAAAGTTTATCCTAAAACTATGAAGTACTGTTATTAAGCTATTGCATAGCTTTGAGCGCGGCGACTGAATCAAGAAATTCCGTAACGAAAATAAAACCTAACACCCCCACTCCGCCTACCATGTAGCTCGGCCGAGCGTTCGCTTAACGTATATTTAAATGGTACGACTGTACGAAGCTCGCACGGATCGAGACGAGCTGCTCCGAAATGATGAAAAGAAAGAAAAAAAAATACTGTATAAATAAAAAAATAAATAAATAGTTATAATAGCATAAGTTGATAAAAAATGCTATGCAATAGCTTTACCGCGGCAGTCCCCGAGTGCCACACATTTTTTTTTTATAACCTCGCCGTTTCGACCAAATGACATCTACTTATTTCTTTCCGGCTCATTATTTTTTTTAAGAAAATACAATGTCAACAAAACATAAAGATATTACAACGCAGTATAAAGGTACAAGGGAGATGGTGAACCCCGCCCAAACAGTTTGTTTGTGCCAACTTCGTAGAAGGTCAAGGGCAACACACCCCTAATCTTTCTGCGCCGAAATTCCGCGATCAATAAAATGGGACGCTTAGACAAAACAATGTTATATATGTATACGTATACCTAGGTGCCTAGGTAGGCTGTAACTGTGGGAGATTTGAGAACTGTGGGTATTGCGTAGTTTCATAAGACGAGGAACACCTCGTCTTAACTTTTGTGCGATCCACACCGTGGCACGTGTAGCGAACACGATACACGTGCCACAGTGTGGATTGCACAAGGACACACTGTTTTTTTACCCGACTGTAAGGAATGTTTATGTTTTTCGCGCGTATCTTGTATGTATGTAATATCCTTTATTACATGATATCCCACAAACCACTGAACGGATTTATACAATTAAGACGTCCTTAGGTAGATTCGTCTTGATCGCTGTGAGATGTCAAAATAAAGAGAAGTAAAAAAAAAGTTGTTTCGAATACAGCAATATGGGTATACAATTAAAGGGTTCATCTTAAGCATTTCAAAAAGGTTTAACATGATTATGACTGTAATACTAAAAACGTTTGTTAGCAACCATTAGTTGTTCAATTTTCAATACTTGACAATGGATGGGAAAAGTTAGTGTTACATCCTACAACTACTCAAAAGTATTAAATAAAAAAAATAATTTAAAAAATAAAAAACCCACCGGCGCAAAAAAGATGGAAACAAGTAAAGAAACAAGTAAATAAACTAACTTCATGCAGTCGGAGGCACTTTACTAAGTTCATCGAGATTCATTAATGCCTCCAACTGAAACTATATATAATTATGTAGGCAATTTTGTTTCCATCTTTTTTGTGCAGGCGAATTTTTTTAATTTTTTTGTGTTAATGTGTTGATTCGAATTTTCAGGCTCAGTAATACACACAGATATAGGTACTTACTCTTGTTTTCATTAGGGTCGGTAACTCCGCACGTTCGGTACGATATCGTCGCCTTACGCTTCGTGTTCACATAACCTGGGATGGATATACTCGGGGCGTCCAAGCGGCCGGACGCCAGCAACCTGCGGACAAACGGAATGTTGTACTCTCATAACTGGCTTGTTGGTCTCGTGGCTGGGACCCTGACTGTCTTGGTTCGGTGGAACACCCCTTTCCACAAATTGTTAGTCCTTTGTTTCTGTGACTTGTATGTTTGTAAAGTCCCCCGTGATAGGGTCCTTATTCACGATATTTTTCCGTATCGGCATAGTCACGGCTAGCTTATTCAAAACCGTTAAATTCTTGTCATTATGGTAAATGGGGAGGTATGCTTACAAATGCATCAAGGCGGTGCGCGGTGATGCATTTCTAAGCGCGAGCTTGGCGTGTTGTGGAAAAACAATCGTGAATAAGGACTTGTGCGGGACAAAAATACTTTTAATAATACCACTGTTACTTAAATTTTGCTGAGTAGACAGTATCTACAACACGTTGATAAAATTGACATGATTTATTTAAGCCAAAGGTTCCATTTTTCAAATTGCTAATTTAATTCCTTTAAGGTAAAATATCTTGTTTATTGCTCGACGTTCATTTATAATTTAATTCCTTTCCTTATTTCCTTTTTTTTGCAAACAAACTATGCAAACTATATTTGCAGGTAAAGTTAGGCTAGTTATGATCTTTTGTTGATCAATGGTCGCTCGGGCTAAGTGTTCACCGGGGATCAAACTGTACTAAGACGCAGGGCACATTGCCCGCGGTCCAGAATTCTGCAGTCAGAGTTCTGCGTTCCGCGGTCACTGAATTATATGTTGTATCTTAGAATCCTGCACACGCCAAAGCCGGGGGTCGGACGACCAGGAAGATCATCAGAACCTCAGTCGCGTCTCGCGTCAGTGACCGCGGCCGCGGAGTGACTCAGAGCTCTAGACCGCTGGCAATGTACTCGGCGTCTTAGCTACTGCTTAGTTCTTAGTGCATTGTTATTCTAAAAATGATATTAATATTGTGTAAGTGTAATAAAGAACGTACTTGGTGAAGTCGAGCTCCAGCCGGTTGGCGTGCGGGCCGCTGAAGTGCAGCAGCAGCTGCACGCAGGCGCCGGCGTGCAGGCGGCGCGTGCGGCGCGCGTCGATGCTCACCATCCACTCCGGCGCGCCCAGCACGCGACGCATCTCCTCCAGGAACGTGCCGCTGGGGGGGGGCGAGGTTATGTCTACATTCTCATATATATATCTCTCATATATACATATACATAAAACATTTGCAAAAAAAAAAAAACACCGAGTCCAACTTGTATGAAACGATTGGTTTCGGCCACATGACGCCTGATCCAATCAATTATTTCAAACAAACGAGCGATATTTTTGTTTATTTATATTTAAACACTTAGGGGTTGTGAAGACCATTTTCCGATTTAGGAATCCGTTTGTGAAATATTAAGCTTTAAGGTGCAATTTTTTGTGAGAGTCAAGTGCCTGCCCCCCCCCCCCCTCCCTCCCAGCTAAATGGTTGATGAAAGATAGGGCAATAGGGTAGATGCCTGTCAAGTCAAATCAGTATCTTTTTAAAAAATGTCAAAACGTACAAATTTATATGAAATACAAAACAATGACGTCATTCGTTTGTATGGTCAAATCATGTAGTTTCAATGTTTGTTTTGATGTTTATAAATTCATGACAACGTAACATTGTAGAGAAACATTGTTTTTCAGAATATTTTTACAAATGCTATTTCCTGTATAGTATAAAATAATTTATTATTATTATAATCATCTACCCAAAGAAAAGAAAAACTATCCCAGCTAAGTAGGCTTTACAAGTTTACCAGTAACAACTGATCAAATGAGAAATAACAAATTTTTCGTACAAATTCCATTAGAAATTATTATTATATTAGGTATACCGTTGTAAGTATGAAACAAATACTTACAACCGCATTATTTGAATGGGGGGGGGGACTACAGAACCCTACATTGTGCGTGAGCACTTGCCCGGCTTATCTGAATTCTAATACCTTTTCTTGCGTCACCCAAAGAAAGTTCGTTACTTTCATCAATTCTTCATTGTTACAGTACAATATCTTTGTGCTGTATCTACAATCTACATCACAATCTTATGTTCCTTATCGCACGTTCAGTATCTATTAAATGTTTCCACTATCTGTTATCAACACGAAGTCGTTAGTATATAAGATGCACCTTTAGATAATTATAACCAGACTATACTACATCTTTTGTCTCATTTATACCTAATCATATATTGCCAAGTAGTTTGGCAAATTGGTGACCCCGACGAACGAATACGCAGCAAGAAACATGGCACAATCACCGTGCAAGGCGAACATAAATCAGCAAGGAACACTTGAAGTAGCTGCTGGCACCTCGGTTTTATCCCGCATTCCGGAATTTTGGAAAGACCAACCAAGATTATGGTTCACGCAACTAGAAGCCATATTAGCACCACAGAAGCAAGGAGACGAATACAAATACTGTACAGTAATAGCAAAGTTATCCAAGGAAGAAATACTACAGGTTAGTGACCTAATCACTTCACCACCGACTACAGATAAATACAAAAACATCAAGGAACGTTTAATTGATTGTTACGAAGAAACAGAACAGCGACAGTTTCAAAAATTAATATCAGAGACAGAACTCGGTGATCAAAAACCTTCGCAGTTATTACGTCAAATGCGAGTCCTCGGGAGAGGAAAAATCAGTGACGAAACAATTAAACTACTATGGTTCAGGCTTTTACCAACATCAGTTACTACGGTTCTAGCAGTTACGGAAGACATGGAAATTGACAAACTGAGCCAAATTGCAGACAAAATAATAATGAATTCAAAAGTAACCGAAATATCAGCTGTTAGCAACGACACCTCAAACGACAACAATACAGCATGCATTTTAGCCCAGCTAGCAAAATTACAGATAGATATTGACGCAATTCAGCAAGGTCAATATGGCTATCGACCCAACACGCACAATCATTTCAAGAAACGTCAACAATTCCCGATTATGAGGCCGAGAACAAACTATAGAGGAGCAAATCGATTTTGTTACTACCACGAAAGATTCGGAAAATATGCAAAGAACTGCATTAAACCATGCAGTTGGAAACCAATGACTTACGTACGGAACCAGGGAAACGAATAAGAGCACAGACAACGGCGAAACTCTGTGCAATCCACCCATCCAATCGCCTCACCATTACCGACCGAAAAAGTGGTATGAAGTTTTTGATTGACACGGGCGCAAATATTTCAGTCATTAGCAAGCAACAGAGACATTCAGTTTTACAAAATGAACAATACACACTATACGCTGCAAATGGGACTAAAATTAGGACTTACGGCGAGAAGACGCTTACCTTGAATTTAGGACTACAACGATGTTATAAATGGAATTTTGTAATCGCCGATGTTACACAACCAATAATTGGAGCAGATTTTCTAGAGCACTATAAACTATTAGTCGACATAGCAGGTCGCAAACTTATCGACAAAGTTACAGAGCTGACAACGCATGTAACTTCGGAAAAAGCGACACAACAAACAATTCGTAATATCGCAGTGGGAACGAATCCACGTATTACGCAACTTTTAAACAAATACGAAGACATCACGAAAGGGTCCTCTCTCCGCAATGCGCCCAAACATAAGATTGAACATCACATTATCACTACAGGACCACCCGTCGCAGCTCGGGCAAGACCATTACCTCCAGAAAAATACGACATAGCCAAAAAGGAATTTCAAAATATGATAGAACTCGGAATTTGCCGACCGTCAGATAGCCCATGGGCAAGCCCATTACATATGGTAAAAAAGAAAAATGGCGAATGGAGACCATGCGGAGACTATCGAATGCTCAATAGCACGACAGTACCGGACAAATACCCACTACCAAGATTAACTGACTTTACATACATATTAGAAAATAAGAAGATACTAAGCAAGATAGATATACGTAAAGCATACCATTGTATTCCTGTTAAAGATATAGAAAAAACAGCCATCATCACACCTTTTGGACTTTTTGAGTACTTAAGAATGCCTTTCGGATTACGCAATGCGGCACAAACATTTCAACGATTCATGGATTCCTTATTTAGAGATTTAAACTACGTATTTATATTTGTAGACGACTGTCTCATTGCATCGGACAACGAAGATTTGCATTATCAGCATTTAGAAACGGTTTTCAAACGTTTACACGAGAATGGAATAACCATTAATCTCGAAAAATGCGAATTTCTCAGAAGGGAAATAGATTTCTTAGGTTATCATATAACGAGCCAAGGAATACTCCCTACCGAAGAAAATTACAAAGCAATCATGGAATTTCCCAAACCGAAAACAATTCAAGAATTAAGAAGATTTTTGGGCATGGTCAATTTCTACAGAAGTAATATTCCATGCGCAGCGGAAAATCAAAGAATTTTAAACGAATATCTACATGGTTCAAAAAAGAACGATAATTCACCTGTTCCTTGGACAACGGAAGCAGACAAAGCTTACGAAAAATGCAAGGAAAGCATGAAAAACGCAGTGTTAACAGCGCATCCTTCCCGCAACGCATCACTAGCGCTCATGACCGACGCTAGTGCTACTTGCGTTGGTGGAGTTTTACAACAAAAATCCGGACGCAATTGGGAACCATTAGGATTTTTTTCACAAAAATTGAGCGAAACTCAACAAAAATATTCTACGTTTGACAGAGAGCTGTTAGGAATATACATGGCCGTCAAACATTTTCACAGATTAATCGAGGGAAGAGAATTTACAATATTTACGGATCACCGACCTTTGACATACGCATTCTCCCAAAAACCATCATCAAACGATACACCGCGACGGGTCCGGCAGTTAGATTTCATTTCACAATACAGTACCAACATTCAACACATAAGCGGACGTGACAATATTACCGCCGATGCCTTATCTCGAATAGAGGAAATATACGTGCCATCACCTATCGATTACGCTGAATTGGAAAAATGTCAATCAACAGATAATGAACTAAGTAAATTACATGACAATAAAAGATTAAAATTCAAAAACATTACGCTTCCGGGTTCCACAATAAACATCACCTGCGACACCTCTACTGGAAAAAGCCGCCCCTACTTACCAAAGCATTTTCGCAAACAAATTTTCGATACCATTCATGGTATGAGCCATCCAGGAAAAAGAACTACGAGAAAAATGATAACCCAAAGGTATTTATGGCCGTATATGAACAAAGATATCAATAACTGGTGTAGATCATGTATAGCCTGCCAAAAATCAAAAATACAACGACATACGATATCACCTCCTGGTACATTTATGACAGCGCAACGTTTTGAACATTTACATATTGACATCGTCGGACCACTTCCGATTTCACAAGGGAAGAGATATTTAATCACAATCATAGATCGTTGTACGTCATGGCCCGAAATATTTCCGGTAGAAGATATAACTGCAGAAACAGTAGCCAAGACACTTTTCGAGGGATGGATTACTCGTTTTGGATGTCCATTGCGCATTACTACGGATCAAGGCCGACAGTTTGAATCAAGAATATTTGAGTCACTCTCACAATTTTTGGGAATACATAAAATTAGGACAACACCTTATCATCCACAATCCAATGGAATGATAGAGAGATTTCATAGAACTTTAAAGGCGGCGTTAATGACAAGAGAATCCAACGAAAATTGGTTAAAAGAAATTCCAACAGTTTTACTCGGGTTGCGGAGTAGCTTGCGAGAAGACACAGGTTATAGTTCAGCAGAGATGACATATGGAACGCCAATACGACTCCCTGGAGGATTTTTTGAGTCATCAGCAGCACAGTTATCAACGTACGAAGAGTTTGTAAAACAAATTCAAAAGGACATCACACAAATGACATCAATTCCGAAAAGAAAAAAACACAATCAAGCTATATTTGTGCATCCCGAACTCAAAGAATGCTCACACGTATTTGTTCGGTGTGATAGAATTAAGAAAGCCCTGACACCGCCGTATGAAGGACCCTACCCAGTAATTAGTAAAACAGATAAAACATTTTGCATTAGAATTAGGGATAAAGAGACAGTGATATCAATTGATAGATTGAAACCAGCTTTCATGATCAATGACGAATCAAACTACGTGCCAGATTCAAAGGATTGCGACAGGCATTCACACACGTACACTACACGATCGGGACGTAAAGTAAAGCCAGTAGTACGTCTATAAAAAATCGCTGATATAAGCAAGCTATTCGTATATATATTAACATAGATCTTAACATATACCATTAATTCACAACTACTCGTAACAACAAGACATCTAAAATGGGAAATCAAAGTTCTAAGGACCAGATAACATACAATACGGACAATTGCCTCAATCAAAACGAAGCGGACCAACTCCGTAACCTGATCCAGGAGGACTTACGGTGGACAAGAAATGTTGCAATGGGACAGATTATTTTAACAATCGGCGTGATCCTAATTTACGGCATAATGAAAACACTGGACAGAAGAATGAAGAGTTTAACGGAAAAAAATAATAAACACTCGTGCAACAGCTAAGTCAAAATTACAGACGTCAGCAAATCACACCACAACAGGCGTCATCAAATTCCACCGCGTACAATAGCATTATTATTTATATACATCAGCAAATAACTAGTAAGGTCTAGGTCAAATTTATATTGTAAACACTATTACCATATTTTTTTTTTTTTTTAAAGGGGGGTGTACTGTTACAGTACAATATCTTTGTGCTGTATCTACAATCTACATCACAATCTTATGTTCCTTATCGCACGTTCAGTATCTATTAAATGTTTCCACTATCTGTTATCAACACGAAGTCGTTAGTATATAAGATGCACCTTTAGATAATTATAACCAGACTATACTACATCTTTTGTCTCATTTATACCTAATCATATATTGCCAAGTAGTTTGGCAATATATGATTAGGTTGTTAGGTCAACCGTTGCCTACTCACTACTGACGAGTAGGTAACTATTATATTCTCACAACATAAGCCGATATTTCATAACCGATGTACGCAAACATTGGTCGTCTGCTAACACATTTAACCTTCAGTACTCACTCAGATAAATTCATGTAACATACTCACAGTACGAATCATGTAATATACTCACAGTACGAATCTCGGTGGCTTCATAATATTGACGTACTTAATGATGTCCTTGTCCGGTTCGATGTTGGCGCACGCGAACCTCTCCGACGTCCTCTCAGGTCCGAAGATCACGATGGAGCGTCCCACGGCGCTCACCGCCCCCTCCAGGGGGAAGTTGCTGTCCATGAACATTTGACGCTTACCGCCTATACCTGTATACAGGACAACAATAACACATTACAACTTTAACTGACTGGCCTGGTGGCTTAGTGGTCGGTGGACCTGACTGCTAAGATAGAGGTCGTGGGTTCGAGCCCCACCCAGAATAAAACTATGTCTGATGAGCACGATGGTTTAATCTGTGTCTGAGGTGGGTGTAATTTATCTTTATTATGTATGAATTATAATAATCAATACTAATATTATAAAGCTGAAGAATTTCTTTGTTTGTTTGAATGCGGTAATCTCAGGAACCGAAATGAAAAACGCTTTTTTGGTTGAGTAGTCCATTTATCGAGGAAGGCTATATAACATCACGCTACTACAAATAGGAGCGAAGCAGCAATGAAAAATGTTACAAAAACAATTTACGCAGACGAGGTTGCGCGGCTCAGTTAGTAAAATATATATAGTGTACCTACGTGTTTATGAATTGTCCGGCTGCCATAGCTCAAGCTCTGCCTAGTTTGGGATCAGTCATGTGAGTTGTCCCAAGATATTATTATTAGAAACGCAAGAAAAGCTTTCTTTAACAAATTTATAAAGCCCTAAATCGTTCCACTGTAGGGCAAAGCCTTCCTCGAACTTAAATGTAATATTGGCTTAAACGAGAGCAATTTACAAATGTTGCATACATTCGATTCCTGGGTCTGGACTTCAATTTTTTTCTTTCAAATGCAATTATTGAATTTACAAATGCTTAGTTTTTACTCTACTTTGAATGAAAATGTTTAGATTTTTTTTTTAAAGTTAACTAGCAATGTGGGATTGTTGCAATCCTGTTAACCCCTCCAGCTAAGCTCTATGGCTTGTGTTAGGAGTGGGTTCACGTCAGTAGAATAATGGCTAGGATTCGAACCCATTATGCTACCGCCGCTTCGACATATAGTTAGATATGCTATGACAATGAAATCTATGAGCAGAAGAGCAATTCGACCGATGGTAAAAACTTATTTTTTCAGCTATTACATATAGCCATACTCACTGATAGTTCCGAGCCTGGCAGTGAGATCTCCAACATCACAGCGCAGAGTGTTGTCTGCACCACACTCCTGGTTGTACAGATCGCGCTGCAACACACAGACAACCATTATCATATTGACATCCATTTAAGAACAATCTTTGGCAGGTCGCATATCTAAGACGAAGCAAGTTCTACTAGTTTTTATTTTAAAATACTTTAGAACTTGATGGCAACCCGTACCGTTTTAAAAAAAACTGTCAATTGATGTACTATACCTTCGTGTTCTGTTTTACGGACAGATAGTCTTTTTTACACTAAATAACAACACTTACCTTATCCATATGGGTTTTGGCTGTTAGTTCGGTAATAAGTCGAATATTACATTTAGGTATAATTCGTATCGCATTGTTTTTATGTGTGGCATTATGCACAAATAACGTTATGTGTTTGTAGCATTACGCTATAAAATAGTATGCTTTTTAAACATTATGCCTATAGTACTTATGTGTAACAATATTATGCGTAAGGATTTATGTGAAATAATATTATGCATAACGCCTATTAGTATAAATAAAATTATTCTATATCAAATCATAACAAAAAGAATTATGCGACCCAATATGAAACCCTATTAGGGACCGTCTCCACGAGCGAGAACTAACGCGAGAGTAGTTTTTGCTTGACATATTAGCTGGTCTTTATACGTTTTGGGCTCGGTTTTAAGACGCATTGTACTTACATTAGAGCTTTTAATTTCGGTTGTGTTGTTAAGCTTGACTTTTATTTTTATTTTATGTACCGTTCCCAAATATATGTATTTTCTTTCTATCCGATATTATGAGCAATTTTCGGTATTCTTGGCTGATTGGCCAAGAGGTATTCCAGACTAAGGGGTTTCCTTTTTGCCTTCTAAGATGGTATCAGACCTTCGACAGAACAGCTACCTACCACATAATGAAGAGACGAGCAGGACGTGTGCCTGATGGCAAGCATCACGATAGCTTATTATCAGTGACACTAAAACCCTTGTTTGGCAAAGATCTGATTGTCACCGCACGGCGCTCTTCATCTAAGACATTAGTTCGTAAATGTCATTTGCACAGAAATTTAACTTCGAGTTTAGTTCAGTTTGTATCTTACGTTGAGAGGATCAGCTAGTTGTGTGAAGTAGGGGTTCCAGCGGTAGCCTCCAGCGACGCAGCGCGTGTGCGTCACCTGGACTGTGGCGTCCACGCCCACGGGGTTCACGAAGATCTCCCAGTTGTGGTGGTGGGTCTGAAAAATTACCACTCATTGTCATATGTCATGTTATATGTCTCTATGTCAAGTGACGAGAGTTCTTAAATATCTATATTATCAAACATTTGGCAGTCTTTTAGCCACTTCTCTTAGATCTACGAGTCGATCTGCAGCAAGAAGGGATATCGTAGTGTTTAATATTTGCCGTTAGGACATGGCATTTCATCACAATATTTTCTTTATCTGTTTGAGCAGTGATTATGGTCTGTTAAATATCCAACAAAGTAAAATTACAGTATGTAACAAAATAGTATAGTGTTAATACAAAGACAATAAATCCACCTAACGGCGGTTCCTTAGAAGAGAATTCTTTTCGGCGTCCCATCGAATGTTAGTTACTAACATTAAGGTTACCTCAGGCGTCGCCCCTGTCAAGTAGGTATAGTATTGCATCTTCCGTGGCGTCAAAACCGAGATCTCGTATTTAGGAAATAGATATTTTATTTTATTCATTTCTAAACAAATTACTTTTTGTTTCTACAACATTTAATCTAGGTGAAATATTAAAATCCCCATCTACCTAAATAAACTATATATTGATATGATATTTAATAACTATAAATGATTGAATAGATTGGTACTTCTACAGATTTTGAGAAAATTAGGTACGAGCGCTCTATATGTTATGCTGTTACCTACAAATTGTACCTAGGTACTTATATTAAATATCACAGTCCATTCTGAAAATTTCCACATAGATACCCCCACGATCGGGTGGGATACGTCCCCATCGGGCTGGCGTATTGACACAAAGAGAGTTATATAACGCAATCGTGCACCACCCACCGCCCTCCCCTTCGGGGATGGAGGTGCAGGCGAACTGCAGTACGCGCGCGCGGTACGCCGATCGATGCAGCCGGGCCCAGGAATTACACAGGGTACCTTTGAACCAACTATTATACAGATACATTCACCTAGATATGTGAATGCGAAAACTCGAGTGCACTCTCTGTTCACGAATATTACGAAGACGGGTAATACAGAAATCCGGGTCGACCTGTAGGAGAGTACGGTCTGCGCTCTACTTCCTTTTAGGTCGACCCGGATTTTCGTGTTCCTTATTTTTACTTCGAAGTAAAAATGCATTTTTATTACCAACTTAGGAGAGTAGTTAAGAAATTGCTCTTAAACTTTTTTGTTTGAATTGTTATTTGTTGTATAATATTGCTGTGTATTTTATGTATTTTTGTACTTGACTAAATCAAACTTAAGAATAATTTAATACTACCTAAATGTATTATCATAATTAGGAATTCACTAATACGGTTTATAGTATAAGTATAATATCTCCTAAGTAGCACTACTTCAAGTGTTGCTTTGTCTAAACTAGCCTTACGAAATCAATATTGTTTTATAACTTTTAAACATACGCATTGCATTACATACACAATTTTTATATGCTTTAATTCCCGTGTCAAATTGAGTATTGTTTAGGTCTTAATACATTGGGAAAAAGTAATTAAAAAAAAAAACATTTGACCCCACCTTTCATCAAAAACTGGAGTAGATTGGAGTTCTGCTAATACTAATTACATTAATTTACCACATATATATAGAAAATATCAAATCAAAGGTACCCAAGTTAATTGTAAAAACACGCCACTAAAATTTTCATTTGCAATACAAATATCCAATTAGAATTGCTTTTATTCGGGAATTTTAAAGGTCCGTCTATTTTATAGCACTTTCTATCGATTTTATATGAGAAAGTGTAAAGTACAGTTTCCAGTTACATTTTAAAAGTTACAAACATCGGGATACTATATGTACATGTGATGCCAAATTCGTAAACAATAGGTAAATCCGGAGAAAATAACATGGCAATAAAAACTCGTGGCCACTCTTTTCACATTGCCAATTTGACAATGTTTGAATGTTTATAAACTTGATATGGGAGTAAGGTGCTGCCTATATAAGTGGCAGAACCTTACACCCATGCACCATGTTAGAGCAAATTAATAAATAATTGGAACATGTGATAAAATAAAATCCAGTCAGTGGATACAACATAGTCTACTTACTATACATCTACTTACACAACAAAGGTAATATCGGCACAGGGTTCAAGATATATTAAAGGTTTCTATAGTCAACCCACAATATATGTTGTGGGGTTTAAGTCTGTCTAAACAAATGTATTAACTCTTATTGTTTATAAACTTTCTCGATTTTTATATAGGTATACTAGCTGACCCGCGCAACTTCGTCTGCGTAAATTTTCCCTTTTTTTTTTCTTTTTTTACAACATTTTTCATTGCTGCTCCGCTCCTATTGGTCGTAGCGTGATATTATAATCTATAGCCTTCCTCGATAAATGGGCTATCCAACAATGTCAAAGTCAAAGTCAAAGTCAAAGTCAAATATCTTTATTTCGTAAAATCAGGTTAATGATTATTTGAAAACGTCAAATTAAAACATACTAAAAATTTTAGAAAATTATGATTGTTTGAAAAAAAAAAAAACAAAATGAGGTTAGGTGGCAGTTCCAAGTGTAAAGCTCATGAGAAGAAGCTGCCAAGAAACTCATGTGCCACTCTTTTAAAATCATCAAGTTTTTCTTTACAAAAATAAATTTTACTGAATGAACCATTGTGTTTGGTGAGTGTAATCGTTTATAAAATAAGGATAACTAAATAATAATACTATTTGTAACTCTAAAATGAATATATATAAACGTATTCAGCAAACACAATACTTCACTTCTTACAAAGTAAATATGTATATATACATATAATCTTAAAGTACATTTTAATAGCCTGTGAGAGAAAGCAGTTCAATCCCAAGCGTTTTTGTCTTCCATATAATCAATTATTGAGTAGTAACTTTTCATACACAATTTTTTCTTAATGGTACACTTAAATTTATTACGACTTAATTTTTGAATATCGCTAGGGATTTTATTGTAGAAACGTATACATTGGCCCCGAAATGATTTGTTTACTTTTTGTAACCTTGACGCTGGTACAACAAGTTTATGTTTGTTCCGCGTGTTAATATTATGTATATCACATTTCTTACAGAAACTATCAATATTTTTGTGAACATATATAAGGTTTTCATAGATATACTGACATGCAACAGTCATGATATTGATTTCCTTAAATTTTTCTCTAAGTGAGTGTCTACTACTGAGATCGTAAATTGATCGAATAGCCCTCTTCTGCAGAACAAAAATGGTTTGAATGTCGGCAGCATTCCCCCACAGTAGAATACCGTACGACATTAAACTATGAAAGTAACTAAAATAAACTAATCGCGCTGTTTCAACGTCTGTTAGCTGACGAATTTTTCTAACTGCGTACGCTGCAGAACTGAGTCTATTAGACAATTCACTTATATGTGGGCCCCACTGAAGCTTAGAATCTAGAGTAATTCCTAAAAACTTTGTGGTCTCTACAGGGTTCAACTCATCTTCTTTTATTTTTATAGTGGTTTTTACTGGTTTCACGTTAGGTGTTATAAATCGAATACATTTAGTCTTGCCCTCGTTTAAGAGTAAATTGTTAACATCAAACCAGTTAACCACTTTTGAGATAGCCATATTTACATCTTCAAAGTCTTTTTGCTGGCGTTTTAATAAAATATTTTTTCAATGCAGCCCAGTAGTTCCTGAGATTATCGCATTCAAACAAACAAACAAACTCTTAGGGGTATGAAAAATAGATGTTGGCCGATTCTCATAGATACCGGATAAGCTGACCCGCGCAACTTCGTCTGCGTAAATTTTCCCTTTTTTTTTTACAACATTTTTCATTGCTGCTCCGCTCCTATTGGTCGTAGCGTGATGTTATAACCTATAGCCTTCCTCGATAAATAGGCTATCCAACAATAAAATATTTTTCAATGCGGCCCAGTAGTTCCTGAGATTATCGCGTTCAAACAAACAAACAAACTCTTAGGGGGATGAAAAATAGATGTTGTCCGATTCTCAGACCTACCCAATATGCACACAAAATTTCATCAAAATCGGTCAAGCCGTTTCGGAGGAGTATGGCAACGAAAACTGTGACACGAGAATTTTATATATTAGATTAGATATATTTCGGAACTTAATTAAACGATTAAGTCCTGAAACTCTTTCTTAAAATTGAGCTAAATACTGTGCCACTTTTATTTACCTTAACCTTGAGGGATACCCCTAGGGGATATGTTGAGGGACATAGTCTTACCCAAGACAACACCTGGAATTCATCTTTTTGCCTTCATGACATCTGCAATACACTTATACGGCCTTCCATTGCTACTTGGGTGGTTACTCATCTATATATTTGAATGACAGTACAAATAGCCCACTAGACATAAATTTAAAGGTATGGAGAAAAATTTCGTCTAAGTCGGGACTAGAACCCGCGACCTTAGGGGTACCGCCCCTAAGCCGTTACCAACGCCAAGCCATTAGCCTCCACATGATAGGTACGATTTAGACAAACATGCAGATTGAGAAATCTAGTGGTAAAATTGTTTTTTTTTTTAAACGGTCCCCCACCTGGGGAGATGTGTGACCGTTTTAAAAAAAAATACACTTCGCCTTTGCCTCTTTCTTTTGTTCGCCTAATCATTTTCCGGTTTCCGTCCCGTCGGACTATGAGTATAAGAAAATAGACAGTGCACTTGTGTCTGCATAAGTGCACACATAGGCATGTGCACTTTAATATCTGACTATCAGACCATCCGACTGCGCAGTAGACTGCGCAGTCGGATGGTCTATGCTGAGATTGGCGCGACCGACATCGGTTAGGAGACCCTCATTATTACTAATCTCGAAACAGACAGACGACCAATTTCAAGTTTGACAGGCGACCTGTTGGATGTAGTGGCACACTTGGCTCTGAGCCAAATGTTATGCTTTCTCGGAATCACAACAACGCTCTCTCCTTTTAAAGTGAAGCAGTGAGGGAGATCGATTGTTGGAGAAACGATGTATGGACTGGCATGTTTGTTTAGTCACTAGTGGTTAGTGATACTGCCTGCTAAGCCAGAGGTCGTAGATTCTATTCCCACCTTGAATAAATCTTTATATGTTAAGCACACTGACCTCTAAAAGCAGTATAGAGATGAATGGTTAAGGATGATTGTTTATTCTGTGTCTGGGTGTAATTTATATAAAATATGTTTACATGTGGATACCTAACAGTGTTTATTAAAAAAAATACACCTATACTACTTTTTTTATCAGTTGTCAGGTGGCTTTAGTACAGATCTAGTTCCGAGTAGATGACCAGAAGAGTGAAGAATAAATTGTCAGAAGATATTAATTATATATTAGAAGATGATCTTTTATATAAAATTCACGTGTCACGGTGTTTGTAATTTAACTCCTCCGAAACGGCTCGACCGATTGTCATGAAATTTTGTGTGCATATGGGTAGGTCTGAGAATCGGACAACATTTATTTTTCATCCCCCTAAATGTTAAGGG
Source organism: Herminia tarsipennalis (assembly GCA_945859575.2). Taxonomy (NCBI): domain Eukaryota; kingdom Metazoa; phylum Arthropoda; class Insecta; order Lepidoptera; family Erebidae; genus Herminia; species Herminia tarsipennalis. The sequence goes on from OX243855.2 coordinate 20,304,651, forward strand.
TAGTCCCCCTCAATTTTATTTTTTTTAATTTTTATGTAATTTTTTATTTTTTTTTATGATACCGGATTCAAAAATACATACATCCCTGAATTTTCACCCTTCAACGATCTACCCCTATTTTTTTAATTACCCCTATTTTGCAAAAACGGGTTAATTTGACGCAGACGAAGTTGCGAGGGTCAGCTAGTATATTTATATAATTGTTTATTCAATTTCAAACTCTCAACTAAAAGAAATTAGCAATTCGCTATCCAATTCCATTTCCATTTTTTTTATTGTTGGTATGTTTTACTTATTACATCGTAAGTAGAGAAATATAAATTCACCCTAATAAATAAGTACTTGGGTATCAGTACAGTGACGTAGGGCTCCCAGGAGAGCTGGTACCAGGTATGTACCTCCGGTTCAGAACCTACATATGATTTATGAAATTAAGTTCGAATAAAAAAGATTCGATTAATCATATTTAAATTGAATCTCAAACATTCTTCAAGTAAAAAACACATTTCATTTTTTTTTTTTTTTTTGCCATAACTGCGGATTCCTCTAGGTAAGCTTATTAGCTAGCTACTAATTGACTTTTACAGTCAAATAACTTTTATGTCTTTTTGTTCGCCTAATTCGTTTAAACTAAGCAGCGGACATTAAAAGAGTACTACAGTGCTTTTTGAGAAAATCTATGTAAAATATATAAGTTATTTTATGTGTAAATTTTAAAGAAAAAACAACTTATATTACAAACTAGCTGACCCGCGCAACTTCGATTGCGACAATTTTTCCCGTTTTTGCAACATTTTTCGTATGTGATGTATGATGTTTTAGGGCCTTTCCCAATAAATCCAACAGTAAGAATTTTTCAATTCGGACCATTCCTGAGATTATAGCGTTCAAACAAACAAATAAATCTTCAGCTTTATAATATTAGTATAGATTAAAATGAAACAGGTTGCTATTTACAAGCCTCCATACGAGAACATAAAGGTCGACAAAGGTACGCCGGCGGCGCTGGCGGCTCGCTAATTGATATTGAAAAATTCCCCTCGTATAAAATAATTGGATAGCTCTGGAAAACCCGAGACTGTACTTAGACTAGATTAACGAGGAAATGTGAGGATCACGGATTTATCTCCCTACCATTTCCTCCCCACATTTCGCCTCGTCTGGTCCCCCGCTCAGGGAGTAGGGAGCTAGAGGTGAGGCCACCCGGCCACCTGCCCAGTTTGATTGCACAAACGTAATTAATATCGACAGGGTGCAGGGGGACAGGGTGCAGATAGGGATGGGTGGCCTCCTGAGGGGGGGCGATCGATGCAGCCCGTGCATCCGGGACTCTAGGACATGTACTAGATACCTGGAAACGTGTTCATGAAGCGTTTATGAAGCTAAAGTATTCTTCTCTCGTGAACAAAAAATAAATACATAGATAAGCGTTTTTTTTTGTCAAATGAGTACTATTACAATAGTATAATTTACAAACTGACTGATTAAAAATCACGAAATTTAAGGGAACCTACATTTTATACCAATCATACGCACAAGCGTACGTATTCTATTACGGTTTCTATTACAATCTAGTCGTTTCAAGCATAAGGATTATGTCTAACGTCTCCAGAATTTGACAAAGTTTGTGAAAACTCTTGAACAGATATATTGCTCTATTGATATATATATATATATATATATATATATATATATACTAGCTGACCCGCGCAACTTCGTCTGCGTAAATTTTCCCTTTTTTCTTTTTCCTCCTTTTTTTTTTTACAACATTTTACATTGCTGCTCCGCTCCTATTGGTCGTAGCGTGATGTTATAACCTATAGCCTTCCTCGATAAATGGGCTATCCAACAATAAAATATTTTTTCAATGCGGCCCAGTAGTTCCTGAGATTATCGCGTTCAAACAAACAAACAAACTCTTAGGGGGATGAAAAATAGATGTTGTCCGATTCTCAGACCTACCCAATATGCACACAAAATTTCATCAAAATCGGTCAAGCCGTTTCGGAGGAGTATGGCAACGAAAACTGGACACGAGAATTTTATATATTAGATATATATATATATATATATATATATATATATATATATATTGCAGGAAATGCGATAACGATTAGACAAATGATTATAGTTCGGTAAATAGAAAATACGTAATCATAAATGAATTAACCGAATGTCAACACAGATATCAATCTCATCAGAGACTACGCGACAATGCAGAAGATGATCCGAAGCAAGAAAAAAAAAGAGATATGATGTTTTGGCAAACGATTACCCACCAAATATTCGACAGCGGTATCGTATCTTGATCTCATTGAATTACGGAATTTAGCCAATTCATGTACTCCACAATGATGATCTTTGTTGTACAAACGTCAATCAATGTACTTACCTACAACAAAAACTTACATTGCATCATGTACTCACTGGGGACAAAGACCAAAGCACTTAGGTCTCAGCGCATCCCCTCCGCGCCGCGCCGTGAAGGTAGACGATACCGATCGATACAGCGCGCGCTAGCGGACTATTTTTAGACATTTATTCGACGAACTTTGTGTACGCCTCAGTACCTTCATTATTTTTTTATGGAAGCCTAAAGCTTTGCCTAACCTTTAAGGTTTAGTGATCTCATGTTTTATTTAGTTAAGTGAACTTGACAGGATCTTTTATTTTTGTTACTAGGTGGAAACCTCCTGTGGATTGGATTCCACTAGGAATTAGAATACAATAATAATATCTTGGGACAACTCACATAACGTCATCTGATCCCAACTGAGGTTGTACGAGGGACCGGGATCGCGGTTCCAAAAAGCGAATTGATTTTAATTGTTCATTTTGATTCGTCCTATGGAACCACAAATAAAGAAATAACTTTTCTTTTAAAAGTACAGTTGTCAAAAAAGCTAGCATGCAATATATTCTCGATAAAATATGAATAAAGGGGAATATCAGTTACATTTATAAAGCAACACTTTATGTCGTCAAATAAATTGATTGCATATTAGTTATGCATAAGTGTATCACGCGCTATGATGACTTGCACGTTGACTTAAGGGATGTGTCAAGCTCAACGAGTTTTACGAACGAGCATCATTCAACAATTCAACATCAATAACTTACAACAGAAGTATTTCATCATTCGAAATCAAGGATGGAATTCTTTGTAGTGACAATTGTGAATATTTACACAAGAGGACTAACAAAGATAGGTCAAATTTATAGAGGTGTCGAAAAAGACTATGTTTAAAATAGGCCAAAATATGGAATGGGACAATTGTTAACTTAAGTGATAACCACACCCATTCTCCAAAACCTGCATCAGTTTTTATTGCCATGTCTTCTTTTCACCGGCCTTACCTATTGTATGCGAACTTGGCATTACATACGCATATAGAATCCTGAAGTATTTCAAGCGTTGTCTTGCATCCTAAGTGAATAAACAATTCTGAATACTACTGCAAAATATACAGGGTGCCAATTTAGTCAGTGCAGGGGGGTGATCAGACCATAATATTGAACCGATTTTTTCGAAAAAACGTACGTTCATAAAAATGTTAATCAAAATTCGAATCCGAAGATACGCACTTCCACCCTCGACAACTGTTACCGAACTTCAACGTGTGGTCTTGTACTTTGTCGAGCGAACAGAGTTGTTATTTATCAACATAATACATGTTGCTCCTTCACCAAATTAGGTATTCCTACCAAACAAAGTGGTCTCCGGTGTGGGATCGCCCAAAAAAATTAACCATTAACCTACTGTACTTTTTTATCAAACATGTTGGTTTAGTCAGTCGAATCCTTGCAGGGGGATGATAAATCGGCAACCTGTATATTATATTTCACTTGATTATAATAATAATAATCGTTTATTTCTCACCAAAACCGAATTACATAAGTACTTAATTTAATAACAAAAATTTTGCAGCTATTGTGAACAAATTTCGGTTATGGATCGCTGGTGCCTGACGTAGGTATAAAATTACCTGTATCACAGGTCACCAGGCCTCCAATCAGAACACAGAAATACAATTACAATAGCTATAGACTAAACGTTTGGGTACAGCAAGAAAACAAAATTACAATTAAGGGTGAGTGGGTGACTAAGTGTGTATGTGTGTGTGTGTGTGTGTGGGTGTGTGCGTGTGTGTGTCTGTGTGAGTGCGTGTGTACTATATATATATAGAGCATCAAGTGTTACTTTAAAACTACCAAAAGCTCCTCGGTCTCTGAATAGGATCGTTTAAGTAGCCATTCCGTTACAGCGCTATTGCATTTATGTGTATTTATGTTATGAATGTGGACAACTTTATGCAACTTTTTATATAAATAAGGTTCTAAAAATACAAAAAATGTTCTGCTAAACGACGTTTTCATTTGTGTGGATAAAGCAACGAGATGATTGCGACGAACGATTTCTCTCGTATATTCAGTTAAGGAATGTTGTTTGAGAACCACAGCCTTAACGAATAATTGCCTAACAGTGAGAACTTTGCAAAAGTCAAAGAGCCAAACGTGGCTTACCCCAGCATACCTTTAAGACTGCTCTTTGAGCGCGCTCAATCTGTATTAAGTGGGTTTTTGCAGCACCACGCCATGTAGTAATACAATAGCCTAGGATAGACTGACACAGTGCTAGGTATACCATTTTTAGGACGTGAGCGTCAGCTGAGTGACGTAATTCTTTAAATACATAAATGAGTTTACGTACTCTACTTGATAAGTAATCAATGTGGTCCTTAAAAGTTAATTTACTGTCAATGATCACTCCCAGGTATTTAATCCAATTTACATTTTCCAAGTAATGGATAGTGCTTGTAGAGGTAGGTAGATTGGTGGTTATTCTTAGCGAGCTATCTATATGGATTGGGGAGTTAATGGTAAAATTTACGATTTTGGTCTTCATCACATTTAATGTGAGAAGATTATCAGCAAGCCACCTACAGACCACATCGAATCCTTTTTGAGCCAGACGATACGAATCCTGCTAATTTTTAGAAGAAAAGACCAGTGCTGTGTCATCTGCGTATGATAAAATAGCTCCCTGGTCCAGTTTTAGGTCGCATAAATCGTTAATATACACCAGGAATAAGCTTGGACCGAGAATGCTACCTTGGGGCACACCGAAGTCTATGAAAGTTTCATCACTGCAATACTGGCCGATTTTTACTGCCTGTGTTCTGCCCGTTAGATAACTTCGAAATAGAGATAGCTGAGCTCCTTTTATTCCTATTGACTCTAATTTATTTATAAGAATGGGAATCGAAACCGTGTCGAAAGCCTTCGCAAGATCGAGAAACAATGCGACGCATTTCTCTTTTACATCAAGTTTTCTAACTAGATGATCTACTAATGTGTGAACTGCATCATCTGTGGATCGATTCTTCCTAAATCCAAATTGGTTACAAGATAATAAATTGCGGGTTTCTAAGTACTTTACTAAACGTATATTGATGATTTTTTCAATGACTTTTGATAGAGCGGGAAGAACTGATATAGGTCTATAGTTCTCCACACGACATCGATCCCATATGGCAGGCATATGTGTGTGAGGGGTGGAATAATAATGGTTTTATATTATTTTAAGAAGGTAGCGGAGACACCATCCCATCCAACCGCCGTCCGTTTCAAACAGAACAAAAGAGTCCTTCGATTTAGATTCTAAGATTGGTAGAGTGGAATGTATTTGAATATTTTCTGCTAGTTGTTTACCTACATTAGCGTAGTACGTATTAATAGTGTTAATTGATTGTTGTTTGTCCAGATTTGAGTCTAGTATGTCATACGCTTGCGATTTAGGTTTGATACTACTAGTGACGGATTGTACAACTTCCCATATGTGCTTTATTATAGTACATGTAAACAATAGTTTACTACTATAGGTGATTTCTTAATATATTAAATACTATTTTGACCTTCTCTCTTCTCTCTTAATACGATAGAGATTACCTGTGATTTCTTTGAAATAAATATTTTCTTGATTTATTAAATTAGTTTCTTTTTTATGACCCTTTATTTTTTGTGTTGACTGTACTTTTCTGAGTCATGAACTATTTGTGGTCCCATATGACGAATCAAAATAAATAACTAATTTCAATTCGCTCTTTGGGACCGCGGTCCCGGTCCCGAATGACGAACGACCCGATGGCATCCAGACAACTGATAACATAGGTACTTAAATATTTCTAAATACAAACATATTATAGATAAATTACACCCAGACACAGAATAAACTATCGTGCTCATCACACAAAGTTTTATACTGGGTGGGGATGGAACCGATGACCTCCGGTTTAGCAGTCGGATCACTAACCACTATACCGATAGACCAGTCGTGAAAATTCCTCGAGTGGCAATAAATGTAAGTTTGACTTACCAAGTTAGTATCCCTGACTCCAGGATACCTGAGCTTGACCTCGATGACGGTGTCGCTGGCGCTGCCGTCGTTGTGGATGAGCTGCGTCATGCGGATGTAGCCGCGCGCGAATCCCGCGGGGTGGTGGAACGACGCGATGGCGCGCAGCTCGCGCGCCTCCGACGGGCTGTACCCGCGCTCGATGGACGAGCAGGCCCAGCGACGGTTGTTCTGGAACATAGCGTGGAACGTATCCCCCCTTAAGTATGTAGGTGACAGGGAGGTTGCAATGATCTTGCCATAACAACTGACGGTGACCACGTCTACATCAGACCAAAAATGTATAAACGTGTTTTCATAGTGAATCGAAATGTATTGGTTTTTGACTAAAATACGTACCCTTTCGACAAACGAATCTTCTTTATATATAAATACAATTGAAGTGCCTGTTTATTATGTCAAAATATTTTTTTTTACTAAATTCATTTGTATAGTAGTTATTATGGTACTGTAATATAACAAAAACATAATTATTAATCAAAAAACACGAGGTAATCGGACGGATTATGACGAATTTTTCACTGTCAGACAACTGAAGATGTAAGAAGTAACTTAGACTACTTTTTAAAAGTGAAACGTTTACAGGGAGAGAGCGGGCACAGCTACATAGTATTCATTAAACTAGATGTTACAATCCAGAGCTAGGAACAACTCAATTCGTTCACAATAATTGTCAAAGGATCCGAACTTCTTGTGCAAAAATAAATTTAAAGAAATTTAAATACTTATCCTACCCATTATACTACCGAACCCACTCCTAACACAAGCCTTTGAGCTTAGGTGAAGGGGTTAACAAGGTTGCGAGTAATGTGGGACTCAATCCCACATTGCTAGATCTTTAAAAAAAAACTAAAGAAATTGTAAACCCGTGACCACGGCCGTTGCAGTACTGTCGAAACGTCGGACAAAAACATGGTATTTTACCTTAAATTATTCACGCGATTAAGACGAAATTAACGACTTTTTGTTTCAGAGAAAAAGAGTGTATCATATCTTTAAAATGTTCAACCAACTACATCTCACCTTTTTATGTAGTACCACAGACCGACCCAAGATGCTGTAGGGACCGAACAACGACATCTGCGTCTCATTGTAGTACGTGGTGAGAGAACGCGTCGCTATCAGCCCGTACTTGACTCCCAGGTCTCCCAACTCGTACTGGTCCGGGGTACCTGGAAGTTATAGCATATCGATAAATGCTTTACATCTTCCTTGCACTTAGTAATTAGAGTACTTGTTGAGAACAGAACTAGTGTTAGGCTTAAAAGGGGGTAGCCTTTATAGCCCTTCCCTTTCCTTATGACAAGTTCTGTAGGCCTACTCTGTTTCTTTAAAACGAAATTCATGATTTTTCGTTTCCTTAAATTTCCTAAGTTAACAGTGACTATTCTAATTATTTTTTGGATAAGCACAAAAAGTTCGAACCCATGGACGATTTTCTGCAACGAGTGGAATAAATAGATGCACCTGGCTCTGTATATTAATTACCACCTCATTTTTTATCGAAACTTCGTTTTCATTGAATTAGAGTAGGCCTCCTGTTCTCAATATTTTGGTCGTGGCAAAAGTGTCGTGTGTATTGTACGGTACCTTTGGTGGGCGGCGGACTTGACGATTTGCTAACATTGAATGGGTTAAATGTGTCGTATAGCGTGGTTTTCTCGCACGGGAATTCCAGGTCTCGTTCTACTGGCACCTGGAAAATTCATACAATTGTGAGGTTTTTAAATAAACACTTATATAACCAGATATAAAGTCGCTTGCAGTTAAAAAAATCCGCGGATGCAATGATTTGAATGGCGGCGAAATATTGTCAATTTTGATACCTGTTAAGTATCTGTGACAACAAATATATATTTCAATCGTTTCCATTCTAGTAATCCAATGCAATTTTAATCACACACAAAATTACAATTAACAATAATAGCAATAATCTTTATTTGCCATAAACACATGTTACATGTGTCATACTTATTATGTTCAGCGAAATTAGGTAATAGTCACAACGTTATTATTACATAACGAATTTAAAAAAATATTATATACTCAGAATGCCACATAGTTTCAAACCAAACTGACGTCTGTTTCGAAATATGTAGTCAGTCTATACTGACTTTTATAAGCTACGGGTCTTAATCGCGTAAATATTTTATTTTAAGGCTACCCCCACGGCCGTTGCAATACGGTCGAAACGTCGGGCAATAAACAAAGGTAGCCTATAATAAAATATTTAGGCGATTAAGAACCGTAGCTTATAAAATTAATTATTATAACAAATCACGAAAGTTTACGAACATATAGTAGTAAGATTCGTGGGTCTACAAGTAATCCTTCGTTCTCTGCTCAACCAAAAAACCTGATACCTACGAGTATTGCCAATCGCTCTGAAAGTAAAATGAAATGCGACTCACGACGTGTATCTTGTAGTTGTTGACATCTTCCATGTAGTCGAGAGAGACGTGCACGTTGGTGATGTCGTACTCGGACTGCTGCGTCATCTCGATGCGGCCCTTCATGGGCGCGGGCTCCCCGTTACCGAACCACTCGCGTACCACGCCCTTACGACGGTGGAGCCCGTTCACACTACACAACCAAGTGAAATACTTATTGTCATTGGAGCAGTAGGACAGGTCAGGCAGCAAATTGAGAAAGAAGTTCCATAAGAGCTTTGCTACGATTTCTCACAGACCTGAGTGAGAAAGAAACTTAGCAATAAAAACTCAGGACCTGTCTATTCACCCGACTGCGCAAGAAGTAGGGTAATGTTTTAAACGCCAATTAATATATATATAACTAGCTGACCCGCGCAACTTCGTCTGCGTAAATTTTCCCTTTTTTTTTACAACATTTTTCATTGCTGCTCCGCTCCTATTGGTCGTAGCGTGATGTTATAACCTATAGTCTTCCTCGATAAATGGGCTATCCAATAATAAAATATTTTTTCAATGCGGCCCAGTAGTTCCTGAGATTATCGCGTTCAAACAAACAAACAAACTCTTAGGGGGATGAAAAATAGATGTTGTCCGATTCTCAGACCTACTCAATATGCACACAAAATTTCATCAAAATCGGCCAAGCCGTTTCGGAGGAGTATGGCAACGAAAACTGTGACACGAGAATTTTATATATTAGATTATGTCAGCAAGTAAGATGCTGTAACCATTACCTGAAGCAATAATATCAAATCACCATAATAATGTCAGGTAGCACTCACATAGAACACGCCAACCTCTCTCCCCGGGCCACCGGTCCGTGGTCATCGTAAATGACGAGAGACTTCCTCATGACGGCGAACTTCCCCGCCAGCGAGACGATGCTGTCAGTGAACAAGCGACGCGTCAGACGAGCAGAGTCTACCTTCTTGCCAGCTATTGATAACATGCCATGTCTGGAAACGACAAAAGAAATTGAGTCTGTGACCTTTAATTATTTCTATTATATTATAATTTTTACCCGACTGTAAGGAAGGGTTATGTTTTTCGCGCGTATCTTGTATGTATGTAATATTCTTTATTACCTCATATCTCACAATCCACTGAACGGATTTATACAATTAAGACGTCGTTAGATTCGTATTGACCACCCAAGTGTTCTCAGATAAACGACGTTTGAAAAAAAACAAACATGGCGGCTGTGGGATGTCAAAATAAAGAGGTGTGAAAAAAAAAGTTGTGTCGAATATAACTTAGCTGTGATATGGGTATCAAATTAAAGGGCTCATTCTAAGAATTTCAAAAAAGTATAACATGATTATGTCTGTAATACTAAAAAAGTTAGTTATCAACCATTCGTTTTTCAATTTTCAATACTTGACAAGTTGTTATAAAATTTAGTTATTACATCCTGCAAGACAACTACAAACTACAAAACAACTCAAAAGTATTAAAAAAAAAAAAACTTGCCTGCACTAAAAAGATGGAAACAAGATCCCTGCATATATAATTTCATGCAGTCTGAGGCATTATTGAATCTCGATGAACATATGTAGTAAATTGCCCCCGACTGTAGGGGATCTTGTTTCCATCTTTTTTGTGCAGGCGAGTATTTTTATGTTTTAAATTTTTTTTATTGTTACCACCACTACTTACAACTATACGTGATGCTAATGTTATAAATGTGAAATTAACTTTTTTTCTTTATTTGATTTTCACAGCTAAAATACTAGGTAGATTTTGATGCTATAGAACCATACTCGTCGAGCTAACTTTGAGTTTGAGCTAACTTGGAGGTATTTGAATACATTCCTCTCTAGATTGAGACTAGCCAAATAAATAGTAACTATTGGTCCAGTGGTTAGTAACCTTGACTGCTAAGCCAGAGGTCTTGAGTTCGATCAACAACCAGGAATACAACTTGGATGAGCACTATGGTTTATTTTGTGTTTAGGTGTAATTTATCTAAAATATAGGTATATATATTTAGATTTTTTTTAAGACTTTCCCTTAGTAGGTTATAAGGCCTGTGTCACGGGGGACTTTACAAACATACAAGTCACGGACACAAAGTAAACAAATTGTTGTTCCGGGTCTGGACCCGGAACAACAATTTGTACATCACACAAAGTGCTGTCCCGTGTGGGAATCGAACCCACGACCTTTTGCGTAACAGTCGGACACACTCCCAACGCGCCACAGAGGCAGTCTATATGTAAGTAAGTTTATCAGATCAAAAGGCATTATGTGAGAGGACCGAAGATAAAAAACGTCCAGTGTAAACTGATCTTCAGCAATGAACTGTATACCTAATGGTTGTAGTCACATCAGTAGCTAAAGAAGTTTACACAACAGTACCGTGTGGTGAAGTCTCCAAGCTGGCACAGTCCCTCGAGCCCAGGCCTGCAGTAGGCCTCCGGGTGCCTGGTGTCCACGTCCAGCTGATGAGGTTGGTACACCTTACCGGCGCTGAGACAACGAGCTGTCCAGTTGTAGTAGTCCGCTCCGGGGGGGTGTTCGTGTATCGCCCAGCGGTGTTCTGCTGAGTTGTTCACGCTCGCTCCGTCTGCGTGGACCTGCAAGCACGATGTTATGGTACTTATTATATATTTAGGATAACCTTCTACAGGAGCCCTATTGTAATCTGATAAAACTATCATATCCCATCAAATATAAGTCAGTTTTGAGATTTAATCAAAGCTTTTTAATGCACACAATATCAAGGAAATATACAGAAAACTCAAACTACATTACTTTCAACATGTATTTTAAAGAAGCACTGGGTTATTTGGATGGGGGGGGGCTACGTAACCCAACATTGTGCGTGGCCCGACATGCACTTTTTCGCTTATTCGCTCTTCTTCTTGCTTGGTTTCGTAGCAAAAATGGGTGTACAAGTTCCTTATTCACTATCTTTATTTCGTTGTCGTGACAAGCCTGTGCACTGTGACGCATGCGCGGTGCGCTCAAATATGTCCAACGCGCATGCGCGGCAGAGAGCTGCGCTTAGAAATGCATCAACGCGCGTTTCGTACGGGCTGCTCACGACTAAAGAAATAAAGGTAGTGAATAAGGAACTTGTACTCCCATTTGCACTTTTAAGCTTAATATTTTACAAATGGATCCCTAAATCTAAAAATGGTCTTCACAACCCCTTTTAAGACTTATCTAATGATGCTCCACACTAATGGGGTAGGTCAAAAAAAAAATCACATTCCCACTTTACATTATATAAGAAGGTACCCTAAACAAATTTATTATTTCACTTTATCGGCGTAAGTAGTATGTGTATCCATACAAACAGCATTCTAGCACAAACAGCCTCTGAGCTAAGATGCGAACGGACGTACGGACATAGCAAAACTATAAGGGTTCAGTTTTGCCATTTTGGCTACGGAAATTCGAATAGTACCGGGACTTAATCGCGTAAAATATTTAAAGGTACGAACCGATCGGTGCAATTCGATCGAAACGTTGGGTAAATAAACCTTTAAATATTTCAGGCGATTAAGTCTCGATACTATTCAAATATGTGTAAACATCGCTAAAGTTTGAAAACAATTATTGGCTACGGAACCCTAAAAATGGGAGTACCGCAGAATTTTTACGACTTCTTATTAATTCGCTTTGATATGCAAGAAATGAGATCGAGAATATTATTTTGTCCTAACGAGTAAAATAATCTTTTGGAAGTACCCACCATACTCTCAATAATGATGACAGTGTCCTCCCACGGTCTGTCTTGCGGCTGCCGAAACACGACACGACCTACGATGGGGTACCTGAAGAAGACCTGCGCCGACGACATGGGGGTCTGGTACTCCGTGTCGGCCTCGTACAGCATCAATGTGCCGCACACGTCGCGTTTGTTTTCTCGTCTGGTGATCAAGTACGAGTATAGACACAAAGAAGGGCTCGCTTCTTAAGCAATCTAACTTAAAAGTATAAGAAGAAAATGGAAATATATTTTCTATATCTGTTGTCACTATTCTTTTCGTTAGAATGTAGTATATAGTAACTTCTCTAAAAAAACAAAAATTAAGTACGTCACAATCATTTGCCACATAAAGAATGGTGGAGATACGATAGGAAATCCTGATTCAGACAGATTTCTTGCTTATATATGTATAGTTTAACAATCGCTGTAGATATCTGGGGCTCAATTCACGTATTTAAAGTAGTGCAGTTGCAGTTCAGTTGCAGTTAAGTTTCGATTAAAACAACCATTTTCGTATTCTTGTAACTTTGAAATCGATCTCAAAAACGCTTGCGCACCGTACTAGAATGTCGTTATTGCGCTCTCGAGACGCATACTTGACACAAGCGTATTTGAGATCGATCCCAAAGTTACCTACAAGAATAAAAAATGGCCGTTTTAATCGAAACTTAACTGCAACTGCACTGCTTTAAATACGTGAATTGACCCCCTGAAGATACTAACGATAATATCAATAAACTAAGGGTAGGTAAGTACCTATGCACCACCAAAGATCTGTGCACCACACTGTTAGGCCCCTGCAACGGCAGGTACACGTCCCAGTAAGCGCCACTCAGCTCGTTCGCCAGCCCTGGCAGCAGATATTTATGGTTCAGGTATTCCGTCCGATCCTTCAACTTCCCTAGCAAATCCCCAACTGGATACTGGTCCTGTGTACCCATGCCTGAAAACGGATAATAAACAAATTGAGCTATGGTTAATGTGTAAAAGGGAGCATTTTCAAATAGAAGAAATACATTCTGACTGAATATTACATCAATATTGACGATTATGGCCCCCTGAGCTCCTGAGCTACAGCAACGAAACCGGTGTACACTATTAGCTCCTTCAATGTACTTCTACAAATGTACGAAAATATCAAACGTATCACCGCCATTTTCCATGACAGAAACGGCATTTAATTTCGTTTTCCATCCAGCGGAATCCTTTTACATTTTAGTAGTTAATAGTACATTATGATATAAGTGCGGTAAGTTAAAAATTACAGCCGGGGCGATATTACTATAAAAAAGCACAGGTTGTAACTATCAAAGCGCACGTATGACATACGTATGTTTGAGGAAATAAATAAAAAAAACAATACAGCGAAAAGAATACGTACAGAATACATGTACATACGTTAAGATTATCCGATAGCCTGATATTTTATTTATTAGGCTCACAAAACAAATTACAATCATTAAACAGGCACAACAAGAATATTACAATAGAAAACTAGATTGTAATTCTAAGCTAGTTCTGGTTAGTTGTATTAATATATGAAAATTACATAATTATACTTAACACTAAATACTTACACTAGTGTTTATGTGTTAGTATTATAAATGTATTAAAAAACAAAATATGAATTTAAACAAAGATACCTACTGTAAAATAGAGGTATGTATTTCTTTTTACCAATGCTTGGAACTATTGAAACATAGTAGGCCTTGAATATTTGTCGAGACTAGTCCTGAATATATCAATATCTAATTCAGAATGGCTAGAAACGGTATCATTATACAATCGACACATTTTAGTTAAGGGGTTGTGAAAGGACGTATTGTTTCTGAAAATTTGGAGGGCAAATAGGATTTTTAGATTTGTAACGCGTAATGAAACTAAGGGAGGACAGTAGATCAGGGCAGTCTATTTGTGAATGATCAATTTTATGAAGATATATTAATTCTGTAGGTACATTGACGACGAGAGGTGAGAGAGGCTATCTTAAACTTCTTTAATTTACTAATATAAGAATTAAATTCTCGCCTCTATAGTATAATTAAGGACTTTTTTCAGGCTCTTTCTATGTTTTCATTATGAACTTCATAGAAAGGGGACCAGACTACGGATCCATATTTCAGTATTGACCTAACGAGCGCACAGTATAAATAAATAAATGTACGTTGATCTTTAATTTTTTTTGTAGAACGCGCTATAAAATACAAGAGTGTTGTTTTGTGCCATCTAATTACACCGATTATTACATATAAAGATAAAGAAGGTTACCAATGTTATCCGCATTATTTTCAGAAAATATCAGTTTCGTACCGACTTCCAATCCAAAAATTATCAGGTTCTCAATTCGACTGTATTTTTTTTTAAGTTTCCCGATTACGCGACGACGGTTGATTTGCTTTGAAAAGTTTCACTTCGTGGAAGCGAAATATTGCAAGTCAAGAACCCGGAGGTGCCTACCACTCGACTTGGTAAGAGTACCTGTCATTAATTTTCTTTGTTGCAGGTCTCTCTTTTTGAGTGCGGTCTGTCAATCTATTTCGATTTTTGTATTTAGGGCATTTCCTTACTACTTCAATCGTAGTGATTCACAGATCGAGTGTGGGTGGTATGTGATCCCTCCTTTATAATCTACTTTTGAAAAAAACGTTATGTGTTTAAAAGCGGATACGCCCGCAGTGGTTACATTAAGGTTACCAGGTTAGGCATATTAAGATCTGATGATGGGATCCAGGAGAAATTGAGGGAACTCTTTAAATATTAAGGGCACATCTATAGTAATTTGATTATATTTCATAGTAATTCGTTACTATAAGTAGCGCCATTTAGTGAGGTGGAACTGATGATGAAGATAACAGATGACCAGCGGAACTACTCAATAATAAATATTTCACGGGTTGCGTTTTGATTAAAGATAAAGATATATTTATTTCTCGTAACATGTGTAGAATCAGGTGTTACAATATAAATGGGACAACATGTTCTGTCTGTTAAGACGTACAAATATAAAATATTACCTACATTTCAATGTAAGACAAATAAAATACACATGGATAATATTAGCAACTATATAAATACTAAATTGTACAATTAGAAGTTAGAACAGTCTATCATTAAGGAAATCATTAATGTTATAGTAACATTTACGTACTAAGAGATTTCTAAGGTTACGCTTAAACATACTAACGTTCATATATTTATAGGTATTGGGTAAATTATTAAATATTTTAGGTGCCATGCAGAATATACTTTTGCCTAAGAGCGTTGTGTTTGCTGTGTACATACATAATCTATGATTGTCACGGCGGTCTCGAATGCTAACATCCGACATCTTACAAAAAAGATGTGGATTAGTTTTCACAAATATAGCTGTCTCATAAATATACAAGGATGGTAGTGTAAGAATTTTATATTTTTCGATGTAGGGCCTACAGCTATCTGTGACTTGTAATCCGAACATCGCTCTGATGCACCTTTTTTGGAGTTTAAAAGCGATTTCTTTATTAACTGAGTTGCCCCAGAAGATGACTCCGTATCTAAGTATGGATTCAACCAAGCCATGATAGGCAAGTTTATATAATGCGTAAGAGCGGCTACTTATTTTTGTGGATATATGTGTAATATGTTCTTTCCAGTTTAGTTTATTGTCTATATTAAGATCAAGGAACTTAGCATTTTCGACCGTATTTATATTAATTTCGTTATATTTTATACAAAATTCATTGCTTTGGGGTGAGTGCTGCCAAGCTCTTTGACTGAAATGCATAATTTGCGTTTTACTCAGGTTTATTTTTAAATTGTTTTTGTTCATCCAAGAAATGATTTGAGATATTGAATTATTTATATCGTTTTCATATTCGTCTATTGTTTTGCATGCTACTGTAAGAGTGCTGTCATCTGCAAAGAGAGTCATGGGTTGGTTCGTTGCGTTAGGTAAGTCATTAATATATACATCAAAAATTAAAGGGCCTAGAACACTGCCTTGCCTTGAGGGGGTTGCAAATTCTTTTCTGGTTTTAAAATCTACGCCTATTATAGTTGTGTATTGTTTTCTATTGGATATGTAAGATATTAGGAGATCGAGCACATTTCCTCTAATGCCATAGCATTCAAGTTTATTTTTCAGTATATTATGGTCCACGTGGTCAAAGGCTTGTGTCATGTCACAATAGACTGCGCAGACTGGATTTCTTTTATCCACGTTTAACATAGTCCTGTGTAGAAACTCATACACTGTCGTATTGATCGACATTTTTTGCCTGAATCCCTTTTGTTCCTTACATAAGATTTTATTAAATTCTAAATATTTATATAATTGTTTGTAAATGTATCTCTCAAAATTTTTAGAAAATATAGGTAAGTATAAGGGTAATGGGTCTGTAGTTTGACATAAAGTCTTTGTTTTCTTTTTTATGGACTGGTCTAATAATAGATTTTTTTAATTTCTCAGGAAACACCTTGGTATATGCAAAGGTTTAGTATATGACTAAGATGATCACAGATCAAGCTGCCAACAGATTTTAATACTTTAGTGGAGATACCGTCGTAACCTACACAATTGGTATTTTTAAGATTGTTAATTATATCAAAGATATCTCGTGGCGTACTTGGTGCCATGAATATAGATTTGTTTCTACTTGCTATAGATGAGGTATCATTTGTCACTATACTGGGTAGGGGTGTAATTTTATCGATAAAATAATCATTAACACTTTTAGCTATAAGTAGTGGGTCAGTTATGTCTACATTGTTTATTACTAGTTTCTGTATGAACTCTTTAGGTGCATTGATTTTGTTATTATTTATTATTTGCCACGTCGATTTTACTTTATTATGAGAAGTATTAATTTTGTGGATATTTTGAGCACGTTTAATGATTTTTATTACTTTCTTAAAGAGTCTGTCATTCCTTTTATAATTTTGTTTATTGTGAATAGTTGGTATTTTTCTAGAAACCCATAATATATGTCTCTTTTTTCTGCTGCAGATTTTAATGCCATTTGATATCCATTTCGGCTTTTTAATAGCTTGAATAGTGATAGTTTTAATCGGGAAGCAAAGTTTATAGAATAATTTAAATTGTTCTATAAATATTGTAAATGCCGATTAAGTACTCTAATATGGTTCGTCACAATTCAGAGGATACCTATGTACTTGAGCGGTCAAGTATTAGATAAACCCCTCAACAAGTGAAGGCCCTGCATCGGGAATAGCAACATTTAATGAAAAAACGGATTGACATTAGGCTATTGTAACTTTGGAAAATTACAAATAACCCACTAAAAAGTGAGAAATTAAGTTTTTATTAGACTTTACCAGATTCTAAACATGTATGGCATTAATACAACAATTTCATTTTTGAAAGACAGAAAAATTTGAAGTCCTGACCCAGGAATCGAACCCAAGACCACCTATCTGGACTATGTTAATAGACCTCAAATTTTTCTATACTTTGCTCGCGAATTGTAATTGGCAAGAAATGCCTATAAAAATTACTATAATATGTGACATATTTCATAAGTGCAAATATGTTTGTAAATGATGATTTAAAATATTGCTTTTGCAAAGCGACTGACGTAATTGACTGTACCTACTTACATATTTCTATAATATAAGTACCTGCAAACACTTTTGATTTCCCTAAGGTTCATACTTAGGGAAATCAAAAATATATCTATAATCAATAGATACACAACTGTAGGCAAGAATGTTAGCGAGATTTAAAGTACTTATAACGCCCCCGTCAGGGAGCTGAAAGATTGCGTGCTGCGCGTGCGCGAGTACATATGGGACGCGTATCATTTTGGTTTTCCCTGTCATATCAAATCTGCTGATTGCCATGTCTACATGTCGCGGGTATAGATTATGAGTATAGATTTGTGTTTAAGTAGGTATAATGCAATGTGTAGGACATTGTAGTGTACCTACCTATACATAAATCTATACTTATATTATATAGCTGAAGAGTTTGTTTGTTTGTTTGAACGCAATGATCTCAGGAACTGGTTCGAATTGAAAAAATCGTTTTGTGTTGGAGCCCATTTATCGAGGAAGTCTATAGGCTATAATATCACACTATGATTAATAGGAGCGGCGCAGCAATGAAAAATGTTGCAAAGACGGGGAAAAATATTCCTTTTGAGAGCTTCCGTTGAGTGCGCTGCGTAAACGGCTAAAGTTATATAACAATAATGTATGATGGATTAGTTTCTTAAAAGGTTCAACCATCGTGCTCATTGTGATGAGCACGATGGTTTATTCAGTTTTATCCTGGGTAGGCATCGAACCCACGATCTCTTGCGCAGCAGTCGGATACACTTCCACCGCGCCACAGAGGCAGTCAATTTATTGTTTAATAAACATGGAATTTTAACCCATAACTAAATAAATACGTTACTCATCACAAATATTTAATTTTAAACAAAACTGCTCTTCATTTGATTTCAATGAATATCTTAGGAGATAAAGTATCATAATTTTAGAATATTACGCAACATAATCAGGCGCGGATTCAGAACTTTGTTCAGGGGAGACAACGTCATTGTCATAAATTATTCTAAATTGTATTTAATTTGTTACCTACCTATTTTACTTGATAAATATTGTTAAAAATTATAGTTCACAACTAGTGCCCTTAACGCCTGTGGCACAGGTTTACCCTAGTACAGGCACCCTGTTATTATCCCTATATAAGATATTTTTTTATGAACTAAATATAATATATACATTTGAAATTATTAAAATTTAATATGTTTATCAGTTGTCTGATTGCCATAGTACAGGCTCTGCCTAGTTTGGGATCAGATGACCATGTGTGTTGTACCAAAATATTATTATTAGATTTTATTATGTATCTGCTGTCTAATTTTATGTATATGTTATTTTTTGTAAAAGGTTTTTCGTAATAAATTTATTATTATTATTTACAACTATTGGCTCAATTGGTCAAGTGTGAGTGGTTCGCATCACTGGAGGAGGGCATTAGAATCAACACCGGTACATCAACCACTACCGCCAAGGCCTCCCCTTGGCGGTGGTACTTGGGGAAGATATATGCCTGTCAAAACACATCAGTCCAGTGTCAAAATTTTTATCAATCGAATCTGCCGGGAGGCGAGTCAAGTACCATAAACCTTTACAGAATGACGTGCGAGGTGGGCGGTTATGTGGGCCCAGTACCAAGGCCGGCCGGTAGCTCTGCGAGGCAAGCCGCGCGGCATGCTCCCTATGGAACGGTTTTGTTCAGCGAACACTGTTTTTTAATGTTTTTTGCGATATAGTATAATAATACTTTTCAATTAAAAAAGTTTGTTTTTATTTAATTTAAAAAAACTTGTAATAAAATGTTACTTTAAAATACAAAGTACGCCACACAATGTATAATAGAAAAATACCTATAAAATATTATTATATGCCTACATTTTAATTTCAAAAGACCACAGTATCGTATCGTAGCCACCCAGCGTTCCTCTATTATTCCTGTTTCACTCTTACCGATCATTAGCACTGTAAGTACCAAATTTCATAAAATTTTGTTCAATTGTTCTCAAGTGATTCGTTGATAAAACAAAGAAGTTTCAGCTCCTTTAGGATTGTATTGTAGGTGGTGCCCACTCTCTGACGAAGTTGCGAGGATCAGCTATCTGTGTATTTAAGAGTCATAAGAGGAAACTGTGATTGACTGATATATATGAACACACGGCTGACACTTCTGAATGGTTTGAGTTGAAATTTGGTGCACAGATAGTTGTTATGATGTACTTAGGCATCCGCTACAAAGCCTAAAGCAAATCTTTAAAGTAGTATTTGATGAAACTTTCGAAGAACTCACTATTTTGAAATAGTACCTACTTACCTATAACATAAAGAAAGGAAAACAGAATGCTTAAATATTCATATGTTTTATGTTATTATTATTAGGTATGTTGTGCGAATTGTTGTACGAGCTACTTAATTTTACCCCGAGTTCACGCGAACGACGTCGCGGCCCAGTGTATACCTATACATTGGGTATTCTTTATTTGAATGACCAATAATCAACTAGACCAAGATAAATTAATTCCATCGTTGTATTTGTATCTACTCGATCTCTTTGATCTTAAGAATCTTTACGAATACCTATCTCTGCCAACGAAACTTTAAAGTGAGACATGTTTGCAGCTAATTGCCGTAAAATCTAATCACATATTGAGCTCAAATCCTTGGTATTTTGGTAACGCGAAGTAAATCGGTTGCTCGTTGACGAATTGAAGCGATTCAACGTAAACACGGTGTTGGCGCGCCACCAAGCAGCACACAGCGCGCGCGCACTCTTGACGCGATCTACGCAAGGGAGTATTGCACATCTTGATTCAGCATTCCATCGACATAACTCACTTTAATACTTTTACTGTCTAAATGTCGTAATCATGTTGCATTTAGAATAATTTAGCAAATTTTCAACGCTTAAAATTTCATAAAAGAGCGATCATTCTATTTTCGTACGGAGCCGGTTTCAAAATAGATCCGACTTTGTGTATATTATGATTTTATTGAAAGAAAAATTTATAGTTACCATGAAGCAGATATTCAGGAAGATATTTTTAGTCCATGACAGCGTTTCACATGTTAGCGTGCTTTCGGTTTTCTGATATTCATATTTTCTATTACTTAAATACCAATTATTTTGTCTTGTAAGTGAAATGTGAGGCACGACAAACTATACCAATATTTCTCTTTCGAACAGATGACAAACAACATAAGTTAGACGATTTAAAATCAATTTGGCAGCTGTATTTGCTGGTACAGTTTAGTTGACATTTACGACTTCTATTTGCAGATTAAAGTGGATTTGTACGATTTTATTGTGTAGGTATCTACATCCTCAGTTACATCAATGACACTCTGTAACAAAGCACTTTGCCAAAGTCTGAGTGTAATTAGATCTAATTATATATTCCGTAAGAACAGATCAACTTTAATCTCATATAGTTAATTTCCTGTCAAGTCAAGTTTCAATTTCAAATAAGTATATAAACTTATATTCCTAGTCCCAGCCAGATCTAGTCTGCTCTTAGGATTCGTTCTTACATTTGGGGCTTTCATTAAGAAGATGATTTTCTACCGCCTAGTCTTAAACGCCTATTTTATTACATACATTGTAATTGTATACAGGTGAGGCTCTTCTATCATTTTCACGCTTAAACCCACGGAAGAGATAAATATAGTCTTAAACCTCATATAGATTTAAGCAGAGATATATTTAAGTCTGGGAATGGTGACGAGTGAAACGTGGGCGCGGCCATAGGCAGAAACTAGTATTTCATATAAACTTGTCTTGCTCTTTTTTCCACTTACCTGGCGGCGGAATACTGCTCAGATCAACCTTCGTCGGATTGTAAAGATCTCCCGTGGTATTACATATGAATTCCACATCTTCAGCCTCTTGGATCCTAGGAGGCAGTTCCCTGATGTTGTACTGGGCAACAGAGCCGACGAAGCGAAGGCTGGACTCATAGTCCAGGTCTGAAGTTCCAAGCTGGAAGTTAGTCCAGGTAGGGTCGAAGGGTGATCGTTGTGTAAATTCTACTGTGCCTCTGATACCGTCCATGTTTATAATGGCTCTGCAAGTTGGGAAACATTTGAAGAAAATTAGTCATCGTAATAACCGCCTAACGAAGGTTTATTATATTGCTTGTCATTTTAATTGCTTGTTATCTTTATACGGCCAAATCGCTAAGTGGGTTGTAATTCAATTTGCCAAGAAAATATACGGCATTCTGGGAAAGGATATATACAGGGTGTAACAGAAAGGTATGGTCGAATTTCACCAGTGGATAGTGTATGTTATCAGTATTGCACCTACCATGGTGCCATCGCTGGTTGCACTATTATTACATAGTTATAGCATTTTCTTTTTGGAAAAAAAATTTTAGTAAAAGGCGTATGGCATAAGAATTATATAATAATAATCATAGAACTTTTTAAGACATACTTTTTTTAAATAATAACTTTTTACTCATAAATGAACAAATGAAAAAATAATATTTTTTTTTAGGGTCCTTAGACCTTCTGTTGAATATGACTACACCTTTCTGTTACACCCAATATATATTTTAAGTTACTATTACTGTAAGAAATAATGTAAGCGACGTTTCTTTTGATTGATTTTTAGTGGATATTAAATAAAATTTTACAATTCCAATTCTTGAGATTCTAACATTCGGATGTGTTAAGTCATCGTTACGTTTGCTAATAAATAATACTGCCAAGGATCTTCATTTGAAATAAAAATAATGTACGAGTTTATTTTTTACGATATTTTCAAGAAAACCGTGGATAGGCCAAGAAAAACTATTTCGGTCCTGTTCTCACTTCAAAACTACTGAACTGATTTCAATAAAATTTGGCAGACATCAGTCGTCTGAAAAATAATACGGATACGTTTGTCTTCCAAAATATAATTTGTAGCACCACATAAATAAATATGGAGCCTGTTTCTGACCAGTGAATGAACGAAATTTAATAAAATAGACATCGAAATCACAAAATAAATATTATTTGTAATTGGGGTCACACATTAAAAGTATTAGGTTCATGTTGAATGGGGAATGAATAGAATTCGAACCGGCGAACCCACTATTGAGAATTATAAGTTTTAACCATTAGAGCGCTGACTGCCTCTAGTAATTGAAACTTATGAAATACAAATGATATGAAAGGAAACACTTACTTGGTACTTTTAGGAAAAATTGGTCTCAATTTAGCACACGCCAGAAAACTTTCCTGATGTCTGTTGTCAAATATCACCACATACAAGCTTCTTCTGGTCACTTCCATGTCTCCCCGCAACACATTTATCACGTCATCCTTAAACAGAGTTCTTGTCTTCACCACATTCGGGTCTCTCGCCACTTTAACGAGCCCTAACCGGCTATCCAGATCCCCGACACTCATTCCAACACCGCTATTCTCAGGATCGAATACCAATTGTAAAACATTACAATTGTCTTCATAATTCCCTTTGTCTGCATCAAAAATATCAGTCACGAACAGTTTCCACTTATGTTCTGTAAAAGGACCTTTATCTGGCACCGCTTTGGTGTGGTACAAATCTGCCTGAATATAAGAATCGTAGTCATTAAACTCTTTAGCTGCAAGCCATCTAAAGTGCAGTGTCCCCGCAACGGGTGATGTGAATCTGGCTATAGCATTCTTCTCGTATGTTTTGTCGGTGGAAAGAATAGATGCGCAGATAATCCTGTCTCTTTCTGCAGTTTCTAACACTATACTCTTGCCCCAAAAGCCATCGACGCCAGTTAAAGTATGTCTACTTTCAAATTCTGCGTGGTCTTTACCGGGAATAATGAGATAACCTAATTCTTCGGTGAGATCAATGAGCTCTTTTCCCAAGTGGTCTTCAGAACATCTTGCTTGGGACAGGTCTCTGTAGTCGACGGGGAACTCGTGTATGGACCAGCGCCATACTCCGTCAGGGTACTGGAGCGTCGGCTTTAAGTTGGTCCTGATGCTGATGAGGCTGTCGTTCTTGTAGGAGAACTCTATTTCGCCGTGAAGGCCGTGTTGTGACAGATATGCGCGTAGGACTAGACATTTTGATAATTCTGAAAAAGAAAATCACAATAATTTTACAGAGACTAACATTTTTCATTTAAGTGTAAAAAAAATACTGCTACAGACGCTTGAAATTAAGAATGAATATGAGTGTACGTACAATCTGGATTTCATGTGGGCATGAAACTCAACTATAGACTGAAAAGTTGACTTTTTACGTGGCACACCCACTGACACCAGCAGTAAATCGAATTTGATAAAAAAAATACGCTAGAGTTTAAAACGGTCAGTTATCGTTTTAAACTCTAGCGTATTTTTTTTGGATACCAAATAGCAATGGCTTTTTTGATGATTTACAAAATGTTATATTCTTCGTCAAAACAACTGGAATAAGTTAAGTACCCGTTTAAGTGACTTGATTTTAACGAACGTTTAGTATACAAATATCTAGGTACAGTCTCATTACGTCATTGTCCTATTATTTAATTCAACGTACTGTCCAGTTATGTATCACATAACTTACATAGCTGTGTCACAATACACTGAGAGCACAGAAGGAAGTCTTCATGCTTACTTTGCCCGACCATCTCTCACTAGACATGGTACCCCATGGGCGTACCCTGAGGGGGTCTTTTGCGTTGAACCCCTCTTCCCCGAAATTGCAAAAACGTAGGTACGAAGTACTCGTTTGACCGGTGTTTAGTCAATTCTATCACCTAACCACCCAAAATTATGAAAACTCCTCCCGAAAAATAATCTCTGTCGTACCCGAAAATGAAATCTAGAACTACCTTTGAAAATTCTTGTTCGTAAATGCATTTGTACGGATTAGATATATTTTGGGACTTAATCGCGTGAATTATTTAAAGGTACGAACCTTTTATTTACCCGGACGTTTCGATCGAATTGCACCGATCGTGGTCACGGGTCGACTGATAATATCACGTGATAATTCACGCGATTAAGTCCCGAAATATATCTAATATGTATAAAAATCACGAAAGTTTAAAAACTACATTTGTACGGAGCTTTAATTCTGTAGGTACTCTTGGTGTGTTGCGACTGTATGATATGTGGACATACATAATGTAGGTACGGTACAGTGTCCGCAACGTGACAACAATCACAATTGTCCGTAAGCTTGCTCTCAGTACGTCCTCCAGACAAACTGTTTCGTTTATGTTTTTGTTTCGTTATTGGAAACAACAAAGAGATACCCTTGAAACTAAAATGAAAGTTTATGTCGTTATTTGCGCTCGTTATTTGATTACTGTTATTTGTTAAATACTTTTTGGAATAATTAATAAGTAATTTTATTTATAAATTATAATTTAATTATGTTCAAAGGTTTGCTCAATAGGAATAGTAACTATAAAAAAGGTCTTTCGTATCCATATAATAATGTAGAGACACTAGACAATTAGGTTTTTGCTACTAGGTACTATTATACACAACAGTGAATACTGTTGTGTATAATAGTACCTATATACCTAAATAGCGTATAAATAATAAGAATTGTAGAGACCTATTTTATATCTGCACTTTAGGTAATCCTGGTGTAATAAATACCAAACTGTGCGGGAGCTTATTAAATTATGTTTTAAATTTATACTTATTACTTAATAACTAACTACTACCTAACATACATATGTTCAGTTCTATTCCAGATATGATTTGACAGCTGACAGCTGTCAAACTCGCGATAACATTGGCTCCGTGTTTATTTTTAATTTAAAATTTATAAAACCAAAATATGAGTAAAAATCGAGCGATAATGTGATATGGACACTCTGAATTATAAGTGAGAACGTTATCCAGTGCATAAGTTTAAAAGCTACAAAGTTAAAAGACCTACGAAAAAAGTGTTAACAAAAGTGTTTAAAACGTTAATCTGTGCCGGTTAGTCCTTTTAAAATAAATAAAACTAGAATCTAAACTATTTTAAAACAAATCAAGTACTAAATAAACAAGGATATTGTGTTAATTGTCAATATTAAATGAACAGAAAACAGTGTCTGTGATTTAAAGTAGTAACCGTCAAGTTTGTCGATTCATCGCAAACAATAGAATGAACTTTGGACTCATTAGTGACATTAAATTCGTAAGACTGCCAACTCTATAATACATAGCGTAATTCGTATTGAACACTTAATGCTCGGTTGGCCTAGAGGCTAAACCCTGTACCTTGTAACGGCGACGGACATTACTGGCGAGGGTTCAAATCCTGTCAAACACCAAGAGTTCTTTTTGGGAGAATTTAAATTTCATTTATATTCTGTGTTTAAATTTAAATAGACACTACACTGAATTGTGGATTTGAAACTAATACCAAATACTTAAACAAGGGTCGAAGTAAAACTACTACCAACATCATAAATCATCTACCTACAAACGTTATCAATAAAAGCTAAAAATGGAAGAATCATGTCACGACAATGTAACGCTTCGTAAAAAACATATAACTAGCTCGATGGGTGATTTAACCGATATGACAAACACTAACGAATCATGCATGTTCGATGACACAGTGATGAATCTGTCAGACAGCTATAACAATAATTGCCAAGCATTGCATGAATTAAACGAAAAAATACAAACCTTAACAAACGATCTTCTAAGCGCTCACCAAGAAATTGAAAATTTAAACTCGGAAAACTATCGTTTAAAATCAGACCTAGAAAACTCAATGAAAATTATAGATACCTATAAAAGAATTAACATGCCAATAGATAGGAAAAGTATGACACCGACACCTAAAAATAGTAAGAAAATAATCCGTAAAAAGCTCTTAACAAGCTCATTGGACTTTACAAAACCAGTAATAAACAGTATGAGTTTTATTGGACCCGAAGAACTTACACACCAGAATGAGTCGAAACACAGTGGCATACAGAATAACTGTCCTAAAAAATCTCCCGAGCTTGAAGAATCTGTGAAATCGCCTGTTGATGGTCAACATAAAAAAATAACCAAAATATGCATGTCTCAAGAAGAAATACAACACTTCTCTGAGTCACAAGGTCAGAAATCTGTTTTGTACT
This sequence comes from Herminia tarsipennalis, assembly GCA_945859575.2. NCBI lineage: Eukaryota > Metazoa > Arthropoda > Insecta > Lepidoptera > Erebidae > Herminia > Herminia tarsipennalis. The sequence continues at coordinate 20,331,807 of OX243855.2, forward strand.
TAAACGAAGAAAATGAGAAAAATACTGATGACAAGGTTTGTAAAGCTGAAAAAAGAAAAATTATTATTTTGGCAGACAACCAAGGGTATAGGATAAGAGAAAATCTTCAAAAATTGATTGGTGAGGAGTTTATTATAACCTGCTATTGGAAATCTGGAGCTACCCTCAAGGAGGTATTAGCGTCAGCAAAACCTGATATAAAGACATTGAATGATAACGATTTTGTAATTGTTCTAGGAGGAATTAATGATAAAAAACCTAATGAACTGTCAAACTCTCTTAAAGAGTTTTTTTGTAATACAACTAAGCCCAACATAATAGTATCAGAAGTACCGAGTAATAAATTTCTTAATGAGAGGAAATTAAATTATGAAATTAGGTTTGCTTGCATTGGATTTAATAATGTTAATTTCATTGATATGAATTACTCTGTAATGAAACATAAACGCATTTTTTTTCCGCAAAACACAAGCCGGTCACTTTTAAAAGAAATTTTGCGTGTGGATTACAGACAAAAGTACCATTTATATTGTAAATCACCTAATAATAAACCAGAACATATACAAGCCTACATTGATAGTACTACCCAGACTGATATTATGGGGTCCTTTTCTGACGGCTGTACCCAAACTGACATTGAAACATGTGTACCAGAAAACTCCAGTCCGTTTTTTCGTTCACAATCAAATAACAATACTACACCAAAACATTAATGGTCTGGTAAACAAATCTGATCTTTTGCTGGCATCTTTAGAATCTTTATCAAAAATACAAAATCTAAATGTTTTGTGCATAACTGAACATAACATGTCTAGTGGCGACTTATATTCTTTAAATATTTTAAATTATTCTATTGGTTCAGTATTCAATCGTAAGAATCGCCGTGGTGGCTCTTGTATTCTTGTACAAAACTCTCAATCATTTGTTCTGATAAATGACATAAAAAAATATTGCGTTGAAGGGATTATTGAATGTTCCGGTGTATATTTGTCCGAACATAAACTATATATTTTTTGCATTTATAGACCGCCTAGAGCAAATAGCGAAGATATCAACAAGTTCTTCTCAATGCTTGTCTCCCTTCTTAACCGATTCTGTCTTGGTAAAAGCAATGTGATACTCTGTGGAGATTTCAACATCAACACTTTGAAGAATACTAAAGAATCTTCTGAGTTTATACAAATTTTATCTGCATTTAATCTTAAAATAGGAATCAAGGAACCCACAAGACTAGCTAGTGGCACTTGTATTGATAATTTCATGTTTAATATTCGTGGTTGTAAAGCAGAAGTCTTAGAACTAGCGTTGTCCGATCATACTGCACAAATAATTACTTGCCCTGTAAAAGCCAACTACGTTTTAAAACATTGGTTCATTAAAAAACTGGACTATAGCAGGGAAAATATAGAAAAATTTAAGGAATGCATCAATGCCCTAAGTTTTACCGACGTGTTTAACAGCGATGATCCAAATACAGCGTTTGATAAATTTTATGACCTTTTCTGTCTATTCTATTATCTGTGTTTTCCTACAAAATATATTAAAATTCAAACGAAAGCAAATTCTCAATGGATTACGAAAGGTATTAAACAGTGTTGTAAGCGCAAACGACAGCTTCTTTGGAAGTTTCGAAAAAATCGAACTAAACGGAATAAAAAAAACTTTATAGAACTTTCTTCAAGGTTGAAGCGTATTATTAATCTAACACAAAAAACAAGAAATGCTAATTTTATTAATAATGCAAGTAACAAATGTAAAGCTGCGTGGACTATAATTAATGATAGGAAAATTAACATTCCAAAACAAGAAATACAAAAAATAATTGTTAATGGATGTGCAACCACGGATGCTATAAAAATTGCTAACGAGTTTAATGATTATTTTATTAACCAAACTACCCAATTAAACTCCGGTAGAGCACCAATAAATATCTCAAGTACACTGAATTCGATATTTATGAAACCTACAACGCCTAACGATATCCGAGATATAATTATGAATTTAAAACCCACGAATAGTACAGGCTGTGATGACATTGCTACTAAGATATTAAAGTGTGTGTCCTTCAAATTATCATATATACTCAGCTATATAATTAATCTATGCATCTTCCGTGGTGTTTTTCCAGAAAAATTAAAACTAACAATAATAAAACCTATTTTTAAAAAAGATGACAAAACTGATATGAATTGTTACAGGCCCATTGCATTAGTACCTATATTATCAAAGGTAATTGAAAAGGTAATATCTGAGAGCTTATACAGTTACTTTGAAGCAAATAATTTATTTTCAAAGGAACAAGTAGGTTTCAGAAAAGGGAAAAGAATTAATATGGCTATTTACTCATTTTTGCACAGTGTAATGGTTCAAATGGATAATAAAAACCATGTTTGCGCGCTCTATATGGATTTAACAAAAGCTTTTGACTGTGTTGAACACAACACATTGTTAGATAAGCTATACGCTTATGGAGTAAGGGGAAACGTCCATAATCTAATAAAAAGCTATCTTGGGAACCGCAAACAATCTACACATATCACAAGGTTGTGCCCTATAACTAAAAAAATAACAACTTATGAATCAGAATATAAAAATAATAATTTTGGAGTACCTCAAGGTAGTGTATTGGGTCCATTACTGTTCATAATATACATAAATGACCTCCCCAAAGTGACATGTCATAATACTGTTTTGTTTGCCGATGACAGTACGATTATTTTTACAGGAAAGGATAAGAAACAAATTGAATTAGAATTAAACAATACTTTAGATAAAGTTATTGAATGGTTGACTTTAAATAACTTAAAAATAAATCTTAGTAAAACTAAATTAATGTCATTTCGAAACAGAGTTGATGCATTAAAAGACATGAATATTGTTTACTCAAATAATAAACTAGAACAGGTAAATGTAACAAAATTCTTGGGTGTAAACATTGATTCTCAGCTGAATTGGAAGTCGCATATAGAAATGTTATGTAGTAAGCTCAATCAATATTCTTATGCCATTTATATGTTGTCGAAAACTGTAGATACTTCTACAGTATTAACAGCCTATAATGGTTATGTTACTCCTCTACTAATGTACGGTGTTATGTTCTGGGGTAATTCTGTAGATAAAGAAATGGCTTTTAAAGCGCAAAAGAGATGCGTTAGGGCTATATTCAGAATGAAACAAACAGAGAGTTGTAGATTAATATTTCCAAAAATAAAAGTATTAACTTTGCCTTGTATTTATATATTCGATTTGATAATGTTTGTTAGAAATAATTGTGATATGTTTGTTAAATTAAAAAGTAAGAGGCATCAGTTTAAAATAAGCTTCATATCAAATAGAACTGGACTTCTGAACAATAGTGTTTTTTGTATGATTACTAGAGTTTATAACCATTTACCTACTAATTTGCTTAAAATTCCTGAAAACAATGCACTCAAAACAAAACTAAAGGAATTACTTTTAAATAAAGCATATTACTCGGTGAAAGAGTTTCTTGAAGACAATTTAAAAAAGGAATAAAATTTATGTCTGATTAATTTATTTTATCTATAGTAACTGTGGAATATTTATTGTACCTATCACATTAATTGTAAACATTACTAATTTTATGTATTTAATTTTGCATGGCGTGTTAGCCTGAATATGGCGAACATTTTCTGTACCTTTAACAACTGTATTACCCATATTATGCAATAAAGAATTTGAATTGAATTGAATTGATTTTCTCATAATTTCAATCAATATAACACCTAATCAAAAAATAATAGAACTTATTTTGTTTTAAACCATATCCATATTTAAATACGTCAAATATTCGAAATATTTCTTAAGTGCTAACAATATCCAAGAGCTTTGACCCTGACAATGACTAAACATGGAATATAATACCAAAACACGCAATATATTAAAAAAAAAACAAGAAATGCTTTGAACCTTCTTGTTTACCTACCTGTCAATACTACAACTACCTATGGAAATAATCAGCTTCCACTAATTATTAAGCTATCTTACAAATCCTTTATGGATATCAGTAAGCACCGTGTATCCATAATTTTATTTTTTAATAAAGTCCATAACATGACAAATATCATTTAAAACGATTTTTAAACAGACTCATGTTATATCCGTATCCAGCTGTAGTCACTTTAAATCTAAATGTTACACCATAAAGCTAACAGATACATACTACTTTATTTACTTACCAATAAATAGGAATACAAAATACACAGTACACCAAATCTTTGGGCTCACATGACTAAAACAAAATTTATGAGACATAATCACTAAACTTGATCACTTCGACATTGTACTTACTACGCACACGTTGCCAACATGCCGCTGGTTTCTCTTGGAGAGTGAAAGGCACTGACCAACTCAAGTACAACTTAGATGAGACAGGTATATGAGTGAAGGAGACGGTGTTAAGTGGCGTGCGTGCGCGCCGGAGGAAATGACAACTTAATGGATATAAAGGTTCCGCTTTTCATGGTTTAATAGAGGAATGCCTTCGTACAGGCAATCTATGGAATGGCTTTACAAAAGACTGGATTGTGTTTCTGCAAGAAAATAAGGTCCTCAGAGCTGATCAAAGAGTTCCTGTACCAATAACGCCTTGGTTTTGTGAAAAGTGAAATTAATGAAACAAACAAACGAGAGCCAATCAAAGTATTGCAGGTTCGATCCCCGCATTAACCGTAACTTGGAGTGGTCCATAAATTTTCTTGTTGACTTTGGATGTAAGTACCTACGCGGAGTTTGTGATTTATAACTAACTAGCTGACCCGCGCAACTTCGTCTGCGTAAATTTTGCCCGGTTTTGCAACATTTCTTATTGCTGCTCCCCCCTTATTTCTCCACTATTTAATGGATGTTATTATACATATAAACCTTCCTCTTCAATCACTCTATCTATTAAAAAAAACGCATCAAAATCCGTTGCGTAGTTTTAAAGATTTAAGCATATATAGGGATATAGGGACAGAGAATGCGACTTTGTTTTATACTATGTAGTGATAATGTTTGTAAGCCGATCGACAAATCGGTGAAGTTTAGTAACGCTTGTTAGCGTTACATTACCTTACCTTACCGTACCTTTAAAACATTCAGGCGAGCTTACAGTATTATGTGAATGTTTTTTGTAAAAGTCACACAACTCACATACGGTGCTTCGGATCTTTCCGTTTTTGTCGAATTTCCGTCCCACGGTCGGACTTATTGTGCATAGAATGTTGTGTTCTTCTTTATATCTCCTGTGTCCCCTAAAATTCGGCGTCATGACCGAAATCACAGACCGAATCAACAGAAGACCAATATTCAGTAAAGATATCCAAATGTGTGTGTGTGTGTATGTAACAAGGCTTATAAATAGTTGATCTTGTTTCTGTAAGGTTTCAAATGTATAAATATAAACGCTGTAACCTTTATCGTTAATTTTAGCTTCAAATTTTAGCAATTTACACTCAAGTTTTTATTATGAAATTCTGCATTCTCCAGATTTGTGTCATGTCGATGAATTTTCATTAATTGTGGAAGTACTCTCATAATAAAAAATGACCAACAAAAAAGTCGACGTACCTATCTTGTACCTATCTACTTAGTAAGTAAGACATTGATTATTACTTATTATGTAGTATTTGGGTTAAAGGATAATACAATCCTGATTGAATGGAATTCCAAGAAAGAAACGCTATTCAATTGCGTCCATTTGTTTGGTATCTGTGATGGGCCAATCTAATAACATCAGGGGGCCTACTTATACGAGACAATTCAACAAATCTGCCATTCAATCACATTTATTTATTTATATATACTAAAGGCCCCATATATGAGAAAATCAGATTTCATTATATTTGGTATTCAATAGAGAATATAGGTAGGTAAATAACATTCTGAAGTACAATACAGCTAGTTAAGATGCTACATTGCTGAAATTAGGTAAATAAGTAGGAAATAAAAAGAAAATTATGTAGGAATAAGAAATACTTTACTTTATAATAATATATAAGCAATATGTATGAAATAATATGTAATAACGAGTACATGCATATTGCGAGTAGACGTAAGTAGGTACTTGCTCGTAGTTTAGGAATAATTATTCAACCCACAATCAAGTCGTGTTTGAGATATGGCACTTTGAATGACACTCTTTGTCTGTCTTTTTTTTGAAGTCTTATGTTATTGTGCAATTTGGAGGAAAACGGCTTATATTTTCTAAAATATTTTGGAAACAAAACAATACATTATGTATATGTCAAAATATCAACAATGAGAATTACTGAGATGTGGATTGGATCATTTTTGGTAAACTTCGTCCTATGTGTCTGCGCAGCAAGCCTGCACCACATTTCTAATAAGTGAGTCACGTAAGTACATGTTACTTAGGTACTAACAAAATCCAGCTTTCTAAATTTATACATAAACTAACGACCAACAAATTGAGGGTAAAATACCTTGTTTATTACCTGACGTTTCGACCGTATTGCAACTAGGTCACGGGTAGCCTAGTTTAGCTCAGCGTCGCTTCCTTGAAGCGCGGGTTTCGGAAACTACCCTTGCTTGATTTTTATCACTCACTATTACGGAACTGTCGGTACTTCGACACACAACACTAAGGACATCTGCACACTGGAGTAATCGCCATCCTGGAGTATTAGCAATAGTCAGTGGAGAGGACCTATGGTTTGTGTAGTTCAATCCAGTGATTGAATCCCGCATCCAGTAAGTGTTCCGCTATTACCGACTTATTTGTCTGCCGGTTTTTCACAGCCGCGATATGTTCCTTAACCCTTTCCTGTGCGCTTAGTTTGGCCGATGTGGGAACTACCACAGCTGCAATCCACTTTGTAGACGCCAGGTGTCTGTAGAGGAATTACATCCTTAGGAGTACGTAAGTGCTTAGCTACCTTGGAGTGCGGACTGTATACAGTCTTAATGGAGTATTTCTGCAGTACTGTTCCAACTTTGTCCGTCATTTCTTTCACGTACGGTAGATAAGCTGGAGCCCGGTCAACTCCCGGTCGGGAGTCTCTCCTCTTCGTGCCTCGTGTGCGAGTTAGCATGTAAGTACCTGTCGGTGTGGGTCGGCTATCTGTACACAGTGTGTGCCAAGGTGCCATTGTCTCTAACCATTATTTTAACATCGAGAAAGGCTAGCGATCTGTTTATCTCCATTTCGAAAAATGAACCTGATCTTAGGGTGTATAGAGCTCAAATCTTTAGCAAATTGTTCTACTTCCTGCCTACCGCCCTTCATAATGCAGAACACGTTATCGACGTACCTCTTCCACAGTTTGACCTGAGACAATTGTAGCTCGATTGTTTCTTCAAAATGTTCCATCCAGATGTTGGCCATCACTGGTGCCACTGGGCTGCCCATGGCCACTCCGTCGATTTGGAAGTAGTGTTGAAGTTGCCTGCCAGACAGTTTTAAGTAAAACGATGTACTCATTGGAAATAATAATATCGTTTGCTTTTAGCTTTCTCTCGATGAACTCAAGGCAGTCCTGAATGGAAACGGTGGTGAATAGTGACTCCACATCAAAACTCACTATTATTTTATAAACATTTATTTTCAACAGCTTTGGGTCAAGCCAAAATAAAATTACATATTCTGACATTACCGTAAATGTTTGAAATTCAATGCTGTCAATTCTTCGACGCCTAAACTGGTTGGGACTCCCTATTTATATAATCCTTTTATTTGTATTAATTTTAGGTTAATTTTCATTAATATTTATCTACTGAATCAATCATATTAAATTTTTTCAAATAAAGTTTATAAAAACACTAAACAGTACCTACTTACTACACTCTTACACAAATAAAGCCAATAATTTTGGAAGTAACGCAAAAATGTAAAAATGACTTATTAAAAGAAATGTATACATAATTCGCCGTGTGGTGCCGGCTTAAGAATAGTACCACCTTATCTCTACCCGTGGGTGTCGTCAAGGCGACTAAGGGATTTTACCCCGGAGGACGGGCAGCAGCGTCCTCTGCGTACTTAAAGCCTTACTGCGATCGCCAACCCGCTCGCCAAGCGTGGCGATTATGGCAATTAACCCTTAGGATCTACATACTAGTAGGTTCTACTGGGGAGACCCGTGCCCAGCAGTGGGCCATCTTATGGGTTGATATACATAATTTATTGAGAAATCTCAAAAACAATTAACACAAGTCAACAAAATATTGAGTTCCCGCCAGTTCCCATAGATGAACTTGGTACCAGTCCTTGGTACACAGTAGGTACATATTATCTCGATGGTACCAGACCCAGTTCCTATGCAGAGCTTATATAAGAACAACCTCTCAAGAAACTGAGTTCCTTTTAAATTTACGTGTCTTAAATTAAATAATAAGAAAAACCATGATCGAATCATTGCAATAATCCATACGTTCTATACTAAAATTATAAATGCGAAAGTTTGTATGTATGTATGTGTGTGATGCCACAACGGGTAAACGGATCTGGACGAAATTGGTACATGGAACAGAGATAAATTATAAACTTGAATAGCGCATACGCTGCTTTTCATCTCGGAAAAATGTTCCCGTGGGATACATTTGCTTTTCAACATTTTCACGCGAACAAAGTCGCGAGCGACAGCTAGTATTATATTTGCTATAAATACATGAATTCGAGCATTATGTAAAGTTACGTTGTATGCACGTCCGCAAACCGGCGCGCGGCGACCTTCATCCAAACAGCGGAATAACTCCACAGACTACGATCCTTGTGAAATAATCGCGTGACATGCGCGGGCGCCGCCGCGCGTCGTTCGGCTATTCCCGGACGCTGACTCACATACACTGAAATAAGGTCACTGTAATCCACACCGCGGTATCGTGGTTCGATTCTCGGGGACCGGGTTGACATGTGCTAAAGTGGAAAAACGTTTTTAATTAGAAAGTATAGAGATTTCTGGAAAATAATTGGGTGGAGCGTGTATAATTGACTAAACACTGGCCAAATGTGTACGGTGTACCTACTTTATCGCAATTTCGGAGGGATTTCAACCTCCAAATGGGTACTGGTACGCCCATGGTAGAAAATGTTACTTTTTGATTGAGATAGTTGCATTAAATATATTTTATCTCTGAAGTACATTATATTATTTAGCAAAAGTTCACAACTGCACAACATATTTCATATTTTTAATGCATTAAAAGTGATATTTTTTCAGCATTTTAACTTCAATTTTATTCAAGGCCATTCGTAGTTTTAATGACTTTGGTCATTAGCTGGCTAATTAATGGCACTCCAGACATCATCCAGAGTAATGTTATGTCCCAATTAACGATAATAATCTGGATTGCTATCATTTACATATAATGAATTCTTTGCTAATGAGACATAATAATTATGTGGTTGTATTTCGTCGTCACGATATAACTAAGGAAATTTAGTTAAATTATAGATGACATCCAAGGTGACTCTTTCAAGATCTGAACATTTATATAAAGTATCCGGAAAGATATCATAAGTGCATTTTCTCATTTCCAATAAAGAAGGACACTAGTCTATTAGGTATTGTTCAATCTGGCCCCATTACAATTCTATACTACTCCGCGCTAAAAACGTACCTACTTTAAAGAAGTTAAAAGTTAGACTATTTGGCTTGAGGACATTAATTATAAAGTATTTACTGTTCAACGAGAATAATTTTATTATTTTTCTTGTTGGATAGTAAACGGTTGAACTCATTTTATTTTATAGATTTACCTGGATGAAATTGCGTTTTAAGGAATGGCTTAGGTTGCAAAAACTACAAGAGTTAGGTTGAGAGAGTCTACTACTGTCAATTACTACTAGTTAAATTTTAAGTTTAATTGATTTTTTAATTATAAATCTCTAAATTACGTTACTATGCACTCACAGCGCGTAGGAGTATGAGCGTCGTAACACATTCCTGACATTTGACTTTATTTAATAACATAATATGATTCACACAGCAATGAGATAATTTATGCCTTACAAATTTTGTGGATTAATGTCCACCGCTAGAAGATATAGTTCCATCAAATTTGTTATTTTACTATTACTAGAATCGTGTAATATGGCAATTGATATATCGACTAATAACAACAACATGCACAGACCTTATTAGTCGATATCTATACATATATAATCACTTGTCCTGACTAACTGACTGATCATCAACGCAGAGCCTCAACAGCTAGGGTTACAAACCTAAAATTTTGGCAGTTGATACCTTTCATGTTGTAGGTGGATACTAAGAAAGGTTTTTTAAAATTCCTCCCCTAAGGGCCTAAAATAGGTTTTTTTTACAAAGATAATTAGCAATGTGGGATTTTAGTCCCACATTACTATAGGCCGACCGCTTAACGGGTGGGTGAGCGGTGTGCGCGGGACGTTCTCTGTCCCGCGCACACCGCTCACCCACCCGTTAACATCACCCCGCGCTCCCTTCTCACCGCGCAGGCGATATACGAGTTAAGCGGTCGGCCTATAGCAATCATGTTAACCCCTCCAGTTAAGCTCAATAGCTTGTGTTAGTTTGTATGAAACTCCGTCAGTTTTAAAGTTAGATCAATGAAATTTTGTATTTAGCTTTTTCATTTCAAAAAAAGAAACATGTGTTTCAGTGTTTTTGCAAAATCAATCCCAAAGAGGATAAAATAGGGGTTGCAAGTTTGTATGGAACTCCGTCAATTTTGAAGTAAGATTCGTGAAATTTCGAATGGCTTCTTGGTTTAAAATAAAATAAATGCTTTTCAGTGTTTTGTGGTCAAAATCAACCCTTAAGGGGGAAAAAAATCATCTACGCGGGCGACAGTTAGTATCCGATATTATCACGATGAAGGATACCAAATTGCTTTTGGTCGATTATAGTGTCTTTATGTACCTCGTATATTAACTTCTGACAGAATTAAGACTATGGGGTGTCTGAGCTCTGCACTATACCTACTAAAAATAACCTTATATATATAATTTAATGTCAAGTTCGCAAAATGTTTTACACAATCTTTCAATCAATCAATTAGTCTGTTTTGTTCCACTGCTAGACAAAGGCTATCCACTCTAAGACACGTTTGCTCCAACGGTCAATGTGGCCAATACATTGCTACTTGAGCGTGGTTGCATGACCTCGTTGCGAATGTCACCTTCCAAAGAGACTCTAAACAGTCTATATTTGTTTGTATGTTTCTTCGGCACGATCTACAGCCCAAATAGCTTGAAGGATTAGAGTATTTCATCGTGTCAAAGTACCGTTGGATTGGCTTAATTATGGAAGTGACATATAGATAGATAGATAAAAAACTTTATTCAAAACCATACATACGTTTTAGAATTAAAAAAAAACTTCACAAAACCGTATAATCGGTTTGTCTGTGGAGTTTATATGATATGCTACCGCTATATGATTTTGCACTACCTGGGTCCTTATTCACTATACTGGTTCCTTAAAACGAAAAAAAAGATAGTGAATAAGGACCCTGGTTTCTGATAGTAATAACTTGTAGGAAAATGAAAAAAAGTAACAATTTATCAGCTTAGATATTTTAAACTAAATAACTGTTTACTAAAACCGACTTCTATAAAGTCTTCCAAACCTTTACTACGCAGTAAGAGCAGAAATATCTGTTAGAATCGTTTATGTGTGTAATGTTTTGCTAATGGTAATAACATTGTCCATAATGTATTTATACAAAATCGTAAGCTAGTGTAGCATTAACGTAGTACCTACATAAAATATCGCGACTTCGTCCTATGGTTTTATAAAACGCGTCGGTTTTAAAAAAGAAGCACAATTTTCATTTTTTCAAACGAACCCAGCTCATAAAATGCGCCATTTCTGGGCGTCGTGTCGTCGTATCGAGATGAAACATGCAGGTACCAGACTTTAAGTTAGAGCTAGGTAAGTACAACAACATGTCAGTAAAAACTGCATACAATTTGGTGAGTTAGGGTGCTAGTGCGTAATGAGCATTATAAACATACCGACAGACAGACAGATAACATATCTAAAAATAATTGTTTACTTGTACTGTCATAAAAGCCGCCGTATTGAGTTTGACAGAAATAGGCTAATTGCAATTTTACTGTAAGTATGTGGACGGAAGATGAATAAAGCATCATAGAGCTGTTTACAAATACGTACCTCTATTTTAGGTTGGTTAGGTTACTTATTACTCGTATATTCTACTAGCTGTTGCCCACGACTACATGCGCGTGGAAATTTTAAAAATCAAGTCTATCCCACGGAACCGTGCCTACATATTTCCAGAAAAAGTAGCCTATGTGCTATTGCACAAAACCTATCTCTGTTCCTCTCTCTATCTAGCTCCGTTCAGTCGTTTTGGTGTGATAATAACACACATTCATCCATCCATCAATTCATCTATACATACATGTAAATTTTCGAATTTACAATATTAGTAGGTATAGATGTAAGTTTAGATTATGCTCAGAGGTGGTACCTATATTATGAGGCTCATATAAGGGGAGATTTTGTATTGTGAGCCTCATAATATAGGTACCATGGTCACCACACCATGGTCCGACTCTTACATTCCGATTTATTACAGTCCGATCATTACAGATGACTAAAAAAATCTACCAAGTTATAGACATCAGCATTCACCTGAACGATAATACTTCATTGAAAGTCATTATATACCTATGACGAAGTGTTTAAAAATAGGACAAACCACACCCATAACGTGTAAAAAAATTAACGTGTTATGTTTAACAATAACTGTGTAGTGCCAAATTCCACTTCTATAACCTGTCATTCTTCGAGTGTAGGTAGCAAATAGAGAATTGTACTTACCGAAAATAAAATAACAAATGCTTTGAGATCCATCTAGACTAAGTTGCTTTAGTGGGCTTACGTCGGTAGTACAATGGATGGGAATGGAACTCTCGAACTCTTGATTGCGAAACCGACGACTTAACCACGAGACTACCTCCGCTTCGACACACATTACACCAGGTACCAGGAAAATAGATCTGGTAGACACCAAGTCAGGTTATATCTATAGTTTTCTAACTATGACACATGTCTGAGCAAAAGTCCAAATCAAACGCATCGTTTTGACTAGAAATTGGTCCTGTTCCTGTGTCGTCTTTAGCAGGTCGTTGCAGGTCTCTCTTTTTGAGTGCAGTTTGTCAATCTATATCGATTATTGTCTTAAGGGCATTTCCTTACTACTTTAATCGTGGTGATTCACAGATCGAGGGTGGATGGTTCCCTCCCTAATAAACTACTTATGATACACATGTGATGCCTGATTCAATCAGTTGTCTGAAAAACTACTCCTAACATTTTGTTTTTTTAAGAAAGATAACTAGCAATGTGGGGTTGGGTCTTCCATTACAAGCAATCTTGTTAACCCCTTCAGCTGAGCTCAAAGGCTTGTGTTGGGAGTGGGTTCACGTCAGTAGTATAATGGGTAGGATTCGAACCCGCGTCCTCACGATTGCAAGTCCGTTGCCTTAGATCCGAGTCTAGCTTGCAATTGGAATTTATCTCAGCTTATCTAACAAGTCAACAATTAAAAGCGGCAGTAGCCATATTGATACACAATCGATAAAACAAATAGAAGGGCGGTCAGCGTATAAGGTACCAATTAAATGCAATGTAGGTAATTCGCATACTTATTTGCGAATCATTTGTATTTGTTTATGAATCTTTATCAGTCTTTCTTGCGATTTTGTCAACAATAACCGGTGTTGACGACGGTCGATGTTTTGGAGACGAGGGAGACTACGAGAAGGCTCAAAGAGTGATAATGTTCGGAAAACCGCGAATGTGATAAAATCTTAACACATTTATTTGCGAATTTCGTCTTTGTGGGTTCTGTGCGTCATTTCACTTATTCGACACATACGTATATCATCACTTTCAAGTTCCCATGCATGACATATGGTGGCACGATTGGCACGATTGGCACGCAGCCGACACTGCCAAGTGGCACTCCAACAAACAACAGCGACACAGCGAGCTGGCAATTTGTCGCAATATGCAATAGGCATGATTACTTTCTTGCGAATGATTGTATCTTGTTGTGAATTAGACGTTGATAACTGACGTATATTGCAGCTGTACATAGTCTACATCATATTTTTGGTTAAAACTGTGGTGGAGCCAGGTAAGTAAAACCTCATAGGTAGTTTGACTGACAATTTGATCGGGTTGCATCGATATTATAACTTTTAAACTTACGCGTTGCATTATAAATACAATTTGACACGGGAATAAACGCGTTTAATCTAGGTAAAGTTATTTACCTTATGCTTGACGTTTCGATCGGGTTACACCGACCGTGGTCACAAGCTGACTGGGGGGGCAGGGCGGGCGTCACGACTCCGTGTGTGAGGCGGACGTTTCTTCATCCACCCTCACATTTTCTTGTTTCTTCCAAGTACCCGCGCACACAACACTAACCGTGTCCCTATTCTGTAAGTCGACCGACGGGTGCCTATTCTGATAACTACACGATTGCGAACTAAAACGAGGTGGTGTTAATTTAATCACTGGATTCCACGTCGGAGATAGTTTAAATCCATCTTCTCGATTGAAATTTTTGTATTTTTTAATTTCAATCGCTTCTCGCACTACTCTGGAGTAAAAGTGGCGATCGGTGGAGAGGACTTCCGTGCGGTGAAATTCGATCCAGTGATTAGTGTCCGTTTGTAATATATGTTCGGCAATCGCGGACTTGTTAGTTTGTCTGTTCTTAACAGCTGCAATATGTTCTTTGACCCGTTCAGCAATGGACCGCTTCGTTTGGCCTATGTATGAACTCCCGCAGCTGCAATTTATTTTGTAGACCCCTGGTGTTTGTAATGCCAAGACATCCTTCGGTGTGCCCACGATGGTGGTAATTTTTGTTCCCGGCGCAAAGACAGTCGGTATGCAGTACTTGCGCAATACCGCGCCGATCTTGTCCGTCACGCCTTTAACAAATGGAAGGTAGGCTGGCTGTCTACTTACTTCCGGATGTCTACATTTCTTTGTCGGTCGCTTTAGGCGTCGATCCACCTGGTATCCGTTGTATTTCAGCACCTCCTGAACATGTTCAAGCTCTTGCTTTAGATGCTCAGGGTCACACAGGTCGTAGGCTCTGTTCGTCAGTGAAACCATAACGGATTGCAAGTGTCGAGGATGATGATGTGACGTGGCGTGTAGGTATCTGTCCGTATGCGTGGGTTTGCGGTAAACACAGTGTGATAAGGACCCATTTGATCTCACGTGTATCTTCACATCCAGGAAAGAAAAATACGATCTCTTATCCAGGACAACCAGGACCTATTCACGGAAGATGAGTTCGAGAAATTATATAAGCCGAAGTCAACTCAACCACCGAAACTATACGGACTGCCTAAAATACATAAGCCCAACGTGCCGCTGAGACCCATAGTCAGTCAAATTGGTTCGCCCACGTATGACCTAGCGAAGTACGTTGCGTCAGTATTGCAGCCACTAGTGGGTAAAACACCATCTTTTGTGAAAGATTCACGCCACTTCGTCCAAATTATAAAGAACCTGAGATTGGAACCGGATGAGATTATGGTGAGCTTTGACGTGGAGTCGCTCTTCACCAATGTTCCAATCAAGGAATGTTTGGAAGTCGTTACGGACAGACTGAGGGACAACGAAATGCCGCTTAATTATATTGATTTGCTCAAACACTGCTTGGAGGGCAACTACTTTCTTTTCCAAGGTCAACATTACCTCCAGATTGACGGCGTCGCTATGGGGAGTCCCGTAGCCCCAGCACTTGCCAACCTCTGGATGGAACACTTTGAAGACAAAGCACTGAGCCTCGGCCCAAAGACTATCAGACTTTGGAAAAGGTACGTTGATGACATTTATAGCATTGTCAAGGGCGGCAAGCCGGAAGTGGATCAATATGTGCAGCATCTCAACTCCATGCACCCGAAGATGAGGTTCACATATGAAATGGAGGCGGACAGATCGTTGTCTTTCCTGGATGTGAAGATACACGTGAGATCAAATGGGTCCTTATCACACTGTGTTTACCGCAAACCCACGCATACGGACAGATACCTACACGCCACGTCACATCATCATCCTCGACACTTGCAATCCGTTATGGTTTCACTGACGAACAGAGCCTACGACCTGTGTGACCCTGAGCATCTAAAGCAAGAGCTTGAACATGTTCAGGAGGTGCTGAAATACAACGGATACCAGGTGGATCGACGCCTAAAGCGACCGACAAAGAAATGTAGACATCCGGAAGTAAGTAGACAGCCAGCCTACCTTCCATTTGTTAAAGGCGTGACGGACAAGATCGGCGCGGTATTGCGCAAGTACTGCATACCGACTGTCTTTGCGCCGGGAACAAAAATTACCACCATCGTGGGCACACCGAAGGATGTCTTGGCATTACAAACACCAGGGGTCTACAAAATAAATTGCAGCTGCGGGAGTTCATACATAGGCCAAACGAAGCGGTCCATTGCTGAACGGGTCAAAGAACATATTGCAGCTGTTAAGAACAGACAAACTAACAAGTCCGCGATTGCCGAACATATATTACAAACGGACACTAATCACTGGATCGAATTTCACCGCACGGAAGTCCTCTCCACCGATCGCCACTTTTACTCCAGAGTAGTGCGAGAAGCGATTGAAATTAAAAAATACAAAAATTTCAATCGAGAAGATGGATTTAAACTATCTCCGACGTGGAATCCAGTGATTAAATTAACACCACCTCGTTTTAGTTCGCAATCGTGTAGTTATCAGAATAGGCACCCGTCGGTCGACTTACAGAATAGGGACACGGTTAGTGTTGTGTGCGCGGGTACTTGGAAGAAACAAGAAAATGTGAGGGTGGATGAAGAAACGTCCGCCTCACACACGGAGTCGTGACGCCCGCCCTGCCCCCCCAGTCAGCTTGTGACCACGGTCGGTGTAACCCGATCGAAACGTCAAGCATAAGGTAAATAACTTTACCTAGATTAAACGCGTTTATTCCCGTGTCAAATTGTATGCATCGATATTGTCTACGAACAAACACGATGTCTTGACTGGCCAACAACCAGTTGAGATATCTTTGACTGGCCTGTAAGACTTGTGGTTAATGACCCTGACTATTGAAACCAGAGGTCATGAGTTCGATTCCCACTCGGGATATCACTGAGCCCAGAAGGTATGTAAGTCTGGGTTTACTTAGTGTTCGTTATTTGAATGTCAGTAAAAGTCTCCGCGACATAGGGCTTCCCTAGTACCGTAGTACTATTACTTATTCTGTGACCCTAGTACGGGAGTCTCTCCGCCTTAGTAAAAAACATCTTAAAAAGGGAACCTTCTTAAAAACGTTTTTAGACTGATTTTAAAAAAACGTGGGACGAACGAAAAGTTTAATAGAAATCAAAAAGTAGAATACGAATCTATTTTAATCAATTTATTTTAAGTATAAAGTAATAGATCGGCTATTCGTTAATTATTGCCCAGTTATCGCCAACTACAAATACGTCGGCTTACCCGACTAGTGGGTATCTACATAATTCTTCAAGTACGGCTCTACCACCACTGCCTGGCCATAGGCCTCTACCAATTTAAGCCACGAACCCAGTCCTTTCCACATCCAGTCCATCTCAGCGACCTTTTCTAATCAATACAGGCATTCCATAATAACCACCATTTATATCAATTAACTACCTACTACCTTGCCGTGTGGTGCCGGCTTAAGAATAGTACCACCCCATCTCTACCCGTGGGTGTCGTCAAGGCGACTAAGGGATTTCACCCCGGAGGACGGGCAGCAGCGTCCTCTGCGTACTTAAAGCCTTACTGCGATCGCCAACCCGCTCGCCAAGCGTGGCGATTATGGCAATTACCCCCAGGATCTACATACTAGTAGGTTCTACTGGGGAGACCCGTGCCCAGCAGTGGGCCATCTTATGGGTTGATATGTAACTACCTACTATGTAGCTGATGCGGCGAACTTCATACCACCTAAGATGGAATGTAATCCGAAGTGAATTGTCACTTCGAATAAAAACAGAGACATTTTAAACTAGTAATATTATAGTATTTTATTTATTTACGGCTATTCTTTTAGTATTTTCCTATTATTTTAAACTTGTAACTATTATCAAAATAAACCGGGCAAGAGCATGTTGGACCATGCTCAGTATAATATAAGGATTCACAGCGGTTACTACAAAGAAATTGGACTACGTGATGAAAATATACGATCTAAAGAGTGTACCAGCAAAAGAGCGTATCTTCATGGCACTTACGTCCTTTTATTGAGAAGCGCAGTTATTCGGCAAAAAATCAAAGTCGGTATATCCGATCATGTCGTAAATAATTTTAGTTGAAAGTATTTATTTAGCGTTATTTTTGTATTCTCTTCATATTTTTGGCCCTACGATTTAAAAGCTTAGAACACAGCTAATATTTTGCAACTTTCGGAACGACTATTTCCGGAAATGTTCAATTAATCAAAGACTTTCTTAAAAACCCTAAAATGTTTTAAAAAGATCTGTGGGATGATATGCCACACATAGATATTTACTGAAAAAAATAAATCAGCTTCTGTTACATCCCCTCCCCCCCTAGAAAAAAATATTTTTAATATTTAACTACTAGCTTACCCGCGCTACTTCGTCTAAGTAAATTATCCGGTTTTATGCAAGATTGTTATTGCTGTTTCGCTCCTATTGGTCGTAACGTTATATAGCCCCTTCGTCGATAAATGAGCTATTAAGTTTGTGCCGAATAAAACAAAAACTACTATTTCATGGCACAAAATGTTTCAGTTGTTTTTGTTATTCTAGGTATATTATTTTTTGCTTTTTAGTTGCCCTATATTTTATTCGAAAGCAGTAATATTTTTTTATTTTTCAAATGAGTTGATAACTGTCATGATGATATTTTGTTTCGCAATACGACTGCAACTTCATTGTGTAACAAAAGGTCAGCAATAAAATTATTCGTAAAAAGGTGTCATTAGTTTTACACAGAAGTACCTACCTACTCTAATGAACTATTTATAAGCACTGTATTTTACTATTTATTATGTTTTAGGTAAAAAAATATTAGGTACGTCTGACTGAAAGGCCACTAAAATGTAGAATATTCTTATATTTTGCCTACTTACTTATTTCTGTTTCGTGTTTATTGAATAAAAAAGAATACTAATAATATTATAATAAAGAAAAATGTTAGGTAGGTAGGTTACCTACCTACATAGTTTAAAGAAAATAAATATTACGTCCGTTCCATTACCATAACACACATACGTACTTTACCCGACTTGGGAGTTTTTGTTGAAGGTGAAGTTGACGCGATCGCGATTATCTTCTCATTTGAATATTCATTGAAATGGAATGAAGTAGGTACTATGCGTAGTACCTACTTCATTCCATTTCAATGAATATTATAGGAGATATCATAATTTTAGAATATTATTATTATTGGCCAAGTGTGAGTTGTTTGCATGACCGGAGGGGTGTGTTAGATTCAACACCGAAACATCGGCGAAATATATTTGTCAAAACACATCACCCAGTGTCAAAATTTCCATCAATCTGCCTGTGAGTCACAGTACCGCGCGCGTATTTATTAAGCGGTATTCGCTGCCGCTGGGGGTAGAGTTTCGCTCAAGTATTTAGTATGAAGTTCTGCGGCTGCATCCAACGGCTCCCTGCTACCTTAATCAGTAGGAAGAGAGAGCATAGAGGCTAGAGCAAACCTACATAATATTATTATATGCCTACATTTTATTTTTAAAAGACCACAGTATCGTATCGTAGCCACACAGCGTTCCTCTATTATTCCTGTTTCACTCTTACCGATCATAGCGTCGTGTACCCTAAAATAGCCTATGTTATACTTTTAACGTTATTAATAAAAAAAATATTACCCATTACAGACATACATACAATGTTTCTCCTGGTTTCGTCCGCGTGATTTTAAATGAGTACTGTAGCAATTTTATCGAATTTTGTTCAATTGTTCTCAAGGGGCTCGTAGATAAAACAAAGAAAGTTTCAGCTTCTTTACGTTTGTATTTTAGGTGCCCACTCTCTCCAGCCCTCTCATGTGACGCGGACGAAGTTACAAGGATCAGCTAAGAACCGGTGTATTTAAGATTCATAAGAGGAAACTGTGATTGACTGATATCTATCAACACACAGCTCAACTCCTGAATGAATTGCCCTAAAAATTGGTACATAGATAGTTGTTATGATGTAGGCATTCGCTACAAAGCCTAAAATAAATCGTTAAAGGGGTTAAATGGCAGTTCAAACTTAAGCGGGTGAAGCCGCGGGCGGAATATATTATAAAGAGGAAGGATTTCTATGTTTGTAACGATTAAACTCAAAAACTACTGAACCTATTTTAAAACTTATTTTACATTAGAACGCTACATTATCCCTAAGAAACATTATGCTAGGTATATTATTACTAGAAAAAAATAGGGATCCCATGTCCACCCGGGACGGGCCACTAGTTATAAATAATTCAGAAATCGAGTCTCGCAGATTTTGAAGAATATATTGTTTATGATTTAATTACATATGTATAGTTTTCAGACTAGTATTAGGTTTTTTCCGCTGTTTGGTCCGTATTTATTTTTATTTTTATAGCCTATGTGCTATTCTGATGTATAAAATACATAACTGTGAAGCTTTATCAAACTCCGTTCAGTAGTTTATGCGGGAAAGACCAACAAACATCCAACCATCAAACCTCTCATATTCATAGTATGTATTAGTCTATACTTCTATACTAATATTATTATAAAGAGGAAAGATTTGATTGTTTGTTTGTTTGTATTGAATAGGCTCCTAAACTACTGGACGGATTTGAAAAATTCTTTCATCGTTGTGAAGCTACACTAACCCCGGGTGACATAGGCTATTTTTTATCCCTGTATTCCCACGGGAATGAGAACTACGCGGGTGAAACCGCGAGGCGTCCGCTAGTAGGATATAAAATCGATGGAGATAATTTTAAGTATATGAGCTAGTATCGCCACCACTAGTAGGTATCAATGTTCTGTGATCGCCACAGTTATTGGCGCTACGTCAAGAATGTGTCCAACCTGAAAGTGTTTTCCAATAACAACAAACATACAAATCATATAATATAGAGTGGAACACTTTTAGAACGTTATATATATGCAATATGACTTAGAAACCAGCGCTAAATGGGCACAAAATGTAATATGAAGAAAAAAATCGACTAAGGTAGGAATCGATCTCGCCAACATGGAGCTGCCGATCAACTGTATATTTAGATACTAGCTGACCCGCGCAACTTCGTCTGCATAAATTTCCCCCGTTTTTGCAACATTTTTTCTGATTGCTCCGCTCCTGTTAGTCATAGCGTGATGTTATACAGCCTTCCTCGATAAATTGGCTATCTTACTGTAAAATAACTTTCAATTCGGACCAGTTAAAACAAACAAACAAACTTTTTAATATTATAATTATTGTAGTATAGATTTACAAATTAGCACAAAATTCTGAAAATTATAAAAGAAATGAAGTAAAACGTTTAACGTTTTATTTGTCCCTGCCATGACTTAAGGGGATCTTCTTCCCGAGAACTTATATCAAAAAAGTTGGAACCCTTTAAACTAGGGTTCTAACAACTTTTCATTGTGCCTATAAATGGTAAAATCCTTTAATGAAGTTCGCATTTTGTTGATGTCGTTATTGCTAGATGACCAACACACGATCGCTGTAGGTAGATTTTATCTTTGTACCACTAAATCTGGCTGTTGACATAGTCAATGAAGGCAGGATTTTTCAATGTAGGAACTACTACTACTACTTGTCGGTAGTTTAAAGAAGACCGTAAAACGGTCTTACCTACTTATTCAGCTACCTAACTCATTCGAAGAAACGTAACATATACAACAATACAATAACAGCAGTCTATTGAAGATGAGATGCAACTATGATGCCTAAACTACGCTTAATTGAACTCTACTCGCGAGAAACCTCCAAAGAGACTGATTGTAACCTACTTGTTTCAGCACAAGCTGCAGCACATCTCAAAACTATAACGAAACTATGAACGCTATAAATCTAATCATACTATATACGATAGACGATTTACGGTAACTCAAAGAAAACAAGGTAAAGGTAACGGTAATTTCGCTCACTATTTACTTCAAAACCTTAATCATAACACTTTTCTAACGATAGCTAAGACGAAAATGAAGTCACCTAATGAATATTCAAAACATAAACACGACCAACACTGAACTCTCACGTGGAGACCTGAACATACTCGTGTCTCAGCAAGAACTAAATTCTCTCTTATTTTATATGAAGCTGATGAGTGCAAACTGATGACCCTTCGTTAAAGACAAGAGTGTAACTGCTGAAGGAACCGGGCGCGCTGAAGTCCCATTGTAAAGTTATTGTTAGGACAATGGCGTTCGTTGTACCCAGGAAACCGTCCGCCCATGACAGGTGAGCTGATTATTTATAAATCCAAACAAAAGCGTTGCCTACGGCTGAGCCGTTGAGTCGCCCAAACCGTTCTGATGCCGATTCGAAGACTATCGTATTTGTCGAACTAAAAAAGGAATGGCGAGTTGCGCGGCCGCCGGGGTGGGGCGCACGGGAGGCGGGAGGGGGGAACACTCCTGGATCTCTGGGTGGGAACGAAAACTCGGAGTCAGGGTGGGACTGCCGAGCGGAACAGTCTCTCCTTCGTCGATCGTCCAACACAACAGAACACAATGGTAAGTGTTAGACACAGTGACATGCAAGTGAATACACAAGTGATCTAAGTGAATACAAGTGGAAGTGGTGAACTCTTTGACGAAGCGCGGGCTCCAGATACCGGTGAAGATAACGACGCTGTTAATAACGATATAAACGAGAAGGAAATTAAACATAGCGATAAATAACAGTGAAATAATAGTGCCGCTGATAATCTTGTATCAAATACTTATAATTTAGAAACTCGTAAAGTTATCAAGATTTTTACGTGATCGAACCGCCACTTAAAAAATACTTTAAAATATCTTAAATATTTCGTGACATAGACACAAAGTCAAAGCTCCTGCTCGAAGCTGAAGTTACACAAGCATTTAAGTAATGCACACAATACTATTAAATACCAACAAACAAGCACAAATTATTGAATCATTAATCATCAAAAATGCTGATTACTCACAAACGGAACTTAAATCACCGAAAATTAATAATTTATTATAAAATATTCTGGAAAGAGAGCTAGTAATTGTAGTACCTAATACGAATATTATAGCTATGTATTGAAAGAATCTCTCTATATCCATGACAATGGAGAAAGTAATAAATAATAATTAAATTTAAATGGCTAAAATGAAAAAATAAAATAATAATCAGTAGTAAAACAGATTTATAAGTAAAATTCAATAATTTTAAACTTCAATTAAGAAGTATATATGTAAAAATTATGAAATTTTTGGTCAGACTTAAAATCATGAAAATAAATCAAAGATCTGAAACATTAAAATAGAAGCAAAATAAAAGAAAATGAATACAAACCTGCTGCAGACGAAATTGAAGCACGCGTGGTTCTATATTTAAAATGATGTAACTGAGTAGTCGGCGAAGAGGCGGGTGGAAGCTGCGGCCGCGCCGGGAATGTGCTAAATATAGGGGGCGCGCCGAACCACGCCTAAACTGGGCACTCGCGATGAAAGTATACGATGAAATTCTACAATCAGTTTTTAATGAAAACACGCATGAACTGCCTACGATATTGAGCCCAATTGAACTCTTAAATATTATTAAAAATCAAAAGTTAAATAAACTCCAGACAAATGAGGAACAACCAAATAGATACAAGCCACAATTCACGAAATATCGAGAAATGAAACTAAATAGGTCCAACGCTTACACATTATTTAAAAATAAACTTAAATGGGCAAATTGAACTTAAGAATTAATAATTTAAGTATTTATTATTTTCAGGCGGATAAGGACAAGAAAGTAAAGAAGAAGAAGGCAAAAGAAGAGGCACCAGCGGAAGAAGCCCCCGCTGCGCCCGCCTCCACTGGAGGCAGCGAGAGACAGTCCTCCCGCGGAAGCCGCAAGGCTAAGCGCACTGGCTCCAATGTCTTCTCCATGTTCTCTCAGAGGCAGGTCGCTGAGTTCAAGGAGGTAAGCATCCTGACAATCTATGCGATTTTGTATTTGTTACGAAACTAATTATATATTTGTTGCTTTTAAACTCCGGTTCGGTTGCCATGATATAATAGTTAAATGCCTGTCTGGAATCTTAACCATTACGTCAATACACTGGAGTTACTGGAATTGCGCCACACTATGTTTAGCTCGTGCTCCACATTTGTTTTGTAAACAAACCAAACCATCTTACGTCGAATCATTGTCTTTAGAGCACACATTTTCAAAATTTTACAATTGTTACGTCATGTTATTTACGGTTGAGCACGCTTTGTTATGAAGGCTGTGGTTTTAATGAGCTGTTTCTTTATCCCCAGGCCTTCCAGCTAATAGACCACGACAAAGACGGCATCATCGGCAAGAACGACCTGCGCGCCACCTTCGACTCGCTCGGCAGGCTGGCGTCGGAGAAGGAACTGGACGAAATGGTCAATGAGGCTTCCGGCCCCATCAACTTCACCCAGCTCCTGACCCTCTTCGCGAACCGCATGTCCGGCGGCTCCGACGAGGACGACGTCGTCATCAACGCCTTCAAGACCTTCGATGACGAAGGCAAGATCGACTCCGAGAGGCTGAGGCACGCCCTCATGACCTGGGGCGACAAGTTCTCCGCCGACGAGGTCGACGAGGCATACGACCAGATGGAGATCGACGATAAGGGCTTCATCGACACCACCAAGCTCATCACCATGCTCACCGCCAGCGCCGAGGAGGAGGAGGGCGGCGAGGCCGCGTAAATTCCATCTACACTCACCCGCAGGCCTGAGACGTGACGCTGTGCAGCACACCGCCTGACCGCACGCACCGTTCATTCTCATCGGATTAAAGACCACGATGTGAAACGAACATTTTTTATTTAATTTCTTTATGTAATTAATTTATTGTTTCCATTTTTTAATTTATATATAATGAAAATATAGTTCTACTATTACCAAAATGTGTAGTACTATCCCTGTACTATTATAACTTTAACAGCTACAAAGGAAATATACTTATTATAAGGAATACTATGTATTCATATTCTGTTTCAATAAAGGATCGACGAAGTCTGAACTAAATGACATGTGTCTTTGAGGACACACTTTTGTAATACGAATTTTATCTTTACACACCACACTCTGAAACCTTTGTAGTTAGTAGTTACACAAGTAATCGTCAGGAAGATGAATAGATAAACACACAATACAAATAGTACACAGAATGCAGTACCTACCTATGCATTGGAAATAAAAAGTAATATACAGTTTTGAAAGCAAAAGATAGGGTTTTAACATCCTAAGTTAACAGGAATCTATTAACTTATACTAATAGGTAAATTTCAATACTGGTTGAATGAAGAAACAGAACCAGGACATCCTATAGCAAAAGGTATGATCAATAGATTTACGAGTCGGCAGGTATATCCATTTATCAGTCTTGCAAAGGTACAAAGAGATAGGTGACTACCATCGCCCTTGGATACCTACCTATCTAAATATCTACTTTATTACGGTCAATCTTAATATAGGTACAGTTGCTTAGCACTTCTTTTCGCCAGGGTAAGATGTACCTACGCAGCCCAGCTGTTCAGACGAAAAGTTCGTAATAATAACAACGTCGCCCTTGATTTCTATTTCAGGTCAGAGTAGATAAATATCAAATAACTTCGTATTATTTGTGACGCCGCCCGCATATCCCAACCATGGTGGGCCAACAAAAGTAATCTACCTTTGTTTCGGTACTGGCGCAATCGAGTAGAAAGTAAAACAACTCAAATGCTACAGAATTGGAGTATATTTCAAACAGTATACCAAATACAATCAGCTCAGCGATGTCAAAGAACACCTTAAATGAACACTGAACTCCACATGGTCCAAGTTTGATATAAATTGCAAACCGCAGTCGCAGACCGCAGTACGTAACCACACTGCTGCTTGCGTGTCAATTTTGAGATGGATTGTAGACCGCCAACGACCAGTGGTCGTTGTAGACCGCACATATCGCGGCTGTAAGGTCTCACTTGCCAGCGTGACAAAATATCGCGACGTGATCAAGATCCATACCTTTGGCATACCTTTTTTTATTCCACAGATCTATAGGGTTATTTCAAATACTAAAACACCCGTGTGGTCATTATTGTTAGTTTATGAAAAAATAAATGTCAAAGTTGAGTATTTTTCAGGTCATCATAAACGAAAATAAATTTATATTTTATTTTCTGAAGTGAATATTTGAAAAATAACTTAAAAAAGTATCAGATGCACTTTTTTAAGTTGTTTTTTTCTTGCCGTGTGGTGCCGGCTTAAGAATAGTACCACCCCATCTCTACCCGTGGGTGTCGTCAAGGCGACTAAGGGATTTCACCCCGGAGGACGGGCAGCAGCGTCCTCTGCGTATTTAAAGCCTTACTGCGATCGCCAACCCGCTAGCCAAGCGTGGCGATTATGGCAATTACCCCCAGGATCTACATACTAGTAGGTTCTACTGGGGAGACCCGTGCCCAGCAGTGGGCCATCTTATGGGTTGATATGTAAGTTGTTTTTTACATGCTTTTGAGCATGTTTGAAGTAGCAATATTCATTGTTATTTGGAATAGGTCAATCTGAGGCGTGCGATAATACGCATATCGAGCAACGCACATATACACATTGTTCACGGACACGGCGTCTTCTAACACCTTCCGAACAAAGCGGTCTGACGTGCTCTGTAACATTACGTTCCATGAAATAAATTCAGATTAGGTATTCCAAACATCAATGGATATTTGTGTGATAAGCAAAATTAAATGATTGTTGCAGCCGAATAACATATATTAGAATTCAATACCTAGGTATAATCATTATAGAATTTTAAGCTACGGGTCTTAATCGCGTAAATGTTTTATTTCAAGGCTAAATACCTTTGTTTATTGCCCGACGTTTCGACCGTATTGCAACGACCGTGGTCACGGGTAGACTCAGACCTATAATCATTCAATCAATTCATATTACTCTTCACACAAAATTATACTCACGCACGCCTACAGGACTCTCGAAAGTGCCTGAAAAATTATTAACAGCAATCCCAAGTACAGTTTATAATAGTACAACGTGTAACAGAAAGGTGTTATGTGCCCATCATACTGAGTACACATACTCAATTCTATTAAAATCGGAGTACACTAACATTTAATTTATTATTTTTCTTTTAAAATAATAAATAGTTATTAATTTTAAAAAGTAGGTATCAATCATTATTACCTATTGAGTTCTATATAATCCATATTATAATCCAATCTAATTTTGTACAAGAGGAGGTTTATTATATCCATGTTATAATAATGCAATCGGATATGGCGGCGCCATGGTAGGTGCAACACTGGTACCATTCATTAACTACGGAACCCTACATTGACCATACAAATAATGCGGTTTAGGAAGTGGGTTTTCTGTTGTTGTTGTTATACCTATTTAATAAATCTAATTAATTGTCTTTTCCTTTTTTTTATTGTATTTATGATTAATATAGGTGTTACGTTGGAGTTAGTTTTATTATTTTTGTGTAACTTAGGTACTAGACGGCCAGTTGAAAATCAGGGTCAGACATCTGTCAGACATATATACTGAACTGGGTCCTATGTTCGGCATTCAACTGCCGCATGTGTGTATGTGATTTTTTTATGTTTTTCTGTATTTAATTGCCGAAATAAACACTTTATTTCATTTAATTTCATTTTCATTTTATTATCAATAATAATTTTAACGGAATTTGTATGAAAATGTGTAAAGCTCGTAAACTTGTAAAGCCTACATAGCTGTGATAATATTCATTTTAATAAATTTGCACATATAATTGCAATAATAACTTGGTGTTAGCGAACGCAGTGAGGTATAGCAGAGCAAGGAGCTTCACGGTAGGTTCTTTCGGGCTCTTTATGGTCCCGATGTGGACCTACTGGCGTCTGTGGCCTGGCTACGGTTCGTTGACCTCTTTGGAAAAACCGAGGATTATGTCTGTGCAATTGCTGACGAATAACTACGGAAATATATACTGAGGGATGGCACAGTTGATATCTGTCGTGCCTGTTACCGACCCGGTAAGACCCTCAGACATATCGTTTCCCCGGCAGTTCATGTCTTGCTAACAGCGTGTACTTGCACAGACACAATCAAGTAGCTAAGATAATCCATCAGCAACTTGCTCTAAAATACTACCTTGTGGACTTTGAAGTACCGTACTATTGATATGTTGCCGAGCCAGTTCTTGAAAATAGATAGTCATATCATACTGACTGGGATCGCTCTATCATCACAGACAGGACCTCGACAGGACTGTTGTCGCCAACAAGCCTGATATTGTGTTGATAGACCCATCAGAGCGTCGTGCAATCATTGTCGACATCTTCATCCCCCATGATGAAAACCGCGTGAAAGCCAAAAAGATAAACAAATTAAATATCTGGATCAGGCGCACGAGATTGTCGACATGTGGGATGTTGATTCGGCGATCATTGTACTAATAGTCGTATCCGTTAATGGTTTGATTGTCAAGAGCCTCGACCAACATCTTGAGAGGCTCGCGTTAGGTGGTTGGATCAAGGGCTTGATGCAGAAGGCAGTACTTCTGGATACGGCTCGTAAGTTCCTTTCTTTCGAGCCGTTACCACCGGTAGCTTGGTTCCTGTACCCGATGCCGGTGGGACACTGTTTTTTATAATATTAAATATTTCTGTTTTTTAAATTTATATTTAAAATGTAATTTACAAGGTTTTGTTATAGGTTTAATATAGTATCACATAACGCCATCTAATCGCAAACTAGGCAGAGCCTAAATGATAAATATACTTATGGATTTCTAAAGACATGAATATTATAGATAAATTACATCTAGACATAGAATAAACCATCGTGCTCATCACACAAAGTTTTATCCTGGGGCGGGATCGAACCCACGACCTTCGGCTTAGCAGTCAGGGTCACTAACCACTAGACCAACAGACTACCCAACGCAGTTTAAGCAAAAAAATTATATCCCCGTGCATACATCGTACCTGCAACAGTTTTAATTGGCAGTCACAGACTAAGCTGCTTCATCCATAATATTTAAGAACATTATTTTATTACAAAAAATCTATGCGTGAAACGAATCAGTAGGTATTCCTGAACGAATATTTATCTGTCAGCGTCAATTGTCTGTCAGTGTCATTGTCATTTAAAAATGTCAAAACTTATTTATTTTGGTTTTGGGCAAGATTTGGGTTTCCGATTGTGGGTAAAGGTAAACTTAGTGATAATTTCATAATATTCAAACCAGTTGTTCCTGTAGTGATATCAAAGATGACTGAAATAGCTCAAAGACCACAAAGTATTATTAAGACTTTTTTCTACGAGTTTCCTACGTGTACCACGGATGAGCTGACCTTTAAGCTAGAGGTTCCTGTGGACATCCCGCTGCCGGGCTCGACGCGGGAACTGGTCCAAAGAGTCATCACCATGTTCCGTCTACCGGTATATCTAGAAGATGGTAAGTGTTAACTTGGTTATAGAAAAGAGTAAATAAATTAATTCTTAGATAAGTTAAAAACGCCCCTATGTTTTTCACATTCGGGATTGGATATTTACAATAAACTTAAGAATTGAAATAAAAAATTATATAATTGTGATACTATATTCAATGGGCTATTTCTTTGACACATAAGAAACAAGTTATATCTGCTGTAGTTCATCCCTGTTTATATAAAAGTACCCGGACGACCGAGCTTGGCTCGGTTTTTTTAAATGACGTTTTCTTAAAATGAAACCTAGCTAGATCAATTTATCGCCCTCGAAACCACCTGCATACTAAAATTCATGAAAATCTCTGGAGGTGTTGGCTATATAACATCACACTACTACCAATAAGAGCGGAGCAGCAATAAAAATACAAAAGTATGTTGCCAAAACAGAGAAAATTTACACAGCCAAAGTTGCACAGACAGCTAGTTTTTTTTTGTTTAAAAGTATAAGATGTATCATATTGCATTTGTATTATAATAATAAATATTTAATTAAAATAATAGCCAGACACAGAATAAACCACTGTGTTCATCACACAAAGTTTTATCCTAGGTGGGGATCGAACACACGGTTTCTGTCTTAGCAGTCAGGGTCACTAACCACTAGACCAACAGGCCAGTCAATGATCTAATAAAACAGGTGGGAGTGGTGTCATTTTGTCATTTTACTTACAGTTTTAAATGCTATTTATTTTGATGTACTACACAACATACCTAATTATTAATTTTTTTTCTTTCACTCAACTCAAAATTTTGATCTTAATTTTCTCAAAAAGCCCATTTTTAGGGTTCCATAGCTAAAATGGCAAAAACGAAACCCTTATAGTTTTGTCATGTCTGTCTGTCTGTCTGTCCATCCATCCATCCGTATGTCACAGGCATTTTACTCAAAAAAAATTGGTGACAAGGTGTCTTGTAGCAGCTGCTACTTAGTTTGATAGCTAAATAATAATAAATATCTTTAGGGGGGCACTCCATATATGTAACGGAAGCTGAAAATATTTGTTTCAGCCAATATCAACATGTGGCACATCATTCGATAGGTCTTTCAAAAACATTTTGAGGTTTCTAATAAACTTTTTTGATTGAGTGATAAATTTCACGATCCATAAAAGTCGACCACAGACTAGAAGACATATTCGGCAACGTCACGCACACAAGCAAGTTGTTTACATTTTGCGTTGCGTAGACACGCTAGTCTCACGCACACATACATAGTTGTTTCTCGAATATTCGAACTCGTTCGTTCGTAACATTACGTAACCCTCGATTGTGATATATCAAGTTGCAGTGTATGTAAATATGAACCTAAATCCGTACACTAAGATCGGCGACCAGTATTACCCGTTTCAAATTGAGAATAAAGAAATGGCTTATCAAGCAAGAATTTTCCACATTTGACGAATTAATGACGATGAATTGAACATATACCTACCTATACTACGTAATTTATAGACATATTATATATTTAATTCCATTGTTTATTTTTATTTGATTAGATTGTTTGAATAGTTTATTTTTATATTAGATTTAAATTTACATGAACTACATATATTTTATTGAATAGTATTATTTTTCTCTTTATTAATTTTGGAACATTATTCTTAAATGAGTTAATCTATGTAGGTGATTCATTAATCTACTATATATACTTTGACATTTGTATTTTTGTACTTTTTTAGTTTTTTTTTTTTGTAATATCATTTGAAGATGGATTCTGGATTTCTTATTGACATGAATTGCATGTAATTATTTTTAAACAATTTTTTGGCATGTAAGAATCCCTTACCAATAAATGAATATGAATAATATAAATAGCCATTGATTTTTTATAGTGATTTTTTTTATATGATCCCTATTTATTTAATTTTGAACACACCATGATGTTAATATAATCAAGCATGAAAAGGAAACTGCATATGCTAAATAAGAAAATTACAATTACGGGTTAAACAACAAAGCAGAAGATTATTTAGATTGATTTTCATATAAGTTTTTAATTACGACTGCCTCTGTGGCGCAGTGGAAGTGTATCCGACTGCTACGCAAGAGTTTGTGGGTTCGATTCCCACACGGGACACCACTTTGTGTGATCAACAAATTGTTGATCCGAGTCTGGGTGTACTTTGTGTTCGTGACTTGTATGTTTGTGAAGTCTCCCTCGACACAGGGCTTGTACCCTACTGCGGGAGTCGTTTTTTTTTCTGTAACAACAACAACAAATTTTATTTATTTTATTATTATTTCTATGATGGCATTCCTGCAGAATTAAACGAAAGGCTCTCAAAGTTTGTGACAGAAGAAACAAAGACGTTCCACAACAGCCGAGATGGCAAGCTCATTGACCAGCTCAAAAACTCAGAGATCAACGTGGAAGGTGTCATCAAGAACTGGGAGAAAGCATTCAAAGACAATGTTATGGAGTATGCAGAACAGAAGGGCACTTCTGACGAGGAGGTGTTTGCTGCAGCGTACCATAAGTTGGTACACTCTCCTGCGCTTGAAACTATACTGCAGGTGGAGAACTCGTATGCCAAGACTGTGATGAACACTCTAGAGAACAGGGATGAGGACATAAAGAAGCTGACTGACAGGTAAGGCTTGATTTTTTTATACTTTTGAGGTCGTTTTGAGAGAAAAAACTTTAAATACTATAACTCTTTGGGTCACTCTCAAAAATATTTAGAGAAGGCTAGGTCACAAGCTGACTGGATAGTAGTTTGTGACCATGGTGTGCCTAAAACAAGACAAACATAAGGTAAATACATACCCAGTTTAAATGTGATTATTTCTGTGTTGAATTGTGTACTATTTATATGTTAGGCAAACCGAAGAAATGGAAGAAAAAATAAAGCAGTTAAACGTGTCAACCACGGAGGAACAGATCAACGAGCTAGCGGGCGCGCACTTCGAGCAGCAGGCGCTGGTGGCGGGGCGCTGGGGCTCGCAGCTGGACGCGCTGCGCCAGACGCAGCGCGCGCAGCACCGCGCCTGGCTCATGACCACGCTCGAAGAGTACCAGAGCACTTCCGCGCTTAACACGCCCAGGTATCATTACCTTTCATTTTACACTACGAAGTCGCAGACTTTAGGTCCGCGACTTTGTTGGGTTGAAAAAAAAAATATCCCAAGAGAACATTTCTTCGGGATAAAAAATGGCATATATGTGCCATTCCAGTCTATTATCTATCTTCCAAATTTCATTAAGATCCATTGAGCCGTTTTGACGTGATTGAATAACAAACATCCATCCATACATCCAAGTTTCGCATATCAGTTTAGATAGGAGGCTTTATCAAAACTGGTAGACCACTTTTTTGGCACTTTAACATGTAGGATCGACTTTTCACAAGAGTAGTATTTTGCTTCCTGTAATAAAGATTTTTTACTATCTACTCTTTATTCATTGTAAAACCATGTTAAATTACATTTTTAAATATACTTATAAAAAAAAAACAAATATATTTAAAAATATTATTATTATTCTCTTTATTAATCTTGTAACTTATCAATTACATTTTTAAATATAAATAAAAAAATACTTTTAAAAATATAAACAATAGTGCCCCACCTACCGGACCAAGCTACCGGTGGTTATGGTCCCAGAGAAAAAACAAAGTTGGTTATTATTGTAATGAATGAACCTTATCTTTTAAATTATTAAGACTTAGTAGCTTAGGTCTTAATAATTTAAAAGATAAGGTTCATTCATTACGATAGTAATTATTGCCCTAGTATAAAATAATTTACTTTTACTGTAGTTACCTAACCAAATCACGCAATCATGGAACACGACAAATCAGTGACAGAGCGAGTGCTTCGTGATTTCATGTCCGGGAACTATGTCCGTGTGTGCGATCGTGGAGAGCGTTTACTATGAAGATTACGTTTTGTTTGCTTACGGTTTGTTCTTTGTGTTAAAATGTAATTATTTGAAGTTAGCCTCATACCGCCGTTCCCCAGCAACTCTCCCCTGGCCACGTTCTCCCCGGACGCGGGCCTGCTGCCGGCGGCCGCGCCGCCCGCGGGCCCGCGCCTGGAGGAGAGCTTCACCATCCACCTCGGCAGCCAGCTCAAGCAGACGCACAACATCCGCATCGTCGCCATGGACCTCATGGACCTGTGCACTGTCAAGTGAGTGGAATACCTACTTATTAATAGACGATGATATTATTTTTGTTAGCGTTCATCGTCATCATTATGGTCACCCATTGCTATGGTGGGTGTGGTTTCCGCACTTACTCCTAGATGTGGACCATTGTGCGTGAGCCGTGGTGGCCGTTACTCCAACCAGCTCACCTCCGTCCAGAAATTGATCTACTTTTCCAAATTTCTCAGGGTATATGTTAGTGACCTTAGCGACCCCAAGGTCTCTTTTCGGATCTGTGCGACGCCGGTGCAGCGTTTCAACAACGAATCCCCGCGCCTGTCGCGCCACTGTGCGCACGTTTACAGTGACTACAATACAAACTAAATATTAGAGAAATTTGTGTTTTATAAACTGTGATTGGTGCATTTGTTTAATTTTCGATTCTCTGTTACTCCTAAAATGTTTAAACATGTTGTCACCTCCCGGTGGCAGGTCAGAGAAAGAAACAAATATATTTCCCACATTGCCGCCGTTCAGTGTGTTTACCTGATTCGACAATAGTGACCCCTCGACCAATAAAAAGACGCGTGCGCAGTGTCATCGTTGCAAAACAAAACACTGCAATCGGACCGAATCATGTCTATCTACTCTGATTTATGACGATTATTGTAATTACCGAGATACGTATGTATAGTATGCTGAACAGTTACACCTACTTACCATTACACATTGACCATTTATTTACGTCTCTACACAACACTATTTTCAATATCAGACATACCACTACATGGCATCGGTCTCGCAATCGTGAGGTCGCGGGTTCGAATCCTACCCATTATACTACCGGCGTGGAGGGGTTAACAAGATTGTTAGTAATGTGCGACTCAATCCCACATTGTTAGTTATCTTTTAAATATATATATATATAGCCGCCACCCACATAGCTTTTCTCAAGAACTGCAATTTCCATAACGTGCCATCGCTGTCATAAGTACTACAATAAGACTCCGATAAGTAATGCTTAAACCACAATTTAAAATTCCATCATTTAAACCATATACGTATGTAAAAATCGGTATTTACATAATATATCAGTTGCAGAGGTCCTGTCTAATAGAAGGCTGTTATTAAATCACAAACACAAAAAACATCAGAGGCATCGGTAAAAACTTTGATAGTTCATCCACGCTCCTTGCTAGAAGTAGAACACCTTGGGTCATGGTCATGCTAACAAAATGCTGGTTATTACACCTCTCGCCCATATCCACGTTCCACGGCTACTCGTCTTGCTTGATACGACCCGCCATAGTACCCAAAATGAGGGCGTTGTGGTATATTTTAATTTATGTCATAATGTATCTGCAACAGAACACGGTCAACAAAGACACGGTTGTTATCGCCATTTATCGTCCGCCCTCAAATCACGACGTTAGTCTATTTTTATACTCTTTAAATAACTTACTTTCATATAACATAAAATAATTTAATACTGCGACTGAATACTTTATAAGCACCCTAACTTCTATAATATCATCGAACTGTACCCTCAAAGTAGCCCCAAATCATAAAACTAAACTTAAAAAGCCCTGGATGACGCCAGGACTACTAAAATGCCTTAAATACCGTGATGATTTGCACCTCAAGTTAAATCACCTGATAATGAAATTATCAAAATCAATTGCAAGCGCTACCGAAACTATTGTTCATCTTTGCTGAAAACTGCTAATCGCAACTATGATAAGACTTTAATATATAAAGCACAAAACAATAGTAACAAGCTATTGGTTGCTGTCACACCAATCAAACACTCTGCTAAACAAAGGTCCCACGCAGATGTGCTTCTTTCAGAAACTAAGCCCAAGCAGTCTCGGACATCCATCCGTAAATGAACTCAACTATTATTTTGTTAACATCGGACGCACCTTAGCCAAAAATAAACAGCTGACCAACGATCCATACCCAATGCAAGAAGAAACTATCCCGCGGCGATGCAGCTTAATGCTGTTAGATACTGACGCACGTGAAGTAGAACAAATAATCAATAACCTTCGGAGCGATTGCGCGACGGGTTCTGATGGGATAGCTGGTTATTTTATTAAATTATATAAGAATTAATTCACGCAATGGTATATACCGTCCACAAGAGAGGAGACAAAGATCAATTAAACAAGTACAAGCCAATTTCTATTTTACCTACACTATCAAAGATTCTAGAGTGATTAATGAATACCAGCTAGTGCAATATCTAGATTCCAATCAAATGTTGTCTTCATCCCAATACGATTTTCGGTCAGGTGTGTCCACGAGCAATGCAGCCTTGGATCTAACTGACTCCATTGTCAGAAAACTGGATACACGTCATAAGGTAATAGGCATTTTTCTAGACTTCGCGAAAGCTTTCGACACGATATCTGTGCAGTACAGCTTTAGGGACATTTGAGTGATGCCAATACTCTCCAATTTGTTTTGTTAATAGGGACAAAATAAATTGGAGAGTATTGGCATCAAAGACTCAAATGTCCCTAAAGCTGTACTGCACAGAGATCGTGCCGAAAGCTTCCTATTACCTTCGGAGCCCTACAGGGCAGTATCATCGGCCCTACATTATTTCTCAGAAGCTCCTAAATGGTTCAATCTTTACATATCAGGACAAAACAAAATATCTCACCTTCTCATTACAAGCTTCAGGGAAACCACCCCTTTCACGTTATGCTCTGAGAGCTTTCTCTTACAACCCTTTTCAGCAGACAACGTGCAATTAACCTAATCTTGTACAAACTGTATTACTTACTTGGGTACCTGGGTAGTGTACTAGTGTGTAGTGTAATCAGGTACCAAGCAAGCAGTTTATAATATCAATATGCTTATACTTCCAAAAATATTAGAATTATGTCTTAAAGATTTGTCAATAAATATAAAAATAAAATATGATAAGTAAACTAATTTAATAAAATATATTAAATTTGGTTTCATATGTATCATGTCAATTGTTGCATAATGTTATTATATTTAAACATATTCAAATAATATAATAATTTTATTTTATTCGGGGTAACAAACAATTGCAATATATAAATAATAGTTAACAATTTCCTTATTTCTAATTATTTATTTATTTATTTATTTAAAACTTTATGCACAAAGTTGTACAAAGGTGGACTTAATGCTAAAAGCATTCTCTGCCAGTCTACCTTAGGGTGATGTAGAAATGGAATGTGTAGGTGCAGTAACCTAATTGTAAAATAAGAACTTCCTTATTATTCTTACATAATACACAAATAAAACAATATAACTATACAATAATATACATACTTACAAAATACATACATACATACAGTGAAATTAGTCTCGAGAAATTTTTGCATATGTAGTGGTGTGTATGTTACTTAGATATTAGAGCGCGTTTCCACTATATCGTTCTGGCCCTTACAAAAATGTTTCAATATCCTAACATTACTATTTAATTTAATACTTATCCCTAGCAACACTCTGATTTTTGTTTTCAATAAAAACAAGTTTTTATTTTAAAGAAAAAGGTTTTGACTTTATTAAAAAAAATATGTCATTCAATTTTACGTCCTTGAGCAAACGACAAGGCGACTACCGTGAAACAATAAAATATCGTGTCGTTCTTTAGATGATAGTAGTTTAGCTATAGGTAAAAAGTTTTGACCATAATAATTACGAAACAAAACAAATAAATAAATCGTCACTTGATAGTGGAAAGTGGAAACACGCACAAAACCAGAATAAACCAGTTTACTCTGTCCGCAGGTGCCACGTGCAGTCTGACGTCAGTCGCTTGATACCGTTAGAACATAAAGCACGCATTTCATTAAAAAATTATAATTATTAGATACGTAGTAGTTTCATTGTGAAATTTTGTATTTGTTGATTGTTGTTATTGTTTGTTATTATTGTTAAAATATTTGTTGAAGTGTTTAATTTCAAGTGTGTAAGTGTTGTATCTTTATATTGATAATTCAAAATGGCTCCAGTGTTAAAACATGGTCGAGGCAAGCCTTTGACTTCTCAAACTAAGGAAGTTTTGTACTGTTTGTACAAATATTTCGAAAATGAGTGTAATAACAACCCGAGCAGTATTATGACCCCCACTCAATTAGTTGCTAAATCAACAGGAATTTCAATAGCATCCGTCAGAAAGGTAGTATCAGAAAGCAAATGTCGTCCTTCAGATCAGGAAGTAACATTTAAATCTCCTAAAAAGAAACCGAATCGTAAACCTACAATAGTAATCGATAACTTTGATCAGCAAGTTATCAGAAGAACAATTCATGACTTCCACATCACAAATAAAGAAGTTCCCACTTTAAAAACTTTGCACTCAAAATTGAAAGAAGATATCGATTATAAAGGTTGTGTCAGCACGTTACGAAAACACGTCATGTCATTAGGTTTTAATTGGAAGCAAACAGAAGATAACCGGAAACTTCTTATGGAAAAACACGAAATTAGATACTTGCGAATTAATTATTTGATGAAAATTGCTGAATATCGTGAACAACGCCGACCAATTGTTTACACCGACGAAACATATATACATACATCACATACCCTCTCGAAATCTTGGTCAGATGGAAGCACTTCAGGTTTGAAGCAACATATATCGAAAGGCAACCGCTTAATCATTGTTCATGCCGGTGGTATCGATGGCTTTATACCAAATGCATTGCTTATGTTTAAAGCCGACCAAAAAAGTGGAGATTACCACAACAATATGAACTATGACAACTATTCAAGGTGGATTCAAACTCAATTAATACCCAACTTACAACCAAATAGTGTTGTTGTTGTTGACAACGCACCATATCATAACTCAATACAAAATCCTGCACCGAATAGTAATTCTAGAAAACAGCAAATGATAGACTGGCTGACATTTCGAAACATTGAGCATTCATCCACGTTGCTTAAGCCTCAATTATATGAACTGATTCTGCAAAACAAGGCGAGATTTATAGAGTACAAGATAGACGAAATATTACGACAGCACGGTCATACTGTGCTGCGTTTACCACCATACCATCCGGAGTTTAATCCTATAGAAAATATATGGGGGATAGTGAAAACATATGTCGCAAAAAAGAATGTCGCAATGAATATGAAGGTTATAATGTCATTAGCTGAAGAAAAAATGAACGCCATAACTGTAGAGGAATGGAGAAAAGTTTGTTTGCATGCTATTGAGGAGGAAAGCAAATATCAGGGTAGAGACGCAGCTTTAGACACAATATCAGAACGAATCATAATTAATTTAAATAATTCATCTGATGAAAGCGAGGATGGGGATGATTGTGATATGCCTGGGGTTGATGAATTATTAGAATAAAACATTTATGGCCGGAGAACACCTAATTCATACACGTCTTCACTGAAGTGAAAACCGGCATTCAATGCTTGTAATGTTTGGAACTGGCTTGTCTGCCTCATACAGTTCCATAGATTACAATGCGGTGGATACACATTTTCACGACCGTATTAGTACGTAGTGCGTATGCGTAGACGTGCACGCATTTGGTGTGCTCCAGCCACAAACGTATATTACCTTTAAAACAATAAAAACTAAAAATAAAATGTTGTTTTTTTATTTGCTGACCATACACTATAATAGTCTCGGCGAACCTTGATCCCTATGACACTGACAGTTATTCCCACGACACAACCTTGTAGTAGCGTCACCGTTATATTATAATCGAATTGGCGGTGTCTAAAAATGATATTTATTAATTTTAGGCAGATATATGCAATTACAATAATATCCCGTTAGAATTATAATAATTATTAACACTTACAAGAAATTATCTCAATCAGACTTTACGTTGACGTCCTGCAAAAGTTACTCCGTTTGGAAGATATCGACTAGTGCGGAAAAGTATCGATAAACAAATATCGAAAATGGAAACGAGTGTACAAAATACATCAATAGAGTACCTACGCTCTTAGTGTCAGATTTATAATCATTTAAGTTGTTTGCGATAATAAAATAAAGGAGATTTAACAAATTTATTGTATATACCTACTCAAATAAAACAAAAGCGGTTTATTTATGATTTTTTAATATACATTAATCTGAATCTGACAATGATGTCACCGATTGCGTCTCAGACTCGGAATCCGAACTGCAGCTGCTTTCTCCTATGTTTATTAAAAACGGCTGGTCTACTATATTGTCGTATCGCACGTCTCGATTCCAATCATCTAAGCATAGTTTTTTCGTCTTTTCAACCACTTTCCTCCAATTGTCCGGAGTCACTTGACTACATGCCTCTTGTAGCAACGTAAGCATTTTATTAGCTGTGAATGGCGGAGTGGTGTTAAGCCTGGCTGCACAACCTGAAACAATAATGGTTTAGATTGAAAATGATGCAAAGTCAAAGAGCGAGATCGGGGTAAGTACATTTACTTTAAATAGTACTAGCCGACTAGACAGTCACCAGTGACCTAAATAAAAACATGTTAAAATAAATACAAATCAACCCACCTTTGATCTGCGCCCATATCATTTCGATTGCATTATATTGGCAGTGGTAGGGCGGTAGCCGAATCACGGTGTGCCCTTTTGATTTTGCCATCTCATCCAAGAAATATTTCTTCTTTGTTTGCTGTTTATGAAGGTTCAACAATCTAACTAATTCCTTTTTCAGCATTTGAGTATTAGCTGCCACACCATTGTTTTGCAGCCACTCTATTATTTCGCCTTTATTGTTGTTCGCGGTAGGCGCTTTATTAATTTGCACAGAGTGGTATGGGGCGTTGTCCATTAAAATGTAGTGGGGCTCGTTTAAATTGTCTAATAGTTTTGTGAACCATTTCTTGAAATTCTCAAAATTCATCTCTTCGTGATAATCACTTGTTTTCACGGATTTGAAGGCCCACAAGCAGTTAGGTACAAAACCTTTGGCTGTGCCAGCGTGGCAAATAATCAAACGCTGGCCCTTGCCTTCTGGTGCTTTGGTACAGGATTTCTCTGTGTCGTCTGTCCATGTTTTGGAGACTGAGTGATTGGCGTTGAGCCACGTTTCGTCCAGATAAACCACCTTGTCCCAGTTCTCGATGTTTTTTATTTGTCGTAGAAAATCACACCTCATCAATCCAATGTCCTTCCGCTCCATTATCACTTTTCTTTTGTCACACTTCCCATAACGAAATCCACATTTTTTTATAACCTGTCTGAGAGAAGTGAATCCACCTTTAAATAAATCAACCGATTTCAGCGACGCTAATAATTTTGTGCAAGTCGGCAGTTCACCTCGAAAATAATAGCCGTAAATATGGTTTCGTATCGCTGCCATGTCGAAATCATCGGGGTTAGTTACGGGTCGTGCCCTATTATGTTTTTTCTTCTTTGGAGTTGATAGTTTGTTCTCCTCCATCGACGATTCGCCGAACTTCTCCTTTGTAATTCGGGAAACGGTAGCTTTGCCAATTCCCAAAGCATCAGCAACACGGTCGCGTACGTTGTCAAGTGGCAACAAAGGTCCGCCATTTTGTAGTTCGCGAGCAAAATAGTCACGCAAGCGTACAACAAACTCCCGCGTTTCACTGTTGAGTACAGTTTTTCTCAGTCTTTTCGGCATTTTGAAACACCAACAAAAACAAAACAGCAACAATAACAAAAACAGAAAACAACAATAGTAACAAACAAAGGATTCCGATGACACAACAAAACACGTGGCGCATACAAGACTCGTACTGGCGTAGCGAACTGACAGTACTAGCGTAGTGACAGATCAGATAGTGTTGCTATAACTAAAATTTTAATTCACATTAAAATTATACAGTCCGACCATGTTACCTCTGCATCGGAATATTGGCAACCCCATATACAAATACACGGATACTTGTAAATATAACAAGCATTATAATTATAGTAATGTAGATTATATTTTAAAAACATGTTTATCGATGTGGCTGAATGCAAGTCACGCCTTTGCCTATAAAAAGTTGCGATATATCGACACGACCCGTCACTAGTATGAACTGTCATAGGGATCAAGGTTCGCCGAGCTGATTTATACTACAAACGCAAAAATTTCTTCAAGCTAATTTACCTGTATATACCTACATACATAACTATACAATAGTATACATACTTACAGCAATACATACATACATACATAAATAAATACATAGATACAGACTAATATTTATGTTACTAATGTTGTGATGATTTAGCTGATCCATCAAGGAATAAAGTGCGTACCTTCCATTTAAAATTAAGGCGATTGGGTGCCATCCTAATTTCGGGGGGCAGGGCATTCCAGAGAGAAACAGATTGAACTATAAAAGAGCATCCGACGAATCCAGAAGAATGAGCAGGGCATAAAAGAAGTAGATTGTCGGAAGATCGAAGATCTCTACTGTGATTTGAGTGCAGGTACTGAAAGTAGGAAGTCAAGTAAGAAGGGGCAGTAGGAGAATTAAGAATAGAATAGAGTGTAGTGAGAGCGCGTAAACTATGTCGCTGGCGAATCTATATCTTATTTGACTAATCACACAACCAGCCCCGTTATCCACAAAGTAATAACTACAAAGAAATATTCATAGCATAGTGAAGAGTAAGATGACAACTGAGTTAAGATTATACATTTTGCAAAATAAATTGTTTAAATTTTGAAGGTGATGGTGTTCAAGCGGTCGGAAAGCACATCATCTTGCGTCAGTGATGGTTTGATGGGGCGTGTCTTATCAAGGAGTCACAAAGCTACATTTTTGTGAAAAACGAGTCAAAACTTCAGCCAAAGTGTATCAAGAGACAGTCTTGGATCGTGTTATGAAACCTCTCAGCAATACACATTTAAAAATGTACCGAGGACTTTCCAGCAGGACTCTGCACCTGGTCACAAGGCACGAACTACCCAAGCCTGATTTGAAACCAAAACGTTCCGGACTTTATAAGAGCTGAAGACTGGCCCTCACCTCAACCCTTTAGACTACGAATGATCTCAGTTTTAGAGGACATGGCTTGCTCTAAACGACACGGCGACATTGAGTCTCTTAAATAATCTCATGAGCAAGGAGTGGCGAAATTTCCCATGGAAACAATGCATACATCCATAGATTCGTGGCCAGACAGATTAAAGGCCCGTATAAAAGCCAAAAGTGGCCTAATTGAATAGAATATTGTTTTTATTTTATTTTTTGCTAAGACTTTAATAAATATGTACATATAAGTTTTAATAATATTATATTATTTCATAAAAAAAATACATTTTCATTTGTAACAGAACTCATCGCCGGACTGTTTATTTTACCTTTGTCAAACTGGCTGTGTGTAATATACATATGTGTGAAATAAAAATCTTAATCTGAAATAGGACATTTTTTAAATGTTATGTGTTGTTCCAGTTTTTTTTTAATCATTGGTTAATACAAACAAAAAAAACCGAGCAAGTGCATGTCGGGCCATGCACAATATAGGGTTACGTATTCGGGTGGGGGAGGCGGTCCGAGGCTTAAGAAGTGGGTTTTGTGTTGTTTTTGTTTCATACTTATAACGTTACTAGCTTTCGCTCGCGGCTCCGCCCGCGTGAATGTCGATTTTCGCGATGAAAACTATCCTATGTCCTTTTTGCCAAACTTCTTGGCAGTATATGAT
Source organism: Herminia tarsipennalis (assembly GCA_945859575.2). NCBI lineage: Eukaryota > Metazoa > Arthropoda > Insecta > Lepidoptera > Erebidae > Herminia > Herminia tarsipennalis. The sequence goes on from OX243855.2 coordinate 20,375,173, forward strand.
TAGGTATAAATGAGACAAAAGATGTAGTATAGTCTGGTTATAATTATCCAAAGGTGCATCTTATATACTAACGACTTCGTGTTGATAACAGATAGTAGAAACATTTAATAGATACTGAACGTGCGATAAGGAACATAAGATTGTGATGTAGATTGTAGATACAGCACAAAGATATTGTACTGTAACAGTACACCCCCCTTTAAAAAAAATTTATGGTAGGTAATAGTGTTTACAATATAAATTTGACCTAGACCTTACTAGTTATTTGCTGATGTATATAAATAATAATGCTATTGTACGCGGTGGAATTTGATGACGCCTGTTGTGGTGTGATTTGCTGACGTCTGTAATTTTGACTTAGCTGTTGCACGAGTGTTTATTATTTTTTTCCGTTAAACTCTTCATTCTTCTGTCCAGTGTTTTCATTATGCCGTAAATTAGGATCACGCCGATTGTTAAAATAATCTGTCCCATTGCAGCATTTCTTGTCCACCGTAAGTCCTCCTGGATCAGGTTACGGAGTTGGTCCGCTTCGTTTTGATTGAGGCAATTGTCCGTATTGTATGTTATCTGGTCCTTAGAACTTTGATTTCCCATTTTAGATGTCTTGTTGTTACGAGTAGTTGTGAATTAATGGTATATGTTAAGATCTATGTTAATATATATACGAATAGCTTGCTTATATCAGCGATTTTTTATAGACGTACTACTGGCTTTACTTTACGTCCCGATCGTGTAGTGTACGTGTGTGAATGCCTGTCGCAATCCTTTGAATCTGGCACGTAGTTTGATTCGTCATTGATCATGAAAGCTGGTTTCAATCTATCAATTGATATCACTGTCTCTTTATCCCTAATTCTAATGCAAAATGTTTTATCTGTTTTACTAATTACTGGGTAGGGTCCTTCATACGGCGGTGTCAGGGCTTTCTTAATTCTATCACACCGAACAAATACGTGTGAGCATTCTTTGAGTTCGGGATGCACAAATATAGCTTGATTGTGTTTTTTTCTTTTCGGAATTGATGTCATTTGTGTGATGTCCTTTTGAATTTGTTTTACAAACTCTTCGTACGTTGATAACTGTGCTGCTGATGACTCAAAAAATCCTCCAGGGAGTCGTATTGGCGTTCCATATGTCATCTCTGCTGAACTATAACCTGTGTCTTCTCGCAAGCTACTCCGCAACCCGAGTAAAACTGTTGGAATTTCTTTTAACCAATTTTCGTTGGATTCTCTTGTCATTAACGCCGCCTTTAAAGTTCTATGAAATCTCTCTATCATTCCATTGGATTGTGGATGATAAGGTGTTGTCCTAATTTTATGTATTCCCAAAAATTGTGAGAGTGACTCAAATATTCTTGATTCAAACTGTCGGCCTTGATCCGTAGTAATGCGCAATGGACATCCAAAACGAGTAACCCATCCTTCGAAAAGTGTCTTGGCTACTGTTTCTGCAGTTATATCTTCTACCGGAAATATTTCGGGCCATGACGTACAATCGGCCTACTCGGCGGTCGTACACCCTTATGGCTATAATGGCTTGCGAGAAACGTTCGCTCTCTACGTAAGCGGACTCACACAGGCACATCTGCGCCTTATCGGATGCAAGGAGGCGGGGTCCTTGTTTTTTTTAGTGCATTGCGTTGTTGTTGTGCATATTTCGAGCCGATTAGACAGTTGTAAATACATACTAATAAAGGATTGTGACTTTTGTTGTAAGCGCGCTTTTTGCAGTTGCGCGAAATAGCAATGAATTATTTTATTGTAATACATACAAATCTACATTAATATTATAAATAGTTTATTTATATATTTATTCGTTTGTGTTGTTGAAATTGTAAAGAGGTAGTTTAAAGCTTGAAGAGGAATATAGTATATTTTGCCTCAATACTATTATACATATGGAATTGTGGACGGAGGTACGGGAAACTGTTAGCTTTTAATATTTTTATGAATTACGTTTTGATTTTTAATCTATCTTTTCAAAAAATATGAGTTAGTAGAGGGGTTTAAAACTAGTGCCTGTAATTTATGAACTAGAACCTATTTTCGATGTTTTATATTGTGCGTATGTTTTAGTATGATTCTGTTAAGTAGGATTATCGAAATTATTTAATTTAATTTTTGTAAAATTATTTTGCATTTTTGATACATATCCATACTAATATTATAAATGCGAAAGTAACTCTGTTTGTCTGGCTGTCTGTTAGGCTTTCACGCTCAAACAGCTATACCGATTTAGATGAAATTTGGTATAGAGATAGTTTGAGTCCCTGGGACATCCACGCGGGCGGAGCCGCGGGCTTAAGCTAGTAATATATGTTTCAATAATGCGAAATGATCGTTTTGTAACAAATATGTTACAAAACGATCATAAATATTTTTCACATATGTATTTAAGTTATTTACGTCTTCATTTTGGCTTGCCCCACGTAAGTATTTAAGAGGTAATTTGATGCAACTATGAGTTCTATGATTAATCTATACTTATATTTTTTGAGAGTTTGTTTGTATGTTTGAACACGATAATCTCGGGAACTATTGGGTCAAATTGAAAAAAATATGTTACTGTTGGATAGCCTATTTATCGAGGAAGGCTAAAGGCTATATAACATCACGCTACAATCAATAGGAGCAGAGCAGCAATGTAAAATGTTGAAAAACGAGGAAAATTTAAGCTGACGGAGTTTGCTGGTCTTCGTCTGCTTCAGACAGCTAGTATGCTATATATAGTTGTTCCCAGTGACTTTGCTCGCGTATATCTTGATTCGAGTGAATCATCCTACATCCTTCACCTGTTTTAAAACCTATATTATTTTGTAAGTTCTCTGTTATAAGTATTTTATCTAAATTTAATTTCAAATAATCATTGGATTGATTTAACGAAATAAAGATATTTGAAATTTAAAATTTAAATCGGGCTAGTAGTTTCAGGGTTAACCTCTACATACAACTTTAACTCTTTAATATTAATAGTATGTATGGTTTTAATTCAGCAAGTTATATTTAATTTTTAACCACTAATTATTTTAATAGAAATAAATGTATTACCTGGAATGAGGGCAAGAAATAAGGAAACGAGTAAATTGTTATATTAATTTTATGGATCAGTCAAACAATTCCATTACACATTTAGTACTTAATTATACTTTAAATTGTAGATGAGGTATGCAAACTAAAACAATAACGATATATTTTTAATATTAAATTATTATTTTACCATGCTATATAATAATAATAATAATAATAATAATATCTAGGGACAACTCACACAACGCGATCTGATCCCAAACTAAGCAGAGCTTGTACTATGGAAACCAGACAACTGATAAACATACTTATATATTTCTAAATATACATATTATAGATAAATAACACCCAGACACAGAATAAACCATCGTGCTCATCACACAAAGTTTTATCCTGGGTGGGGATCGAACCCACGACCTCTTGCGTAGCAGTCGGATACACTCCCACCGCGCCACAGAGGCAGTCAATAGTCATCAAAGTGCTTAATTACCAATTACTTTATCAATAAATATTATAGTAATAACGTCTTAGTTAGTGATAATAGTCAGTTTCATTAAATTTTTAAATTTATTGCCTCTGTGGCGCGGTGGGAGTGTATCCGACTGCTACGCAAGAGGTCGTGGGTTCGATTCCCACACGGGACACCAATTTGTGTAATCCACAAATTGTTGTTCCGAGTCTGGGTGTACTTTGTGTCCGTGACTTGTATGTTTGTTAAGACCCCGCGACACAGGGCTTGTACCCACGACTGCGGGAGTCGTCTTTTTCAAATTAAGTAACAATGTATGAATTAATGTATTATCTCAGATGCTAGCTTATATTTATTACAGTAAAATAACCAATAAGTTTAATTTAGAATGCATTTTAAAATAATTACAAACATTTAATTTCAATACAATCTATTGGCTCTTCCGTCAATAAATATTAACTCTCCTGGAACATCAGCACTCATCTACCCCCACATATTAACAATAATTCGTCCTCACATTCACACTTTCAGATTCACATTTCTGGGCTTGTATCTAGTATTTATTTTTAAAAAATCGTCTGAAAATTTTGCGTGTGATAAATCATAACCTCTGTACTCTCGAGCGAAACGCACTCCTGCTTCTTCTAGGTCCTGGCCTAATTTTTGTAGCGGAATAATGCACACATTTCTTATAGCCTGCATGCCGCAGTCAAATAGTCTAGCGAACGTCGACGTCTTGGTAAATGGCTGCACTTCGTATGTGCTAACCATTTTCGTTACGCGATCCGACGTTAAAAGAGTCCTCCTCAGCATCCCGCTTTATCCAAAGACACGCTGTAAGCTCTCTGAAAAAAAATAACAAGTTAAAATAAATGTATAAAAGATCTTCGATACCTATTCATTAAAAGTTTGAATGAATAGAACAGTAAGTCAAGCACATTTTTAAAAATGTGTTATTTCATTATACTTAATATTATTTCTTTACAAATCAACAGACAATGAACGAGTTGTTACTGATAAAATTAGATAATAGTTCTTAAACAGTTGAAATATGATTGAAAATAGAATATGCGTTATTATGAGAAGCTACCGTTTGCGAAAACAAATTCGCATGCAAACTATTATCAATCCTATTCGATTGATTTTAAAGATGATAATTGCCATAAGCGTTTCCAGTTTTAGGACATTTACTGTGCGTAGGTATCATGAACCTATTTTTTCGGCAAATATATTTATGGCACCTGGAATTACTGAACCGTGGGAAAGCAAAAACGTATTGCATGCATACTATTTTCAGTTCTTGTGTAACGATTTAAAGACGATAATCGATTAAAGGATTCTCAGTTGTACAACTTTGACTATGGGGATCATAAATCTATTGTTTTATCAACACAATATACGTTTTATGATGCCTAAAAATTACTAAAACGTGGGAAGAAAACAATTTATTTTGTCAAAAGTAAGAATGAGGATTTTCAATACTTCGAAAAATTGAACATAATTTATTTTGTTTAAACATAAATATTTTAAAAAGAATTATACATGACATCTTTAATGTGAGAAAAATAAAAATGAAACACTATGATTTAATAAGGGTGGATTTAAGTATAAATCATAGAAAAAAAATATAAGTGTATAAAAGCACGAAATTCCTACTCTTCACATATCAGTTGAGACAGCCTTTTATATGTTGCCACTCGTTCTACAAAATAGTTTTTGTTCCGATTAGTACTACGTTTCGTTAATATATTTCAGATTAATTGAACGAGTGAAAGTCTAGTTCCAAGAAGTTCACCTTTAAAAAATATACGAATTAGCAAGTGACTCAGAACGCCACGTTTAAAGTAAACTAAATGTAAATATTATTGGACATCAACAAATATAAATGAACTTTTACTTTACATTGATTTATGAAAAAGACATTAACGGTTTATGAATTTATAATAAATCATTTTTATTATTATTTATTTGTTGAATAATCATAAGTAGTTCTAAACCTATGTATGATAATAAAATATTTAAATATATTTTTTAAAATAAAATTGCTTATTTTCTTATCATTTCGGTAGTAAATTAGTAGAATGATTTTTCGACAATCATCGTTATATTTGATTATATTTACATAAATGTTTAATAAATTATGCACTTAAATCTTTCTCACCCATTGCACCGTCTATTAACAAAAACCATTTAATAGTTATTGTTTTTTTTAAAATTATATACGAAATAAATACATTTCGTAAAATTCAAATAATAAGTTTATATACTTAAAATATTAGGAATAAATAACTGCGATTGATGAAATAACTAACCCTAATGTCTGCCATCATCATTGAGAATATTATTATATTATAACAACGAAACAAACCTTAGCTATGAAATTAACCATCGTCTTTGGAAATATTGATTATATTATTATTTGGTCTCCCCCAATTACTTTTTAACCAATAGCCAATTCTATTGTTAAACATAATTTATAATTATTGTAATAAAATATACGAGTAATTTGAATTTGACTTACCGTAACATTGGTAAAGGTTTGAATCCTTGGCCATGAAGATCCAAAATTTTATTCACGGTTTAAATTTCGGTTAAGTAATTGTGAAAACTCACTGAGGTCAGCAAGAAAGCATCCAACAGTTCAGTAAAACACAGCCACCGTAGGTAAACAGATGAAGAAGAAACTGTCCACTAATTCACACCACAAGTCAACGAGAGTTCTATCAGTAGTCAACGAAGTGGCAATAGGAATCCGTAAACAGAACAAGTCGTGAGCAAAATACAGTAAACATGCGCGCGTCATCATACAAGGAAGTGCAAATTGCAACTAAGTTAAATAAAATGTTTTATGTTCCCGTTGGTTAAGGTGTGGACCTTAGCCCCGTCCTAATTGGTTGAAAGTAAAATGTGGGAGTGGTTTTTGCGTTTGTGTGTGTGACCGAACCGTTGTGAACCGCTCATAGCAAAATATTTTCAGGTGGTCGAGCATCAAGTGGGCCGATTGTACAACGATCTATGATTGTGATTAAATATCTCTTCCCTTGTGAAATCGGAAGTGGTCCGACGATGTCAATATGTAAATGTTCAAAACGTTGCGCTGTCATAAATGTACCAGGAGGTGATATCGTGTGTCGTTGTATTTTTGATTTTTGGCAGGCTATACATGATCTACACTAATTATTGATATCTTTGTTCATATACGGCCATAAATACCTTTGGGTTATCATTTTTCTCGTAGTTCTTTTTCCTGGATGGCTCATACCATGAATGGTATCGAAAATTTGTTTGCGAAAATGCTTTGGTAAGTAGGGGCGGCTTTTTCCAGTAGACGTGTCGCAGGTGATGTTTATTGTGGAACCCGGAAGCGTAATGTTTTTGAATTTTAATCTTTTATTGTCATGTAATTTACTTAGTTCATTATCTGTTGATTGACATTTTTCCAATTCAGCGTAATCGATAGGTGATGGCACGTATATTTCCTCTATTCGAGATAAGGCATCGGCGGTAATATTGTCACGTCCGCTTATGTGTTGAATGTTGGTACTGTATTGTGAAATGAAATCTAACTGCCGGACCCGTCGCGGTGTATCGTTTGATGATGGTTTTTGGGAGAAATAAAGGTCGGTGATCCGTAAATATTGTAAATTCTCTTCCCTCGATTAATCTGTGAAAATGTTTGACGGCCATGTATATTCCTAACAGCTCTCTGTCAAATGTAGAATATTTTTGTTGAGCTTCGCTCAATTTTTGTGAAAAAAATCCTAATGGTTCCCAATTGCGTCCGGATTTTTGTTGTAAAACTCCACCAACGCAAGTAGCACTAGCGTCGGTCATGAGCGCTAGTGATGCGTTGCGGGAAGGATGCGCTGTTAACACTGCGTTTTTCATGCTTTCCTTGCATTTTTCGTAAGCTTTGTCTGCTTCCGTTGTCCAAGGAACAGGTGAATTATCGTTCTTTTTTGAACCATGTAGATATTCGTTTAAAATTCTTTGATTTTCCGCTGCGCGTGGAATATTACTTCTGTAGAAATTGACCATGCCCAAAAATCTTCTTAATTCTTGAATTGTTTTCGGTTTGGGAAATTCCATGATTGCTTTGTAATTTTCTTCGGTAGGGTGTATTCCTTGGCTCGTTATATGATAACCTAAGAAATCTATTTCCCTTAAGAGAAATTCGCATTTTTCGAGATTAATGGTTATTCCATTCTCGTGTAAACGTTTGAAAACCGTTTCTAAATGCTGATAATGCAAATCTTCGTTGTCCGATGCGATGAGACAGTCGTCTACAAATATAAATACGAAGTTTAAATCTCTAAATAAGGAATCCATGAATCGTTGAAATGTTTGTGCCGCATTGCGTAATCCGAAAGGCATTCTTAAGTACTCAAAAAGTCCAAAAGGTGTGATGATGGCTGTTTTTTCTATATCTTTAACAGGAATACAATGGTATGCTTTACGTATATCTATCTTGCTTAGTATCTTCTTATTTTCTAATATGTATGTAAAGTCAGTTAATCTTGGTAGTGGATATTTGTCCGGTACTGTCGTGCTATTGAGCATTCGATAGTCTCCGCACGGTCTCCATTCGCCATTTTTCTTTTTTACCATATGTAATGGGCTTGCCCATGGGCTATCTGACGGTCGGCAAATTCCGAGTTCTATCATATTTTGAAATTCCTTTTTGGCTATGTCGTATTTTTCTGGAGGTAATGGTCTTGCCCGAGGTGCGACGGGTGGTCCTGTAGTGATAATGTGATGTTCAATCTTATGTTTGGGCGCATTGCGGAGAGAGGACCCTTTCGTGATGTCTTCGTATTTGTTTAAAAGTTGCGTAATACGTGGATTCGTTCCCACTGCGATAGTACGAATTGTTTGTTGTGTCGCTTTTTCCGAAGTTACATGCGTTGTCAGCTCTGTAACTTTGTCGATAAGTTTGCGACCTGCTATGTCGACTAATAGTTTATAGTGCTCTAGAAAATCTGCTCCAATTATTGGTTGTGTAACATCGGCGATTACAAAATTCCATTTATAACATCGTTGTAGTCCTAAATTCAAGGTAAGCGTCTTCTCGCCGTAAGTCCTAATTTTAGTCCCATTTGCAGCGTATAGTGTGTATTGTTCATTTTGTAAAATTGAATGTCTCTGTTGCTTGCTAATGACTGAAATATTTGCGCCCGTGTCAATCAAAAACTTCATACCACTTTTTCGGTCGGTAATGGTGAGGCGATTGGATGGGTGGATTGCACAGAGTTTCGCCGTTGTCTGTGCTCTTATTCGTTTCCCTGGTTCCGTACGTAAGTCATTGGTTTCCAACCGCATGGTTTAATGCAGTTCTTTGCATATTTTCCGAATCTTTCGTGGTAGTAACAAAATCGATTTGCTCCTCTATAGTTTGTTCTCGGCCTCATAATCGGGAATTGTTGACGTTTCTTGAAATGATTGTGCGTGTTGGGTCGATAGCCATATTGACCTTGCTGAATTGCGTCAATATCTATCTGTAATTTTGCTAGCTGGGCTAAAATGCATGCTGTATTGTTGTCGATTGAAGTGTCGTTGCTAACAGCTGATATTTCGGTTACTTTTGAATTCATTATTATTTTGTCTGCAATTTGGCTCAGTTTGTCAATTTCCATGTCTTCCGTAACTGCTAGAACCGTAGTAACTGATGTTGGTAAAAGCCTGAACCATAGTAGTTTAATTGTTTCGTCACTGATTTTTCCTCTCCCGAGGACTCGCATTTGACGTAATAACTGCGAAGGTTTTTGATCACCGAGTTCTGTCTCTGATATTAATTTTTGAAACTGTCGCTGTTCTGTTTCTTCGTAACAATCAATTAAACGTTCCTTGATGTTTTTGTATTTATCTGTAGTCGGTGGTGAAGTGATTAGGTCACTAACTTGTAGTATTTCTTCCTTGGATAACTTTGCTATTACTGTACAGTATTTGTATTCGTCTCCTTGCTTCTGTGGTGCTAATATGGCTTCTAGTTGCGTGAACCATAATCTTGGTTGGTCTTTCCAAAATTCCGGAATGCGGGATAAAACCGAGGTGCCAGCAGCTACTTCAAGTGTTCCTTGCTGATTTATGTTCGCCGGTGATTGTGCCATGTTTCTTGCTGCGTATTCGTTCGTCGGGGTCACCAATTTGCCAAACTTCTTGGCAGTATATGATTAGGTATAAATGAGACAAAAGATGTAGTATAGTCTGGTTATAATTATCCAAAGGTGCATCTTATATACTAACGACTTCGTGTTGATAACAGATAGTAGAAACATTTAATAGATACTGAACGTGCGATAAGGAACATAAGATTGTGATGTAGATTGTAGATACAGCACAAAGATATTGTACTGTAACATCCTTCCCCGGGACTCAAACTATCTCCGTACCAATTTGCATCTAAATAGGTTTAGCTGTTTGAGCGTGAAAGCGTAACAGACAGACAGACAAAGTTACTTTCACATTTATTATATTAGTATGGATTCCTACCTACATAGTAATAATTTACAAAATGTAATATGTGTATGACACTATACGTCAGCGCTGTGGAGCCGAGCCGGCGCCTGCAGACGTCCCTGTCGCTGTACTCGGGCGAGCTGGCGGGCGCCGTGCTGCTGACGGAGTCCCCGCCGCGCCGGCCCGCGCCGCCCACCACGGCGCTGGCGCGCGCGGCCGCCGCCAGCACCGAGCACCACTTCAGCGACGTCGAGCTGCAGCTCAGGGACATCAGCGACAGGGTCAAGGAACCGGTTAGTGCGATACGTTCGTACGACTAGCCTTCATATATTTAATAAAACTTACTGTTAATTTCTAGTTCTAAGCTATAGGAAAACTCGCAAGACGCCATTGGTGTTTACTGCGACCTCTCAAAAGCATTTGATTGTGTGGTGCATAGTATACTTCTGTTGAAACTTAGGCATTGTGGCGTATCAGGTACAGCGCTTAATCTTGTTGCTTCTTATCTTAGTGAGCGAATACAGTATGTTGATATTAATGAAATAAGGTCTTCCGGATCGTACGACGATGATCATTCTAGGTCCTTTTCTATTTTTGTTGAAAATAAAAGATCTGCCATTCTTTACTAGTAACTTATGCGATATTTTTCTATTTGCTGATGACACTTCTCTTATATTCAATACCAATCGTAAAAGCGTAGTAAGCGTAGTAAGCGTAGTAAGTCTTCTTTCTTGAATTTTGCTGAGATAACTTAAACGTGAAGGACAGCAAATTATCGAAACTGTCCTTCACGTTTAAGTTATCTCAGCAAAATTCAAGAAAGAAGAGATCGAGAACGGTTCAATCGTTTGAAAGTAAATCAAATAAAACATTCCTCAACTTCTCGACATATTCAAGAAACTAAAGCTAATGATACTAGATCCTGGGCGGCCCTAACTTCAGCTGGTCCCAAACCTCAGCCTACAGCGCCGCCTAAGTTATCTATTACAACAGATCCTCAAATAGATGATACAACTACATTGGAGATGTTACAAATATTGAAGACTATAAAAAATCTTAAAAACCAATTTTTGTCATGTCACTCGTTGCTTGACAAAGTTCTGTTAATCATAACACACCTTGGTGAAAATGTATAAACCCGAACTACTCAATATTCTATTGTGGAACGCAGATGGGCTGCGAACGAAATTAGCGGAACTCTTAGACTTAGCGGTAAGTACCCTATCTATCGACCTAATTGCAATCTGTGAAACAAGATTAACTGCAAAAATGAATTTATCTGCTCCTGGCTACGTAATTTATCGACAGGATACACACCCGTCGGGCCGCGGCCAGGGTGTAGCTTTAATAGTCACTAAAAGACTAACACCGTCGCTTACTACAGTGCCAATAACTAAAAATATTGAAGCTATCGCAATCAAACTCAACATTTCTAACATTGATTACACTTTTGTTGCCGCATATCAGTCACCAAACCTTCCATTACTTTCCTCGGATCTAGATATTCTTTTTCAGCTAGGCACTCGTGTGGTTATAATGGGTGATTTAAATGCTAATCACAAATATTGGTATAGTAGCTACGTCAATACGCGCGGTAGAGTACTTTTTAGATATTTAATAGACCGCGACATCACAGTCCATGCTTCGCCTAGGCCAAGTCAAGTAAACTACCGTGCAAAATTATCAGCTACAAATCCCGATCTAATCCTATCCTACAATGTTGACACAATTGACGGAGTGCGTGCCATTCCGTCACTATCTTCTAATCACTTTCCAATATACTTTACATTAGGTGGAATCCCTAAACTAAAACCCGATACAAAGTTCTTAAACTACAGTCAGGCAGACTGGAGTGGTTATCGCAAGAGTTTGGATGAAAATATACATCTATCCTCAGAAACATTAAAATCTACTACTGAGATTGACAATTATGTTAATTACCTCCATAGTTGTATTGAGTCTGCAAGAGATAAAAATATACCTAGTTACAAAAAGGCCGCTTTAGAACCAAATTTGCCATGGCATATTAAGAAAATTATTAGGCAAAAAAATCGGTTACGTCGTGCCGAACAAAATTCAACAAATTATATCCTTAAAAGACAGTATCGTGCCGAAATAAACTTCCTACAGGACAAAATAAAATTCGATATCAAAAAACATTACGACAAAATATGGGATGCGAAATTGGCGAAAGTTGATAATCCTGGTACCGACCTCTGGCGTGTAGTAAGTTCCATTAAACCAAAATCTTTCACACTTCCTCAACTTCGTAATCATGATAATACATTGACAAATAGCTCAGAGGAACAATGTACTGCCTTGGCTAACGCCTTTTTCAAAAACATGTGTCTTACAAAAGATTGGGTAAGTCGCGACGTTGAAACAGATGTCAAACAGTCTATAGATATACTGAATAATCATAAAAATACCGAATTGCGTCAACCTGTCCGACCCCTTGCTGTTCGAAAGATGATTTCGAAACTCAAAAACCGTAAATCTCCAGGAGAAGACGGCCTGCACGTTATTCTAATTAAAAATCTTTCATTAAAAGCCACAGTCTACTTAACAAAAATCATGAATGGGTGCTTATATATTGGATATTTTCCTAAGGCATGGAAAATTGCCAAGGTCATAGCATTAAAAAAGCCTGGTAAAGACGATACTATACCTTCTAACTATCGTCCTATAAGCCTGCTGCCAGTATTGAGCAAGTTATTCGAATCTATTATTACTTTAAGGCTCAGAAAATATTGCGATAAGTTAATTATGAAAGAACAATTTGGTTTTCGGCCTGTGCACTCGACCACCTATCAACTAGCACGTGTAACAGAATGCATTGCTCACAATCTAAATCGCAATGTACCAACAGGTATGTTTTTACTTGATATTGAAAAAGCGTTTGACTCAGTTTGGCACAATGGCTTGCTTCATAAAATAATTAAGTATAAAATTCCCTTAAATGATGTGAAACTCTTGCAATCTTATCTAAATGGTCGCCGCTTCGCTGTCTATATCGACACTGTTAAGTCACCATACTTTACTGTTCCCGCTGGAATTCCCCAGGGATCGGTGCTTGGGCCCTACTTGTTCATTCTGTTTGTCAATGACATGCCAATACAAAGACAGACTAGTTTAGCGTGTTTTGCCGACGATACAGCCTCATACTCGTCAGATTTTGATACCGATTTAATCATTAGTCGATTGCAACTGTCAATCGAAAATCTATACAACTTTTTCACTAAGTGGAAACTAAAGATTAACGAGTCAAAGACTGAAGCCATTATGTTTACTCGTCATCGAAATCCGCCTATACGTAGTCTCAAAGTGGCAGGGCATAGCATTCCTTGGAGTACCTCTGTTCGTTATCTTGGAGTTACCTTACACCATAAGCTTAACTGGACTCAGCACGTTACCAATGTCCGACTAAAAGCAGCACGAGCTCTTGGAGCGCTAAGTCCGATTTTAAACCGCAGAAGCAAACTAAGCAGTATGACTAAACTAAGAATTTACACAACATTAGTTAGGCCTATATTATCTTATGCTTGCCCAATATGGAGCAATACATGTATAACTAACCATATAAAATTGCAAGTTATTCAAAATAAAGCCGTCAAGATTGCTTTTAATACTGCTTTTCGAACGAACTTACATTATTTACATAATAAACTCCAGTTTCCCACTCTAAGAGAATTTATTTTAAAATTAACCGTAAGTTTCTACAACAACATTACCAAAAATCCCAACATCTTGATTGCTAAAATATGCCAAATTAGCCCCAGTGATCGATCACATGTCGATAGATACGGTACGAACCGTACCACATCACTATCTGTTGCACCGCTATAACCGGTTTCGTTCTAGCTCGCACCCATCACAGCGTCGACGTTCTATTGACAACCAGTACGATGCGCCAAAACTGTGACGCACGCTTCCCCTCTCTCGCCGTACAGCGATAGATGCGCGGGAGGCAGGGCAGCGCTCGCCACTAATTGTAGTGGATATTTAAAGGAGTGCAAAATTAATATTTAGATGTCAAGCAACAAGTGTGTATCTACAAACTACCCACAAAACTTAATTTATGATATTTTGTTGTTTAAGTTTAAGATTTTATATTTTTTTTGTACACAATTGGTTTTTTTTAACTTTTGTAGGTGTTCGACCTGATAAAGTAAATATTATATCATGTTAGCATAAATACTTATAGAATAATTTTGAGTATGTTATGTACTGTAAAATGTTTATATTATACAATAAAGGACTTTGAAATGAAATGAATGAATCGTAAAAGCGATTACTCTGACGAGGTATAAGGTCCCTCGCATTAGTTCTCGACTGGTTCACATCAAATACCTTACTCTTAAATTCTAAAAACACCAAATGTATTAAGTTTAGTTTGCCAAATGTATAATATATGAATATCAGAACGAATCTAGTTTTAAACAATGAAGTTAATAATTTGGTTGCTTCAACTTGGTTTTTTTGATAGTAAGTTACAGTGAGGCGCCTAGATATCACGTCTCGCAGGGAAACTCAGTTCTGCAACATATGCTGTCAGTCAAACTCCACCAAAACTTACGGATATGAAAACAGCAAGGCTAGTTTATTTCGGTTACTTCCACGGCGTCATGTCCTATGTCCTAGTGCGTTAGGGCAAAGCGACTGATATTCAAACAATTTTCATTCTACAACAACGTGCAGTGCATGGGATTTACAAACTAAGTGCACGAGTTTCCCTTAGATAAACAATTAAAAAGATAGGCATTATGACAGTTGCATCTCAGTATATATTTACATACATTTTGTTTATAAAACAAAATGTGCATTTATATAACCAGAATGGTGAACACGATACATAAGCATAAATTAGTGGGTCAATATCATAGGCTTCATAAAACTTAGGTATATTCATGGGTCTTTCTCTGCGATTTTTTAAACCAGTTAGTATTATGGGTAACTACTATCAGTGAATAAGTTAAAAAATTAGGTAGTCAAAAATTATCATTATACAGTTGATAAATATTTAAACGGTATAGAAAAATGGCTCTAGTTGTTAGCTTCTTGTTACTCTATTTTGCTTGTTGCTTGTCTTTTTCTTATTATTGTCGCATTGCATGATTTGACTTTTGATGATAATTTATTAGATAAAGATAAATGGATCTAGTTCCTTGCTCCTTACTTATGTATTTTATTGTACAGTTTATAGTATTTTACTCAGGAGAACATTCTTGCCGTCCTTTGATAATTTTACTTAGGTACTAGTTAAGAAAACGATTTACTTTTATAAGTAAAGATTCTGCGTGATAAATGATGGCCATTCTTTTCTTTCTTTTGCAAAACATTTATACTTATTCATTAATTAGCAGTACTTTGGCAAGTATGTAAGCTCATATCGTTTTTATTATATTAAAACTGGATGCTTCTACTATGTTGTATCCATGGAAATATTTAATTTTATATCTTCTTCTTTAATATTTTTATCTCTTATTTTTACATCAGTCCTCTTATATGGTGTATAATGTAATACTGGCAGCACCTTACCTAGTTTATAAACAAAGAAACATTGTAAACATTGAGAAATTTGAAAAGAGTGGCGACGAGTATTATTGCCTCGTTCTTTTCTCCGGCTTTATGTTGTTCAATTGTTTGCGAATAGGCATTACATGTAGGTATATGTAGAATCGACTTTCACTAGTGTAGTATTTTGCTCCCTAAGTGAATAAAGAATTTTTGATTTTGATTTCCACCCACACTCTAGATCAACATATAGAAATGTCACAAAGATTTGTCCCATATCATGGGCCCCCAATTGCACTATTAAAATAACATAGTGGTACCTCATTAAACAGGCTGAGAAACGCAACAACCAGCGCCAAAAAGAGCAATCAGAGAGCAACAGCAGTAACGGCGGCGGCAACTCGTCGCGAGTCCGGCCGCGCCGCGACCTGCAGACGGGCGACCTGTTCATCACGCGCCACAGCA
Source organism: Herminia tarsipennalis (assembly GCA_945859575.2). Lineage (NCBI taxonomy): Eukaryota > Metazoa > Arthropoda > Insecta > Lepidoptera > Erebidae > Herminia > Herminia tarsipennalis. The sequence goes on from OX243855.2 coordinate 20,391,109, forward strand.
ACCTCGCCGAAGTGCATGTTGTCTTTCACATGATCGTCGACGACGCAGAGCTCCGATCTGGTGACTATACCTACTTTATAATTATAATATAATAATAATAATAATATCTTGGGACAACTCGCACAACGCTATCTGATCCCAAACTAAGCAGAGTTTGTACTATGGAAACCAGACAACTGATAAACATACTGATATTCTTTCTACTTACTCTATATATATTTTTTATGGAAGAGTTTTTATTTTGAGATTTTTTTAAAATGTTTTCTTTTTTTAGTCTGGGCTTAAATACTATTAAAAAAAATCGGGCAAGAGCATGTCGGACCATGCTCAGTGTAGAATTCCGCAGCCTTGAATAATTGCATCAGCAAAAGAACGTATGTTCATGGCACTTACGCTCTTTTGTTGCAAAGCTTATGTTGTCGACTACAGCTATGCAACAAAAGTGGCACTAATTCTATACATTTTTCACACATTTCCACAGTGAGTCAAAGATTTCGTGAAATATTTACTCGATAATGTTTTCTTTACAACATGATACAAATTCTCTATTGGATTAAGTCCCGGGCTATTTGCAGGTTACACTAACTAACACTCTTAAAAATGCTTTAACGCTATTTGCTGTATGCGTTGGGTCGTTATCATGTTGAAATATCCAAGTGATTTTGATAGAAAAGAAAGAAAATAGTCGATATATAGTCGAAAATTATTAGGAAAAGTGATTCGAAATTTTGGGTATTCCTAACAAAAGCATACCGCCATGAAAATGGGTATGTCCCCGAATCCAGAGAGAAGTTTATGATGTGTCGTAAAGCAGGAAGAAGATAATCAAGAATAGGTATAACCATGCGTCGTCATTTAATTAGGATAAAATTAATTCATTGAAATCGCCAGTGAAAAAAAGGGCACGGAAGTCTATGATTGATAAATTCGATGAATTAGACAAATGTGCAATAAGGAGACATTTTGACAATTTGTGAAGCTGATGAAGATGTACCAACGTTTAAACGTACCACACTTCATAAAATAATGCACGATGATGGAAAAAGGTTAATTGTTTTACACATTGGTAGCGACAAAGGATTTGTGGACGAGGTCTATTACTTTTTGACTCAAAATCAACCAAAGATTATAATGAGGAGATGGACGGTGACAGGTTCCTTGAGCCAGAGCTTGACCAGGGAGCAGATATTTAATCGATGAAACGGCTAGAAGTAACGGCGTTGAAATTCTCCGTTTACCTCCGTACCACTGCGAACTGAACCCCATTGAGTTGGTGTGACAAATAAAAAAATATATTGCTGCCAACAATACAACTTTCGTTTTACGTGAAAAAAAATATTATATGACGCAATCCGCTTAGTGGGCGCTGATCAATGGAAGAAATGCTGCGACCACGTCTTACTAGAAGAAAATAGCGTGTGGTATTTAGATGACGTCATGGAACTCGCTGCAGAAAATACTTTTGTTATAAATACCAATGAGACAATAAAAAATGATAATTATGATTTAATTTTAATTTTAAACTTTTATGTGGATTTTTTATAAATTCATTAAACTTAATGTTTTAAAATATAATTTGTTTGAAATTTAACATCACCGTGAATACACCTTTACCCTGATGACTCACTGCATTCTTAACGCGAATGAACTGTAAGTAGCCACAAGTGCGACGCGACATTGGTGTCGCGTCGTCACGTGAGGATCACTACTACCTCGTTTGACTATTCCCAGGGTACCCTTGGGTGACAATGACAAACATTTATTGGAATATGACGGCGTTTGGCGTTGCGAATCATCTGATTATACCGATTCCTTGCAGTTTTATACAGGGCCCAATTGTCCTCGTCACGGTCTTTCTTAAATTTGCGGAAAGTTCGATCTCTACGCCGCATAGCCATCCTGATACCATTAGTCATTCAGGGAGCTGGAGGGCGCTTAATTTTTTTTTTTAAATGCGCATAAATATCGTACAGGCTTACGACCAGTTAATTAAAAAGGTCGACTTTCGGGCTCGCAATGTAATCTCGACACATCCTCCCGCCGTTTACCTTCGTCAATCCGCCCAAAGCAACGTACGTTCATAACTTTAGGGGCAAGTTTTGATGGTTTTAGTAGGTTTGGTGAGACAGACTAAATCGTGGTGAGAAAAACCTGGAGCTCACGATTGCCCGTTACAATGAACTAGAGAAGGAGCCGAGATAAGAATTAAGATAAACCTTCATGTAAGAAAAACCTTGATAGGTGTTCATCGGTCACCCGGAAAGCAGTCGGGTAAAGTGCTATTTATAAATAACAATTTATCGCTCACAAATAAAGTTTTTTGGTTTTATATTTGTTTGATCCAGGGTTTTGATGCTTCCATCAGCTGTTTTGATAACTTCCTTAAGAGACTCCCTGTAGCCATTCCAGTCTGTAGCTTTCCGATCCCTATAGGTAAGTGTCTCGCCTTTGTTGGCAATATTCAAATTCATATTTATGTGTCTGTGGTCAGACATGGACGCCTCACTGGAAACGTGCCAATTCTTTACACGGTGTTGAAGGCTATCCGTGCAAAAAGTTATATCTAATACTTCTTGGCGCAAGCTGTTGACAAATGTTGGGGCGTTACCCCGGTTAAGAACAGAAAGGTTATTAGAGATTAAGAAATCAAAAAGTATCTCACCTCGGGTGTTTGTGTCAGTGCTTCCCCAACTTGTGTGGTGGGCGTTGCAGTCACAGCCCACTAATAGTTGTTTTCCTTGCTCCTGACTGTGAGTTACGATATTTGCTAGAGATTCTGTAGGATTCGATCTTTCTCTCTTTTTGTTGCAAATTGTGCCATTAGCACCATCCGATAGCGACTCGTTACATGCTCCGCAATTGAATGTCTCCATTGCTGATTTTGTGTTAGAAAGAAAAAACTTTGAAAATCACTGGAATACAACTTCAACTTAGCGAGGGTAGGTATTGACAACGTCCGTTCGGTACAGGACCTACGACGGAACTGTGATTAGATATAATTTATTATGTACCACCTAAATATATGTAGCTTATAATACCGCATTGGGAATCCTGTAATGGTATTGTAAATGTTAAAAAAAAAAAAACTTAGGAACTGTTTATTACTTTTGTATTTTTTTATCGAACAATTTACAACAAATTAACAAGAAAGAATATACAAAAAATCATAAGCATCCGCAACCGGCTTCAGAGATCCTGCAAAACCCTAAACGTACCCGCAGCAAAATCTTAAATATCTTCGCAACCAAAGAAATAAATTATTCAAAATAAGTTGCAATATTTACAACTAATTAAGTAGCTAAAATGTATTTCAGTATATCCCATAAAAGACGACGAAAGAACTTTTCTAAACGTTCCTCTAGCAGAAACTGTTTTTGTAAAATAACTTCTAAACTATCACCGCAAAAGAAATAAAAAAGTGAAACTAATTTTCTAAAATACTTTAATAATTAAATTCGACAACATTTAGCTGGAGAAACGCACGTACTGACAAGTATGTCTCCTTGCAGGCGACATAACATCTCGTCACCCAGCGATCCTGGGCCTGCGCAACATTCTGCGCGCGGCGTGCGGCAATGACGTGACCACACTGTCGGTGCCGCTGCTGCTGCAGCACAGCGCCGGCGAGCAGCCGCTCGCGTGGTGCGTGCGCCGCGCGGAGCTCGTGCTCAAGTGCGCCAAGGTTAGTGACCACACTGTCGGTGCCGCTGCTGCTGCAGCACAGCGCCGGCGAGCAGCCGCTCGCGTGGTGCGTGCGCCGCGCGGAGCTCGTGCTCAAGTGCGCCAAGGTTAGTGACCACACTGTCGGTGCCGCTGCTGCTGCAGCACAGCGCCGGCGAGCAGCCGCTCGCGTGGTGCGTGCGCCGCGCGGAGCTCGTGCTCAAGTGCGCCAAGGTTAGTGACCACACTGTCGGTGCCGCTGCTGCTGCAGCACAGCGCGCGTGGTGCGTGCGCCGCGCGGAGCTCGTGCTCAAGTGCGCCAAGGTTAGTGACCACACTGTCGGTGCCGCTGCTGCTGCAGCACAGCGCGCGTGGTGCGTGCGCCGCGCGGAGCTCGTGCTCAAGTGCGCCAAGGTTAGTGACCACACTGTCGGTGCCGCTGCTGCTGCAGCACAGCGCGCGTGGTGCGTGCGCCGCGCGGAGCTCGTGCTCAAGTGCGCCAAGGTTAGTGACCACACTGTCGGTGCCGCTGCTGCTGCAGCACAGCGCGCGTGGTGCGTGCGCCGCGCGGAGCTCGTGCTCAAGTGCGCCAAGGTTAGTGACCACACTGTCGGTGCCGCTGCTGCTGCAGCACAGCGCGCGTGGTGCGTGCGCCGCGCGGAGCTCGTGCTCAAGTGCGCCAAGGTTAGTGACCACACTGTCGGTGCCGCTGCTGCTGCAGCACAGCGCCGGCGAGCAGCCGCTCGCGTGGTGCGTGCGCCGCGCGGAGCTCGTGCTCAAGTGCGCCAAGGTTAGTGACCACACTGTCGGTGCCGCTGCTGCTGCAGCACAGCGCGCGTGGTGCGTGCGCCGCGCGGAGCTCGTGCTCAAGTGCGCCAAGGTTAGTGACCACACTGTCGGTGCCGCTGCTGCTGCAGCACAGCGCCGGCGAGCAGCCGCTCGCGTGGTGCGTGCGCCGCGCGGAGCTCGTGCTCAAGTGCGCCAAGGTTAGTGACCACACTGTCGGTGCCGCTGCTGCTGCAGCACAGCGCGCGTGGTGCGTGCGCCGCGCGGAGCTCGTGCTCAAGTGCGCCAAGGTTAGTGACCACACTGTCGGTGCCGCTGCTGCTGCAGCACAGCGCGCGTGGTGCGTGCGCCGCGCGGAGCTCGTGCTCAAGTGCGCCAAGGTTAGTGACCACACTGTCGGTGCCGCTGCTGCTGCAGCACAGCGCGCGTGGTGCGTGCGCCGCGCGGAGCTCGTGCTCAAGTGCGCCAAGGTTAGTGACCACACTGTCGGTGCCGCTGCTGCTGCAGCACAGCGCGCGTGGTGCGTGCGCCGCGCGGAGCTCGTGCTCAAGTGCGCCAAGGTTAGTGACCACACTGTCGGTGCCGCTGCTGCTGCAGCACAGCGCGCGTAGTAGACGCACGATAGATGAATTATGATTTAAAACTATTGCTCGGAATAATGTGTAAAGCCACTGTTTGATTGTGTTTAACAACTCTTTGGCGCGGTGGGAGCGTGTCCAACTGCTACGCAAGAGGTCGTGGATTCGATTCCCACACGGGACAGCACTTTGTGTTATCCACAAATTGTCGGCTAACAACAACTAAACATACAAGTCGCGGACACAAAGTACACCTAGTACTTTGTGTCCGCGACTTGTATGTTTGTAAAGTCCTCCGTAACACAGGGCTTGTAAACTAATATATATATCAATATATATTTTATTTTTCTTTTCATTACATTTCGGAGCAGCTCATCTGGATCCGTGCGAGCTTCGTACAGTCGTACCATATACGTTAAGCGAACGCTCGGCCGAGCTACATGGTAGGCGGAGTGGGGGTGTTAGGTTTTATTTTCGTTACGGAATTTCTTGATTCCGTCGCAGTGCTCAAAGCCCGCGATAAAAGCTATTCAATAGCTTAAAAAACTATGCAATAGCTTAAAAAACTATATGTATCGTTATTTTAAATGATTTTTAAAACGTCGTTCCATATCGCATGATATCATTTGTTTGCAAGCTGAAAAGCTAGACGAAAAAAGTATAACATTTCGACATCGATCAAACAATCTATTATTTTAGATTATGTGAAGCTAGAATAAGGAGGTTGTGTTATAAAGGTTGTTTGTGTTTTTTTAAATGTTAAGTTCGTGCAGTTTTTTTATGAGTAATTACAAACAAAAAAAGATAGCAAATGGAACTACGTTCTAACCGGGTGTCTATAAGATACCTCTTTAATGAAATTGCGTATTGCTGCATGTAGTTCCTTATTTAACGTGAACATTCGTCCCATCGCGCGGCCCAGGGCTTCATGCTGGAGGCGGCGGGCTGGGGCGGCGCCGAGCTGCGCACGCTGCAGTTCGCGCTGCCGCACAACACGCAGCCCACGCTGTTCCACGCGCTGGCTCAGCTGCTGCCCAATATCTTCCGTACGGCCAACCCCGTTAAGTATAATCGGAGACATGATTGAGATACGACACTTACCATCACTAAAAGTTGTTGGTTCGTCATGAGAATGATTCGTCAGTCTATAGTATATGTGTCGGAGTGTTAACGTGTCGTGCGCCTACTGTAGTTTGTGTATAATATTGATAAGCTTGTCATCTATGCTAAGGACTAGTTTCGATCGATATGCCTATTACAGTCACTGAACAAGACAAAAAAATCTTGTCTGCACAAGCGAAGAAAACTTATCACACATTCCAGCCAGTGCCAGGCCCTATTCCAAATTCACGATTTTGGTTTGGGGGAAATGATTCTTGCCGGTCTTTTTCATTCATCCAGTAAATATATTCAACCGTTTATTCCGGACATCTTCATTATCATTTAACTGTTTATTTAACACATTATAAAAAAGTTACAAAAGTTCAGATTTGATTTTTCCAACGAACTGTTACTGCATAAAAATCTCTGAGTAAGGTTCCATCAACACAACATGTACGATCCGGGTATGTGAATAGATTTAGAAATCAATGTATGTGTATGGAAATACTTTTCTTCCGACTGTTCATGTGCAAACCCAATCTTGCTTCGAACTTCAAATCATACAGTATATATTTTGTATGTCAATAATGAGTTCGGGTTCCCATTGCGGGACCACATGTCTAATTTGAGTTTTGAATGCCTTTAAAACCTTTGGTAAAAGTTCTCAAACAATGGTAAATACAGCCATTAATTTGTAAAAGTAACCATTCAAATAGGTGGTCCCTCAATCGTGAGTTGACAAATGAGGAACCACCGTAGAACGATAGGAACGCGAAAAAAATATGATATTTTTGACCAGAAATAAAAACACATAATCGTACTTCACGACTTTATTAAAAGCTATTTAACAATATTTTAAAAATCTCAATACCGATTCTTACACTTTTGCTATAATTTTGACATGTTAGTCCAGTCATTTGGTGCTAAAAAACGGGTTACCTGAAAAGTTTTTCAGGAGTTTTGAAAATTGGTAAATTCATAGATTTTGAGGTGCTCTTTCCGAATTTCAACTTTGCCACCTAGCGCTCGCGCCGCCATATTGGACAAATTACCCCTAAAATTTGTTTTGGCAAAATCTCTTCTCGTCTCATTTGACATATTTTTTGTAACATCAATAGTTTAGCGTACGAGCGCCGTAAAGTCTACACGAATATGGCGTTTTGACCAAAAAGCACTACCATGCGATAGTACATAGCGCGTTTTTACTTTATCGTGATGTCTTCAGTAGGACTAATCCAAATGCTTGATTTCATAAAAAAAGGGACACATTATTATACCTCATGGTGGGTGGCGTGGAAGTTTATTTTTGGCTAAAATATAATAGTGCAGATTTTGCGGCGCTCATACGCCAAAACTATTGAGTAAACAAGAAAGATGTCGTGATGTGATTTTCTTGTTTAATTCTCAACCGACTTCAAAAAGGAGGAGATTCTCAATTCAGTTGTTTTTTTTTTTATATTTGTTCACCGATTACGCATTTTTTGTATATTTGTTCACCGATTACGCAAAGACGGCTGGACCGATTCGAAAAATTATTTTTGTGTTTGAAAGGGTATACTTCCAAGTTGGTCCCATTGTCATCAGATCACGATCTGATGATGGGATCCTGGAGAAATTGCGGGAACTCTTAAAATATTAAAGGCACACCTACAGTGATTTAAGTATGTTTCATAGTGATTCGTGCATTTACTCTTAAAAACCACCAATTGGTGAAGTGGAACTGATGATGAAAGCCACAAAGAAGACCAGACCTATTCAATATTTCACAGTTTGCTATTCAGTTACTTTAATATGGCATTGAGTAGCACTTTATTCTCGTTATACTAATATTACACAATGTAATAGAGCTGATAGTGAACTCCTCAACAATTAACGGCCTTGCATCGGGGCAAGCAATATTTTGTAAAAGGATATGAGCAGTTGACATATGCCTATTGTAACTTAAGTGATTTACAAACCAACCCACTAAAAAGTGAGAAATAAAAAACTTTTTTCAAAAAAATATTACCGAATTCAAAAATAAACACAAGGCAACAAAAACAAAATAAACATTTTGAAATTGGTGCCGAATAAAACAAAGACTACTTTTCATGGCACCAACTTCAAAATGTTTAATTTGTTTTTGTTATTCTATGTATATTATTTATTGCTTTTTAGTTGCCTTGTATTTATTTTAGAAGTCGGTAATATTTAAAAAAAAAAGTTAAATAAGATATTGTCCAACAATTGATTTTAGGCGCCATTTTTAAGTGTCAAAGTTACAAGGTGGTAAAGTTGAAATCCGGGAAGAACATGCCAAAATCTATAAAATCACCAAGTTTTAAAACAACCGGAAAAAATTCTAGGTACAAAACTACCAAGCGATTGGACTATGTACCAATTTTCTATATGTAACATGTTTTGTTGTTAATATGTGTACTTTGTTCCCAATATTATTATTGCCATTGTAAACTCTAATGCCACAGTAATGTAAAATCTAATGTATATAATTATCTATTTGTTTAAAGTATAGCATCAAATAAGTCAGTTATATATAGTATTGACAATACGTCTAAACTTCGAAATAATCAAATAAGTAATGTGCGTTAATTTAGCACCAAGTACTTTAGAAAAAAAAACTTATTCAAATCCATCCAAGGATATATCAAATCAATCACTAATCATTATTACAATAAAATACTAAAAAGCCAAAAACTGCTTGTGCGTTATTGGTGTCACACGACAATGAAAAAACCTTAAATAATAAAAAAAACCTTAAAATCATAATTTTCCTAAAAATTACATGATTTGTACGAAGACTCAAGAAAGTTATGCTGCATGTACCTCGGCGTGTTAATTCCAGACCACTTGGTTGGGACACGGTGCCTAGATGGACACCGTGGCCGATGTCTGTTGTGCGTTGCTCGAAAGCGCCTTGTATGAGGGTTCAATCAAGGTGAACATATGCAAACGTGCTATCAGCAAGAGTTTGCACCTTAAATCTAAATGTCAACCAGTTGAACAAGACAACATAAATAGTTAAATCACAGTCCGGTTACAATCGGAGAGTCGTATGCCTGTATGCAGTGATCCACTGTGTCAACTATAGAACCATCTCTAAAATATCACCTGGATATAATTACTATTATACATTGTGCAAAACATTCTGTCCCAGAATATAATGAATGTTATTTCACATAATGTATTGAACACAGTTATAATTTCTAGCGCAATAATAATAACCTTAAAAATACTCTTATATAAAAATTCTTCACAAAATATATGCGTTGTTACCGCACCTGTAACAATTATTATTCTAAGTTATCTATATTCAATATAATTATTATAAATTGTAAATAGCTTTTAGTTTTTCAAATCAAGAAGAAAATATATATAGATGAACTGCTGGGTCGGAGTGAAATTATGTAATATTACATTTTACTTGTAAATCCTTGTATAGATAAGAAATATTTTGTAAATTAAGACTTTAAACATTTATAACGTTTTAAATTTATTATAATTATAATGTTTCAAAGACAATAATGTGTTTTTTAATTTCAAGAGGCACTTATTAGTAATAATTCCAGGGTTTCTTCTGCGTAGGATGGGGGTGACTTCGCTATAAACTATAGTCTATGTGTTATGTAAAATATTTTTATGCTGTTTTATAAAATATCATCAAAGTTCCTTAACTACTAATAAAATTAATAACAAACACTTATACGTGTGGAGGACAACTTTCACGTTTATAATGTGAGTAGGATGGCACTTACCTTATTTATTTTATTTGTACTTGCATTAGTGGTATACATTGAGTTTTCGTTATCTCCTGCGAGTGCGCCCCGTCGTCTTACCCGCTGTAAACAAAACAAGTAATACATTAAGCTACTTTTGGGTGTTGTTTTGTGTGTTTGTGCGCATACCAAGTTGTGTACTAACACTGACCTGAAGGCGCGGGCTCGGCGCGGGACCGCGTGCTGCGAACCTTCTTGTCTGAAATATTACACAGCCATTAGTGCTGACACACTTTTACATATTTTTTTTAAATATTATATGTAGGATATATTATTCAGAGTTAACGGCTAAGGACCGATAAACTCCATGTATATTTTCAAGTAAATAAAAGTTATTTAATATTTGCAAATTGAAGATCAAATTGTCTTTAATTTCGACTGGCGACCTAAGCACCTGAATATCATATTGTAAAGCTATATGAGCCGCACTGAAGGTTCGTATCTTTTATTCACAGGGACAATTAGTGCACTTAAAATATATAGAAAATACTAATTAACTAGCTTACCTTCAACTAGACTTTTAGCTTCTGCAGTTTTTCTCTTACGTTTGCCAGTCTCGGGGGCAGGCTCGACCGCTGCACTCTGTCAATATATATTATAAACTTATTTAGAAACTCAACGAAGCAAAGTAAGTATACTACGTTTGTTGTTTATGAAATGAAAACATCGTGTTTTTTTAAACATAATGTTTTCAAAATAAAATAATTGATTTAATTTTACGACTTAAAGATATTTGAGTTTAGACTGACCTTTTTCCCTCGCGTGGGTCTCTGTGCAGGCAGCTCGGTCAGTTCCGCGGCCCCGTCAGTCTTGTTCGCTCTCGTAGCTTTCTTTGGTGCGCTGCCGACCTGCTTCTTGTTCCCGTTGCTCACTTTGTCTGCCTTCTTGGGCACATTCGCTGGCTCAATCTTGGGCGATTCTATCTTTTTACTTCTACCTCTGGTTTCCACCTCCTTATTTTTGCTAACTTTAGTCGGTCTATCGTCTGGAGCTGTACTTTTTCTCTTGCGTGTATTAACTTCTGGTGCAGTGGTATTAGGTTTGGTTCCCCTTCGAGATCGTGTAGTCGGCTCAGACTGCGTACTTTCTTGCTGTACGACTTTCTTCCCGCGAGGTTTTTTCGGTTCTTCCACTGGTACCTCTTGTTTGTCCGTTTTGCGCGTATTTCTAGTAACAGTGGGCTCCTCTACATTAGCATTACGACCTCTTTTTGGTTTCGATGGAGGTTTTTCTACATCATTTTGCTTTGATTCATCGTTTGTAGCTGTATTCTTTCTTCTTCTAGTTTTAGATACATTTTCAACACTCGTATTCTTAGCAGATTTTTGTTGCACTGGAGATTTCTTAGGAGATTCTTTCTTGGATTTAGCTTTCAGTTTCGGTATATCTTTCTGTACTTGTGAAGTACTCTGTTGAGGCCGGCCTCTCGTCGCCCGCGGTTTTAACTGTGGCGACGGTTTGCTAACAACTACTGTTGCTTTTAGTACTTTCGCTCTCGTGCTCTTTGGTGTTTTGGCTTTCTCTGCCACATTGTCGTCTTTATTGCGAGCGGCGCGCGTTCTCTTAGGACTCGCCTTAGGTGTAGGGAGAGACTCTGGTTCTTTCCGTTTGCGTGAGGTCTTAGGACTCGCCTTAGATGTAGGTATGGACTCTGGTTCTCTCCGTTTGCGGGAGCCCTTGGGATTAGCCTTAGGCGTAAGCACTGACTCGGGCACCTTTCGTGTACGTGAGGCCTTGGGACTCATGACTGGAGATTTCTTAGCGACGACTAATGTTGCTCCGCGCTTTTTAGTATTAGCTTCGACTCTTGGACTCGCTGGAGCTGTACGACGCGAACGAGTTTTTTTAGGACTCGCTGGTTTTTTAGCAGGACTTGGGGTTTTAGTCTTAGCGGGAGCTTTTTCTTTGGTGGGAGTGGCTGGTTGAGTTTTAACAGGAGTGGGGACTTTGGCATTCCCGCGATTCTTTTTAGGCGTCGGCTTCTTAACTTTGGGCGATGTTGCGAGTTGCGCTCTAGTAGCTCGACGGCCTTTGGGTCTTGATTCAACAGCGTCATTGTTTATGTTGGTGCTGAAAACATTAAATATATATAACTTGATATTATTTTGTGCAAATACTATCTAAACTATTTAATAATATTAGTTATAGTAACCTTAATCCATTGCAAACAACTGCCTACAACTCTGTAATGTAATATCTCATTATGTACGGATCATTCAGTCAAGCGTGACAATGTTTAACCCTATACCTTTATGGAACAATATATCTGCTAAGATAAAACAGTAAATATAAACTAACCTGGGCAGATCATGTTCCAAGACCCGCGTCTTCTCGGCAACGATCGGCGACACTCGGCCAAGTTCAGACGCGTTCATAGTTATGTTCACTTGTCTACCCTTCATCGGTGTCGAATGTACCACCACGCGCTTCTTGATAGGTAAATTGACCACTTTGTCTATCCCAGTTCTCTCTAATGAGGCGTCCACTAAAGATCTCTTCTTGATGGGCAGCATGTGTGCGCTGTATAGCTCTGAAGCTGATTTCTGTCGTTTCGGCACTTCAATAATGCTAGTTCTTGTCACAGTACTATGTCGCACTCTCGCCGTGCGAATGGGTGATGAGCCCTCTACAGTATTAGTCGCCAACTTCAATAATTCCCGAGTTACATTCAGTTTCAACTTATTGGCGGTCTTAGAGGTAGATTGTGCCTCCTTTTGTAGCCGCTTGCTTCTAATCTCCTGTAGTTTCTGTTCTAACCACTCCTCCGGGTTGTCTGTTATAACATCGAGCGATACCAGCGATTTCGATTTGGGACTCGTTTTCTTTTGCACTTTCTTTGAAGTAAACGTTCTCGAGTATACCGCCTTTATGGTCGGCTTACCGATTAACCGATCGAATAGACTGTCAGAATCTCTGTGTGAGGTGTTAGACTCGTTGAAAAGTTCTTCAACTCCGCTCATGTCGCTAAGATCGTTCTTAGCCTTATCTTGTCTAAACAACCTTTTCACTCCACGAACGTCTCTCAAATCATTATTGGGACTGTTTCTTTGTAGAGCCTTCTTTACCCCAGATACATTCCTCAAATCGTTCGCTGCACTCTTTCTATTAAACATCCTTTTAACGCCTCTGACGTCCCCCAAACTATTTCTGGGCGATTTTCGCTTCTTTTCAGACTGGAACAACGACTTTACCCCGGAGACACGCCTCAAATCATTCTTAGGGGATGAAGCGAATACTTCTTTAACCCTTACATCGCTCAGACGGTTTTTAGGGCTCTTAGCGAACACTGCCTTGACTCCAACAACATCCGTCAAGTCATTCCGAATGGACCTCCTAGCTCGTGGAGTACGCAGTAATGCCTTAACTCCTCTAACGTTACGCAGGTCATTTTCTGGGGTCTTTTTATGGAACAAACGCTTAATGCCGGTCAAATTAGGGCTGTGACTTGGAGTACTCATGGGACTCACGAACTGCTCCGGCGTAAACGCCTCACTATTATCCAGCAGCGAATTATCCGGGCTCCGCCCTGTCAACGCTACGGTGTTACGAGTCGGTCTCCTAATCTGCACGATGTCATCATCAAATAGATGCTTTCTAGAAAATTCAGTCATACTCTGTGATAGTTTACGTTTCACTGGACTGTTGAACAGTTGCTTCACAATATCTGAATCGTTCAAGTCGTCGATCATCGACCGCTTCGACTGCGTTTTCTTCGCAGTCGAATGTTTATTTTTGACCGCCTCGTGAACTAATTTAACTGCACTTTTAGGTGTGACGTTCTCACTGTTCTGTTCGCTTACATTCATGTTCTCATAGGAGTCGTTGCTCATTCTCAATCGAGACCTCCGAGTGCCAAAGTTCATAGATTTAGATTTAGTGCTGGCTCTAGCCTTAGGTCCAGATATAACACCGATGGTTTTCCTCTTCAGCGACGGTCGTCCTCTTTTCTTGGATTGAGACCGTATGGAGTTCTGACTCGAGTCCAAAAGGCTTTGGATGCTAAGGACTGGTGTGTTGGCTTCCTCGGGACTCTGATTGTTTTCAGGGGTACTGATTCCATTCTCTTGTGTAGGGGTACCCACAGGAGTCGATATGGAACTCTTGCTTCCTCTCTGAGGCGCCGAGCTTGACCTTTTAGATTCCTTACTCGCTCTCTTGGAAGATCGCGGTGAATCATCCGCATCCTCCGGCTCAATCAACAACAAATCGCTGTCATTTATCCGAGATCTGCTTCTAGACGCACGAGATATTCTCGTGCTGTTCACCGAAATGGGAATAGTAGCGTTCTCCGGAGTCGATAAGGATTTTGTTTTACGCGTAGACACCGAGCTTTTATTTATCGATTGAGAACTTTTACTCGAGAATCGAGAGCTATTACTGGACAATCGGGAACTATTAGATGACAATCGAGACGTAGTATTTGACGCCCAAGTTTTATTTTTCGAAGCTCTAGTACTGCGCGCCGTCAGGTCGGTCGTCAGTCGAGTGCTATCATTTGAAGTTCTGGTGGAAACGTTGGGACTGGATCGAGATCTAGGAGTCGAAGATCTCGTGACTTTAACGTAAGGCGTACTCGAGCCTAACAGAGTCGCGTCTATGGTCGACCTTGTTTTACGTCCGGTACTGTCGCGAGGCGTGACAAAAGTTGTACTACTGGAGGAGCCTACGGAATTATATACCGATGTGGAGCGACCGGATTCATTGGAGTCTATAGAAACCAGGTCTACGATGGAGTATGACTCGAGATCGTTCTGTGTCTCGCGAGGACTGAGAGTTCGGGTCCTGAAGGCGGACCGGACTGATGTGTCGCGACTCGAGCGGGAAACTGACTCGGTTGACTTGTCTAGCGCTCGTTGCAGGATCACACTGGCACGGAGAGAAGTTGACCGGCGAGGGGACTCCGGAGTTAAAGTCTCGGACTTGGACGACGCGGAGAGCAGCGCGGGGGGGGCGCGGGGGTGTATGGAGCGGCGCGGGGAGGGGGACAGAGCGACAGACGACGAATAGCGCAATGAAACGGTATCCGCCGGGGAATCCGCCACCGTCATTACGTCAGACTCCTGCGACCTGTTCTCCAGGTTGCTTAGGTCAAACTTAATTGACTCTGTTTTCCTCATGCTCTTCTTCGCTAGAGGGTTTTTAAGAGCAGATTTCTTCGGGCTCGGTAATAGAGGGGATTGTTCGAAGCTTCGCTGGCTGCGACGCGATGATTGCCGAAGCGTAGAGTTGCGACCCACTGAGTCGGTTAGCTCTAAGATTGTGACCTGTAAAGGGACAATCAATATAATCACACATCCGAACTCTCAAATCGAGCCACTTTGCATTTTTGTATAGGTTCTTAATTCGTAAAAAGATGTTATTCAGCTTGTTTAAAACTGACAAACACATTCATTTATTCCAATTATTACCATTAGTATTTAAAAAGTTATAAAACTTAGAACTTAACAAAAATGTACAAAATATGGGTAGCCCGATTTAGGAATCGAGAAGTGTACATTCAATACTAAACTGTAGTTTTATGTCCTGAAAGCAGGTTATCCGATAAGTAAAATGACACAATACTAGCCACTACAGAATTGTTGCTTTGGCAAACATAATTTATATCCCATTAATCTTAAAGATTTTAACTAATTAGTATTGATATAACTTGCAATTGCACCGATGTTTTACACAATGATGGTGCGTAGTAAACATCAAGTGTCAGTACTACGTATATAACGCGGTAGATATTTCAAGAACAACTAGTACAAACGTCACCGTCGCATATAGATCCACTACTAATGTCGTAAAACGTTGTATACATGCCAACTAAAACGCGATGAGTGGTTGCTGGTTGCGTGGAACGAGAATGAAAATAAATAGTACCTACCACCTACGGCGTTCATTTTGTCTTTTTACGATAAACTATTATAGATATTCGGATAATAATTCTACTCAATTATAAACGCGGTTGTGAGAATGGATATGCCACCGCGGGCTAAGCCGTGGGAAATACTTTTGGCATAATTTAATAGACCAAAGAAGCAATATCATCACACGCATCGTGTAGTGAATACATATATTCAGATAATATGAGTAAGAAGAAGAATATTTATTTCCCATTTTAATGTAATCCTTCATATATATGTAAACATGAATGTTTTAAACACACAAACTGAAAGATATTCGGTAAATTAAATAAATCATAAATTGCATCAAAGTTGGTTGCGTGATTTAATCGAATTTATTTATTTTCAAATGAAAACGTAAGCTAACTATGAACAACAAAATGTTGACCTAACATATACTTACTGGGGACTTTAATATAAATATACTCAAAAATACAAGGAATGCCAAGAAATTTAACGAAATCATCAAATTGTACAATTTGAAGTTTGAAATAAATGAACCAACTAGAAAATTACAAATCGAACTGACGTTATCCATACAGGCCTTTCTGGCCACAGCGCACAGGGAATTGAAACTGATCTAAGTACAAAAAATATTCAAGAGAGATACTCTCTTAAATATATATTTGATGAATACCGAGATATTCGAAAATTTAAATCGTGCATGACTAATTTGATCTTCGATTACATACATAAAACAGAGGATCCGAATGTAGCTTATAATATGTTTTTAAAAGAATTCAAATTATTCTACGATTTATGTTTCCCAATGAAACGTATTAAACTAAAAAATACTGGATAAAGAAGTCTATATCAAAAATTTATGAGAACAAATTCGACCTAGAATGCTGAACATTACAGAAGAAATAAGAAGATCGAAGACACGTTAAGGGCTGATGCCGTGTTTACACGTGATGTATGATTTTACGCGTAATGCCACATTCATACTGTTTATATTGAAAGTGACGAGTTTTAACGTGATCGGCTGTAATATATATTGATGATGACTTTATTAGGCGCGTAAATGTATAAGTGAGTCAACGACGACGTAACAAAAAGACATGCCGCAAGTAAAATGCTCGGCCCTTAACGTATTAAAAAGAGTATTATTCATAAACATCGTAAGGCTAATATGAACATAATTAAAAAAGCTATAATAAAAGCAAAGGAATTTGGACGCTGATTAGAATACTGACCAATAGAGATAAGGAACCAAAATGTATAACTAGTTTAACCATAGAAAACCAAACAATCCCAATATTGTGATGTCCTTTTCTCGCTACATATCACCAGAGGGAGGAAATACGTCCAAAATTCGGCAAAATCACCGCAGGTAATTTATGAACGCCCCCTTATCGCGGTTAAAATTATCCTATGTCCTTCCCCGGGTCTTAATTTATAGGTAAGCAAATGACTCCATTCCACCTGATGTTAAGTGGAAATAGAGTCCAAACGCAAGGCCAGACAGTACAGCACTATGTGCAGCACTGACTGTCCTTACCTTGCTCACCTACAAGGTGCTTCTTTACGCCTCTTTTGAAAGACCCCATGTCGTAGGTAGAAGGGAACACATGTGCTGGTAGGGAGTTCCATCTTTTGGATGTGCAGCAGAGAAATGAGTCACCGAATTTCTTTGTTCGGGATGAAATTATATCCACGGTCAGATGGTGACATCGAAGGCCAGCACGCGTGGTTCGATTTAGGGAGGGAGGAGGAGGGATTAAATTAAAAAGTTCATCAGAGCATTCGCCGTGGTAAAGTCTATAGAAGGCGGTTAGCGCTGCTACATCTCTACGTAGTTGTAGAGGTTTCAGTTTATTAGAAACCTCCACATCGTCTACAATGCGGTTTGCGCGACTTATCCAAGGCATCAAGTAGATATTTAGCTGATCCATCCCAAACGTGAGAACAGTACTCGACACAGAACCGGACGACCTGGGTCTTGTAGAGTGAACCAAGGTGTTCAGGCGTTAAAAACCGTCTCATCTTGTTCAGGACACCAAGTTTCCGTAAAGCTATTTTAAGGACGGTCTCGATGTGTTCCTTTGGATTTAGGTTTAGCTACAGTGATTTGCCCCGAAGGGAGGGAAGGTGATGGAATGGCGTTTTTTTGACCGTGATAGCGCACGCTTTAGGTTTTTTGGGCGTTGAACTCAACCAGATTGCGGGTACCCCATTGGGATATGGTCCAAAGCCTGCTCCAATCGTCCGGCTGACGCATGTCCGTGGTATCCAGCGTGCACCGAACTATCATCTGCAAGGCAATCTATGTTTCCCAGTGGAAGCATATCATTGATATGCAGAAGAAAGTGTAGGCATTGAATGTACGGAACCTTGGGGTACGCCGGCATTCACTGGCAGGAACCGCGAAGCGCATACATCTACTAGGACACGGATTCTACGCTCATGCAGGAAGTCGGCTATCCATGTACAAAGCTAGTGCGGGCAGTCGATGTGCCGGAAGCTTGGAAGGGAGACTTTTGTGCCAAACACTGTCAAAGGCTTTGGCGATATCAAGACCAATAGCCAATGACTCGCCTCTATACCAATTTCATCCAAATCGGTTCAGTGGTTTAAGCGTGTAAAGGCGATAGACAGACACATACAGAGTTACTTTCTCATTTAAAAAATTACATACTAATTATATAAATGAAAGTCACTCTGTCTGCCTGATTCAAGAAATTATCAAAATAAAATAAATAAATTGGTTGACAACATTAAATCTAAAAATAAATATTTAAAAATAAACACAACAAAAGTTGGAAATCACACTAATATTATAAAGGTAAAAGTTTGTGAGTATGTGAGTGTGTATGTTTGTTACTTCTTCACGTCTAAATGGCTGGAGCGATTTTAACAAAATTTAGTATGGAATTAGCTGACACCCTGGATTAACACATAGGCTAATAAACCGCGGGTAACACCGCGGGGCACAGCTAGTAAAATATAATAACCAGATATAAGAGGAAGAACACTAATGAAAATTCTTAAACTTAAATGTGAACTGTCGTTTGAATTGGAAGACACTTAAGGAGACAATAAAGAATCAAATAAGACCTCTCGAACTGCAGATATTATTAAACGTTGTGTTTAATAATATAGTCGTATCTACTTTTATTTCACAAAAACCGGGCAAGAGCATGTCGGAACATGCTCAGTGTAGGGTTCCGGAACCGTTGAAGTATAAAAAAATCCAATTTGAATTATTGCACTAGCAGAAGAGCGTATGTTCATGGCACTACGGAACCCTAAAAACTATGTCTAAGAATCATGCATGACATACGAAACGATGAGGCATGTCGGCCGAAATTAAAGAATATATTAGTACTAGCTGACCCTCGCAACTTCGTCTGCGCCAAATTTGCCCGTTTTTGCAAATTAAAGTTTATAATTAACAAATAAAAAATAGTGGTTGATCGTAGAGGGTTGAAAATTCAGGGTTGTACGTATTTTCTAATGCTGTATCATATAAATATATATATTAAAAAAATATATGGGGATGAAAAATAGATATCGTCCGATTTCCAAACCTACCCAACATGCACACAAAATTTCATGAGAATCGGTCGAGCCGTTTCGGAGGAGTTAAATTACAAACACCGTGACTCGAGAATTTTATATATTTTGTTACACCTATTGCATGCCTAAATAGGTAATTAGTGCAGAACTACCTTAACCGTAAAATATTTACACAATTAGTGCAATAAAGACATTATGAATATGAATTAGGCGCACAGACAAATGACGAAGTTAACTACGTACTACGCAATATATAACATGGTAGGGACACTACTGTAAGTAGTGTTGTTCTGTACTCACAGTGCGTCGGGCGGGCGTGCTCGAGCCCGCGGACGCGCGTCCGCTTCTGCGCACCACGGGGGTCTTCTTCTTCACAACAAACGACGCCGAACGACGACCGGCCGACTTCGGACTCACCGACTTTTTAGTCACAGGTTTCGGACTCTCAGACTTAGGACTCGGGGTTTTCTGACCGAGTAACCGAGACTTAGGCGTGTGTCCTGTCATTAACAATATTGCCGCTTGCTTCGTATGATCTGTGAACACATATTAAAGTCGAAGTACTTTATTAATTAAGTTACAAAAACTCCGTTGAACGTCTGACTAAATTTAGAATAGAATGATTCAACATTGAATGCATTATCTAATGTAACTTCGCACAAACACAAAAAAATCGTCCCTCAAAAACTAGGTCACATCAAATATTAAAACTACTACAATATTCCACTGTTTTGTTTTCAGAACGTGAATTTCATACAAATACTAAATTATGTATGTTTTAGTAAAAATGACGTTATCAGAATATTTACAGTTTTGTCTGAGTGAGGTGTTTTGTTTATATAATGTAGTGTGCGCTTGCACCCAGCTAGAGCACTGTCAATATAACTACGTGTGAAGTATATGATAATGAGTGACGCGGACATATAGAGTGATGTGGAGCATGGAAGAGCGGTGGGCGGATATTTTAAACGTCTCGCGATAAAAGGAGTCTCGAGGTCGAATGCACTTATTGATTCGTTTTACCAAACACCAGTCGACTAACATTAAGTTAATTTGGTTGTATCGGAACAATTACTGCGACTTCCAATAATTAAACGTTAACGTTGTTTGTGTAACAAGCATAGCCAATTTAATTTCCAATTTCCAAATGTTTTATGGGTCTCACAAAGTGGATACCCCGGTTGCAAAAAATGTGTATAAATAAGTGTTGTTTTTTTTTATCAGCGTTGATTTTAATTAATAGCTAATTGTACTATTATTAATAATTAATAATAACATATGGTAAACAGTTACAGTATTGCATGGTGCACTGTGACAGCAGTCTACACACGGCTCTCACGACATTCGACAGACCGCGTTTGGTTAGAACCGACATAGGACAGACCCGCTTTTCGCCAGAGCCTTTATTCGTCTGTTCCGTATTCGTCAGATCCGTTTTGGTCAAAGTACAAGTATCTACAGTCATCAAATATCATTTAATGTTATCATTGTATGTACAAAAAAATTAAGTAAAAATAAAAATGATTATATTATGTGTTACATTATAAATATGTACGACTACTGGATCAGACGTATGAAGGCTGGCGAACGGCGCGGCGGTTCTGATCAAACACGGACGCGTCTATACGTACTCACAATCAAAGGAAATTTATCTTCTAATTGTTATTATTACACGTGACTTTTTTTACGAAAATGTAGCTCGTATGTTAAGGGGGCATTACACTGATAGAATTATTTATTTAGCGCTACGTACACACCGACACGATCCCCGGCCTCGCTCTTCCGCACACATAAAGTAGAATAATCGTTCGTACATATGTTAGATTACGAACGCCATGACTATAATAACACGATAATACTCGTTTTTGCATTTTTCCGCAACTTCAAGATTTATTTGCGGAATCATATTAAGACATATCCTTAAATTTCTTTATTTCATCTACTAGGAAAACTCTTTGACTAGTGACACAATCTTTTTCGTGTCCTAATATTTAGGTTTTCTATATAAATTTTTAAGAGTGCCGAACCCTGTTTAGCGTAATCTACCCTTAATAGATGTTGTTCGCAAAGTTTATCTATCTTATTATGAACGGTAATCCCGCTATGTTTAGGATATGTAAATATTAGTGTGAGCTATAAATATATCGTTAACAAAACTAAGTAAGTATTTAAGTCGTATTATGAATCGCCGTTTCCTTCTTAGTCTCTGATTTCATGGTCATCTTATAATAGTGATTATTATAATCCAGTGGTTCTCAAACTTTTTAAATGACGGAACCCTTTTGGGAAGCAAAATACTTGGAACCCTACAATAAAACAATTATTTTTATAAGTGTATTCTTTATTAATCAGCATAATAAAAGTACAATGTATCAGTTACTAATTATTATTTACTTCACCACTTGGTAAGGACAATAATAGAAAACATTAAAAAAGAAAAAATCTAACTAGTGGGAGGTATGAAACTGTTTTTTATTTTTCATCAATTGCTTGATATCAGGTTTGATGGAAGAAAGTTGGAGTCTCATATCAGCTTCGGCGTCCAGTCTATTGCGATATTTTGTTTTCGTGGCTGCGTAGGTAGAGAATCCTGTTTCGCACAAATATGTAGTTGGGAACGGGAGAAGAATATCCAGAGCCATTTGGCCAAGCATTGCATATTCATCTTGGATTCTGCACCAAAAATCATTAAGAGGCGTCGTTTTGAACAATGACTCCATACTTGTGTCTGATGACATTTCTAAAAGAGATTCATATATCTCATTTGACATGTTTTCAGGCTTTTCCAAGTTGGGTAAAAAAGGATTATGAATCCAGGAGTTCACTTTAATTTTTGTATTGTGTTCTTCGGGAAAATACTTTTCAAAAGATGCGCGCATCGAACTGAGATATTGGACCAATTCTTCAAACACATTATCTTCAAACATTTCTGAGTCGTTTTCGCTAACAAACTCACTGAGTAACGTAAAACTTTCTATTTCTTTCTTACCAATGCAAATGATCTAAAAATCTAATTTTCTTTTAAAAGCAGTTATTTTATTATAGGCCTGAAACACTGTTGTCTGTTTACCTTGCAACGATAAATTTAATTCGTTAAGTTTTTGAAAGATATCCGCCATAAAAGACAATCGGAACAACCAAGTTTTATCATACAAACGGTCCTTCAAATTAAAAGAAGTATCTGCTGAAAGAAACATTTGTAACTCGGCTCTAAGTTCAAATAGCCTTGTTAAAGTTTTTCCCCGAGACAGCCATCGCACTTCTGTATGGAGCAGCAGTGTTTTATGTTTGCTGCCATAATCTTCACACAATAATGAGAACAATCGGGATTGTAGTGGTCGTGATTTGATAAAATTAATTATTTTTACCGCTTCATCCATAACTAATTTTAGATTAGACGGCATTTGCTTCATCGCAAGTGCTTGTCTATGCAGAATACAATGACTGGAACTACAATTAGGCGCTTTATTTTTCATTCGTGACACTGCTCCTGCTGTTTTACCTGTCATCGCCTTGGCCCCATCTGTACAAATGTCAATGCAATTGTTCCAACTGAGATTATGTTCTTCAAAAAATATATTTATTTTATTAAAAATTCTGGCCGTGTGGTGCCGGCCTAAGAATAGTACCACCCCATCTCTACCCGTGGGTGTCGTCAAGGCGACTAAGGGATTTTACCCCGGAGGACGGGCAGCAGCGTCCTCTGCGTACTTAAAGCCTTACTGCGATCGCCAACCCGCTCGCCAAGCGTGGCGATTATGGCAATTACCCCCAGGATCTACATACTAGTAGGTTCTACTGGGGAGACCCGTGCCCAGCAGTGGGCCATCTTATGGGTTGATATGTATTAAAAATTTCTTCCCCGGTAGTGTTTGTAAGCAGCGATGAACACATAAGCATGTCTTCTTCAAAAGAACTTTTATATGGATATCTCACAATAACCAGCAGGATAGCCAAACCAGCGACATCAGTCGACTCGTCCATTTGCAAAGCGAATCGTGTATTTTGTAGACGTGTAACTAGTTCTTGTTTGACGTAGCTTGCCAGATCATGGATTCGTCGTGAAACAGTATCGTTTGATAGCGGAACAGTAGAAAGATGCTTTGCAGATTTTTCATCAAGCATACATTTTGTTATGTCTAATACACATGGTTTTATTAATTTCTCAGCGATAGTGTGCGCTTCACCTGCTTGTGCAATGCGATAGCTAACTAAATATGATGCCTCCGTGGCCTTTTCGTTGGTAGTTTGTGTTACATGCATCATATTTTTTTGACTTTCTAATAACTGATCTTTTTTGCGAACAAAAAATTCTTTATTCTTGTCTTTAGTCTCGGGGTGTACGGTTTCTAAATGTCGACGCAATTTGGCAGGTGCCATGGAACTATTAGGAAGCAGTTTACTACAGAGCATGCAGAGAGGTGAGCCGTTGGAATCAACAAATCCGAAACTGATATAAGATTCATCATACTTCCTTTTTTTCGTCTTTGAAACCGTCGAGCTTGACGTCGTGGCACTCGTGGCATCATCTTCTGGATCGGTGATTGCTAAATTCTCCGCGCGCATTGCTTTTGAACATTCAGCGTCATTAGAAGATGTTGTTGGAACACGTTTAACACCTTTAAGCCAACGTTCCATTCTTCTTTATTTATAATGTTACAAGTCAGGATAGTGGGGTTTAAATAATGCACAATCGTTACTGCGTATAAGAGACTAAATTTAGAACCTACAGGGAAGAAATGTATAAAACTGAGACAACAGAATACAGCAGGCAGTAAAACAATGAACACTAGTTTCTCGCTAGCGAGCTTGTAAGTAGGTAGTAACTTATCGCTCCGAACGCTAATCATCAACTGACGACGCCAACGCGCGATCGCCGCTTTTATACTTAGTCCTAGACTCGATCTCAAATATTCTCGAAAATACTCGAGTCGGCACCTTTGATAAACAAAAAGCAAAAATAAAAACAGAAATTTAAAAATAGCGTTGTAAACAATATCGACTTTATCCTTTGAAGTTAGAGACGAAAGTCGCTTGTTGACAACTATAGCGTCTAATTCAGAGGCGGCTTTTATCAAAGAGACTGAGCGCTTACAAGTATACTACCCGCTCGTTTTAAGTTTGCCGCTGGCGATAGGTATGAGTGTATGACGTTCGAAATTTTTTATTTAATTGTAACAATAAAAATTGTGTACGGTAGATATTTGGGTAAAACTATGACACATTATAAGTTTTGTTGTCACGTGGGGGAGGGTACGCGCATTCCACAGACCGGCAAACTTAGAGCGAACGCGTTGTACAAGTATAAAATTGTTGAGACCAAACTTATAAGATATTGTACCAGCTAATGTAACACAAGCTTATACAAATACAAATAAATAAATAAATAACATTCATAGCGTTTTGTCTCCGCGCGGCCGCGGAGTCCGCACAGCCGCGGAGCGACCAGAGAGAGGTGTTTTGATTTTTTTATTTCTAAATTCTTGCGGAACCCCGACAGAGGTATCACGGAACCCTAGGGTTCCGCGGAACACACTTAGAGTATAGCTGTTATAATCCAATGCATCTCGAGGGATTGACTGTATTCGTTATTAATTAGAATATTAACGACCAATGACTAACACTATACTTTTATACACTAAAGAAATACATTGATTTTGTACAATTTACACTGGCTAATCTAAAGGCTTGAAAAATATTTTGTACCTATTATAAGACTTTCACATGCAACAATAGTGCTAAAGCAAAATATTTCAAAAGTAGGTCTAGCTCGCGGGTCCGCCTGAGTGACTACTGACTCACACAGGCTAAATAATTAAACAAATTCGAGTTCTAGGTAACCTAGAGATCGAATGTTTGATTTTTTAGTGCATGTCTACGTCCCAATTGGCTAAATTTTAGTTTTCTAGTTTTAACAATTTCATTAGAGGATAGATGAATGAGTTTGACTTTAATTAACCTTTTGACCGCCACGTCAATAACGAAAATCTGTGTTCCCCGCCAATCGTCAAATTCCTTCTTTCATACCTACAAAATAATACTCACAGAAACAGTATATATAGATAAAACATCGATACATTTTACTTGTGCATGGTTTACGAATAAAAATTGCTTTAAAGTACTATTGAATTGTATTTAATTCCACCCATGTTTCACCTTTTTTCCCAACTTAGCAATCATTACCCAGAAGTTACAGCAACAAAGTAAGAGCAGATTGTTTAACAAAAAAGTTATGATATAGATTAACTATAGAGTGCACCAGCTTAGCAATTTCGGGGAGAAACGTTGGAATCTTCGTCTTCTTCGAAGTGTTCAACAAATGTTACCCATCACAAGATAAAAAGTTCCTTAAAAATCACTTTGTATATTGATTGTACACAAAACTGACAGTGTAACTAATATTTAATATTAAAATAAATAATTATGTTGTAAAATATATTTGGCATTTGACTATATTTTAATATTAAATTACCTATTACATAATTTAATTAAGCCAATTTTTGTCAAGGAGTTTTACATTAGTAGATGATGACAACCCCGGCTAATGTGTCACAGTATCATTTATGGCGGGACATGTTTTTATTTTGTAATTTTTTCATTTTAAAATCTAACATTAATAGTACAATATTAATTCAAGAATGGTGCATGTTTGCATAGTGCAAGATTGCAAATGTGAGTGGGGCCCAGAATGGGGACTCCTTTTTACTCGTAAGTATTTAAATTTATCTTTGATTCCAAGATTTAAATTTGAACTATTTTATGTATTATTTATGTGTATAACGTTAATACTACCACTAATGACAGTAATAGACCTAAATTGTGTATCAATATTTGTTGTTATTCAGTTTAATATCATGTTTTCTTTCATTCTTGCTATAAGCGCCAGATGAGTTGGGAAACCATACATACATATACATATCAACCCATATGATGGCCCACTGCTGGGCACGGGTCTCCCCAGTACAACTTACTAGTATGTAGATCCTGGGGGTAATTACCATAATCGCCACGCTTGGCGAGCGGGTTGGCGATCGCAGTAAGGCTTTAAATACGCAGAGGACGCTGCAGCCCGTCTCCGGGGTGAAATCCCTTAGTCGCCTTGACGACACCCACGGGTAGAGATGGGGTGGTACTATTCTTAAGCCGGCACCACAAAACCATACATTTCTGCGGAATTTATCATGAACTATGTTCGTGTTTGAATATTAAAACAATTTAGGTTTTAGGTATATAAATAACTGTAACACATCTAAACCTGCTATATCTTTTTCTAACCAAAAGAAAATGAAATCAAACATAAGTTAACAAAATCACGTTTTAATACCTAATGAACTGTTATTTATAGAAAGTAAAAAAATCGCACGCAACGGAAGCTCTCAAAATATATATTTTTTCCTCGTTTTTGCAACATTTTTCATTGCTGTTATTGATCATAGCTATATAGCCATAGCCTTCCTCGATAAATGGGCTATCCAACACAAAAAAAATGTTTATCAATTCGAACCAGTAGATCCTGAGATCATCGCGTTCAAACAAACAAACAAACTCTGCAGCTTTATAATATAAGTAAAGATATATGTCTAAGGAATAATAATATGAAAAAAGAAACATGTCAAACATCATATTTTTGTATGTCTTTTAAACTGTAAAAAATTGATGGTATGGTATTTTTGACGTGTTATGCCATTGATGGCGTCGTAAGTACGTTTTTATTTGACGTCCATACACGTCCATGGCGGTCAAAAGGTTAAAAAGGCGACCAGCTACTCAAATATACTTAAGTAGCTGAAAATATATTTGAGTAGCTGTTCGCCTTGGCCTTTGCACGGGTGTAATATTTTCGTATGATTTTTTTTTAATATCACCTGATAGTATTTTTGGACCTCAACGAGTAATCGCGAGCAAAAACTAATGAAGCACACTCACCAATTTTCAAGGGCGCCTCAATCTTAGTGATCTTCATCTTCTGAGCGCTCTGTGCTCTCTTGAGCACCGTCAGTCTCAACGGCGTGCTCTTCCTCGCTGATGCCGCACGACGTACGGCCGGTCCTGGGCTTGCACCGGTCGGTGCGGTCCTGGGACTAGCCGCTCCGGTCCGCGGACTGGCCGCTCCGCTCCTCGGACTGGACTTGCGCGACTCGATCCACAGCGTGGCTTTGGTAGTGCCGTGTAAGCCGCCAGGGCTTGGTCTCAGGCTTGACTTGCGCGGGACCTTCTCTGCCTCCACGTCGCTTGCTGATGTGTCTAGCTCGTTTCTTGATGATCTCGAACGTTTGTTGCTTTGTATAGGCGTTCGTGGAGGTTTGTCTGGTAATAAAATAATGTGGTGTGAAAAAAAAACTATTTGAATACTACATTTAAAAAAATACGATTTAAAAGAGAGAAAATGATAACTTTTCAGCCATTTTAATATTTATAATATATATATTTTTTTTTTAAATATACATATTAATTATATAATCATAAATCCTTACCATTTTGATCATTGGTATCTCTTCGTTGAGGCTGCACAATGGCTACCTGCTTGCCGCCAGCGTTAGCTAATAACAAACAGACATTAACATTGTTATTATTTAACTAATAAATAGAGTAAGTACATCAGTTTATTCATGTTTTAAAATTTGTGCAATTTAAAGACAAGAATAGGCTCAAAAAAGTGGTCTATCAATTTCAACAAAATAGAAATTGGGTTAATTTCAAAGCAAATCGATTTTGTTGTTTTGAAACATTGAGGTATTAATGTACTACGTACTAGAGAAGTCACCACACATCACAACTGTGTTCCGTTCAAGTGCGGTCATCCGGCCGCAGGTTACTTAGTTGCTTGCTAGACCTTAGCGCCTTTGCTCGTTCTTGGTTTTTTAAACGAAAAAAAATCAAACGCATTAAATGTGCCGTCGTGTATTTTACGATATTACACTAACAATTTAACCAATACGGTGAAGTGCAAAAAAATAACTTTCCATCAGTTAATAACTACTAAATTACTAAATTTTAAATTTTATTCGATCAAAACATTTTTGGTGTATGCCATATTGCGTCATTTGTCATAGACTTAAAAAATATGTGACAATTTGTGTAACAAGTAGTGTAGGTAAAATTAGCTGACATTTCTTTTTAAAGCAGAAAATAATAATCTATCACATGTTTAAAATATAACTAACTGTAGTTATTTAATGAAAAGTGATTAAAGATGAAAAAAAAATATTAATAATAATAAAAATGATTCATTCACTTATGAAGCAAAATACTACACATGTGAAAAGTCGATTCTACATTTACTTGTAATGCCTGTTCGCTAACAATAGGTAATGCCCGAGAAAAGAACAGGCAATAAAACTCGTGGCCACTCTTTTCAAATTGCGAATGTTTATAAACTGTATTATGCAGGTAAGGTGCTGCCACCATTATATTATACACCATATTAAAGAACTGATGCAAAAAAAAGGTCAATAATATTAGAAGAGTACACGAGTTTGGATACATCAGCCTCAATGGGCACAACATAGTAGGAGCATCCACTTACGATTTAAAAATCTTATGTGCTTAAATATTGGCCAATTTACTGCTACTTAATGAATAAGTATACATGTTTTGCAAAAGAAAGAAAAGAATGGCCGTAATTTATCACGCACAATCTTTACTTACAAAAGTAAATCGTTTTCTTAACTAGTACCTAAGTAACATTATCAACCTGTGACAACAACATTCACCTAGTGAAATGCAATAAACTATACAACAAAATACATTAATAGGGAGCAACAAACTACAACCATTTATCTTTATCAGTTAAATAATCATCGATTGAATAGTAAGCTCTTTGTATAAGATGTCTCTTAACTACATTCTTAAATTTATTTACTGGTAGACTCGATATGCTGACTGGGATTTTGTTGAAAAATCTAACTCCTAGCCTAGTAGAGTTATGAGTTGAAGCCTATGATATTGACCTACTAATTTATGCATACTTCTTGTATTCACAGAGTGAATATCACTATTTTTGTTATATAAATTTAAGTTTCGTTTTACAAACATAACGTTTGCATATATATATTATGATGCAACTGTCGTAATGCCTATCTCTTTAAACTATTCTCTAAGGGAAACTCGTGCTCTTAGTTGATATATCGCACGCACTGCACGTTTTTGAAGAATAAAAATAGTTTGTATATCAGCCGCCTTGCCGCAAACCAATATGCTGTAGGACATGACGCTGTGAAAATAACCAAAATATATTAGTCGAGCTGTTTCTACATTCGTAAGCTGTCTAACTTTTCTGACAGCATGCTCTGCAGACTGAGTTTTCCTGCGAGACATATTTGAGTGCCCCACTGTAACCTATTGTTAAGTCGACAAAGCTAATCATGCTCATTATTTAAAATTATACTCGTATTAGTACTTTTCACATTTGGCAAACTAAACATTAAGTTTTTTTGGGATTTAGAAGTAGGTTGTTCGTTGTAAACCAAACTTGAACTAGTGCGAGTGTTCTATTTATTTTCTTAAAATTTTCTAGTTTACGATTAATTTTAAAAATTAGAGAAGTGTCATCAGCAAATAGAATGTTGTCACAAAAGTTATTAATATAGAATAGTAAATCATTAATATATACCATAAATAAGAAGGGACCGAGTATTGATCCCTGAGGCACGCCCATACTAATAGGCGATGCAGATGACCTTACTCCGCCTATATCAACATATTGAATTCTTTCACTCAGGTAAGAGGCAAATAGATCTAGCGCTGTACCTAAAATACCGTAATGCCTAAGTTTCAGCAGAAGTGTCCTATGCGCCACACAATCAAAAGCTTTAGAAAGATCACAGAACACTCCAATGGCACCCTGTAAATTTTCTTAGGCACTAAAAGTATGTTTCAGTAGCTTAATACCTGCATCAATTGTAAAGCGACCCTCTGTGAAATAATATTGATCGTGATGCAGTACATTATTAAATTAAAGTGTGATTCTAACTGCATAAGTATGGCCTTTTTGAAAATTTTACTAATAGCTGGCAAGATGGATATTGGTCTAAAATTACTGGGGTCATTCTTTGATCCGGATTTAAATAATGGTATTACTTTTCTATGTTTCATCAGATCAGGAAACATACCGGTATCAACATATTGATTAAAAACGACTTGAATATTTTAATTATTTCACTAGGGTGTGTATCCACATTATCTCTCAAGAGTGATTCGGCTTTATCTGGGCAAGCGTTCAAGGAGCTGGTTGTAGTTAGTGGTATGTCAGCAAAGAAATCATCGTAGGTTTGTGCTAGGTCTAAATTATCAGTAACAGTCTTATTGTTAATTAATAATTCAAAGCCTTTATCCCGAGGCTTTGCCGTCCGCATTCCGAATTAATAATATTCCAAGTGGCTTTTATTTTATTATCAGATTTTTTTATATTTCTACTAATATGTAAAGCTTTGGCACACGCACAAGCTTTTTTAAAAGTATTTGAATAGTTTCTCACATACTCAATAAAGTTTTGATCTCAATTAAATTGTTTCATACCATATAACTCGTACAACTTGGCTCTACTTTTGTAAATGCCGGTTGTTGCCCAATCACAAAAGCTAAGTTTAGAATTCTTATAAAACGTTTTTGATTTAAATATATTATTGTATTTACATTTGACTATATTAAACACTGAGGAGTAAAGATAGTTCGGATCAGAGTGGCTGAAATCTATACTGGTAATATTAGCAGAAACAATAGAATTGAATTTTTCTAAGCGAAACGTACTCATTGGCCTACATGTGATCTTATTTACTTTGTGTGTGAGGGAAAAGTGACTTTCTGCCCACAGTGATCTGATGAGTTGATCTTCAAAATTGACATTTAGTGTCAGTGTTTTGTACAAGACGCTTAAGTGCCTCAAAATTCATGGCGTTTAGGACCTTTTAGCCGTGAGGAAATGATCCCTTAAATAAAGTCTATCGCTACATGTTTGCTCTGTTAGGTTATACGGCACAATTATTGTTTTAGCGCTGCAGCTGCTTTTAGTTTTAATTTAGCTAAAAAGGACTACATTTTTGTTTCAGATAGCTTCTCTGGTACTTTAGTACATAATATCTAGATGTTTTGAAATTATAATTTTGGTGGTGCAGTGGGAGCGTATTAGACTTGCGCACAAGAGATTGTGGGTTCCTTTTCTACAGGGGACTTACCAACTTCACGTAAGTCATACATCGTCGCCCTTGATGTATGTATTTTGTGATCACGATTCGTACGTTCGTAAAGTCTTCTGTGACACTGGACTCGTATTTTTGAGAAGAAATCCAAAAGAATGTCCATTAAAGGCTGACAAGCATGTGTAGTGTACGTAGGTGTATTTGCACGTACCGGGCATGGAGGCGCGATGCGCCAGCTCCAGGCGCAGCTGCAGCGCGGCGTCTCGGCGCGCGGCGGGCGCGGGCCCGGTCGCGCGGCGCGCGGCTCGCCCGTTCCGACGCGCCACGTACAGCGCTGGAACAATACATGCGCATGAACATACGCCATGACCTCGTAACATTGACCGCTCTCCAGAAAAAGACGACACGAGATAAGGTACGGGTATTGGCCACGCAGACGCGCGACCGATTTATCTGTAAAGTCAAATGTGACGATCGACTGTGACGTGAGCGAATCAGATTTCTAGAAAGAGAATACTAGACGCACGAGTGTATTGTCTCTCTCACGCTTTGGAGACCTATTTAATTCATACCTGGAAGAGAACACGCAGTCCAGTCTCGACTTTTCCACCGACAAATAGTCGGACAAATGGTAAAAAAACCCTGGAAAGCGCATATCGAACCATACTCAGTGTAAGGTTCCGCAGCCGTTATAACAAATAAATGCACTACATATGAAAACACCCAATTTGAATAATTACACCAACATAATCACCATAGCTTTTTGTCTAATTGAGCTAGAGAGGTGTTAGTAGTATCATTTTACTCAGTTTTAAATGCCAATCTTTACAATGAAAGAGAGTGGATCGATAAAAACGCCTTCTGTCGCGATTCGCAGGTGAAGGGCACAGAAATATCCTTATATCTTTACCGATGAAAAAAAATCACGATGAGCACTACAATAAGCAAAATGATAAAGTGTACGCTCACAGTTCTGCTGCTCAAGCGATCGGAAATGAACAGCGTGGTCATCATCCTGCGTCAGAGATGGTTTGGTGTCTTATCAAGGCGTCACAAAGCTACATTTTTGTGAAAAAGGAGTGAAAACTTCAGCCAAAGTATATCAGGAAACAGTCATAAATCGTTTTATGAAACCTCTCAGCAATTTTTAAAAAAGTACCGTGGACTTTACAACGGGACTCTGCACCTGGTCACAAGGCACGAACTTTTTGCTGAGATGTGAATAAGTATAAACTTCATTAAAAAAAAATCATTTTTCATTTGTAACAGAACTTATGGCCGGACTAGGTATATATTTTTTTATTTATTAAAATAATTATTATGAGTATCTACTTACAATTTCAAATAAAACAAAATAAATTATACTATTTCCAACATAACTAAAAAAAATATCCTAAGTATATAATTGTTTATGATTCCATAAACAATTATATACTTAGGATATTTTTTTTAGTATACTTTAGGATACTTATGGAAATCGAATATCGCTACCTCGTTCTATAGTTAAACAATAAATATGTTTAGGCAGGCATACATAATTTTGTGGCACATCTTTCGACAGGTATTATAAAAACTATTTTGATTAAGTGAATATTTTCGTCAATATTCGCTCCGAAAGTCGCACTAATTGTCTATTTAAATTGTAATAACGGCTGCGGAACCCTATACACTGAGCATGATCCGACATGCTCTTGCCGGGTTTTTTCAAACTTCTAACAATGTTATAATACGAGTATCTTTATGTATAATTGTTTTGTGCATGTTCCAGTGGATTCGAGAATGGTTTAGATTCACAAGAAAAAAAAAGAAGCGGTACAAGTTCCCCAGGACAAAAAATACTTGTTCCTCTGGAAATTTCAAAGGAATTTGTACAAGAAATACTGTTACTTCTCACTTGGTCGACTATTACTCACTCGTAAACTTGTAAAGCCTACATAGCTGTGATAGTTTTCCTTTTAATTTTGTTATACAGGATTAGCGACAACATAACAACATTCATTGATATCTCGAGTATATACGATACGCTATTCGGTCATATATGAAAAATCAATCAAATCCTTTCAGTAATATAGCTGTAGAATTGACTTCACACTCTCAAAGTTTTTACACATCTCTGAGTATTTAACAAAATTAAAGTTCGGCGAGGTAAAAAGCAATTTTCTTGTTATGTATTATCTACGTACAAGTATGTTGTAGATATATCTATTTTTTATAAACTATTATTTATATCATGCTACGACCAACATTTATATAGCTAATTATAAATTATAAAACTGATTTGACATGTTGATTTATTGTTTGTAGTAACTCACTAAATCCAAAAGCATGCTTTTCATGTTTATGCACAAACCTTTGTTTTTTTATATTATTTAATGAATTCTTAGTCTAGTTGCTATTAT
The DNA here is from genome assembly GCA_945859575.2 of Herminia tarsipennalis. NCBI lineage: Eukaryota > Metazoa > Arthropoda > Insecta > Lepidoptera > Erebidae > Herminia > Herminia tarsipennalis. The sequence continues at coordinate 20,424,950 of OX243855.2, forward strand.
ATTATATTATAAGGTAAGTACTTGAAGAAAATAGTTGAAAATATTATAATTTTAGAATTAATGTCCACTCCATGCCTCTATTTATCCATGCCATGAACAAAAATATTGTATATCTTCTAAAATAGATAAAAGAAGAAGTATACAATGAGATATTTAGTTGTAATATTAACTATCTAATAAAACTGAAACAAGCTATTATAAAGGTATTTTTTTCAAACTCCAAAAATTGTTCATAGCAAAGAAATAGCCAGCTTTAACTATTTAAATGATGTTTGCAGCATGATATATACAAAATAGTTTATAAAAAATAAATTACAATCAATTTAATAAATCTACAACATACTCGTACGTAGATAATACATAACAAGAAAATTGCTTTTTACGTCGGCGAACTTTAATTTTGTTAAATAGTCATGTGTAGAAACTCAGAGAGTGAAAAATCAATTCTACGGCTATACTTCTGAACGGATTTGATAGACTTTTGGTACACGAGCGAGTAGCGTGACCCCCGGGCCGTGGGCACTCACCCGGCTGCGGCGCCTGCGCGCGGCGCGCGGCGGGCTCGGCGTAGTCCCAGCGCAGCTGGCGCCCGCCGATGCCGATGACGTCCCCGTGGCGCAGCGCCGCCACGCTCACGCAGCGCCCGTTCACGCGCGTCTCGCCCGCGCACACGTTGCGGACCACCGTCTGACAAACATTCCACTGCACCTTACCATTGGCTAGTTCACTACACGATAAAACTTCATTATTTTATACTAATCGGGTGATAGTAGATTTTAAAATGCTCTGAAAATAAGTCTTCTTTTACAATTTAACATATTTTTGAATTTAAAAGCATGAAAACGATTATTAAAAGTAATGATTTGACGACAGGAACTTATGACGTCACAGGTTTGACTTAGACGTAGGTCGCCATCCATCTGGGTTTCCCCAGATTTGTCCCAGTTCAAAGGGTGTCAAGAACAATCTAAGATTTTGGTTTTCTTGTTACTGGTTCTCCTACTGCACAATCACTAAGGCGGTCATTACGAAACCCCGAAAACACAAAAGGTTTGCTTTATATAAATGCACTAACACGTAGATATTGCCCACAGACACAAAATTGTAGAACACCAAACTGAGTTGTCCCATTTGTTGCTCAAGCGAAGTACGTATATACTCTCAGTATTTAATGCCGTCAGTCAGCACTTACAATGTAGCATATATAATTTTAATATCTATTGAGATGAAGCCTTACTTGGTTAGCATGTACAGCTACGGTGGCATGATGAGGGTTAACAGTGTCCAGCATGAACCTGATGTCACAGGAGTGGTCGCTGCCGAGGGTGACAAGCCCCTCGGCCAGGGGGAAGCACTTCACGTCGCGCCCCAAGCGGTCCAGCACCACAAGCTGACCGCCTGACATCTCTGCATTCAATAAGCATGTTATTTAGCAGCAAAGTCACATCAAAGCTCAAGCTAATGAGATTGTAACAAGCTTGTAATAGGTAAGCATGACTGAAGGGATGATTGCAGTATATGTACCTACTCTCTTTTCCCAAGACTAAGGTTCATAAACAGACCACCCTACTGCCCAATTAAGAGTCAGTACATGGATGATCAAGCTTTGCTTGGTGTTTTTTTAAACAATGTTTTCGAAAAATGAAACCTAGCTAGATTGATTTATTGCTCCCAAAACCCTGTGCATACTAAATTTTATCAAAATCATTGGAGCCTATACATACGAGAATTGCTTGTTTAAAGGTATTAATAATTAATAATATTTATTAGATTTGATAGATAACTATGATCTTGCCAGTGTCTCCTAATAGAGTTGTTTAAACTTTGAAGTTCTTTTACTTTTTACAGTACATTTTATTAGTTATTAAGATAGATTCTTGAGCCAATGAGTGTACATTAATTAATACTTTCTCATTCACTAATAATTACTTGGGAAGAAATTATAATTTTGAACATTTGATGTCCCAAATCATGCTATACTTTTTATTTTATTTACTTGTGAGACATTCAATTTAAATATGACCTTTAGTGACCTAATGAATATCACTGACCTATATTATTAGTGCCTTGATTAAATAATGCTAGTTAAGATACGAAAATATAGTTATCAATATAATTACACATATAATTCAACGGCATATGGGAAAAGGATTAATAACCCTACATTCTTGAAAATATTATTCCTGAACCCGTTTCTAAACGAAAATATTTATGGTGCATTCCGTGACAGCCCAACTAACCGTTTCCCGCCAACGAACCCTGAGCGATATCAAAGCGTGATGCTGATGAAAATAACATTACATATATTCAATGTTTTAATATTGTATCAAAGAGTAATATATTCTGAGTAAAAATAAACGAAATAATCATAAATTTGAGCCAAAATAGAACAATAGCATCGGTTACGCTTCTGTTTAGTGTACTCACCGATGTCAAACTTCTAACAATAATTTAGTCAATATTATACTCATAATCAAACATACAACTTAGGATGCGTTTAATCACTACCCATTTAACATAAAATCATTTGCTAAATCTAGATTACCCCAGTTTAATCACGATCACCAAACAACCACGAACACAACACAAATAATGGCGTCCATCCGTCGCGCAGCGCGTGTCAAACAATCAAAATGTCAATGTCAAGCCTAGTGATGTAACGCTGACGCGAGGTTCTTTTAGTATTTTTTCATTACTTTTCATTTAGTTTTCTTAGTTATTTATTGAAGAAAATACAAATTAGTAAGATTTATTTCCTTATTGATTGATTCCTAAAACAAATAATTACAAATAATAATTAACAATTTACTATTATTATCTTTTATCTGTACAAATGGCAACGCCATTTTCCTTCCACAGATAAAGTAATTTCCATTGAAGTTTCTCGTCTTGATTGCATTTGTGGTGCTTTTTGGGCTTGAAAGCGCTATATTTTACGAAAGAATTGTTTACGTTTTAATTTCAAAATTGTGTCGTCTTTTAATCAATTTGTAACGATTTGAAGACTTTCAATGGATATTAACAATCCCCACAATCAAAGTTACTGGTTTGTCCTCCGAGAAGATCAAAGCAATGTTATATTCAGCAGCAACAACTTTACTATTCAGAATCCACAAAGTAAGTTGTGCAACAGCTTGTTTAGCTAGGTCGTTGTGGGTTCGATTCCTGTATGTAGCAAATATAGCTTTTATTCACTATGACATTTTAAGTGAGGGAATAAGTAGGTATAGTTCTTAACTAATCGTATTTACCATTTAGTTGCAGGACAAGAAGCAAGATATATAGTAGACACCGGTGATAGACAGTACATTCAAATAAATGAAGCACCTGTAGTAGTTCAAGAAAATATTTCAGACACCTGTGATAAAGAAATTACCAAAACCAAAGATGAAGACAACTTCTGGGACAGAAATAAAGTAAAACTACTTCTAACATTATGTTTAGAGAATAAATATAGGAATGCCACCAAAGATAAATCTCTATGGAATGAGATTGCAGCACATTTGGGAACTACATCTGATGAATGTAGTAAGAAGTACAGAAATCTCAGACGAACCTTTGTCAGACTCTTAAAAAAGAAAAGATCAGGGAAGGACGTCAAATGGATACATTACAATACTTGTGAGGAAGTGTTCAGAGAATGTAAGTCTCTTCCAGCGTCGGTTCTTGAACCTTGGGAGGAACACAAAGTTAGGCAGCTGCTTACTCTTTATATTGAGAACCTGAGCAAGTTCAGGAGTTCAGATTGTTTACAGAAAGATGTGTGGAAGGAGATAGCCTCACAGTTGGGCACCACAGACTACAATTGTTATCATAAGTTTAAAAATTTAAAGAGAGCATACCTTAACTGGAAGGACAGAAGTAGAGAATCTGGGAAACCAATGAAGTGGCAATATCACCATTATTTTGAGAGGATATTTTATAATTATAATCCTAGTATAGGTCCATGGGATAGGAACAAGACACGATTGTTAATAGATGCATACATACAAATAGCCGATAAGTTCAAAAATCCCAGATTTCAGAAGAAGGAACTCTGGAAAGAGATTTCAGCCTCTGTGGGAGAAGATGCCAATAATTGTGACAAAAAATTTCGAAACTTGAAACAGACTTACATAAGACTAAAAATGAGAGAAGATGCAGGGAGAAGTATAACAAAATGGCGATACTATAAAGATTTTGAAGAAATATATTCTGGACCAACCAGTTACACCGATGGCACTGATGATACCTCACATAAACTAACTTATAGAGGTCACGACGAGAACTATGTCAAACAACTCTTAACTTTCTATGTTGAAAACAAAGAAAGATTTAAAGATCCTCTGGTGAAGAAGAAAAACGTGTGGCGTTTACTTGCGCCCAAAATTGGTTTGACATCGGAGGAATGCGATCGCAAGTTCCGTAACTTGAAACAGACATACCTCAGACTGGCAGAGAAGAGAAATGAAACTGGGAAGAGCAATAATTGGCCATATTTCTCTTATTTCGAAAAAATATATGGCGAATCTACAAGTTCGGGCAATGTTTGTAACCATAGCCTGGATAACATAACAATCACTGAAATAAAACGAGTAGTACAAGAGGCCCAGCATAGAAAGGACAATGATAAATTTGAGATATTGGTTCGATCAGTGGAAGAGTCAAATACTATACAAAGGGAGAGAAATAGAATATTGCAGGCATTGTTGGACAAGAAATGATATCTTGTATACACTTTTATAAAAATGGATTATACCAATGAATGAAGTGGAAGTCTACCATGCCTACCATCAGGTAAGTATAAATATGTGTATCAATCACTCTTGAAGCTCTACAATCTCTGCTAGGAGTGATCACACAAGTCGGATGAGGAATGTAATTCATGGGTTATTGTTATTCTGATAAATAAAAGATAGAAGAATGTTTAGAAATGCTTTTACTTTATTGTTACCGTTCTTATGCTTTTATAATGTATATGTACAAACAAACTATAATAGATTATCAGTTTTTCATTCTGAAACGAGAAATCGTTAGCAAATACAATTACATGTCGATCGGCAGCTACTTCATACAAAATGATCAATGTCTTAAAGTACACCGATTATGCTTATGTCTTAACTTAAAAATACATCTGTGAATTTATGACTTACTTTAATATTAAATTTGACATCCATAACACTATACCACAGTAAGGAATGGAAATTTAGTTTAGAAAAAAAAAATACAAAAAATATAGTGAAGAAATCACGCTCGATCATATCGGTAACCACTCTGGATCGGATCTACGTCCGCGGTACCTCGACCGGTAGAACTATCACGAACATATACTCACACTCGCACTCACCCAGTCACGCTCGAGTCGATACAACGCTAACCTAGACTGAATTACCACACTATGTAGTTACAACTAAGAGGAGCCGGCCGCCCCGCGCCGCCCGCTCTCACGCGCTCGTTACTGGCCTGTGGTGCAAATAACGTAAACAAAATCTCCATAATTACACTAGGTAAAGTATACCTAAAGTTAAATGATCAAGTATGTAGTCAGTCTTAAATGGAATTGGTCTATCTGACTCGTGTTAGTGGCGCGTGAGAGCGGGCGGCGGCGGGCGAGGCCGGCGAGGCGCCGCTGCCCGTTCACTTCTTGGCGTTCTTCTTGGGAGACGGAGCCTTGCCTTTGGCGTTGTTTGACATTTTCGCCTTTTTACCCTTGGGCTCGCCTTCCTCGTCATCTTCATCCTGTAACGGTGAACACAGCATTACTATCTAATATTATCACCAAACTTTGAAATCATTAAATTTTTTTACCATCCAGCATTAAAGGCCAACATTAACATATACTATAAAAGCTTTGATGATGGCCTTTCCCGCTGCCTTTAATCATAGCTATCAGAAGGTAAAGGGACATTGAATGAGTACAGAAAACCAACAGCCAATAGTGCTTTATCCATTATTTGCAGATCAAAAATTTTGACAGAGTGAAAGCCCAGTTGTAAGAAAAATGACAGCAAGAATATAATAAATGTAAAATGTGAGCTCTTTTCCAATGTCAGTAAAATTTGGCTTGCACTGTCATTGTTTAAAAGAACTGGGTCACAGGTCCTTTTCCCTCTGTTGAGCATGTTTGGAACCTGGCACATCCTAATTTTTATATTAGATGAAGGTTTTCAGTACCTCATTCGTCTTGCGCTTGCCTGCTGATGTTTTCCTTTTATTCTCATCTTCCTGGAAATTCAGCAATCTACTGTACATTTTTGTTATATTCACATTATTAGACTAAGTCACTTTCTAACTAAAACGCATAAACCTTTTTGAATCTATGAAAGTTCTTCATCTAGATTCTTGAACAATGCATACACAATTGCATAGTAACTAATTTTGTGAATAAATACAATCAATAAAATGTATAAATAGTAAAAAAACATTTTGTTTAAATGCTCTAAATGGACAAAAAAAATTAAAACATACCCATCAATTTGTTACATTATACCATTTATATGACATAAAAGCTTGTCGCATGGTTGATACCAATACCTAGCAATTTGATTCTACTCATGGCCAATGATTGACAGTACTTCCCACCTATCTACACTGCATTTTGTGTAATGTGCAGCACAGCATTAGGAAAATCTCGCGACAAGCTTTTGTCATGAAAATGGTTTAGGAGTTCCTATGTCCACCTGCAGACTCCATCATTAGATCAGGTTCATGGTTCCTGATGTTCAATTTGGCTCAAATTTGGTAAATTTGAGCCAAATTGAACATCAGGAAGCGGTACTAATTTAGCCTCCAAGATTGACCCACACAAATTTACATACAAACTAACTAACATACATACAGGGCAAGTTAAATTAAAGCTTGTAAAAAAATATTGAAATGAATTGAGAACCCCCTTCTTTTGAAGGTGGTTGATAAGTAAGAGTTTATGTTGCCTGCAGACTATACCTATAGTACAATAATATAAAACAATTATCTCACTTTGAACTGAGAATCATCTCCTTCTTCCTCATCTAGCATCTCCTCTTCCATTTCCTCCATATCCTCAAACTCCTCCACTAGAGCACCGAGCAGGTGCTGTCCAATCAAGTGCACTGGCCCTGAACCCTGCAGACCATCAAACAACATTAGCATCATGATATAAACATGGTACATACATTATTTGGGATGTAAATAATCAGACAAATGCCTCAAGAAATCACAAGCAGACGATGCAACAGTCAGAACGACGTTGCGCGCCCATCAAAATAACCAATGGTTTTGTTTTATCATCATTTAAAGTTTAGCCTGAAGGGATTTGCTTGAAGAGTGGTGTAATACATTACATTTTGTTTTTCGGTGAAGTCAAATGATTAGAAACTTACATCATTAAATGTAGCAGATAAGTGTTGCATATAATACCTGTACAAGAGTGAATGTGACTGGGGCATCTGGGAACTCAATGTCAAGACGTGCATGTCTCTGTTCTCCCGCTTTCAACACTGCCACAGGGATCTTGATGGTTTCCTGAAGTGACATGGCTTCAACCTGTGATCAATACAACATTACAATCATGACTCATTGGTTACTAAATTCACCAAAGTTGCCTAACTGATTGGAAACAAATGTTATTAGATTGGCTATATATCCAAGACAACATGAAGTTAATTTTATAAGATTTGTCTCTCAATTTAATGTAATGTGCCTGCACACATCACATGAAAATAACAAAAACATTGTAGACTATCACAGTAAATAGTACAATATCAACATTTTGTCATAATAATGAGCAATAAGACCCACTTGTCAAAAAAAGGTTCGAAAACCACTTAATCATTCCTCAGATTTAGGTTGTCTGCCAGAAATAGTAAGTTTTAAGAGTGCTGTTTTGACTTTTGAAAAATTTATAGTAATTATTTACGTTTAGATAGTTATTTTTTTTTTTAAATAGTCTGTAGACATGTCAAAAACATTTAAGTGTATTGTGTGAAGATCAGACAAATGCCTCGAGCAATCATAACCAGACGGTGCAACAGTCAGAACGACGTCGCGCGCCCATCAATTTTACCAATGGTAATGTTTATATCATCATATCAACACACTGCACACAAACTATTAACATTATCACTAATATAAGGTCAATTTCAGCATATCCTTAACTTCTAGTAAAAATTGCTGTATGAAATCCTCATCCTGATAAAAGATAGTCAATGTTTGATTATATGTAGTACCTGAACTACATTGAGTTCGTCTGCCTTGGCGTCAGGGCCGAGCAGTGCTTGGCGTATAAGCAGCTTGTTGCTGCGCGGGTACTCCGCTTTAGCCTCGGGGTCCCATGTCTCAGACTGATGTGAAGACGACAGAGTAACACCTGAAATTTAAAAGCATCACAATCAGTGTCAACAGTAACGTGTATGGCCAACGGTCGGATATGCTTTCATGCTAATTATTTGTCATCACTTAACCTCAAAATCGGAAAGTACTAGCCGAAACCGACAACATAAACAATGATCAACACCGGCACATGCCGTGAGTACCCGTTCCCCAAAATGTTTATCGTTGTCGTGAACTAACGACATCACACTCGCGGCGCGGCTTGGACGCCATAAATTCAAATTACGCGCCTAACTATTACTGACTTCGCACATTTCCAACGCAGCGTGCGTTTTGTGGAAAAATCAATAAAATACATCACGCGTGGGATGGATGATAAATACTTTATATAAAAACGCCATTACAATATCTTAGTCGAAAATTGGCCATTTCGTATCCTTGATCGAAAATGGCGGCAAGTCAGTATAGTCCTAATTCTGGTAAATTCCAGTCCGTAATTATTGCATGGGTACAATTATCTATTCTAAACAGCTACACACAGTACCGTTAACAAAAATTGACGATAAATTGGTGAAATAAAATGGCGAGAGCCGGGTGTCAAAGCTGACGCTTATGTTGTAATCAAATTTGACGACAAAGTACAATCGTATTAAAGCAAATACAATAATTACAACAAACATAAATATATCAAGATTATTACGTACCATAGAAATATTCGTCCGACATGGTGATTTCACTAATTTATTGAGATTTTTGCGACACGTTCACGTGCGATGCCGGCACACACAAATCTGGAGATCAGTGTTGCCAACAATAGACTACAATTTGCAATGTATGAGAATAAACCCGCCATTTTCCCTGCAAAATTTCTACCCAACTATAGATAAGTAAGGTTGCCAAAGTTTTATGAAACCCAAGAATTTCACCAGTTTCAGTATTATTGATAACAAAACGAAAACAGACACTACAATACTCATTTGGCGCATTTAAGTTCAGGGAAACCAGAAATACTTCATAAATCATTGTATTACAGCTTAAGTTTTTAAGTTGTAATATAATGATTTTGATTTTTATAAATGAATACTATAGAAATATAAAGGTTATGAACAAATGAACAGTAATAAAAACAAATTAACATGACATTGATATTTTAAATGTTGTCCTAGCACCAAAAATTTCCTTAATTAGTGGGAAAAATAATTTCTTTGCGTAGGCAACATTACTATGAAATGTAATAAGCCGCATACACACCGAGCCTACGAACGCCAACGAAGGATATTCAGCGTTGGCTGCCAAAGATCATGTTGGCTGCTGCCATTATCATAAAGACCAGGACTACGCCATTTTAACCTTACAAAATTAACCACTCTCTAGAAAGAGACAACGCTACTTTGTGGACATTAACTGTCCACACGAGTTTTTTCTCTCTTTCAAGCTTTGCAGTCAATATTTACTTTTTACAGGGATGGCGCGGTCCAGGTCTATACATCAAGGGCAAACACGCTCGTTGGACTTCATTTGCTCCGTACACATCGGCCCAACGAATGCTAACGTTTATTCAGCGTTTGCTCTGGTTGGCTCCGCACGCTAGTTGACCTTCGAAAGCATTCGCAAAAATGTTAACTCGCGTCAGGAGACGTGACCTGATCGAAAATTCGTAAGACAGAAAGCTTAACTATAACACCTTATTGTACACTTGTTTGAGACAAATAAATTTATCTTTAACTTTATCTTTATCTTCTGCCGGCACTCCCGGAGTGCAACCCCTTGTTTTATTTTTGTTTATAATGATCTTATTTTCACATTTTTAAGCGCTATATTTGTTAATTGAATAAAAAAAGACAACGATAATATTCAATGTAAGAAAATTAAATGTGGAATGGGGTGTGCCACTAAAAATTACTATCACTACATATACATAGTTTAAAACAAAGTCGCTTTCTCTGTCACTTTAACAAGTCTCGTGGGTCAGCTAGTAAACAATCTTATGAAGTCTGGCACTTCATAAGATGAGCATTAGAGCAATAGTAGAAGTGCTCATTATAAGTTGTGTTCATATATAAAATGTACACTTCGCAAAGGGTAATTATTTTAATGAATGGTTTTAAAAGAAACAATGTTCGCTTTTTCAGTATTTTAGACATATTATGGATCTACATAGGTACCTACATATTTTTGTCTTGTTTATAAAAGGACGAACTATAAAACAGTTTGTTTAGAAACTTTAAAGTAAACCGACATAAACTTGACATTTATTTTGTTAAATAGCTGACAATACATTATGTACATCAAAATAGAAAACTGTAGCATTACAGAGTTCACTTTCTGAGATGGATTTAAATTTTCAATTGACATAGTAAATTTTGTGTGTGACTGTTAATGAAAAATATTGTTTAAGTGTAATGTTTGGAAACGTATACAATAAAACTTATTGCTGTTTTATAGTTTTTATTTATTTATTTATTTCAGATTGCATAAATACAGGTAGGGTTAAAAGTTATTACAAATTGTTAAGTATCACTGTACTTTACCTCACGGCATACAATTTAATACATTGTTGAAAATAATAATAATAATAATCGGAATTAAATACAAACACAAAATAATAAAAAAATAAAAATAAAAATAATAATAATATTTGAAATTAAAATTCTTACAAGCTATGAGAAATATATTCATCTACGGAATAGTATGCATTTTCAATTAATATATTAATAATTTTACTCTTATATATCATTATATTTTCTATTTCCAGAATTGATTTTGGCAACTTATTATATATTTTCGGAGCCATGCATAGAATACTCTTGTTAAATAAAGCTGTAGAATTAGGCGGGATACGTAACTTTAAATTATTACGACTGCTACTCATTTTCTCAAATAGATGACAATATTTTTTGACAAATAAAATAGTTTCTAAAATGTATATACATGGCAATGTCAAGATTTTTAGGTTTATGAAATGTAGTTTACAACTTTCCACCTGTTTTAAATTATACATAGCCCTTTTAACCCTTTTTTGGGATTTAAATGCTTCGTTTTTATCTGTGGCGTTACCCCAGAATTTAATTCCATATCTCAGAATAGGCGCAACATATCCGTGATAGGCTGTTACAATTGTTGCTATATTATTCGTTTTTGAAAGCTTAAATAATGCTTAAGAGATTTGATTTAACTGTAAGCATACTTTTTCAATGTGCAATTTCCAGTTTAAATTTTCGTCGATATATACGCCTAAGAATTTTGTAGTAATTACATGTTCTATTCGTTGATTATTGCATTGTATGTTGATTCCAGCCAGTTTAATAATTCTATTAAATATATGTCATTAAATTTGTTTTTGATACGTTCATTTTTAAATTATTTAATGTCAGTCAGTGTATAACACTATTTAGGGTGTAGTTTATGTCTTGCTCTACTTGTGATTTATTATTTCCTGTAAATAAAATAGTGCTGTCGTCAGCAAAAAGAACTAGCCTATGCTTTATTGCCATCGGTAGATCATTTATGTAAATTATAAATAAAAGTGGTCCCAGTACACTTCCCTGAGGTACTCCAAATAGAACAGTCCGTTTCTCTGATGAGAACGTTAATACTTTTTTTTCCCTAGGGCAAAATTATGTGAGTTTAGATATTGGTTATCAAAATGTCATACTCAACTAAATTTATACACTATTTTTGTAACACAGAGTAAGAAATTTTGGCTAAGCACCTATTTTAATATTGGTAACGTGATATTATGCTATTTCTTACATGGATCACAAAGTCTTACAATAGTACCTACTTATATTCTTATTGCGAAATCAATAAATGCAAATGGAACGAATACATTACTAATTACTATAATCTTTGTTTTTATGCAAATCAAGTTCCCGAATATAATAAAGCGACTGAATAAAATTAATAAAATAAAAAAGCGAACACTTATTATTTTAACACATTAATGAAGTATAACATTCATTTTGATATGTACCTTCAAGAGAAGTACTCTAAATGTATAGTTGTTCAGTGCACACTTGAGGAGCGTCACAAAGCGATACAACAAACAGTTTTTAGTTTGTAATTTTTCTATTTTAGACACCTTTTCTATAGCTGGCTACTAAGGTCAAATAATCTGTAAGTGATACATAAACCATTACAATTGTACCTATTGCAACTGCTCTAAAGTAAACGGCAAAAACCTATTTAGATTATGTGACATTTCTGTCAACCCTGATGTTATGGAACAATCAGTTGCCAATATTGCAGACATATATTGCAGATATATATAGATAGACATGACCCGTTTAGAAGCCCTTTTAAGGGGCTTCTAAACGGGTAATGTGTACTATAATTTGTGGCGGCACTATTGGCTACTAATTGCTCGGCCATCACGAAAATAGTGTTGCAATATGCTTGCAATAGTATGGCCATGATGCAGAATCATAAATGAGTTACACAACCCGATAACAATGGCTGACGAAATCATGCATTGTTGCAAAGTAATGAGATGAGAATCGATACGATACAATTATCTGAATATAGCAATACATCACAGCGTCACTTACAGCAAACTTCATGTCGGGTAGAAAAGGATACACTATGCCATAATAATAGAGGGCGAGTGACACAACAACAACATGTTTTAAAACTAGCCGGACAATATTGCAGAAAATCGATCGCTCAGCGATCGTCCGGCAACCTTTCGAAACTATGTCGGCAATATATGGCCATTCATTATTTGGTTGTCGGCCACTGTATTGCAGACACATATTGCAGTAAAACATGGCCCATTTAGAAGCCCAATAGTAGAATATAGTATCTCTAAGATGGCATCTTCAAACTTAGGATATACTAGCGTATAGACAAACAAAGAGCTCATTGACCAGTGACGATTTTTGGATTTCATTTTTTTTTGGAATTACACATTTAAAAGGTCTACTAGGCCCATGACAACTTACCTGTGAAATAATTCCCTGTATTATTTAGATTGGTAACGTCACAATCACTAACAGAGCATGTAACCATTGTTCGAGATGTTGATACTTTTATAAAATATCACAATTAACATTAATAAACACAATTTTTCGCAGAGTTCATCAACCTGAATGTCGAGAAACGTAAGTTCAACGCCGCCTCCAGAACCAACAAGAAGGCTATCCCTGTAGCAAAGGCAAATCACATTGCCAGATTTGGCGAGTGACTTCTAAGCCATCCCACTAGGAGTTGTGCTTTCTGGTCGCTTGCCAAGCCTGCTCAAGATAACTTCCACCCCAAGGTGTGAGAGCTCCATGCCAGTAGTACGTCTCAGGCAACGTGCGGTTAGGCAGAAGCTCAGGCTCCTTAATACCTAGTAATCGAGCTGGCCGGACGGCATCCCTTCAGTGGTACTTAAGAGGTGCGCCCCTGAGTTGACCCCCGTTCTGACGCGCCTCTACCGTCTCTCTTATAAAAATGAAAGGGTATTTGTGGAATGTCGCCAATGTCCACCCTATTCCCAAAAAGGGTGACCAGGCGGACCCGTCAAACTACAGGCCCATAGCGGTATCATCCTTGTTATCCAAGGTAATGGAGTGAGTTCTCAACACCAGACTCTTGCGGTATCTTAAGGAGCACCAGCTAATAAGCGACCGCCAGTACGGCTTCCGTCACGGTCGCTCAGCTGGTGATCTTCTTGTGTACCTCACGCACCGCTGGTCTGAAACCTTGGGAGACAAGGGCGAGGCTCTCGCTGTCAGCCTCGACATCGCCAAGGCGTTTGATAGGGTCTGCCACAAGGCCCTTCTTTCAAAGCTTCCTTCTTATGGAATACCCGAGCCGCTCTGCAGATGGATTGCTAGCTTTTTGGAACATCGGAGCATTACGGACCTAGTAGACGGTGCTTGTTCCGGTCTGAAAACCATTAATGCTGGCGTCCCACAAGGCTCGGTGCTTTCTCTCAACACTGTTCATTCTGCATATCAATGATATGTTGTCCTTAAAGAACATAAATTGCTATGCAAATGACAGCAAGGGTGATGCACGATCTACCAGCTAACTGAACGTCCCTCGGAACGTTGTTTAGGAGACGTTTGCAACTTGTGTCAGAAGTCGAGGACTCTCTTCAATTCAACCCCACAGAGACGCATGCGCGTTCACTGCGAAGAAGGACCCATTTGTCCTAGTACCACAGTTTCAAGGAGTTACACTCCGAGTCTCCGAGAGTATTGGGATCCTCGGCGTCAAAATCTCCAGCATGGTCCAGTTTGGGAGTTAATTGCAAAGTAAAGCCAAATTGGTAAGCAAAAAGGTGGGTGCCCTCAACAGAACGAAGCGGTATTTCTTGCCGGCACAGCGACTTGTGCTTTATAAAGCGCAGGTCCGACCGCACGTGGAGTACTGCTCTATCTGGGGGCACCCGCCCCCAAATACTTGTTCGATCCATTTGACTTACTTTGACCCTTAAAAGGTGAACTGTTCGGATCATTGATGACCCTAATCTTATGGACAGACTGGAATCGTTACAGCAGAGGTGTGACTTTGGTGCACTTTGCGTACTCTACCGTCTGTTCAACGGGGAGTGCTCTGAGGAATTGTTTAACATAGTGGCACAGTCACCTTTCTAACATTGCACCACTCGACATCGTAGTTAGGGTTCATCCATTCCACTTGGAAACAATACGGTCCTGTACGAATCGATTCCAGCGTTCTTTTTTTCCACGTACGTGTAGACTTTGGAATCAACAACCTGCTACAGTCTTTCCCGAGCGCTACGACATGTCCTTCTTCAAACGAGGTTTAAAGAGAGTTTTCACTCCACGGTAGGCAGCGGCTGTGGTGTGTTCCTGAAATCCACGAGCGGCGGCGATCACCGCTTACCAGGTAGGCCGCTGGTGCGTCTGCCAACCCTAACAATAAAAAAAACGCAAGATGACTTGAATATAGTGTCATTCAAAATGGGTCACAATGTGTTTGTTTTCTCTTTCTTACTTGAAGCACTGTCATATAGGTACGTCTATTTAATAGTTTAGCATTGCTTAGCTCATTGTTCACGACTTTTTTTTTATAAAATGACTAGCTAAACCGTGTAACTGCGTTTGCGTTATTTTACCCCATTTTTGCAACATTTTTTATTGATGCCCCGCTATCCGTACCCGTAAACCTTTGTGGGCTCACGCACAACACTTTGCTGAAGATTTAACACATGATCAAATCATGACATACTGACTAACATTAATTTATATATTTATATAAATAACTAGCACTCTGGGATTGTGGTCCCACATTACTAGCAATCCTGTTAACCCTTCCACTTAAGTTCAATGACTTGTATTATGAATGAATTCGCGTCGGTAGTTTAATGGATAGGATTCGAAAGAGCAACCTCACGATTGGGAGACCGATGCGTTAGTCATTAGGCTACGGCCGCTTATAGCAAGGGAGCTCCCTACTCTCTCCACATTTCTCTGTCTGCCCTGCAGTGGAACAATACAGGCTAATTAGATATCTTACCTTATGACTTAAGGTGCACACCAGCCAAGTTTGAGACGCTCGCACGACGAGGTGCATTTACTCAACACCAACCAGTGTGCATTTGACGCCCTAATAGCACTTGGCGCTCCTCGAACATGACGCTCAGGGTATGGGCCCGAGATAACCCACCCCTAGATCTGACACTGATGTAATGAAACTTCATAACAAAATTTATTTTTTATTCTTTATTTCACTTGTGTTACTTCTTACAATGCAAGAATCTGACGTAGATCTAAAATGATGTATACCTCGAAAATTAGGCGCGAACTTTCGATGAATCTGCTTAAACTTTTTAGGCTCTAGGTAATCTTGTTTAGTCTGAGATTTTGACTCCGAAGGAATGATGTGGCAACCACAATCCGGCGTTTTGGTACTCGAGACTTTTAATTTGACGTCAGATTTGGATTTACACTTGCATTGCTTCCCAATTGAACAAATTATATTAGAATCTTGATCCTCTATTTCAGAGCAACTTTTTGCAGATAAATAAATTTTAAGCTGCGTATTTTCGTAATGCAGTTTGGCATTCATTTTCAAAAGATTTATGTACATTTTACTATCAGGTGATACTGTAGAATCTTGGAAGTCACTTAAAAGATCATCCAATACCTGTCTGTTCTCTTTTAAAATAATAATAATGTTCTCGCACATCTGTGAAAATATAAATAATTATTTTTTAATATTTTAATCACACTAATATTATAAAGGCGAAAGTTTGTGAGTATGTGAGTGTGTATGTTTGTTACTTCTTCACGTCTAAACGGATGGACCGATTTTAATAAAATTTGGTATGGAGT
Organism: Herminia tarsipennalis; assembly: GCA_945859575.2. Taxonomy (NCBI): domain Eukaryota; kingdom Metazoa; phylum Arthropoda; class Insecta; order Lepidoptera; family Erebidae; genus Herminia; species Herminia tarsipennalis. The sequence continues at coordinate 20,441,527 of OX243855.2, forward strand.
TAGCTGACGCCCTGGATTAACACATACGACACACGGCTAATAAACCGCGGGTAACACCGCGGGGCACAGCTAGTCTTATATAAAGGACAGAATGAAACACCATAATTACGGGCGGTAGAGTGGTAAAGCTTCTCTACTGAGACCAATAGTCAATTTAGCCTGTTTTTTTGTGTTTACAGTTTACTTACAGCGATTCATTTTATGATGCACAGATAGTGGCAAACGAGTTAAGTAAAAGTGTCAGGAAGAAACGGCCCAGAGTAGGTACCTAGCTTAATTTTTTATTATGAATTAAAAGTATAGGTACTATAGGTACATACAGGTACATTTGGTACATACCTTTTTGTTCTGATTTAATAAACTATCATACTTCTTTTGGAGAGTGGTCTTACTTGATTTAATTTTCATATACTTAGAACCAATATTATAAATAACTTCATCCTTAGCCTTTAAATCGTCTAATAACTTTTCGTGTTGATCTTCTTGACCCTTAGTAAGAAAATTTAAGTTCATCAATTATGAATACAACTCATAAAAAGTCTTTGAAAATAACATAAGATATAAATAATAGAATAACGTAGGTACTAAGTAAGGACTACGTGATGGAAAGGAAATAAAGAGGCCTTAGCGTTTTGCTTACGTATAACAACCACCTGTTAGCCACGACGCTACCAGGGCTTCATGAGTGTGGGAGTAACCCATGAAGAGCTTAGTCACTAGCAACTTTGAATTTAAATTACTTTGTCAATTCCAAAGTAGTTCCATGCGCTACCTCAAAAGTACCTAGATTAGCCAAAAGAGTTAACTAGACAAGAGTTGGGCACTTTTTTAAATTTAAATGCTCTAAAAGGAAGAAAATAACTTAAATTAAAACACTTTATAATGTTTACAATATATGAAGTTATTAAAGCCTCGAAGAGCTATTTGAAGGTTTCTGGTAGACAGAAGACATTTCCCAAAAAATAATCACTAAGTAAATAGAATTTTTTTGAGGTCGAGGAACTTAAATGCGGTCTTATCCCAGATACAGTGGTCCACTTTATAATCGCTTTCTGCTTAATTGAACTCGCGCAAATCAAAGATCCTGAGTGCTATCTATCGTGCAATGAGGAATAAGTTAAGTAACTAACAAACTATCGATACTTAAGAAGAAGCAGTCATCCAGGTAGGTATTCTGTTCGCCAAATCTCATCGAATTGTGACGCAGTCTCTATCTGGTCCTGGAAAACCTAAGCAGAGATTCTGAGTGGCGAACTCAAGGGCATTTACTTGCACAAAATCCATAAGATGTGAATACTAACGTCTTCACGTTGTTGAAACTTCATCTCTTGTTCATTTCGTTTTGATAACCTCGTAATCTCATTAATAAGAAACTCTTTTTCCTTAGAATGTATATCCCTAAAAAGAGATATCATTAGTTAATTTGAAATACCACAAAGGCATAAAATAATTTAATTAATAAGACCATAAAATACTTCTTAATACAATTTACCTTTCATCTTCAAGCTGCTGGTGTAAATTTCTGTTTGTCCTTTGTGCACTTTTTAATTCAACGTATATTTTTTCTTTTTCTCGAGCAATTGTGCCTATAGCTGCATCTCGACTTTCTAGAGAAACTTTGAGGGAGTCAACTGTTAGCTTTAACGTTTCGATTTCACTTTCCAATTTAGTAATTTCTTCTGAATGTTTTATGCTTTTCCCTGAAGACGAAGATCTCAAGGAAGTTTTCGACAAAATACCTCTAAAATTCATATATTGTATAAATTTAAACTTATAAACGTACTAAAGCATTATATACCTATACAGAATACAAAAACTATTTTATGCGGAATCTTATGATCCTACCAAAATTTTGTCCTTTACGAGTGCAAATGACAATGTCAGTTGTAGCATACAAAGAGAATGCATGATTTAACTAATTTTAGTTGTAATGTTGCACTGTTGCTCTTGTTGCTTATAATATACTCTTTGCTTGTTACTGTTGTTGGCAAAGAGAATTTAAAACTTCGTTTAGGTTTCAGCTGCTATTCTGAGACAATGGCACACCGAAGAGAATTTATATAATACTTTTCAGCACACTGTAGTGTACAGAAACGTGTTCGCCCGTCTTAGTCCTCGGTGAACTTAGTGCAAAAAAGCTTATAAAAATCATCAAACAAATTGTTTAATCTTTTGTCACAGAACCCCACCTAAATATTTTCCAAATGAAAGCGAGTAACTTTTATGGTGGTAAGTACATTTACACCTTATAAATGTGTAATGAGTGACACACACGCTACGATAAAACTGTGCCGCCAAACTGTACAGATAAATCGTACGCCCCTACAGCTCACATATGTTCATTTCGTTCCGCAATGGAATCATGGCATCTAGAGAATTTAGCATTAGCTATTTGTTAATAAAAAAACCGGGCAAGAGCATGTTGGATCATGCTCAGTGTAGGGTTCCGCTAACATAATGACGGTTTATCCGATCATATCCGAAATAATTTGAAATTAAAGTATTTACCTTTGTCATTATTTTCATATTTTTTGATTATACGGAGCGATTATTTCCAAAAATATTCACTCAATCAAATTTTTTTATTATAAATCATAAAATGTTTTTAAAAGACCCGACGAATGAAATTCCACACGTTGATATTTGCTGAAAAGAAAAAAAATCAGCTCCTGTTACATGTATGGAGTGTCCTTATTAATTAGCTATCAAACTAAGTAGCGACTACTACAAGACACCTTTTCACTAAAATCATTCATTATCATTAATTGAGTAGTCTTTGTGATATGCGGACGGACAGACAGACAGACGGACATGAGGAAACTATGAAGGTTCAGTTTTTGCCATTTTTAATTACGGAACCCTAAAAAACTAGAAGCAGAAATTAACAGGAAACTGAAAAATCGTAGGACAACGTGGAAAGTGGCGTATTGACCTGGACCGTATCATCCCTTTCAAATGAAAAGGAAATAATGACTGCAAAGTGTGAAGGAGAGAAAAAAAGCTCTTGTGGCCTTTGACAAAATGTTGTCCACAAAGTAGCGTTGTCTCTTTCTAGATAATGGTCAATTTTGTGAGGTTTAGGGCGCACTCCTGGTCTCTACGTCAATGAAACTGACAACAGTAGGTAGTGTATAAAACCTGTGGTAGTGTAAGTCTAATGACAACATTCAAACTGCCAGATTTCGGAATTTATAAAAGTCGTAGAATATTTTTTGATAGGCGATCCACGCGAAAACTGAGTGCTCGACACACACGTTGCGATTAACGGCACAGTTTCGTCCAATTCCGTTTTATTTATTCAAATTTTCATACTACTCCGTTCGACGGTACAGTTTTAAAATAATCGTAAAAGCTTTCGTTTCCATTTATCGGTACAGTTCGACCATAGAATAAACAGTCAGATATAACTGGTAAGTTCGATCGTACCTACAGCTACCGTAGTTTGTTTGGCACCCATTCATTCTACGACTCCAAAGTTGATACGATCGATACGATCGCCAGGACAGACAAACAAATATTCCAAGTACCCTTAGGTGTACCAGAAACTGATTAAAAATTAGGAAATTATAATTTAGAGATGGTAACACAAGATTGTGGTTTAAAGTAGGTCCTAAACCTACTAGGACAACAAGCCTTGATCGTTGTATTTTTCATTTAATTAATTTGATTTTATTGGTTCATTATCAATTTCTGCTTCAATAGAAAAAAGTATCATCACTGGTCGAACAAAATTAATATTTTGTACAGCAGCTACAGCTGCGTGAATGTCAAATTCTGCATCAAATAATAAAAATTTAAACTTATTATCAAGCTTTCAAACTTTCTTCTTCTTCCCGTTCACCCCAACCAGTAACCCTGTTACTTGTTGCAATTTTTTTTTTCCTAACGAGTAACACATAACAACAATGTATTGTTAATAATGTGTAAAAAGTGACATCTAGTAGTAGGTAGTGGGACTGTGTGTGTAAAAAAATAAAAATGTTTTCATTGATTCACACCAGTTTAAGTTTGGTGTTTCATAAATAAGTAATAATACTTAGTAAAAACGTTATAGTTATAATGTGCGATACTTTTGCCATGATCTGTTAGTCCAATATTGTCCAATGGCTTTGTTTGTGTAGATATAATATTGTTTAGTGCTATGAGGAGGATTTAGGGTTTAAAAAAAGAATGGTTATTCTTGACAGCCCACCTGAAATTATAAATTCATGAACAAGTGCGTTTTACTAATCAGTGTACTTGCCGAGTAAAGCAAAGCGAAAGAGCAGTGTAAAGCAAATACGTGCAAGAAAAGGTTTGCGAATTGATGACGCCGGTTCATTTAACAGTGTTACTTGCTGGGACAAAAGAGAAAAAAAGTTCCAACCAGAAACAGTGTTACTGGTTAAGATTTTTTTTCAAAAAAGTTGCAACGAGCAACAGTTTCACTGGTTGGGGCGTTACTGCCTACCTGCTTACGACTAAGACTAAGCCACTTTTGACAGTGAGAAATCAGCTCGACATATGGCCGCATTTTTAATATGTAACTAAGAGAATACATGTCAACGAAAGAGTATCAAAGCTCATAATCGCAGTAGGAGCCACTGTCAGCTATAGTATGACCATTAGTGCTGTGCACTCCCTGAGGTATGCGCGCGGTGAGACGGGGGGGTTAGAATCGGCTGCTGCGCTGTCAGTGCGCCGTCAACGCTTGTGACGGCAGGTAGTGTTATTTGTATCGGACTGTCTATGTCAGACGCACACGAGATAAATATTCAAAGATGGGTCGTGCGTTATCTCGTGATATGAAGACTGTCATTTTTAAGGTGGCTGAATATTTTAAGAAAAGAAAAGCAGACAAAGAAAGCTTTGAATTTAAAAATGACGTGAATATTGCTAAAATCGTTGCGGAGGCTACGGGATACAGCAAAAGAACCGTACATAATGTGATTTCTGCGGGCTATTTATCAATTGAAAATTCAAGCCAATTAAAATTTCAATCGCCAAAAAAACCAAAAGTTCTAAAGAAAAAACACGTTGTGGATGATTTTGACCTTGGAGTTATCAGAAGAAAAATTCATCAGTTTTACGAAGTTGAAAAAAAAATACCAAGTGTCCGTAAGTTACTATCAAGTTTGAGACAGGATGGCATATTGAATTGTGGACGGGAATATTTAAGACAGCTTTTACACAAAATGGGCTACCGTTACAAAAAATGCAAATCAAAGAGACATCTCCTTATAGAGCAGCCTAATATTACAGTGTGGCGGAAAAAATATCTTACACAAATCAGAAATTACAGAACGGAAAACCGAAACATATATTTTCTTGATGAAACATACATCAACGCCAGTCACCATGCCAGCAAATGTTGGCAATCATCGTCAGAACCCGGTATTCATGCTGATATTGGGAAAGGACGGCGACTAGTAATACTCCACGCTGGGTGTCGAAATGGCTTAGTGGATGATACATTGACTATATTCAAATCCGATGCTAGAACCGGTGACTATCATGGAGATATGAGCGGACCTACTTTTTATAAGTGGGTAGATGAAAAGTTAAAAGATAAGTTGCTGCCGAATTCTGTGGTTGTAATGGACAACGCGTCTTACCACAGCGTTCAGATTGAGAAGAAACCAACTATATCAAGCCTCAAAAGTGAAATGCAGAACTGGTTGCTACGCCATAATGTAGAATTTTCAGGAACCATGTCAAAGGCTCAACTGCTACTTCTTATCAAAAATACACAAAAAGAACCCGTGTATAGAATTGACGAACTCCTGAAAGCCAGTGGACACACTGTTCTGCGTTTACCTCCGTACCATCCAGATTTAAATCCAATCGAGTTGGTCTGGGCTGATATTAAAAACAACATAGCCCAAAACTATATTAATTCTTCTCTAGACGAAAAGATAATCTTATTGGATAAATTGTTTTCGGAATTCACGGCGGAAAAATGGCAGAAATGCGACGATCATGTCCAGAAAAATGAAAATGATTACTGGAGTCGCGATAGTAGGTTCGATAATGTTATCGATTCATTCATAATAAATTTGCAAGACTCTGATTCAAGTTCCGGTGGCGAAGAGGAAGATGAAGATGATGACGAAATGGAAGATGAAGTTGAAACAGAATCTATGTCAGAATAACTTTCGTAAGAATATATAATTGTTTGTAAATATAAAAAATGTTTAATAAAACAAGTCCTGTTGTGAATTATAACTTTCAATTCTTATTTATCACCTGCATATTTTTAATAAAATATGAGTATATTTGGGTTACATTTTAATCAACAAAGTAAGTATATATTACAGATAGATAGCCTCCGACCAACGCAACGTCCCGCCACAAGTCTTGCCTTAGAAATGCAAACTGATATCGTAAGATCTGTCCGACATGTATCGACCTCATGTGAACTCATGCACTTTTTTCTTCGCCCCCCACCTCGCCGTGCATACCTCAGGGAGTGCACAGCACTAATGGCCACACTATATCATTGCGATTTAAAAAATCAAACTTTTTTTGCTAAATTTCGGTTTATGATATTCTGGTACACGTTATCTACAGAATTTTATTTGTATGATATAATATGAACTTCAATAGTATCTTTAGGTATTTATTTTTAATAATATTTGTAAGATAGAAAGTGGTTAAACAAAGAAGTTTTTAAAAAGTTTTTACGACATGAAATGGAGCTCTGGAGCTTAAAACCAGAGACAATTTTTTACTTTTATTAGGGTAGCCATTTTGAATAAAATAAATATCTCAGATCTGATTGGTTAGCAATGGTGAGAGTTGTACTTTATTGGTTACAAACTTTTGTTTTTTGATACATTTCGATTAACCACCAATCATATTTCAGTATCGTGAAATTTTGACACAGGGCTAGTGAGCCATCTCGTTTCTCAGAATGACATCAAAATTGACACAAAATTTGTCAAAATACCGTATAAACATAATTGCCTCTATCCCCATTGTTTCTTTTATGTTTTCTTCCGTCTCCCCCAGGTTTGTTTTATCCGTCGTTTGGCAAGTTTCGCGAGCAAACCCGTTGTAATTTGATCGTCACATCAGCGTAGAGTGAGTAAATCGTATCGGTCTACGGTCTAGTAGTCTTGACCTTATGCCATCGCCACTCAATGTTTTATGTTGTGTAACGACGCCAAATTTCTAAGCAGAACGATGCCAAGTTTCGTATCAACAACCTCGGATCTATAATAAATAAGTTTAGTATATTCTGGTGTAGAGTCGCGAGCTGTCAGTGATACCAATATGAAATTCTTGAGGTGAAATTATTCACTCTCCTTTCTATTTCACAACGCGTGAATAGCAGGCAAGCTATTCGTCCTCATAGTTTATGTTACTTTTTAGGTCACAGGAAACCGCGTAGAAGCGCACGTAGCGAAACAATAGTCGACAAAGTGTACACCTGTGTAAACACCAGCCTAGCGATACTAAAGAATCTCGAATAATGAGAACCTCATAGTAGTGAATCGTGCAGTGTAACGAGTGAAGTTGAATTCTCAATGTTATAATTGATGGTACAATGAGTGAGGAGGTGCAGAATGACGGGAGTACGAAGCCCGCGCCGTTGGAGCACGAGTCCGCCGCCCCTGTCGCCGTCGCACCGGCCGACCAGCTCGATGCCTCCACCAACCTGTCACAGACCAATGTCATCCAGGTGAGCTCCTTGTTTACTTGACCCTTGCCACTCTGGCTGCACGCATGCATTATCTACTGTTTACTACTACTTTGTTGTTATCTACACAAGTTCATACTCGTCTTGCTATTCATTATTTTACTGTGAATTGATTATAAGAGTGAACTTTATGTCTTATGTGCTACTTATGTTCTAATTAAAAATCAAATTATCTTATATGGTAAAAATCAAATTATCATGGTGTGTGACATACATGTTACAATTTCACCCAACCTAAATAATTCAGATATAATATGTCAGTTGTTCTGCTATTGTGATGTGTAAGTGAGTGTTCTGTAAATGGATGTCACTAATGGCTAAGGCATCGGACTCGCAATCGTGAGGTTGCGATTGGAGTCCTACCCATTTTACTACCAACTAGAACCCACTCCTAAGACAAGCCTTTGAGCTTAGCTGAAGAGGTTAACAAGATTGCTAGTAATGTGCGACCCAATCCCACATTGCTAGTTACCTATAAATATATATATATATATCAGGATGGGTATAAATCAATCATGTGATTAAATAAAATTCAATAATGTAAACACTTATATGAAATTAATGGATAGTGCTATTGATTTTTTTACAAAAACAATATTTCCTGTGGCTACCGTACTTATTGTAGTATTGATTTATTTTTTCCTTGTTTTTCATTTTCAACAAGACAAAACATTTGGTAGATAAAGATTGTTATTAATATTATTATTAATATGAGGATTAGATAAAAGTCTCTGGGCAGTCACATTGTAGATTTATTTCACAACTGAGATTGTTAAACTATATACAGTGTAAACTTTATATAAGTCTATATTGTTGAGTATCAATGACCACATTCTTACTCCAGCATTGGACCCTATACACTGCACAAGTTTAAGAGCACTTGTCAAGATGAATCTAACAGGCCCCCTTGGTTGGCAGCAGTCACGTGATGTATGTACATTACATAATGGCTGAGTACCACCATTCCACCTTCTGGCCCTGTCATGATTAGATCCATCATTATTTGACTGTGGAAATTATCTAGAATCGGAGTACTTGTCAAGATTAGTTTATTTTGGGATAAAATCAAATGAAGGGGTGAAGCAACAGATTTTCAAAAATTCTAATAATAAGGAGCTCCCTAATAAAGGTGTATATATATTACAGTGTGTTATGATGTTTCAGATGACAGCAAGCTCAGTGCCGGCCGGTGAGGGCTCCAAGTGGTGCTGTGATGTGTGCACATATGAGAACTTTCCACTTTCTAGAAGGGTATGTCTATCAAATAATATAACTAATAGATTTGATCCATGTACATGAAATTTATTGTTATTTGACAGAAAAACTTATTCAAGACATATAGGACAGAAAAACTTATTTACAAAAAAATTTCCTTGTATTTATTTTTGAAATTAGTTTACAATTTTTTTTGCAAATAAGTTTTTCTGTTATTGTCGTTTTGTATTTCACGGAGGCCCATCACTTACAACTTTAAATGGCCCTAGTTCAGCCTCATGTTTCACATGAGGCCGAACTGTGCTCACCTAAAGCTTGATGGCCCTTAAAATGCAGTCAAATAAATGTCAACTTCTTCCATTGGACAGCATTCAACATAGAGCATCTCACATCTTAGACAACCAAAGTCTCTCCGGTAGGCTTCATTCATTAGCTTTGAGATACTGGTTCTCGTTACATATTTTATAGAATCAATAATGAGTTTCTAAGGCATTGTTCAGACTAATTCACCAGCAGAGTTATGGCATCAGACAATGCGATCACTAGCGTAGCTTGGGGTGCCATGGCTCAGGGTGGCAAACGAAAGGGGGCGGCGAAAGGGGGTGAAAGTGGCAATAACCATGATTTTATTAATTGAGTTTTTTAATAATTCCCAATCGGAGTGAGAGATGTGAAAGTTAAATTATCCATATATCAAATCAGTATAGGCATTTGGGTTTATATGGGAAATCTCTCGAAATTAGCAAAAAATCTTTGAACAGGCGAATGTTTGACCGTATACCAACCTAAAGTTCGAAAACTGATCACTTAAAAACTATTTTATATACTTATAATGAAAATGTTACACCTATGTTTTCTATATTGATTTAATAGTTCCGTTTTTATCGATATCGACTATGTGTCATTAAAATTTATGATTGGTACTGCCCTTTTTTGAGTGTGACTTGAAAATTCCTGACGAACACCCCACCGTCCGCGGAAGACGGTAGGGGCAGTATGGGGTTTGCACCCACTAAGATACACACGCCGCGCCACGGAAGGTCGCGGGCGGGGAAGATGACGCGGTTCGGTAGGCCCGCCCTCAGCCCCACTTAAGGCGGCATCAGACAAATCGCCAGTGGCCTCTGTTTCCTGATGCGTTCCACCGTCTCCTTCGGTAGAGCGACCGGATGTCTCGAGTTCGATTCATAAAGAATTTTTCAAATTGGTCCAGCCGTCTTCGCGTAATGGGTGGACATACATAAAAAAAAAGAAAAACATAGGTACACACAGATGAACATACCTCCTTTTTGAAGTCGGTTGAAAATCAGTGCCGGCTCTAGGATTATTTCGAGGCGGGGCTAAAACTTGATGATAGCGCCCTTCAGCTTCGGAGAACGAGCTTACGATGGGGGCGGGGGGATTTTGTTTCACCCAATACCGCCATTGTGAGTGCCTTGCGTGACAAAGCGGGGAGGTGTTATAACTTTGATATGTGATAATGTGTGTTTGCCTGTGGCGAAGGAAGAACAGAAATATATTAATTGGATTTGGATGAAGAGGTTCACAATCATTTAGATCTAGAGAATTAATATAAAAATTGCATTTTATCACTAAAGTAATTGGCAAGAAATGTCCATAAAAATGTGTATAGTTCGTTCGATGCCGACGGGGGTTCCAGATAAAGAGAATTTCTTTAAAAGTTCGTATAATACCGTTGCACGGTGATAGGTCTTTAGCCGCAGCCTATCACAACAGTCATTCTTCCGTGCAATAGTGCTGTTAACACATCGCTGTTGCACGGAAGAGTTTCGAGAAGTGTTTCGGTTGAAGGGCACTGTAGCAAGTGAAATTACTGGGCTGTGGTTTTAAAAAAGAGCTTGGTACAGTGGAATTCAGGTGTTTGCCCAACAAGAATTTGTGTGCCACTGATACTGTTATGTGCTAGCGTGACCCTTGCTATCAGGCGCTCGACCTGATTGTCTTTTCATTTCGTATTCGTTATATTCTTAATAGTGGGGAAAACGCCGCAGTCCAGATTTGCGCGTTCAATGTCATACTGCACATAGTTAAGCTATTAATGCACTCTGTTTTTTTTTCTTAAGAAATGAGGTAAGTTCATTAGCTCAGAATACACTTCATAATCATAATGATGGGTATTTAAAAACATGTTCTAAATATGATGATTATGAAGTTTCTATAGGATTATCTGGTGAAACAGAGATTAAAAAGTTTGTGTCTAATAGAATAGTCTATTGTGTTGGTTTTTATATGGCACAATTGTTGCTAAGGTGGCCTTTGACTCGGCGCGTCTGCGCGTGGGATCTGCGCAGTCGCTGCTGCGCACGACGAGATTACCTGTTAGGTGTAGGTACCTACTTTAATATGACTATTATTTTGTTACTTATATACTACATTTTTTGAAATTTTATTATGTTATAAACGACATCGTGGGTCTTTTAAACTGTTACTATTAGGTATAATACAAGTTTTGCCAGATAGGTTTCTATATAATTGCAATTCGTTACGTTCGTACGTATTGTTGATTAGGTTTTGTCGGTTGTTGATTTGGGTTCTAACCCAGGATGGGATATTCCAGAATGATATTTTTTATATTGATTCAGCAGCAAATACTGTAACGATCGTTTATGGGATCTATTGGCTAAGTACTAACAACGTGGTCCATAATTTGAATGAACGGTAACAACTAGTGTTGTGTACAAAAAACTCAGTTAAACCAAGTCACAGTCAGACGTTAGATGAAGTCTATGAACTCTGTGAGCGCTGTGCAATTGTTAACACTTTCACTTTAGCAGCAGTTCGCATACGTCTAAACTTGAATCACGCCTATAAAACTGTCTGTAACGTATGCGTAATAAAATGTAGTGTTTTTAAATACTTTTATATTTTAATTAATTTAATAAAATATAAAAGTATTTAAAAACACTAAGAGGAACGGATAAAACTGATGGAATATAAAGTAGCCCATAACAACAGCCTCTAACAAGTAAAACACCTCCGAGGCTCCCACACGTGAAACTAAAAGTTGCTAAATCTTTAAAACGCCCGAACTAATGTTCATGAAACAAAACTAAGGATCATCCTACTAAACTAGGGTCCTCAAACACCTCCTCTAAGCCTCATCCGACGCACTAAGTTTAACACAGTGCCGAAGAAAAATGTTATGATACGCGTATCGTGCATGCGTGGTTGTGTGATGAATTAAAAGAAAAATAACATGGAGCGCGACGCTAAAACGTATCCTTTATTAGTAACTAGCTTTCGCCCGCGTGGATGTCGATTATCGGAAAAAACCACCCTATGTCCTTCCCCGCAACTTAAACTATCTCCATACCAAATTTCATCTAAATCGGTTTGGCTGTTTGAGCGTGAAAGCGTAACAGACAGACAGACAGAGTTACTTTCACATTTATAATATTACTAGCTTTAAATATTAGTATGGATTTCATACGACTTCATCCTGTCTCGGTGAAGCACACCTCGACGCAGCTCTAGCGAATTCGTCATGTAGCACCGCACTCCCGCTCCACGCTTGTGGTGTTAAGTCCTGGTGGATGACGGAGTTGAAAAGATTCGCTAGCTTTTTCAGGACTGGGGTCCCGCCTGCTCTCAGAAGCTCTGTAGTGATTCTGCCTAGCTGCTGTGCAAAACTTTAGTGGCTCTATTTCTCTCGATCTCAGTCTCAATGGTGCGAGTATTGTAGCGTTGGAGGTCACGTCGCGTCAGCTTTCTGATCTTCAGGTTTATGGCTCTTGTGTGACAAGGACATCTGCGTGTCTTGTCTTATCCTCAGTATTTGGAGAGTCTCGAGTTACAGTTTGACCTCCCTGGTTTCGCGTTTTCCGGGAAACAACTTCCGAGATACATCTTGTAGCGTTTTGACCACTGTGTCTTTTCTCATCCACTATGCTATTGGTTTCTAGCGATGCGAAACGGTTCTGAATACCTTTATTACCTTCGGAGAGTATCTGTTGGTGATCTTTAGTACTAGATACGCTACCCTTGTGTGACACACTACCGATTTGCACAACGCTGCTAGACTGCTAGAAACCGACACCGCCCTGGGAGGGCCGATCACTTTCTCGAAAGTAGAATAATAATAGATCGCCTGACTGAAGGGTTAGTATGTATTCTCCCTGTCTGCGAACCTCTGATAGTTCTGGTACATGCCAGTTAATGCGATCTAGTTCTACCTTGAGTTCGGTGAGATGCTGATCCAGCCGTAGACTACGTCTGTTTATTTCAAATAGGTACATAAATAATATTGGCGGCTTTGAGAATAATCGTGTTTTTATTGAAAATCCCGAATTTTTTTGATACAGCTGTTGTACAAACGTCACTTTTGTGGACATTATAGGGCGGGCATATCTGCTCAAACTACACTTGTGATGTGTTAAATCATGATTCTCTATATTTATTTTTAATGCTAAGTTTCCAAAGCAATACTAACAGCCGAAGAAAAAAAGAACTCATTTCAAACTTTGTCATCCTATCTACCACTAGGTCAGCAGTCTCAATGAATCATTAGGTTTAGTCGTTGCGCAGTCAAATATTAGTACAAATCGGAGACATAATTCGAGCAGACGGAAACTTTATATGCGTCTTGCAGACCGCCCACGGCTCGTGGCTCGGGATATTTGTACGATTATATCGTATCGTACAAACAAACCATTACTAATTACGTTTCTTATACATTCTTGGCTTACAATCGACATTCATTTTAAAGAAGTGCTCGCACGATTTGTTTACGTCGTCCGCTGCCGTGAGGCGGTGGGTTCCTTGAGAGAATACGACATGGAAAATAATGTTTGAAAACAATTTATTTATTTACTAGCTCACCCGCGCAACTTCGTCTGCGTAAATTTTACCCGTTTTTGCAACATTTCTTATGGCTGCTCCGCTCCTTATTTCTCCACTATTTAATGGATGTTATTATACATATAAACCTTCCTCTTCAATCACTCTATCTATTAAAAAAACCGCATCAAAATCCGTTGCGTAGTTTTAAAGATTTAAGCATACATAGAGATATAGGGACAGAGAAAGCGACTTTGTTTTATACTATGTAGTGAAGTAATTAATTGAGGTAGCGGTAGGTATGCCTATATATTATGTGACTTTTGTAATATTCTTAAAATCAAGAACTGACGATCTCCTGAATATTAGGAAATTTTACCCATTTTTGCAACATTTTTCGTTTACTGCTGCTCCGCTCCTATTGGTCGTAGCGTGATGTTATATAGCCTATAGCCTTCCTCAATAAATGGGCTATCCAACAGTAACATAATTTTTCAATTTGGACCCGTAATTCCTGAGATTATTACGTTCAAACAAACAAACAAACTCTTCAACTTTATAATATTACTTAGTATTACTTAGAAATATGTACATACAAATACAAATGATTTAAAATGAGAAATATCCCATTTCTTTACTTGAATCGCTCACATACATTTACCATAACATTAGGAAAGAGGTTTAAGTTTCTTTATTTTACAAGTTAACAACAAGCGTACTTACCGATATTTTGCAAAATAAATCAGCTGTTTTAAATAAACGTGATTAAAAAATAAAACTTTCTTATGATTAAATATTTTTTATTTTTAAGTAGTACTTATTTGTTAAAAGTAACATCCTATTGGTGCGATACATTTACACTGATAGATTTTGCGATTTACTATCTTTAAAGTTTCTAAATTAACTTTTCTATTTGTGGGACAGTTGAAGCTATTGCACGACTTACGCGATGTAGGGTGTATAATCTCTTGTCATATAGTCTTTGATATATCCCCACAAGTTATAAGATCTGGAGATCCGGCAGGTCAAGAGGTTGACGTTGTGTAATCAAGTAACTTACATAAAAATGTGACGAATTGAGGATCTCCTAATTTTTTGAAGTGGGTTAAATTAATGACTCCCACGAGATTTCATTTTCGAACAAATGGGACGAAAACTTTAATATATCATTTGAAGTGGTGCGTGGTGTGTATAATATATAATCAACATTTGTACAAATAATTAAAAATCATGACGTATGACTAAGGGAACAACAATGAATAGTTTTTTAATTATAAAATTATTTTAACTACTTAAAATAAGGTAACTAAAACGAATTTGAGATATTTCTGGTTTTACTTTGAAAATATATATTATGTGACAGAGGGCAATCGAACAAGCGGATCACCTGATGGCAAGTGTGATTACCACTGCTCATGGACTAGCAGATGCGTTGTCGGCCTTAGAGAAAAGAGTCGGCTCTTTTTTTGAAGGTCTCTAAGTCATATCGGTCCGGAAATACAGCTGGCGACAGTTGACTGTGTGTGGCAGAAAATGGCGTTTTAAAAGGCACTGTGGTAGATTGCCAAGTGTCGAGATGCTAAGGGTGATAATTGGATGTTTATCGCGTTGTACGGTGCCGAAACTTAGCTAGTGGAATTAGTCCGAACCATTCCTCAGAACACTCCCCATAGAAAGTTCTATAAAAGACGCAAAGAGAACCGACATCTCTTCGCAATGCCAATGGATTAAGCCTGTCGGAGAGCGCTTGGTTGCCGACGATATGAGATCAATGCGGTCAAGTGGAAGTAGTTGGTGTTGAGGTGCACCTGCCCGTAGGTGAGAGCAGTATTCTAAATAGGGCCGAACTTGCGCCTTATAAAGTTGTAGGCGATAGGCCGCCGTCAAATACTGTCCCGCTCTATTGAACACACATAGTTAGGGTTCCGTAGGTAAAATGGCAAAGCGGAACTAGTAACGTTTTACATATAGGCCCGCAACTAACGTAATTCGTAACTACCGTAATTCCAGTTAGTCTGGCATCACGTCGACGGCAAAGATTCTGATTTTGGCTTAAGTTGTCAGGGAAGTGTTCTCAAAGCCAGCGTATAAGGAAGCCGAAAGGAAGCCTTTTTTGCAGTAAACGTGCAAACTTGTGTCTTTGTGAAGTTAAATTGGACTAAGTTTAGTCGGCCCCAATCCGACACCTTGCTAATCAAAGTCTCAACTTCAGACACAAGTATATTCCGGCACTCAATGACATGTTTCCGACAATACCAGGATAGCCGGCCTAAGAGGCGTCAGCAATGAAAAGAATGCTACGGGTTTGTAGCATGTCATTGATATGCAGAAGAAACAATGTACGTGATAGCACACAGCTTTGTGATCAGCTGGTGCTTCTCCAATCTCCAAGTACCTCAGTAGCTGGCAGTTAAAAATGTGTTACACTGTTTTGGAGAGCAAAGAGGTGATAGCGATAGTTCTATAGTTCGACGGATCTGAGCAGTCACCTTTTTAGGGTTCCGTACATCAAAAGGAAAAAACGGAACCCATTTGTTATAGGATCACTTTGTTGTCCGTCCGTTTTGTATGTCTGTCAAGATTTCAACTCGATACCTCCACGCGTTCCCGTGATAAAGGGTTATTTTTTGTAAGGAACCCTCGGTGGGTGATTCTGTCTCGCATTGGTCTGGTTTTTTTAGGAATTCGATGCACTGTAGCTATCTTCCAGGAATTCGGAACTATGCCAGGTATATTTAAGAGTCGTCTCGTTTATATAGTTTATAGTTTCAGTTTAGTCTAGTAAAAACACTGCATTCAAATGACTCTACTACTATTAAACAGACTCATAGATACATTTTCAATAAGCTCCCAGTTTGTATGACTTATACCTACGAAGAGGGACATCATTGAAAATTTTAACATCCCCAGCTTCTTTTAATAATGCTCGCGAGGTTGAAAATCTGAATCGAAAAATGAATTTAATCGGATCTAACACACGAAAAGTGTGAACAGAGGCGATGACACGATTTTTATACGGATCCGACACCCAACTTGTGTGAACAGAGGCTCCGCCATCCGATTTTAAAACGGCTCCGACACCAGATAAGTGGGAACGGCGACACGATTTTATACGGACGACCGCCGTTGGCAAAACATTTCTTGTCGGAGACTGCAAAAAATCTTGTCGTTGTAAGTGTAAACAGCTCCATACAAAATGTTTTGTCACTAGAGCACACGATTTATATTCGGATCCGACTTCAGACAAGTGGGTACAGATCGTGGTACCCTAAATCGTGGTACCCTGGTCAAACTATTGACTGCAAATCATTACCACTTTGTGAATTCCACTAATTGTTGAATATCAGGTGTATTTTGTATTCGTCAGTCTCCCACGATACAGGATTTGTACTTATTCTGCATTACCTAATGCCTGCGGCTTCGCTCGTGTTGCATTTTTTCACTTCCCAAGAGTTTTTGTTATATTTCTTGTCCCTGAACTTCATCTCAGTTGAACTTTGGGCTGTACTGAATTTAATTTTTTTTTATTTAAGATTGACTGCTCGTATTTAGTTGTAATAATGGCGTTTTTCGTTCCTCAGTGCACAATGTGCCGCAGCCCCAAGCCGGTGCTCAACGAGGACATCTTCAAGCTGCAGGACGGCGCAAGCGCGCTGCCCGCCCCCGAAATTTGTGGTAATGTAACCTTTGTTACTTCGCTCTATTTCATATTTCTATGTATTTTGTGTACACAAACCAGAAAATATATGTCTATAACGACTCTTTTATATTTTTTTCGATCCGTAATGAGGATGGCGTTCGGCACGTGACAATACAATTGCACACTCCGTGCATGGCTGGCCTTAGAGCGGAGGAGAACGAACTAAGACAATATGGCAGCGCAGGATGCTTCCCGTATTATATCTCTTCTTATCAAAGCTATTTCATTGTAGATCATTCAAATAGGGTCTACGGTCTACCGTACAAACAAGAAAAAAGGGACTTGGCATAAGTTTTACACAGGTTTTCATAAAAGCCCGCATACTTTTATCAAAAACAAATTACGGTTTTTGCTTGATTAATATTGTGCGTGTGATGTCTCTGGTATTGGTAGCGATTTTTAAAACTGGTATATAGTAACTTAATTGTATATTTTTTTAAGCACGATTCAAGTATTAGCTACAGTTGAATCGTGCTCGTGAAACATTATCGATTATAGTTACATGTCGGTTTAAATTTACCTTGAAATGCACTCGACGTCGATGTTGTACTGAACCTTCGAAACGGTTCGAGTACTGCATAGTTGAAGTATTTTTATAAACCTCATCGCAAATAGTCACTATATGAAAGTACTGAATATCGTATTTTACGTGTTACAGAAGCCGAAGCGGTTACAGAGAGGCTCAAACCTTTGAGGATATCTTCACCACAGGGCGCCAGCGCCTCCTCTGTTGCCAAATGGCCTTGTCCTGTGAGTATTCATATCTATCACTCGATTTATGCCTCGATCATTGATTCGATTATTCCTAACGTGTGTAATATAATGTTTTTAAACTGAATGTTGAATTTATTGTCAGATCTGCACGTACGACAACTGGCCCAAATCAATAAAGTGCGCGATGTGCGGCAGCAGTAACCCCTCCCCGCAGCCCTCGCCGCCCGCCGTGCAACGACCCGCGATCGGTGAGAGTATACCCGTACAACATAATTTTCCAAAAAAAAACCGTTCTTAGCCGACGTCCCATGCTTTAAGCCATTCGCCTACCCAAATTTAGCGTAATAGGTCAAGTGAATTTCGAAATGTTGTGTTTGGTCAGTGATTGAATGACTTTGCGCTTCCACTATATTGTTAAAAAAGCATTTTCTGTTGATTTCCAGGTATAAATGACATCTGCAACAGTCAGAGCGCGTCGATCCACGAGCTGGAGGCGCACAGCCGCCGCTCCAAGCGGCGCGCCAACAACAACGCCGACTGGCTCTGGCTGCAGGCCTGTCTCGGTACGTTCGCTGCCTTGTCTTACTAATGAATGACGTTACAAACAACTTCTTAACAGTGCCACCGCCGGCGATAAACAGAGCCATTTATGTGTTTCCATCGCAATTTTTAAATGTTACTCAGTTTACAGAAGCAAAACACTTTTAGTAGGCGACAAAATTGGAAAATTTTGTTACAATTACTGTTCTTTTTATTGCGATGTACGGTCAATCACGGTACAGTGGGTTTCAGAGTCGAATGTGTCAGCATTTCGCAATAGCGCATTTTGCCAAACTACTTGGCAATATGTGATTAGGTATAAATGAGACAAAAGATGTAGTATAGTCTGGTTATAATTATCTAAAGGTGCATCTTATATACTAACGACTTCGTGTTGATAACAGATAGTAAAAACATTTAATAGATACTGAACGTGCGATAAGGAACATATGATTGTGATGTAGATTGTAGAGATTGTAGATACAGCACAAAGATATTGTACTGTAACAGTACACCCCCCTTTAAAAAATTTATGGTAATAGTGTGTAAACACTATTACCATATAATTAATTTATATTGTAAAATATAAATTTGACCTAGACCTTACTAGTTATTTGCTGATGTATATAAATAATAATGCTATTGTACGCGGTGGAATTTGATGACGCCTGTTGTGGTGTGATTTGCTGACGTCTGTAATTTTGACTCAGCTGTTGCACGAGTGTTTATTATTTTTTTTTTTTCGTTAAACTCTTCATTCTTCTGTCCAGTGTTTTCATTATGCCGTAAATTAGGATCATGCCGATTGTTAAAATAATCTGTCCCATTGCAACATTTCTTGTCCACCGTAAGTCCTCCTGGATCAGGTTACGGAGTTGGTTCGCTTAGTTGTAAATTAATGGTATATGTTAAGATCTATGTTAATATATATACGAATAGCTTGCTTATATCAGCGATTTTTTATAGACGTACTACTGGCTTTACTTTACGTCCCGATCGTGTAGTGTACGTGTGTGAATGCCTGTCGCAATCCTTTGAATCTGGCACGTAGTTTGATTCGTCATTGATCATGAAAGCTGGTTTCAATCTATCAATTGATATCACTGTCTCTTTATCCCTAATTCTAATGCAAAATGTTTTATCTGTTTTACTAATTACTGGGTAGGGTCCTTCATACGGCGGTGTCAGGGCTTTCTTAATTCTATCACACCGAACAAATACGTGTGAGCATTCTTTGAGTTCGGGATGCACAAATATAGCTTGATTGTGTTTTTTTCTTTTCGGAATTGATGTCATTTGTGTGATGTCCTTTTGAATTTGTTTTACAAACTCTTCGTACGTTGATAACTGTGCTGCTGATGACTCAAAAAATCCTCCAGGGAGTCGTATTGGCGTTCCATATGTCATCTCTGCTGAACTATAACCTGTGTCTTCTCGCAAGCTACTCCGCAACCCGAGTAAAACTGTTGGAATTTCTTTTAACCAATTTTCGTTGGATTCTCTTGTCATTAACGCCGCCTTTAAAGTTCTATGAAATCTCTCTATCATTCCATTGGATTGTGGATGATAAGGTGTTGTCCTAATTTTATGTATTCCCAAAAATTGTGAGAGTGACTCAAATATTCTTGATTCAAACTGTCGGCCTTGATCCGTAGTAATGCGCAATGGACATCCAAAACGAGTAATCCATCCTTCGAAAAGTGTCTTGGCTACTGTTTCTGCAGTTATATCTTCTACGGGAAATATTTCGGGCCATGACGTACAACGATCTATGATTGTGATTAAATATCTCTTCCCTTGTGAAATCGGAAGTGGTCCGACGATGTCAATATGTAAATGTTCAAAACGTTGCGCTGTCATAAATGTACCAGGAGGTGATATCGTATGTCGTTGTATTTTTGATTTTTGGCAGGCTATACATGATCTACACCAATTATTGATATCTTTGTTCATATACGGCCATAAATACCTTTGGGTTATCATTTTTCTCGTAGTTCTTTTTCCTGGATGGCTCATACCATGAATGGTATCGAAAATTTGTTTGCGAAAATGCTTTGGTAAGTAGGGGCGGCTTTTTCCAGTAGATGTGTCGCAGGTGATGTTTATTGTGGAACCCGGAAGCGTAATATTTTTGAATTTTAATCTTTTATTGTCATGTAATTTACTTAGTTCATTATCTGTTGATTGACATTTTTCCAATTCAGCGTAATCGATAGGTGATGGCACGTATATTTCCTCTATTCGAGATAAGGCATCGGCGGTAATATTGTCACGTCCGCTTATGTGTTGAATGTTGGTACTGTATTGTGAAATGAAATCTAACTGCCGGACCCGTCGCGGTGTATCGTTTGATGATGGTTTTTGGGAGAATGCGTATGTCAAAGGTCGGTGATCCGTAAATATTGTAAATTCTCTTCCCTCGATTAATCTGTGAAAATGTTTGACGGCCATGTATATTCCTAACAGCTCTCTGTCAAACGTAGAATATTTTTGTTGAGTTTCGCTCAATTTTTGTGAAAAAAATCCTAATGGTTCCCAATTGCGTCCGGATTTTTGTTGTAAAACTCCACCAACGCAAGTAGCACTAGCGTCGGTCATGAGCGCTAGTGATGCGTTGCGGGAAGGATGCGCTGTTAACACTGCGTTTTTCATGCTTTCCTTGCATTTTTCGTAAGCTTTGTCTGCTTCCGTTGTCCAAGGAACAGGTGAATTATCGTTCTTTTTTGAACCATGTAGATATTCGTTTAAAATTCTTTGATTTTCCGCTGCGCGTGGAATATTACTTCTGTAGAAATTGACCATGCCCAAAAATCTTCTTAATTCTTGAATTGTTTTCGGTTTGGGAAATTCCATGATTGCTTTGTAATTTTCTTCGGTAGGGTGTATTCCTTGGCTCGTTATATGATAACCTAAGAAATCTATTTCCCTTCTGAGAAATTCGCATTTTTCGTGATTAATGGTTATTCCATTCTCGTGTAAACGTTTGAAAACCGTTTCTAAATGCTGATAATGCAAATCTTCGTTGTCCGATGCAATGAGACAGTCGTCTACAAATATAAATACGTAGTTTAAATCTCTAAATAAGGAATCCATGAATCGTTGAAATGTTTGTGCCGCATTGCGTAATCCGAAAGGCATTCTTAAGTACTCAAAAAGTCCAAAAGGTGTGATGATGGCTGTTTTTTCTATATCTTTAACAGGAATACAATGGTATGCTTTACGTATATCTATCTTGCTTAGTATCTTCTTATTTTCTAATATGTATGTAAAGTCAGTTAATCTTGGTAGTGGGTATTTGTCCGGTACTGTCGTGCTATTGAGCATTCGATAGTCTCCGCACGGCCTCCACTCGCCATTTTTCTTTTTTACCATATGTAATGGGCTTGCCCATGGGCTATCTGACGGTCGGCAAATTCCGAGTTCTATCATATTTTGAAATTCCTTTTTGGCTATGTCGTATTTTTCTGGAGGTAATGGTCTTGCCCGAGCTGCGACGGGTGGTCCTGTAGTGATAATGTGATGTTCAATCTTATGTTTGGGCGCATTGCGGAGAGAGGACTCTTTCGTGATGTCTTCGTATTTGTTTAAAAGTTGCGTAATACGTGGATTCGTTCCCACTGCGATAGTACGAATTGTTTGTTGTGTCGCTTTTTCCGAAATTACATGCGTTGTCAGCTCTGTAACTTTGTCGATAAGTTTGCGACCTGCTATGTCGACTAATAGTTTATAGTGCTCTAGAAAATCTGCTCCAATTATTGGTTGTGTAACATCGGCGATTACAAAATTCCATTTATAACATCGTTGTAGTCCTAAATTCAAGGTAAGCGTCTTCTCGCCGTAAGTCCTAATTTTAGTCCCATTTGCAGCGTATAGTGTGTATTGTTCATTTTGTAAAATTGAATGTCTCTGTTGCTTGCTAATGACTGAAATATTTGCGCCCGTGTCAATCAAAAACTTCATACCACTTTTTCGGTCGGTAATGGTGAGGCGATTGGATGGGTGGATTGCACAGAGTTTCGCCGTTGTCTGTGCTCTTATTCGTTTCCCTGGTTCCGTACGTAAGTCATTGGTTTCCAACCGCATGGTTTAATGCAGTTCTTTGCATATTTTCCGAATCTTTCGTGGTAGTAACAAAATTGATTTGCTCCTCTATAGTTTGTTCTCGGCCTCATAATCGGGAATTGTTGACGTTTCTTGAAATGATTGTGCGTGTTGGGTCGATAGCCATATTGTCCTTGCTGAATTGCGTCAATATCTATCTGTAATTTTGCTAGCTGGGCTAAAATGCATGCTGTATTGTTGTCGTTTGAAGTGTCGTTGCTAACAGCTGATATTTCGGTTACTTTTGAATTCATTATTATTTTGTCTGCAATTTGGCTCAGTTTGTCAATTTCCATGTCTTCCGTAACTGCTAGAACCGTAGTAACTGATGTTGGTAAAAGCCTGAACCATAGTAGTTTAATTGTTTCGTCACTGATTTTTCCTCTCCCGAGGACTCGCATTTGACGTAATAACTGCGAAGGTTTTTGATCACCGAGTTCTGTCTCTGATATTAATTTTTGAAACTGTCGCTGTTCTGTTTCTTCGTAACAATCAATTAAACGTTCCTTGATGTTTTTGTATTTATCTGTAGTCGGTGGTGAAGTGATTAGGTCACTAACCTGTAGTATTTCTTCCTTGGATAACTTTGCTATTACTGTACAGTATTTGTATTCGTCTCCTTGCTTCTGTGGTGCTAATATGGCTTCTAGTTGCGTGAACCATAATCTTGGTTGGTCTTTCCAAAATTCCGGAATGCGGGATAAAACCGAGGTGCCAGCAGCTACTTCAAGTGTTCCTTGCTGATTTATGTTCGCCTTGCACGGTGATTGTGCCATGTTTCTTGCTGCGTATTCGTTCGTCGGGGTCACCAATTTGCCAAACTACTTGGCAATATGTGATTAGGTATAAATGAGACAAAAGATGTAGTATAGTCTGGTTATAATTATCTAAAGGTGCATCTTATATACTAACGACTTCGTGTTGATAACAGATAGTAAAAACATTTAATAGATACTGAACGTGCGATAAGGAACATATGATTGTGATGTAGATTGTAGAGATTGTAGATACAGCACAAAGATATTGTACTGTAACACGCATCGTATGACTCGCTCTTATATATTAAGGTTAATAATTTTATTAGTACGTAATACGTTCCACATCTTACCCGGTGGCGCGTTTCGTAATTATCTCATCCCTTTAATTTGTAATTTACTTTGTACTGAAATATAGTTATCTTTTATTTTAATTAATCTAAGTCTTACCCTCACCCCGAACATGCAAATTTTTGTATTACACACAGTAATCTGAAATATGTCGCTATGTTGTATAAAAAACAATTACTTATAACAATTATTAAAAAAATATTTAAGACTAGCTGTCACGCGCAACTTCGTATGCGTCAATTTTCCCCGTTTTTGCAACATTTTTCATTGCTGCTCCGCTTCTATTGGTCGAAGCGTGATGTTGTATAGCCTATAGCCTTCCTCGATAAATGGGCTATCCAACAGTGAAAGAATTTTTCAATTCGGACCGGTAGTTCCTGAGATTACCGCGTTTAAACAAACAAACAAACTCTTCAGCTTTTTAATATTAGTATAGATGAAACTGAACAGCTGAATGTGATCTTTGGACAAGAATATTTTCTGTAGCGTAAAAATATTTTCCCCTGTGTTACCATGACATTTCATAAGCCGTGACGTAGCTGCAACATGATAACGTTACAATGGGGCTCCTTTCAAATTTGTTGATTGCAAATTTCTACAAGATGCCTCGTGTGAATGCTGACTATGTTTGTCCCATACCAATATGGGTCACATGTAACACATGTAACTGTACAGTACTCCCAAATTAATAATGCACATGCAGATCTTCGCTAATTGTCGTATTCCCGGAAACACTCGAATCATGGAATCGTAAGAGCCCTAAACAAGGCATTTGCATTTTGCACCTTGTTTAAAAGAGATAGGAGTCAATATCATGTGTGCACAATCGAAAACAAATCGGGCGTTCGGCAGCTGTCGCCGGTCAGCGAAATGTCTGTCAGTCGTCTTTATATATTGGTAGTGACTGCACGTGTTCTCTATTTGTGGAAATATATAGAGCTGCTATTACACACCCTTCTTGGTAAATATAATTTCAACATTAATTAGCTTATTCAGATTTAAATAGTATATTTTGAAAAAAGGAAAATAAATAACATATTTCACGTTTTTTTAATATTAAAAAAATAAAATACCTACATTAAATACATATTAAGTACTAGAAAAACATTTAAAAAATGAGATTTATTTAAATTAAATAAATAGATAAACATGCATAAAAAATATATACCTAACTCTGCCCATGCCATTTTCTTTCAGACGAATTCTTCCAAAATGGATAAATTTAAACGTGGAAAACCGCTTAATTCACAAGCACGGCAAATGGTATTTAATGTGTACCTTTATTTCTTAAATGAAGCCAATGTTTTCAACAGAGACCATGATGGTTATTTTAAAAAAATTCAAGACCGTGTTACAAAAGCTACAGGAATTTCGCGACGAACTTTGAGTAATATCTTAAACGAAAAAAAACATAATCAATCAAAGAAATTTTCTACACCGAAAAAAGGAAGACCTAAAAGTAGATTTCGGCTGGTACTTGATGATTTCGACTACTGTGTTATTCGTAATATGATATACAATTTTCAATTGACGCTGAAAGAACTCCCAACTGTAAATAATTTAAGAATAAAGTTGATCGAAGCTATTAATTTCAAAGGCTGTGCCGAGACTTTAAGGTTGATCTTGAAAGACATGGGGTTTAGGTTTCTGAAAACTGATAATAACAGACAATTACTTATGGAAAAACATGATATACGCCTAAAAAGGATCAAATATCTCAGAGAAATACAACAGCTGAGGAGTTCTGGTAGAAACATAGTATTTATGGACGAGTCGTATGTGCACACATCACATACTAAGGGTAAAACTTGGCAAGATAGCAACAAAAAAGGTATCAAACAACCCATTTCCAAAGGAGAGCGAATAATTATTGTACACGCAGGCAATGAAAAAGGCTTCGTCCCAGGGGCTCTAATGTTACATAAATGTGTCGACTCAGAAGGTGACTATCATAAAGAAATAAACGCGGAACGTTATCAAACTTGGCTACGCAATCAATTGATTCCCAACTTGCCTCCTAATAGTGTGTTGGTAATAGACAACGCCCCATATCATAATAAGCTGTCTGTGAAACCACCAAACTCAAACACATCTAAACCACAAATGACAGCTTGGTTACAACAACACAACATTCCGCATGACCCAAAGAAACTGAAACCCGATTTGTATAAAATTATACAAAGATACAAAGAAAATTACACAGAATTTGCCATTGACCGTATAATGGAGGAACATGGGCATAAAATTATACGATTGCCACCATATCATCCCGATTTTAACCCTATTGAAAATATTTGGTCCCAAATAAAGCAACACGTGGCCAAGAGAAATATTGCAATGACTGTGACGTCAGTTAAAGATGCTATATTAGAAAAAATCAATAAAATAGGACCAGAAGAATGGAAAAAAGTTTCTGATCATGCGGTTCAATGCGAAGATGAATATAGAAAATTTGAGCCAAGAATCGATAGTTATTCCGATAAACTGATTATTTACACAGGTGATAGCAGTGAGGAAAGTGTAAATGAACAAGAGCATAATGAAACTTCTGATGAATCTGCGATGTCGGGAATAGAGGTCTTCCTCGATTCTGATTAATTTTTTTATAATTGTATTATTTTTCTGGAATGATTAGTGCTGTAAACAAATTTGAACTGAGATTTTGATTATATTTTATGTAAACCTCTATTTGAAAACGTTTTTTTCTCCTTCTAATAAAACCTTATGTTATTTAAACCTTTTCCTCCATAATTACACCAACTTCGGTAAGACACTTGAAAACTAATCACTCCAACAATGATTGTAGCGTTTTCGCTATTTACTTACATGGAATTATCGAATCAAATTTCGTTACAGGTAAATCAAATCTGTTTTAGCACAAAACACATAATATATAAAATTAGGCATAGAGAAATTGCTCTTAACCACTCTATATAAATATCGTCTTTCGACGCTCGGGTAATACGACCGTTGCCGAACAATGACGAAGATTTCCGAAGATTTCTATGCGCATTATTACTTTTGGAGTACTGTACATGTCGTAATAAACTGTTATTTATAATAAACCATTGATCTTGAACCAAATTCATTTCGGGTATATTGTATTATAATAAAGATAATACAAGTAGTGTAAAGGTCATTATGATTGTAAAAGCATAACTCATCTTGTTTTGTGTTCGGGTTTGTGTTGATACTGTGTGATCTTGTTGATCTAAAGGCGATGATTGTTTGTTCTCAAGCTCAGAACAACGGTGTAAGCTTAACCATTGGTCATTGCATTAACCCGTTTTTTGTTAGTACTCTGACTACTCTTACATATTCATCACTGCCGTGCACTTGAGTGACCCGGCCTATTGCTCACTTGCCAGAAGGCAGATTTGTGTCATCTTATTAACATCAAATCTCCAATTGCGATGTTTTGTTGAAGACGTCTCCATTCCTAGTGTTTAGCGAAGTTAGATATGCATTACGCCAGCGTTTCCATATGTTATACATTTTTTGTGACAAATTGCAGCGCGTACGCAAGTCCTTTTTTGCCTCATTCAGTGTAAAACCAAACCAGTGGACCAATCTACATGATAAAAAGTGAGCGGGTGTGAGATCATTCAGATCAGGGATGTTTCGGATGCAGATTTTTTATTACTAGATCGATGCGGAAGGTTGCAATTGAGGTCAATATTGGCGTGCTTCAGCCTCCCACCGACGAGAACAATGCCGTTTTGATTATGAAACTTATTCAAATTCAGTATTTTGCTCATAACTTATATGGTGTTACTTGATGCCTTTTTCCATAGAGTAGCCATGGTAGAGCGTACGAGTTCGACTTTAAACCTTGTTTCCCAATGAAGGATCGACAATCTGGTCGAATTCAATGCCGCCAAAACGCAGGCGTGAATGGTCCATCATTTAACATCTGCAAATGTAAAGATCGGCGCGGAAGCTCCGCATTTGCAGATGCGGATGCAAATATTCGTAACATCCCTGATCTCCTCATCCCCATTCTCAAATCTGCTGGATCCTCGGTTAACGGGCACAGAGGTCTAGAATTTAGACATGCTTCTAACTGATAAAGAATTGTACTAAATTTCTCGAATTTCAATTGCTGTTCGCCGAATACTCGTTCAAATATTGCGGGTTGCGATCTGAGTACTGTGTTTGACCAGTATTTTTATCCACATCTGGTCTCAATAATCTAACTATCGATGGATTTGGCTACTGGAGGTTTAAATTTGACATAAGCTGTATACAAAATATGTCAAAATTCTACCTCTAGTAGCCAAATCCATCGATAGGTAGATTATTGAGGCCGGCCGTTAGTTATCCTTGATTTATAAACGTTTTTATTCACTAAACACACTGGTTTGTTCAATCAAATTATTTCTGTCAAGAAAAACTTGATGATTATAAAAGAGTGATAAAAGAGTGAGTGAGTGTGAGTTTCTTGGCAGCTTCTCATGGGCTTTACACTAGGATAATCTATCTACCGATGAATTTGGTTACGAGAGTTAGAATTTCGAGATATTTTGTATGGAGCTTATGTCAAATATATAGCTTTAGTAGCTAAATCCATCGATAGGTAGATTATTGAGACCGGCCGTTAGTGATGTTGTAGCTTCAAGCGGCCAGTGTTGACGAAGAGTGTGACGCGAATAAATTGATTACAGGTGTGGTGGAAGGTGACGCCAGGTGTGTAGAGTCGTACCTGGCGCACGGCGGGGACCCGGCGAGAGCGCTCACCGCACCCGAAGTGGCGCTGCTCAACCGCGCCTCCGCCTTCGACACGGGCCACACGCTCGTGCACCTCGCTATCAGGTACACACACACACACTGGCGCTGCTCAACCGCGCCTCCGCCTTCGACACGGGCCACACGCTCGTGCACCTCGCTATCAGGTACACACACACACACTGGCGCTGCTCAACCGCGCCTCCGCCTTCGACACGGGCCACACGCTCGTGCACCTCGCTATCAGGTACACACACACACACTGGCGCTGCTCAACCGCGCCTCCGCCTTCGACACGGGCCACACGCTCGTGCACCTCGCTATCAGGTACACACACACACACTGGCGCTGCTCAACCGCGCCTCCGCCTTCGACACGGGCCACACGCTCGTGCACCTCGCTATCAGGTACACACACACACACTGGCGCTGCTCAACCGCGCCTCCGCCTTCGACACGGGCCACACGCTCGTGCACCTCGCTATCAGGTACACACAGACACACTGGCGCTGCTCAACCGCGCCTCCGCCTTCGACACGGGCCACACGCTCGTGCACCTCGCTATCAGGTACACACAGACACACTGGCGCTGCTCAACCGCGCCTCCGCCTTCGACACGGGCCACACGCTCGTGCACCTCGCTATCAGGTACACACACACACACTGGCGCTGCTCAACCGCGCCTCCGCCTTCGACACGGGCCACACGCTCGTGCACCTCGCTATCAGGTACACACACACACACTGGCGCTGCTCAACCGCGCCTCCGCCTTCGACACGGGCCACACGCTCGTGCACCTCGCTATCAGGTACACACAGACACACTGGCGCTGCTCAACCGCGCCTCCGCCTTCGACACGGGCCACACGCTCGTGCACCTCGCTATCAGGTACACACAGACACACTGGCGCTGCTCAACCGCGCCTCCGCCTTCGACACGGGCCACACGCTCGTGCACCTCGCTATCAGGTACACACAGACACACTGGCGCTGCTCAACCGCGCCTCCGCCTTCGACACGGGCCACACGCTCGTGCACCTCGCTATCAGGTACACACACACACACTGGCGCTGCTCAACCGCGCCTCCGCCTTCGACACGGGCCACACGCTCGTGCACCTCGCTATCAGGTACACACACACACACTGGCGCTGCTCAACCGCGCCTCCGCCTTCGACACGGGCCACACGCTCGTGCACCTCGCTATCAGGTACACACAGACACACTGGCGCTGCTCAACCGCGCCTCCGCCTTCGACACGGGCCACACGCTCGTGCACCTCGCTATCAGGTACACACAGACACACTGGCGCTGCTCAACCGCGCCTCCGCCTTCGACACGGGCCACACGCTCGTGCACCTCGCTATCAGGTACACACACACACACTGGCGCTGCTCAACCGCGCCTCCGCCTTCGACACGGGCCACACGCTCGTGCACCTCGCTATCAGGTACACACAGACACACTGGCGCTGCTCAACCGCGCCTCCGCCTTCGACACGGGCCACACGCTCGTGCACCTCGCTATCAGGTACACACACACACACTGGCGCTGCTCAACCGCGCCTCCGCCTTCGACACGGGCCACACGCTCGTGCACCTCGCTATCAGGTACACACACACACACTGGCGCTGCTCAACCGCGCCTCCGCCTTCGACACGGGCCACACGCTCGTGCACCTCGCTATCAGGTACACACACACACACTGGCGCTGCTCAACCGCGCCTCCGCCTTCGACACGGGCCACACGCTCGTGCACCTCGCTATCAGGTACACACACACACACACTGGCGCTGCTCAACCGCGCCTCCGCCTTCGACACGGGCCACACGCTCGTGCACCTCGCTATCAGGTACACACACACACACTGGCGCTGCTCAACCGCGCCTCCGCCTTCGACACGGGCCACACGCTCGTGCACCTCGCTATCAGGTACACACACACACACACACTGGCGCTGCTCAACCGCGCCTCCGCCTTCGACACGGGCCACACGCTCGTGCACCTCGCTATCAGGTACACACACACACACACACTGGCGCTGCTCAACCGCGCCTCCGCCTTCGACACGGGCCACACGCTCGTGCACCTCGCTATCAGGTACACACACACACACACTGGCGCTGCTCAACCGCGCCTCCGCCTTCGACACGGGCCACACGCTCGTGCACCTCGCTATCAGGTACACACACACACACTGGCGCTGCTTAACCGCGCCTCCGCCTTCGACACGGGCCACACGCTCGTGCACCTCGCTATCAGGTACACACACACACACACACTGGCGCTGCTCAACCGCGCCTCCGCCTTCGACACGGGCCACACGCTCGTGCACCTCGCTATCAGGTACACACACACACACTGGCGCTGCTCAACCGCGCCTCCGCCTTCGACACGGGCCACACGCTCGTGCACCTCGCTATCAGGTACACACACACACACTGGCGCTGCTCAACCGCGCCTCCGCCTTCGACACGGGCCACACGCTCGTGCACCTCGCTATCAGGTACACACACACACACACACTGGCGCTGCTCAACCGCGCCTCCGCCTTCGACACGGGCCACACGCTCGTGCACCTCGCTATCAGGTACACACACACACACACACTGGCGCTGCTCAACCGCGCCTCCGCCTTCGACACGGGCCACACGCTCGTGCACCTCGCTATCAGGTACACACACACACACACACTGGCGCTGCTCAACCGCGCCTCCGCCTTCGACACGGGCCACACGCTCGTGCACCTCGCTATCAGGTACACACACACACACTGGCGCTGCTCAACCGCGCCTCCGCCTTCGACACGGGCCACACGCTCGTGCACCTCGCTATCAGGTACACACACACACACTGGCGCTGCTCAACCGCGCCTCCGCCTTCGACACGGGCCACACGCTCGTGCACCTCGCTATCAGGTACACACACACACACTGGCGCTGCTCAACCGCGCCTCCGCCTTCGACACGGGCCACACGCTCGTGCACCTCGCTATCAGGTACACACACACACACTGGCGCTGCTCAACCGCGCCTCCGCCTTCGACACGGGCCACACGCTCGTGCACCTCGCTATCAGGTACACACACACACACTGGCGCTGCTCAACCGCGCCTCCGCCTTCGACACGGGCCACACGCTCGTGCACCTCGCTATCAGGTACACACACACACACTGGCGCTGCTCAACCGCGCCTCCGCCTTCGACACGGGCCACACGCTCGTGCACCTCGCTATCAGGTACACACACACACACACACTGGCGCTGCTCAACCGCGCCTCCGCCTTCGACACGGGCCACACGCTCGTGCACCTCGCTATCAGGTACACACACACACACTGGCGCTGCTCAACCGCGCCTCCGCCTTCGACACGGGCCACACGCTCGTGCACCTCGCTATCAGGTACACACACACACACTGGCGCTGCTCAACCGCGCCTCCGCCTTCGACACGGGCCACACGCTCGTGCACCTCGCTATCAGGTACACACACACACACACACTGGCGCTGCTCAACCGCGCCTCCGCCTTCGACACGGGCCACACGCTCGTGCACCTCGCTATCAGGTACACACACACACACTGGCGCTGCTCAACCGCGTCTCCGCCTTCGACACGGGCCACACGCTCGTGCACCTCGCTATCAGGTACACACAGACACACTGGCGCTGCTCAACCGCGCCTCCGCCTTCGACACGGGCCACACGCTCGTGCACCTCGCTATCAGGTACACACACACACACTGGCGCTGCTCAACCGCGCCTCCGCCTTCGACACGGGCCACACGCTCGTGCACCTCGCTATCAGGTACACACACACACACTGGCGCTGCTCAACCGCGCCTCCGCCTTCGACACGGGCCACACGCTCGTGCACCTCGCTATCAGGTACACACACACACACTGGCGCTGCTCAACCGCGCCTCCGCCTTCGACACGGGCCACACGCTCGTGCACCTCGCTATCAGGTACACACACACACACTGGCGCTGCTCAACCGCGCCTCCGCCTTCGACACGGGCCACACGCTCGTGCACCTCGCTATCAGGTACACACACACACACACACTGGCGCTGCTCAACCGCGCCTCCGCCTTCGACACGTGCCACACGCTCGTGCACCTCGCTATCAGGTACACACACACACACTGGCGCTGCTCAACCGCGCCTCCGCCTTCGACACGGGCCACACGCTCGCGCACCTCGCTATCAGGTACACACACACACACTGGCGCTGCTCAACCGCGCCTCCGCCTTCGACACGGGCCACACGCTCGTGCACCTCGCTATCAGGTACACACACACACACACTGGCGCTGCTCAACCGCGCCTCCGCCTTCGACACGGGCCACACGCTCGTGCACCTCGCTATCAGGTACACACACACACACACACTGGCGCTGCTCAACCGCGCCTCCGCCTTCGACACGGGCCACACGCTCGTGCACCTCGCTATCAGGTACACACACACACACTGGCGCTGCTCAACCGCGCCTCCGCCTTCGACACGGGCCACACGCTCGTGCACCTCGCTATCAGGTACACACACACACACTGGCGCTGCTCAACCGCGCCTCCGCCTTCGACACGGGCCACACGCTCGTGCACCTCGCTATCAGGTACACACACACACACACACTGGCGCTGCTCAACCGCGCCTCCGCCTTCGACACGGGCCACACGCTCGTGCACCTCGCTATCAGGTACACACACACACACTGGCGCTGCTCAACCGCGTCTCCGCCTTCGACACGGGCCACACGCTCGTGCACCTCGCTATCAGGTACACACAGACACACTGGCGCTGCTCAACCGCGCCTCCGCCTTCGACACGGGCCACACGCTCGTGCACCTCGCTATCAGGTACACACACACACACTGGCGCTGCTCAACCGCGCCTCCGCCTTCGACACGGGCCACACGCTCGTGCACCTCGCTATCAGGTACACACACACACACTGGCGCTGCTCAACCGCGCCTCCGCCTTCGACACGGGCCACACGCTCGTGCACCTCGCTATCAGGTACACACACACACACTGGCGCTGCTCAACCGCGCCTCCGCCTTCGACACGGGCCACACGCTCGTGCACCTCGCTATCAGGTACACACACACACACTGGCGCTGCTCAACCGCGCCTCCGCCTTCGACACGGGCCACACGCTCGTGCACCTCGCTATCAGGTACACACAGACACACTGGCGCTGCTCAACCGCGCCTCCGCCTTCGACACGGGCCACACGCTCGTGCACCTCGCTATCAGGTACACACACACACACTGGCGCTGCTCAACCGCGCCTCCGCCTTCGACACGGGCCACACGCTCGTGCACCTCGCTATCAGGTACACACACACACACTGGCGCTGCTCAACCGCGCCTCCGCCTTCGACACGGGCCACACGCTCGTGCACCTCGCTATCAGGTACACACACACACACACTGGCGCTGCTCAACCGCGCCTCCGCCTTCGACACGGGCCACACGCTCGTGCACCTCGCTATCAGGTACACACACACACACACACTGGCGCTGCTCAACCGCGCCTCCGCCTTCGACACGGGCCACACGCTCGTGCACCTCGCTATCAGGTACACACACACACACTGGCGCTGCTCAACCGCGCCTCCGCCTTCGACACGGGCCACACGCTCGTGCACCTCGCTATCAGGTACACACACACACACTGGCGCTGCTCAACCGCGCCTCCGCCTTCGACACGGGCCACACGCTCGTGCACCTCGCTATCAGGTACACACACACACACTGGCGCTGCTCAACCGCGCCTCCGCCTTCGACACGGGCCACACGCTCGTGCACCTCGCTATCAGGTACACACACACACACTGGCGCTGCTCAACCGCGCCTCCGCCTTCGACACGGGCCACACGCTCGTGCACCTCGCTATCAGGTACACACACACACACTGGCGCTGCTCAACCGCGCCTCCGCCTTCGACACGGGCCACACGCTCGTGCACCTCGCTATCAGGTACACACACACACACACTGGCGCTGCTCAACCGCGCCTCCGCCTTCGACACGGGCCACACGCTCGTGCACCTCGCTATCAGGTACACACACACACACTGGCGCTGCTCAACCGCGCCTCCGCCTTCGACACGGGCCACACGCTCGTGCACCTCGCTATCAGGTACACACAGACACACTGGCGCTGCTCAACCGCGCCTCCGCCTTCGACACGGGCCACACGCTCGTGCACCTCGCTATCAGGTACACACAGACACACTGGCGCTGCTCAACCGCGCCTCCGCCTTCGACACGGGCCACACGCTCGTGCACCTCGCTATCAGGTACACACACACACACACTGGCGCTGCTCAACCGCGCCTCCGCCTTCGACACGGGCCACACGCTCGTGCACCTCGCTATCAGGTACACACACACACACTGGCGCTGCTCAACCGCGCCTCCGCCTTCGACACGGGCCACACGCTCGTGCACCTCGCTATCAGGTACACACACACACACTGGCGCTGCTCAACCGCGCCTCCGCCTTCGACACGGGCCACACGCTCGTGCACCTCGCTATCAGGTACACACAGACACACTGGCGCTGCTCAACCGCGCCTCCGCCTTCGACACGGGCCACACGCTCGTGCACCTCGCTATCAGGTACACACACACACACACACTGGCGCTGCTCAACCGCGCCTCCGCCTTCGACACGGGCCACACGCTCGTGCACCTCGCTATCAGGTACACACACACACACTGGCGCTGCTCAACCGCGCCTCCGCCTTCGACACGGGCCACACGCTCGTGCACCTCGCTATCAGGTACACACACACACACTGGCGCTGCTCAACCGCGCCTCCGCCTTCGACACGGGCCACACGCTCGTGCACCTCGCTATCAGGTACACACACACACACTGGCGCTGCTCAACCGCGCCTCCGCCTTCGACACGGGCCACACGCTCGTGCACCTCGCTATCAGGTACACACACACACACTGGCGCTGCTCAACCGCGCCTCCGCCTTCGACACGGGCCACACGCTCGTGCACCTCGCTATCAGGTACACACACACACACTGGCGCTGCTCAACCGCGCCTCCGCCTTCGACACGGGCCACACGCTCGTGCACCTCGCTATCAGGTACACACACACACACACACTGGCGCTGCTCAACCGCGCCTCCGCCTTCGACACGGGCCACACGCTCGTGCACCTCGCTATCAGGTACACACACACACACACTGGCGCTGCTCAACCGCGCCTCCGCCTTCGACACGGGCCACACGCTCGTGCACCTCGCTATCAGGTACACACACACACACACACTGGCGCTGCTCAACCGCGCCTACGCCTTCGACACGGGCCACACGCTCGTGCACCTCGCTATCAGGTACACACACACACACTGGCGCTGCTCAACCGCGCCTCCGCCTTCGACACGGGCCACACGCGCGTGCACCTCGCTATCAGGTACACACACACACACACTGGCGCTGCTCAACCGCGCCTCCGCCTTCGACACGGGCCACACGCTCGTGCACCTCGCTATCAGGTACACACACACACACTGGCGCTGCTCAACCGCGCCTCCGCCTTCGACACGGGCCACACGCTCGTGCACCTCGCTATCAGGTACACACACACACACTGGCGCTGCTCAACCGCGCCTCCGCCTTCGACACGGGCCACACGCTCGTGCACCTCGCTACCAGGTACACACACACACACTGGCGCTGCTCAACCGCGCCTCCGCCTTCGACACGGGCCA